>CM028131.1:776770000-778020000 GCA_016271365.2 Neoceratodus forsteri
CTCATTTACAAGGTGGACCTGCAGTTTGCAAGAACGAGGGTACAGAATAGAGTGCAAGTAAAATATACATAAAACAACAGTAGCAAGACGTATACAACAAAATATACTGTATACAGTGTAGAAATAAAGGTAAATAATATATACAGAGATGCCTTTATAATCCTATCCATCAATAACATGTTCATAGCCTGTAAAGGAGTCCCTGGGATATGGAAAAGTGCATGCAAAGGAGGCAGGGGTGCTGGCAGAATGATTCTGGGATACTAAGCTGGTGGTATCAGGGCATAAGAGTGGGTGATGGGGGGTGTTGCAGTGATGTATTTATTTGTAACAGTATGTGTGTGTGCATGTACAGTATGTATGCATGTATTATGTAGGAATATATGTATTTATTTTTTATACATGTATGCACAGTGACCAGAAGAATAGGAGAAGTAATCCAACCACTTTATAAGGTCCTGGTGACACTCCACCTGGAGTAATGTGTGCAGTCCTAGTTTTCCCAATACCAAAAGAGCATTGAAGTAGCAGAGAGGGTGCAATATAGGGTGAGAAATGATAAGGGGTATAAAGGAAAAATATTGAAAGGAGAGATTGGCAGCCCTTAACATGTTCACCCTGTAGAAAATGAGACTTTGGTGAGCATGACATCAGTCTTCTGCATACTAAATGGAATTTAGAGGGATTGGTCAAACAATAGTTATGGATCCAGGGTTTCTGAATGGGGCTGGACCTGACACCTCTTGCTATACATTGCATGCCACCATTTTTGGAAAGAAGAGACCCCCTGGTACAATAATCAAGAGGTCTGCTCTGTCATAACTCTTGTGCAAGTTGTGACATTCACAGAAATATGTATGACGTGAACAAAAAATATGAGAAAATCTGGAAAAGTGGAAATTTTACCAAATATGATCTAGAACCTTCAATATTGCTCAGATTGGTCTAGAATTTGTACCAGTTATGCACATTGAAGCTATTCATATGAAACAAGTCTCATTGTCATCATGTCTGTATGGTACAACCCAGTATATGCAATTATTGTAGGAAAATATTTCCAAAATTGCTGATTTTTCGGCAAACGTTTTGAAAAGAGTTCATGGTGTTTCTTCTGACAAAGTAATCATTACATTTGTATTACATTGTACCATATTTCTATCTTTGACAGTATCTCTGCTTTCATTTAAAAGAAACTTGACTCAAATATCATGATTTATGACTGAGGTATTCCATTTTGTGTACCCATACCCCCAAATGGATCTGGTCAAAATCTGTAGACATGGGGTAAATAAAACATTTATTTATGCACAAAAAAAATAACTTTTTTTGTTTCATTGATGTAAGGAAAGAATAAAAACAAGGGTGCATCACACTAAACAGTGTTAAAATTACAAATGCAATACAATACAAAGAGTTTAGTTGAGAATTAAGGAAATAATTGTGATTAATTAAGATTTAGTTAACTGCATATCTAAAACTTATTAGTCAATGATCTAAGTCTGTAGAATGTCATGTTTAGCATTACATTGATAATGACTACTTATTCAATGACATGAGATCATCACTATACTAATCAAGTCCATAACTTTCACCAGTCTTATACAGATGTGACCTTCAATGTCACTTAATCGCTGTCACTGTCACTGTCTTCTAAAGTCAGACTCATTTGAACTCAACTATATTTCATGGGGTCAGCATTACACATACATGCCTTAACACATTTGATATTTGCCCTAGCACAAATGCAGCCTCACATTTGCAGTACTTTGTTTGCATGGCCACTTTTGGCTTTGGTTCCTTTGTCATCATATGCAGGAATAGCCTGCCTTTTGAAGAGTTTGCCCAAACAATGTAGGGTCAGAAAGCATTAGATTTGACTCATGATCCCTATTACTTACTGCTATCTGGTGCAGAGTGTGTGGCATGTAAAGTCTAAAGGCATCTTCTGTTGGTGGCAGAGTCCATAGGTCACCCTTTGTTGTTGTATACAGGTGAGCTTGGAGTGCATCCAGGCCACCACTGAAATCATCTCTGTAATATAATTTTATGAAGACCTCATGCACTGATGAAATGATCTCATCAGTGACATCTAGACTTCCTCCAGGTTTGCCATAATCTGCTGCTGCACAAAGGTTGGTTGCATTTTAAAGGGCAACTTTTAGAGCACACTTCTTCCCTCTTCTGAAGGGATAGTTGACAGTATCATAGTGACCTAAGATGCAAGCACTAAGAACAATTGTTGAGAGTTGTGATGCATCTGTGTTGCACGTAGTGCTAAGGGAAGCTGCTACTGAATGGCAGGGAAGGTACACGCCCATCTTCTGAACCCATAGCTTTTATAGACCAGCCATCTGAGTACTATAGTAAATGAACATTATGATCACATTAGTGTCTGTGGATGCCATTAATACTCTACAATATCCAAGTGTGTTTACATAATATGCGATATGGGAGATTATTCTTGTATCTGCATCTTCATTCTTTGTACATGACAATTCAGGAATTGCTACCACTTCATATTTTGAGAGAAGAACAGAATTACCTGGGTCCTTGAACAACCCACCAAGAATCAATTTACATCTGATAGCTGAATGTTGTGCTTTACCCAAGCACCTCCCAAGAAATAAAGGAGACTGGCCTTGTTTTGGGAGTTGGCAATGGAGTCTTTCAAATAGGGGATGGGCAGAGATTTCTGAGGTTCATATGCTTTGCTCTTTGCATGATGAGGCTTTTCCAGTTTTTCTCGCTCCTCACTTTTCAAGCTTACTGATGGACTAACATCATACCTATCTCATACAGTGTTGTTGCAGTTTCAGCTCTCTGGCTTTATTTGAGGTAATGTATCTATATACTTCTCCTGCAAGTCACTGAATGTATGACTATCAAGGCTTTTGTATTGTTGAACAAATGCCATTGTATCAACAAGTAGTACAGTAGGTTCATCTGCAGATGACACATTACTTTCTGGCCACAGTTCATCATGGTAACTTTTTAGGGCAGCCAGGTAATCAGCTTTGTTGTCTTTGCACATAACATAGTCTTGGGGAAGGTGAGCAAATGGCTCAAAAAAAAGCTGAGGGATATTTTGTCCATTCGTGACTGAAGACTTCTACCTTTTTATCCATATTTTAGATAAAGTACAAGTTCCTGACCACATTGCTCTCCTTTTCATAGACCTCTTTCACTTTTTGAATGTGTGAAGGTGTTTGGGCTTTACTCATGAATGTCTGAAGCCTTACAGTTTTAACTTTTTCACTACCACTCTGTTGTGCTGCAGTTAAGGCTGCAATACTCTTTTCCTTGGCTTCCATGAAGTCATTTGATGTGGCCTTTTGAACAGTAGAAATATTCAGAAGATCGTTGGTACCACAGGTGAATGGATTGCTCATTCTGCCAGTGATTACATTCATCATTGTTTCCATTGCTGTACTGCCTTTCTGTGCTGTATACTCAGAGTCTCCATGGTGTTTGTGATCATCAGTGCTGTGAAGGTGAGCCATTGTTCAGAGATTGCTGTCAGTGCTGGTAATGAATGCAGGTATTTTTACATAGCAGCAGGCTGCCAAGTTATGCCATGGAAAAGCTAGGTCTTGGCAAATTTGTTATATGTCTGCTCAAGGGCGATATCAGTCCACACACCATTAAACTTACCAACTGTTCTTAGAACGGTGAATTTGCCCCTCTGAATGCTTCAGTGATGTCTGTCACTGTGGCTGGCAGGTCTTTCATAATGGACAGGTAATGGAGAATACAGGAAACATTTGTGATGATCAGCAGCCACAAGCTATGGAAGCATTTTTTCAACTTCAGTCAGGTTCTGCTCCCAGTGTCCAGCTTACTCAGCATAGATATAGCGATTCAGAATCTGAATCATGTCCATGTACATAAGTCAGAGCCTTGCTGTTGGTGATTTAAACTTTGCCTCATGGAACTCGTTCATTAACATGTCTGCTTCATCCAGTAGCCTAGTTGTTTGGACGTATGAATCATTTGCATTTTGTGCATCCTTGACATCCACAGCATTTCTCAGTCTTTGAATACTTTCTGAGAGCAATGCCATGCACTCCATGTCTTTGTCTTATTCACCAATGAGCCAACTTTCAAATGCATTCCAGTGTAGCACATACATCGCAGCATGAACTAGTCTCTATGGGCTCTCAGCATAGCATAATAGTATTTGCTTGACATGATTGTGTTGGCAGTTCCATGGAGGCAAACATCAGCTTCAGCAAAAAGGTCCTCTATTTCAGTTTCTTTCATTAAATACCCAATTGCCCCCATGGCATTCAGTGCAATGTGGAAGCCACCCATATGAAGGATGACTTTGCTATACTTCTCTGACTTCAATTTCTGAAGTCCAAGAGCAATCTCATAGACTGTTTCTTCACAGGAAATTATGCAGAATTGCTGTCCAGTTTTCTGAGTGCCCTTCATGTGATACTGAACTGGTGCTTTGACCACATCAGGGTGGAAAGGAAGGCCCATACCCAATCACAGTCACCTGTCCTTCCTGTTGGGGTAACCAATTCATAAAAAGAGGACCATGTAACAGGTTTTGATTGTTCTATGACATCTAAATACAGTGTGGACTCATATTCACTAAATGCTAAAGTCAGTCTACAGGATGAAGTGGTTCTGTAGTCTGTTGTGGTGCTATTGCATGCCAGCAAGTGAATGACTCTTCGGCAGGCTTCGAGGGTGAGATTGCTTTTCCCTGCTTGAAATTGTTGAAGATATGTATGAGAAGACTCATGTTTTTTTTAACAAAGGGCACCCTAACAGTCATTAACTGTTGATCCTCACCTTCATCAGCATACCGATATAGTGTATGCAATGTTTCATGTATAGTTTTACCATCCTTTGTACTCTCATGGAAGTCTAGGTTGTCAATTGCGCACTGTGTGAATCGACCTGACTTCAGAATCATGGGTATGAAAACCCCATCTTAGGCTTCCTGCTCATCAGCAGCTGCTACCATGGTAGCAATATAACATTGTGCATGTTGGTAGCTAATGCTATTTCAAAATCTATTTAGCATGGTAACAGGCTCCTGGTGGCCTTTAGTATGTGTAGGGCATTACCAACATGTTTTGGTGTTGGAACACCAGCAGCAGCTGTGCATATGTCTTTTCCAAGATTTGGTAACCTCTCATGTTGTTTTGGGTTTAACTAAACTCTCCCATGATTGCCTACTTCTAAAGTGGCATTGGTAAGCATCCAAGCTACATGACTGTAGAAAGTAGTACCCACACATTTTGAAGCTGCTTCATAAGACACATCCAGATTTGTTTCGCACGTGTCTTGGTCTTGCAATGTGCACTCTTTAGCTGATGTAATTCATTGACGTTCTTCACTGCCAAACTCTTTCAGTTCAGACCTTATTGATTTTGTTGCACTGAAACTGAACATATTTGCATCCATTTGAATCTGAGCATCACTGAGTCCATCTTCACTTTCTTCTGTATATTTACATTCTTACATAGTTTGCTTTAACTTGATGACTTCAGAAAGCAACTATCAAACATTCAACTGTGCTGAACACAAGAGACTTGATGTACTTTTCTGAGGAACTATGGCTATCTGATGGTGAATTCCTCTCTGTGGGTGCTGGGTGCCTGGATTCTGTGGACTGCTCTGCCTGTGTGATGGGAACACTCTTTGGATTTTAGCAGCCCTCTGAACTCAGAGAGGTCATTTAGAATTAGGACCTTAAGTTGAAATCTGAATTGATGACGTCCAAGAACTCTCTTTTCTTGAATTTGAGGCTACTATGTGTTGTTATACTTACAACATGTTATCAATATTACTGTTAATTTAGCTGTTACTAGAGCTGGCCAGAATACAATATGTACTTCACTTTATATATGCTTTGCAAAGTTTTTCAAATCTTTGCAAAATTCAGCCATGTGGTTTTTCAGCTGAAAAACTGGACACTTCTGAAATTGTAAAACAAAAAAAGTGAAAATATTGCATACTTGTTGTTTTTGCCATATCTGATAACATTGCTCATATTTGTAAGATGTGTTATACAAAAAGGGGTACTTTCAATGCTAAAAAATCTGCACTTTCACAATAGTAGACTCTTAAGATGCAAATCCTATGTACTTATTTTGGTTTAAATATTTTATTGTAAGATAATGCAAGGTGTGTTACAAAATCAAAAATAACAAACAAGAGACAATAAAATTATATACAGGTTTACAATGCACCATTATTCATCAAAAATTAGCACATAATTAAAGGCTAATACAATACAATATAATATTGTTCTGAGGTGGAGCAGATAGAGTCCAATCTCTTGTCAAAGAGTACTTTAACTAAAAGAGAAAAGGAAAAAGAAACAAAAGAAAGCAAACAAAAAAATTATTAAGAAAACAAATATGAGGTGTAATGAAAAATATAGGCACAACAAGGGGGATAACCTGTGCTACTCAACTCAGGATATGTTGTAACTCCTGGAAATTAATACCTTTTCTGAATTGTAACAATTTGTTGAAATGATTTGGGATTTTTTTTCAAGTGCATAATGCAATTTTTTAAGTCTATGAATTGTAACAATGAAATTCAACCAAGTGGTATAATCAGGCAGAACAGGTTCTTTCCATTTAAGGAGAATTTGCTTAAAAGTATTAGTCAGGCCCAGATATACAATGCTGCACTGCTGCTTGGTGGAACTATTCAACCATAGACTTCTGCCCAATAAAGTGCAATCTACCTTTTTTACCAAAGTCAATGAAGCAGTTTTAACACTTTCTCCCAGAAAGTGTCTAAGGCAGTAGAAGTCACCATCATATGCACCAAAATACCTAAAGCAATAGTGCACCTCAGATATAGACTTGAATGTTCATTATTCATGTTGTTTAATTTATTTGGGGTATAATAAATTCTGTGGAAAACATTGAAATAAATTTGCTGGAAATGTGAGGATCTCACACCTAGGTTTGTATGAGCAATAATTCTAACCCATTCTTGTTCTGGTAAATTTTAGTTAAATTTGTATTCCCATTTTGTTCTTAAATTAGTAAGGTTTTAACCCCTTCCCCCCACATACATTTTAGAAATAAATTTGGATTGTTCTGTATTTGCAAAAATTTCCTGTAAACAACATTGTGTACAGCCAGTTGAAATATCCATGTTTATAGTTATGCAGTCCCAGATCTATAAAAATCTAAAGAAGTGACTATTCAGTAGTGAAAAACATGTTTTCCTTTGTTGTGGAAAAATCTATTAGGCCATTATCGTTAAACAAATTTCTGATTTTCACCAACCCATCTCTATACCAAAATAAGGTATATGAAATTGATGGGTTAAAGTATGTATTTAAAGTAATAGGTGAATGGATGAGAATTCTCTATGGAGTATTTGTTAAACTTAACACTTTGTCCCATGCTTTATAGGCTGTAGTGGTAATCATAAGCAGGTTACTAATTGTCTTCCTGTATGTGCCTGCATATAATAAATGTTTTGTATTATACCATGGACAGAAAGCAACCTCTGTTTGGCATGGTAGTAAGCCTACTGAGTGGTGGAACCATGAGTGGACTGGTGCTGTCTCAGCTACCAGGTTATACCATTGCAAATTTGGCAATGAGAGGTCATCTTCATATTTTGGGAGGTGTAGTTTATCCATATTAAGTCAATGTTCCTTCCCCATCCACAGAAATGTTTCTAGCATTTTTTCCCATTCCAGCAAATAAATAATTATTAATCAAAACAGGTAATGTCAGGAATATGGAAAGAATCTTGGGCAGAAGGTTCACTTTGACAAGATTTGACCTACCAATTAATAAAAGTGTTAAAAATTCCCAATGCTCTATATCTTTTTCAACCTTTGCAACTTGTAGGGTAAAATTAATATCAACAATTTTATTAAGGTCAGAATCAATGTGTACACCCAGTATTTTAATTAGGTTACTGTTTTAATATGTTGTAGATGGTAGAGTTGAAATGGAGTTACAGTATATGCAATTGTGATTCCATCAGCTTTGACTTGTCCCAGTTTATTTTATACACATATAGTTTCCAAAATTAGTCAGTAAACTATTTAGTTCAGAATAATTCAATTCACATTATTTGTAAAAATTAAAGTATCATCTTCATTTAAGCTGGTGCAATTTGTTCAGTTGTTGTGCATCTACAGTATTTTTATTGCTTCCTATAATAACCGGGGTAGCGTTTTTTCTCATAGGGAAAGGCGTTTGTAATTTGCCGTTATAAAGGAGTGTTTATAATGGTAAACACATGCCATTTCCCCATGAGAAATTCCATGAGACCATCTCCCTCACGAACACTCACACAGTGCGGCAGTTAGGTAAACAGTACGTCACGGACTCGCCTCAGAAAGCATAACAGAAATGGTAACAGCTTCACAGAACTCAAATTATGTTTTTTTACAAAATGTATGCCACAACTTACACACTACGATCCCTAGCGTCTCTTTCTCCTGTTCTCATACTCCCCTCCCTCTGCAGAACACGTCATACCACTTTCTGACCAATCGGCACTACCTAGCAACCACACCATACTTCATGAAAAACGGAGTGATTAAATATAACATTTGTTGCTGAATTTTATTAATTCTTGTTTATTAGCTTATTAAATAGTATTCAGTGGTTCTGTTACAATCTGCCTTTATGTGTCTACAATAAAAATTCACCGAAATGACGTAAGCTTCATGACGATCATTTTCATCTCGATCCAATCTGCTGCATTTGTCATAATTGCTCCAGAGAAAAAACGCTACAGAGTAATTATATAAAATAAAGTATGGAGTTGGTGTGTGTAAACGCGAAGTTTACACACACTCGGGTAGATGCTTTAATACCCTTGGGTGTGTGTAAACTTCATGTTACACACACCAACCCATACTTTATTCTCTATACTATTAATAGCACAAGTTGTAAAATGCAAACAAATGTGCACTTTAAATATAATTCACAAACTAGCCTACTGTAAGCAATTTTTTTTTGAAAGTAGTAAACTTTATTGTAAATTTTTCACTAATCTACAAAACTACAATAGACATTTTACAGTTTCATTTGGAAGTACTCACATCTCATTATGAGTTCAAGAATTACATCCCACCAACATTCTGGGATGAGTTGGTTTGGACATAAAGAAATGCATTTTTTGACAGCAGTCATGTTGCAGCCCAGAGGGGGAAGGTATACTAGATATACATTGTGTTCTTATGCACCCCCTTCCAGTGTCATCTGTGCTTAGCTCAAATCAGTACACTGCTTTGAGGCCAGTTCTACTCTCGATTGTAGCAGGAGGGCTTCTAACCAGCTCCATCTGCTAAGGTACTGTTTAGGATTGTTTCTCATGTAAAAGATCATCTTTTCTGTTCTTAGTGCCTCCAGAATGGCATTGAGCCATTAATCGTAGGTTGGCACTTTGTCATCCAGCCAATGTTTTAAGACCAGCTTCTTCACCATTGCTGAGATTAGTGTAATGTGGAATCTCCTGTTTTCCAGTAGCTTGTCTAAACCTAGGCCCAAAAGGCAGAACCCGGGGAAGAAGGCTTCCTCCAGACCCAGTAAGGGATCTAGGCTTGATTTTACCTTCTCCCATTGTGGTTTTTGCCTTTGCACAGTCCCACAGAATATGTTTTAGTGTGCCTGTATCTGTCTGGCATCATGAACATTTGTCAGAGTTTAGCTTCCCAATCTTATGGAGTTTGACCGGGGATAGGTACAAATTGTGGATGATGTTGAATTGCATAATTCTAAGCCCATCGAATTTCAGGTATTTGTAAATTCCTTTCCAGACAGTGGATGTGATCATGGGTGATTTCAGTTCTGGGAATTCTGGCTGTCAGTATATGCGTGTTGTGCTTCTGTGGTCTGTGCTGGCATGTAGGAGTTTTTTATAGGTAAGAAAGACTGCATGTCTTTGGGTTGATAATGTTAGTAGGTGGTCCCATTTGGTGAAGATACTTATGTTCCATGGTTTGGGGTCGAGCGATGTGTGGATCATGTGCCATGCTTGTAAAAAGGGAAGGGCTGGGATTCAGGCTGGTTTCATTTTTTGTTGGAAGGCAAGAGGAGTGAGGATAGTGTCATTTTCCAGTAAGATGCTGAGTGTATTTAGTTCTGTGTCGCCCATAAAGTTGGACGGTAGGGATGCTCTGTTAATTTTAAAGTTAGGAGTTTGGGTTATTGGTTGGGTTGGGTCCACTTTTGGGTTAAAGCCCAGGAGGTTGTGTAATGGTTTAGAGACCAGATTAGAGATGCCAATTGGTGAGTGCTTCAGTTTGTTGGGTAAGGTCTTGTGTTGTAGGCAGGATAGTGCCTTTGTGCTAATTTCTGCAGATTGGCATAAGTCTGTTTCTATTGCCTTCCACAGTGGGGTGTATTTGTTTCTGTGTTGTTCCTTGGGGGCCTGCCACCAGAGGAATTGACTGACATGGCTTGCTATATAGTAGAGTCAGAAATCAGGGAGTTGCAGACCTCCTAGCTCTTTCCTCTGGGTTAATTTGTGGAATGCCCTATGTGGAGGTTTACCATTCCACAAAAAGGTAG
Organism: Neoceratodus forsteri; assembly: GCA_016271365.2. NCBI lineage: Eukaryota > Metazoa > Chordata > Ceratodontiformes > Ceratodontidae > Neoceratodus > Neoceratodus forsteri. The sequence continues at coordinate 776,780,524 of CM028131.1, forward strand.
TTAGTGCGATTTGGAGTGTTCAGAACCAGGTGGTTGGGAGGAATCAACATGTCATGGTAATGGGATAAAGTAATCTGGGTAAAATATTCATTTTAATAATGTTGATCTGGGCCCATAGGGTTAACAGGAGGGTGGACCAGCATATCAGGTCTTGTTTGATCTGCGTTCGTTTGGTGTCTAGATTATTTTTCCTAATTGACCCTTTGTCAAGTGATACTGCTATTCCCAGGTAGTTCTTGCTGGTTGGGCACCAGGTGCCCCCCCCATGTTGCGTGTGCTTTGTGTGCATGATGATTGAGGGCATGATTTTAGTTTTAGATATGTTTAATTTGTATCCCCCTATTTTTCAAATTCTCAAAGTATGTTCAGGGTGGGAGGGAGGGATGGATAGTTCTAGTTTATCTAGATGCAGGAGAATGTCATCTGCAAAAGTGCGGAGTTTGTATATGTGTTTCCCTACATGGACACCTTGTATGGTGTCTTCCTTGTTTATTCTTCTTATTTGTGGTTCTAGGTATAGGTTAAACAAGTAGGGGTATAGTGGGCATCCCTGGAGGGCTCCTCATCTCAGTTTCAGGGGCTGAGAGAGAACTTTATGACACAGGACTGTTGATGTGGGTTTCGAGTAAAGAAGCTGGATTCATTCAGTGAAAAGGAGGTGTAGGCCACAGTGGTTTATGGTTTCAAATAGAAATGGCCAGGATGCCCTGTTGAATGCTTTTTCAGCATCGATTGAGATGAGGATTGCTGGTGAGTATTCATCCCTGACTGCTGCTATGATGTGGTTCAGTTTCCTCACCTGGTCTGTGGGCAGCCTTCCTTCATGAAACTCACCTGGTCTAGGCCTATGAGTTTGTCCCAGACTTTGCTCAACCTGGTTGCAAGTATCTTAGAAGGTATTTTTAAATTGGTGTTGAGGAGGGATACTGCTCTGTAGTTCCCCATCAGTGATGGGTCTTTGAGAGGTTTTGTGATTAATGTTATATGTGCTTCCTGCAGGCTCAGGTCCAGATCAGAGTTGAGTTAGGCTTCATTGTATCATTTGGTTAGAGGTTCTATAACATTGGGTGCCAGGATTTTAAAGATGTTTGAGGACAGACCATCTGGGCTGAGGGTTTTGTCTATAGGGAGGGCTCCTGTGGTTAGTTTCACCTCCTGTGTTGTTATGGGTGCTCCAAGGTCTTTGCTGGATTCACCACCCAGTTTCGGTAGGTGGGCCTGTGACAGGAATACATGGTATTCCTCTAGTGCTGGGGGATGAGAGTCTGAGTTGTGGAGTTTGCTGAAAAAGTACTTTACGGCCATAGCTATCTTCCTTGGGTAGGGGAGGGTGTTACTCGTTTTGGATCAGATGTTCATAAATGTTTTGAGTGCCTCTTGTTTTTTAATGAGGTGTGCCAGTAGTTTCCCAACTTTTTCCCTTTGGTCAATGTATTTTGGCTCTAAAAATGGCAAATTCGACTTGCTTTCTGAGGAGCTAACTGTATTTTGCTCTAGTTTTACTAAGCTGGGAGAGGGTAAGGAAGGATTTGTCCCTAGCTATCTTTTTCTCCAGATCTCTGATTTCCTGCAGTAGCATACTGCAAGCCTCCTCTCTCTTTCTCTTGCGTGTTGATGCTAATCATGTAAATTCCCCCCTTATCATACATTTGAAGGCTCCCCATATGTTTCTCTGCCCTTGGATGGAGTTGTTGTTATGTTCAAAGAAGCATTTGATGGTCTTTCTTATGCCATCTAAGGTGGTTGGATCTTTGAGCAGGTTATTATTTATTCTACAGATGAAGTCTCTGTCCATGGAATCTGGAGGGAGAAGTGAGCGGGTTACCAGGGCATGATCAGAAATGACCATGGGGGAAATCTCATAGCCTGGGTAGTGTGGAGTGCAGATTTGAATGTTAAGAAGTAATCTATCCTAGAGTTGGATTTGTGGGTGGTTGAGTAGAATGTGTGTTCCCTATCTGATGGGTGTAGGACTCTCCACATATCAATGAGGCAAAGTGAATCCTATAGTTCTTAGAGGGATCTCTGTGCTGGGGATAAGCCTAAGTATCGCAACTGGGATCTGTCCATTGTGTTATCCAGCAACAGATTCCAGTCCCCAGCTAGGATGTTAAGCTGTGTTTTCAGTGTTGACAGTATGGCGAGTAGGGTGGTGTAAAACTGCCATTCATCTGTATTTGGACCGTAAATGTTAGCTAGAGTTACTTTGGTCTGCCTTAATTTGCCCTTTAGAATTAAGAACCTCCCTTTGGGGTCCGCGTGTTCTTCTTCAATTTCATAGTGGATTAATCTGTGCATCAGTATTGTCAGCCCTGCTTTCCCGTTGTTATCTCCTGCCATGAATGCCTGCCCCACCCAATCTCTTCTCCATGGGTGGGTTTGTTGAGATGTGGTGTGTGTTTTTTGTAGAAGGCAGGCAATGTTGGTTCCTTATGGATCGTAGTATTTAATGACCTGGTATGTTTTTCTTTTGTTTGTGTGCCCTTAATATTCCACATGGTGTAGTGATGGGTATTAGCCATTGGGAAGTGGGGGGGGGGGGTTGCATAGGTGTGAATATGCCAAAGGATAGAGTTCCTTTACTAATCTGCCAGTTTATATAGTGTTCTGGTTCAGAGCCTTGGTGGGTCCTCCCTGGTCCTCCTGGGGGATTGGATTTACCTTGTGGCAGGTGTGATCTGAGCAAGCACTTATATGTTAGTGTTAATTGTACAATGAGGGGCGCTGTCAATATGAGAACATTTATGGTACACATTACTAATCTGTAAGAGAAGTAGACTACATAGAGAATAAATATCAAACCAATAAAGAAACTAAAAAAACTGTTTGGTTGTAGTAAGTTGTATTTCAAGGTGGATCTCATTCCTCCTCACCTCCCCGCAGGGTATCTGGTGTCAGGGGCAAGGGAAGGATCACAGCCCCTTTACATCTGGCCCATAATATGCTCCCATGGTGGTGGATCCTCTGTCCACTGTTCCTGGTATGTCCCAAGCCCCACTGTGGGGTACGTGCATGCCTTAGGTTTGGTACTTTCGGAGAGGACTCTGGGGGTGTGTGGTTCAATGTCCTTCCAGATGATTTGGGGGGCCTATCTGACTGGGTGGTTTCATCAGCTGCCCTCGGGAGAGGGGGTTGGATTCAACTAGACTCCCTGTTGGTTATTCCCCATTTTGCTACGGGTAGGGTATTGTTTGTTGATGCTGGGGTTTGGTTGGTGTGAGGGATAGGGGTCAGTGGAGGGGATGGTGATGTCTACAGCAGTGCCTATGTGGCAGTACTGTTCAGGGGCCCCCTTTAACTGTAAAGGCCCACTCATTGGTAGTAGCTATGGGATGTTCCCCTAGAGGGTACTAGGGCTCACCCTGCCTGTACATGAGTATCCAGTATTTATAGCCAGGGCGGTTGGCATAGACGTTAGCAGCTGCAGTTACTCTTGGGATGGCAGGTATCACACATGATATGCGTGTGTTTGACAACAAGTAACAGTGAAGTGAATATGTGTCTATCCTGGGGTGGATGGGAAGTGGAATCACCCATGGATCTTCATGTAGTATCTTATGGGTATGAATCCCCCCTCCTTTCTGGGCTTCTTTTGGGGGTCATGTATGGGTGTCTCAAGAGTTTCTGTCATTCTAACCCTTGTGAGAGATGGGTTAGTGGGTTCTTAATCATGGTCCGAGTTACACATTGTTACATACCCCCCACACACACACATACACACACACACACACACACACACACACACACACACACACACACACACATTCAGGAAACAGCCCAACTTTGAAAAAGTATTTTGGTTTGATATATTATTCTGCCCTGTTTTATAATTACCTGTGTCAGTAGCATTTACCTTTAACCTTACTCAGTGCAGTGTTGTCTGAACACAAAGGCTTAGGATCTCTGTTTTGTCCATTCCTGAGTCTAAGTTTTCAGCCCCCATACTGGTTGCACTGTCCAAGACTGTGCCCATGTGTTGCATTTAGTCTGTATGGGGCTCTGGGGCTTGTGTTTTGGCTCATGTTCCCAGCTTACTAGATTGTCTTTCCCTGAGAGTCCTGTCCCTGCATGTGTTGATTGTTGATTGTCCAGTGGCCACAGAGAGAGGCAGGGGGGAGGTCTTTTAAAGTGTCCTGTCCTGTTTTCACTCTCCCTGCATTCTCCGTATGAGTGGTAATTTTAACTTAAGCACCCTGCAGTGTGTTTGGATTGTCACGTCCATATAGGACTGTGGCTATGAGCTGGAAGTATTACCTTAAGCCTTCTTTTATTTTTGATGTCTGGTCCTGCTGTTAATCACTGTCCCCTTATATTTTATTTATTTATTTGTATCTAGGATTACAAAATACCTTTGAGCCAAGGCTCTTTTACAAAGGTTCCACGTCAGGCTGGTTATAGGATAACAGACACTAAACATAAAACAGTTTACACGGTACATGGTATTAGACAGTAGCTTTGCTTAACATAATCGGACTGAGCGATGAGTTACTCAAGAAACAAAAGGAGGAAGAGGGCAAGAAGGGGAGATGGCTGAGAGTAGGGGGAAGGCATAGGAGTAGGGAGGCAGTGTGAGGCAGCTGAGGGGCCTGATCAGGACAGACACAGAGTAAGTGCATTAGAAGTTGCATTGGACAGGTAAGTGCAAGAAGAGAGGACAGAAACTGACACCTATGAGGTCTGAAGCAGCGTAGGAGACCATGATATTATGGGGTGCAAACACAGGTGTAGGTACCAGTTAGGGAGTGATGGAGCTTTTTTTGATTGCTCCAAGCATTGCTGTGGATGAGGTGTCACTAGAGAGCTCATTGAGCCAACTCGGAGCCCTGTATGTAAATGACCTTTGGCCTTGGGACATGCAGCAATGGGGGATTTGCAGGATTTGGGGCTTAGCGCGCCTGGTGTTGCGGTTGTTGATTTTGGGTTTAAGGAGGGTGCTGACTCCTGGTGGTGCTTTTCCCATCATGATTTTCTTAGCTGTGATGCAGCTTTGGTATTTGATTCAGTTGTTCAGTTGCAGCCTGCCTGTTTTGGAGTAGAGGTCACAGGTGTGGGTGAGACAGTGAGAACCAGTAACAAGTCTGCAGGCTTGATTGAGGGAAGTCAAAACACGCCTGTGAGAGGAGGTTGTAGCAGATCCATAGATAATGAGACCGTAGTCAATGATGCTGATGACGGAGCTCTGGACAGTGATGGACAGAGCTTCAGAGTTTAGATGTTTCCTATGTCGGAATAGTAGGCCCACTCTGGTGTTGGCTACTTTAGCCACGTTATCGATGTGATAGGAGAGATTATAGTCGAGGGTGAGGCCGAGGTATTTTAAGGTATAAACTTGTTCGAGGGTGGTTCCTTGCTTGGTTTTAATGGAGAGCTGATATTGTTTGCATTTGTTTTGGGAGCTGCAGAAGATCATGGTCTTTGTTTTTTATCTGGTTAAGGGTAAGTCTGTGTTTTGAGAACCAGTTTTCAACTGTAGAGAAGGCCTGTTGGAGGTTTCCTTGTAGATGTACTGGATCGTGGTGGGATGCCAGGATGACAGCATCATCTGCATAGAGTAGGATCTGTTCAGAGCAGGACTTTGGCAGTGAGTTCAGGAAAAGGCTGAAAAGGAGGGGGCCCAAGATTGAGCCCTGTGGGACACCGGGCCAGAATGGTCTTTGGTCTGAGAGTGTGCCAGCAATTCTCACTCTTTGGGAGTGGTTGTCTAAGTAGCTTTTGAACCAATTCACAGAGTTAGGTGAAAGCCCTGCTAGTTGAAGCTGAGCAAGTAGGAGATTGTGGTTGATGGTATCAAAGGCTTTAGTTAAGTTGATGAAGGTGGACCCAGTAAGATGACAGTTATCAAGTGAGTGATGGATTGCACCAGTGAATTCAAGTAGCACCGTGGAGGTGCTATGACCTTTTCTAAAGCCATGTTGCTCTTTGCACAGGATGTTGTGATTGTCTAGGAGGTCAGTAAGCTGGTCTGACACAATCTGTTCTAGGGTCTTGGATAGTGGAGGTAGGATGGAAATTGGGTGGTAGTTCTCAGTAGATGTTTTGTCACCACTTTCATGAATTGGGGTTACCGTGGTGGATTTCCATAAGTCAGAGAACTGGCTGAGGCTGAGGGAGAGGTTGAAAATCCTGGTCAGTGGTCAGAGTACTTCTTCAAGGGTGAGTGATAGCAGTTTGAGGACGAGGGAGTTGCTGCTGGCTCTGGAGTTGCAAATGGCTTTGGTAACGTAGCTGCGGACTTGATGCATTTTTGCTGCTTTAAAGTAGAAGGGACGGTGGCTGGCGGTGGCTAGGGAGGCAGGTGGAACCACCTCATCGAAGAAACCCTGAGGGAGTACAGCATTGAGGTCTGAGAAGGTGTCCTTGAACGTATCAGCAATGAGTTTCTGGTCAAGTGTAGTTTCACCATTTATGCTGAGTACTGATGGGAGTGATTTAGATCACTTCCCAGTGACTTTAATGTTATTCCAGAAGTCCCTGCCATTGACCCATGTGTTTGTGAGTGCATTATGGAAATAGGTGGTCTTCGTATCCCGGATATATTTGGTGCAGTCATTTCGTGCACGTTTATAGTTAGCAATATCAACTTGTCTCCTGGTGTTTCTGGCAACCTCCCAAAGGTGGTCCCAAGCTTTTAGTCATCTAAGTAGGTCCTGGTGAGCAAGGGGTTACATAGGGCTTTGGCCTTGCACTTCTTGAGGGGTGCAAATATGTTGCATGCTTGGTTGAAGATCCTGATGAAGTGTTCCAATGTGCTGTTAACATTGGTTGCTGTGAGGATTGGGGACCAATCCTGTTGATGAAGGAAGGTTTTGAGATGGGGTAGCTTGCCTCTAGGTAGAACTCGGCTGGTAATGGTTTTGGGGGGGGCTTAATGAATTTATTTGACCAGAAGCAGGTGACGGGGGAGTGGTCACTAAGTCTGTCAGGGAGGACAGTAGTGTTTGTGATCCTGGTGGAGTGACTTGTTAGGATCCAATCCAGAAGGGTGCTGGTACCCATTTTATAGTTTGTCCTGGTTGGGGAACTAACCATTTCAGTAAGGTTTGCTGCATCTATCAAGTCCCTGTATGCCCCTGCCTCTGCAGCAGGCCAGTTAATATTAAAGTCAATGAGGAGGATGGTTTCTGATTCAGGTGAGAGAGATCTGGTAAACTCCAGGACTGTGTTAGGCCCATTACCTTGCAGTCTCGGTGGAATGTGGAATATGACAATTGTGATGGCTTTGTTGTGTGCACTGAGGAGGATCTTGACAGAAAGAATCTGTGCAGTGGTGGTTTGGGGGGTTAAGCTGATGAGGTGCCCCCAGATCGTGTCCGTAAGGTACAGGGTACAGCCACCACCTCTTTTTGATGTTCAATCAAGTCGATAAACATTATACCCAGGGAGGGTGCTAGCATCATTGGGAACCGAAGGTGGGAGCCAGGTTTCCATGACTGCTAGTATGTCTGGGTTATGCTGGCAGGCAAAAGTCTGAAGGGCATCAATTTGTGAAGAAGACTGCGTATGTTAAGTGAGATTATTGAGAGGGATCCTGGTTGATTGGTCTGAGTTGTTCTTTTTGTGGGGGCTGGTCCAGGATTAGGATGAATGTCTCCTGACAATAGCAGGAGAAGAAGTATACTTTTTAGAGTACTGGTGTGAGATACCCTTGACTGGCACCTATTTTGTTGGGCCAGAGAACTCCAAGATTCACCAGAGCATGTAAACAGGTGGAGGCATGGGTAAAGCGAGGCAGTAGTAGTGGTGGACAGGGGGAGTACCCAACGGCCATTTGTAAGAGAGGGCCATTTCATAGTGAATGGTAATTTATTTATTTAGCTTTTGTTTACCGGGCAAGTACACTAGACAAGTATTATGCCTATTTTCAGGAATGACCCAGGAGAATCCAACATGAGGAACAACAGTCAAGGAGACATGGCAAAGAGAGTACAGTTTTTTGTCACAGTACAACATGTGGCAAATACATCATTTGACGCTAGGGGAAACATATAGTAGTAAGCACATTTCAGATTATACACTCTAGACTAGCTAGTTCAACTAACAGATATATACAGGTCATCATACGTAAGAGTGGAGCATAGCTCAAGGACTGGATTGGTCATAATTTAACTTATAACATTGTCGTATACACCCCCTAGGCCAGTTGGATCATGGACAGGTATATACAGCTCATCACATTTTTCTAAATATGCACATGTTAGACAGAAACAGAAACACTTGGTAGTACAAGTTTCTACCAAGTGACCAAGGTGCAATATGTCATGGTTAGCCTATGACCGTGGAGCAATAATGGGTGTAAAAATGCCCAAGGCTTTTTAGGCAGGAGTAGTCAGAAGTCATTGATACAGTGGGGAAAATATCTCCAGGAATTCAATGGAGACACCCTGGGGAGGTTCAGACAAAACAATTTGACACTTTACTCTAGGGTGGTTTGGGGCAGTCACACTCTGATGCTAGTTTTAGGAAACCCCACAGGGAATTTTGAAAACTCAGATAGGAGGAGGCAGCTCGGATATCCACAGGCAGTGAATTCCAGAGTCTGGGCGCACTTATGGCAAAGTCCCGATCCCCCATGAGGGTCCGGGTAGGAGGGACTTTGAGCATCCCTGATGTGAGAGACCTAAGTTGGTAGGCGGTGGGATTCAGTTTAGGCAGAAGCTGGGCCAGCTCCTGGGGGGTGCTAGTTCTGATCACTTTCCCAGAGAGGCATCCCAAACCAAAATCAAGATATCTAGCTGGTGAGCGCCAGCAGAGTTTCTCATATAGCTCACAACGGTGGGTGAGTCGGGGGGCAGACAAGGCAAATGACAAATGTTATTGTAAGCAGTGTACCACAGGGTGAGATGTGTCTTTGGAGAGCAAGCAAATAGGTGCAGCCCATAGCTGAGGGAGGGAAGGAGCACACTTATGCCAGCTAGAGCAAGGCTGTTTCACAGGTAGTAATACTCTGGCCCTATAGGCAGACCCAGTTGCAGGTTGCCGCCCTGCAGATGTTAAGAATATGATTACCCATGTCAAGTTGGGAGTCAAGTGTTACCCCCAGATATTTGATGGAGCTCACTATGGGTAGTGAGGATCCGTCTGCACTGGTGACATGTAAGCAGGCCGATGAGGCTTTGAGTTTAGCCATTGAGCCAAAGAGCATAGCCTGTGTCTTTTTCAGGTTCAAGACCAGCTTGTGACTAGTAACCCATCACAATACCCTGTTAAAGTCATTAGTCAGGTTCTGGTTTAGGGTAGTGGCATTCTGGGAGTGAGCCAGGATTACCAGATCATCTGCATACATGGTGGCACTACAGCTGGTAGTAACCATGGGTAGTTGATTGATGAAGAGGGAGAAGAGGAGGGGACCCAGTACCGAGCCTTGAGGCACTCCAGAGGTCACCGGTAGGGGCTCGGAGAGGACTTTATTGAAGCAGGTACATTGCTTTCAGCCACGTAGATAACCCATTAGCCATTTCATGTCATGGGGGGAGAGGCCAAGTGACCACAACTGTGCACCAAGCAGTTTGTGGTCAATGAGGTCAAAGGCTTTGGACAGGTTGATAAATATTGCACCAGAGAGTTTGACCTTGTCTATGGCTGTCCGGATACTTGATGTAACTGAGATTAAGGCTGAGGTGGTATTGTGTCCCTTATGAAAGCTGTGCTGGGCTGGGGACAGAAGATATATCCCGAAAGCTGCTCAGCCACTACCTTTTCAAGGAGCTTGCTAAGGGTTGGGAGAATGGCAATCGGTCGATAATTGTCAGGCAGTTTGGGATTTCCTTGCTTCAGTACAGTTGAAAATCCTCGCCTTTTCCAGATGTCTGGGATGGTCCCCAGAGCAAGGGATAGGTTGAAGATAAAGGCTACTGGTGAGGCAATGTGCGCAGCACCAAGCTTAAGGAGTTTAGGTTTAAGGTTGTCTAGGCCAGGACTGGAGTACTGGGAGAGGCTAGCTAGGCATTTCTGCAAGTCCTGAACTGATACAGCCCTGAGGTGGAACATTTGTCGAGGAGGGTGACCCTCCAGCAGAGTGGGGGGAAGGGGGTGGGACAGAGCCTCATCAGGTGAGAAGAGGGATGTGAAGGCAGAGAGGTCAGAGCAGTGATTATTTAGGGAGTTGGCAATAGTATGGGGATTATTGCAGGAGACTCCATTTATGACCATGTCCGTAACCCCCGGATGGGAGGATCCGCTGACAAGGGATTTAATATCTCTCCAGAACCTCCTGGGATTACTGACAGAGATTAGTAGGGTGGAATTGCAAAAGTCACTCTTTGCTGCCCTGATGGCCTTTTTGCACTTGTTCCTGAGGTGTCTATACCTTTGAATAATCATGGGATCACTTGTACCTTTGGAACGAGCCCAACACTTATCTCTCTCCTGCATTTGGGCTAGGAGATTCCTATTTAACCAGAGGGTAGCGGACCCCCTCACCCTACAGGTGACCTTGGGAGCATGCTTGTCTTTCAAGGCCCCAAAGGTGGAGAAGAGTAAGAGGTTGCTGCCGAGGGGTCAGTGGCCCCTACACCCCAGACCAGTCAGTAACTCTTAGGTCCTCCAGGAACTCCTCAGTATCGAATCTAGAGTAATTTCTGATATGCATAATTTTGTGTGGAATTTTGGGGGGAATTTTCCATACACAGAAAACCGGTGACTGGCTAGAGATGGAGTCAGATAATGTACCTGCTGATGAGATCCTGTCAGGACAGTTAGACATGAACCAGTCCAGTAAGGTGCCGGAGGATCCATTTGCTGTCTGCCTAGTTGGTTCCTGGATGCCCAAGGCAAGTACATGAGATCGAGAGGGAGGGTACCTTGAAGGGGGTGAGAGAATGTGCACTGGTAGATGTTCGGGACAGTGGGGAAGCATGAACAAGGGGGATGTAGGAGAGGGAAGAGGGGAATTAAGGTGAGGAGAAAGGGGTACAGAGTACCAGTGGAATACATAATTCAATGTGAATGGGGGGAGAGGGAGGACAGCAGCCACAGGGTGCTGGGTAGGTGGGGGGGCAGCTAGTGAAAGTGGCAGGAGGTAGACAATAAAGTGGAGGCTCGGAGGGGCAAAGAGAACTTAGGTAAGTAAGTGGTTGAGGGAGAAAGGGCAGAAGGTGGCACAGTAAGGAGACACAGGTGGTAGCAAAAAGAGGAGGGTATAGCAGAGAGGTAGTGGGAGAGGCATTAAAGAGTGTTACAAGACAGGGAGACAGGAGGCAGCAGCACTAGATTAGAGAGCAGGAGAGAAAGGGTGTGTGAGAGCTACAGCATGCCAAAGGAGGAATGGCCAGACATGGGGCCAATAGAGTAAGAGTCGTGGGGTGGGGCAAATACAGGGGGTGAGGTAACCATCTATTTAATTAAGGCTGGGGCGGGGAGGGGCCGGGTGTAAAATTTCAGCCAATGCTGCTATTTTTCTATGGGTGCTGCAGCCCCAAGTCCGAAGAAAACTGCAGGCCAATCAGAGAAAGGAGAAGAGGCAGGGGTCCAATCAGGGCATACTGCTGTGAGCAACAGCCAATGGTGGCAGCTCAGAGCAGCCCCAGTGGGACAGGCAGCCTTACCCAGCTCAACAGGTTCCTAGGGCAGCTTGGTGGAGGGCAGCGAGGTGGCTGGAGGTGCCGTGCCACAAGCGAACAAGACTACCAGTGCATGGGCCCTGGAAGTCAAGGGCAGCGACCTGGGGAGAGGAGAGACAGAAATAGGGTGTTAGCTGTGGGTGGGGGGGCACAAAAAAACCCAAATTGAAATAAATCAAGGGGTGGGAGGCAGAAAAATGTTGGAGAATGGCAGAGAGCAGAAAACGGAGTTGGGAGTGAGGTGGGGGGGCGCTTCAGGCCCGTGAGATCAGAGGAGGGGAAGAAAGAGAGAAAGAGAGAGAGAGAGAGAGAGAGTGAGAGCAAGGGGGAGTTGGAAGAAGTACAGATTCACAAGAGGAGCTGTAGTTCACTAAACAAGCTCTATAGCAGTGTCCTCGGATTCGGCTCTTAAACAAAATAGAATACAATTAAGTACAGGATTTAAACCGGGTCAGGCGGGCGTACAGTAAAATTTTGGCCAATGCCGCTCTTTCTCTATGGGCACTGCAGCACCATGTCTGAAGAAAACAGCAGGCCAATCAGAAAAAGAAGAAGAGGGCAGGGGTCCAATCAGACCATGCTGCTGTGAGCAACGGCCAATGGCAGCAGATCAGAGCAGCCCTGGTGGGACGGGCAGCCTTACCAGGCTCAACAGGTTCCTTGGGCAGCTTGGTGGAGGGCAGCGAGGTGGCTGGAGGTGCCCTGCCACAAGCAGACCAGACTGCCAGCGTGTGGGCCCTGGAAGTCAAGGGTAGTGACCTGGCTCAAGGGGTTCCTTGGGTGGCTTGCTGGAGAGCAGCGAGGTGGCTGGAGGTGCTGTGCCGCAAGTGGACCAGACTGCCTGGAAGTCAAGGGCAGTGACCTGGCTCAACAGGTTCCTTGGGCAGCTTTTTGGAGGGTGGCAAGGTGACTGGAGATGCTGTGCTACAAGCGGACCAGACTGCTGGCAATGAAGGCAGGCGTGGATTTATTTTGGATTGGAATGATTGGAATTTGCAGATGTATGTTGGTTCTTGTAGGACAAAGAGAGGCAGGATTGCCTTTTGAGGGCATATGCCTTATACACCTAAACAAACTGACATAGCAATGAGTTTTAAAGAAATGGCCACAGCCATGTGTTTATTAATAAACCAATTATCCATATATACATTCGCTTCAGCGTGATGTGCGCAGCTAGGTAGCCTTGGAAGGAATCTAGCTCACCATGGAGCAACTAGATCTTTAATGGTTGACACTCCCTCCCAGGGGAGTGCCGCCTTACCATCAACCAGAACCCCGCGAGGGCAACAACCTCCAGGGCATGAGGGATGGCTATATGACCGGCTGTGGCTAGCTCCTCCCCCGTCAGAGAATCTGCCATGTCGCGGGACACTGCCCAAAAGAGGGTGCCATCTGGACTATATCCATCAGGCCCACCCTCCTGTCAGCCTTAGGGAGATCTGGCTGGTCAAAACACGTGAGCCCCTGTTACCCCCTCCCACTGCATTCCAAGACTACCAAGCCACCACTTACAAAGGTTCATGACTGTGACACCTACCTATTTACTCCCTAGCTTACTCTAACTGGCTTTACACCCACCTTGCTGGAAAAGGCAAAAACCCAGAAAACCCAGTGGGAAAAAAATGTGAAATTCTTTCTCAACCACTAAGGCAAATCCACCTTAGTGGGACAGCAAGTTCCCTATACCTCCCCCAAGTTCCCCCCTGCTTTTTCGAGGGTGAGGTTTGGGTGGGATGCGACCTGGGACAAGGAGGAATGAGGAGGAATTCTTCCTGTGCAGCATCTCTTAAGGGCTTAGCTCTACCCTGTCCCTGGCTGCAAGCTTCCTCCCACCTGGGAACCCTATCCCCCCAGCCCCTTCTGGGCCATCCTACCTGGGTCCCTATTGTCTGTCCAGCTGTCCCAGGCCATGCCCCCAGACGAAGCTCTGCCTGCTGTGATACCTTGCAGGCTCCTCCATTGTCTTTTGGGGGCATATACTTTATTCACCTGAAAAAACTGACACAACAATGAGCTTTGGAGAAATGGCCACAGCCATGTGTTTATTAATAAACCAATTATCCATATATATGCATTTTCTTCAGCATGATGAGTACAGTTAGGTAGCCTTGGAAGGAATCCAGTTCACCATGGATCAACTAGATCTTTGATGGTCGACTCTCCCTCCCAGGGGAGGGCCACCTTACCATCAACCAGGACCCCATGAGGGCAACAACCTCTGGGGCATGAAAGATGGCTATATGACCAGCGGTGGCTAGCTTCTACGCCGTCAGAGGATCTGCCATGCCACGGGACACTGCTCGAAGAGGGTGCCATCTGGACTCCATCCATCAGACCCATCCTCCTGTCAGCCTCAGGGAGATCTGGCTGGTCAAGACACGTGATCCTCTGTTACCCCCTCCCACAGCATTCCAAGACTACCAAGCCACCACAAGGTGAGTTCTCTCCAACTCACCCCCACAAGCACCTCATGCTGATACTCTCGCCACTGCCTATTGTATGTCATCCAGAAACAGGTCTACTCCTTCCTCCGATAAATGTACACCATTCCCTCTATACAGACCTAGTTTTTTTACAGACACTCCCAGGTACTTTGCTATGGACCCCCCCACTGAGTTCATAATAGGTCACATAGCCGCATTCTGCAGCTGGTGCACCTTCTCTATTGCCCTAATGTTCTGGGCATGCTGCCACTGCTGCCACTGCACCATATCAGACCAAATTATATGCAGCTGGGGCCACCATTGCTTCACTCTTGTCTGGTTCTGCCTGACCCTCTATTTAAGCTTTCTCACAGGTATAACCCCTATATCATTTCCCTCCAAATGAATAACTAAATCATTAGGCTGCAACTTCTCCTGAGCCTTTGCTTGCAGTGTTGCCAGTAACTCCTTCCAGTGCATCCCGTGCCATCCCAACCAATGCACCTCTGCCCTCTCAGGTGCCAGGAACAGGTTTTCTCCTCTGGGATACTGCCTTGCCCTGAGGACCACCCAATGGATGTACGAGTGGCCACAAATCCAGATCTGCTCTGCTCGGGCCACAGCACCTATCCAAAACAAAGCAAGAGACAGTTATAACATGTGTGGTCTTATACAGTATATCTTTCAAAAGCCTGCGACTTCCACCTACCCAAAGTCTGTATTGTCCTATCTGATAAGTCCTCTGCCCTGGTGTGTGATGCTGTACCAATCCTAAAGAAGTGTATGTTGTGGTGTTCTGCAGAGATGCCCAGCAGTCACAAGGTCTTCTGCAACACGTGCCTAAACTGGTACACTGTTAGGGGGCCACCATCCCCATGATGATAGAAGGCCCCCCCTATTGTCGGGTGCTGTGTTATATATTCCTGTACACATGCTCCCACATCCCACTGGAGCCTGTGGGGCACTGTTAGTCGGCACCACCTCCCATGGGCAAGCTGGTCCATCTTGCTCTTCCATATATGGACAAAGACTCCAGACATTGTGACCTCCACGTCAGCCTCTGCCAACACTAATGGTCTCCCAGTAGCCTTGCTGGGCTGCACAAGCTCTGACACCCAGAATGCCCCTCAAAATGCTACCAAGTATGCTGACCAGAAGAGCCTTGTCTCATCAGGGGATGAACATACCTTAGACAACTCATTCCAGATCTGCTTGAATATGGTAGGGCTGATAGGGTGTCTGTTGTCCGTGCCTATCGAGGCTGCCCGAGCCCAACCTCTCAGCATCTTCTGGAGGGCAAATGCCCTCAAGGAGTTGGGGAAGCCCCTGGCTTTCTGAAACCAGGCAATACCAGCCATGTGCTGCTTGACTGTTGCCCCGGTGGCAGTGGCAGTACATATTCGCACATCTGTGCCACTGGGATCTGCCATTTACCTGCCCACCCACATATGTATTGCACTTCCAGAAAACAGTTGACCTCCTCTGGTATGCTATTCACGTCCTAGGTATCAGGGCATTCTCAATCAACTCCCAGGTCTTTGGGCTATCAATTCCCATAGGAATGGTGGGACTTCCTTGGGCTGTAGGTCTGCTGCTGGTGCCAATTCTTGGAACCGCTGCCACTGTAAATGAGAAAGAGCATCAGCGATGCCATTTTCAATACCTGGTACGTGAACTGCCTTAAAGTTGATATTCAACAACAAACACTTCAGGAGAACCACCAGCATGAGGTTGCCCATCAGGCCCTTGCCCCCCCAACTGTTTGCTTATTGCGTACACCACTCTGATGTTATCAGACCTGAATGTGATGTGCTTTTCCCTCAGCACCTCCCCCCAGATTACCAATGCCATGAAAATGGGGAAGAATTCATCACCATTATCTGTCTCGTAATGCCTTGTCTTATCCATTCTGGAGGCCACTGCCCTGCACACCACTTACCTGGCAAGTAAGCCCCGAAGCCCAGGACCCCAAGGCATCTGTGAAAAGTTCTAATTCCTCGCTGGACACTGGAACTGGCCACATCAATACCCCATTGAAGCATTGCAGAAACGTCTGCCAAATGCCTAGGTCCTCCCGCATTGCTACTGTGATGCAGATTCTGTGGTGCGGTTTTGTACAGCCCACACCAACACCCACCAGGCACCTCATGAATGTCCTGCCCATGGGCATTACCCAGCAGGTGAAACTGAGGTGGCCCACCAGTTGCTGGAGCTCCCGTAACGTGACTTTATATGCCTTCATTACAGAGTCCAGCTGGGTGCACAAGGTTGTCAGCTTGTCTTGGGGGAGCCGGAACACTTGCTCGCTAATGTTGATTTCGATCCCCAGAAAGGAAAGCCTTGTCCATGGCCCCACCATCTTGTCTTGGGCCAGTGGTAAACCCAGCTTGGCGCACACCTCATGGAATGCTGCCATGATATGTGTGCATTGCCCCGAGCCGGCCTTCCCCACAAACAGAAAGTCATCCAAATAGTGTACCATGTGGTCGACTTTGGCTTTCTGTGCCATGGCCCAGTGCAGAAATTTGCTGAATTGCTCAAAAACCACACACGCCACTGCACACCCCATGGGCATGTAGTTGTCAATGTAGTAGTACCCATTACATTTCATGCCGAATAGCTCCCTATCTGCTGGGTACACCGGCAATAGGCAGAATGCTGATTCTATATCAGCCCTCCCTAGCAGTGCCCCCTAGCCCGCCTGGCGCACCACCTCCACTGCCCTGTCAAATGACGTGTAATACACTGCGATGTCGACTAGGTCAATGTATGCATTGACTGAATCTCCTTCTGGGTATGACAGGTGGTTTATTATTTGGAACTCACCTGGCACCTTTTTGCTGACTAAGCCAATGGGAGACATCCTGAGGCGTTGGCTGGGGGGGAGGTGAAGGGGCTGTTGATCCGATTCACGGCCAGCTCCTTCTGTAGTTTGCCCTGCATGACCTCTGGTCATTCCTTAGCAGAAAGCAGGTTGTCAGCCTCATATGCCCTCCTTGGGCCTCAGTAAGGCATACAAAACTCCTCCCTGAATCCTGCTGCCAAAGAGCGAACGGCTGCCCTGTCTGGGTAGTTGACCAACCACCCCTCAATATTTCCGGCCTTAACTGGTGTTGGCAGCCTCTGTCCCTCCTTTCCGAAAGGGGCAAAAATTGTTGTCCTTCCCAGCCCTCGCCTCTGTAACTTTCCCACACTGTTGAAACGAGTGTGATTTCCCACACGCCCTGCACTCATGCTTGTATCTACAATGCTTAGTCTTGTTTGACCCCTGGTTGTAGCTGAAACAACACCCTTTCCCACCCCCTCTTTTCCCCCATTACCACATTGATAACCTTTCTTTGACAATGGGTGGTGCCTCACCAGAAAACCGCTATCTGTATGTTGGACCCCTCCCCCCAAGTCTATCTTCCACAGCAGTGGGAGGTGCAAGATCACCCAAGACTGTGCTGTATCCATCTTCTTTCTCCTCCAATACTCCTTGTCATATTCTAACCACCCCCCACCTGGCTTACTAGCATGCATGGTCATTATCTTACTAAAGTAGACCCACAGCCAGTCAGATTTCCCCAGGCTGCCCTGGGTGAGGATCCCTGCATAGACTGTGAAACCTACTGCCCAATTCTCCCACATCCGCCGCACTGTTGCTTTGCACTTTTGCTCGACCCCATCATCCCCGTCCTTGTCCTTTTTGTCCTTTTCTGGCTCTTTATGCCGGTTCAACAGGGAAAAGATGTCAACATATTCTCCATTGATTATTTGCTGCCTCACCTTGACAGGCAAGTGTGCCCCAATGGGTTCTGGCAGGGATAGAAAGCTCACTACACCTTGCTGCCCCAGTATTAGTGGTGATGGCGCTACCACTCCCAAACCAATGTCCCAGGGCTCCCCTGCAACAGGGGCCACATGGGCAGCTCCTGGCTGAGCCCTACTCTGGTCCATGAGTAGTTCCAGCAACCAATCTAGCTTTTACTGTACTCTGGATTGGCCCAGGTTGCCAACCAGTGCTTGCATGCCAGTATCCCCCACCCTTAATGGTATTGCCCTCACTAAGTCTCTGAGAACTGCCATCAGTTGGGTCACCCAGCTTCCCTGAACTTGTGCGGAGGTCCCTGGGCCTGCCTGCAGTTGTATATTCTGAGCCTGTGGTAAGCCTCCTGGAAGGCCCAGGCTTAGGGATGCTGTCGCAAATCTTTCGGCCCTGTGGCTTACCAGTTCTTCCACAGTATCCCCCTCTCTGACCCGTTTCTGCTGTCACCCCCTGTTCTTTCTGGGGGCACCCCCACTATGAAACAGTGCCCTCAGTTCATCATCTGACAGCTGGTCTAAGTCAAGCATACCTGCTCCTTGATCCGTTACTCCCTGATCATCTATCTTCCAGTGTGGCTTCTTTAAAGGTGGAAGGAGCACTGGTGTCTCATCCATGGTGGGGATTGACCTCTCTGGCTCTGGCCCCGGTGTGCCAGGCACCACCGTGGGGGTTACAGGTTCAGGCGGCATGGTCAGTGGTGCTGGAGTTCCTGGCTGCTTCCTTGGAATGGCCTCATCTGAGGTCCGGGATTCAGGTGGGGTTAGAAGCCTGAAGGCCCCGACACCCCTTTCTCACCTTTATCCCTGAAAAGCACATCCCACCACCACTTACCCTTACCCTGAACGAGGGCCGCTAGCTGTTGCTCGACGTCACCACTCATTGATGTGCTGCTCATTTTGTAAATCAAACACAGTCACGGCCATTCCCCCTTGCTGGTGCCTAAGCAGATGCTGCCACCCACAACATGGGTCACTGACCATGGGATACTTTTAATACCAAAGCAGTGACCCTTTCCTGGGCCGTCCCTGGGCCTTCTGGCTTTTTGAACCTCCCCTTGCTTGGGTGTCATCAGTGGCCCTATGCAACTCAGGGGTCAACCTACTTCTACTGGGAGACTTGGACATGCTACCTATAGTGCTTTGCATTGACTGTAGGGGTAATCCTATTCCCCATTTTGTGTGTGTGGGTTACTCTGTACAGTATTCTGTAGTAGTGGTGATGCTTCGGGGAACACCACATTTTTTTTTATATAACTTAAACTTTACATAAGAGTTTGTATACTTTTTTATTGGTATCACTCTTTGATGACAGATACCACACAAGCATCAGTGTATCACAGAAGCTGACACATCATAACATATTGCCTTTAGGTATTTAGAATAAACCTAAAAGCAAAACCTTCAGCTTGTAAGCATTTACTAGACTAAATAAATGGCACAACCTGGCCCAGAAAATAGATGAGTTACAAGCTGAGTCACACCGACACCTATGCAAATGTGGATTACACCTACTGTGTTGTAAATAGCAGATAAATCTATCAGTCCCATAATAGAACCACAACAGCTGTTTATCTTTTGCTCATATTCAGCGGGGGCTGCGAGATTCCAACTCAGGTCTTTTCTGCCCCTTTTGAGTTGCACCTCTGTTTTGTGCAGTGGCCGCCCTGTGCTATTCCTAAGATGGTGGCCACCACCCATATGTGCATGTGTGCACACCAGCTGTCCATGCATGTGTGCCTGGTACCTCATCGCACTGCCTACCCTGGCAGCATGTGCCTACAGCCTCCCCACGCCCACTTCAGTGAGGAAGCTTGCCCTGAAAGCCACAGAGGTGGCGTCCATTTCAGAGACCCCTATGGCCTGCGGGGCTATCTGAAATGCCAAGGCCACTTTGTGCCCCAGCTCATGGCTGCATCAGAGGGGGTGAGGGATCAAGAAAGGGCTAGCAAAGCCCATGCTGGCCAGGAGAGTGAGTGGCAGCCACGAGTCCATCAGGACACGAGAGGAGTCTCACAGCCCCAGGAAGCTCTCTTATTGGCCATGCACCAATACGCCTGGACAACCACTCAAGGAGCTTCCTTTCACCTGCTCAGAGGTGCCCACAATACCATGGGGGGCCCACCATGAGGAGGAGCCAAGGATGGAAGGCCCGGGGGCCTAGTCTGCAGCATGGGCCTTTGTAGGACTCCGGGTCCCCATCACCAGGCTAGCCACCAAGCAGAATGACTGTTAGCCCATCCTGAACCATGTAAGCCCCCGCTGGGGGAACTCAGCCCTTCAGATGCTGCCTCTAGGGAGGAGGGGTGTGGGATGCCACGGCGGTCCTTCTTCCGTCTGCTCCGGGGGTAGCCGATAGCCTTTGCCCTACCTCAGGACTGCCGCCCCAGAGATAGTCGCTGATGCCATCAGTAGGCCAACTCAGTTGCTCCAGAAGTGGAAGCGCACTGGCTGGCAGGCCAGGTCAGCATGACAGGCCGCGGCCCTGTGGGGACCACCTGCGGTGTGGCCTTCCAAGCATTCTTCCAGGGACGTCATGTGGGTGGGACTGGAAGTACCACAAAGTTGCAGTTTCAGCTCCTGGGTGCTATGAATGCCAGCTGTGCCCAAATGTTGCATGTGGCCACCCGACCAAGCCAGCTAGTGCACACCAGTAACCTCAGATACCTCCATGTGTGTCCTGGGATCACAGAGCAGTTGAGGGATTTTCTCATGGTCACACAGAATGCAAGTGGAGGCAGTGGGAATCAATCCCCGGTCTGCTGAATCTACCAAGTTCATTCATAGAGCATCCCTCTAACCTCTTCATGCCCTTAAGACTCCTAGCTTGCAGTTTGGTGCCCAGTGGAGCTTGTGGGAATCCAACCCATGTCTGCTGGATGTACCAAGCACATTCCCAGCTGGCCACTCCAATCTCACAGCTGTCTAGCCAGCTCTTTTTCTTTTTGACTGCAATCCTCCTACCTCCTACAGCTGAGCAGCTGGATGGGCCTGCAAGGTATTTTCAGACCTAGACTCTTATCCTGGTCCCCCACCAGCCATGCAGCCTACAGGCCCAAGCCAAGCCCTTACCTCTATTTTGCTGGTGGTGTGCTACTCCTGGTTACCTTCTTCTTCATACAACCTGGGACAATTAGAAATAAGGAGGAATTCCTCCTGTGCAGCATCTCTTAAGGGCTTAGCTTCTCTCTGTCCCTGGTTGCAAGCTCCCTCCCCATGTGAACCATATCCCCCCAGCCCCTTCTGGGTGGTCCTACCTGGGTCCCTATCATCTGTCCAGGTGTCCCAGGCCATGCCCCCAGACAAAGCCCCACCTGCTGTGATACCTTGCAGGCTCCTCCAGAGACAGGGAGTGCCCCAGGACAAGAAAGGCAATATAGATGCTCCAGCAATGTTTGATCTTAGATCTCGCATTGATTATTGACTCCTTTGACTGAGTCTTTTTAGGCAGTGTTTCAGTTCATGTTCCATTGCTGAGTTGTTAATTATATTGGGATTGCTATGTAGTTTCCTTGTGGTCCAGAAGGAGTGAGTAAGGGGAGATCATGTCTTTTTACTCCTCTTTAAAGAAGCCCCCCTTTTTTTAACAAGGAAGAATTTTAAAGTGAAAACATGTGGGATCTACAGTACCTTTGTGAGAGATTTGCATCTGCCAGCCTTTCTCCCGACCCTCCTCAGATCTGGTTTGGTTTCTTGTGGTTGTGGTTTTGGCTGTGATTCCCTTCAGTCATGTGTTGGGGTGCAAATACTTTGGGGAACAGCTTGGGTAAGTTTCTTCTAGCTGCTTCTGTATTGAGGAATTTGTGGCTATTGGTTGTCAGTGGTTATTACTAGTCTAGCTGGATGTAACATTCTAAAGGATATTTTTGCCTGATGGAGCTTGGCTTTAATTTTCTGTTATTCCTTTTGTCTGTCTCTCACAGTTGGTGTAACATCACTACAGATGTGTGCACTGCATCCATTCCAATGCAGAGTACCTTTGATTCTGGCTTGGTTTTGTATGTGTGTTTTATCCTGAAGGTTTGAGCAGCAGGTGATAATTACTCTGGGTTTGTCCCCTTGCCTCTGTGCTTGCTTAAATGATCGGTGGGCAGAATCCAAGGTGTAGGTATTACCATTCTGTGGGGGTCTGACAAGGTCCTGCAGCAGCTTTTGTGTGAATTGTTGTATATTGGATCCTTCTGCAGTTTCTGATATCCTTACAATGACTAGATTGTTTCTGCATAGCCTGCTTTCTTGATCCTCCAGCCTATCTTCGAGTTTCCCCATTTTTTTATGTTGACGCGCTTGCACAGCCAACATCTTGCTGTAGTGGAGATTTGGAGGTGTGGGCACTGTTTGGCAAATGCAGGGCATGCACCAATAGGTGCGTCCCTCATTACCCAATCAGCCTGCATGCCGGCAACACACCATATATACTAATGTGGTGATCACATCAAAGGAAAGGTCCACTGCAATGCGAGCAAGGCTCATCACATGCAGCGGACCTTCCTACGTGCTTCGCCAGCTACAAACATGGCGGCACAGTGGCCACTACACTGCCGACTTCGGGGGTGCCCAATCCCCTGGTCAGCTTACCCTGCCCTTCATGTATGTGCCGATGGGGGAGCCCACTCCCAGTCAGCATAATGTGTTCCCCCTTCTTTTTTGCTTGCCGGTACCCAATCTAGGCTCCATTTTCCACCCGCTTTCCATTGTTTGCCAATGGGGTGCCCAATCCCCGCCGCCATCCATCCCCTTCCCACTTTACGCTGCCGACGGGGAGCCCACCCCGGCCAGCTTGATGTCTCCCCTCTTCTTCTGTGCTGTGGGGGTGTCCAATCCCCCTTCAGCTAGTGTTCCCCACTCCCTATGTGCCGATGGTGGTGCCCAATCCCCCATTGGCTATTGTATCCCCCAAAAAAATACACCTGTAAAAAAAGAAAACCATCCGCGATTTTTTTTAACACCTGTAAACAGAAAACAGTCCCTCATAGTTTCCCTACACCCATCCCACCACATGCACCCACCCACTGAGCACCCTGCCTCCCCACACCCCCCACCCCATACTTACCTCCAGAGCTCGGCGCGATGATCTTCGGTGGACCAGGAACATGTCTGCACTTTTCAAAGCTGACCGCGAACTGAGGAAATGCTGGTAAGCTGTATAATGGGAAAAAAAAGGTTTTTTTCAATGTTGATCCATATCTCAGGCATTCTTGGGAATTTTTGCACCACATTTTCAACATGGGGTTTTTGGGATCCCTCCTCATGAATTCTGGCATTGTTATGACGTTAATCAGTCCTGAAAGGTGATTTTGCAGTCACTGCATGGAATCACCTTTCGGGACCAATTAATGCAAGGACAGTGGCAGTGTTCATGAGGTGGGATCTCAAAAAGCCTATGTTGCAAATTTGGTGGAAAAAATCCAAAAAATGGCTGTTTTACGAGCGTGCATTGCCCAGTTGCTACGCACGCTTGTAACTTCATGAATTCACAATATTTTCATGCCAGATTTTCACCATTGTCATTTTTCTACACCTCCTTGTGAACAGTACAGCCATCATTTTTCACATCCTGGCCGAAATGTATTTCCGCACTTCCGGCGCACAATAGCGTGGTTGCTGTGTGAAACCAGTGTTCAGGGCAGATTACAAAAATGACAGTGACACTATTTATGAGCAGAGGTCCTAAAATGCCTATGTTGACAATTTGGTGACGATATTCCATAAAATGACTGTGTTACTAGTGTGCGTTGCGCAGTTGCTACGCACACTCATAGCTTCGCGAATTTGCAATATTTTCATGCCAGATTTTCAACATTGTTATTTTTTTACACCTCCTTGTGAACAGTACTGCTGTCATTTTTCACATCCTGACCAAAATGTGTTTCCGCACTTCTGGTGCACAATTGCGCGGTTGCTGTGGGAAATCAGTGTTTGGGGCAGATTATGAAAATGACAGTGACACTGTTCATGAGCAGAGGTCCTAAAATATGTATGTTGAAAATTTGGTGATGATACTCCATAAAATGACTGTGTTATGAGCGTGCATTGCGCAGTTTGCACACACGCTCATAATGTTGTGCATTTGTAATATTTTTACTCTGGATTTTCACCATTGGCAATTTTCCACACCTCTTGATGAACAGTACAGCTGTCATTTTACATATTCTGCCTGAAATGTGTTTTCACATGTCCGGCGCAGAATAGCGCAGTCACTGTACAAAATCACTTTTTGGGACAGTTTGAGGAAATGACAGTGACACTATACATGAGCAGAGCTGCTGAAATGCTTATGTTGAAAATTTGGTGCCGAAAGTCCATAAAATGATTGTGTTACAAGCGTGCATTGCGCATTTCCCACGCACCCTTGTAACTTTGCAAATTTGCAATATTTACATGCCACATTTTCACCACTGCCATTTTTTACACCTCCTTATGAAAAGTACAGCTGTCATTTTTTACATCCTGCCCAACATGTGTTTCCGCACTGCACTACCAAAGCCAATGCCAGTGTGACAACATTCGGCACTGACAAATGCTTGTTCTTAATTTCTGATAGCTGTTTGTGCTTTCTGGCTTATTGGTCCTCCACTCAGCTCAGCCACACCAGAGACATGGATGGTGATGTTCTCTAAAGCAGGCTTAAAGTTTTTAAAATCAGTGGCTATGTCACAAATTACTAATTTCATTGCAGTCAGCTCAATAAAGAATGTGTCCATAGTGGTTTGAAAATGGTCTGCTGCTAGGAGGATGAATGGGAAGCTTTGAGATGAGTCCTGCTGCTTCTGCCGTTTATTTGTCTGTCCTACCATTTGCTGGGTGGGTGAGCTTTGTAGATCCATTTGTTGAGTTTCTGGTTCTCCCATTTCCTGGTTTCATAATTCATTTCAGTCCATTTTCCCCTAACGAATTCTGCAGTTTAAGTTGTTATTGGCACACTAATTAAAAAAGCTGCATTTTTTAAGTTCGGACTGCAGATCTCTTAGAGAGGCTGCTACTCAGGGCAAGTACATCACGTGACTCCAACTGTAAGCATTCTAAAAGTGTTGGTGTATTTCTTGTGAAATCACACCTAAGCAAAAAATGGCAATGTCTCGCAGTTTCATTGATTGTTAACATTTCATCCAGCTCCACAGTTGTCGCTATGAAATCTGCTAATAAATGGAACAGTAAGTGTTACTGTGCATCTGTGTTAAAGATTCTAGACTTTCTTCTGGCAATTATGTATTACTTAACAGGGCACTGTCAACCTTTTATGCATCATATTGTTTGTAGTCAAAAACTCACATTTTATGATTGCATACCTTCACTAAAATTCATCAATATTACTGGCTATTTTATCTGCTTTCTTTCTTAGTAGAACTAAAATGCATGTGAAAGGTGTAACTGTTCCCAACCTTACTTTGTTTCAAATCCCTGATCTACTCTTATTGTATACTTCTTGAATGATATGAACAGTCTTAAACAGTGAAGCCACTCATGATGCAACAGTGCCCTCTCCTCCAAATGCATCACGAGTGGCTAGACTGTGTCGAGGTGTTCCCACATTCAGGAAAGATGCAGCTGGAGTTAATCAAGGACTTTAAACAAACATATTTTTGTGTGGTAATACCATAATGGTGGACAGTCTTTCATTTCACTAAAAAAAAAAGAATCAGAATCAAACTACCAGTTACATCAGCAATCCTTACAGAAAGTGATCAATCATAAAATGTGTTGTGTTTTTTTAAACTAGTGACACTTTGTGGCCTAAGGGGGTTGACAGTGTCCCTTTAAAGGGAAAGGAAATTGTGTCTGCAGCCATACATAGATGTCCCTTACATCCCCCATAGCTGTATCATAAAGTGAGCTATGTAGAAAACTGTTTCCTGAAGTTAAAAAAATAATTTTTATTTACCACAGTGTATCTCCTGCACTTTGCTGGAGCCACGGCCTGTGGTTACTGAGAAGTGATGAAAACACTGGTCTGTGGCTGTGTAGCTGTTCTTAGCAGTGCATCGGTTGTGTTGGTAGTGTAGTGGATTTTTATTGTTCAAGGTTTGCAAACGTGCTGATTTATTCCTGTCTCATCGCAGGTTTGCTGTGGTAAGTGTTTGTTCCATGATATTCTGAATATCACTTGTATTCAGCCTTGTTGTATGCATCAGGGGTTTTGATTTAAAGCCATATTCTACCTATTTTCATATAACAACAGGAAAACCATAGGGACTTGTACAAAGGTGGATATGTGTTCAGTTCTGGTCGAGGTATTTGCATAGGTTTCCATTTGCATTCTTAGCTGCATTTTGATAGTCCAGTGCACAATTTTTCCATTATCTCTACCAAACTCCTGCCTTTTAATTTTTTCACCCTACATAGCATCACAGCCTGCGACCCGCATGTGAGTCAACAAGCAAAGTTGATTAAGAGGGGCGGGGTTGACAGTGACAGCTGCACCCCTTGAAATGGTTCTGCTGTGCTGAAGCTTTTGAGTTGTGATTATTTTAGCTACTATATGATGGCCCAAGAAAATGTTGACATGTCCTGTGAGGCTGAACTGTCTATAATGAGTGTAAGACATCATACATGTTACTACATAGGAAGATCTGTATGTGCCGTGCTAGATCATGCTTTATGTTGGAGACTGGGATACTATGCTTTTCCCATACTGAAGGAAGGACAGGTTGTGGCATGGAACAGAATTCCAGCTTTGAGCAATGTTACCTTTGCTGTCTTATACTGTGTGAATAGTGGGCTGGTGACATAGTGATGTGTGGAAAGCTAGGGGGAAGGTCCAAGCATCCACCACCTCTGTATTACAAGGTGATATCTGCCAAAAGATGTTGAGCTAGGGTTGTAACTGTAGACCACACAGTTGAAAACATCTGCTGTTCCTCCCTTGGTGGTGGGGGTTTGCAGGGAAGTACTCCTATAGGTTGGAGGACTGGGGCCTGAGAGACCACAGCCACTGACAGTGATGTTCACTGCCGAACTGTATGATCCTAGGAGGAACATGTGACTGTGTACTGAGACCATAATGGTGGCCTAGCAACAAAAGCCTCCACTTGGAATCTGCTGTCCTTCTTACCCACAGTGTTGTATATATTGATATATGTCAGTTACTGTTGCATGAGTACATTTTCCTGTGGTTATATCATCCTATACACTGTATGTTTTACATATATACAACTGTTTGTTGTGTTACAGTACAAATCAATACTATTACCACCATTTCTTCTGCTCCAAACAGCTAAATTCAATGAACAGTCATGTTTGTATCCCACAAGGGCTGCCGGGGTGAGAGCCTTACTCCACAAAACTTTCCCATCACTGTGTATCACACCTCTTAGTAATTCTGTGCAGTGACATATTGTTTGCTTGTTACTGTGAGGTTCCAGTTTTACTGTGTTACTGTCATCTTCAACATTGCATTGCATTGTAATATCTGTGATACATGTTGTCAGGCAGCCATAAACTGCTTCATGGCACAATATCACCAAAGTGTAGGTGGCCACAGTTTGCACATGATGGCAGTCCTGATATGATGGGTTGCAATGTGATAATGTTAGCCATTGTAAGATGACCTTGTTGATCGTGTCACTGGGCATGTCTCACTGTGTGGTTGTGTGGGGTTGTGTGGTCATCTGTGGGTGTGTCTGTGGGTAGCTGTGGGTGTGGGTGTGTCTGGGTGTGTGGGTGGTTGTGTCAATCTAAGTTTCTTGCAAGATGTGTGTGTGGGTGTGTGGATCTGTGTTTCTGTCTGTGTGTGAGTGGTTATGTGTGTCTGTGTGTGTGGATGGGTTTGTGGGACTGCTGATAGGTATGTGACTGTGGGTGGATGTGTGGGTCTGTTCTTGTGTGGGTGGGTGCCTATGTCTGCCTATGGGTGGGTGTCTGGGTCTCTTGGAGTGTGTGTGGGGGGTCAATTGTGTGTGTGTGTATGTGTGTGTGTAGGCCATGTTGTGTGTCTGTCACTGTGTGGGTGGTTCCATGTGTCTTTGTGTGGGTGTGTTGCTGTGTGGCTGTCCATATCCTTGTGTGGATTTGTGGTTGTGTTTGCGCCTTTGTGTGGGTCTCTGCTTCTGGTTGAGTAGGTCTTGCTGTTTGCGAGGTGGAGTGTCTATGTGTGTGTGTGTGTGTGTGTGTGTGTGTGTGTGTGTGTGTGTGTGTGTCTGTGTGCCTGGGTGTGTCTGGGTGTGTTAGTGGCTGTGTGTCTGTGTATTTGTGGGTGTTTGTCTGGTGGTTTGTAATCATGTGTGTCTGTGATTGGGTGTGTGGTTGGTTTTGTGGCATGTGTCTGAATGTGTGTGTGGGCATGTGTGCAATGCTGTGAGAGTCAATCTTTGTGTGTCTGTCTGTCTGTGTGTGTGGGTGTGGGTGTGGATGTGTACATTTCTGTAGGTGTGGGTGGGAATGTGTGTCCGTGGGTGTGTCTGTGTTGGGCTTTCTATGGCTCCTCTTTTGTAGGTGAGTGTTTGTGGCTCTCTGTGTGCATGTGTCTCTGAGTGTCTGTGTGTCTCTGTCATGGGGTGTGTGTATGGGTACTGGGTCGTGATGTCATGGCTGAAACTGAGCATTAATAATCGCATTGTAGAAAGTGCAAAAGTATCTATAGTGACAGGGGTTTCACAGTGTGCAGTAATAACTGCTACCCCTGTTGCTGTAGGCTCAAATGAGGGGCGTGTCTAGTATGCTGCTGGTGCAATGCCTGGCTGAGCTGCTCCCATGGTGGTGTGGCTAGAGCACTAGCACCCAGCAGCATCATGGACCTGGGGCTGTGATTCAGTTCCCCGCAGGTCCCTTTCTGCTGCAGTATTTTTATTCTACAAAAAAAGATTTTTCCCATTCCTAACATGCACCTCTTCCCCTAAGTCCACACCCCCCTCAGAGGTAGTTATTATTAGTCCAGGGGAAGTGAGGGTGGAGACCCCCATAAAAATAAAGATTTTCCTATTGTTCCTAATGGTGTGCGCTGTTATTTTCTGGTTGGCATTTTCTCCTGACCTTATTTTGCCGCATGCCATTTTGTGTGCGGCATTGTTATTTTACGTGTTTCGGCCACAACATAATGATCCCATGCCTGTGTGTGTGTGTGTGTGGGGGGGGTCTAATGGTCTGTATGAATGACTTTGTGGTTGAAAAGATCCAGAAAAAATGATGATTTGATACCTTTTATTGGAACAACATAGATATTACAAAAGAAAACAGGTGCTTTAGCTTTCGGAGTACACCCAGTCCTTCATCAGAAACTAATGCCAGTTGTTTTGGAAAAATACATTCTATTGACACACAGATCATGCATAAAAAACAGATAAAAAAGGTAAAAAATCTCATTGGCCTTAAACTGCATTCAAAAACCAACTGAGTCTGTGGGTATGCATATGTGTGTGTGTGTGTGTGTGTGTGTGTGTGTGTGGTGGGTGGGTTTCTGCATGTGTGAAGCTGCCTTTGCCTGTGTCTGCATCTTTTATTGTCTTACTGTTTCACTTGCCATCTACGTGTGTGTTTCTGTCCTTTACTGGCCAGTGTTTTGCTGATGTTTTTTTCTGCTCACTTCCTGTTTGGCCCACTATGTACTGTACACCTACATGTGTTATTGTTGTCAAATGTTCCTGTTCTTCATTCACAAGCAATCCTGTTTGTTTACCTGCAACACAATTGCAGTGTGTAATGTACATGACAGTGACACATTTCTTTCCACTTACATTCCCTTCTTCTGCCATGGAAAACACCTGGTACTTCTTTTTTTGTTTTTGGGGGGATTTGCTATTTACATTTTGTAAACTTGTTTTGTGGTTGTGTCATTATTTCTGTTGTTTTCTTGTTACTAACAATTGTTTTCCCAATACAGTGCCACTGGGGAAGGGTCTTGACGTGGCAGCACTGCTTGTCTGTAACATTTCCCCTCTTCTACATCTGCAAAATCTTGTAAGTACCCTTTTCATGTGCCTTTCTTGTAATATGTTTTTATTTTACTGCCATAACTTCCTTACCATATTGCACTTCACATCTGTTTTCCAGGTTCCCAAATTTTGAGCCATGTCCAGGGACTCTGACTCCAGTGGTGACAAGATAGCATCAGGCTTCACAGTTTTTGGTATACAGCCATACATGGTTGAGCCAGAGTACCCGGATAGTAAAGGCCCTGAGTATAGCACCACTTCGAGCTGTGCTGAGTCTGATTCAGAAAACAGTCCAGGTGAGGCTTCTGGGAGTCAAAGCTGATCAGGTAACACACTGTGGTGTGCATGAGGTCACCGTGAGATCATGCTAACAGAAAGAGAAAGTGTATGCTGCCATGAAATTGATGTCATGGATGAGAAATGATAAGGTGATTTATTTTGTTCTTACTTTGGCCATTATGCATTTCTCTTTCCCTTAACAACAATAGCTGTGAGCCTGGTCCAAGGGGTGTACTCCACCCTTGCAACACTCTCCTCCCACAAAGTCTTATTGCTGGCACTGTCCATGGCCAGCATTCCACATACCTTCCCACCCACTCTCTGGTCCCCACTCCCCACCCATCCCATTGCCACAAAATTAAAATAAATGGGTCCGCTCCAGCCCAGGTCCCCAACAGCAGAGCAGCCGATGCTGCCAACTGCCTCCAACTCCAATGTACAGTAATGGAGCAAATTAACAAATAGTGACATCTTCACTCCTAATAAAACCTGATTGGTTGAGGTTTCAACCAATCAGGTGTTTACTATGAGTGAACACATCACCATTCATTCACAAAAGCCATTCTAAGACAAGACAGGGAGTCTCTGAAGTGAGAAACAGAGCAGTTGCTGTCCACCGGCTGATGTTTTTCTTGCAGGTACCAGTTTTATGTTGTGTGGGCATTGCTGGGGGAAGGAGAGAGATGGAGGGTACCAGTGGGATGATAAGAAAAATCCCTTAAGCACAATTCACCTGTTATTCACCAGGCACATTGGCCATCCCCCAGGTGAATTTGGTCAATCCGCCTGGCCAATAGCAAGGTGAAATTCAGTCACCTGCTCTGCAAAATTGCTGAAATTCAGGTATTTTTTCCCTGGACTGGATTTCAGCAACTTTGCCCATCTCTATACATGACTTACCACACTAGCACATAAAACAAAAACAGAAAAGGGAGTCTGACATGTGTCCAGTAATGACATGACAGGACATTGTGCTACTGTGGGGATGTAACATCACACTGTCTGTTGTGTCATGAGGTGCAGCCTCAACAGACAGACCACAATGGTAGACACTTAACAGACTTTTCATGGCAGAACACCATTACTGCTCAACTTGCACACCGTGCACCTCTGTAATTGGGAACAAACATCCCTTTTGTTACTGTTTGTCCATGTGGTGCTGTCCATACTTCACATATACCCATAGAATTACATGACATCCTTACCCAGAGAACTGCACATAACATACCCACTCTAATGACATTCCTGTAGCAGTCTGACCCTGTCGGCGAATTCCGCCAAGACAGCTCCATGTACTGTTGTCAATGTTCACGCTGGTCAGCAGGTCATCTTGGGTGCTGGGTAAGGATGAACCGTACACTACTGTAGTTGAACAGTAGCCAAGAGCAGCAAGTTATGAGTTAGTAATTTGACAGCTGAGCAACACTATACATGTCATCCTGAGAAGGAGTAGGTGATGCAAACAACTGGTAAACTTGGGACTGAATTCATGTTTTCTTTTTTTTCCAGCACTCACTGTTGGGCTGCGTACACCCAATTCACTCACTGGATCCACGAATGGCTGGGGAAAAAGGTACAACATACCATTCCTTCCTGAGTTGTCTGTGCAATAAGATACAAGTATCCTGAGGAGTCAGGAAACTACACAGTACATTGGTTTTAATGAAGCTGATGGACCACACTACTCATTTTAGGTTGTGATTTGTAACAGGAATTGCCTAAACTACAGCAAACATACATGTTCTTATATCATAACTTTACTGAACCATCAATAAAGAAAGAGCAATAAACATACAGAAGTGACACTTATAGTCTCATGTCATAATCTTTTCTTATGCACAATGCAGTTATTGTTAAATTATAATTGTGTGTTGTGTGAGTAACTGCCTTTCTATTTACCTGCCATCCTCCTATCCTCCCCCCCCAGTCTCTCTCCTACTGCCATGGAATCCTTCTTGGCTGAACCTAGATCCCTTGCTACTGCAGTGGTTCACATATAAACAATGTGTGTTTCTCCTTTCTTCATTCAACTCCCCTATGTCCCTGCCCCGGATTGTACCCTTACTCTGTTGTTGTCACCCCCTCACAAATACTATTTAGAGTAGCCTTCAACCCTTACCCTACCCTGGACCTTTATTTACAGTGCATATTGGGCACCCAATCTACTGTTCCATGCATCGTTATGTCTATTCATGTATAATTTCATATACTAGAGCAGACATAGCGATATAACATCATTAGTAAAGAAAAGGACCACCCATAGACAGTCATTAGTCAGTGAGGCACGTCAGACATAAGCTGTTTAACAGGGATTATCATATGCTCGTCTGTTTGACACCCCAGTGATGGACCAGTTATAGTGTCGATATTGTAGAACCTATTAAATAAAAATATTTAAAGAAAGAATTTTTTCAAAGAACATGAGGTAAGCTTTTTGCAGAGTTTGTTAGCCAAGTTTCAAGAAAATATGTCAGCCCATGATGCTTTGCATTGTGGGGGCATGTGTGATTTTGTATTTTCTTGAAACTTGGCTTCCAGCCAAATGCCCTTTGGGGTAACCCTTGCCTCAGTGTTTGCATAGAGGTTCTTTTGTCTTTTAAATGTTTTTTATTTTAATGGGTTCACCATATATATCCAAGGCACACTGCCTTAAGGGTAGCTGGTCCATTCTGCTGGGGTGTCAAGCAGACGGGCATACTGATGAGTCCTGGTAGGACGAAACACGTGTCTATGTCTTCTGTTAGCACCCTTGCAAACTGTATGAGAGGCCTTCCGGCACCATGCAATTCTGCTTAAAGTTGGACCAGCATAACATTCTGTGGTGATTTGCATATGCAGCCCATGATGCTTTGCATTGTGGGGGCATGTGCGATTTTGTATTTTCTTGAAACTTGGCTTCCCAGCCAAATGCCCTTTGGGGTAACCCTTGCCTCAGTGTTTGCGCACAGAGGTTCTTTGTCTTTTATATACTTGTATGCTGTGTTATCAAATTAGTTCCCTATTTCAGATTCCAATTGTCCTTCGTCACTGTATATGCCTTTGATGTTATCCCTGTATATATTTTTTATTTATACTGTATTTTAATCCTGCCTGTATATTCTTCATTGTATCTTTCTGATCTGTCTCACCCTGTATACCCCAGGTCCACCTCAAAAATGAGTTATGCTCAATGGTGGTCGCCTGGTTAAATAAAGATTTTGATTGATTGATTGAACTGCAAAACAGGTGGACTGTATTTGTGACACTATAGGCTGTATTCTAGTAGGGGTTATGATCGCTGCAGGGCAGTTGTGGCAGGGTATTTGACACAAGTGGCGACTTGCACCAATCAGGGGGGAATTTTCTATTCTAGAAAGCCCCTGCAGCAAGTCCCAGATGCTCCAAAGTTAGAGCAGCTCTCCTCGGTCTAACTTTTGCATCCGTGGGGGTACCCTTTTTATGGGACTTGTGTCAAACCTTTGGTGAAAGCTCCTGTACAGTGGAAAAATTGTAGCAACTGTGCCAGCCCTTCTACAATTGGACTGAGTTGTATCAGGGGGCTTTGGCACAGCTGTGTCAAACTTTATGGTGGATGCATCCACCTTCTAAAATTGGCCCGTGTGTGTATGTGTGTGTGTATGTCTCCGTGTGTCTTCTCTGGTGTATAGGTCAAGAAGCATGGGGGATTTTCATATCTCACTTCTTTGTACCAAACTGCAAATATAAATCATCAATACTTTGCCAAATGTAACTCAGTGTGTACTTATTTGGCAAAGCAGGAAACATTCTTCAGAATCACTTCATCTTTAGGTGGCTGTTTACTTTCATCAATGTTTTTGGACAGTTTCTTCACCATCAGTGGTGTTGGTAGTGACTTATTCACGCAGCACTAGACTACTTTTGCCACCATATCCTTCAGGTACATTTAGTCCTTCTTTTCACGTAGTGGTTTTGTGACCCAGTCATTTTTGCTCTTTGGATACACAGTCTTGTACCGCTGATCACCACTATTTTGACAGTGTATGGACAGTCAGCATGGTGGTTGTAGTCCATTGCAACCAGTTGATGTCTGGCCACCATTCTCAGCTATGTGAAGTGCTGTCTGTTTGAACAGTACTTTAAAGAGCACCATTCCCAATATTATAAAATATAGAAAACATCGAACAGGGAACTCCCTTACCTCATCAGGAGCTCCTTCAGGCTAGTTATTTTTTTTTACGACAGCTGCAAATAGAAGGGAATGGATCATAATTTACCCCCAAGAGGCTGGCCACACAATTCCTCTCCACTTCCTGAATCTCCAATCTGCCCCTGCGTTCCGACTTTATGTGACATCTTTATAGGTTGAGTGCTATGAGGCACTGCATTCACTTGAATTAGGAGTATTTTTCAAATATAATTTCCCAATTGTAGATCAATTTTTGGCACCTGTTGATACCAGGGTTCAACTAACAAGATGCTTGCTAGTTGAACGCTTACATCTGTCAGTACCAAAACATGATTTACAATTGGGAAATTACATTTGAAAAAGACGCTCCATATAAGTGAATGGAGCGTGTCCCTGTGCTCAGCTATAAAAACGTCACAGTAGATCAGAATGTGGGGATGCAACAGAGATTCAGGAAGTGGAGAGGGATTGTGTGGCCAGCCACTCGAGAGTAAATTCTGATTCTTCCCTTCCTTTTGCAGCTATATTTTAAAAAAAGACTAGCTTTGAGGAGCTGCCAATGAGATAAGGGGTTTTCCTGTTTTTTGTTTTTTTGTTAGAAAAAAAGTGCTTTTTCAAACCAAGGAACTATAGACCTTGAGATCACCCATGTGGCAAAATTGAGTGCTTTTCCAAGATCTTTCAATAACTTTGGGTTGAAGATTACCTTTTTAATACATTGTAGGCTGTTCATCCATCTTACAGCTACACTTTTTTTCTTGCAACTTCTTGGGACAATTTTTCATGACCACAGTTGGAAAAAGCAGAGGTCCCAACCAGGAATGCTAGTTGACCACATGATAAACCACCGAAGTTACCATTGCATATAACTTATCTGTACTACCATCACAGTTTGCATATGACCACCAGAAATGGTTTGATACAGACTGCACCCATTGTGTAAGTTCAGCACACTATTTTTTTGGAGTGTATGAACAGCTGCTTTTTTACCTATTTATCCAAATGCCAGACACCAAACTGGTGGTTTATATTGTGGTCTGGAGTATATACCTTGTTAATAAGGCATCCGATTTGCATGTGGCAGTCAGTGGCTACTATGCTCACCTTGACATTCAGTTCTATAATTCTGTCAAGGGATATTTTGAAACCTTCTTTCTCCATATTGGTGGAACATTTCACCTTGGACACTTGCACTACCTCAAAATCAACTATCCATGAGGTTTTAGTGTACATGAAAGAATAACTGCCTTACTTGTCTAAGAAACCTGGTTAGTCACAACGGCCATCACCAGACAGTACAACTTTTCCTTTCTTCCTAATGTCTACAAGGATTCTGTTCTGCTGAAGACGATATTCACAGTTGACCACTGGAAACAAGTATTGCTTCTGAATCTTATCATATGTAATATGTGGCATGAACTGTAGGTCCAGATTTTCTGCAAAGTGCTGAGTCTTCCAAAAACTGTTTCTACTGATTAATATTGCAGCAGCTGTCTTCAGGTTTCCTACTGCCATTTTACTGAGTCTAGGCTGCAAAACCAAGACTGGCAATGATTCTTCACACACCACAGATGGACGGCCAACATGGATCCCTGAAGACATGTTTGGAGGTCAACAACTGCTGTACCATAGATGACACATACTTTTAGCAGGCCCTTATGTTTCTGTGGTACACTATGAATTTCTTGTTCTCATTAATATCTTCCAATTCAACATCTTTGCCATCATCAGTATTAGATGACAAACTCTCACATGTGCTTGACACATAATCCACATCAGACTTAAGGGCTCGATTTTCAAAAGCCCTTAGAATGCTGCAAGCCCCTGGTGCGCTGAACATATGACACAGGTGGCTTGCAGCATCCTCTTGGTGCCAATTGGGATTTTCAGTCCTGTGCACATGTGTCACAAGTTAGACCACCTCCCCATGGTCTAATTTGTACCATTTTGGGGACCCTTTTTACAGGGCTTGCACCAAATATTTGGCACAAGCTGCCATAAAGTGTTTTGAAAATCTCCAGTGTAGCTGAATTCATATTAGGGCCACTGACAGCCGTTGTCCTCATATTCCAAGTCCTCAGTCTGCGTAGCAACTGAAACAGACATCTTGAATTGTCTGCAGCAATCATGGCAAAATTCCTCCTTGTGGGTGAAACATAAAATGACAATGTTACATGATATTCAGCACTGTGTATTACATGAGATAATGTCCTGGGCTACCATTCTTACCAAGACTGTCTTTCCATCAATTTATTGAGAGGACAGTTGATGAACCTTGACAGTGAGGTGTGCAAGATCAGTGCTTTTATCTGGACTACCAGATGGAAACACATGTGGGCCATTGTCTTTGTGCCCATATTTTCCAGAGATTTCATTTTCTGAAGCTTTTCTTTCCTACCACCAGAGTCACATAACAGTGACAGCAGCAGGTGAAGGAAGAACAACATGGCTATTTACTTTTCTTGATATCCTGGAAACTATGCAGTGCAAACTTGATTTCAAACTTCCAAGTAGTGGTGCTCGATGGGAAAATATTCGTACAGCACAGATCCACATTGTCATTTACTCCATAACCATTTGCCCATGCCTCATGATTGACAAGGTTCCTATTTGAGTAATTGATATTCAGTAGATAGATGTTACATGATACTCAGCACTGTGGTTACAGATTTAATCACAAAGTGATCTGTGCTGTGCACATTTAACATTTACTTGCAAATTACAGACTGATATTCATCCTTTTCCCTCTGTCCAAAGCAGTGGAGAGGATGGTATCAGACCAACTAGTCACATATCTGTCAATACAAGAGTCTATGTGAACAACATGGGTTCCACAAACTGCATAGCACCTTCACTGCCCTGATTGAATATACCAGCTTTTTACACAAGTCTCCTGATAAGGGACACCTGGTGTGTTCAATCTACATAGATCTAACCAAGGCCTTTGATTTAGTTCATCATGCATTACTGCTAACCAAACTCCCCACCTAAGGCCTCTCTGTTGACTCTGTACTCTGGTCTAAAAACTACCCATCAGGCAAAGATCAGTGGGGTGCAATCCAACGCCAGACATGTCACAACTAGAGTGCCACAAGGCTCCATCCTGGGACACCTACTGTTCAGCCTCTTCATTATTTATTTATTGAAATTTGTTAAACAGATAAGCCCACTGAGATGCAGAGTTCCTTTTTCAGGGGCAACCTGGTGTTAATTACATTCAATTAAAATCAACAACATACAGATTCATGCGAGCAATCATGATTAACATTTTGTGACAGCAAAGAAATAACAGTTTGCATACAGAGGCAGGCTAATAATAATGACTTAGATGCTGAGACAGCTATGAAGTATATATAGAAAAAGGACAATGCACAATGCATTCATACACTGTAAATATTTAAGTGCAAGCAGACTCGACAATATGGTGGAGAAAACTCAAGACCTAGAATGGTAATATGTGTACCTAGTGTTACACGAGGTTCCTGCACCCTTATTGGTACCCCCAGAGGTACACCATAGACAGCTAGTGCTTAAGTATATGTTATACTAACATAGAGGGCTAAGGGCATCTACCATACAAGAGTAGATGGCAGGATATGTATGCCTATTATTGTTATGCACTTTGCTTCCAATATATATATATATATATATATATATATATATATATATATATATATTCTATGTATTTCTCACTAATAAGATGATAGGACACTTGTGTCCTTGTAATGATTATGATATGTAAGTCGGCATTGCCACCCTTTGGTGATTTATTACACTGATTTGTGTAACAACTGTACTCTTTTGTTTCACAAAGTGATGACTACTACAAAATTGTATAATGTTATCTTGGACAAGGGAGCCACCTCTAATTTAGCCAATAGGGCTCATTTTGGAACTAGAAATGTTTCTTTCTTACAGTAACAATAGTAATTATCATAGGTATATAATGTGAGACACTGAGACTTATACCTCGGAGACCCCAAGAGACACGAAGAAACCTCAAGGTTTTGGGAATGCTTAGCATTGGCTCCTGGTTCATATTGGCAAAAACTGCCTAGGGCAACTGTGATGTATCCCTTTGGTAGTAATAAACCAGTTTATTACTCTTATGCAACATATCTGTGATTTCTTGCATTCCCAACATTGCCAAGAACCTGAGAGTGAGGTTTAGACTTCCTGACACTAGTAATAGGTCGAGAAAGGTAGCAGGCAAGTGCTAGGAAACACATCTAAGGCATCAGTTGCAACTGCATCTATCTACCACTAGTATGAGTGATTTCAGTGCAGCCTTAAACTCATTTAGAGAAGTACAGTGAGGCACTTCTGGTGGCTGACTGTTCCAAAGGATAAATGCAGAAAAGGCAAATAAACAACATTCCTGAAGCCTGCCCTAGCTCTAGGGTCATACTATACTGGGATGATGCAATCATCTGTACAAGTAGCCACTGCCAGGAAGTACTCACCCATGACCTTCAACATAGGTTTGCATCTCTCGAGAAATGGTTCCAGCAGAATAAACTTCTGCTCAACTATAAGAAGACCAAAACAATGCTCTTCTCTAGTGAACAGAAGAGGGCTAAGGTTGATCCACTAAACATCAGCAATGTAAAGGCAGAGGCTCTAGGACAGGTAGACTCATTCAAATACCTTGGGGTAACACTTGACCGGACACTTACATTTGCACCACATGTGGATCAAATTGTCTGCAACATTAACAGGAAACTGGGGAAGTTCTATAGAGAGAGGCACAACCTCACCCTGGAATCCAAATGAATGACAGTCACAAGTTGCATCCTCCCCATAGTAGATTATGGCTTAATAGTTTATGGAACTGCCTCTAATACTGTGTTAAATAGGGTTCGGTTAGTCCTGAACAAAGTCTACCACTTTTTAACAGGGGTAGACAAACACATGTACACATTCACACTCAACTCTTTCTTGTATGACAGAATTAAGTACCAGATCTGCCTACTAGGTAAGAAAGCCATCATGGGTCTGACCCCCCCCCCCAGGTCTGCAAGCTCTCCTAAGCCATGCCAAAGTCCCTACCTTTCCAGAAGCATGACATGTGGTATCCTGGCAGTGTGTTAGAGCAGAACAAGTCTAACCAAACACTCTTTAGCCACCAGAGCCTCCCAACGGCTTATCAAATTGCCAGTATCACAAAAGACACATGTTAATCTGGGCCACTTCAAATGGGAGCTACTAAAAGTGCTCCTACCTGGTATCAACTGTGGCTGCATCTTCCAAAAAGACCCCGCCATGCACTGGCACTTGTCGCCAGCATCACATCCCGCCCTAATCAATGCACCTCTTTGACCATTCACTCATGTACTATTCTATTGATCTCCATGCCATAATGCACACAAATCTGTCCACAGACAATGCCTCGCAGGGCTGCTACCTATGTGCAATACTATTATTACTGTGAACTACTATGCGCCATGAAGTGAACGTTTGTTTTGTGTACTCTGATGTTATGTTACCAACTTTCTGTTGCTACAGCTATAGCTATCTTGTTGATTCTGAGAACTCTGAAGACGTTGTAAACCAAATGTGGGTTTTGATTAGGAACCATTGTAAATGAGCATTTTAATCAAAGGTGTGCATCTGAGTAATTAATAAATAAAAAAATAAAAATAAAACATGCACACAGTGGTACTTTGGAATGCACAGTCAATTTGACACTCCACTTAAGAATCAAAGTGATATGGCACATTTTGATATACAAACAAGGATGGCCATGAGATATGACAATCACATCAGTATCCTCTGAAATAAACTCCTGCACTCACCAGCACACTTTATAAAAAGATGCTGCTCTCACAATACTTTGGTGCATAAACTTTTCATTGAGTGCTGGTGCAGGACACACCATGCACCACATGCCTTGACATATTTTAGAAATAGATCATTTTTCAAAAGACGTGTGGTACAACATAGATGTCTTCAGTACAATTCTATGACATCATCAACAGCTGAATTACATAAAGTGTCATCAAATAGTGCAGTGTATGTTAAAAGGTTAAAAGGTCATGTTAGCAAGGCACATACCAATACAATAAATAGTACACTTACATTTATGTACATTTATATATATGAAAAACCATCACCATATAATTTTAACATACAAATTGTATACACAAGCACATTGGTTTTAAAATCCTTAGAGTCCATCTGCATGTCTAATATAGGGAGTCCTGCTGAGACACATAGACTAATGCATGAGAGGCATCTCACTCAAAGATTTTCATGTTATGGATCAAAGTTCACCTAAAAGAGGAGAACAAAGAAGATACAGTGTACATGTGCACTATACAAAAACTTTATTAATATAAATTAATAAAACTATAGGGGCTTCCCTCTCCCTCCATCTGTGTAAAATCCCCAAATGAAGGGTTGTTTTTTTGGGGGGGGAGAGGAACACTACCCCCATTCCTTTGGGGATTTTCCAGTACAGGCATCTTTCAGATGAGACATTAAACTAAGGTCCCATCTGCCTGGATTGGTGGTAGATCAGGTGGATGCTAAAGATCCCATGGCACTTATCGAAAAGAGTAGGGGTGATTTTATTTACAATAGTGCATAAGAGAAACAATTATAAATTAACAAATAATAGAGTACATTGAAAGAAAAATAAACAAAGTACTAAAGTATCCATATCACAGAAAACAATAACAACCCTAACTCAGAAAAAACAAAATTTCCACATCCTCTGCAAACCAGTTTTTTTTTCCTATTTATACTTAATTATGTGAGAAAAACCCTTCCACCACATCTTAACTTTCTCTACATTATAAAGCTGCATGTCTTTTAAATATACTTTTTGCAATTCATTCATAACATATAAACAAAACCCCTCATATGTAGCTTTCTTTTGATAAATTACCCATTGGCATCTCACCTGCCATAGACAAAATCACAAACATGCAAAAAATACCAACAGTCTTCTGTAATCATAAACTTTAAGACTTGGAGGGAACATACCAATCACCAATATATCATACGTCAGTTTAGATAACCAATTCAACTTCCATTTTCTGCTGCTTAAGACCATAAATGATTTGAATAAGAACAAAAAGGAAAAAAATGTTCCATTGTTTCTTCCTGGTTTATGCAATGTGTATAAGGGCAATTTCTCTCCTCCTTTGCCTTATAGTTTGCAGTCCCTCTTATATTCAACTGGCCATACATAATAAGCCATTGGACTTCCCACATATGAGGTGGTAGTCTAGGATTATTTAATTGATCCAAAATCCTACTATTTGAAGCTGTAGGACAGTTCTTAAAACTAGGGATTATAGGATAAATATGGGAGATAATAAAACTATAAAGTTTTTGTGAAGAGTTCATGCATATTTGGCTTTTAGTAATTTGCCACTTATATAACTTCTAAGTGGCTGGCCTAAAATAGGGTGGAATATGGATATATGGGTTAATTTTGGGTGCACAATGCAGCCATGCTGTCAAATAACACTCTAGCGTGTTCCTAAACCAAAGACCATCATCACTTAACCATCTCACCTAAACTTAGTTTTATTGTAAATGAAAAAAAGGGCATGACAAAACACTAGAGGGTCGATCATTCCTAGACCTCCTTTATTTTGGGCTAGATATGTATAACATCTTTTGACTGGGTTTAGTCTATTACCCCATAAAATTTGAAAGCAATTACTATACAGTTTAGTTTCATATTGAGATGGTAAGGGGAAAATAAAGGCTAGGTATTGTAAGCATGGCAGAATGAATTGTTTAAGAATGAGAATTATTTTTTTTCATGAATCTGAACTCTTTCCATCGAATTATTTTTGATTCTACCTTTTTTAATACTTTATCCCAATTAACATCCGGGAGATTTTGGGGCCTGAAAAGAATACCTAGAATAGTAAAGGGTTCTCTGATATTTTTGTATTATTGTAATAAAAGGGGGAATGGAAATTACTTCCGATCAGCAAACCTCTTGATTTTGGAATATTTAGTTTAGCACTGGAAACAACTGAAAAAGACTGGAATTCTTTAAAAAATTCTCCTATTAGCTCATTGTTTCTAAAAAATAAACAAACATCATCAGCATATGCCTGTACAATCAAATAATGATTAGTCAGTGGCACTTTGAAACCTTCCCATTTGGGAGATATGATTAATGCTCTTATTAAGGGTTCCAAAGAAACAGCATACATCAGAGGACTTAGTGGGCAACCCTGATGTACCCCTGTTTTAATAACAAACCCATTAGATATTTTACCTTTTATTACAGGATACACTATTGGAGAGTCATATAAAGATTTTATAATCTTAATTACTGAACTAGGAATCCGGAAAAATTCTAAAGTTGTAAATAAAAACAAGTGATTTACTCTGTCAAAGGCTTTCTGTAAATCTATAGAAAGCAGACAACCAGCTCTACCATGTAACGATAAAGACTCAATTAAATCTCTTGTGGTTGATAAGGCAGATTGAATATTTGGTAGCCCACACTATTGAAAAGATGAAATTACTGCTTTAGCCATATTCTGTTATTTATCAAAGTGGTAAATATTTTATAGACTGAATTTAGTATTGTAATTGGTCTCCAGTTTCTAATATCTTCTCTTTCCCCTGATTTAAAAATATATATCAGTAGTCCTTCAGAAAAGGAAACCAGGATTGAGTCTCCAGCCATAAATCTTTGAAACACCAAATTTAAACAAGCCACAATATCTGTACAAAAGGTTTTATAAAAAAGTTCAACAGGCCATCCAGACCAAGAGAAATATTATCTTTCAAATTATTGATAACAGATTCTATTTCCTGCAAAGAAAATGAAACCTTCATATCAGAAATCATTGCCAGGTCTAAGAATTGGGGGGGGGGGGAATATTTCTTACTGTCCAGTAAAGAAGGGTAAGACTCAGGTTGCAAAGCATGGAAATGTACTTCAATAATGGAGCTATTAGATTCCACATCATTAATTCGATTATTATTATGTTCTAAATATTCCATGGAGGAGGAGTCTTTAATAGTTTTACATAATTCAAAAGGGTCCCCTATAATTGATTTCCTCAAATAATTAGAAACAAGTGCTTGTAGGGTTCTAGCCCTGTTATATTGTAGTTCTCTCATCTGTGACTTTATATTATCAATTTGAGTAGAAAAATCTATTCTGGAAGTATTAGCTATGTTGTTAAATGCTGCAATTGTGATCTTAATTTCAGATATGAAAAAAAATTAGAATTCCTCTGACATGTCTCATAATGCTTGAACCAGTTTTTACAATCATTTTTTGTTTCCAACCACCATACACCTAAATCCAGGTATAAAAATGACACTGACAATCTGGCTTTTAGGATCAGTGTAATGGAATTTTTCACTATATCTTCATGTAAAATGGAAGTGTTCAATTTCTATCTCTTATTCTGAAAATTATTTTTCGGTGTGTTCCCAAAAACCATCTGAACAAGCAAGTGGTCTGAGAACTCTACTGGGACAGTTGAAAAAGACTTCATTATACGGTCTTTAGATGTAAACAGATAATCTGTTATAGAATCAGTTTTCCCTTTAAAAAAGGTACAACCAGAGCCTCTAACATTTAACTGATTACCTATAGTTAGACCTGCTGTTTTAATTATGGAATGGAGAAAGTTAGAATCACAGTAAATTTTCTTATTAGTTGATCATTTAGAATGCAAATTACAATTAAAATCACCTCCCCAAAAAATATTTAAAGAGGTGACTAAATAAGGTTGTACTTCCTTCATACACTCAATTCTTGAAGCCTTTGTCTGAAGATTATAAATGTTAATAAATCTATAGTTACTAGATTGCCATTTACCATCTATAATTAGGACTCTGCCTGGCACTAAATCAATTAATTTGTATAGAACAAATTGAAAAGAATTAAAAAGAATCCCAATACCGTCAGCATTATCTCT
Source organism: Neoceratodus forsteri (assembly GCA_016271365.2). Classification (NCBI taxonomy): domain Eukaryota; kingdom Metazoa; phylum Chordata; order Ceratodontiformes; family Ceratodontidae; genus Neoceratodus; species Neoceratodus forsteri. The sequence continues at coordinate 776,824,513 of CM028131.1, forward strand.
ACCAAAGGACCAATATGAAGGTCCCCATGGCCTAGTTAATCCAAGGCCGGAGATAGATAAGGGATTAGTATTAATTCATGAAAATGCACAAAGTTTAGTAAACAAAACAGATGAATATAGGGTATGGATATAAGAAGAAAAAACAGATATCTTGGCAGTTTCAGGAACTTGGTTACATCAGAGAATTCTAGACAATGAAATTCAATTATGTGGATATAAACAGCAAAAATTGGATAGAGAAAAGAGGAGAGGGGTATTGCTTTATAGTAAGGCTATGCTGGTCCCTTATAGAACTATATTATCTCAGTCAATAAGAGGAATCGAAAGTCTGGTAGTGGAATTATTAACCATAAAAACGATGATAGAAGTCTTTTATGCACCTCCAAAAAACAAAAACAAAATATTTTGATATTCTATGTGAACTTTTGTTGTAAAAATTACAGGGACAAAAAGCAATTCTAACAGGTGATTTTAATGCTGATTGGTACCAAGAGAGAGGTTTAAAATTTAAATCAAGTTTTAGAACAGATTATTTTAAGTCCAACTAGGTGTTCTAAAAATAAACAACAGGATCAATTTTGAATTTTTTTTTTGTTTCCCAAGAGATAAAAACATTAGCTTGGGAAATAATGCCTATGAATCTAGGTGACCATAACCCTATTAAGTGTAAATTGGAGATCCAATTTCCAAGTAAAGTACTACTGGAATCTTATTGGATTACAGATTTTAGCAATTTCAAAATTAAAGCTTTTAGGGATAGCTTAATGAATCTCAGGTGGGATAGAATAATGCTAATCCCTGAAACTGATCTTGCAGTTGAAGAATTCACTAAAAATCTAAAAGAAATAATCCTGCAACATGCCCCAAAAATTCAAAAAAAAAAAGGAGAAAACAAGACCCTCTTTGGCTAACAGATAAGTTAAAAACTCATCTGAGAATAAGTAACAGACTATGGAAAAAAGCACAGAAAACAAAAATAGAACAGGATTGGAATTGGTTTAAGTTTTGGAGAACACAATATAAAAAAGAAGTTAAAAAGGCAAAAAATACTATTTCATAAAAAATATTAACGCGGCAACATATCCTAAAAAATTTTGGAGATGTGTAACACAATTACAAAATCCCATTGGAACTAGGACTTCAATAAAAATTTTGAATGACCAAACTTTAGTGGAGAACCCAGTAGAAGTAGCAAGATTATTTAATTCTTATTATTCAGAATTGCCAGATTTAAATTTAAGTAAACCAAAGCAGAGGACTTTGGATATTTCTGTATCTCAACTATTGAAAAATAAAGATTCTAACATTGAACCATTGTCTTGATTTAAATTTAAGCAAATAAAGGTTAAAGATGTAGAAAATGAATTACGTGGGTTAGATGGGTCTAAAGCGGGGGGGGGAGATGGAACTGAAGAATATTTTTTAAAAGTAGCTGCAAACATACTAGCTCCCATGGTAGGAATTTTTTTTAATTGGAGTCTGTGTGAATTTATAGTTCCTAGTGTTTGGAATGTGTGGAAAACAATACCAGTTTATAAGGGTGGAGATAATTTAATTCCTTCAAACTATAGGCCAATAACTTTGTTACCAATACTATCTAAATTACTTGAAAATCAAGTTCATGGACAGATTTATAGATATTTGGAACAAAAAAAAAACTTACTGATTGTCAGTACGGATTTAGAAAGCACTGCCCTAGTAGATTTTCATGACTTGGTGTCATCTTTTAGAACCAGGGCATGAGGGTCAGGGCAGTGTTCATGGACTTGAGGAAGGTATTTGATCTAGTGGAGCATTCAAAATGTAGGAGAAGTTGCATGACATTAGAGTACATGAACAATCTTTACATTGGTTTAAATCATATTTCTCCAACAGATATCAGTGTGCTACACGTGGATCTATGGATTCAGATTTAATTGAAATAAATAGAGGTGTTCCACAGGGTTCCATTTTAGGCCCTTTAATGTTCAACATTTATGTAAACAATCTCTCAAAAGTTATAAATAACAGTAAAGTTAAATTGTATGCAGATGATACTATATTGGTGGCAGCAGCTAAGAACTATAATCTCTTAGAATACAAACTCCAACATGATCTAGGGAATATGGAGAAGTGGTACAGGGACTCAGGCCTTTTATTAAATGGCGAAAAAACTCAAAGTATGATTTTTTCAGTGGGAGTTCCTATAAAGAATTTAGCCTTGGAACTTAGTCTAGTGGATGGAAGTCTGATAAAAAGTGTTAAAAATTATAAATATCTGGGGATTTTGATTGACCAAAGGTTGACTTATAGTGATCACATTAATCAACAGGTTAAAAAAGTAAACCAGATGCTGGGGGCATTAAGATGAGTATCGAATTGCTTGGAAACTGAAGTAAGAAAGAAAATAGTGGGACAACTGCTGCTACTAGTATTGGAATATGGTATTTTATCGTATAATAATTTGAGTAAAAAAATCTTTAAATAGAGTAAATCAAACTTATTATAGATTAGCTAAGTTCAAAACAAAAAGAAAGTATGATTCACATCATTGTGATATATATATATATATATATATATATATATATAGAGAGAGAGAGAGAGAGAGAGAGAGAGTTGAAGTGGTTACAACCAGATAAAAAGATAATGTACTTATGGTTTATTTGGTCTTATTATCTGGTTCATATTCAAGGAAACCATCCACTTGCTAAATACATAGTATTAGACCTTCCAAGTAAGAGAACTTTGATATTAAGGAACTTTAGAATCCCAATGGTAAGATTGCAAAATAGATTAGGTGACTCCACATTAAAAAATTGTTTAGCGAACCACTGGAATGCATTGCAGCAAGAACAATGCTCTTTGATAAGTCTACCTAAGTTTAAGAATACTTTATATAAATACTTGACAACTACTTGCACATGCTTTAAATGATTATATGTGTTGATGTTTGTTTTATAATTGTTTTGTATGAGTTGGGTTATGTTGATTATTGTATGTATTTTGTACTATACTGGACATTGTTGTAAATGGAGGTTATACCCTAATCAATTTGTATCCTGTATACAAATATATTTTAAACAAATAAACAAACAAATGGTTTCAGAGAAATTTAATTTTAAAAATTGTTAAATTTGGGCTACCTGGTCCCTCAAAATTTGGCCATCTAGTCCCTCCCTCACAATCAAAGATTGCGGTCAAAGAATCTCATGATCAAAGAATTTGCAGGCTCGCAATCAAATAATTTGCAGGCTCATGATCAAAGAATAAAAAATGGTAAAACTCAATTTGTAGACAAAAGTAAATGAAAACCTACCCTCGTTTGTGTTAATAACCCACCCCTGAGCTGATAAATTTGATTTTTTCAACTGGCCATCTAGTTGTGCCCTCGTAATCAAAGATTGTGGTCAAAGAATCTCACGATTAAAGAATTTGCAAGCTCATGATCAAAAATCATTACTGAGCTGCAATCAAAGAATACAAATGTTTAAAACTCTAAGTTGACCATGTAGAAGCAACCCATTGCCATTTGTCAATAGAGCAAAGCCCTCTGAGTAAAACCCATTCAACTTTTACTTCAGAAGTGACCCCTGAGCCGAGATATTTGAATTTTTCTGACAACAAAATGAAAACGAGATGGTGGCTATCACGATCAAAGAATTCTCATAATCAAAGATTCTTTGATCGTGAGCCTGCAAATTCTTTGATTGTGAGAAGTGACTAGATGGACAAAACCCCATTCTTCTTTCACAAAATAACAATATAAATTTTCCCTTTGACTTATAATGGGAAATTAAAAATTTAATAGCTTTTGAATGGGTTAATATTTTTTCATCAAATGAAAAGTGGCACGTTCCTAGATCCAAACTCTTTCAGACAAGCCAAGTCACAGAGCAGCACACCACACAATGGCCACATAGCACCACAGACAAAATCAAAAAAACTGCCCACATAACTGGCGAAAAGTAAATTTTTCAGCATTTTGGTGTGCAAACACCGTAAGTTCGGCCAAAATGAAATTTTGCAAATCAAGAGATCTACCATGCCCCACCATGCATACCAAATTTGCATGCAAATCCTTTGAGTGGGTCCAAAGTTATTAACATGCAAAATTTCACATTTAACATAGAAGTGCCTACTCAACCCTAAATATATGGGAGTGACTGCACCCTTAAAAATATATATAATGGATAAAGAATCAATATCCAAATCCAAAGTTCTGATTGCATAAAATACATCACATGACCATGAGTATATATGAGCGCGACCACACACCTGCACTTTTACCTCCCTCCAAAACAATTTTGCCATTTTATAGGATAGATAACCCACTCTACAGTGTGCTGTTGAGTTCTGATATAGGCAAGCCTTGGGTGGTTGACGCACACCAAGGCGTGCGAATACTAGAGTGTGACTGCACACCTAACAGTGGGTTATCTAGTACATATATATATATATATATATATACATATATATATATATAAAATGCAAAAAACTTTGTTAATGCTTCAGTTAGGGGTTTTCTACAGTGAAAAAAGAGAGGAAATTCAGTTTAAGGGTTCCCAACCCTTGCACCCCAGCCTCACCCTGCCCCCACCAACAGGCATCAGGGTGTGCATTGGGATCATCGGCCTTAACTCTCACCCCATCCATGTGTAAACAAGTTGAGGTGGTGCAGTGTAGGAGAATGGGGTGAGAGTTAGGGCTGATGACCCCAATGCACACCCCAATACTTGTTGGTGGGGACAGGTTGGAGGTGGGGTACAAGGGGTGGGAATCCTTAAATTGAATTTCTTCACTTTTTTCACTGCAGAAGAACTCTAACTGATGCATTAACAAAGTTTTTTTTTGCATAGAATTTCCTTAGTTTTTAAGAAAGAATAGAAAAGTAGAAATTTGCTCAAGATGGTGGGAGCGCTAGAAGGGCCCTGCACTCCCACCAACTTGTAAGTGTCAGGCCACATTACACACCCAATGACTATAAAGTACATTCACAACAGCAAGGCCAGCCACCAAACAAATGTTAATCTACTAGAACAATAGAAAACGCTGTCCACAAAATGTAAACTGCGCCACACAATATCTCCTCAAAAAATATATTGTCCAACAAGTAAATACATCTATTAACATCTATAGGACATGCCGTCAACACCCTCCTAATTTCAGGTAAAAATACCAAACCGTGTCCAAGATATGACATGTCAAAATTTGAAATTTTCATTCATCAAAGTGGCACAGTTCCACACCTGTTGACATTTAACACACACAATGACTGAAAACTATATCCTTGACACTAAGGCTATGTATCCTATCAATTTCAAGCCACCACCACAAGCAAAATGCTGTCCGCAGAACGTAAACTGTGCCACACCATATATCTGCCAAAAAAATATTTTCTGACATGGAAACACTGTAATTTACATCCAAAGGACATGCCTACAACACCCTCCAAATTTCAAGTGGAAAGACCAAACCGTGTCTAAGATATAACATTTTAATGTATGAGATTTTTCATTCGTTAGACTGGCACAGTTCTGCACCTGTTGACATTTAACACACACAATGACTGAAAACTACATCCATGACACTAAGGCTAGGTATCCTATCAATTTCAAGCCACCACCACAAACAAAACACTGTCCGCAACATATAAAGTGCGTCACGCAATATCTCTGCAAAAGACAATTTCTCTGACACGTAAATACCATAGCTCACATCTACTGGACATGCCGTAAAATGACCAAACTGTTTCTGAGATATTCAATGTTAAAAATTGGTAAAATGTCCCTATCTGTTCCATTATAAAAAATCTGGCCATCCTGTCCTTCCCTCTTAATCAAAGATGGTGATCAAAGAATCTCACGATCAAAGAATTTGCAGACTTGTGATCAAAGAATTTTCAGGCTCATGAACAAATAATAAAAAATCTTATAAGTCAAAAAAGTGATGGAATTGCAGTATACCACCACCATGGTTCAACAGAACGAAGCCCCCGGAGTAAAACCCACCCTCATTTGACTTCCTAGGACACCCCTGGGCACAGAAAATAGATTTTTAAATTGGGCCATCTCATCCCTCACTCACGATGCATGATCGTGATCAAAGAATCTCACGATCCAAGAATGTTCAGGCTCATGAACAAAGAATTAAAAATGGTGAAAAGCAAATTTGTCACCGATTTGAACTGAACCAATGGCATGCCTTGATAGAATGGACATTCCTAGCCAACCCCTGAACTGAGATATTAGTGTTTTTAGGTCGCGATGCTAGATCGCAATCAAAGAATCTCACAATCAAAGAATTTGCAGGCTCACGATTAAAGATCATTAGTGAGCCTCAAATTAAGATTTTAAAAGCTTATAACTCCATTTTTTTATCGATTTGGATGAAAGCAAAAGCATGGTTCAATAGATCAGAGCTCCCTGAGTAAAACCCATCCAGGTTTTACTTCAGAAGTGACCCCTGAGCCGAGATATTTGTATTTTTCCAATCGGAAATTAAAAAACAAGATGGCGGACCTCGTGATCATAGAATTTTGAAAATTCTCTGGACAAAGATTCTTAAATGATGAGGCTGCAAATTCTTTGATCACCAGGTGGGACGAGATGACCAGAACCCCATACTTTGATCACAAAACATACGTATAAATTTTCCCATTGACTTATAATGGGAACTTAAAAGTGGCATAACTTTTGAATGCCTTAATATTTTTTCACCAAATGAAAAGCAGCATGTTCGGCCACCAAAGTTCTTTCAAATGAGCCATCTCACATTCTAGCATGCCACATGATGACTGTGCAGGTCTATGTCCAAAATCCCAAAAGCTGCCTCCAAAAATGGATAATTTTGCATTTTCCATCATTTTCGTACACAAAGACCATACGTCTGACTTAAACAAAATTTGGCAGATCAAGAGATCTACCATGCCCCACCACGCATTCCAAATTTCAGGCAACTCCACTGAATGGGTCCAAAGTTATTAATGTGCAAACATTTGACTTTAGTATGTAAGTAACCCCTGAACCCTAACTGTAGTGGCTCGACCGTGTCACTATAATATATGTGTGTATATATATATATATATATATATATTCATCTAGGTAGATAGTTATATATATATATATATATATATATATATAGGCACCTGCCAGGATGAAACACAGTAATGCTGCAGTATATCACAAAATGCTGCAGTATACAGCATGGAACAGTGTAATTCAATGGCAATTAAACACTTTTGTCATAAAGTATTTTAAGCCATGTCATTTGTCGAAAGTTACAGTGTTGCACTGTGACTGTCTCTACTGTATAAATATAAGGGATATGCAACAGGGACTTGTGGAATACATGATTTATTTCAATGAGAGCTGTTTGACTTTGAGTAGCCTCATGAGTGGCGTAAGTCACGAGTGATGTGCCCAAGGTCAAACATCTCAATTGGATATCAGTCATGTATTCCACAGGGTCCCTGCTGTGTATTTCATTTATGCTACAGTTTACTACTATGTGAGACTACTACTATGTAAGACATGTATATTTTATTAGTTCTTTTGTTATTTTTATTAAATAAATAAATACATTGTGTGGGACTTTGTAGTGAAATAGTGCCTGTCCTTTTGGTTTTTGTGCTGTTGCTATGGGCATTGTCGTGGATGCCCTGCCATGATGTTGGGGCAGATGATGCAGTGTCACAGCTGATTGTTTAATGTGGAGCAATACAGAAATAGTCCTGTGCTACATTGTGGCACCATTAAGTGAGACACAGTGAGGAGCTCAAAGAGTTTTCAGTTTAACTGGACTGCAATGTGGAGTGAGCTCAATGTGGGCACTGTGGGGCAGACTTGCTATGTGGTGGTTCATGTTTTTGTTTACAAAAATTTGTTTTTAATCAGAAGGACTTCTGAGATCAAACGTAGTGTGTGACATGAGTACTGTGAGCAGCTGGAGAGAGGACAAAAAACTGTTGGCAGTTCTGATATGGAGGTAGACATAAAGGTAATAAAAAAGTACAGATAAAGTGCTTCTTTGAATTTTTTGTACATTAGCATGAGAATGCATGGCAGTAGCTGGAACTGAAAGAGAGCTGAAGTGGGTGGACAGAGCAGAGGAAACAAGCAGCAGTTTTTAAACAAGCGTCCAAAAGAAACTGATCTTTTGAAGTGGTTTGCTGTATAAAGGCAAGTGAGGTGGATGCCAAATGAAAAAATACTATGTGTAACTCCAGTTGGAGTTTAGTGGCATTCATTAGAAAGTGAAACTACAGAACAAGTGCTGGCTGAACTAGGTGGGGGAGGGGGTTGGACAGAGATGTAGCTACTATACACATACTCAGATGATGACATGCCTTCTATGTATATAAATGCTGATGATGTATCTACTATGCGTAGATGTAATTTATGCACAGCAGCTCAAATATCAGCATTTATTTAATGGGTTTGGATTCACGCCTACTGCATAAATAAATATATATATGTGTATAAATATATATATATATATATATATATATAGTGGTAGCACAGTAGTGCTACCATAGTTAGGGTTGAGTACCCCATTTAGGGTTAAATGGTGACATTTTGCACCTTAATAACTTTGCCACCATTCAACGGATTTGCCTGAAGTTTGGCAGGCACCGGGTGTAACCAAAAATCTTGGGATCTGCCAACCTTCGTACCGGTCAGATATATGGCTGCGGAGTTATTAAGCGACATTCTGGGTGCATTTATGTTTTTTTGCACATTCTTTGCTTGTGCCTACAGGTCGCACGGTTTGCGCAACCAGTCCAAAAACTTCAGGGAACGTGTGGCCAGGGTTCCCAATGTGCCTTTTAAAGATTTTGTGAAACAATATTGAACTGTTCAAAAGTTATTCAAAAATACAAGTTTCCCATTATAGTCAATGGGAGAAGTTAACAAAAAGTTCGACAGTGTCGCAAATGCACTTTTTAGTGTCGCAAATGACCCTAGCAGTGTTGCAAATCCACCATTTTGTTTTCAGTTACTGATCAAAGAAATGCTTGGCATTTAAAATTGGGACCATCTAGGGACACAATTCTTTTTGTGTTTATGTAGTCGAGCCCTGAGGATGCTAGCCATGTCTTTATTTTGGAGTTAAACACCCCAGAAATATATTTTTGAAATTTTTGGGAAAAGTAGTGTCACAAAGAAGTGACGCACCTGCTACACTGTCGCACTTTTTTGTGAAAAGTGTCACAAATCACGACACTACTTTTCAACACTATGGCCAAAATGACCGGAATTTTTTGCCACCCTGCTGCAAAAGAACGATTTGGTCTTTTGGGCAAAAATTTGGAGGGAAGGCAGCCAACATCTCACAGATGTTCCTTTTGGTGGTTTGGTGACAAAATATTCAGGGATGCAAAGTTATAATACTCCAAAGTTGAAATGTATTCCCATAGACTAACATTGCGGTGTGTGCCGCACCTTTCGGGGCCCATATCTCGGAAATGGTACGAGATATGGATTTTTCGTTGGAAGTGAAAGCCTAGCCAAGAAGGTTATGAGTCATATGAAATTTTAATTTTTTCTCTACGTCGTACAGTTCCTGAAATTTTAGCAAGTTAGTATTGCAACACCTCATTTTCTGCTCCGAGGGCTATTATTATGCATACATTCTTTGTAGTCAGTGTGTTTCTTTATGCAGTTGTAGGTGAAAACCAGGGAGTGCACTCCAGTTACTGTTACACTTAGCATTTCCACTTGCATTTCCCATTGCCATTTCTAGCATTCCCATGTACTCCACCGTGTGTGTTACCCTTTGCATTTTCTTTTGCACTTGTGTTTGTGCTACTGTTAGCATTTGTGTCTCCACTACTGTTTCTGTTTGCAATTCTGTTTGCATCACCATGCGCATTACCATTTGCATTTGCAGATGCCCTTCCATTTGCATTTCTGTTTGCGTTTCTCTTTTGTTTTGCATCATCGTTGCTCTTACCGTTACCATTTGCATTTCCAATTGCGTTTCCATATGTGCTTGCATTTGCATCTGCATTTCTGTTTCCTTTGGCATTATTGTTGCTGTTACTGTTACCATTTGTGTTTTGGATTGTGGTACCGTGGCCGTGCGTGTTATGGTTTGCGTTTCTGTAACCACTTGCCTTTGTGTTTCCATTTCTGTTTCCTTTTGCTGTTACCATTACCATTTGCATTTCCAACTGCAGTACCATGACCGTGCGCATTACCAGTTCCATTTCTGTATAAGCTTGCATTTGTATCTCCGTTTGCACAACGTTTTGCTTTGCCATCAGTTTGTGTTTACGTTTCTATTACCGTTTGCATTACCATTTACATTTGCGTCACCATGTGTGTTACCATTTCTGATTGCCATTGTGTTACACTTACCATCTATCACCCAACCGGCATTGGGGTGTGAGTTGGGGTTGTCGGTCCTAACTCTCATCCCATTCTCCTATACTTCACCACCTCAGCTTCTTTACACATGGGATGGGGTGAGAGTTAGGACTGATGACCCCAACGCACACCCCGATGCCGGTTAGTGGCACGGGGTGGAGGGCAAGAGGGATTTTCAACCCTAACATCGAATTTCCTTACTTTTGCCGCTGCAGAACACCCCTAACTGATGCATTAAATGGATTTTTTTGCCATGAAAAAAAAACATATATATATAGATATATGTTTCTTCCCCAGAAGACAGGAGGGAGGGGGACATATGATAGAGACCTTTAAATATCTCACATGGGGTGAGGTATGAGGTATGGTAGAAGTATTTGTCTGAAAAAAAGGTGTTGCCAACACTTCCCTCTTACCAAAACTGCAAACATGCTTCCTTCCCCTGGGCAATGACATGCCAACCAATGCTCTCTCATGACTTGTCAACCTCTGCTGAGGCAAGATGCGCTGATGAACAGCATCAGTGAACATCAAGGCATGATTACAATGCACTCAGTCATGCTGAAAAACAAATGATTAAAGCCTTATTTTAAAATAAAAACAACTAAAATGGACCACAACTAAAAAAAAAATAAAGAAGCCTTGCATCAAAAAACTATGTCATGGCCCCACTGGGAAATATCAGTGATATTTTCCCCTTGCTCACCTAGACCTTTGACATAAGATCAAGCTGCACTCAGAACAAATATCACTGATATTCCCAGTGGAGCCATGACATAGGTACTTACTATAGCTTTTTCCCCCACTGGGACTGGCAAGCATCTCACCCCCTACTGACAATCACCTTCCACAGGACTCACTGGCAACTCCCACCCTGGATTATCTCCCATGCCAGGGCCAGGAGTGGAAGGGCCATCCCCTGCCATAGACCACATCACACATCCAGAAGGCAATGGCATGGGCGGAGCAGGCAAGTGAGGTTTCATGTGTCTTGTCCCACCTTTCCAGTTTCATTTCCCTGACAAGGCATGCGCAGTGATACAGACATATGTGTACATTGAGGTGCATACAATTTGCGCCTGCCTCTGGACATCCCGTTCTATGCACTCCTGCTGCCCTGCCATGACGCCTCCATGTGTTGTGGCATTCTGGAGTGGAGAGCAGTAAACCAGACACTCAGTTCTCTCCCCCTGGCAGCTCCCAACAACCTGCGTCCACTTCCAAACTTGGCATTCCAGTGTGGCATGCTTGTGGGTATATTTTAACACTTGATAAGTTAGATGATGATGTGGTTTATGAGAGTAAGTTTAGTTTTCAAGTTAGTATGTGAAACTCTGTAGAGTGTCCTTGGTGTTAAATTCCTAATAATTTGCTGAGATAGACATTATTATAATATCATCAGGTCTCCAGTATTATACTGAGATTAATAATTCATTGCCCCAGTGCTTTTCTACTGCAGTCAATTTATAATTGCATCACAATGCCTAACCGTGCGAGTAATGGGGTATTCCATGGTTGCATAATGTCTCTTTTGTCTTCTGATACTAGAAAGTGCCTTGATTCTGTAAACTCTCTGAAGTGATCAGTCAAAAAAATAAATTAGGGTTCCTCATCAACAAGAATGTCATACTTGATTTTGACTTTAGTAGATTATGTGACTGTTTAAAAAGAGAACTCAAAACAGTTTAATAAATGTTCATTCATGCTCTAGCAAATCTTCAAAGAACACTTCTCTCCCATTAAACATTATAATTATAACTTTGGATCATTCCATGTCACTGCCATTAATCTTTTGACAGTCACCATTTACTAATTAAGATTTTATAGGAAATTGGAGGTTAATTTTTAAAGTTAGGCTGGAAGAACTTTTGAATCAAGCAGAACTGAACTGAAACAGAGTTACTGTTTTAAATGCATATGCAAAACAGGCATTTTACTTCAGTGGCATTTTTTGTTAAAGAAGAAGGCTGTTTCCATTAGAAAATCCATTCACTGAGATTGGGGTGTTGGATCTGGTTACCATAATATCTAAACAGTGTTAACTATTATACTGATTTAAAAGCATATAGTGAAATGAAATGCACACTACTAGGACTGTGCAATTTTGATTCATGTTATGTTTGAGAAATAACATTTCTTTTCCAGTGTGTACAGTAGTAGAAAAAGATATATTCCTGTAAATCTTGAAATAAATGGGGATTTACTGTGAAATATAAAAATATGTCTAGATATACAGTACTGCAATATATCTCTGGCTGCCTCTGTATACCCATTGGCAGAGAGTGAGAGAGGCAATGACATACAGTATAGTAGTAAAATGAAAACATTTTCTAGCTAGCTGTTTGATAATGGTAGAACAGTATATTATCTTGTAGTAGATTCACTGTACAGTGCAGTCATACAGTGCATATAAAATCAAAACCTATACATAAGACAGGTATGAAAGAATACTATAATGCTGGGTCTCAAGTCAGGTTGCATTTTTTATTTTAAAGGAGAACCTTTTTTCAACCTGTAACCCTTATTTTATGTTGAAGCTGATTTCAAATGCTGGTCAACTTTCTTTTATTCTTCCATCTTTATTGACCTGCAATCAAACACAGTGCGGGTTTCTGATTCCACAGTGGTATTAGGGACTGCATAATATAGCATATTCTTTGCTGAGCTCTTCCATTGTTGGTATAACCCCCTCTGGAGTGAGGGACTTACATGGAGTCCCACCAGCCAGCCTGAGAACTTTATTGCCCATTCCTTCACTCATTCAGGGCCCCAGGACTCCTGCTGGAAAGGTGGCAAGAGGGGCAGCAAAAAGAACTGCTGCAATCTCACACCGCAGTGTGTGAGCGGTTTTGCCCACTCGTATTTTTGGTACTGAATGTGCCTGCCTGCCAGGAATGTCAAGAACTGCATTGGTGACCTGCCGACATCTCCTGCAGTATGCTCTGGCCCCAGGGACTTTAGGGGGCTTGGAGGCACATTGGGGAGAGAAGAAAGGATTGAGACATTTGGCACTCTGTGCCTTTAAGAGAGCAACTCCTTCCTGCTCACTGAGACTGCTCACATTTCAGGATGGGGGGCAGATAATGGAGCTCCCAAAGAGGAGTATGGGAGATAATTCCACTCCACACCTCCAACTGCCATCAATCCCCATTGTGCCTATCAAACCAAGTGATAGCACACTTAGAGGGGGCCAGCTAAATAAAATAACAATAAAGACTTTGGAAGCCCAGTGCTCCACTCCATTGAAGAAAGAAGACACAATCTTGGTGACCCATTACACAGACAGCAGCCACTCAGAGGGCTGCAAAGCCAAGTGATGGATTGTGGGAGGATGAGGCAAGAGCTTCCTCCCCTTTGGACAGGCAGATGTTTTAGGCCAATTAGTGGGCAGGAGAGGGCCAAAGGACTATAGACAGCCATGTATGCCCAATGAGAGGTGGCAGAGAAGGAAATAAGTTTTGGAGCCCTTCAGAACCAAGAGGCAGTTCAGCCAGAATGCTGAGCAGTGCAGAGCTGCATTAGTATAGTGAGCTAGGGCCTCCTCAGGCTTGCCCACATGGGTCCTCCCCAGGGCCTACTCCTCAGTAGTTCTGTGGGTCCTCCCAAGGGCCCACTCCTGGAAAGTTCCATTGGCTCTCTCCTGGACTGAAGTACATCAGCGAGAGAGCTGAAGAGTTTATGCCAGAAGGGTACCATTAGAGCTGAATTGTTTGTGCCAGAAGGACACCATCCGAACTGAAGTGTTTGTGCCAGGAAGGGCACCATCTAAGTGAAAGTTGTGATAATGACAGAAGGGGAACTGATGGAATTGAAGTGTTAGTGTCAGAAGGGCAATGTTAGAGCTGAAATTATTTTGCCAGGAAGGGCACTGTGAGTGGAAAAGATTAGCTTAGCCAAGCCATACATCCTCTGAGTCTTCTGGGCTCATCCTGAAGAGTTTTTGGAGTCCTTCCCAGGGTTCATCCTGAAGACTACTTGTAATCACCCATATACAGAGACTACATCCTGTTCGTGCCACCTCAGAACCAGGTAAGGGGCCAGCTAGCCCTTATCAGGTGGGATAGATTGGAAAACAGTGAGCCACTGGTGCAAACCTGAGTGCTAGGGCACTCTTGACCCCATTGGAGGAATCAGACAGTGGAGTTGATCCTGGGGTCTGGCTCCATCGGAACCAGGAAGCCACTGCGCAGGGCTCCTGTGGTCTGGATGTGATTCTGAAGAGCTGTGACCACAGAAGTGATGTCAGAAGGGCATCCTAGCACAGAAGTATGAGCTGGAAGAGCTGCATTTGGAAGGTTGAGCCAGAATGGCTGCGGCTTGAGATATGATACAGAAGGGCAGCATTTACTGTGGTGTAAGACAAGAAAGACTGAACCATTGCAAGGCTTCTGAGCTGTTTTCCTTCTCCTGTTTACTGCTCCCTTCTGTTCTTGAGCTGTCATTCTGCTCCTGCACTGTCACATTCAAAAGGTCACATGAATGGTGGCATTTCTGGCTAGACTTTCTATGTTGCCTGTTGGATGACAATTGGAGTTTCAAGTTTGTTTGAAAGTTCAAGCAAGTTTGTTGGAAGTGTATTTCTTATTACTTTTGTGCTAGCACACTATGGTCTGTCTGGGGGTTAAATGCCTCCATTGTGATGTCCTTGTCAATTTAATGTGTCCCTTTTTTGATGTAAGGCTATGCTTTCCCCTATACTGTTTGATCTTTAAACTACTGAAACCTACTGCTCATCCCAGCCTTGCTACCCTACTTTAATATAGACAGACTGCTAGGCCTCTGAGATCAGTTGCTAACAGTTAGACTGTTAGACACCACCAGGGTCTGATTGATCGCTGGTAGTAGATCCTTCTTTGCTGTAGCGCCTGCTCAATGAAATTTCCTACATCTGGAGATCTGTATGAGTTCTACCCTCATACAGTAGTAGCCACAGACAATGCAAGCTATTTCCCAAAATTTCTGTGATATTTCCAGGAATATCTAATGCTTTTTGCATTTAAACAGTAGGGGCAGCAGAGAGAAACTCTTCAGAAATTTCACAAAATATCTGGAAATAGCTTGCAGTGTCTGTGGCTACCACTACAATTCAACAAGAGGCTCAAAGATCTACTTTGAGCCCCCGCACCCTGTCAGTGCTATCATCGGCTTAGAATTTCACTTGTTAGTTGGCTGATATGTTTGCTTGATTCCTCCTCTCCTGTGTAACTACCACAGTACTACTCTCAGGAAACTGCCTCTGTTTGACCAAATATTGTTTGCAAGCTCTTGATGTCTTCCCAGAAAGCTCCAATGCATGTACGGTATATACCTAATACCTTAATTCACCTTGATATATGCAATTGGGTTCTATGTGATAACGGCGATCACACAAAGGCGATCGCCGTTACAGCGAATGTACATCAGAAAATCAATTTTGCCAATGTACACCCCAGTGCATGGAAAAAGTGTTCCAGGGAATTACATTTTTTATGTTTGTGCAGTGGGGCAAGAGGCTGCACCCCACACCCCAACTAAAGGATTCTCAGCTCCAGGGGTGCATGTCAGGGATGCAAAAGAATTGGGGCCAGGCACAACAAAATGTATGTGTACCCAGACCCAAACCTGGCACCCTCACATCTGAAGCCTGTGACCCACCCACCATGCCACGGGGCAGCTCAGCAACCTGTTGCCGCAACACGCCATACAAACCCTCCCTCCCCTTCCACCGTGCTTGCTCTCTCTCTCTATGCTTACGTGTGTATATAGCAACAGAATGTTGCTATATCTGAAGTCACCCCCCCCCATCCAGTAGCCCTCTGATAAGGCACCACTATTGAGTCACCCTTTTTGTGAGCACTCAATAGCGAGCATCCTTATCACTGGATACCATGCAATTCTATGTAACTAATTCATATCTCTGCTTGAATCATAATTGTTATTGTTCATCAGTTCATTCCTTCTGTGTTATCTACATGGTATTACATTGCTCTTTTCTATTTTATGTTACTATATGTGATTTGCACTGTACTGTAATTTCTATTTTCTACTTTATGTAACTAATTGTGAGTCACCCCTGAAAAAAGGGACTCCATTGTTTCAGTGGATTTACCTGGTTACCAAAATGTAATAAATAAATAAATAACCTTGCTATATTCCTCAAGTGCACCACCAAAAATTTTGGGGGGGACCACGTGATGCAAGCTACCGGATAGTCGCTCCTCAGTACAGCTCCAGCCTCCTGTCTCTTTCTAAACGTTATTTGGTATATTTTCTCGATCGCTAAACCTACTAGTTTGTGTTATTCTGGTTCCCTATAACTTTGTGCCCTTGCAGGGTGATTTTGAGAGAGAATGGACGTCTACATGAAAAAGCAACAGCAGAAACACATCCCGCCAGTTACACCAGAAAATGCCCCCCAAAAATCCCGGGCCTAGTGTGAAGCGGAGAAGGGGGACGCTCCGAATCAAGGTGCAGATCAGGAACCGCTCACATTGTCTAAATTTCTGGAAGAATTCAAACCATTTCGAGATGAGATTAAGGAGATGGCATCAGAAATCAAGTCGCTCACGAGAAAAATAGAAGAGATTACTCTTGCTACCTCAGACAACTCGACCAGGATCTTCTCTTTAGAGAAGCAAGTGGAAAGGTTTGAGCCTGAGATGGCAGCTATGCACCAGAAATTGTCCAGATTTGAGGCTAAGCTTGAAGACCTCGAAGGTCGCAGCCGGAGAAATAATGTAGTGATCCTTGGGCTACCAGAGGGAGAGGAGGGCCAGAATACTATTCCTTTTGCCCAGAAGTTGATGGAGAAGATTGCTGGCCCTTCCTCATTTGAGGCCAAATACATTATAGAGAAAGCCCACAGGTCATTAAGACCAAAACCCCCTCCTGGAGCAACGCCCTGACCTATAATTTGTCGTTTCTTAAATTTCTTAGAGCGACAACACTTTCTGTACAAAGTAAGAGAACTTCAAGAAGTTTGTTGGGAGCAAGCTAAGCTTAGAATAGCGCAATATATACCGGGCTCAGTCCGTTTGAAGCGTGCTGCATTTCATCCGGTTGTCTCAAAAGTAATCGCTGCTGGACTTAACTTTCGTATGGGATACCCGGCCAGGCTACAGGTACAGGTGGCTGGTTCCTGGGCTACCTATGAAGATCCTGAGGCAGCACTTACTGGCTTAAAAGTATCCCTGTCAGATCTCTTTAGGGACACATGAAAGGCTTCTGGACTTTTCTGACAAGACGAGAATCGATGTGAGAAGTCTGGGCAATCATGCAAATGAATCTTCTGGAAAGAATGTGGTTAATCATTCTTGGACTCTCATCTAAGCCCGATTAAGGGGCAGAGGGGACCCTTCTGTTATTATAGTGATCCAATTATGGATACATATTGTAGTTTGTTTTGTCTGGGTCTGGGGTTTCATTTAATTGGGAGATTTCTCATTAGTTTTTCGTGTTTGGAGAAAACAAATCCAACCCAGTACTACTTAGTCCCCCTTCCCCCTGAAAGTGTTTGGTAAGACTGGGCCTGGTAAAAGTTTATGGCTTTATCGTGCAGGTCATAGACTCTCATAATCTGGGGGAATTTAATTACAAGGGCTGTGATGTCCCTTCCCTTGTAAAGCACCAGCATGCAGTTACGCATTTGCAACACAGGAGGGAGCTTGTGTTACATGCAACAAGCATTAATGGTCTCTAAGGCCAGAGAAAGCGGGAGTTTACTGGTGCAAAGGCACAACAACTTGAAGGAGAGGAATGGGGGCCTGTCTCTATGGGGCTGGAAAGCTTATTGAGATAACAGCCCGCATGACAAATTTTATGTATTGCTGTGGCTAGCTTCCTGACCTCAAACCAGGCGGTGCCTTCTCCTGTCTAGCAAGGCACATATCTTAGCAAGCTGCGATGTTTCTAGTGGAGACGTCTTACCTATGTTGGCTTGCTTTTAACAGCTCTCATTAGGGGATAGGCGGTTGATACAATGGCCTGTACTGCAATAATGTTTAGTTCTCTCTCCTTTCTTGTTTTTAATATTCAAAAAAGGGGGATTTATTTACAACTAACGCGCGGTTTGGGGACGGTCTTTTGGGGGCTGGGGAGGAGTAGAAAACAGAGTATTGCTGAACGTTGTTAGCGATAAGAGGGGGGTTTGGGTGGGCGTTTTTTTGGATAATGTTCTGGTTTTGCTGAAGTTTTGGATTGTTCGAGGGTTACTTGGGTGGGAGGGGAGGTACAGGGGCTTAGTAAGAGGATGGTTGGGGGAGGGAGATTGGCACAGCAGGTTCAGGAGAATAGAATCACCTGGTTCATGGTTGCAGTATACGATAGATGTCTTACCTGGATTTATACTTGACATTATAGATGGCTCAGAATATTAATATTGCTACGTGGAATGTGAGGGGATTAGGAAAAAAACTGAAACAATACCGGGTACTCAAACACCTGAGCTTGTTGCGTGCCCAGATATCATTCTTACAAGAATCTCACTTAGTGGAATCCAAAGTATTACAACTTCGGAGACAACAGATAGGTCAGGTTTTCCATGCCTCAGGGGAGACCAATAGTTGTGGGGTCATGATACTGATTAATAGAGACATTCCATTTGTCCCTTCTCAGGTGTTTAAGGACACAGATGGCAAATATGTCTTAGTTCAGGGTACCATCTGGGCCATGCCGTTAGTCCTAGGCAACATTTATGGACCAAACACAGATGATCCCTCTTTTTTCATGAAATTGATCTCTACGATCCTTCCTATACTCCCTACTCCGATTAACTTAGGGGGAGACTTTAACTTGGTCTCTGATCCTAATCTTGACAGATCAAGCACTGGGTCGAGAAGACTGTCCCCTGGACATAGGGCCTTTAAGGAAATGATGGATCAATGTGGATTGTGCAATGTCTGGCGAGTTATACATCCCAATATCAGGGAATATACTTATTGTTCGCCAGTACATGGCACGCAGTCTCGCATTGACTACCTGTTAGTCTCTCATAAGCTCTTGCTGGAGGTATTGTCCACCTTGATCCAACCGGGACCAATATCAGATCATTCCTTAGTGCTGGGTAATCTGGCTTTCCTTAACATTCCCAAAAGAGAGACCAGATGGAAATTAAATGAACAATTATTAAAAGATGAAAAGTATCGGGGATTGGTGAAAGAGCAGATAGACTTTTTCTTTTCCACCAACCCAGTAGACAGTACAAGGCCGGATATTTTATGGAGAGCCTTAAAGGCTTATATAAGGGGCATTCTCATTAGTCTAGCTACAAAGAGGAAGAGGGCACAGAAAACTGAGTTATTGTCCTTATTGTCTCAGATACGGGCATTAGAAAATATACAGCCAGATAAAATTTCTCAAGAGGAGTCACAGAAGTTATTAATATATAAGGATAACTACTTGGGAATGTTAAGAGAAAAGGCAGAACTGGCTATCATCCATACAAAGGCCAGTTTCACAGATCAAGGATAAAAAGTGGGGCACCTGCTGGCTTTACGTTTAAGCAACAAGAGTCAGCAAGACTTATATCCCCAATAAGGTCACAGTCAGATGGGACCCTGAAAGTATCCCCCTCAGAGATAGTTCAGGAGTTTGCTACTTTTTATGAGCAATTATATAGGGATATGGATAGTCCTCCACTCACCGAAAAACTGGAGGAGTATCTCAGGGAAGCACGTCTTCCGTTACTATCTAACTCCCAAAAGAAATTTATATCTTCCCCTTTATCACAGGAAGAAATAGCGGCTATTATAAAGGACTTGCCTGTGGGTAAAGTCCCAGGACCAGATGGGTTTTCTGCCCTATTTTGCAAATTTTCAGAGATCAATTACTGCCTGTGCTGCATCGTCTCTATTTGCACATTTTTTTCTGGAGAGATGGCGGATGCACATTTGTTTGAAGCTTTGATAGTTTTGTTACCTAAACCAGACAAGGATCCAGCGCTGGTTCAGAGCTACAGGCCAATATCTTTGCTGAATCAAGATGTCAAAATTCTCTCGAAGATATTGGCAGATAGACTAACCCTGGTCCTCCCAGATCTGGTGGGTATGTCTCAAGTGGGATTTATGAGAGAACGTGCATCTTTGGAGCACCTGCGTACCCTCTCGCATGTCTTCTCGGAGTCCAGGGATGCCATCTATCCTGCGGGGTTGGTCTTCCTGGATGCCAAGAAGACATTTGATCGGGTTAATTGGACTTTTCTATTTCAAGCCCTTACGGCATTTGGATTCCCTTCCTTGTTCATAGATTGGATTAGGGCAATATACCGGTCTCCTACAGTGAGGATTTCAGGGAATGGGACCTTCTCCAAGTCTTTCACATTGCGGTCAGGTACGAGGCAGGGATACCCCCTCTCTCCATTACTTTTCAGTCTTTATCTGGAACCCCTTATTCAACATATTCTCAACAATGAAGGAATACAAGGTATTCCCATTAGGAATGAGGTAGTGAAGATAACAGCGTACGCTGATGACCTCCTTTTACATCTGGCCAATCCGGTAATATCTATCCCGAACATGTTAAGGGAGGTTAACAGATTTAGTAGTCTCTCGAATTATAAGTTAAATCCCAATAAGACATCCTTTTTCCCTCTTAACCATAAAGTTTTCAAGACTGATATTATTTCTCTGGGATTATGCTGGTCACCCCGGGCTATTAAGTATTTAGGTATAAAACTAAAGCGTAATTCCTCCTCATGGTTTAAAGAAAATCTGGACCCTCTCTTTCAGGGGATCACTCAAGATCTAGAGAGATGGGACAAGCTCCCGTTATCTGTATGGGGTTGTATTAATATAATCAAGATGAATGTATTTCCCCATTTATTTTATCCTCTGTCACATCTTAATTCATTTGTCCCTTTAGCTTGGTTTCAGAAAACGCATAAACTTTTTACCAAGTTTATATGGTCTAATAAGACCTCTAGGTTGGCATATCACAAGTTAGCCACACCCAAAAAAGAGGGGGGGCTGCAGATTCCTTACTTGCCCATTTACTACTGGGCTAGTCATTTGGCTAAATACTGTACCTGAGATGGGTAAGGCCAGGCCCGGATAACATGAGCCCGACTTGGCTGAAGATTGAATTAGACTTCATCCAATCTATGAACATGGACCCTTCGACCATGCTTTATCTAAATATTTCTCATTTACAGAATATTAACAAATGTCCCACTATCATGACCTCAATAAGAGTACACTCGCAATTGTGCTCTTTTCTTCGATACAATCAAAGTAAATATCTGGCTCAATTCGTTTGGAACTCCCCAGCTTTCACCATAAACAAACAGAAAATTTCCCATTTATGGTTGCCTCATTTAGGAGGGGGGATAGTCTCCTCATTTTTGGACGAGGCTGGGGCTTGGCTTTCATTGCTTGAGTTCATTAATAAGTTCAAAATTCTGAGGTCTCAGGTCTTTAAAGTGATTCAACTGAGGCACTTGTTAACCACGGTTCTTGGGGCCACTCCACCCCATCCAGCAGCCTTTGCATTGGTATCTGAACTCTTTTCTTTTCTCGTCTCCTCAGGTGTGATCTCTAAGATTTATCAAGTGTTGTACCGATGGCGGTTTGGATGTGGTAGTGGCCCCACTAACTTTTGGGTTTCATTTTTTCCCCAATATACTTTTAATTGGCCTGTCCTCTGGATGTATTGCCATAAATATGTATCCCAAGATAGATTACGTCTTATGCAGTTTCACATCCTACATAATCTGTATTATACCCCAACTAAACTGGTGAAATAGGGCCTTCTCGATACCTATAGGTGCAATAAGTGTTCCCAGGACACATGGTCACTTTTTCATCTATTTTGGTCGTGTCCCCGGATAGCTTTGTTATGGGAGCTTATAAAAGCCAACCTGGATCCTTTATTGGGTTTACAGGACTATTTTACACCTGATATTTGACTGTTGGGAGATTTGTCTTCTATAAAGGTTAGAACCCGGAGATTTCATATATCCATGGTTGCGCTTTCGGCCAAAAAAATCATTCTTAGGCTTTGGAAAGAAGGGACCTGTCCAACATATCAGGAGTGGATCAATGAGATCCTTGCAAATCTACGTACAGAGAAGGCTATTGCCAGCCTTCAAAACAGATTACGTAGGTACAAGGTTATTTGGGATCCCCTTCACACTCTAATTACGATGGCTATGAAATAATGTGTGGTTGAGGTTACTAACTTATTTACCCTTGGTAAAGGTAGTTAGAGGGTGATAATAGTATTAGAATGGACTGCTGTGCCGGGGAGGAGGGAGGAAGGGTTGGGGGCAGTATGATGTGTCTTACAAATCTCATATCAAAATGTTCATTACTGCCTCCTGTAATGTGGAAAAAGTGGTGAATAAACTTTGAATTGAAAAAAAAAAATTCTGGACAACTTTACAACCGTGCCTGCACCAGGACTCTAACCTAGCTCTTAGATGTCCAGAGTCTATTTGTAATAGTTTATTACTTAGATCTATAGTTCTACTATGTGTTCCAGTTTCAGAGTATTCTGCACCCTGTGTAATATATTTATCTCAGTGGGACCCTTTTTTCGGCGGATGATCTGTGTGTGGGGTTTATGATATGTACTGATTATGGGGGAAATGTTCAATGGTAAATGGCAAGTGCTTAATCCATTTTGACTTGTCCAGCTACCCAAGGCTGTGTGCCAAAATAAAGCACTGTTAATTGTTTGCATTTCTGTGTGCCCTCAGTTTTTTGCATCCTGTCTGAATTATTGTTGGGTAAAGGTAATGGCTGTTGGTGGTCCCCAAGGGTAATATAGTCCAGTGTACGGAGGCAGGTAGGTACCCAGAGTGCAGTACTGTACACAACATCTGGCCCACTAATTCTCTCTGAGTGGAGGCACTGTGCAATTTACTAATTTGGGATGAACTCCCTATTACAGGAGAATGTATGAACCCAACCCCTTCAACCAGGTGTATCATGCTACAGCCACCAGGCAGGGGTGTGAACCCCAGGTCACCGTGGTCAGCCACAGGGGTGGGGTTCACATTGGCCAAATGCATCAATTTTCTCCTAAACAACACTGTGGTTCAACAGAACATACAAAACCTAGATCATACTGCTCTAAAATGGTATTCACCACCAGTGCGTATATTGGAATACTCACTATGTTCACTAAAAGGTCAGTAAAGATGGAACAATAACAGACATGTTTTAGGGGAAGTGAGTCATTGTAAAATTGATTTGGCTTCCATTTAGGCCCTGTGAATTCAGTTTCACTTTGAGAATTCAGCTGAACCGCTTTGGGTCTGAATGCAGTCTGAATACAATTACTGAAAAGTAAAGTACGTTACGATTAAAAGGGTAATAGAAGATTCAAGGTCAGCAATTTATGGCAGGATGTGTTGGCATGCCTTTGCTGTGGATTATTATATTTTTGGTTTTGTCACAAAGTCTGCAACCCACTAAGACCACTTTGACCTGGTCCTGAGATACAGTAGTAGTTAATATTTATAGATGATCTCAAGGATTATACCCCATGTAGTGTCTGCCTTACCTCTAATTACTATATTCTCCCTGGTCCCATAGATTTTCAAATGACATAATATCTCCACATAAAAACAAAGCATTAGGAAACATAGCATACAAGCCAAATGAAAAGAAATTATGTTTCTGACATTATATTTCCCTTCACAATATTTTACCTTTGCAATACAATGGGGCTGATGTGGGGGTTGAGTGTGGCTTCAGGTTTTCCAGCCTGAGAAAGAATACTTACTTCCCATACCAGGAGATCTTTGGTAAAATCTCCCTCCATTGAGCCACATCATGGAACTGTAAGCTGTCAGTGTCGGGACTATCTGGAATTGTTTATTTATTTATTTAAGAGTTTTACCAGGAAGGCATACTGAGCAGTGTACCACTCGATTCCAGATGCACCCTGGGGGAATAAGGGATAGGCAGGATACAGTAATAGTAGAAGTTACACATGTACATGTCCAATACAATCATAATAGAGTAGTCAAAATCCTTATATACAAATAGCAAATATACAGACAGAGTGGTATAGGTAAGGTAGCAACACGCACAGAATTACGAATTTAGCCAGCAACCAACATCACACAATAAGCAGGGTTGTCAACAACAGGGAAAAAAGCGGAGTCAAATAAACAACTGACAACAAGGCTACAAGGACTTCAGCAGGGCAGGATTCAAGAGCAAGTAGTAGAGAACTGAGTCTTAAGTAGAGCATTACGGTGTGGAGTGCTGGTGTTGTGTCTAATATCGGCCGACAGGGAGTTCTATAATTTGGGCATCCTGAAGCTGAAAGCAGCCTGTCCGGACCTGGTGGACCTGTGAGGGATGTGAAGTAGCCAAGAATCAATGTTCCTGAGTGAGTAGGCTGGAGGGGGAAGAACATTCAGGGTGGTCGCCAGGTAGGAGGGGAGGGACTGCGACCAGAATTTTGCAGCAGTTCTAGCACAGTGTACCAATCTCCAATTGTGGAGAGAAGGGAATTCCAAGGACTGGTAGAGGTCACAGTGATGTGTACTGGGAGGGGCATCCCAGGGAGTACTAGTTGAAGGAGTTGAAGAGAGGGTCTAGTCTGGTCAGGGAGGATTGAGGGGCTGCACAGTAGACTACATCCCCGTAGTCCATTATTGGGAGGATCATCTTTTGAACGATAGCCAGTCGCGTTGGTAGGGGAATGCAACTTTTATTACAGTATAATGCGCCTAACATGGGGTGTAGCTTCTTATGTATAGCATCAATATGTGCAGTGAAGTCAAGATGTTGGTCTAACCAGACCCCGAGGTATCTGTAGAAAGTGCAAACCTCCAGAAGGGAGCCTTCTAATGTGTGGAAAGTTGGGGAGGCTGGAAGACAGGACAGTTTAGCCCGAGTGCCGAAAGTTAGGGAGATAGTTTTTTTTTTAGGTTTAGAAATAGCTGATTTGAATGGAACCAGGGTTGGACAGAGTCAAAGTCCTCCTGCAGGCAGGCTGCCACGGCAGTGGGGGATGACCCAGAGGCAAACAGCATCGTGTCGTCTGTATACATGTGGATAGATGTATGAGGGCAGGCTACAGGCAGATCATTGAGGAAAATAGAAAACAACAAAGGGCCTAGGACAGATCCTTGGGGGACCCCAATGGTAACAGGGAGTGAGGTGGAGATAACCGAGCCAATATGGACTGACTGGGACCTGCTTGCCAAGTACGACTGGAACCAATTGGTGGCAGGCTCAGTCAGTCCAGCTTGGGCGAGTTTGGACAGTAACAGGGCATGAGAGACCGTGTCGAAAGCCTTAGCCAGGTTGATGAAGATAGCTGCAGTTATTTCCCCTTTATCCATGCCGGTGAGGATGGTGTCAGTGAGACAGAGGAGAGAGGTGGTGGTGGAGTGATTTTTTCTAAACCCAGCCTGGTAAGGGGTGAAGAAGGAAATGGAGTTGAGGTAGTGGGAGAGCTGGGCTAGTACAAGGCGCTCTTGGATTTTGGCTAGGATGGGGAGCAGCGATATAGGTCGGTAGTTGCACGGGGAGGAAGGGTCACCTCCTTTGGTGAGGGGTATGACTGTGGCTTGTTTCCATATTGTAGGGATGGTACCAAGTCTGAATGACAGGTTATAGAGAGCAGCTAGAGGGTTGGCTATGGCTGGGGCAGGAAAAATGGAGCATTTTGGAGTCAAGGCCCGAAGGGCATTTTCCTTTGGCTGGATTTAGTGACTGAAGTACTTTTAGTACCTCAGAGAGTATAACAGGGCGAAGCAAAAAATAGGCAGGTGAGGAGACAACTGGGGGAACAGGGGGAGGGAGCGAGGGGTGAAAGGAGAGTAGAGAGGACGTACTGTTGGTGAAACAGGAGTTAAACTCTGTGGCTACAGTGCATGAAGTAGTGATGATACTTCCTGCTATATTGAGGGTAGGAGTAGGGGGTTGGGCCGGTGGGGTGAGAAGGGATTTAATTGTCTTCCAGAACTGTGCTGGATGAGTAAAATTATTGTGGAAAGCAGACTTGAAATAATTAGATTTGGCCTGTCGGATGAGTCTTGTGCAGGCATTCCTTTGCGAGTGGTAGTATTGCAGAGCCATCTGAGTACCTGTTTCCTTGTAGGTTTTCCAGGCTCTGTCCCTGACTAGTAGTTGTTCCAAGAGGTTTGTGGTTAACCAAGGTAGATGGGATCCTCTTATTCTGGATCTTCTGAGAGGCTCGTGGGAGTCCCAGATAACCAGAAATCTGGTTGTGAAGAATTTGAGGGCCTCATCCTTGGAGGAAGCCCTAGGTATGTAGGATCAATCAATGCTGGTGAGGTCATTTAGGAGTGCAGTCAGGTCTAGGGATTTGTAAGCTCTATTGTACAATGTGCAGGGGGGAGGGGCCTTAGGTCTGAATATTTTCTCCACCAAATAAATCATGTGGTGATCGCTGAGGGAGTCCGGTAGTAGGCCAGCATTAATTATAAGATGGGGGTGAGTGGTAAGGGGCCCAATCCAGTAGAGTATGCTTTTTGGATTTGTGGTTTAGGCAAGAGGGTTCAGTTATTTGTTGGGACAGGTTTAGCGCATTTACTTGACAACGTACTTTGGAGGCTGTGCTGTCTAGCCAGTTCTGGTTGAAATCCCCAAGGATATGAAGTTCGCCTCCAGCTGTGAGGGACCTCAGCATGCCTAGGTGGTCTAGGATGATAGGCAGCGGTGTGTCCAGAGGGCAGTAAGACCCTGCTACATATATAGGGATCGAGTGAGGTAGAGAGATTTTGATTAGTAGGGAATCTATTGACAGCATGGGTGAGGTAGGTCTGATTGTGGAGAACTGGAGTTTGGAGGAGATGTACATGGCAGTGCCACCACCCTTCTTTTTGCCCTGATGGTCCTGCCGAATGAGGGAGTAGCCAGGTATTGAGAATTCAACATCAAGGTTGTGGGGCTTCAGCCAGGATTCTGTAATGATTAAGATATCAGGGCATAGGGATAAGACTCTTGTTTGTAAGGCCGTTATTTTGTTCAGAATTCTGCATATATTTAGATGTACTATTTTGAACCCTCTTGGAAGGTGATTTCCCGGGGCAGAGAGGTGTCCATTTATTGGGGAGGAAGGACTAGGGTTTCGTTCTACATCACCGGCTATAAGGAGCAGGGGTGACAGGAGTTGTTTTAATAGGTGCATGTTCCTTTGTGACTTACAGTGGATAGGGAGGTGGTGCGGTGTATAAGAGGTAGACATAGGGTTGAAAGAGTAGGAGACATTTAAAGCAGACAACCCAGCATGAAAGGAGGGAGGGAGGATGGTGGCTCCCAGTACCCAGTTTTGCCAGCAGTGCAGAGGGTGGTGCACTAGGGTAGAGGAAGAGTGGGGAGGCTGCTTTAAAGTCTCAGAGATGAGGGGCAGAGAGATTTGTTGATTAGGGTAGGAAGATGGTGGAAGGGAGGATATGGTTATGAGCAGAACAACCATTGCTAGAGAGAGAGGGAACATTTTAATGTGAGTTAGGAACACTGCTCAGGGGCGGCCACTAGTGTTAGAAAAGTATAAGAAGCTAATGGAAAAGAGGGCTGATTGGTTCTGACAGTCACGCGGTTGAGCCTATAAAAGTAGGAGCTCACCAAGGGTGGTGGTGGGGGTGGTGAGGAGCCGGCGCACAGCGCCGCCGGGGATCCTTCTCACGCAGTCAGCTGGAGCTCTGCTTTAGGCGTGGGATCTCTACCTTCAGTTTTTTGGTTGGCAATCTGCGGGGCTCAGGGGCTCTGGGGAGGGCTGAACAACCTGCTTGCCCTCACGACCTCTGCAGCTATGGAACAGAAGAGAACAGACTATAAATAACAGGTAGGGGAGGAGGAGCTAAAAGTGCAGGTACAACGATATTTCTTAGCAGTAGGAGGTTCCCTAACATACGTTGCCTAGGATTAAAGTTACATGCAGGTACTAAGAACTTAGTGTTTCAATTAATCTGGCTACTATTTAGTTGCTTGTTATAGATTTTAACAGAAACATCAGAAATGAGCTAGCAGCCCCTGCACAAACACCCGATTTTGGCTCCGGTGTACTACGGCCTAAGTTTTTATACAGAGAGATCCCTTAAGGCAAAAGTGTAAATTAGATTCCATTAAAGTTCACTTCTGCCTGGAGTCCAATATAGTAGTTCGGTGGAGCATGGGACAGGTAGTAAAAAACGATCTATAGTGCTCTGCCGACTGTAAAAGCAAGCGCCTTTGTTTAAAAAAAGGTGCTAAAGTTAAATCCCTCTCATGCAGTCAGCTGGAGCTCTGCCTTAGGCGTGGGATCTCTACCTTCAGTTTTTCGGTTGGCAATCCGCAGGGCTTGGGGGCTCTGGGGAGGGCTGAACAACCTCCTTGCCCTCACGACCTCTGCAGCTTCAGTTTTTCAGTCAGCGATCCGTGGGGCTCGGGGGCTCAGGGAAGGGCTGAACAAACTGCTTGCCCTCACGATCCCTGCAGCTTCAGTTTTTCAGTCGGCCATCCGCGGGGCTCGGGGGCTTTGGGGAGGGCTAAACAACCTGCTTGCCCTCACAACCTCTGCAGCTTCAGTTTTTCAGTCGGCGATCCGTGGGGCTCTGGGGCTCTGGGGAGGGCTGAACAACCTGCTTGCCCTCAAGACCTCTGCAGCTGAGGTCAACCACACTGATATACATCACTGGCACCTGTGTAACGTGGGCACCACCATCATGCCTCGATTCTTTCTACACCAGCATCCACTTGTTCGTTCACCACTGCTGAAGAACACTGTCACATTTTTCAAGTATCACTAATGCTTCTACTTCTCAATTTGCTATTTTAAATTTAATTAATGCTAATGCCACCAAGGAAAGACAAGGAACCGCTCTTCCACTATTGCTTTTGTAGTAAAATTAAAATCTAAAAGGATGATGACAACTATGTGTGCATTTACTGCTTAGGCCTTTCATATGACATAAAAGCTTGCAGCTTTTGCTAGGATTTAACTAAGCTACTCGGAGACATTGCAAAAAGGCCTTGGAAGTTTACCTAAAACTCAAGGCAGTTGAAGAAAAATAGCATCACCTGTTTCTTCTCTCTACAGCTCCCCTGCAATCTGCCATTCTTCATGGTCAATGGTGTCGGCTGATGACTCCTCTAAGAAAAATGACAAGCCTGCAGAATCAGCAGACAAACACCACCATGTGGAGAAGGACAGGTTGAGGCAGAGGGAAAACGATATCTCTCCTGAAGGTCCTACTCTCCTTTAAAAAGAGGTAAGTCCTTTGACAAAGACAAATATCATGCTAAGTCTCTGGGGTCTGCTGCCCCCTAACTGTCTCTTAGACACCAGTGTCAGGGTCTAGGACAGGCTCTAATTCTCTCCCATCAATTAGGGCAGTGATCATTGAGTATCAAGCACAAAGTTCATGCTGGTAAGGTGATAACAAGCTGCTAGAGTCCAAAAAGGCTGCAAATTGTGAGTGGACAAGTCACTCCATTGTTTCTCAGAGGAGTGGAAGTAGGGCTATAGGTCTGTAGTTGGTTGGACTCAAGGAATATTCACCGTTAGGTATGAGTATGCCCTTACTAATCTTTTATGCATGCTAGATGACTGAGCAACAGCACAGGGCTATTTAGTGCTGCTGTCAGTGCATCATTTGGAGGCCAGAGGGACTCATATAGTGGTTTTGATTGACTGGCAATTGTCAACACCCACACAAGGTGCCTGTGGTAGTTGTTTTGTTGTTATAAAAGATGGACTGGGTAGGGTTTGCCTTTATATTTCCCCACAGGTCATTTCTATGTCAGGTAGATGAACACAACAGTTTTCATGTGTCTTAAAACTGTAGTTATTTAATGAAGGAACTGGGCTAGGCTATATGCCTAATTTTTATCCACACATGGTGGATAAAGTTTATGGTTAAATACTCATACAAAACAACTAGCAATATTACAGAATACAAACAGTTCATCATAGCTTTCATACTGTATATTTTTTTTAACTCTGCCCCCCCCCCCAACACTCTGGCTAGGACCTTCTTTCACCTCTGCCATTGCTATGTCCTGTCCCTCAAGGCTCCACTTACTGGTCTCCTGGGACTTTGCAGGCCACCTGCATCACCCCGCAGCATTGCCCCCTCAGTCTGCTTCTGAGGCCAGGTCCATCATCAGCTCCTTGGCAGTAATTTCTCGCTGCATCCAGCTACCCACAGCAGCGGTGAAACCCTAGAGTGGCCACAGGAGTCAACAGTAGAAGCCCGAGGTGGACATGAGGAGCAAGCAGAGTTTCATCTACCTATCCAGTTGTTTTTTTCTCTTTAGACCCCTCCTATAAATGTCTGAACATGCAGCCCTACCTCCCTGGAGGAGAGCATCCTATGGGACGTTTAATCCTTCTTCCAGGTCAGCCATCTGACAGCCGTGACTCATTCCCAAATTCAGGTCATCAGCATTGCAAGCAGTAGCTATACTTTTGTGCCAGAAGGCTGGCTCCACAGCTTTCTTATTATCACATACATGGCTAGATATGATTTTAAGAACAGTATTAATTTTTTTCTGAAGGATCAAGAGGAGGAAATGGTGTGCTTCTGAACTTCTCAGGGTACTTTCATCACTAGATGTACTAGATGACAAGCTGGGAAGGCTGCTAGTTTAACAAGAAGACTTCTGGGGACTAATGAACCAGTTTCTTTGGCTGTACTATCATGCATCCAGTCTTAGTACTTACTAACAGCCCTATAACTCCAATTCCATGGCTCACCATGACTGTCTCATTCTCTACCACCACTAGAGATACAGCGAAATTAAATTCCACCTGCAAAGTGAACACGAAGTGGCCACTTCGCATTTTTATAATTCTACGTGACTTGGGCATTGAAAAGTGCTCACTTCGGTTTATTATGACTTCACATTGTTATTCTGTCTTAACGCAAAGTAAGGCGGAATGACAACAATACAGGCACTTTAGGCAGCCCCCCCCCCCCAACACATCGTATAGCTTACAGTACTGTAAGTCACATACTTTAGCCAGGCAGGAAGGAAGTGAGTCATACAAGCAGATATTTTCACTTTCTCCTTTGCAGAGGTAGAAGTAGGAAGCATTTTGTGTAGGAGAGGAGAGTTCATAATTAGTTTCTTTCTTGAGCAAATTCCAAAAACCCAAAAGCTTTTTTAATAGCTAATTCTTTAGTTTTTTTTGTACGGTTTTGTTAGTTCATTTTGGTGACTGATTTCTTTGTGTTATAAGTTTTGTGTTTGTGTGTGTGTGTGACAGTGTGTATGCATATGTGTGTGTGTGTGTGTGTGTGTGTGTGTGTGTGTGTGTGTGTGTGTGTGAAATAGCTCATCGCATCGGAGAGGGAAGGAGTGTTTTTTGTGTGATAGACCAGGAACAGTATGTGGCCCATGGCTGGAGGGGAGTGCGCACATGTGGGTGTCATAGCTGGGTGGCATTGGACCACTCCAGACTCTTTGGTCCTGCCTCCCCCACTCCGGAAGCAGCAGCACCACCAGTGCCACCACCACATCCACCAAGTCCACCACCACCACTACCAGTAGCAGCTGCAGGAGCTCCAGCAGCACCACCTCCACAGCAGCAGGTGGAGCCCCAGGTGCATGACCATGCTGCCAGCACTACATCTGCCCATCCTGTGCCTGGTCCAATCAGCAGCTCCCCAGTTTGGCAGTTTTTCAACTGTGTCAGGGGGACAGCAGCCTTATGGTGTGTCTGCTTTGTGGTGCGCAGGTGCACCTTGGCCCTGGGGGACACATCTGGGGACTGGGGGCCAGTGCACACATATGCTGAACCACCACAAGGTGGAGTTGCAGGCTGCCCCCGAATAGGCCAGACCTCTACCTATTGGCCTTTTTGTGGCAATGGCAAAGGGTGCTGCTGTTGTGCATCACCACAGCTGGAGGAGGGCCACAGCAGCAGCTGCTCCACCACTACCCCCACCACTGCCACCAGCACCACCATCACCACCACCACTACCTGGTTCCCCCCGCTGGCACCAGTGGACCCCACAATGCCTGCAACACAGGCAGACATAGCAATTTTGTGGGCTGCGGTGGAGGAAAATAATGAGAGGGTGGGTGCTGTCCAGCAGCAGGTGGAGCAGATCGAGCAACACCAGCTGCAGACTGTGTCGATGCTCCATATGCTGCTGGAACATCAGGAGATCCCCCCATGAACTTTTTTTTCAGCACATCTCCCCCCTCCCCACTCTGCTGTAGTGTTTTGTCTTTTGTTTATGTTTAATAACAGACAGAGGGAAGGCCACAGTATTAGTTTAAAGGGAAGCAGTCAAAAAACAGGAGATCCTGCCCCTTGCAAGACTTACCCTCCGGTTAAGCCTTTTAAGTATGCTGCAGTGTTTTTCTCATGTCGCAACACACTTCATTTTAATAAAGAAAAGTCAGCTACATGGAAGTATGGCGGACGCTATGGGGGCTCCATTATGTGGAAAGGTGCAATGGTGATGCACCATGTGCTTCAATACAAAAGTATTGAAGCGCATGGTGCTTCTCCACCACAACTTTCCTTTACACATAATGGAGCCCACATAGCATCCGGTCCACCATACTTCCTGATCACTGACTTTTCTTTATTAAAATAAAGTATGTTGCGGCTCGAGAAGAATGCCACAACATACTTAAAAGGCTTAAGCGGAGGGTAAGCCTTGCAGTGGGCAGGAACTCCTATTGCTGACTGCTTCCCCCTTTAATATATACATACATATACAGTAATACATGCTCCTTATTGCCCTGTTATCATAATCCAGTGCCTCAGTAATGTTTACTTTCTGGTGTAGAGTGGTTGTAGAAAAGCTGGTGTGAGCAGTGCAAGTATGACGTGCTAAATTGCATGTGTGCAGTCAGTGTTTTTTCCTGTTTGTGTGTGTATGTTTGACATTAGAAATTGTGCAGTTTCTTGCAAACACATATTGTTGACTTGTTGCAGTGTTTATGGTATAAAGAATAGTGAGAAGAATAATGTATATTTTATTGTCACCATCATCAGCAGCAGACTAAGTGATACAATATTTTTTCAGAGGTGTCTGGCCAGAGTGCACCTTAGTCACATACTTTTAGGAGAGCATGTGTTTTTTGTGCGATGATCTCCACAAAGTCATGTGTGCACCATGAGTGACTGAGGTGTAAAATGACCTGATACTTCTGAAAAAATATATCACTTACTCCACTGGTGCTGATGGTACAAATAAAATATACATCATATATTCTTCCTTATCTTTATTCTTGAGATACTGCAACAAGTCACACTGGGCTGGATATTCAAACTGCGCCATTCTGAGGCGCAAGCCCTTGCGCTGCGCAAAATAGTTGCGCAGGGGTGTGGCCCGGCCGATATTCAAAGGAGTAGTGCTATTACAACCTTTGAATATCACCCCCCAGCCACAGCCACTGTGCATGGAGCAGTGGAACTTGCGCCACAGCAAGTGGTCAGAGTGGAGCATTCAACTTGCGGTGGCGCAAGTACCATTGCGCCATGCGCAAATTTCCGATATTCAAAAGGTGACATGCAAATGGGGCCATAATTCATGCAAGGTGCAGGGGGGCCATTTGCATCTGTTTATATCTATTTGCATGCCATTAGCATGCATGGTGCTGCGGATCCCGAGGACTTGCACCTGGCGCCCTGCCAGGCAGCAGGCATTGGGACCAATGCCCTGCAGCCCGATCGCGGGCAAAATAGTAAATAATCCCCACTGGCCCGATCACGGGCAAAATAGTAAATAATCCCCCACCCCCACTGGCCCGATCACGGAAAAGCATTAATCTCCCCCTCCCCGACTGGCCCGATCACGGGCAGCAAAGTGTCCCCAAACTTATCCCTGGTGGTCCAGTGGACCGATAAGCCTGATCGCGGGCTGCATAGATGCAAAATAACCCCCACCCCAAGACCATATCCCTGGTGATCTAGTGTCCCACCTCACCCACCCACGAAGCCCCACCACCCCACTCCCCGCAGCCGGCAGGCGGCAGCATCCCACCCACCTGCCACCCGCCACCTGCCGACTGACTGCCCAGTAGGGCTGCATGCCCATTGGTGCAGAGCAAGAGCCAATGGGCGTGCAGCCCATACCGTATAAGACAGTCCAGATTTGTGAATGAATGCTGCTGCCCGCTGGCTGTGGGGGAGGGGTGGTGGGGCTTCATGGGTGGGTGGGTGGGGACACTAGATCACCAGGGATATGGTCTTGGGGCGGGGGGGTTATTTTACATCTATGCAGCCCTTGATTGGGCTTATCGGTCCACTGGACCACCAGGGATAAGTTTGGGGGGTTATTTTACATCTATGCAGCCCACAATCGGGCTTATCAGTCCACTGGACCACCAGGGATATGTTGGGGGGACACTCTGCTGTCCACGATCGGGCCAGTGGGGCGGTGGGGATTTCTTACACTCTTGCCCGCGATCGGGCTGTAGGGAGGGCACAGGGACTGGGTTGGGGTCCAGTCACAGGTGGCAGCTACTGTGTTGCACCCTGCAATACAGCTGCTGACCTGTGGGTGGCCCTCGACTTAAGCCTTTTTTTTTTGGCTCAAAGTCCTGCAGGCGCAGGTTGGGGGTTGCGCCTGCACAACTCTGCACAGCCCGGCTGAATATCAGGCTGTGCAGTTTATGCATGGTTCCTCCCCCTCCGGTTCAGCATGCATTCATTTGCATTGCGCTGTTGCTCAGCATGTTTTCTGTGGTGCAACTGCCTCCTGCTGAATATCGCAGAATGGAGCAAGTTTGGACTTGTGCAGGCGCAACCCTATTGCACATGGCGCAACCCTTTTGAATATCTGGCCCATCATATATATGTTTGCAAGAAGCTGGACAATGTCTGCACATGCAGGAAAGAACACTGACGGCACACATGTAGTTTAGCACAACATACTTGCACTGCTCAGTCATGCTTTTTGTGAAACACTTCAAATCATGAATGCCAGCACAAAGTAAACATTACTGAGGCTCCAGAAATATTTATTTTTTGAAATAGACATTAAAGCAGCAGTGCAACAATCTGGTGAGAATTTTGACCTACACTTTTTTATGCTATTTTATATTGCCACTTTATTTACCTCCTGACTTGTATGATACCATTCTTTCCAGTATTTGAGTCTGCTTTAGTACTTTTTTCATGTCTGAAATAATAAAAGGAGCACTCCTTTTAATACGGTGCAGACCAGGTCTTCGTCAGTGTTTTCCGCTGTTTTTCTCCATCAGTTGTTACATATCACTTCTGTTGTAAAATTGACAATTATGCAGCAGACAGTGTTTTATGACCTCACAGAACAATGTTTATTCAAAAACAGCTGCTAATAGTGATGAAAACCTGGTCAGAGCAATATTAAAAGGTGTGCTTTTTTTCAGACATGAGAAAAAGTAGTAAGCAGACACAAATTGTGAAAAGAAGAGTATCATACAAGTCAGGAGGTATCTAGTGGCTGGCAATCTAAAATAGCATAAAAAAGTATAGGTCAAAATGTTCACTACATTGTTGCACTGCTGCTTTAATTTATAATTTAAGTATGACATTATGTGCTCATAATCACAACACACAAAATGCAACTGTCTTATGTACAGAAAATTCCCAAGTGCTGAGGAAGTGAAATGGGAGTGTTACACCATATGCAAAGTCCCCCAGAATGTATTGCGCAGTCACTCATGCACACAGTGGTCACACAGAATCCCCAGAATTTTTCTGCATCCCCAAAATGCATCAGCCTTCTGTCCAGAAAATTCCCAAGTGCTGAGGAAGTGAAATGAGAGTGTTACACCACATGCAAAGTCCCCCAGAATGTATTGCACTGTCACTCGTGTGTGCAGTGGTCACACAGAGACTTCAGAATTTTTCTGCATCCCCAAAATGCATCTGTCTTGTGTCCATAAAGTTTACATATTCTGGGATGATGATGTACTCATGATGCATTGTCTTGCCAAACCGTGTGAAGGAGGGATAACATGACATGAATCCATTCAGTGTTCCATCAGAAATGATAACCGTGAGAGAACTGCTGCTGGTCCAAAGTGTGCTGCGATTCTCACAAATGCGATGCAGTCACCTCAGCCGGATGGAACGGTGCCCTTTGTGTGTAGACTAATAGTAGCCTTGGTGAGTTGATATATATATATATATATATATATATATATATATGTATGTATTTTCTAGGTGGGGGTTGACATCTATAGACATGTACTCATTGTAATGTTTTGTATCACAGGTCACACATAGTTTTAGTGTGCACATTCCAGTGCTTGATGAGAAATTTTGGCATTGAAATTTGAAATGGAATACTCTCAAGCCAATGAAGGTAAGTCATTTTTTTTTGGGGGGGAAGCATATTTGCGAGTAGGTCTCATCAATGGTTTATTATTTGGTTACTTCTTCACAGATTTCATCTGCATCCTTCTCCAGTCTGGTAATCATGCTCATGGTCATCGATTGAAATGACTTCTGTGTGTTGCATATCTGCCCCAGCCTAAAGGGGGGGGGCTGATGTTGAAGAAGTTCTTTGGATAAGGCAACTATGACACAACAAAGCATTTGGAAGTTTCCTAAAAAATGAAATGAAGGACATATTACAACTTGATTGCAGCAGTAAGACATTATGTTTAAGCTGTGGCTGTTCTACGAATATCTGGATTAACACAGATAGCAAGCTGTCCCACTGCAATCATCAGATTTCAACATAATTTAGTACCAGGCTGTGTAACAAATACACTGTGTCAGTGTCCCTGCATCTCAACTCAAGTTACATTTCAAAACCACATCTTGTCAAGTAACACAACCTGGGTTCAACTTTTTCAACATTGTCATAGCTGCACAGCTGCAATTTTTTGGACTACAGTGCATGACATGTTGCAGAAATATTTTTTTTGATGTACATATGTCACCTAGTTTATGAATCCTCAGTCGTATTTGTGGCACTATTATGAAAAAAAAAGGAAAAGATGAAATAAAATTGATACACTTACCAGTATTGATTGGAAATGGATATTCCATAGGTTCCTGTAGTCAGTACTACTGCTGTACCATTGATATAGACCTCCAGTGGAGAGTCATTTGTTGTTAACATGTAAAATAAAAAAAATAAGTTGACCATATCTGTTTCACCATTCCAGCTCAGAAAAGCAACAGAAAACAAAACACACAGCTAAAGGAAGTTGAATAGCATAAAAAACATTAGTACACATACACACTTTATAATTTTAATAGTAAGAAGCCTTGTACTTCTGGCTGATGGATGTGGTCTCCTGTTCAACTCCCTCTGCCTTGGCATTGTCAATGTAATGGAAAAACATTGTCACAATGACACTGGTGATGGGTGCTGATGGTCATAGCTGTGACACATGATGACATTCCCTCTCACATCTTCCTGCATCTGGTGGTGGTGGCAGTGGCGAACAGCAGTCTTATGGTGGTGGTAGTCTGGGGGTACATGTGGTCACATTCCCTATGGTGGCAGTGGAGAACAGCTGTCTTATGGAGGTGGTAGTCCAGGGGGACACATGGTCACATTCCCTATGGTGACAGTGGAGAACAGTGGTCTTTTTGAGTCAGCATGAGTGGGACAGTGATTTAACTTTATCATACAAGACATGTGACAGTCTTTTAACCACTTAAGTTAAAACCTGCCAACATTAACCTCATCATCATTCATCATCATCCTCAGAAAGAAAGCTGCCCTCGCAGTCTCCTATGTCTGAATTCGGACCACGGGGATATTCTTTCTCCACGGTGTTATCATCTATGTCAGTGGTAGGCAGCTTCATGCTGTCACTGCCACCAGGATGGTCCCTTTCTTCAACATCAGCAAAACCATGAGTATTCCAGGGTATGAATACTGAGGTTACAGTCTGAGCTGGTATGTGCCTCTCATACGTTTTTATGAATGTCAGCAAACTGATATTTGTAAGAGAGAGGTTTGTATGATAATCCTGAGCTATTACATCTGCTGAGCTGAATACCCACTCGACACTCTCACTGGAGGGTGGGCATGTCAGGTACTTCAGTGCCACAACTGTCAGCTCTGGCCATTCACTGACCTTTCCACTCCAGTATAAATGGGTATCATCAGTGATTGACAGATGCCTGTTTTCAGACCCATATGACTCAACCATTCGCTGTGCTGCTCTAAGTCCAGTGGTTGATGCATCATCCTGGGAGCTGATGTAACATACGTGCTGTAAAACTAGTTAAAATATTTTATTTTCTGGAGCCCTAATATCCTGAGGGATTTAGGAAGAGGGTAGAGGCAAACTACCATTGCGCTATGTTAGAGCGCTGTTTTACTTTTTAAATGAAACTGTATGCCAGCTAAACCCAGGAGCCCAATAGGAGTGTGGCAGCTTAAACTTTTAATTTGGAAAATGCAACTTTTGTTGTGAAGCAGTACAGTGGTACGCACCGCAACTTCCGGGCACAGTCTGATAAATCTCACATTCGCAGTGAGCAGGGTGCTTGAATCTGCGCGCGGAGATGCGCGCAGAGACACACGCGGTCAGCGCGTGTCGGCTGTGTCAGCTGAGTTAGCTGAGTAGACCCGGAGACTATACTGAAAGTGAGTAGATCGTGTATAAAATGTTATTGTGTGGAGAATGCAACATGTTCAGCAAGGGGAAAGGGAGGAGAATTTCATGTGCAGTAAATGTTGTGAGATAAAAGAACTTAAGGCAGAAATAGTAGAACTTAAAACAAGGATTCAGGTGCAGCTAGAGATATCCTTGTTGGAACAATATATTGACTCTAGGGCAGAAAGTATTACACAAGATGGTATTAAGGAAGTAGAGGAGGAATGTAAGGATACTGTGCCATCACATACGGTAGATACGAATACAAAGCAGTGGTCAGAGGTGACCAAAAAAAGAGTGTATAAAAGAGGCAGGAGAAATATTGGAGGTGTCTCAAATATTCTGACCCCATACAGATTCCAGGCCCTGATGACAAACGAGGAGGGGGATGAAATACAACCCGTGAATACCGAACAGGGCCTCAAGGCTGCGGATTATGTATGCACAAGCACACAAAAAAATGTGGAATCTTCAGCACAACCATCAAATACTGACATGGACCCTTATGATTTAATAGATGTAAGCAGGATTACCCAGAATAATACACAAATTTTACCACCCCAATCCCAAATTCTGGCAAATAACACCCCACGAGACATTCTTTATATTGGGGATTCAATGTTAAAATACGCAGATAATGTGTTATGTAAACATCAGAATGAGTATACAACT
This sequence comes from Neoceratodus forsteri, assembly GCA_016271365.2. Lineage (NCBI taxonomy): Eukaryota > Metazoa > Chordata > Ceratodontiformes > Ceratodontidae > Neoceratodus > Neoceratodus forsteri. The sequence continues at coordinate 776,863,991 of CM028131.1, forward strand.
GTGAGCATACTTCCAGGGCCAGGCATAGGTGACATTAAGAAACTGATGCCAGGTTTATTGGAAAACACCATTTCCCCATTTACAGTGTTACATGTGGGTACAAATGATATAGAGAAAAGGAACACATTGGAAATACAGAGGGATTTTGAATCAGTAGGTACTACACTTAAAAGGAGAGGGTGTGACGTGTTGATTTCTGGGATATTACCTAAACCAAGGGCTAATGAACAAACAAATCAGGAAATCTATAGATTTAATGGTTGGCTTAGGAGGTGGACTGCCAGAGAGGGTTATATGTATATTGATCATTGGCATGAATTTCAGAATAAGCAGCTATTTGCAAGGGATGGGTTACATCTTAATAAAATGGGCAAGCGCTTGTTAGCACAACAACTAAAAAATTCTGTTCATCATCATTTAAACTTCACAGGCAGGGGGACGTGGGGGCTATAAAGACTGGTCACCCCAAAAACGAATGGAATATTATGCTCATTAATGCAAGGAGCTTAATGGATAAGTTTGATGAGTTACAGTTAATTTTAAAAGCTCATAAAGTACACATTTGTGCGATTGTGGAAACATGGTGGCAACCTGAGGATACCTGGGATAGGCAAATTCAGGGGTACATACTCTATAATAAGGATCGTTCCATATCTAGAGGTGGAGGGGTGGCACTATATGTTGCTGAGGGTATCCCCACAGAGAGTATAGATACAACCAGATGGACAGATGCTGAAGTCATCTGGGTAAGGATTAGCCCCCATAGAGCTGCTAAAATCAATCTAGCAGTAATTTATAGGCTGCCATCCACTAGGATATCAGAGGATGAAATTATATTAGATCTTGTAAACCAGTTATCAGCAGTAGGTAATGTAATACTAGTCGGTGATTTCAACCTCCCAGGTATTGAGTGGGATACTATAAAGGCAAGTACATCGGCTGAGAATAAATATTTGGAGACTTTTAGTCTTGGAGGGTTAGATCAATATGTTACAGCCAATACAAGGGGGAATCATATATTGGATCTAATATTAAGTGACCTTGGTGACAATATTATAAACAGTAAGATATTCCCACCTTTGGGCTCAAGCGATCATGCTATAATAGGGTTTCATACTCCGCACGCTTAGGGACAATAGGGTACTACATTGACACATCGATATAATGCTACAAATTATGCACAGATGAGACAGGACCTGGCAACACGGGACTGGAAATCTGAGTTTGAGAACCAGACAGTAGATCAAATGTGGGTAAGATTAACAAATGCTATAAATGGCCTAATTACTAGACATGTACCAACCAGGAACAAATATAAGGGGTCTACAAGTCTAACTGCGCCCTGGATAACCCAATCTATGAAGGGATTAATTAAAAACAAAAATAAAGCATACCATCTAGCAAGACATAATAACATGGAAGAAGGATGGGAATTTTATAGGATTAATCTTAAAATAGCAAAAAAAGCTATAGCCCAAGCTAAAAAGGAATATGAGTATACAACTGCAGCAAAGGTCCAAGATAATTACAAAACCTTTTATTCATATATAAATAATAAAAAAGGGAAAAGTAAAATTATAGGACCCTTAAAAATGCATGATGGGAATATTATAACAGAAAATAAGGCTCTTGCGGAGTAATATATTGTATACATTTCATCGGTCGTTGGCAAAAGTCTTCAAACTTCCTGGGATAACAAGAAAATTAGACATAGAGGACAGAGCCCAAAGATAGACCCAGCTGAAGTACTTATTAGATTGCAGAAGGTTAACCAAAATAAAGCACAGGGGCCAGATGGGATTCACCCAAGGGTGATTAAGGAAATGGCAACACTACTAGTGGAGCCAGTAACTTACCTTTTTCAGGAAAGTACTAACACTGGCAAGATTCCTGAGGCATGGAGGCAAGCTGTGATTGTACCCATATACAAAAAAGGTTGTAGGCAGACTGTCTCAAATTATAGGCCTATTAGTCTAACCTCCCTTCTTGGTAAGATTCTGGAGGGTATAATCAAGGATTGTATCATGGAACATATCGAGAGGACAGGCAGGATAGACATGACCCAGCACGGATTCACCAAGGGAAGATCATGCCAAACTAACTTATTAGAATTTTACGATAAGGTTAGCAAGGCCATGGATATGGGTAATGCAGTTGATGTAATCATCCTGGACTTTGCAAAGGCCTTTGATAAAGTGCCCCATGGGGAGCTTGTTAAAGCACTTTATGAGCTGGATATACCAATTTGGATATAAACATGGGTGAAGGCTCGGCTTACGGACAGAGTCCAGAAAGTCTGTGTAAAAGGTGAATACTCTGATCATGTCAGAGTAACTAGTGGTGTCCCCAAGGGCTCAGTCTTGGGACCATGTTTGTTAAATATGTGTATTTCATCCGTGCAAGTGCATACAGCTGTTTGGTTATCTAAATTTGCGGATGACACTAGGGTTGGGAGTCCAGTAAATAACTGGGAAGAACATCTAGTCCTACAAACAGCTCTGGATAGTCTAGACACATGGGTCTCCCAGAAACAATCTATTTTTAACATCGAAAAGTGTAATGCTATGCACCTTGGAAAGAAAAATAACAAATTCCAGTATAACTTAGGCGGATCTGTACTAAAAGTGGTGGATGAAGATAAAGACTTGGGGGTTATGGTTAATAAAGATCTTGGCTTTAGCTTACACTGTAATAGAGCTATTAAAAAGGTGGGCAGTATAACACACTGTATATTGAGACACATAAAAAGTAGAGATAAGCAGGTTGTGATGCCCCTGTATAGTGCATTGGTGCGTCCCCACGTGGAGTACTGTGTCCAGTTTTGGGCCCTGTATAAGAGGAGGGATGTTGCATGGATGGAGGGGGTACAGAGGAGACTTACAAAGAGAATCAAGGGATTGGATGGATTGAGTTATGAGCAGAGACTGCAGGATTTGGAGCTGTATTCCCTGGAATATCATAGAATGAGAGGCGACATGTGTTTGATTTATAGGGCATGGACCAATACTAACTTATGGGACTTACTGGGCTTGGTTAAAAGGGCTCAAATATATGACACTAGAGCACATCGTTACCAACTGGTAAAAGATAGATATAATACAAATAGAAGGAAATACTGGTTAAGTAATAGGGTAACAGAAATTTGGAATATGCTACCAGGGGAGGTTGTGGAAAGCAGTACAATGCAGGAATTTAAAACACAGCTAGATAAATTCTTAGAAAGGAAGAATATAAAAGGATATAATTAGGTGTTACTTGCGAGCTCACGGACAAATGTCTTTATGCTCAGTATTGTCTATGTAATCTATGTAATCTAATCCTGTTCTCCAGAATCATTTGTGTCACAAATCCCCACTTGGGACAAAGCCTCCCAAAGTTTAACACCAGCCACTTTTAATGACAGACCACCTGGAACTGCAGTCCCCTTCCCGTTACAGGATATGCTTGATAATACTCCTCCAGGTTCACCTTCAGCCTGATTATGCTGCTTAGGTTTCCTGACCTAGGCACATGACTTCTGTGCCCCATGAACCAAGCGCACCAGTTGCCCACTGACATTTTTTACCTGCTCAGGCCTGCCCTCCAGTTCTGAGGCAATTCCACGTTCTTACTGTGGGTCCAGCATTGTTGCTATTGCAAAGTTGTCACTATGCTGAATGCTCAAGATGTGATGATTCTGGTTGAATACTGTCAGCATGTGTTTCAGCAACATACTTCTAGCACTGTCTCCGGCAACATCAAGGCTATGCTGTACATTCACCAATGTCTGCCTCAGGACCTGCAGCAGTGGAATTGATTGGCTAATGGAGGTAGACTCGCCACTCACTGCCTCTGTGACATGTTCAAAAAGGCCTCAAGATTCTTAATACAGAGTCCATGAGGCGCCACTGTTCAGTCGTCAAAGTCTTGGAGGCCCCGGACCTGTCATGGCTAGTGTGCATGACAAGATATTCTGAGATGGCTTTGTACTGTTTTTACAACCTCTCTGCCATGTATAAAGTGGAGTTCCATCTACTGACAACGTCCAGCTTCAAGCGGTGCTGCGGGAGGCTGTTTCGGATCTGCAACTGCTGAAGTTGGTCATGGGCCTTTGCAGAGCGTTAAAAGTGAGAACAGATACAGTGTGCAACTGTCAGCATTTCCTTTATATCAGGCTGCTGCAGAAACTCCTGCACCACAAGATTTAAACAGCGGGCCATTCATGTAACCCAAAAAAAGCCACCATTTGTGATGCATTTCTCCACATTTGACCTGTTGTCAAGTGCTATGAACCCAGCTGTGTTGATTGCTATGTGCAATGTGACCTGTTCACACACTGAACCCCCTTCAGCCACTTGTCAATTTCAGTCAGTACCATGCCAAACATTTTTCACCAGTGTGTGAACAGGTCACATTGCACATAGCAATCTTTGCATGCTGTCAAATTCCTTGAAGATTGCTACCATGACACTCCACCTTACTACACTGATTATTCACACTACCAACAACACAAACAACCCCTGGCACCTGCGCCCAGTGTGCAGGTATACAGAGATATGAACTCCCCACTGTTTTACCACTTGTCGACATATCCATACCTAAATGGATGAATGGAGAGGTGGAATGTTGAAATGCATGTCTTACTGAGTCAGACACAGTACGGTACAACTCAGGTACAGCAAGAGTCAAAAAGTATGACCTGGATGGGACTGCCCATTTTGGACAGGCACATGCAGCAAACTGCTGGAACCCAGAATTCTCCACAAAGGAGAAGGGCAAAAGATCAATTGGCATCATTTCAGCTACAGTAGCATTAAGTTCACGTGACACTGTATGATAGGGTGGGTACTTCAGCTTATATGCAAAAACACTCTGTAACGGGGGCTGACTTAAATGTTTTACATGGGGTGTGATGGAAAATGGCTCTGCTCTGCGAATGGCAGAGGGTGGAGTGTGTACGTGTGATGAAGACAGTTGCACAGGCAATGACAAACTCAGAAATGCAGTTATTTTCTCAGATTTAGCAACAGGGGTTGATGTACCACTTGCACTACACATGCTGCATTGACCACCACCATCACCAAAACTGCTACTCTCACAGCCACTGGACAAGACTTCAAAATCATTCTGCTCTTCCACCTCATCATGCCTGTAGTAATCTTCTGCCGTTATTTCATCACTACTGCACACATTTAATTTTCTACTTGATGCTACAGTAATGGAAGGGGATAACATGCTCGTTATGGTTGATGATGAGGGTGAACGCCCCACTGCGGTACACTTATTAGCTGCCATCTTGTGCTGAGTCCAGAGTGCCATGTGCCTGTTCTTAAGACATGTATGCTGTACCTCTACACCCAGATGGCTCCCCTTTTTATCTTGACTCACATGCACGTGGCAAACCTGGCAAATTGCAACTGACTAATCATTTGCGTCTTCCACAAAAAAATCCCAAACAAGGGATTTTGATGCACTAGTTTTAACATGTCCCCCCTGATGCTGCTTATTTGACTCTGTTTTTTTAAGCCATGAAGTTGGGGGTGTGCTAGATGATTTTTCAGGCAGGACACACTTGGACTGCAACTGACTACCATGACTACATATCATTATTACTGGGTCATCATCATTATCAACTGAAATTGTTAAATCACAACTTTTTATGGGGGGGAATGCAAACAGACCCAGACATAGCCACCTTCAGTTTCTTTTTCTCCAGTATCCAACAGGATTCACTGATATCATCATCATATTCATCAACATCATCCACATCATCTGCTTGGATGCTGGCATATGGACTGCATGTTGCAGCCACAGTAACACTATCATCATCAGCATCACCATCACCCAAAATTTTTTTCACCACACTGTGAATCACTGCATGGTAAATGCATGACCTGAACCGTGGTGGAAAAAATTTCACTTTGTGAGCTATCAATGACATGATGATCAGAATCCATATGTTCAATTACTGGGATGTTACTGGGTAGTATGACATCATTTACACTGTCACTCACTGCCACTGCATCACACTTCACTATATTTTTGGACATGGTAAACTGGTCAGAACTGGAACTTGAGGCAGCAATACTCATACCACCATCAGCAACTGCATTAACACCACCAACTGGGACAACATCATCTCCTCCAACTATGAGTGAAGCTACTGATTGTGCTATAAAAAACACTGAAGGAGAAAGACCTTTCCTCACATTAGCAATGCACTTGTGTGACTGCGTACTACTACCATGCCCACAGAGAATCTTACCACTGGCATCAGTGCCATGGCGAGAAACAGCTTTGCTTGCACATCTCTTTGCTGGCATTTTGGAGAATCAACAGGAATATTCAAAACAAATTTAGGTTTTGGAATGTTCACTCTGGGGGGACTGGGGGGGGGTGATGCTGGATGTGAAGCCAAAAATCAACTGTGGCTTCAACAACAGATACAGAAGCAAAGTCACAATAAGTTCAATAACACCTTAACTAACCAGTGGTGTTCTCAAGTCACAAACAATCCAATCTGGAAAAGAATACCTTTTGACGGTAGTGGGGGGGTCACTGACTGAAGATTACTGCAGTGCAAAACCAAGAAAAGATACCCCAATGGCTGTACAAAATCATGCAGCTGCAGTGGATAGTAGGTTCACACTGCTGCACCTGCAATTACACTGTGGCACTATAAAAGGTGTATTATTTGATGTCACGTCACGCCCTGCACACATACTCACACACACACAGAATTTGTCTACAAGAAATGTGTACCAAATTTAAAACTTCAGTAATATGAAAGTTTTTTTAAACAACCTCAATGCTGCACTGGGTCCCTAAAGACCACAACACACACAATCAGCGAAAAAATGTCAACAATTACTGAAAGTATTACTGTGTGTACAATAACACAGTCAGTTATACAAGAAAAATATAACCAAAAAACAAAGAACTCCCTATTTCTCCAACTTAAATCTATCTACATCAGATACGCCCCTCCCCCAGAGCACACTTCCACTGTCTGTCAGTACACAGGCTGAATGTTGTACATTAACATTCAGAATCCACACACACAAACAATAAACGCTTGATGATATGAGCACAGGAGAGTTTCCTACAATCGATGAACTAAAGTTTCAGCAAAAAAAATGACTCAAAAAGACTTGTCTAACAGCTTTTAGAAGGTCTGAATCACAGAGACCTCTCAGAGCAGACTGTCTCCTACAGCTTCCTACACACACTACCCCGAACTGAGGCTGTGCAGAACAATCTAGAGCCTATGTGACCTGAAATCCCATGAATCACTGCAAAATTCACCTTTGGAGCTTACAACAAGGTGAAGTGAGGCGAAGTACATTGTTTTTAATTTAGAAAATGGACTTTTTATTTGGATGCATCTGATTGGCTAGTGCCCCTTCAACAGGGGTACATTAACTTTCAATAGATGCCCACCAAATAAAAAGCACCAGTCCAAAACTGCCATATGCCAAGCCATGTATCCTTGTGCCCAGCCAGCTACTTCATTGGTTGAAGCACTAGGCAAAAAATTTCAAACTGCCGCCATTTTTTTTTGCCAGTTAGTGAGACAGAGTAAGCCCCACCAGAAACACACACAAACAAGTTTAAAAAAAAAAAAACTACTCGGCTGCACAGCACCGGCAAAACATATTTATTTTTTTCAAATCTACCAGTATTGCAGCTTCTAAGAGTAATGCTCTTCACAGCTCGCTCCTCAAAGCCATCTCCTCAATCACGGCTTTCTTTCATCTCCGCCCAACCCCCGTTTCTGCCCTATACTGCAACCCCCCAAAAAATGTCTCTATGCCATGCTGGGCCCCACCCCAGCATGGCAAGTCATTTTCTGATGTGGTGCCCAATCCCCCGTTGGTTTCACTGCTCCCCCAAAAAAAATGTCTGAATGTCACGCTGGGAGGCCACCCCAGCATAGCAGAAATGTCATTTTCTGACAGGGGTGCCCAATCCAATGCCAGCTTCACTGCCCCCTCACAAATGTCTGAATGCCATGCTGGGAGCCCACCCCAGCATGGCAAAAGTCCCCCATAGTCCAAAAAGAAAGCAAAATACCTGAAAAAACAAAAAACATTCCCTCGTAGATTCTTTACTCCCTTCCCCCATCCAGCGCCCAACCTCTGCATACCCACCCTCCTCCCACCTCCACCTCACCCCACCTCAACCCATGCTTACCTCCGGAGCCCAGCATGATGATCTTCAGTGTGCCGGGAACACGTCGGCACTCTTCAAAGCTGACCGCGAACTGAAGAAATGCCGGTAAGCTGTATAATGGCATAAATGGACAAGCTACAACTTTAGTGCATATCTCAGTCATTTTTGGGAATTTTTTCACCAAATTTTCAACATGTGTTTTTTTGGGGCCCATCTCATGAACTGTGACACTGAAATTTTGTTATTTGGTCCCACAAGGTGATTTCGCGGTCACTACCCGGAACCACCTTTTGGGACCAATAAACAAAATGACAGTGTCACAGTTCATGAGGTAGGCCCCCCAAAAATCCTACATTGAAAATTTGGTGAAGAAATTCCCAAAATTGACTCTTTTACGAGCGTGGGTTGCGCAGTTCCTACGTATGCTGGTAACATTGAGAATTTTCAATATTTTCACTCCAGATTTTCAGCATTGCCATTTCTCTACACCTCCTTATGAACAGTACAACTGTCATTACTCACATCTCACCCGAAATGTGATTTCGCACATGCAGCGCACAATGGCACGGTCGTTGTGCGAAATTAGTGTCCGGGACAGATTAAGAAAATCACAGTGACACTGTTCATGAGCAGCAATCTTAAAATGGCTATGTTGAAAATTTGGCGAAAAAATTCATAAAAATGACCATTGTACGAGCGTGCGTTGTGCAGTTCCTATGCACGCTCGTAGTTTTGCAAATGTTTAATATTTGCAGTCCAGATTTTCTACATTCCCATTTTACCACACCTCCTTATGAGCAGTACAGCTCTCATGTGTAAAATCTATGAAAATCTTTATTGCCATGTAACAGAAAGGGAGTATTTTTTTCTCTCCTGTCAATAAATATACTGTTAAATGTAAAACTTTAAAGCTCAGAGTAATTATTTATTATATATTATTGTTACTCAACTAATTGCCCATTTTCTAAGTGCAATAATACCCTCCAGGGTGGGTGGCATTGTGCTATACCGGACCTTCCAGGGGCTATAAGGCCCTCCGCCTGCAGCGTCGGGCCTCATTACACCCTGGGCGGTGTATAACAATACTACCTACCCTGTTAGTATTATTGCTTACGTACTTCACCTTAAAAATTGGTGGAGTAGTGGTTTGGGAATGCGAAGTATCGTAAAGTCATTGGTTTCAATTGACTTCATGTTTCCCATTTATAACACAAAGTACTACATAGATACATAGATACATAGACAGTGTCGGCAGATAAGGGTCTATGGCCCACCCAGTCTTCCCATTCGAGCTTGTAAGTTCAGTTTACTGTATGTTTTCCTAGAAGTCTGTTTCCCCTTACCCCTGACCTCCAGAATTCCTTTATGTCTATCCCATGCATTCTTAAATCCCGTCATTGTTTCAGCCCCCACCACTTGGAAGTGGCCTTAATTCACTCTGCTTCGCGTTGCGGAGCACTCCTCAAATTCACCCTCCCTCCACAAATTGCTCTGCGGAGCGAATTGAGGCCACTTCACCCATCTCTAACCACCACTGGTTGAAGAATTTGTACTTGGTGGAACTGGTATGATGAAACCTTTATCTGCATCTTCCCCACACATTTTTTTCTTCTATTCTTTTCCTCATATTTCTACATAATGACTTAGGACAGACACTGGAATGATGCATCTCTCACAAGAAGTTAACTATGATTACTTATAATGATCAGTGTAGTGGGGGGCAAAGATGAAACTCAATTGCTGTGGTGTTAATATCTTAATTAACTAGCCCCAGTAAAGTTAAGTATTTATGTGGATATCCACTCAATCTTGATAAGTAGTTCTGTAATAAGGCACAAATTTCAACATAATCTTTACATGCATAATAATACAGAAAAAATAAAAATAAATTAAATCAAAAGAGACTTCTACACCTAGTGTTAAATTATTCAGTGTTGTGAAATACGATATTTAGCATTTATTACAGCTTTTAGCCTGTAAAAACATACAATTTTAATTGGCCTATTCCTAACCACAGATGGCTGCTAGTTATACTGCTGTGGGTATTTTCCTGCATTGTTGTGGTTACAATCTATTGCTATGCTTTATGACAGACCCACAACTATGAAATTAGTCATGATTGTTCAGGAGGAGTAAAAATAAACATACTAAGCTGCTTAAGCAGTAAGCTAAAAATATTTCCAGTAACAAAAAAATGCAACTTATTCAATGACACATGTTAAAATAATGACAATTAAATCCAACTGTAATAATCTTGCAGAGAGGTAGTTTTTGCATGTACACTCTAACAAGGTGCTAATTGCTAGCTGCACAAGATAGGTGTAATGCTGAGGAATGGGAGGGCTAATGCCCAAGAAGCAATGAAACAGTTTCCAAAAAAAAAATGTTATCCCCACACTTGAAATGCTCCCAGTAACAAAAAATCCAATGCTTTTTAAAATGGCAAAATGCACCTAGTAATGCTATAGCCCATGTGATTATTGGCTAGCATTTTGTAGTAAGACTATTTAATTTGTGAAGACATCCTTCCATATGTGCTGCAGCATTACTATGTGTATTTTTCCATATTGAAAGGCACTGGATTCTTTGTTACTGGGAGAATTTTGAGTGCAGGGATAACTTCTTTTTTTTGGAAACCAGAATTTTTTAAATGCCCACATGACATCCACAGGCCAGCACTTGACTCACAACTTATTTATTTATTTATTTATTTATTTATTTATTTATTTATTTAGTTAAACATCAGTTTAGAAACCTTTGAGCAAGAGGCTCATATACAAAGGTACCTCGTCACAAAGAGGACATCAGAACAGTAGTACAAGGGACACAGTACTTACAAACAAAAAAGTTACAGTTCAATTACAATTTTGTTACAATAGAATACAATCTCCAACGAAGCAAAAGATAACAAAAGGTGCAAAACTTATGGTCGGGGGAGAGCTGGTGGGAGTAGAAGGGAGGGAGATAGGGGAGGAGGAATTAGTAGGGAAAGGAAGGGGGGAGCCGCTCAGTGAGCATTGTCAAACAGAGTATATATATATATTTTTTTTTTTTTTACACTAGGCTAGCGGCAGTTGCATTTGCTAGAGCTAAGCAGGAAGTTTCTGAGCCTGGGCTTAAAGCAAGCTAAGGTTAGTGAGTTTGAGACACTGGCAGGGAGGGAGTTATACCAGTGGAAACAGGTAAGAATGCCCTCAGCCTTGGGAGGTCCTGGCTCTCGAATAACTAAGGTAGCTCTTGCAGGCTAGCGGCGTGATCAGGGGTCAGTGCAGTGCAGTGAAAGGAGTTGGATAGGCCTATGGGGATAGGCCACGCAGAGCTTTAAGGTGAGCTGGCATGTCTGATACATGAGTCGCTCTTCCAGGTTGAGTAGGGTAGCCAGGGTGTACAGCTCACATGTGTGAGTGAGTCTGGGAGCACCAGTGATAAGTCTGCAGGCCTTATTAACTGTGAGGCGAACCTTGTTGAGGGCAGTCTGATCTGCTGAGCCATAGACCGGAAGGTCATAGTCAATGAGAGACATGACAGAGGAGGTGACAGCCAGGTGGAGGGCATCAGGAGGGAGGCATTTCTTGTGCCGGTAAAGAATGCCTAGCCGTGAGTTGGCGACAGAATTTAGGGCAGATATATGTCCATGGAATGAAAGTGCAGGGTCAAAGGTTATACCAAGATATTTATAGGACTCCACCTGGTCAATGACGAGATTGGGTGTGGAGTGGACAGGTAAGGGAAACTTGCTGTACTTATTTTGGGGGTGGGAGAAGAGCATCGTTTTTGTTTTCTTAAGGTTGATAACAAGTCGGTGCTCAGTGAACCAGGTAGCTGCAGAGTCAAAGACTAGTTGGAGGAGTTCTGTATCAGCATGGGGTCATTGTGGGAGGCAACGAGAACAGCATCATCAGCATAGAAGCATCTTACCCATACAACTGCTGGGTAGGGAGTTAAGAAAGAGTGAGAATAGTAGGGTCAAGAATTGAGCCCTGCGGCACCCCAGAGCAAATGGGGCATGTTTCAGAGAGAGTACCGTTGACTTTCACACATTGGGAGTGGGCGGAGAGATAGCTGGTGCACCAGAAAACAGGTCCTGAGGCAAAGCCTATTAGGTCGAGGGTGGAGAGCAAAAGAGGATGCGAAATGGTATCTTAAAAGGAAATTGCACCTCCTCGCTATCACCAGGAGGTTACTTGCCCAGGGCCACTGGACCAATCCCAGGGTCAGCTATTTCTGGGTGTCCAAACCCAGTGAAGGTCAGGCAAATGATCAGTAATCCCACATGGGGCTGCGCTAGTATTAGCCACAGGCGTGGCTGGGGTCATGGCAACAATAAAAGGTCAAGACAGAAGATGTTCATCCTCTTGCTGTCTGGCCATTTAAAAAAGAAGAAAAAAACAAAAGACTGTGCGGTCCTATCTCTGCTGACCTAGGTGAGTCCTGTGTTGTGTCTGCCCAGAGAGCCTTTGGGCTGGTTCCCAAGTGGACTATTGACTGATCTGCTTAAAGCTTTCCTCCATAGTATTTCAGACAGGGTATTCTCTTTAAATTTGCCAAGGTCTGATCAGATGTGACATTGTTGGCGAACTTCATGGTGTGTATTGACATGGTGCACAGCCCACTCACCTCTGTCTTGTGATATGTGGTCCATGGCATGCCTGGCCAACAGCTGGAGTCTTCATGTCATTATTTGCCTGTCTGGCATTTTTTTAATTTTGGGCAGGTGAAGTTAGCTACCCGCAGCCCCACTCAGAAAACTTCTAGCTCCCTGGCTTGGTGCTCCCACCCCTCCCCAAGGTCGTTGGCTTTGTGGTTGGTCACACTACTCAGGGGAGCTACAAGGTGGTGTTGAGCTGGATGGGTACCCTTCTGAAACCATCTTCCCCCAAACCTGTATCTACAAACAGAATCATAGCTGTGGATAACCGATCTCCAGAAAAATACATATTTTCCCCAAAGAAAGAAAATCCTAGACTCCTCTCCTTTGGAAAGCTGACACTGAGCCACATCATGTGCACACCCAAGTGCCCCCTCCACTCTTCTGGTAGGCTGCTACAGTAATTGATCTTACTGTTAGATTGCTATTTGTATCATGTGTCAAATAATATTAGCTAACTAATGCATTCTCTTGAAGTTAATCCTTATACATTTGAATCCGCAAACATGATTCCAGTTAGTCATCAGAGAATGGTCAGCAGAGAAGCATAGGAGGTACCAAATGGAACCGATTTGGCAAGTCGTAAATTGTTTATTAGGTGTTTGCCACTGTGGTTTTAAAGAGAGATTTCCTACATACTTTTGGGATTCTCGGGAGTCAGGGCTTGCTGAGTGGGCATCCTTAATAGAAGCTCAGTTTATTAGTGGCTATACCTCTAAGACTGAGCCAGAGAGGGCTTGGGAAATGGCAGGGTTCTGGTCCTGGAATGCACGTGGTGCTTGGCAAGGGAAATAAGTGGGTTTGCCCTTCAGTGACAGAGGTGGAGTGTCATTGCTGTGCTTCCCGCCATCTTCTGCTGAAATTTGGGCTTGGACGGGGCTCATCCAAGTTGCTCGCCCCCAGTAGGGCCATGTCTGCTAGTTCACCTGCCTCCTAGCTTGCCTCGATGGCCAGGAGTGGCTTATCAACATTGGTCTTTGACTCTCTTTCCTTGCAACTAGTTTCATTTTCTGTGCGGGGTGATACCGCATGATACATGAAATAGAGAAGCCCTCTTATCAGCATTACTAGGTGGAGGTCTGCTGAGATGCATCACACAGAGGCCATCCATATTGCATAGTTATCTATTTTTCCCTGTCAGACCATGTGTTGAGCACCACCAGCTGGGTTGGGCCTGCAAGGGGAACTGATGGTGATGGGGACACATAGCTGTGATGGTTTATTGTATTGCTTCCAGGCAGTTGCACTGGTGGCCCTTTAAAGACATAAAAAGAACAAATCAGCATGTAGGGTATGGGCCGGCTAAGGACTAGGGATCAGTTTCTCAGTTATTTTTAATCAGTGACCACAGGCACTATCAGATCAGGGCAAAAAAACCTATGGACTATACTAGCTGATACAGCTTTACCTGGGGATTTACCAGCTCAGGTAGGGGTTACATGTATTTCCTGCCTTGCTACATGATGTTCAACGTCTTTCATTACCAACTCATTCTTTGGTATGATGAATCTGCTGTATTTACTAGACTGTTGGCCTGTATTACTGGCACCATGGCTTTTAGCACTCTGTGTTGGGGAAATTTCAGACTTTAACCACCCAGCTCTGCTGTTATGATTGATTATTGTCGTAGGTTAATGTGAGGACTGTTTACTCTTTTTCTTCTACAGCAGTCACTCTGGAGTGGAATAGAACAGCAAGTTTTCTTAGTAAATATTAAAGCGTATGTTTTATAGCGATAACAGTGAAGACCAATTCGTCCATCCAGGGGCCTGGAGAGGTGATGGTTTACAAGGCCCTGAGCCACTGAATGAGCTAATGGCTGAATATATACTGATAGCAGAGCACTTGATGGAGCTAGGGGGCCCAAATGGCTGTTGTCCTTGATGCAGATAGCACCAGGGAAACAGCTGGGGGGTTCTGACACATCACACTCTCCACCATGGCTAAGGAAACCAGCAAGAAGACTTGCTAAGATGCTGGCAGCACATACTGGGACAAACAGGAGGAAGGGTTTGAGGACCAACAGAAATCATTCAGAGAAGCATGCAACGTGGAGCAGAATTAATGAAGCAGGCCGAGAGCACAGCAGCTCATATACAAAAACTGCAGCATGTGTGGAAGTGCTTAGGGTAGAGCCGAACATGGTGCATTCAGTACCACAATGCAATGAGGGTGGTAATGGTTTATGCAGTGACAAGAGCTGTGCTAGTAATAAACCTGGGACTGAAGCGGAGATCAACCGTAATAGGCCTGCAGCTAGTGGGGGGGGCATGAGCCAGGTAAGAAGGGCAGAAGTAAGTGCAGGGCCACTCCCAACAGAAGGCAGCTATAAGTAGAGCTGTGCAATATGAGAAAATTCGGAATTTGCAGAATGTTGATGAAATTTCATAAAATTCTGTTACATTCTGTGGAATTTTCTTGGAATTTTGGGGAATTTTTAAAATGTAATTTGGTCATAACTCAGATTCCTATTTAGGTAGATCTCTGTCTTTTGGTATACATTCTCTCTGGGAGGAGTTCTAATAGCATCCCAAATATCATGAAATTAAGATGGATTTTCTCAAAGTTATAGGTTCTCAAAGTTTTTCATTTTATTTCTTGTGGGACATTTCATGAAAAGTTTTATCTGCATATACATCAGCTATTTATTGCTATGTATTGGGTCAGAGACATTAAATCTGGCATGATTACTTGATGATAGGTATTCTAAAATATGCCAGATGTCATGAATAAAGATGCATCATGTCAAAATTATGCTGCTGAAAGTCTGTCATTTTATTTTTTGTGTGAAATTTCATGAAACATTCTGGGCAGGATTCATGTAACTCCAAGAAATACCCACAGCTGCGGGTAAACCGCAGCACAAGTTGGTTTCGACTTGCGGATCCGCAGGTTACCCGCAGTGGCGGGTATTCACAAAGGTGGAGCCGGATTACGACCGGCTCCACAATCTACAGCTGCCTGTGCATGGTGTCATCAGGGAGATGGCCGCAGCTGCGGGAATGGGCTACGGCTGCTGGAAGCAACTGTAACTCCCTCTGCAAGTGCTGCGACTGTGAATCAGAACCGCCACAGCTGTGGGCGATTCTGGTCCACAGCAGCAGTTGCAGAGGGAAACTTACAAAAAAAGGCTTCGTGAATCCTGTCCTTTATCTGCATATATCTCAGACACCTTTGGATCTAGACACTTGTAAATTAGCATGAATAACCTTTCTGTAATGATTATAGCATCTTTTAAATATGGAGAGAATTGGATTAGATATTTTTAAGTTATTAAGGTTAAAACATTTACTATGTAATTTGCAAAATTTTGTCAAAACTCTCAACAATGTAGATGTTTTGTAACTTCTCTGTCTTGAAGGTGTAGACATAACATTTTTGTCATGCATATCCAATGTCACTGTATCCTAGTGTGTAACACAAGTGGATAATTTGGTTTATAAGTTTTAAATTTACAGTGAAAAATAACAAACAAACAAAACTATTGGTAACATTTTCTCTAATATTTATGGTAGAATATAGATGAAGTATCCAGAATTCTTTTTGTGTAATTTAATATTCACAATACACATATCCCTAATTCATTTGATAAGCTGAGCTGAGCTTTTTGAAGTCCTGCTGTTCCTCTCTGGGTGATTATTTTGACCCCTTTTCACTCTAAGCATAGCCAGATAGACTCAGTAGAACTACTGATCTCACTGATATCCTCTTTGTTGTTTACAGTGACAAAAATCCCTTATAAGAGAGTCACATGCTCCTTTTCCTATCAACCTATCCTGTAGGAATAGCCAGAATTCTTCCTTCCTGCTGTCCTAAACATTGTCTTCCCCCACTACATCTTTTTGAGTACATATGAGTCCCATACTTGCATAAATGTCAGGCTCTCTGGATTATCAGTTTACTGGAGGTGATCATTATATATCCTGCATTTAGGTTGGAAGTGTTGACACTATTTGTTTCCTTGCTCCTACTTGGGAGTCTACCACTGATGTGCTACCCAACTTACTGTAGCTGTCCATTTCTTGGTGAAACTATGCAGCTAAGATAAGGCTGAATGAAATTAGCAAATTCAAATGTTATGGAATTTTAATGAAATTCCACAATTTTTGCAAAGACTTATGGAACTTGACTTTAAGTGCAGCTGTTATTTTGCAATTTCTGGCAGCAAGCAATTAATAAAACTGATACACACAGTCTACTATAAGATCTAATGACCTTTGAGATTTAATGGCATTACATTCCCTAGTTTTTAAGTTTCAGGGGATTATAAATTTGTAATTTACATTCTTGCAAAATGTGACTTTAAAATGTTATGACAGTGTAACTACTTTTAATTCAGTCCAATTTAAAGCTATAAATATGAACATAGCCAGAAATAACCATGTGGTGTTCAGTAGTAGTTTAAATGTTTTGAATCTGGTTAAATTTGGATATGTTGTTTTAAAGCTACAGTTGCAGGAAATAACTGAAATTAAATTTTTGCAACATATTTGGCAGGCTACAACTCAATCCCATTTGAAGCTAGAAATTTGAAACCATGTACATATATAAATGTAATGATAGCTTGTACACCTGTAAAATTTTATATCATTTCAATGAATACTCTCAAAATTATACTAAAATAACATAAATTAAAATTTTGGCAAAATGTTTGGCTACCTATAACCCAGCCCCCTTTGAAGCTTGAGACTTAAAGTGTGGTGCAAATGCCCATCTTATAAGTTTCTCTGAATTCTGAAACTAGGGAAATTTGTATAAGAAATTTTAAAATTATATTGAAATAACTTAAAATTACATTTTGATTAAATGTTTGGCCACCCATAACTCCGCCCTTTATGTACACCATTATGAGCTGTCTACATATCAAATTTGGTGTCAGCTGGTGTACTTTCAAAATTAGAGTGAAATAACTGAAATGTAAAGTTCAGTGAAATTCCACTGAATTTTCACACAAATTACACAAAATTCAGCAGAATCGGAATGCTCATTCTGCAGGCAACCTGAGGGTGGAATTAGATATTCTGCCTCAAGTTGGCCCTTAGTAAATGAGGAAAGGGGGCCACAGGTAAAAGGCATCTCAGGTGAAAAGAGACAGTTGCAGCGCAAACAGCACTACAGGCAGGTGAATTCCAATGGAAATGACCTGCCCCAGTATGGGTATTGGATCTTTCTGACCTCCTATGGTTTTCTTATGGTTCCTGCTATATTTTGTGGTGGCCAGACAGCTGGCACCAGGTGGCACAGCCATGAACAAGATGAGGTAAACTCTGAGGTAGCATACCAGTTTGACACCACAGATGTGGCCATGAGTGCAATGTTAAGAGCAAGAATTTTTTGGAGATGGCAATGTTACAAATAATGTGGCAGTGATTCAAGGCACACTGCTGTTACAAATGCTAGGTAACATGCCTTGCCTAGACAATGGAGGCCCAGCTCATGCAGGGGTGAGCAGTAGTTCAGCCAACCATGTGAACACTGGTCAGGAAGCTGAGGTGCCGAGAAGTGGTTACAACAGCACACGGATGTCTTGGCAGGGGTGCCCACTGCATTGCCTGTGGGGGCCATAGGGTATCAGCAGGGAAAGCGCACAGACATCAGCACATGAGGTGGGTTATAAACTGAGCAGGTTGTGAGGCAAGAAGAGGGGAATGACACACATCAGTAGTGGGGAGCAGGGCACTAGGGTAGGACAGGGATCTCCACAGTGATTTGGAGCACCAGGGGTAGTGGCATTGGACACCCCCCAATCTCATCGCAACACAGGCAGTAAGAACTGTGCTGACCAGTAATCACTAGGCATGTGTGGGACTGGATGACCCCATGGTCACTGATCTCTATAAAGCCATGAAAGAGAAAATTTGGAAGGGGGAGTATACAGAGATGTTTGAGCTCTTACATTGGGAATTGCCTGACTCAAGTAACAAAGAAAAAGCAGACAAAGAAAATGGCACAGACCAAAAGTGCCACCAACTTTTGACAAGTGGACAGCTCCATTTGATATCTTTATAAGCATCTACTGCATGCAATTCCTACATAAAATGACATAGCTCATAAAGTATAAGGACAATATGAAGATGGTGCAATTGGTGTACCAAGGGAATGCATGGCTGCATTATGATGAGCTTTTCAGGATGAAGATGGTGAAGGCACCAGAGATGAGGTGGGGGAAGAAAGACCATGATTTATGGTCATGGCACATGACCAGGGTAAAGTCAGCCAGTGTTAGTTACACTGCCAGTGAGCACATAGAGCCTAAGGTAGCATGGGCAGGCCTAAAAGGGAGTTGTGGTCGGTTTAATGCTGGAAAGTACATTCATGGCTTCTGCAAATTCAGACATGAATACAGTATCTGTAGTGGAAAACATAAAGTGTTGGCCTGCTACAGTGGCAGTGGTCACAGCACAGAGGAGGGACAGAAAAAAAGGAAAAGTAAGCAAAGGGACAGGAGTGCCCAGAAGGCTAGTGAGCTCCCCCTTAAAAGTTGACCATCTTCAACCTTGGCTTGACCACTACCTTTCTGTCACCGATACACAGTATTTGTTAAATGGTTTTATGGACGATTCCCCTTCTTGTACAAAGACCCATGAGTATCAACCACAGCTCATAACCTAAAATCAAGTTCATCCTTAAAGCATGTGGTAGCACTCAAGTTGCAAAAGGAAATAGTGGCAGGCCACTTGACAGACCCTTTCAATATGCCAGCTATGGACCTGCTTAAAAAATCACTTCTAAGTGGTAATTCTAGAGAAGATGCCAGGTGAATTTAGGCTTATAAAGCACTTTTCTTGCCCAAAAGGTTCCTTTCTTAATGATCACATCAGTTCTGAGGACAGCATAGTCACGTTGGCATCCTTTGATGTAGCAGTCATGCTTATGAAGAGGGTAGGCAGAGGAGCCCTACTGGCTAATAATGACATAAGGTCAGCTTTCCGCTTGTTATCAGTTAGATCAGGCAATTTTGATCTGCTAGGTTTATGTTTCGAAGGTCAATATTATTATGACATTGCCATGCTGATGGGTTGTGCTGTTTTATGTTCTGATTTAATAAAATAATAAAAACTTATTATTGCCACTTCTTAGAATGGGTTACAAAGATGCACTGAGGAAATCAAAGGATAAGTCACTACTTAGATGATTTTCTTTTAATTGGTACACCTGGGAATGATGGGTGTACAAAACCTTTCACACAAGATTGTCAACTAGTTACAAATGCAGCTAGCAGTTTAATTCCTGGGGCATACTTCCAAGGTTCATCATTTGTAGGTCAGTGGGATGCCTTGTGGACAGGAGAAGGCCTTATTAAAAATATCACATTGTTGGAGCTCTTTCCCATTGCTCATTGCTATTTTTGTGTGGGGTGACAGGCAGGTAAACTGCAGAGTACTCTTTCCCTCAGATAACATGGCCATGGTTGAAATTTTGAATGCTCAGTCTTCACACTCTGTTGAAGTGATGAGGCTGGTGTGAATCTTTGAGTTATGCTGCCTACAGCTCAAACATACATTTAGGGCTAAGCATGTACTGTATGTGGGAAGGATAATGTGTATGCGCTGTCTCACTTACACTTCAAACCCACTTGCAGGGTGGCTCCTGCAGTGGATTCATGCCCAGCCTAGATCCAGCATTTCATAATGCAAGCAACAACCCAAGAAGAGCCAAACTGGCACAGCAAGCTCTGGCCCTGGGAATGTGGATTAGTATGATACAAGCGTGAAGGCATTCAAAATTTGGGGGGAGCACAGCAGAAGACTTGGACGGGGGTGTTTGGGGAGTGAACTGGTGATTTAGTAGTTTATCCACCATTTCATAGAAGGCAGAAGATCCCCAGCTTACATAAGGTGCCACTTGTCTGCCATAGGTTTCTTTGCAAAAATGCATGACTTGTGGGATATGACAGGTTAGTTTCTAATCCAGAAAATGATGGACAGTGGGGCATGGATTAGAGGAAAATGGCAGGATGCCAGGAAACTGGCAGACAGCTTTTTATTAAGTGATATAATTGGTTGCCTGAGTTTTGTATGCTTGTCAGCTGCCAAGACACATCTATTTGGGTCTCTTTTTGCATGTACATTTTTGGGACCATTCAGCATGTCAGTGCTGGTAGTTGATTCAAAAGTGTTATCCAGGAATAAAATCCAGTTAGATGATGTGAGACTTTTGGCTGATCATCTGGTGACATCGTTGAAGCAATCAAAGACCAACCCAGCAGGTGACATTACTTAAGACAGTGGGTCATTGTCTCTGTCCCCACACGTGTAGAAAACCAAAAGCACATGCTACAGGGGACAGGGGATTTGTTTATTCTCTGTAACAGGGGGACCAGTGACCAGATTTCAGTTTGCAGCAGTCTTTAGAAAGGGAATACAAGCTACACATAGAAATCCAAGGGCATATAGTGCCCACTCATTCAGGACTGGGGCAGCCACTGAGGAGGCTCAGCTAGGTTGTAAAAAAGACAACCTAAAGTATATTGGCAGGTGGGTGTCTCAGGCTTATAATGGATACATTAGACCAGTTGCCACCCCAGGAAACTCCAGATGGGGTGCTAATGACAAAGTTATGTTACAGATAGGGCTTCGGTAAATCAATTTTCTGCCAGTGGAATTCTGGCACCATGCTGATTGTGCTTCCATGAAATTGTGTGAAATGTTTGTGAAAATTTAACTAAATTTGTTCAAAATTACAATTTTGTTTATTTCCATCTAGTTATTTTTTTTTTTTTCAGATTGCACTGAATTTGGTATGATAGCTTTGTCAAAGCCCATACAGATGTGTACCAAGTTTCAGATCTCCCTGTCTAAAGATTCTGTGGTAAGCATCCAAACTTTAAGAAATTTTAATGTAACCCCCTTGTTACCCGGAGTTACTAGAATCCCAGTAAGACCTAGTGGTAGGCAGGGAAGGCACCTTTTGAAACTCCAGTTAAATGGGTTTCACACTGTCTCACTCTGTTCTCAGTCTCAGCTGAGACTGAGGGATGATATCACCAATAGAACTATCTCAGCTGCATGAGCCACATTAGAATCTGCAGCAAGGGAGTTGGTATAGAACGCTGGGAGGTTTTGAAGTCAGTCAGTCAGTGTCAGTCAGTTCAGTGTGGAGTTGGTGTTGGGAGCTTGCTGAGAAAGCAGCTCAGCAGCTCAGTGAAGGCTCTAGGAGCCTCAGCCCTGACAGAGGGCTACTTTTAAGTAAAAGGGTGTGTGTCTCCACCTTAAAGAGAGACACAGAAGATAATTGAAGTGGTGCAGACCGCTGTTTTCGGGTCTCAGTGCCCCCTCCCTTCGGGGATGGGGGGCAGGAAAGGGTTCCCTGCAGATTCCTGGGGCAACCCCCTAGTTCTGCTCATAAAGGAGAAGCTGCCTATGTGTTCCAGAGTTTATTTGGGAGAATAAGAAGATTTGTGAGTCGCCTGTGGGGCACTTGCAATGTGAGGGTGACTGTCTGGTCTTGCTAAAAGGGCCTATGTTTTTCACCCTGGGACTTGTGTGACAATGTGGGGATTGAACTACTAAAATAGTGGAAGCCTAAAGTAATGGGCTAAGCAAATTAAAAGTAGGTTCAAATCCAGAGCTTGTTGGGATGAAAATGATATGTAAAGGAGATGTGACAGACGTCTACCCAGAATCTTCATTTGAAAGTTCAGTAAAGGAATTGTTTAGTTTCCAGAGAAATGGCCGGGTATGGGCTGCGGGAGCTGGAGGTGGGAGGCCCCCCATCTTTAGTGACCAGGTCCACCTCTACGGATTTCTTCTGTGGATTTCTACTGTACCTCAAGCACTTGGCCAGTGACGAGGGAAGTACCCAGATGTGGGATTGTAAGGAACATTCTCTCTAGGAGTCGAAGACTCTAGTGTGGTTTGGGGAGCCACAACAGGATAATTGGTTCATTCTTCAAATGAATCGCGGATCAAGTGGCCGACGGGGGAGCCGGGCCAGTGGGGAAAACCCAAGGAGTGTACAAGTCGGGCTGTGTACCCAAAGCTGCGTGCAAGTCCGGGGTGTGTGCCTGGTGGGTTTGGAGCCTGAGGGCTGGAAATAGTGATAAAGTGTTCTGTTGTCTCTAATCTGCATTACCAGGAATGTAGCCCCGTGGGGGTCCGTCTATGCTTTGTTTGTTTAGCTTGGATGTGAATAAAAGCCACACTGAAGAATCCCATTCCTGGTTCTGGACATTACAATTATTGCTTCCTGTGTTCAGATTTACTTGGGTGCCCCTGTGCAGAGTAGAAAAACCTAGGTCCCCTGTGCCGAGTAACCTCATCCTCCCCGAACCCAGTCCCCACCAGGTACTGCTGTCAGCTTCAACAGCATGCCACCTGTCATTTTGCTAAAAAGGCAGGGGTGAGGGGTTACATTAAAATTACAGTAAACAACTAAGAAAACTAAAAGTGTTTGTCCAGATTGCATCAGATTTGGTAAGGTAACTAATAAGGCCCACACATATGTGTGCCAAGTTTCAGATCTCTAGCATTTAAGATGACTGAGTTATAAGCCTCCAAATGTTAGGACATTTTAAATTACATTTCACAAATACATAAACTGCTAAATTTTAAGCCCTTGTAAGTTTAAATTTAGAAAAAAATGAATATCACCAATGTTGTTAGGTTCATTGACCCTAAATATTAAGCTTTAATGCAACCCCCAAGGCCTAGAATCAGAGTGTCATCCTGCCATGCTGACGACCTGGGTTCAGAATCAAGCCCGGGAAGTCGTGTCAGGAGGCAGGCCATGGCTAAAACTTACAATTTACATAACCATTACTTCTCTATTTAACAGTTTCTATGACTTTTCCAAGAAAGCATGCATCTAAGTTTTCAGTTATCTAACTTGAAAGGTGGTGATGTTGTAAACATAGAAATACTGTATTTTCATAAAGGTTCACATGAAAATTAAATTGCAGGACTCTGAGCCCCTATAGCTTCTCCACCCTTGATTCAAATGTTATGAACCTAGGCACACTTTTAGCAATAGTACCAGACAATTTTCATGCCAGCGTCCAGACCTCTATCTGTAAAATGGACCAGGTTATCACAAATTAAAGAATTTTTGAAATTCCCCACAAATGTCAAATATTTTGTAAAATGTTGTGGAATTTCATGAAAATGCCACAAATTCAGAATTTGCTAATTTCACCCACCTCTAGATATAGATCCAGTTTCAGTGGGCAGAGCAGTACAGGAACTAGAGAATTCCTACATCAGAATAGAACATGACAGGGCAGCATGTTGGGCAGATGGAACTCAGCTGGGGATATCTGCAAAGAAGGTGATTGTGCACTGATGTGGAAAAAGGGGTATGCAATGGCATCAATTTATCCCATGAGTTAAAAAGCTGGGCTTGCTCCACTCTTCCCCAAAGAGTCTTGTCATTAATTTAGGTGGAAATGACTTGGGTCTCACATTCTCCATTGACATGGTCAGAATGATCACTGCGAGTTTCGGATGCTTAAAGCAACAGATGCTGGTCACATCTCTCACTTGGTCCAGAATCATACTAAGAAGAAAATATAGGATGTTTAAGGCTGCAGAACCTTTGCACAGAGTCTGCAGAGAGGTGAATAGAGATGTGACTCAGTTTTGTCTCACTAATAGGATCCAGGTAGTTTATCACCTTTATATCACACCAGAATGCATGGGGCTATACAATAAGGATGGCACTCATTTGTCTGATGTGGGTGATGATCTGTTTAACAATAGCATTCAGGAGATTTTAGAAACATGGATATATGATTTCATCCTGGGGCATTGTTTGGGAGACACGTAAGCGGGTTATGCATCTTGTTGCGAATGACTCAGGCCATAAATGATAAAAGAAAGTGGAAATTTTCAAAGGGATGTGGGCCTGTTCAGACGCACTCAAACACATTTATTGATTGGATTGGCAACATGAGGTGGGGCAGTGGACTGTAGTAGGTCACTGGCAGGCAGATGAGGCCCTCTGCAGGCAGCACTGCTCTGTTACGGCCTAGCAAGTCCAGAATCTGTCGTAAGTTGAACCTGTCGATGAAGCAAGCAGGCCCAGTGGGGGTTTAAGAGTTGCTCTTGGCCATGGTTGCACAGAGAAGACAGTCATTCTGCTTTGTACAGTTGTGTTAAGGCCTGAGTACATCTGCTACCCCATGGTGAAAATTAAATATATGTTGCATCTCTTTTGAATATAAATGTAATAAATAGTGATATGTAACTGATGAAATCTGCAAACAAAATGCACACGTGCACATAAATATTTTAAGTTCTTGAGTAAAATCCGGCCTTTTCCCATAAGAAAGTGATTTTTTTGTGTTTCCTCAAAAGTTCAATAAGGGAAATGGGGTTATCTGGGCATTGTTCATCCCGGCTATCACTGGGATGTTACTTACCAAGGGCCACTGGATCAATCCTAGGATCCAATCTTTCCAGGTTGCCAAAACCAGGAAGGTCGGGCCAATGGTCAGTGACCCACCCAGGACTGGGCTACCATTAGCCACAGGGGTGGGTGAAGTCATGGCAACAATAAAAGGCCAAGACAGAGGAGGTTCATCCTCCTTCTATCTGGCCATTCAAAAGGAAGAAAAACCCTCTCTCCCACCCAATAATAGAATAGGCTGATTAAGTAGTTGTTGCTACAGGTAGTAGAATTTAGGTTTCAACTCTGGAAGTGAACGATTCAGGCAAGAAATGATAACAGAAAGTGGAAATTTTCAAAGTTGGCAGCCCTGTGTGGCACACTCAAACACTATTACTGATTGGATTGGCAACATGGAGCAGAATGATGGGCAACAGTGGGTGATCTCTAGGGCTGATGAGGCCCTATGTGGGCAACACTACTCTGTTATGGCCTGGCAACTCCAGAATCTGTCAAAAGGGGAACCTGTCATGTGAGCAAGCAGGCCTAGTGGGGGTTTAAAGTTGCTCTTGGCCATGGGTTGCACAGAGAGGGCTGTCATATTACTTTTCCAGTTTCATTAAGGTCTGAATATGTCTGCTGACCCAGTGTGAAACTAAACATACAGTATGTTGCATCTTAAATGTATATGTAAAAAAATTATAATATGTCACAGATGAAATCTGCAAACAGAATGAACATTTATGTAGAAATATTTATTTATTTATTATTAGATCATCGGTTTACAGACCTTTGAGTCATAGGCTCATTTACAAAGGCACCTCGTCAAGAGAGTAATACATCACAGCAAACAAACAGTACAGTACATAACCCTTAGATTAAAAAAGCAACCAGTGTTACAGACATTCACTGGTTGTACACGCTTGGTAATAGGTAGGTCACAGTAGTCATAATATAGGTACACGAGTACCACGTCAGGTAGCAACCAGAGATATTTTATTACATTAGTCAGCAGATGTTGCATGAGACCCCAGGTATATACAGCAAAAGTAGACAGGGCAGACCCAGCCTAGGGGTGAAGGTAAGGGGCAGGTGGGGGGATTATGTGCAGTTGCAGCAGCGAGTGCTTGTCAGATGGCTTCTGAGGGAGACCTGGAAAGGACCAAGCTTAGTGGAGTCAGCTATATTGGCTGGGAGGGAATTGAACCAGGAGGGAGCCCGATAACAAAAGGATCTCTGAGCCATAGAGGTCCTTACCCTGGGGACAATAAGGGAGGTTTTGACAGTGCTGTGGGTGGAGACTGAGGGGGAGGCATGCTGCAGAGAGGTGGCGACCCCAGGGGGGAGAGCCCTAGCAGGGTCTTTTTTACAAGAAGGCAGGTTTGGAAGCAGAGTCTTTCTTCAAGGTTGAGCAAGTTGGTGATGGAGTACAGCAGGCACGTATGGGTGCGCCTATGGGCTCCCAGCATTAGCCTGCAGACCTTGTTTATAGAGAGCTGGATTCTTGCAAGAGCAGTGTTGTCAGCTGCAGCATAGATGGGCAGCCCATAGTTGATTAGCGACAGGACAGAGGAGGTGATTGCCCGTCTTAAGGGCCTCTTGTGGTAGGCAGTCCCTATGGTGGTATAACAGTCCAATCCTAACATTAGTGGCAGCAGAAAGGGCATTGATATGGGAATGGTAGGAGAGTGCCGAATCAAAGGTAATGCCCAGAAACTTGTAGGAGGAAACCTGCTCAATGGGGTTTAGTGTGCTAGGCAGTATCACGAGAGGGGTACCACTGGCTTTGCTTTGGCGATGTGAGAAGAGCATTGCTTTGGTCTTTTTTAGGTTCAGGACTAGCCTTCGTGATATGAACCAATGCTCAGCTCTATCAAAGCTTGTTGGAGGGTGGCCTGGAGTGTGTTGGGGTTGGGGTCAGTGGCGAAGAGCACAGTATCATCCGCATAGAGGAGGATCTTACTTGGGCAGGCCAAGGGGAGGGAGTTGAGGTAGAGACTGAAGAGGAGAGGGCATAAAATGGAGCCCTGGGGAACCCCAGAGCAGATGGGTCATGTGTCAGATAGGGTGCTATTGATTTTTACACACTGAGTTCTGGCAGAGAGGTAGATGGTGAACCATGCAAGGGGGCCGGGGGGAGAAACCAAGGCATCTGAGGGAGTCAAGCAGGAGAGGATGGCAAACCATGTCAAAGGGCTTGGAGAGGTCAATGAACACGGCACCGGCAGGACTTCCGGCATCAAGAGAAGAGTGCAGGAAGTTGGAGAATTCAAGTAGCACGGTTGTGGTGCTGTGACCTGCATGAAAGCCATGCTGTTCAGGGCACAGGATATTGTACATGGCCAGGTATTCAGCAAGCTGGTTGACAATTACTTTTTCAAGGGCCTTAGAGAGTGGGGGAAGGATGGAGATAGGTTGATAGTTTCCCCGGGTCGCTCGATCGCCACTCTTTAGGATGGGAGTGATGATAGTGGTTTTAAGTTGTCCATTAAAATTCAGATTTCTCCCATAACAAAGTGTTTTTGAGTTTTCTTCATGTGATTAGGGAAAGGGGTTTATCTGGACATCAAGGGAGCTGACCAAGAGCAACACCACTCAGCCACATGCCACTGATACACATTCACACTACCTAGCTGAGAGACCTAGCATGTCACAAAGCAGACTACTTCACTTTTCACTCACTTGCTGTCTGTTTTCCTCACATACAGGCATAACTGATGGATTTCTGTACCCTGCACCACCAACAGTCAGTCCAATATAATCATTTGCGAATCAAACCATAACCTCCCTGCCTTCTTCCTTTTCTGTTAAAGTGACTGTCCTACTGGACAGATGCAGCTGCAGCAAGCATGTGCTGCACTCTTCTCCCCCTCTGCAATAGCATATGATTTTACTGGCCTGCCTGTCTGAAACTAAGATTAACTTATGTTTATTGCTTTAGCCAACTAGAATGACAATTCACAATTCTCTGGTGATTTACAACTTTTTCTGATCTCAAATCCCTTTTCTGGGAATGAAGCAGAGAGCTCTGAGGAACCTTGTCATTCTCCAGTGAGACAGAGAAAGACAGAGAAATGGCACCGAGGTATGCGCTGTGTGAGGATTTTGCAATCTCCAGTTGTCACTGATTGGCTGCTGCAAAAATGTTTAAGGGCTCAGTTTTCACCCTGTAAATACTTGCTATATCATGATGTCAAAGTACCGAAATCTCTAAGTAAAACCAAGTACCTTTAGGCCCACTTTACTGGTCTCAGAAGTGCAATTATTTTTGTATTTCCACCAAACTCCAACTTTACACTGTCTCACCCTTAATAAAAAAATGGGAACCAATATTTAAAATACAACTTATGCTGGAAAAATTGACTTACACTTTCTGCCTAGAGCTCTTAAAGAGTACTTTGTTTCGGCTGCATTTGTGCTTGTTTCTCAAGTACTGTACAAGCTGATCCCCTGGTCCTCTGACATTTGCACATACACTAAACGATCCATCTTATATATCTTGATTTTATGCATGATAGAGGAATGCTTATCTTGCTCAGTATAATCATTCATGCACTCACTCCTATTGTTTAAATACTCTGTGTTTCATACAACTGGTGTAATACTAATATTCAAATGTGTAATTTCATAACTTGTATTGTCATCAATATGTTTGCTGCCTAATATTTTTATGCATTTGTAATTCTTGCAAAAAAAAAGCTATGTTAAAGCATCAGTATGGAAAATATAGAAACAGAGAAACATTGAATTTGCCTGCAGAAAAGGACCACTTGGACCATTCAGTCTGCCCAGGTGTTCTCTGCCTAATCTGTCTCCTAAGACCCTAACTAGTATCCAGCAACCCTTCCTCCCCCCTGCCTGTTTACTAATACACTCCTATGTCCATACCAAGCATGCTTAAAGCCCCCACTGTTTTGGCCTGCAACACTTCTATTGGCAGTCTATTCCAGGCATCTACCACCATTTCAGTGAAGTAATATGTCCTCACTTCTATCCTAAGCTTCCTCCCTCCAGCTTCATCTCAGGCCCAAAGGTCCGGGTGTTCTTTTTTATTTGACAGAAACTTCCTTCCTGCACTCTGCTCAGTCAAGACACTTGTAGATTTCTATCATGTCATGTCTAGCTGTCCTGTCTTCAAGGATATACATATTGAGATTCTTTAGTCTCTCTTCATTGGGCTTCTCATGTAATCCCATCACCATATTCAAAAACAGCTGCAAATAGTGATGAAAACCTGGTCATAGCCATATTAAATGGCTTGCTCCTTTTTTTTTCAGACATGAGAACAAGTAGTAAAGCAGACACAAATTGTGAAAAGAAGGGTATCTTACAAGTCAGGAGGTAACTAGTGGCTTGCAAGGTAAAATAGCATAAAAAAGTATAGGTCACAATGTTCACTACATTGTTGCACTGCTGCTTTAATTTATAACTTAAGTATGACATTATGTGCTCACAGTCACAACACACAAAATGCATCTGTCTTTTGTCCTGAAAATTCCCAAGTGCTGAGGAAGTGAAACGGGAACATTACACCACATGCGAAGTCCCCCAGAATGTATTGTGCAGTCACTCACGTGCACAGTGGTCACACAGAGTCCCCAGAATTTTTCTGCATCCCCAAAATGCATCTGTCTTGTGTCCAGAAAATTCCCAAGTATTGAGGAAGTAAAATGGGAGCGTTACACCACATGCAAAGTCCCCCAGAATGTATTGCACAGTCACTCATGTGCGCAGTGGTCACACAGAGTCCCAAGAATTTTTCTGCATCCCCAAAATGCATCTGTCTTGTGTCCAGAAAGTTTACTAGCTCTGTGATGATGATGTACTCATGATGCACAGGCCCAGATATTCAAAAGGATTGCGCCATGCACAACAGGGATGCGTCAGTGCAAGTCCGAAAATGCGCCATTGTGCGATATTCAGAGGGAGGCAGCTGCGCTCCCCAAATTGCAATGCACAAGAGCACAATGGTAATGAATGCATGCGTAACTGAAGGGGGAGGAACCATGAATAAATGGCGCAGTGCGATATTCAACAGCATGTGCCATGCGCAATAGGGGAGCAAATGGAAGTTGCGCGATAGCGGAAATGATCCAAAAAAAAAGGAACAAGAGAGAGGTGCAAGAACACTACAGGGAAGCCAGATCTGGGAGCGAGGTGACAGCAACCAGGCAGACAGCAGCAGTGAGCAGGACAGGACAGGAGCAGGACAGAGCATACCTGGAAAGTACTAGGAACAGGAAAGGAGTGGGGAGCCTGTGCCACTGTGCAGGAGGAAAAGGGAAGTGCCACAGTGGACTGAGGGCACTGACAGTGGGCAGGACATCCAAATTTGGGCGGTGTTCCCAGTGTAGGGGGAGTAGCAGAAAGGACAGTGGGGGGAGGAATACAGATGCCGGGGGGGGTAACACAAGCCAGGGACATGGCCAGTGCCACCATTCAGATGGAGGCAGTAATGAGGGGTGTGAGAAGGCAGGCAGCAGTGGGGGCGCGGCTGTGGAAGGGCCCATCGGCGGTATGCCCCCAACAGGCAGTACTGAGCCTGCACCAGTTTTGAGCTGTACAGTGACACTGAGATAGTGGGCCGGTACCGCCTGAACCGGGTGATCCTGAGGCAGCTCTGTGAGCTGTGCAGTGATGAGATGCAGGCACCCACACGACGGAGCCATGCTCTGTCAGTGGAGACAAAGGTGACAGCTGTCATGTGCCTGCTCACAATGGGTACCTTCCAGAGACCAACAGGGGACACAACAGGCATAAACCACTTCGTCTGCGTCACGCCTACTCACACAATTCCTCAGCACACTGCTGCCACATGCTGCGGAGTACATCCATTTCCACAGCACACAGGCGGAGCGCACAGCACACATACAAGAGTTCCACAGAGTAGCACGTATGCCTGGCATGCTTGGGGCCATTGATTGCACCCATGTGGCCATCCGCACGCCAACTGGCCCGGAAGGTGCAGCATACATAAATCGGAAGGGCTATGCAAGCATCAACTGCCAGGTGGTGTGCGATGCTAGGGGGTGCATAACCAATGTCTGTGCCATGCACCCTGGGGGAGCACATGATGCCTTCATCTGGCACCAGTCAGCACTGTGCCACAGGTTCGAGAGTGGGGACATCCCCACTGGCCTCCTAGTGGGTGAGTATGCAAATCACGCAGAAAGACATGGATCTTGGGAGGGGCATAGTCAGAGGTGACATGGGTACTAGCCTAGATGTCCCATGGCAGGGCGATGCTGATCACCAAACTAATGTCCACCCTCTACACACAGGTGACAGTGGATACCCACTCTGTCCCAGGCTGCTTACACCATACTGGTGGCCCATGACCCCATTGCAGCAACACTACAATGAGGCACATGCCACCACACACAATGTCATAGAGCGGGTGTTCGGGATGCTGAAGGCACATTTCCATTGCCTGGACATGTCTGGCGGTGCCCTACAGTACAGCCCCTCAAATGCCTGCGGGATATTCCTGGCCTGTTGCATCCTGCACAACATGGCCAATGACTGTGGGATAGCTGTACAGGTCGAAGAGGGGGACAGCAATGGGGACGATGAGGACGCTGGTGCAGATGGTGATGGGCAGCCCTCCCCTTGATCAAAGGGACCCCTGACTGATCTAGATGGCGCAGCTGCACCGGGACACCATCAGAGAAGAGCACTTCAACCAACCCAGGTAAGTCATGTGGCCATGTACAACCACCAATGGCAAGTGCACAACCTAGAAACACGCATGGACAAACCCCAGGGGTGCATGTCATAAAGGGAATTGGCTGAGCATGGAACCGCACACACCGTCAAGGATGGGCAAGACCTAACACAGCATGCACACACACACACACACCCCACAAGACATGTACAAAGGGTAGGAGGCACATCAACCCCAACCACCACCCCTAGCCAGACACACGTCCACAGACCACCACACCACAGTGGCCAGCACAGCCGGGAAGGTGTGCACGTGGAATGTGTGTGTATGTGTGTGTGTGTGTGTGTGCAGGGCCTGGTACCCCACCCGTGCATTGCATGATGAACAACACAGTGCACACAGGGCAGCGTCAGACAGTAGCCATGGTGGGAAACAGGTCATTCACACGGCACAGTGCCACGGCCACCATAGATGCGTGGGCAGCCCCGCCAAGACCAGCCAGCAGTGACAGGCTGACCAATGGCCTCATGGGGTGGCACCGATGGTCCCCAAGGGGTTCCGCTGTGGGAACGTGGCTGTTCTCGAGCAGGGGTCTGCAGCTCACCGAACATGCTTGCGTCAGGTGTGCTCGGGATGCCCACAGCTGAACCCGGTGTCGGCAAGGATGGTGTCACACGACGCCAGGAATGGAGGGTGGACATTGCACTGCGCAGTGTCTGTGACGCATGGGCAAATAACTGTGTGCCCATTGTGGCCATGACAGCTGCGAATGCCTGTGTCTGCCTGTCAATGGTGCGGTCACATCCTCCCGCAGGCGGTCCATCCCTGCCAGGAGCAGAACGGTGTCCCTGCTGCACTGCTCTTCTGCCTGGCACAGGACTGCACTGAGTGCATCCACCGCTGTCACAAGCCGCAACTGCTGATCCACTGAATCATGGAGTATGCATGGGTTTACTCATCTAAGAGATCATCCGCCTGATCGGAATGCTGTTCCTCATGGTGTTTGCGGCCGTGATGGGCAGCACCCCTTGAGGTTGGGCACTGCACACCAGGGCCATGTCTGGGCATGTCCACAGGCGATGCACTGACGCCACCCCCCAACACTGCCCCCCCATTGCCATTGGCCAACTGCTGACACTGCCCTTCCAGCTGCCACTCTCCAGGGCTCAACGGTGCCACCAAAGTGGCTGCAACAGCCCCACTGTCCTGGACACACACCAGTGCTGCCCCACTGGTGCAGACAGGCACAGACTGGGACTGTGATGTCACGCAGGCCTCCACGGCAGCACCACCCACAGCTATGTCTGTGCTGTAACCTGCTGTGCAGCCATCCTACGGCCCACACGTATCACTGTCCATGATGTGAGCTCCATTATCATCAGTGACGGATCCAGCACAGTCTGAGTCTCAGCATGCTGGCATCCATGGACGCTGGCATGCTGGGACATGGGCAGGGCCTCCTCTGTACCTGCTCCACCAACATCAGTCTGGACAGCCAGGCAGGCCCACTGTCATCCTGACCCTCAGACACCTGTGGAGGTGGATGGGCCCTCCTTTGTGTCCAGGGTATCACCCTCAGTGGATGAGCCCACCACCGCTGACCCATGTAGACATTCAGGAGCTGTAAGGGAACACAGTAGCATTAATGTATCTGCCCTACCCTGTGGCATCCCCCCCACAGTGACAGAGTGACAGAGCAGGAACTACCATGCAGTGACAGGCTACCACCCATCTGGAAGCCACCACCTGGAACACCCTCGATGGCAGAATGCCGCATGCTGCCAGCAACCCACTCTTCCTATGGGGTCAGGTGTTGCGTGGCTGAATCTCCCCCACTGGTCACAGCCCATGCTGCCCTGGTGGCAGCCACCTTATCCTTAATCCTCCTCCTGTCCATGCCCACCTTCTTCCTGCACTCCTTCATGGACTGCTGGTGGCTGCCATGCTGGTTGACGGCATGCGCCACCTTTCCCCATGCAGCAGCAGCATGGGCCTGTGGTGTTCCCCGCTGTCCACTGAGCAGCGGTTCCTGGTCAAGGTAGGCCTCAAACAGGGCATCTGATTCTGCCTTGGTAAAGTTTGGCCTCCTCTTTCTCCCACGTCTCTGTTCCTCCTCCTCCTCCTCCACCTCACGGTTGCTCATCATTGATCCTGTGGGAATGACAGGTGTTACCTCTGACTGTGCAGTCCCATGCATCTCCCACACACCACAGTCCACACTCCCAAACAGCATGCAAATCACCACAATAGACTGCAATACCCAGACTATGGCCTCTGCAGCCCAATGTTACATTTATATAGCGCAACGCATGCAAATGAGGCGAGGCACAATTTTAAGTGGATGCTAATGCAGTATCTGCGCCATTGAATTGCTGATGAGCTGATTTGCATATGCCGGCTGAATATCACGCTATTGCGCCTTGTGCAATTGTATTGAACGTGCTCAGGCAAGGGCACAGTTCTGTGACATGCTCAGTGGACACCGAACGGCACATGCCCGGGGTGCTGATGCCAACGCCTGCCGCGCTGCTGACATGCTGTGCTTGGGAGGCAGTGTAGGGCTCGGCCATCATTGTGCCAGTCATGCTACTGTGCTGTTCACATGTATGGCGCTCTTGCACTGGGGCGCTGTAGGCGCCGTGGAGCCACAGCACGGGTAGGTCACTACAGGGCGTCTCACACAGGCACCCAAGCTCACTACACGCAGGAAGTACCAATCACACTGTGGCGGTCCGTGCGCCAGAGACCCTTGACCCTGTGCCAGACCTTTGCCCCCTAGGCGCCATGCATCCGCATGGGTGCACCACTATCATGCTGTTCGGTGACAGCACGATGGGGAATGGCAGCACTGTACTGCACAGCATCTGCACGTGGCGGACCGCGATACCGAGTGCCATTTTGACTCTGACCAGCTTCAGCGATGGCAAGATGGAAGACTGCTGTTTGGAGCCAGGTGGAGCTGGCCAATTTGGTGGCCATAGTGGAGCCCCATGCTGAAGCACTTTTTGGAGATGCACCCCTGGACAGGGCCAGGAGTGCTGTATGGGAGGAGGTGGCGGTGGCACTGGAGGAGGCCACAGGAATGGAGCACACAGCTGAGCAGTGTCACCACAGATACGGGGACTTCCAACGTAGGGACCCAGACAGACTTGCCCACCTGTGGGCATGTGCCAGGAGAGGCACAGTGCCATGACCAGGTAGGTGCCCCAGCCATAAACTGGTTGTGTCAGTATGGGTATCACGGTGGGCATGTGTACACCACATGGGGAGGTGGGCCGTCCACTGTGGGCAGTGGTGTTGGTGGTGTTGGTGGTGGAGGTGGTGTTGGGGTGTTGCGGCATGGCTGGTCTGTGCAGGATCACACACACCCGGGTTGGGGGGCCTTTGATACTGGATTGTACTCATATTCCCCTCTCCATGTTTGCACCCTAGGCCCTGAAGAGCAGCAATGAGCCTGACAGGACTGACACCAAGGCGTGGTGAGGGGAGCTGGTCCACAGCCACAGGCAGCTGGTCACAGCAGAGTCCAGCACCCGGATCAGGCCGATGATGGTGAGTGCCTTTCTTCCAGGATATTCTGTGCATGCTGTGTTGCAGGGCAGGCAGCAGGGCATGGCCACCATCCATTGACAC
The DNA here is from genome assembly GCA_016271365.2 of Neoceratodus forsteri. Lineage (NCBI taxonomy): Eukaryota > Metazoa > Chordata > Ceratodontiformes > Ceratodontidae > Neoceratodus > Neoceratodus forsteri. The sequence continues at coordinate 776,899,411 of CM028131.1, forward strand.
CACTGACGTGCACGTCACACAGTACAGTCAGCACTGTCCAGTGGCACTGCATGTGTGGATGTGCATCGCTGGTGGTCTATGCATGCACTGGGTACATGGCTATGCCACTGCCTTCTCACCGCATAGCCATGTCATTGTACAGCCACAGTGGTGCTGTGCAGGGACTTGGGCGGTGGGTGTGTGCAGCGGTCCGCAGGGCAGTGTGCACCTGGGTGGGCAGGTCTTGTGGACACAATCACTGTGGGTGGTCGCACACCATCACAGAGGCATGTCCCATGGTCGTATGCCATGCACAGTGGGTGGGCTGCAGGGGGCTGTGCATTCACACCTATTGACTCTGCTCCCTTGTCCTAGGTGGATGGCAGATGCTGCACATCGAGAGGGCACTGCAGGAGATTCTGCAAGTTACCAGGGCCTCCCTTGACATTTTAAAGAGGATCAAGCAGCTAGGATTCTGCAGGAGGCATGGCGGGAGGCGCCTTTAGAGCGGGTAGTGGGGCTCCCGCTGAACTTCATGCACCCCAGGATTTCACCTACCCCCCTGGACCCACCCTCACACCCCTCCTTCCCTCTACCATTTGTTCACCCCTGTCCCTTACCCACCCCCACCTGGTTTGTGGCCCTCACCCCCAACTTTTTGTACATATTTGTAAATAGTTGTTTTCTATCTTTTAATATACATTTGTTTTGTTATGCTTACTGTGGTGGTCTCTGATTTGCAGTGAGCTACAGGTGCTCAGCTGCAGTGGTGTACATGGCGTCAGGGGTGGTGCAGTCATGGGCGTGTGTGTGTGTCCATAGGGGAAGCAACTATGGTGTGGGCGTAGCTATCAGTCACTGTCTGTGGTTTGTGTGTTTTTCCCTGTGCACTGGATGACTGTGTGCAGTGATCCAAGGCGCATGCATTGTGTCCATGGCGCACCTTTCAGACCGTCCATGGCCTGTGCAGCTGACACCCTTGCATGTCTGTGATCTGCACGGTCCACTGGCATGTCAGTGGTGGCTGTCCATGCTGGACAGCCACTGTACCCAGCACAATGCCAGGTTGCCTCCTGTCACTGGTGTGGTGCATGTCTGCCTCGGGTGGCACTGTGGCCTCCGCTGTTGATGTCCCACCTCCATGCTGTCGGTTGTGTCTGTTGCAGGTGATGTGCTCCACTGTCTGTCACTTGTGCTCCGGGCACATGCTGGTGGCGTACAGCTTCATGGTGCCTGCGCAGAGTGGCTCGCACTCCTGTGCCATGGAGGGGTGCTGGCCATGTGTACACGGTTTCCGTGGCCACATGCCAGGGGCTTTGTTGACCCACTACTGTGTCCCTGTGTTGGTGTGCCCTTGGGTATGGGTGGGTGTTTGTCCATGCACTGTGCTGCATTCTGTGTGGTGCATGCTTCCATGCACCACTGTGGGTGTCTGCGCTGGCTGTTGTGGCCAGTGCTGGGATGGGTTGTGTCCTTGGGAGGGTGTGCAGGGTGCTGTACCACTGGTGGTGGGGTCCGGGGCATGCCCTGTCACATATGGGGTACCTCGTGTGCCGACACATGGTCAGTCTCTCAGCTGTACCTCGGGGGGGACGTGTGTGGTGGCACTGTATGCAGTCATTGCATTGCTGTCTTCTGCCACCCGATGAAGGATGCTCATGGTGGGGCTGCCTTGCATGGTTCTGTGGTGCACAGGGTTGCATTATCACAGTGGGGGTGGTGGCATGCATGGGGTGTCCTGCACTGGTGGGCGCTGCTCCTGGGCAGGGTATCTGGGGATCACAGTGCAGGGTGTGCTCTGCATTGATGGGATGGTGTGGCATTTGGTGGTCAGACCTCCTTGTGTGCCAGTCACAGCTTGCCAGGGGGTAGGCTGGGGCACCATGCCCAGGCTGTGGGTTTGTTGCTGGTATCCATGGGCTGGTGGTTACTCCAGCTCTCCCCTGGTTGTGCAGTGCATGGGGTGTGGGGGGCAATGTCTGTTTGCTGTGTGCTCCTCTGCTCATCTCTAGCATGGGTGGTGGGCCCCTGCATCCTGTCCCTGCGCATCCTTGGTTGTGCTGTTGTACTGCTGCCCTGCTCCACTGAGCATCCCTGGTTGTGCTATTGCGCATCTGACCTGTGCCACTGCACATCCCTGGTTGTGCTATGGTGCAGTTGGCGCGATATTCAGTCATGTGCCACAGGCGCATCTTGACCTGCGCAGTGTTTGAATATCGCGCGTATTGCACATGGGGCGCAGTGGACTTGCGCTTTCTCCTGCTGTTGCGCACTTTTATGGCGCAGTTTGAATATCTGGGCCATAGTGTCTTTCCATACCGTGTGAAGGAGGGATAACATGACATGAATCCATTCAGTGTTCCATCAGAAATGATGACCCTGAGAAAAAGTGTTGCTGGTCCAAAGTGTGCTGCAATTCCCACAAATGTGATGCGATCACCTCAACCAGATGGAAGGTTGCTCTTTGTGTGTAGACTAATAGTAGCCTTGGTGAGTGGATATATAAAAAAAAATATATATATATATGTATGTATGTATTTTCTAGGTGGGGGTTGACATACATAGACATGTACTCATTGTATTGTTTTGTATCACAGGTCACACATACTGTTGGTATGCACATTCCAGTGCTTGATGAGAAATTTTGGCATTGAAATTGGAAATGGAATACTCTCAAGCCAATAAAGGTAAGTATTTTTTTGGGGGTAGGAAGCATATTTGCAAGTAGGTCTCATTAATGGTTTATTATTTGGTTACTTTGTCACAGATTTCATCTGCATACTTCTCCAGTCTGGTAATGATGGTCATGGTCATCGATTGAAATGACTTCTGCATGTTGCATGTCTACCCCAGCCCGGGGGGGGGGGCTGATGTTGAAGAAGTTCTTTGGATAAGGCAACTACGACACAAAAAAGCATATGGAAGTTTCATAAAAAAAGAAATGAAGGACTTATTACAACTTGATTGCAGCAGTAAGACATTATGTTTAAGCCGTGACTGTTCCACGGATATCTGGATTAACACAGATAGCAAGCTGTACCACTGCAATCATCAGATCTCAATATAATTTAGTACCAGGCTGTGTAACAAATACACTGTGTCAGTGTCCCTGCATCTCAACTCAATTTACATTTCAAAACCACATCTTGTCAAGTAACACAACCTGGGTCCAACTTTTTCAACACTGTCATGGCTGTACAGCTGCAATGGTTTGGAATACAGTGCATGATATGTTGCAGAAATATTTTTTGTGACGTACACATGTCACCTAGTTTATGACTCCTCAGTCGGATTTGTTGCACTCTTATGAAAAAAAAGGAACAGATAAAATAAAATTAATATACTTACCGGTATGGATTGGAAATGGATATTCCATAGTTAGGGCTGGCAGTATAGCCTAGAGGTTTGAGGAACGAGGTGTGAATGAGCTTGACACATCCAGCAGACCAGACCTGAGTTTGATTCTCACAACCTCCACTTGCATACTGTGTGACTCTGAGCAAGTCACTTAACCGCCCAGAGCTCCTAGGTTGTCCCTGAAAACAGGTACTTGTGCCTAGTGGGCCTTACCCGGTTACCAAAGACTAAAATAAAATAAATAAAAATAGTATCCTGTAGGCAGTACTGCTGCTGTACCACTGATGCAGACCTTCAGCGAAGGAGAGTCGTTTGTTGTTAACCTATAAAAAAAACAAAATAAGTTGACACTATGTATTTGACTATCGCAGCTCAGAAAAGCTACAGAAAACAAAATACACAGCTAAAGGAAGTTGAATAGCATAAAAAACATTGGTACACATACTCACTGTATAGTTTTAATAGTAAGAAGCCTAGTGCCTGTGGCTGATGGATGAGGTCTCCTGTTTGACTCCCTCTGCCTTGGCATGGTCAATGTAATGGAAAAACATTGTCACAATGACACTGGTGGTGGGTGCTGGTGGTCATAGCTGCGGCACATGATGACATTCCCTCTCACATCTTCCTGCATCTGGTGGTGGTGGCAGTGGCGAACTGCGGTCTTATGGTGGTGGTGGTAGTCCGGGGGGGGGAACACATGGTCACATTCCCTATGGTGGCAGTGGAGAACAGCGATCTTAGGGTGGTGGTAATCTGGGGGGACACACAGTCACATTAGCTATGGTGGCAGGTGAGAACAGAGGTCCTATAGTGGTGGTAGTTTGGAGGCCAGGAAATACTGTGCTCTGTGTTATAAATGTGATGTCGTGACATATGGAATTTGAGTCAGTATGAGTGGGACAGTGATTTAACTTTATGAAAAAGAGAACATATATCATACAAGACATATGACAGCCTTTTAATCACTTATGTTAAAACCTGCCAACATTAACCTCATCATCATTCATCATCATCCTCAGAAAGAAAGCTGCCCTCGCAGTCTTCTATGTCTGAATTCGGACCACGGGAAATTCTTTCTCCACTGTGTTATTATCTATGTCAGTGGTAGGCTGCTTCATGCTGTCACTGCCACCAGGATGGTCCCTTTCTTCAACATCAGCAAAACCATGAGTATGCCAGGGTATGAATACTGAGGTTGCAGTCTGAGCTGGTATGTGCCTGTCTTTCATTTTTATGAATGTCAGCAAACTGACATTTGCAGAAGAGAGGTTTGTATGATGATTCTGAGCTATTGCACCTGCTGAGCTGAATACCCTCGCCACACTCACACTGGAGGGTGGGCATGTCAGGTACTTCAGTGCCACAGCGGTCAGCTCTGGCCATTCACTGACCTATCCACTCCAGTATAAAAGGGGATCATCAGTGATTGACAGATGCCTGTTTTCAGACCCATATGACTCAACCATTCGCTGTGCTGCTCTAAGTCCAGTGGTTGATGCATCATCCTGTTCTCTGGAATCATTTATGTCACAAATCCCCACTTGGGACAAAGCCTCCCAAAGTGGGTTAACTCCAGCCACTTTTGATGACAGACAACCTAGAACTGCAGTCCCCTTCCCCTTACAGGATATGCTTGATACTACTCCTCCAGGTTCACATTCAGCCTGATTATGCTGCTCAGGTTTCCTAACCTTGGCACGTGACTTCTGTGCCCCATGAACCAAGTGCACCAGTTGCCCACTAACATTTTTTACCTGTTCAGACCCGCCCTCCAGTACTGAGGCAATTCCACTTTTGTATCATGGGTCCAGCATTGTTGCTATTGCAAAGTTGTCACTCCGCTGAATGCTCAAGATGTGATGATTCTGGTCGAATACTGTCAGCATGTGTTTCAGCAACACACTGCTAGCACTGTCTCTGGCAACATCAAGGCTATGCTGTACATTCACCAATGTCTGCCTCAGCACCTGCAGCAGTGGAATTGATTGGCTAATGGAGGCAGACTCACCACTCACTGCCAGTGTGGCATGTTCAAAAGGCTTCAAGATTCTTTTTACAGAGTCCATGAGGCACCACTGTTCAGTCGTCATAGACATGGAGGCCCCGGAACTGTTATGGCTAGTGTGCATGACAAGATGGTCTGAGATGGCTTTGTACTGTTCATACAACCTCTCTGCCACGTATAAAGTTGAGTTCCACCGGGTGACAACTTCCAGCTTCAAGCAGTGCTGCGGGAGGCTGTTTCGGATCTGCAGCTGCCGAAGTTGGTCATGGGCCTTTGCAGAGCGTGAAAAGTGAGAGCAGATATGGCGTGCAACTGTTAGCATTTCCTTTATATCAGGGTGCTGCAGAAACTCCTGCAACACAAGATTTAAACAGTGGGCCATGCATGGAACCCCAAAAAAAGCCACCATTCGTGATGCATTTCACCACATTTCATCCGTTGTCACTTGCTATGAACTCAGCTCTCAGGGACAGGGGGTTCAGCCACTTGACAATTTCAGTCAGTACCACGCCCAACATGTTTTCACCAGTTTGTGAACAGGTCACATTGTGCATAGCAATGGTTGCATGCTGTTGAATTCCTGGAAGATTGCCACCACAACACTCCACCTTACTACACTCATTATTCACACTACCAACAGCAAAAACAACCCCTGGCACCTGCGCCCAGTGTGCAGTTATACACAAATATGAACTCCCTGCTGTTTTGCCACTTGTCCACATATCCATACTTAAATGGATGAATGGAGAGGAGGAATGTTGAAGGGCACTTCTTACTGAGTCAGACAAAGTATGGTACAACTCGGGGACAGCATGGGTCAAAAATTATGTCCTTGGTGGGACTGTTCATTTTGGACAGGCACATGCAACAAACCACAGGAACCCAGAATTCTCCACAAAGGAGAAGGGCAAAAGATCAATTGCCAGCATTTCAGCTACAGCAGTATTACATTCACATGACACTGTATGATAGGGTGGGTACATTCCAAGGCAAAAATATGGGACTTCAGAGGAGCTGACTTTGATAAGATGGCCAACAGAGTTAAGCTAGCCCTGGCAAAAAGAAACACAGATGAGGGGGTACAGGCAAAGTGGGCAAGCATTAAGGATGCAATACTTGAAGCAACATCCCATTGTGTTAGACAGAAAAGGAAGTGCAAAAGAAGAAGGAAACCACTTTGGTTCTCAAATACAGTAGCAGAAAAGGTCAGAGCCAAAGGCTGGCCTTCAGGAAATATAAGGAACACAGCGGGATAAAGATAGGGAGGCATACCAAACTGCCCTAAGGGAAGCAGGGAAGGCAGTAAGGCAGGCAAGTCCCAAACTGAGGAAACACTAGCACGAACAGTAAAAGAAGGTGACAAGACTTTCTATAGATACATTAGTGAAAGGAGAAAGTCCAGAGGGGGTATTGCTAGCTTAGTGGAGAAAGGGAGCATGTGAGGAGGAGGACCCTGTAAAGGCATCTATCCTAAATAGATACTTTTGCTCAGTATTTACTGAAGAGAAGGTAGGGCAGGGCCCACAGCTCAGCATCATGGACACAGTGGGGAGGGAGGTGAGCACTACTTCCTTCACAAAAGAAAGGGTCCTACAAGAGCTTGCTAAGCTCAGGGTGGATAAGGCAATGGGACCTGATGGCATACATCCCAGGGTACTTAAGGAGCTAAAGATGGAACTAGCAGAGCCATTAGCAGAACTGTTTAGTGAGTCTTTGAGCACAGGAGAGGTCCCAGAAGACTGGAGAAGGGCTCATGTGATCCAGCTCCACAAGAGTGATAGCAGGGAGGAGGTGGGAAACTACAGACCAGTCAGTCTTACCTCAGTAGTGGGCAAGATTATGGAGGCACTCCTTAAGGAAAGGATAGTGCAACACCTGGAATCCATAGCGGCACAGGATCCAAGACAGCATGGGTTTACAAAAGGAAGGTCCTGTCAAACTAATCTCATAGATTTCTTTGACTGGGTAACCAGAGTGGTGGACCAAGGGGAGCAGTTGATGTCACCTACCTTGACTTCAGCAAAGCTTTTGACACTGTCACATAGAAGATTGATAAATAAGCTGGGTAGGCTCTGTGGGTCAGAAGTTGGTCAACTGGGTGGCAAACTGGTTAACGGCATAAAACAGAGAGTGGTAGTAAATGGTATACAGTCAGAAGAGATGCAAGTCACAAGTGGGCATCAGGGATCAGTCCTGGTGCCAGTCCTCTTCAACATCTTCATTAGTGACCTTGCAGATGGACTAGAGGGTAAGGCTTGTCTGTTTGCAGATGACACCAAGATCTGCAACAGAGTAGATGATCCAGATGGGGTGGGCAGAATGAGAAGAGATCTGGATAAACTGACAAAATGGTCGAAAGAGTAGCAACTGGGATTTAATGCAAAGAAGTGCAAAATCATGCACATAGGGAAGAGAAACCCTGAAGCCACCTATAGGCTGGAAGGGGAGTTGCTAGCAGTCACAAAGGAAGAAAGAGACTTGGGTATCATCATCACTGATGACCTGAAATCATCCAAGCAGACCTCTAAAGCAGTAGGTAAGACTAGGGGGTGTTAGGGTGTATTAGTAGGGGTATCACAAGTCATAAGAGGGAGGTAATAATCCCTCTTTACAAGACACTGGTTAGGCCCCATCTGGAGTACTGCGTGCAGTATTGGAGGCCACATCTTCACAAGGACATTAACCAAATTGAGGCAGTCCAGAGAAGGGCAACCAAAATGGTGCAGGGACTGCATCAGAAGACATATGAGGACAGATTAACAGAGCTCAATATGTATGCCCTTGAGCAAAGAAGGGAGAGAGGTGATATGATCGAGGCATTCAAGCACCTTAAGGGCATTAACAAGGTGAAAGAGTCTAACATGTTTAAATATAAGAAAAATAGCAGGACAAGAGGACACAGCATGAGATTAGAGGGAGGCCGATTAAGGGGGAATGTGAGGAAATTATTTTTCACAGAAAGGGTGGTGGATGCATGGAATGGCTTACCACAAGAAGTGGTGGCTATGAATACAGTGCAGGGCTTCAAACAGGCATGGGATAGGCATAAGGGAGCAATACAAATGACTATGAATAGATAGGTCACTGACAGAGCAAAGGCCGATGGCACATTTATAAGGTAGAAAAACAAATGGGCAGACTGGATGGGCCTTGCGCTCCTTATCTGCCATCAACTTCTATGTTTCTATGTTTCTACTTCAGCTTATGTGCAAAAACACTCTGTAACGTAGGCTGACTTAAACGTTTTCCATGGAGTGTCATGGCAAATGGTTCTGCTCTGCAAATGGCATGCGGTGTAGCATGGACTTATGATGAAGACAGTTGCACAGGTGATGACAAACCCAGAAATGCAGTTATTTTCTCAGATTTAGCAACAGGGGTTGATGTACTACTTGCACTACACATACTGCATTGACCACCACCAACATCAAAACTGCTACTCTCACCACCACTGGACAAGACTTCAAAATCATTCTGCTCTTCCACCTCATCATGCCTGTAGTAATCTTCTGCCGTTATTTCATCACTACTGCACACATTTAATTTTCTACTTGATGCTACAGTCATGGAAGGGGTAACATGCTCGTTATGGTTGATGATGAGGGTGAATGCCCCACTGTGGTACACTTATTATCTGCCATCTTGTGCTGAGTCCACAGTGCCATGTGCCTATTCTTAAGATGTGTATGCTGTCCCTCTGTGCCCAGATGGCTCCCCTTGACTCACATGCACCTGGCAAACCTGGCAGATTGCAACTGACTCATCATTTGCATCTTCCACAAAAAATCTCAAACAAGGGATTTTGATGCTCTAGTTTTAACATGTCCCCCCGATACTGCTTATTGGAATCTGTTTTTTTAAGCCATAAAGTGGGGGTGTGCTACATGATTTTTCAGGCAGGACACACTTGGACTGCAACTGACTACCACGACTACCTTTCATTATTATTGGGTCCTCATCTCAACTGAAACTGGTAAATCACAACTTTTTATGGGGGGGGGGATGCAAACAGACCCAGACACAGCTACCTTGAGTTTCTTTTTCTCTGATTCCAAACAGGGGTCACTGACATCATCATTATATTCATCAACATCATCCACATCTTCTGTTTCGATGCTGGCATACAGTATGGACTGGATGTTGCAGCCACAGCATCATCATCATCAGCACCACCATCACTCTAAATTTTTTCACCACACTGTGAATCACTACATGAGAAATGCATGACCTGAACCACAGTGGAAGAAATGTCTCTTTGTGTGCTATCATTGACATGATGATCAGATTCCACATGTTCAGTTACTGGGATGTTGCTGGGGAGTATGACATCATCTACACTGTTACTCACTGCCACTGCTTCATACTCCACTATATTTTTGGACACGGTAAACTGGTCAGAACTGGAATTTGAAGCAGCAATACTCATAACACCACCAGCAACTGCACTGACACCACCAGCTGGGACAACATCATCTCCTCCAACTATGAGTGAAGCTACTGATTGCGCTGTAAAAAACATTGAAGGAGAAAGACCTTTCCTCACATCAGCAGTGCACTTCTGTGACTGTGTACTACTACCATGTCCACAGAGAATCTTACCACTGGCAGCAGTGCCATGGTGAGAAACAGCTTTGCTTGCACAACTCTTTACGGGCTTTTTGGGGGATCGACAGGAATATTCAAAACAAATTTAGATTTTGGAATGTTCACTCTGGGTGGGGGCTGGGGGGTGATGCTGGATGTGAGCCAAAAAAACAACTGTGGCTTCAACAACAGATACAGATGCAAAGTCATAACAAGTTCAACAACACCTTAACTAACCAGTGGTGTTTTCAATTCACAAACAATCCAATCTGGAAAAGAATACCTTTTCCCGTTGGGGGGGGGGGGCACTGACTGCAGATTACTGCAGTGCAAAACCAAGAAAAGATACCACAATGGCAGTACAAAATCATGCAGCTGCAGTGGATAGTAGGTTCACACTGCTGCACCTGCAATTACACTGTGGCACTATAAAAGGTGCATTATTTGATGTCACATCATGCCCTGCACACACACTCACACAGAATTTGTCTGCAAGTAATGTGTACCAAATTTAAAACTTCAGTAATATATAAGGTTTTTTAAACAACCTCAATGCTGCACCAGGTCTCTCCAGACCACAACACACACAATCAGCAAAGAAATTTCAACAATTACTGAAAATATTACTGTGTGTACAATAACACAGTCATTCAAGAAAAATATAACCAAAAAAAAAAGAACTCCCTATTTCTCCAACTTAAATCTACCTACATCAGATTCGCCCTTCCCCCAAAGCACGCTTCTACTGTACCTCAGTACACAGTCTGAATATTGTACATTAACATTGAAAATCCACACATAAACAATAAACGCTGGATGATATGAGAACAGGAGGGTTTCCTACAATCCATGAACTAAAGTTTCAGAGAAAAAAAATGACCCAAAAAGACTTTTTTAACAGCTTTTAAAAGGTCTGAATCACAGAGAGCTCTCAGATCAGACTGTCTCCTACAGCTTCCTACACACACTACCCCGAACTGAGGCTGTGCACAACAATCTAGAGCCCATGTGACCTGAAATCCCATGAATCACTGCAAAATTCATCTTTGGAGCTTAAAACAAGGTGAAGTGAGGCGAAGTACATTGTTTTTAATGTACTTCACCTTAAAAATTGGTGGAGTAGTGGTTTGGGAAGGCGGAGTAATGCAAAGTCATTGGTTTCAATGGACTTCGCATTTCCCATTTATAACACAAAGTACTCCGCTTCGTGTTGCAGAGCACTCCATGAATTTGCACTCCCTCCACGAATCACTCCATGCAGCGAATTGAGGCCACCATAATCATCTCTAACCACCACTGGTTGAAGAATTCCTACTTGGTGGAACTGGTATGATAAAAACCTTTTTCTGCACCTTCCCTACACATTTTTTTCTTCTATTCTTTTTCTCATATTTCTACATAATGACTTATGACACACATTGGACCAATGCAGCTCCTACAGGATGTTAGCTATGATTACTTATAATGATCAGTGCAGTGGGGGGCAAAGATGAAACTCAGTTGCTGTGGTGTTAATATTTGTTTTTAAATTTCATTAACTAGCCCCAGTAAAGTTAAGCATTTACATGGATATCCACTCAATCTTGATATGTAGTTCTGTAATAAGGCAAGAATTTTAATATAATCTTTACATGCCTAATAACACAGAAAAAAATTAAAATGAACTTCAATCAAAAGAGACTTTTACACCTAGTGTTAAATTGTTCAGTGTTGTGAAATATGATATTTAGCATTTAGTACAGCTTTTAGCCTATAAAAACATACAGTTTTAATAAGCCTGTTCCTAACCACAGATGGCTGCTAGTTATACTGCTGTGGGAATTTTTCTGCATTGTTGGGGTTACAATCTATTGCTATGCTTTATGACAGACCACAACTATGAAATTAGCCGTGATTGTTCAGGAGGAGTAAAAATAAACATACTAAGCTGCTTAAGCAGTAAGCTAAAAATATTTCCAGTAACAAAAAAAATGCAACTTATTCAATGACACATGTTAAAATAATGACAATTAAATCCATCTGTAATAATCATGCAGAGAAGTAGTTTTTGCATGCACACTCTAACAAGGTGCTAATTGCTAGCTGCACAAGATAGGTGTAGTGCTGAGAAATGGGAGAGCTAATGCCTTAGAAGTAATGAAATAGTTTCCAAAAACAAAAATGTTATCCCCACACTTGAAATGTTCCCAGTAACAAAAAACCCAATGCTTTTTAAAATGGCAAAATGCACCTAGTAATGCTGTAGCCCATGTGATTATTGGCTAGCATTTTGTAGTAAGACTACTTGATTTGTGAAGACATCCTTCCATATGTGCTGCAGCATTACTAGGTGCATTTTGCCATATTGAAAGGCACTGGATTCTTTGTTACTGGGAGAATTTTGAGTGCAGGGAGAACTCCTTCTTTTGGAAACCAGGATTTTTTACATGCCCATATGACATCCACAGGCTAGCACTTGACTCACAACTTAAAAGGAAATTGCCCCTCCTCACTATCACCAGGAGGTTACTTGCCCAGGGCCACTGGACCAATCCCATGGTCAGATCTTCCTGGGTGTCCAAACCCAGTGAAGGTCACTCAGATGATCAGTAATCCCACCTGGGGCTAGGCTAGTATTAGCCACAGGGGTGGCTGGGGTCATAGCAACAATAAAAGGTCAAGACAGAAGATGTTCATCCTCTTGCTGTCTGGCCATTTAAAAAAGAAGAAAAAAACAAAAGACTGTGCTGTCCTACCTCTGCTGACCTGGGTGAGTCCTGTGTTGTGTCTACCCAGAGAGCCTTTGGGCTGGTTCCCAAGCGGACTGTTGATTGATCTGCCTAAATCGTTCCTCAATAATATTTCAGCCAGGGTTTTCTCTTTAAATTTGTCAAGGTCTGATCAGATGTGACATTGTGGGTGAACTGCATGGTGTGCATTGACACAGTACACAGCCCGCTCTGCTCTATCCTGTATATATGGTCCATGGCATGCATGGCCACCAGCTGAAGTCTTCATGTCTTTATTTACTGTCTGGCATTTTTTTTAATATTGGGCAGGTCAAGTAAGCTGCCCTCGGCCACACTCAGAAAACTTCTGGCGCCCTGGCTTGGTGCTCCCACCCCTCCCCAAGGTCGTCAGCTTTGTGGCTGGTCACACTACCAGGTGGTGTTGAGCTGGATGGGTACCCTTCTGAAACCATCTTCCCCCAAACCTGTATCTACAAACAGAATCATAGCTGTGGATAACCGATCTTCAGAAAAATACATATTTTCCCTAAAGAAAGAAAATCCTAGACTCCTCTCCTTTGGAAAGCTGACACTGAGCCACATCATGTGCACACCCAAGTCCCCCCTCCACTCTTCTGGTAGGCTGCTACAGTAATTGATATTACTATTAGATTGCCATTTGTATCATGTGTCAAATAATATTAGCAAACTAATATATTCTCTTGAAGTTAATCCTTACACATCTGAATCCGCAAACATGATTCCAGTTAGTCATCAGAGAATAGTCATCAGAGAAGCATAAGAGGTACCAATTGGAACAGATTTGGCAAGTCGTAAATTGTGTATATGGTGTTTGCCAGTGTGGTTTTAAAGAGAGAGAATTCCTGCATACTTTTGGGATTCTCGGGAGTCAGGGCTTGCTGAGTGGGCATCCTTAATAGAAGCTCAGTTTATTAGTGGCTATACCTCTGAGATTGAGCCAGAGGGGGCTTGGGTAATGGCAGGGTTCGGGTCCTGGAATGCACAGGGTGCTTGGCAAGGGAAATAAGTGAGTTTGCCCTTCAGTGACAGAGGTGGAGTGTCATTGCTGTGCTTCCCGCCATCTTCTGCTGAAATTTGGGCTTGGATGGGGCTCATCCAAGTTGCTCGCCCCTAGTAGGGCCATGCCTACTAGTTCACCTGCCTTCTTGCTTGCCTCAGTGGCCAGGAGTGGTTTGTCACCATTGGTCTGTGACTCTTTTTCCTTGCAACTAGTTTTGTTTTGTGTGCAGGGTGATACCGCATGATACATAAAATAGGGACACCCTCTTATCAGCATTACTAGATGAAGGTCTGCTGAGATGCATCACACAGAGGCATATCCATATTGTACAGTTATCTATTTTTCCCTGTCAGACCACATGTTGAGCACCACCAGCTGGGTTGGGCCTGCAAGGGGAACTGGTGGTGGGGGAGACACATAGCTGTGATGGTTTATTGTGTTGCATCTGGGCAGTTGCACTGGATGCCCTTTAAAGACATAAAAAGAACAAATCAGCATGTAGGGTATGGGCCAGCTAAGGACTAGGGATCAGTTTCTCAGTTATTTTTAATCAGTGACCACAGGCACTTTCAGATCAGGCCAAAAAATCCTACGGGCTATACTGGCTGATACGGCTTTACCTGGGGATTTACCAGCTCAGGCAGGGGTTACATGTATTTCATTCTTTGCTACATGATGTTCAACTTCTTTCATTACCAACTCATTCTTTGGCATGATGAATCTGCTGTATTTACTAGCCTGTTTACCTGTATTACTGGCACCATGGCTTTTGGCACTCTGTGTTGGGGCAATTTCAGAGTTTATCCTCTCAGCTCTGCTGTTATGATTGATTATTGTCAAAGGTGAATGTGAGGACTGTTTTCTCTTTTTCTTCTACAGCAGTCACTCTGGAGTGGAACAGAACAGCAAGTTTTCTTAGTTAATATTAAAGCCTATGTTTTATAGCGATAACAGTGAAGGCCAATTCATCCATCCAGGGGCCTGGTGAGGTGACAGTTCACAAGGCTCTGAGCCACTGAACGAGTTAAGGGATAAATATATACAGATGGCAGAGCACTTGATGGAGCCAGGGGGCTGAAATGGCTGTTGTCCTTGATGCAGATAGCACCAGGGAAACAACTGGGGGGTTCTGACACATCACACTCACCACCATGGCTAAGGAAACCATCAAGAAGACTTGCTATGATGCTGGCAGCACTGACTGGGACAAACAGGAGGAGGAGTTTGAGGACCAACAGAAGTAATTCAGAGAAGCATGCAACATGGAGCAGAATGAAAGAAGCAGGCCAAGAGCACAGCAGGGCATATACAAAAACTGCAGCAGGCGTGGAAGTGCCTAGGGTAGAGTTGAGCATGGTGCATTCAGTACCACAATGCACTGAGGGTGGTAATGGTTTAGGCAATGACAAGAGCTGTGCTAGTAATAAACCTGGGGCTGAAGTGGGGGTCAACCTTAATAGGCCTGGAGGTAGTGGGGGTGTGTGCATGAGCAAGGTAAGAATGGCAGAAGTAAGCGAAGGGCCACTCCTAACAGAAGGCAGCTGTAAATAGAGCTGTGCAGTATGAGACAATTCAGAATTTGTGGAATGTTGATGAAATTTCATAAAATTCTGTTACATTTTGTGGAATTTCCTTGGAATTTTGTGGAATTTTTAAAATGTATTATAATTTGGTGATAACTCAGATTCCTATTGAAGTAGATCTCTGTCTTTTGGTATGCTTTCTCTCTGGAAGGAGTTCTAAAGGCATCCCAAATATTATGAAATTAAGATGGATTTTCTCAAAGTTATAGGTGCTCAAATTCTTTCATTTTATTTTGTCTGGGAAATTTCATGAAAAGTTTTATCTGCATATACGTCAGATATCTATTGCTGTGTATTGGGTCAGAGACCTTAAATGATTACTTGATGATAAGTATTCTTAAAATATGCTAAATTTCATGAAATTAGATGCATTGTGTCAAAATTATGCTGCTCAAAGTCTGTCATTTTATTTTTTGCCTGAAATTTCATGAAACATTTTATCTGCATATAACTCAGGCACTTTTGGATCTAGACACCTGTAAATTAGCATGAATAACCTTTCTGTAATGATTATAGAATCTTCTAAATATGGAGAGAATTGGATTAAAGATTTTTAAGTTATTAGGGTTAAAACATTTACTATGTAATTTGCAAAATTTTGTGAAAACTCTCAAAAATGTGGATGTTTTGTAACTTCTCTGTCTTGCAGGCATAGATATAACATTTGACATGCATATCCAATGTCAGCGTATCCTGGGGTGTAACACAACTAGATAACTTGGTTTAGAAGTTTTAAATGTACAGTGGAAAATAAACAAACAAAAATATTGGTAACCTTTTCTCTAATATGTATGGCAGCATATAGATGAAGCATCCAGAATTCTTTTAGTGTAATTTAGTATTCACAATACACATATCCCTACTTCATTTGATAAGCTGAGCTGAGCTTTATGCAGTCCTGCTGTTCCTCCCTGGATGACTATTTTGCCCCCTCTTCACTCTTAGCATAACCAGATTGACTCAGTAGAACTACTGACCTCACTGATATCCTCTTTGTTCTTTACAGTGACAAAATCTTTCTTAAAATGAGAGTCACCTGCTCCTTTTCCTATCAACCTATCCTGTTGGAATAGTCAGAATTCTTCCTTCCTGGTGTCCTAGACATTGTCTTCCCCCACTACTTCTTTTTGAGTACTTATAAGTCACAGACTTGCATAAATGTCAGGCTCTCTGGATCATCAGTTTACTGGATGTGATCATTATATATCCTGCATTTAGGTTGGAAGTGTTGACACTGTGTGCTTCCTTGCTCCAACCTGGGAGTCTAACACTGGTGTGCTACCCAACTTACTGTAGTTGTCCATTTTTTGGTGAAACTATGCAGCTAAGATAAGGCTGAATAAAATTAGTAAATTCAAATGTTATGGAATTTTAATGAAATTCCACAATTTTTGCAAAGACTCGTGGAATTTGACTTCAAGTACAGCTGTTATTTTGCAATTTCTGGCAGCAAGCAATTAATAAAACTGATACACACAGTCTCCTATAAAATCTAAGAACCTTCCAAATTTAATTTCATTGCATTCTCTAGTTTTTACGTTTCAGGGATTTATAAATTTGCAGTTTACGTTCTAGCAAAATTTGACTTTAAAATGTTCTGAAAGTGTAACTACTTTAATTCAGTCCCATTTAAAGCTGTAAATATGAACATTGTCAGAAATAACCATGTGGTGTGCAGCAGTAGTTTAAATGTTTTGAATCTGGTAAATTTGGATATGTTGCTTTAAAACTACAGTTGAGGGAAATAACTGAAATTTATTTTTTTGCAACATATTTGGCAGGCTACAACTCAGTCCCAGTTGAAGCTAGAAATTGGAAACCATGTACATATATAAACATAATGATAGCTTGTATACCTGTAAAATTTTATATCATTTCAATGAATACTCTCAAAATTATACTAAAATAACAGAAATCTAAATTTTGGCAACATGTTTCGCTACCTATAAGCCAGACCCCTTTGAAGCTTGAGACTTAAAGCGTGGTCCATATACCCATGTTATAAGTTTCTCTGAATCCTGAAACTAGGGAAATTTGGATAAGAAATTTTAAAATTATATTGAAATAACTGAAAATTAAATTTTGATTAAATGTTTGGCCACCCATAACTCCGCCCTTTATGTACACCATTATGAACTGTCTACATATCAAATTTGGTGTCAGCTGGTGTACTTTCAAAATTAGAGTGAAATAACTGAAATGTAAAATTCAGTAAAATTCCACTGAATTTTCACACAAATTATACAAAATTCAGCAGAATTGGAATGCTCATTCTGCAGGCATCCTGAAGGTGGAATTGGATATTCTGCAAAACTCTTGCTGTAAGCCAAGTACCTCAAGATGACCCTTAGTAAATGAGGAAAGGGGGCTGCAGGTAAAAGGCCTCTCAGGTGAAAAGAGACAGTTGCAGTGCAAACAGCACTACAGGAATAGCACATAGAAACATAGAAACATAGAAACATAGAAGTTGAAGGCAGATAAGGACCACAAGGTCCATCCAGTCTGCCCATTTCTTTTTCTATCTTATAAATGTGTCTTCGTCCTTTGCTGTCAGTGGCCTATCTATTCATACTCATCTGTATTGCTCCCTTATGCCTATCCCATGCCTGTTTGAAGCCCTGCACTGTATTCATAGCCGCCACTTCCTGAGGTAGGCTGTTCCATGCATCCACCATTCTTTTTGTGAAAAAGAGCTTCCTCACATTACCCCTTAATCAGCCTCCCTCCAATCTCATGCTGTGTCCTCTTGTCCTCCTCTTTTTCTTATATTGAAACATGTTAGACTCTTTCACCTTGTTAATGCCCTTAAGGTGTTTGAATGTTTCGATCATATCACCTCTCTCCCTTTGCTCTAGGGTATACATATTGAGCTCCTTTAATCTGTTCTCATATGTCTTCTGATGCAGTCCCTGCACCATTTTGGTTGCCCTTCTCTGGACTGCCTCAATTTTGTTAATGTCCTTGTGAAGGTGTGGCCTCCAGTACTGCATGCAGTACTCCAGATGGGGCCTAACCAGTGTCTTGTAAAGAGGGATTATTACCTCCCTCTTTTGACTTGTGATACCCCTACTAATACACCCTGGCATCCCCCTAGCCTTACCTACTGCTTTAGAGGTCTGCTTGGATGATTTCAGGTCATCGGTAATGATGATGCCCAAGTCTCTTTCTTCCTTTGTGACTACCAGTAACTCCCCTCCCATCCTATAGGTGGCTTCAGGGTTTCTCTTTCCTATGTGCACTATCTTGCACTTCTTTGCATTAAATCGCAGTTGCCACTCTTCTGACCATTTTGCTAGTTTATCCAGATCTCTTCTCATTCTGCCCACCCCATCTGGATCATCTACTCTGTTGCAGATCTTGGTGTCATCTGCAAACAGACAAGCCTTACCCTCTAGTCCATCTGCAATGTCACTGATGAAGATATTGAAGAGGACTGGCCCCAGGACTGATCCCTGAGGTACCCACTTGTGACTTGCATCTCTTCTGACTGCATACCATTTACCACCACTCTCTGTTTTCTGCCCATCAACCAGTTTACCACCCAGTTGACCAACTTCTGACCCACCCCAAGCCTACCCAGCTTATTTATCAATCTTCTATGTGGAACAGTGTCAAAAGCTTTGCTGAAGTCAAGGTAAGTGACATCAACTGCTCCCCCTTGGTCCACCACTCTGGTTACTCAGTCAAAGAAATCCATGAGATTAGTTTGACAGGACCTTCCTTTTGTAAACCCATGCTGTCTTGGATCCTGTGCCCCTATGGATTCCAGGTTTTACACTATACTTTCCTTAAGGAGTGCCTCCATAATCTTGCCCACTACTGAGGTAAGACTGACTGGTCTGTAGTTCCCTGCCTCCTCCCTGCTACCACTCTTGTGGAGCGGGATCACATGAGCCCTTCTCCAGTCTTCTGGGACCTCTCCTGTGCTCAGAGACTCACTAAACAGTTCTGCTAATGGCTCTGCTAGTTCCACCCTTAGCTCCTTTAGTACCCTGCGATGTATGCCATCAGGTCCCATTGTCTTGTCCACCCTGAGCTTAGTGAGCTCTTGTAGGACCCTTTCTTTTGTGAAGGGTGTAGTGCTCACCTCCCTCCCCCCTGTGTCTATGGTGCTGAGCTGCGGGCCCTGCCCTACCTTCCCTTCAGTAAATACTGAGCAAAAGAATCTATTTAGGATAGATGCTTTTACAGGGTCCTCCTCCTCACATGCCCCCTTTTCTCCTTTGAGCTTAGCAATACCCCCTCTGGACTTTCTCCTTCACTAATGTATCTATAGAAAGTCTTGTCACCTTCTTTTACTGTTTGTGCTAGTGTTTCCTCAGTTTGGGACTTTGCCTGCCTTACTGCCTTCCCTGCTTCCCTTAGGGCAGTTTGGTATACCTCCTATCTTCATCCCGCTGTGTTCCCTTATATTTTCTGAAGGCCAGCCTTTTGGCTCTGACCTTTTCTGCTACTGTATTTGAGAACCAAAGTGGTTTCCTTCTTCTTTGCACTTCCTTTTTGTCTAACACAATGGAGGTTGCTTCAAGTATTGCATCCTTAATGCTTGCCCACTTTGCCTGTACCCCCTCACCTGTGTTTCTTTTTGCCAGGGCTAGCTTTACTCTGTTGGCCATCTTATCAAAGTCAGCTCCTCTGAAATCCCATATTTTTGCCTTGGAATGGGATGATTTAGTTGCAGTGGCCAAACTGAACCATATCATGTGATGGTCACTGGCCCCCAGGTGACCTTCTACCTGGAGATCTGTGATTCCTTCCCAGTTAGTTAGTACTAGATCTAGGATAGCCCTGTCTCTTGTGGGTTGTTGTACCAGTTGTTTGAGGCCCTCCCTCTGCAGGGAATCCACCATGTGTCTTGTTCTGGCAAATGTTCCTGCTGGTATTGACCAATCTGTATCCGGCATGTTGAAGTCTCCCATTATCAGAACCTCCCCTTTCGCTGTCATGTTTTGTATATCTTCTAACAGTAATGTGTCTATGTCCTCCCCCTGGTCTGGGGGCCTGTAGACAACCCCAGTTATTATGGCTGTCCCATTTCCTGTTTCCAGGGTGACCACATGTGTATTCTGAATTTCTGTAGCTTTGGTATTTTCACTAACATACAGAGCCACTCCACCCCCCCCCCTTTTTGCACCTTGGTCTCTTCTAAACAGTACATAGCCAGGTACTGAAGTCTCCCAAGTGTGGTTACTGGTAATCCATGTCTCACTAATTGCTTCTATGTCCAGTTTAGCCTCTGACATTATTGCCTATAGGTCTGGGATCTTATTTCCCAGGCTGTGAGCATTCGTGTACATGATTTTACATTGGCCAGATTTCAGTGTGTTAGTTGGGTGAGGTCTGGCATTTCTCCTGTGCATCGTATGGGGAGACAGACCTTTTTTCTTACCTGGTGATGCAACTGAACTGCAAATATGCTGAATCCCTGTTTGACCACTAGCTGAGGGGGGAGGGGTGTTCTTCCCATTTGACTTATGGGTGCTGCACCCCTCTCCCCATTTGTCAGTTTAAATATTGTGCAAAGACGTCAAACTTCTGCCCCAATGCACTGACTCCCTCCTTAGTCAGATGAAGTCCATCAAATTTAAAGAACTTTCGCTCCCAAAACTGTTGCCAGTTCCCTACAAATCTGTGTCCTTTTTCCTGGCACCAGCCCTTGAGCCACATATTTAGCTCCTCTATCTCCCCTTCTCTGACCTTCCATCCATCTGCCCCCCTCTCCCAGACTGGCAGGATCTTCGAGAAGGAGATGCTGGATGAAATGGATGACAGTTTGTCACCCAGCCTGGTCAGGTGTTCCTTGGTCTCCACAACTGACTGGCTGGCAAGATCATTAGTCCCTATGTGTACCAGGACATCAATGTTTTCTCCTGCTTTCTGAACAATTTTAGCAATGTGGTCAGTGTCTCTCCACGCTGATGTACCTGGGAGACATCTGACCATTACCTCTGGGCGAAGATAGGTATCAACTCCCTGAATCATAGAGTCTCCTATGATCAGAAGTTTTTTTGATTTCTTTTTTGCTTTTTTTGTTTTGGTTCCTGATTTGGGTGAGTTTTGTTGTGCTAGATCCTGTGCTGCAGTGTCCTGCTCCCCAGTGTCCTCTAACCCTTTGTTTGATTTCAGAGATAGAGGCAGATACCTGTTTGCAGTGTTTATATGGTTTTTGGAGGTAATATGTTGGAGAGCACCAAGTAATGGGGCACCCGATTTGTCCCTCCTAACCACCTGCCAACCTCCCAGACCAACTACCCTCTGCGGTCGAGGTTCTTCTGTTGGATGTTGGGGAAATGGGGGGTGGTTCTTATAATGTATTTCCTCTTGAAAATGAAATTCAAGGTGTGCAATCTCTGCCCATGCTGCCCGGAGCTGAGCCCTAAGATCTCCAGTGGCCCAGCATGTAGGACAGTGTCCTAAATCCTGTAAGACTGTCCTTCTGAAAAGTGTTCCACAGTACCTGCAGTTAATAATATCCATTCCAGATAAGTTGTTGGGTTTATAACCTGGTCAGAGTAATTAGAAGGAAGAAAATGCAAGTAATGGTTTGATTTTGTGTTTTGTTTTTGTATAACTTGTTATAACAAGTTAAATTACTAGTGCCCCTGTAAATGAGCTCACCTTGTGGTTGCCCTACTGATCCGCCCCTTCCTGCTTTGCCACAGGAAATGTCGCGACTGTGGTACCCTATAAAAGGAGTGTAGTGTGGGGTGGTTGGGGATGGGGGTGGGTGGCTGGGCCCTTCCCCTGCTGAAAAAGAAGAACCACGGATGAAAGAACAAGGAGGTAAGAGCAGAAACAATCAGTCAACAACAAATGCAGTAAACCTGAAAGCTTATCCTAATGTTAAATAAAACTGTAAAACCTGTAAGTCACCACTTGTAATAATTTCAGAGAAGAAATACCCTGTAAGAAACACTTTGCTACAGAGAAAAATAAAGCAGTAACAGAAGATATACATTGCAAAAGACAATTTGAATCAGAAGATTACAGCAGTAATCTGTTAGCACACACCTGTAGGCACACCTTGTAATAATGCAGAAGAAGGTATACCAGCAACAACAATTTGAATCAGAGAAAAATAAAGCAATGAAATGTTAACAACAAACAGTAGCAATCCCTGTGAGTACAAAATAAAAATAAAAACACACAGTAAATCTGCTTAGCCAAAAGAAGTCTTAATCCTTTCCCTTGCTCTGCTAAGGTTATCTGCTCTGTCCTTTCAAGCAATCTAGAAGGAAAGAGTTGAGGTGAAGCTAGGTGCTTTGGCCAGCAAACCAAGTCTTCTACCTCCAAGATATCAACTAACTTGACCATTTAACCCTTCTTTCTGTTGGAAATTACTGACAGATTGCCAGCTCCACCCCCCAGATGCACACCTAATCCTCTGGAAGAGCTGTGGGAGGAAAGCAATTAGCTCCTTCAATATGAGAAGGAGACTGAAACACCTCTAAGACAACAAATCTTTTCAACAAAAAAAAGAATAAAATAAAACAGTGGCAAACAGTAATTTTGCTTAGCCCAATGATAAAAAAGTCACATAAATGTAAGCACCACCTGTAATAATTTCAGAGAAGATATACCCTGTAAGATACACTTTGCTACAGAGAAAAATAAAGCAGTAACAGAAGATATACATTGCAAAAGACAATTTGAATCAGAAGATTACAGCAGTAATTTGTTAGCACACACCTGTAGGCACACCTTGTAATAATGCAGAAGAAGGTATACCAGCAACAACAATTGAATCGGAGAAAAATAAAGCAATGAAATGTTAGCAACAAACAGTAGCAATCCCTGTGAGTACAAAATAAAAATAACAACACACAGTAAATCTGCTTAGCCAAAAGAAGTCTTAATCCTTTCCCTTGCTCTGCTAAGGTTATCTGCTCTGTCCTTTCAAGCAATCTAGAAGGAAAGAGCTGAGGTGAAGCTAGGTGCTTTGGCCAGCAAACCAAGTCTTCTACCTCCAGGCAGGGACATTCCAATGGAAATGGCCTCCCCCAGTATGGGTATTAGATCTTTCTGACCTCCTATGGCTTTCTTATGGTTCCTGCTATATTTTGTGGTGACCAGACAGCTGGCACCGGGTGGCACAGCCATAAACAAGATGGGGCAAATCCTGATGGAGCATACCAATTTGACACCACAGATGTGGCTGTGGGTGCAATGTTGAAAGAAGTAATTTTTCAGAGGTGGCAATGTTACAAATAATGTGGCAGTGATTCAAGGCACACTGCTGTTACAAATGCTAGGTAACATGCCTGGCCCAGACAACGGAGGCCCAGCTCATGTAGGGGTGAGCAGTAGTTCAGCCAACCATGTGAGCACTGGTCAGGAAGCTGATGTGCTGAGAAGGGGCTACAACATCACAGGGATGTCTTGGCAGAGGCACCCACTGCATTGCCAGTAGGGGCCATAGGGTACCAGTGGGGAGTAAGCACACACATCAGTACTGGAGGAAGGTAATAAACTGAGCAGGTTGTGAGGCAAGAATAGGGGAATGACAAAATCAGTAGTGGGGAGCAGAGCACTGGGGCAGGACAGGGGTCTACACAGTGATTTGGAGCAGCAGGGGTACTGGCATTGGACACCCCCAATCTCACTGCAACACAGGCAGTAAGAACTGCACTGACTAGTGATCACTGGGCATATGTGGGAGTGGATTACCCCATGGTCGCTGATCTCTACAGAGCCATGAAAGAGAAAATTTAGAAGGGGGAGTATATAGAGATATTTGAGCTCTTACATTGGGAGTTACCTGACTCAATAACAAAGAAAAAGCAGACATAGAAAAATGGCACAGACCAAAAGTGCCACCAACCTTTGACAAGTGGACAGCTGCATTTGATATCTTTATAAGCATCTACTGCATGCAATTCCTACATAAAATGACACAGTTCATAAAGTATAGGAACAATATGAAGATGGTGCAATTAGTGTACCAAGGGAAGGCGTGGATGCATTATGATGAGCTTTTCAGGATGAAAATCAGAGAGAAAAAGATAGCATTCAGGAAGTATGAGGAAACACAGAAGGAGCAGGACAGAGAGCTGTACCAGCTAAGGCAGAAGGAAGCAGCGAGGGAAGTCAGAATAGCAAAGGTCCAAACTGAGGAATGGATAGCCAACTCAGTCAAGAAGGGGGATAAAACCTTTTATAGGTACATCAGGGAGTGTAGAAAGACAAAGGGAGGGACAGAGAGGCTGAATAGAATGAACAGTGGGTGGGCAGGGGGGATAGTGAAAAAGCAGAGATACTGAACAAATATTTCTACTCAGTATTCACAAAAGAGGATGGGGAGGTGCCTAATCCAATTAACAGAAGCACCCTGGATAGAGGGGTCAATCCCAGTCCTTTCACAGAAGAAAGGGTTCTGAAAGAACTCCTAAAACTGAAGGTGGACAAAGCAATGGGGCCTGATGGAATTCACCCCAGAATTCTAAAAGAATTAAGGGGAGAACTAGTGAAGCCACTGACTACTCTTTTTAACAAATCATGGGAGGATGGTGTGGTACCCGAGGACTGGAGGAAGGCAGATGTGATTCCCCTTCACAAAAGTGGGACCAAGACAGAGGCAGGAAACTACAGACCTGTCAGTTTGACCTCTGTGGTAGGGAAAGTGGTGGAATCACTTCTGAAGGAAAGAATTGTTGGGTACCTAGAGGCCAGTGGGGCACAGGACCCAAGGCAGCATGGGTTCACAGCGGGAAGGTCATGTCAGACGAATCTAATTGATTTCTTTGACTGGGTGACCAAAGTAGTAGACCAGGGAGGGGCTGTGGACATGGCCTACCTAGACTTTAGCAAGGCATTTGACACAGTCCCACACAAAAAGATTAATAATCAAATTAACCAGCCTGGGAGTGGGTCCCAGGGTGGTAGCCTGGGTAAAACATTGGCTGGACAACAGGACACAGAAGGTAATTGTAAATGGAGTCCACTCTGAAGAAAGAGGAGCTACTAGTGGGGTACCGCAGGGTTCAGTACTGGGTCCAGTCCTTTTTTAATGTCTTTATAAGTGACATTGCAGAGGGACTAGAAGGAAAAGTATGCCTCTTTGCAGATGACACAAAGATCTGCAACAGGGCTGATACACAAGGAGGCGTGGAAAGGATGAGAAGGGACTTGGCAAGGTTGGAGGAATGGTCAGACGTATGGCAGCTAGGATTCAATGCAAAGAAGTGCAAAATAATGCACCTGGGAAACAAAAACCCACGGGAAGATTACACAATGTGGGGGGGAGGTAGTAACAAAAACAAAACAGGAAAGGGACCTGGGGGTAATCATATCAGATGACCTTAAGGTTAGCAAGCAATGTGAGAAGGCAGTAGGGAGAGCTGGTGGTATACTGGGATGCATTGGGAGAGGCATCACCAGCAGAAAACAGGAAGTTGTCATCCCTCTGTACAGACAGTTGGTGAGACCCCATATGGAGTACTGCGTCCAGTTCTGGAGACCCCATCTCCACAAGGACATAGACAGGATAGAGGCAGTCCAGAGGAGGGCAACTAGAATGGTGCAGGGTCTGCAAGAGAAGCCATACAAGGAGAGACTAAAAGAGCTTAATATGTATACCCTTGAGGAAAGGAGGGAGAGGGGGGACATGATAGAAACTTTTAAGTACTTCAGTGGAATCAACAAAGTCCAAGAGGGTAGCATCTTTCAGAAAAAGAGACATGCAAGAACAAAGGGACACAATTTAAAGATGGGGGGGTGGTTCAGGGGCAATGTGAGGAAGTATTTTTTCACAGAGAGGGTAGTGGATGCATGGAACAGCCTTCCTGAGGAAGTTGTGGGGTCTAAAACTGTCAGAGAATTCAAGAATACATGGGACAGACATAAGGCAATTCTAGTGGGGGGCAGGAAGAAATAGGCTGTTGGTTGACTAGGATCTGCGTCTTATCCTGTAGGTAGGGAAATGAGCAGATTAGGTGGGCCAAGCGGTCCTTATCTGCTGTCAAAGTCTATGTTTCTATGTTAAGATGGTGAGGGCACTGGAGATGAGGTGGGAGAAGAAAGACCATGATTTATGGTCATGGCACATGACCAGGGTAAAGCCAGCCAATGTTAGTTACACTGCCAGTGAGCACATAGAGCCTAAGGTAGCATGGGCAGGCCTAAAAGGGAGTTGCAGTCAGTTTAATGCTGGAAAGTACATTCATGGCTTCTGCAAATTCAGACATGAATACAGTATCTGTGATGGAAAACATAAGTGGTAGTGGTCACAGCACAGGTGAGGTACAGAAAACAAGGAAAAGTAAGCAGGGGTACAGGAGTGCCCAGAAGGCTAGAGAGCTCCCCCTTAAAAGTTGACCATCTTCAACCTTGGCTTTACCACTACCTTTGTGTCACTGATGCACAGTATTTGTTAAATGGTTTTACATACAATATCCCCATCTTGTACAAACACCCATGGATATTAGCCACAGCTCATAACCTAAAATCAAGTTCATCCCTTAAAGCATGTGGTGACACTCAAGTTGCAAAAGGAAATAGTGGCAGGCCACATGGCAGGCCCTTTCAATATGCCAACTAGGGACCTCCTTAGAAAATCACCTCTAGGGGTAATTCCAGAGAAGATGCCCTGTGAATTTAGGCTTATACAACACTTTTCATGCCCAAAAGATTCCTTTCTTAATAATCACATTAGTTCTGAGGACAGCATAGTCATGTAGGCGTCCTTTGATGTAGCAGTCATACTTACGAAGGGGGTAGGAAGAGGAGCCCTACTGGCTAAGAAGGACATAAGGTCAGCTTTCCACGTGTTATCAGTTAGATCAGGCAATTTTAATCTGCTAGGTTTATGTTTCGAAGGTCAATACTATTATGACATTGCCATGCCGATGGGTTGTGCTGTTTTATGTTCTGATTTTTGAGGCATATAGCCACTTCTAAGAATGGGTTACAAAGATGCACTGAGGAAATCAAAGGATATGTTACTACTTAGATGATTTTCTTTTAATTGGTACACCTGGGAATGGTGGGTGTACAAAAACATTCACACAAGATTGTCAACTCGCTACAGATGCAGCTAGCAGTTTGGTTCCTGGGGCATACTTTTAAGGTTCATCATTTGCTGGTCAGTGGGATGCCTTGTGGACAGAAGAAGGTCTTATTAAAAAAATCACACTGTTGGAGCTCTTTCCCATTGTCATTGCTATTTTTGAGTTGGGTGACAGGCAGGTAAACTGTAGAGTACTGTTTCCCTCAGATAACATGGCCGTGGTTGAAATTTTGAATGCTCAGTCTTCAGACTCTGTTGAAGTGATGAGGCTGATGTGAATCTTTGAGCTACACTGCCTAAAGCTCAAACACACATTTAGGGCTGAGTATGTACTATATGTCAGAAGGATAATGTATATGTGTTGTCTCTCTTACACTTCAAACCCATTTGCTGGGTGGCTTCAGCAGTGGATTCATGCCCAGCCTAGATCCAGCATTTCATAAAGCAAGCAACAACCCAAGAACAGCTAAACTGGTACAGCATGCTATTGCCCTGGGAACATGGATAAGTATGATGCAAGCGTGAAGGCATTTAAAATTTGGGGGGGGGGGGCATAGCAGGAGATTTGGACCGGGGTGTTTGTGGAGTAAAATGGTGATTTAATAGTTCACCCACCATTTCATAGAAAGCAGTAGATTCCCAGCTTATATAAGGTGCCACTTGTCTGCCATATGTTTCTTTGCAAAAATGCTTGACTTGCGGGATGTGACATGTTAGTTTCTAATCCAGAAAATGATGGACAGTGGGGCATGGATTAGAGGAAAATGGCAAGATGCCGGGAAACTGTCAGACAGCTGTTTATTAAGTGAGATAATTGGCTGCCTGAGTTATGTATGCTTGTCAGCTGCCGAGACACATCTATTAGGGTTTCTTTTTGCATGTACATTTTTTTGGACCATTCAGCATGTCAGTGCTGGTAGTTGATTCAAAAGTGTTATCCAGGAATAACATCCAGTTAGATGACGTGAGACTTTTAGCAGATCCCCCGGTGACAACGTTGAGGCAATCAAAGACCAGCCCAGCTGGTGACATTACTTAAGACAGCAAATCATTGTCTCTGCCCCTGCACATGCATAGAAAACCTAGAGCACAGGCTACAGGGGACAGGGGATTTGTTTACTCACGGTAATCGGGGACCAGTGACCAGATTTCAGTTTGCAGCAGTCTTTAGAAAGGGAATACAAGCGACACATAGAAATCCAAAGGCATACAGTGCCCACTTATTCAGGAGTGGGGCAGCCACTGAGGAGGCTCAGCTATGTTGTAAAGAAGACAACCTAAAGCATATTGGCATTTGGGTGTCTCAGGTTTATAAGAGATACATTAGACCTGTTGCTACCACAGGAAACTCCAGATGGGGTGCTAATGACAAATTATGTTACAGATAGGACTGGGTTAAATCAATTTTCTGCCAGTGGAATTCAGGTACAATGCTGATTATGCTTCCATGAAACTGTGTGAAATTTCTGTGAAAATTTAACTAAATTTGGTCAAAATTACAATTTTGTTTATTTCCATCTAGTTAAAAACATTTTTATTTTTGCAAATTGCACTGAATTTGGTATGATAGCTTTGTCAAAGCCCATACAGATGTGTGCCAAATTTCAGATCTCCGTCTCTAAAGATTCTGTTATAAGACTCCAAACTATAAGAAATTTTAAAATTACAGTAAACAACTAAGTAAACTAAAAGTGTTTGTCCAGAATGCATCAGATTTGGTGAGGTAACTAGTAAGGCCCACACATATGTGTGCCAAGTTTCAGATCTCTAGCATTTAAGATGACTGAGTTATAAGCCTCCAAATGTTAGGACATTTTAAGATTACATTTCACAATTACATAAACTGCTAAATTTTAAGCCCCTGTAAGTTTAAAACTAGAAAAAATGAATATCACCAATGTTGTTAGGTTCATTGACCCTAAATATTAAGCTTTAAAGCAACTCCCATGGCCCAGAATCAGAGTGTTATCCTGCCATGCTGACGACCTGGGTTCAGAATCAAGCCCGGGAAGTCGTGTCAGGAGGTAGGCCATGGCTAAAACTTACAATTCACATAACCATTACTTCTCTTTTTAACAGTTTCTATGACTTTTCCAAGAAAGCATGCATCTAAGATTTCTGTTTTCTAACTCCAAAGGTGGCGATGTTGTAAGCATAGAAATATTTTCATAAATGTTCACATGAAAATTAAATTGCCAGACTCTGATCCCCTATAGCTTCTCCGCTCTTGATTCAAATGTTATGAACCTAGGCACACTTTTAGCAACAGTACCAGACAAGTTTCATGCCAGTGTCCAGACCTCTATCTGTAAAATGGACCAGGTTATCACAAATTAAAGAATTTTGAAAAATTCCCAACAAATGTCAAATATTTTGTGAAATTGTGTGGAATTTCATGAAAATGCCACAAATTCAGAATTTGCTAATTTCACCCACCTCTAAATACAGATCCAGTTTCAGTGGGCAGAACAGTATAGGAACTAGGGCATTCCAACATCAGAAGAGAACATGACAGGGCAGCATGTTGGGCAGATGGGACTCAACTGGGAATATCTACAAAGAAGGTGATTGTGCACTGGTGTGGAAAAAGGAGTATGCAATGGCATCAGTTTATCCCATGAGTTAAAAAGCTGGGCTTGTAGGCTGGCCCGCTGGTGCAGCAGTTGGATTTCCATCTGCGATGCCAGTGACATGAGTTCAGAAATGAGCCCGGATCACTGGAGGGCCAGAAGGGGAGAGAAGACTTGAGTGTCCCATGACTGCTCGTCTTCTCCGGGGGGAAGGTGGAGACCATGGCTGCAGCTTGTATGACCCCAGGCAGAGGCTCAGGGAACAACAAGCTCCACAAGCACATGAGGCCTGTGGTGGATTTCGATGCATAACACCTAGATGTCTGGGCATACACCACATGCAGGGGAGAAAATGGCAGAAAAAGGGAGCACAGGAGCACTGAGGGGAAGGAGCACCAGTATGAACCCTGATTGCTCCCTTCTACCTGGCCTCGATATGGGGAATCGATGAAACTAGAAATTTCAAGGTGCATAGCCTCACCTCATACCTACCTG
Organism: Neoceratodus forsteri; assembly: GCA_016271365.2. NCBI lineage: Eukaryota > Metazoa > Chordata > Ceratodontiformes > Ceratodontidae > Neoceratodus > Neoceratodus forsteri. The sequence continues at coordinate 776,929,738 of CM028131.1, forward strand.
GAGGTTAAACCATGGCTCCATGAGGGATCCTCTGAGGTTCCAGGTAGGTGGAGAAGTGGGGGTGTGCCTAGGCATCTCCCAACTGAGCTGGACTCCAGGGCTGGGAGTATAAATAAAGAGTAAAAATAAAAAAAGCTGGTCTTGCTCCACTCTTCCCCAAAGAGTCTTGTCATCCATTTAGGTGGAAATGACTTGGGTCACACATTCTCCATTGACATGGTCAGAATGATCACTGTGAGCTTCGGATGCTTAAAGCAACAGATGCTGGTCACATCTCTGGCTTGGTCCAGAATCATACTAAGAAGAAAATATAGGATGTTTAAGGCTGCAGAATCTTTGCACAGAGTCTGCAGAGAGGTGAATAGAGATATGACTCAGTTTTATCTCATCTTGGTAGAAGAAGGCATGCCCTACTGGGCAAAACTATAACTTCTGTTAATAATGAGCATTTAAACTAAATTGCTCAGGGGAGAATGGGCATTCTACTAATTCTCTAACTGGGACTAATGTACATCACATTAGTAGGTACTGTAATTTCCTATCTTTTAATGCAAGATCTCTAAATCATTTAAAGAAGTCAAAATTAGAGCTCAAATGTACTCATCTAGATCTTGGTATTATAGCTGCCACTGACACATGGTGGGACTCATCTTCAGCGTGGACTAGAGAAATCCCAAATGTTAAACTCGGATAGAGAAGAATGGTTGGGGGGAAGCATATCTCTACATTAGAGAGGATATTCCATCTTATAAAATTCCAATATCAACAAATACTTAATCATTATGGTCAATCCAATTTAAAGGTCACCCAAAGCTCATTCTGGGTGTATGTTACAGACCTCCATCTGATGATCTACTCTATACTTCTGATTTGACTAATATTATATCAGATATGGTTAATAAGGGGGATACTTTAATTTTGGGAGATTTTAATTTGCCAGTCTTAAATTGGGAATCTCTCTCTGTTAATTCAGAACAGGAAAAATTATTTATAACAGCATGCATGGATCATGGCCTTGAACAGTTGGTGGACCAGCCTACCAGGGGGTGCAATACACTTGACTTAGTTATCACAAATGCAGAGAATAAAATCTCTGATATAAAAATATTAGCTCCAATAGATAATAGCGATCATAATTCAATCAACTTTAGTATAAATATAAATATTCCTAGACAGTCTAATAGTACTACATATAAGGATTACAATAATGCTAATTTTGACTTAATAAACACCCAAATTGCCAAAATTAATTCAGAGGATAAATTTATGGATAAGTCAGTAAATAGTGCATGGAAAGAACTGAAGCACTTTATTTACTTTTTAGAAAGCCATTACATTCCAGCCAAAACTACTGTAAATACAATAAAAAGGTAAAATCCTTACTTGGTTTAACAAATCTATTAACAAACTAATAAAAAGAAAAGAGGATTTGTTCAGGAAACTTAAGAAAAATAAAAAAAAACACTTAACAGGCACAAATACAAAACTGCTGTTTCCCTACTTAAAAAAGCAATTAAACAGGCTAAATTGAACATTGAATTTAATTTGGCCCATTCTATGATAAATCACAAAACCCTTTTTTCATATATCAATGGTAAAAAGGGTAATAAAAGAACAATAAGCCCACTACTGGAAAATGGAACTCCTATCAAAACAGATTTGGCAATAGCCAACCATTTTAATGGGTACTTCTGTTCTGTTTTTAATTCAACAGATCCCCCCCACAATAGTTAAAAATATTTCCCCATCCCTCTCCTTAATTGTGATGAGATCGTGAATGCATTATTATCATTAAAAAAATGTTTAAGCCCAGGACCCGATAATATTAGTCCAAGGTTCTTAATAGGAGCAGCTAAATCATTGGCTTTACCATTAACACTGTTGTTTAATAAATCTTTATGTGAGAATGATGTCCCAGATGATTGGAGTTGTGCTACTGTTATTCCCATTCATAAAAAAGGTACTAAATCAAATGCTCAAAACTACAGGCCTATTAGTTTAACATCCGTAATAGTGAAAGTAATGGAGCAATTAGTTAAGACCCTGTTTGAAAAAGAAATGCATAAATTAAGTATCCAGGATATAACTCAACACGGTTTTAAAATAGGTAATTCCTGCACTACGAACCTAATTTCATTTTATAATAATATAAGTAAGTACCTGGACAATAAAGTTCCATTTTATGTTATATTACTTGACTATAGCAAGGCATTTGATAAACTATTGCACTCTATATTAATTAGTAAGTTATATAAACTTGGCTTTTCATCATTCCTAGTCAACTGGAATGCCAGATGGTTGCAAAATAGAACTCAGACAGTAAAAATTAATGGTGTCCTTTCAGATACTGGTCGAGTTGCTAGTGGTGTTCCCCAGGGGTCTGTGCTGAGGCCCACACTATTCAATATCATAAATGATATGAAAGTTTCTTCAAATAATCAGCTTTTCCAAATTTGCAGATAATACGAAATTGGGCAGAAGGGTCGATACTATATCAGCTATAAGATCATTAGAACCTGACCTCCATCTTATTGAATCCTGGGCAGAGACTAATTCTATGACTTTCAACATTGATAAATGTACAGTCCTCCACTTTGGCAATAAAAATCCACAAATTAATTATTATTTAAATAATATCATGCTAAAATCAACAACTAGTGAAAGAGATTTAGGCATTATAATTGACAACAAATTAACATTAATTATGAAATGGGTATAAAGAATCCTGTCTCCCGATTGGCCAAGCCCTCCTGGCAACAGGGCTGTTATCCTGGCACAAAGTCAGGCTGGCACTCAGTGGACGAATCACAGATTACTGCCCTCAGCACACTGAACATTCCAATTGTCAGCCATTGTTTTATTCACTAGCTGAAAGAATGCCCATTCACTGCCACCGACTCTCGACTCCCACATCAATACACACCACAAAAATGCTGAGTGTAACCTCCCGCCTGCATGTAATTTACCTTCTGCATTTTTTGCTTCAGCTTGGATCTAACACTAACTGCCATCTTCAACCGCAGACTGTGACTTAAAGGAAAGGGTCCCGTTCCCGCCTCCCTTGTGTCTCTCCCTCTTCCATGACTCTCGACGGTAGTTCGCACTCCACTCTGTGTTTTGCTCTCGCTCTGTCAAGCACAATACCTGCACATCACTCCATCTCCTGCTCAAAGAAATGGAACTGCAAAACCCGGCACTATAATAATTAAAAAAAAAACTAAATGAAAAAAGGAATAACGACTGAATGGGGGGGTTGCTTTGAAGCCACTGTCCACTGCCCACCACTCACAAGATTGCCCTTACTGTCTGCAGAGCTGCTGCCCATAGTTTAACATGCAAAGAGTCACTCAGTGTTGGCGCCACCTTCTGGACTAAGAGGTAGACAACAAGAACATGATATAGGACAAAGGGCACTACTTTTTTTCATTTTAATTTACAGCTAATTTTTGTTCTTGTTTTTAAAAATGTTAAACCACAGAAGCTAGTTATTTAAAAAAAATAATATATTAAATGGATGGGCTCATTTCATAATTGCAATAAGGCACTTCGGGGGGGCATTATGGTGGGATAAGGGTCCTTCTTGGGTGGTGGAAGCACTCAGCTTCGCCTTGTACTTCAACCCACCTGAGATGGGCCATTATCCCACCATAACGACCCCCCCCATCATGCCTTATTGCTTAAATAATCATTGTAATAAAGTGGCAAGATCAGCAAATATAGTCTTAAAACAAATCAGAAGAACATTTATTAGTAAGTCAGAGCATTGTCTAGTGCCATTATATAGAGCCTATGTCAGACCACATTTAGACTATGGCTCTCCGTTCTTGAGTCCATATTTAAAGGGAGACATAAATACCTTGGAGCAAATTCAGAGGCGGGTTCCTCAACTCAAAACATGTACTTATGAAAGCCATCTAAGAGAAACAGGTCTACATCCCCTCAACAGGAGAAGATATAGGGGGGACATTCTTTTTACCTATAGATTACTTAAATCACCTATTTTAATGGAACAATGTGGCCTTACTTTAGCTAATAAATGTACAGTTGAAAGACTTCATAACCAGCAGCTCATAGTGAACTGGGCTAACACTAACAAACACGATAACTTTTTCCCCATAAGAGCAGCCAAATGTTGGAACTCACTACCTCAGGAACAGATTAATATAGTTAATTCTGAAACATTTAAATCTCAGTTAGACATATGGTTAAAACCCCAATACTCAATCATAATCTAATGAGCCACTATTGTGGGGGGACAATCACTATGGGCCTTGTGCCTTCTTTTGTCCCTATCTATCCAGTAAATCCAGTAATAGGATCCAGGTAGTTTATCACCTGTATATCACACCAGAATGCATGGGGCTATACAATAAGGATGGCATTCATTTGTCTGATGTGGGTGATGATCTGTTTAACAATAGCATTCAGGAGATATTAGAAACATGGCTATATGGTATTCATCCTGGGACATTGTTTGGGAGACATGTAAGCGGGTAACGCATCTTGTAGCGAATGAGTCATGCCATAAATTATAAAAGAAAGTTGAAATTTTCAAAGGGGGTGGGCCTGTTCAGACATACTTAAACACATTTATTGATTGGATTGGCAACATGAGGTGGGCAGTGGACTGTGGTAGGTGATTGCAGGCAGATGAGTCCATGTGTAGGCAACACTGCTCTGTTATGGCCTAGCAAGTCCAGAATCTGTTGTAAGGGCAACCTGTCAATGGAGCAAGCAGGCCCAGTGGGGGTTTAAGAGTTGCTCTTGGCCATGGGTGCACAGAGAAGACAGTCATACTGCTTTGTGCAGTTTTAAGGCCTGAGTACATCTGCTGCCCCATGGTGAAAATTAAATATATGTTGCATCTCTTTTTGAATATAAATTTTAAAAATAGTGATATGTAACTGATGAAATTTTCAAACAAAATGAACACGTGCACAGAAATATTTTAAGTTGTTGAGTAAAATTTGTCCTTTTCCCATAACAAGGAGATTTTTTATGTTTCCTCAAAAGTTCAATATGGGAAGGGGGGTTATCTGGGAATTGCTCATCCCAGCTATCACTGAGATGTTACTTACCCAGGGCCACTGGATAAATCCTAGGCTCCAATCTTTCCAGGTTGCCAAATCCAGGGAATGTCAGGGAAATGGTCAGTGACCCACCCAGGGCTGGGCTACCATTAGTCACATGGGTGGGTGAAGTCATGGCAACAATATAAGGCCAAGACAGAAGAGGTTCATCCTCCTTCTATCTGGCCATTCAAAAAGAAGAAAAACCCTCTCTCCCATCCAGTAATAGAATAGGCTGATTAAGTAGTTGTTGCTATAGGTAGTAGAATTTAGGTTTCAACTCTGGAAGTGACCGGCCATACAGGCCAGAAATTATACAAGAAAGTGGAAATTTTCAAAGTTGGCAGCCCTGTGTGGCACACTCAAATGCTATTACTGATTGGATTGTCAACATGGGGCAGAATGGTTGACCACAGTGGGTGGTCTCTAGGGCCGATAAGGCCCTATGTGGGCAACACTGCTCTGTTAAGGCCTAGTGAATCCAGAATCTGTCAAAAGGGGAACCTGTCATGGGAGCAAGCAGGTGCAGAGGGGGTTTAAAGTTGCTTTTGGCCATGGGTTGCACAGAGAGGGCTGTCATATTGCTTTTCCAATTTCATTAAGGCCTGAATATGTCTGCTGACCCAGGGTGAAGCTAAACATACAGCATGTTGCATCTTAAATGTATATGTAAAAAATTATGTCACAGATGAAATCTGCAAACAGAATGAACATTTATGTAGAAATATTTTAAGTTGTCAAGTAAAATTCTGCTTTCTCCCATAACAAGGTGTTTTTGAGTTTTCTTCATGCGATTAGGGAAGGGGGTTTATCTGGACATCAAGGGAGCTGATCAAGAGCAACACCACTCAGCCACATGCTACTGACACACACTCACACTGCCTAGCTGAAAGACCTAGCATGTGACAAAGCAGACTGTTTCACTTTTCACTCACTTGTTGTCTGTTTTCCTCACGTACGGGCATAACTGATGGATTTCTGTACCCTGCACCACCAGCAGTCAGTCCAATATAAACATTTGCAAATCAAACCATAACCTCCCTGCCTTCTTCCTTTTCTGCTAAAGTGACTGCCCTACTGGACAGATGCAGCTACAGCAAGCACGTGCTGCACTCTCCTCCCCTCTGCATTATCACAGGATTTTACTGGCCTGCCTGTCTGAAACTAAGATTAACTTATGTTTACTGCTTTATTTAACTAGAATGATAATTCACAATTCTCTGGTGATTTACAACTTTTTCTGATCTCAAATCCCTTTTCTGGGAATGAAGCAGAGAGCTCTGAAGAACCTTGTCATTCTCCAGTGAGACAGAGAAAGAGAGAGAAATGGCACTGAGGTATGTGCTGTGTGAGGATTTTGCAATCTCCAGTTGTCACTGATTGGCTGCTGCAAAAATGTTTAAAGGCTCAGTTTTCACCCTTTAAATACTTGCTGTATCATGATGTCAAAGTACCGAAATGTCCAAGTAAAACTGAATACCTTTAGGCCCACTTTACTGGTCTCAGAAGTTCAATTATTTTTGTATTTCCACCAAATTCCAGCTTTACACTGTCTCACCCTTAATAACAAAATAGGAACCAATATTTAAAATACAACATATGCTGGAAAAATTGACTTACACTTTCTGCCTAGAGCTCTTAGAGAGTACTCTGTTTGGGCTGCATTTGTTTCTCAAATACTGTACAAGCTGATCCTCTGGTCCTCTGACATTTGCACCTAAATTAAGTGATCCGTCTTATATATCTTGATTTTATGCATGATAGGGGAATGCTTATCTTGCTCGATACAATCATTCAGGCTCTCACTCCTATTGTTTAAATACTCCGTGTTTCATACTATTGGTGTAATGCTAATATTCAAATGTGAAATTTCATAACTTGTATTGTCAACATTTTTGCTGCCTAATATTTTTATGTATTTATAGTCCTTGCAAAAAAAAATCTATGTTGAAGCATCAGTATGGGAAACAGAGAAACATTGAATTTGTCTGCAGAAAAGGGCCGCTTCGACCATCCAGTCTGCCCAGGTGTTTTCTGGATAATCTGTCTCTTAAGACCCTAACTAGTATCTAGCAACCTTTCCTCCTCCCTCCTCCCTGCCTGTTTACTAATACACTCCTATGTCCATAGCAAGCATGCTTAAAGCCCCCCACTGTTTTTGCCTCCAACACTTCTGTTAGCAGACTATTCCAGGCATCTACCACCATTTCAGTGAAGTAATATGTCCTCACTTCTATCCTAAGCTTCTTCCCTCCAGCTTCATCTCAGGCCCAAAGGTCCAGGTGTTCTTTCTTATTTGAAAGAAACTTCCTTCCTGCACTCTGCTCAGTCGAGACACTTGTAGGTTTCTATCATGTCATGTCTAGCTGTCCTGTCTTCAAGGATATACATATTGAGATCCTTTAGTCTCTCCTCATATGGCTTCTCATGTAATCTCATCACCATTTTAGTTGTCCTGCTCTGAGCTGCTTTTACCCAGTCTATGTCCATTCTAAGGTACAGCATCCAAAACTGAACACAGTACTCCAGGTAAGGTCTTACCAGTGAGCAATAGGGTGCAGCACTACCTCCCTCTTGCTGCTAGATATTTTATTTTTCATTTATTTATTTCACCAGGAAAAGGCTCCATTAAGCAAGCTAATTTACAAGGAGACCCTGGGTAAGACAGCATACATAAGTCAGAGACAATGATTCAGGGTACAAAAGTGTACAAGACAGGGCAATCTACCCAAAATTAGAAGTAAAATTGCTGAATTCATACAGTTGTCAGTTATAAGTCATAAGCCATATTACAGAATATAGTACATTCAAGACATAGGGCAATTAGACAATTAGTGGCAGGCATTAGACAGCTAGTTTCAGAACCCACTTGTGAGGGAGCAATCTTAGACCTCGTACTCTCAAACGGGGGCAGTGAGAGGATCTCAGATCTAGAAGTGGGTTGCCATCTGGGGACAAGTGACCATCAAACAGTGTGGTTCACGTTAAACTCAGCTACAGAGTCAACCATACAAAAGTGAGGGTACTGGACTTTAGGAGGGCTGACTTTGGCAAGATGGGAGAGTGCCTCAGAAAAGCACTAGCAAACAGGCTAGAAGGAGGTGTGAGCAACAATGGGAATTATCAAAATGCCATCACAGAGGCAACAAGCCTTTGTGTGAAGCAAAAACAAATCAAAACGAAAGAAAAAGCTACTATGGTTCTCAGAGAGGTGGCTGTGAAAGTCAGGAAGAAAAAGATAGCATTCGGAAGTATAAGGAAACACAGAAGGGCAGGACAGAGAGCTGTACCAGTTAAGGCAGAAAGAAGCAGGAAGGGAAGTCAGAATAGCAAAGGCCCAAACTGAGGAAAAGATAGCCAACTCAGTTAAGAAGGGGGATAAAACCTTTTATAGGTACATCAGCGAGTGTAGAAAGACAAAGGGAGGGATAGTGAGGCTGAATAGAATGAACGGTGGGTGGGCAGAAGGGGACAGTGAAAAAGCAGGAATACTGAACGAATATTTCTGCTCAGCATTCACAAAAGAGGAGGGGGAAGTGCCTAATCCAATTAACAAAAGCAATCTTGATAGGGGGGTCGATCCCAGTCTTTCACGGAAGAAAGGGTTCTGCAAGAACTCCTAAAACTGAAGGTGGACAAAGCAATGGGTCCTGATGGAATTCACCCCAGAATTCTAAAAGAATTAAGGAAGGAACTAGTGAAACCAATGGCTACTCTTTTAATAAATCATGGAGGATGGTGTGGTACCTGAGGACTGGAGGAAGGCGGATGTGATTCCCTTCGAAAAGTGGGACCAAGACAGAGGCAGGAAACTACAGACCTGTCAGTCTGACCACTGTGGTAGGGAAAGTGATGGAGTCACTTGAAGGAAAGAATAGTTGAGTACCTAGAGGTCAGTGGAGCACAGGATCCAAGGCAGCATGGGTTCACAGTGGGAAGGTCATGTCAGACGAACCAATAGATTTCTTTGACTGGGTGACCAAAGTAGTAGATCAGGGAGGGGCTGTGGACATGGCCTACCTTGACTTTAGCAAGGCATTTGACACAGTCCCACACAAAAGATTAATAGTCAAATTAAGCAGCCTGGGAGTGGGTCCCAGGGTGGTAGCCTGGGTAAAACATTGGCTGGACAACAGGACACAGAAGGTAATTGTAAATGGAGTCCACTCTGAAGAAAGTGCGGTTACTAGTAGGGTACCGCAGGGTTCAGTATTGGGTCCAGTCGTTTTTAATGTCTTCATCAGTGGCATTGCAGAGGGACTGAAGGAAAGTATGCCTTTTTGCAGATGACACAAAGATCTGCAACAGGGTTGATACACAAGGAGGCATGGAAAGGATGAAAAGGGACTTGGCAAGGTTGGAGGAATGGTCAGACGTATGGCAGCTAGGATTCAATGCAAAAAAGTGCAAAATAATGCACCTGGGAAACAAGAACCCAGGGGAAGAATACACAATGGGTGGGGAGGTAATAACAACAACAAAACAGGAAAGGGACCTGGGGGTAATCATTTCAGATGACCTTAAGATTAGCAAGCAATGTGAGAAGGCAGTAGGGAGGGCCGGGGGTATACTGGGATGTATAGGGAGAGGCATCAGCAGCAGAAAACAGGAAGTTGTTATCCCTCTGTACAGACAGTTGGTGAGACCCCATCTGGAATACTGTGTCCAGTTCTGGAGACCCCATCTCCGCAAGGACATAGACAGGATAGAGGCAGTCCAGAGGAGGGCAACTAAAATGGTGCAGGGTCTGCAAGAGAAGCCGTATGAGGAGAGACTAAAGGAGCTTAATGTGTATACACTTGAGGAAAGAAGGGAGAGGGGAGACATGATAGAAACTTTGAAGTACCTCAAGGGAATCAACAAAGTCCAAGAGGGTAGCATCTTTCAGAAAAAGAGACTTGCAAGAACAAGGAGACACAATTTAAAGATAGAAGGAGGGCGGTTCAGGGGCAATGTGAGGAAGTATTATTTCACAGAAAGGGTAGTGGATGCATGGAACAGCCTTCCTGAGGAAGTTGTGGGGTCTAAAACTGTGGGAGAATTCAAGAATGCATGGGACAGACATAAGGCATTTCTTGTGGGGGGCAGGAAGATATAGGCTGTTGGTTAACTAGGATCTGTGGCCTATCCTGTAGGTAGGGAAATGGGCAGACTAGATGGGCCTAGCAGTCCTTATCTGCCGTCAAAGTCTATGTTTATGTTTCTATGTTTCTATGTATACATAATTAGTGTAATTCACTGAATTCATAAAACTATAAGGTATACTCAGTAGGAGCAACACCACACAAACAGTAACCAAACTTGCTAAAGACAAGAATAAATTATTAAAATTTATCCACAAGAGCAGACCCCTCACTGTGCACCCCAGTATCCCACTGGCAGGGGCATCAGATGGATTCTCAATATTGGGGGGGCCACAAGTTCCCATCAATGACTTTTACCGAAAGGGGAGTCCAGGGGGATTTGCTCCCCTGAAAAAAGTTTTAAAGCTGGCCTGGTGGTGCTGGGGATTGAGGCACTGGTTGCTACACCTCACACCATGCTGGCAACCTGGGTTCAGTAACAAGCCCGGGCCACCGGGGGCCGGTAGGGGAGAGAGAGGATTGAGCATCTGGAGGACTGCTCCCCCCTCTCTTGGGGGGAGGGAGGCCTATTGTCCCACTTGTTGACTGCCCTCTGGTGGTAGCTGGAGGGCACTATGGGTCAGGAGACACATGCCAATGTTCTTATGTCGGTAGGAGAGGGGGGACGGGAGAAAAGAGGTAAAACGGGAGCTGGCGGGCTCCATGACGGCCCTATGTCCCTGTGCCACCCCAGGATTATGAATTTGCACTCTGAGGAGGGGAGAAAAGCCAGCTCTCTCCTCCCTTGCCCCACCAAGGTGGGCAAGCCACAGGGGAACTACCAGGGGTTGGCTGAGCGGGGACACATGGAGCAAGAGAATAAGTCCCTCTGAGGGAGGGCCATAGCAGCATACCAGGCTCCGGGGCATAGAAAAATGAATAATTAAAAAAAAAAAATTAAGAATTTCGTGTCAAATGGTGCATTTTAGAAGCATTTTCTATGAAATGTGCACTAAATCAAGGATTTAGTAGCTGAAACCCTAAAATATAACTGGTGGCTTGAACCACGGAACATATTTAATCTAATTGTTTTATTGCCTTGGTCTCATACCCAAACTGTGCAAAAAGACACAAAGAAAACATATTAGTGATTAACTTCTCTTTTTCCCAAACAAAAATAGGGCCTAGCAAGCGGGCCTGGTGGGATTTGTCCCCTGGAAGAAATGTTGAAGAATTTGATGGCAAATGGTGAATTTTAGAAGCATGTTCTATGCAATCTGCAGCAAGACAAGCATAGGGAGTTAATAGTTGAACACCCTGCAATACAGTACATGACTTGAACCAATGAATATATTTATTCTAATTATCTTATTGCCTCAGTCTTATTATCAGGTCATCAATTATGCACAATCTGAACACAAAGACAGAAAAGAAAACAGATTGATGAAATATTTTTGGTGAATGTTCGTATTGTGACCTGGGTGCAAGAGACAGAAACCTACCACTGAAAATGGAAAATGCACAAGAGAAAAACCAGAGACTACACAGGTTTTGGATGTGAAAAAATCTCAAAGTTCAGAATGGGTCAGACTCAGCACACACAACTACACTTCTTTGATCCTGCTGTATAATTCAGTAAGGAAGTAGAAGATCAATATGTCTGTTTGACAATTTGGCAAGACTGTCAATGATTTTTTCTAGATTTATTCATTTTGTTGCCTCACCATCAATTGCTAATGTGGCAAGATCATTTAGTCTGTCCTGACCTATTGTGCATCTCAGGTATATTTTTATTCATTTTAGGGCACTGAAGGATCATTCACATGAACATGCAGTGACTGGTATATAGAGGTGCAGAGAAGTTTTAATTCACTGGCGAAGTTCCAGTGAAGTCTAGAAATTGTCCTCCATGGAGCAATCTGTGAATTTGTCCATCTAATTTCATCATTTCATTACAAATTTGTTGCAAGTGCAAACCTTTTGCCAGAAAGTTCAGAATTTCCTGGCGTAGAATTTTGCCCGTGAGTGGAAAAACTTCACTGTTCAGGGCAAAATTCTGCTGTTCACGGGCAAAGTTCTGCACTTTCATGGGCGAAATTCCGCACTTCATGGGTTGAACTTCAAAATTCACTCCCACAGATTATTTCATGAATTGTCCGAAATTCGCAGATTGATTCAAGTAGCGAATTTTGTGAACTTTCGCCCATCTCTACGTGTATAGCAAGTGCAATGGTACCCAATTGGTGGATGCCAGGAAACATAGCCAGTGGCAGTGTTTCAAGCAATGTAGAGCTGTTTCATGGATAGTTTTCAGAAGGCAGACATTCAGTAAATTTTTGTACTACAATCAATTCTTCTTCAGGAAGTTGTACTCTATAGTGATTACACATAACATTTAGTATTATCATATCTGAAAACAAAGGACTTGTTGGTGTCAAAGCCTGAACTGCATTCAATAGGTCTACCCCCTCTTTTGAAAATCATTGTTTCAATTCTGCATCGTTGTCTAAAACTGGGTAGTAAATTTTAGTTCGGTAATCTGTTTCCGAGGTAACAGTTTACTGTTCCTTAAGTTTTGTGTCAACTACATATGCATCAAAATGAGCTGCTAAGTGATGGGTAAGTTGTGGGTGGGTCCTTTCTTGGGTTACACGTCAAAAGCTATATTAAGCGGTACTGCGAATGCTGTTACTTCATTGAGTAATTCTTTAAATTTCTCTTCATTTCTGAATGAAACCAAAGTATCAATAAATGCCTCTGCTGCAATGCCAGCACTGGCTAGATGCAGATCTTCAGTCTGTAGAAGATTGTGGAGTGCTTCTGTGAATCTGAGAATGTGATCAAAGAGGAAAACACAAACTACAGTGTTGAATGACATCATTAAGTTGTGGCGGCCCTGAGCATTGAGGGCATTTCCATGGTCACAGTGAGAGAGATAAGATATTATAGATTAGTAAGTACAATTCAGTGCTGACATCCCCACCTAGTGTTGCTCAAAGCTATGACTTTGTATGTTCTGTCAAGCCCCATGTCTTGCTGTATCCGCTTCAGTCTGCAACTACATGCTACAGATGTCTAAAAGAATGTATGTGCGCATTGCACAAAATCAAAAAAGTCTTACTTCTAGAATGCACTGGTATGAATCAACAAGAGTGAGATTTAACTTATGTGTGTAACAGTGAACATGGCCAGCATGAAGATTGTTCTTTTTGAAAAGCTCCTGAATGCTAGTAAGATGGCCACTCATGACACTTGCACCATCATATGTTTGGGAAAAAATGTAACATCTGGCTCAAAATTATCAAACCTTTTCAAGGTCTCATTACCGGTACAACAGAAAACTCTTGCATCTAGTTCTGAGAATTTAACAAAGCACAGAAAACCTTCAACAGGTTTATGGTTATGAACATATCTCACACATATGCTCATTTATTCCAGACATGAAATGTCTCTACTGTCATCAGATAAAATTGAAATGAATGTAGCATTGTTTGCCTCTTTGCGCAAGTGCATTTATAACACAGGAAGTGGCAGACTGAATCAGACCATTCTGTGACTCTGCTGAGATATATGTTGCATTTGATGGGAAGGAATCATTTACTTCAAGCGCTCTGTAAAACTTCTAAATGAAATCTAAAGTCTCCCTGAAATTGCCTTTAACACTGTTCATCTTCATTGTTACCATGGGATGGTAACCCTAGCCAACCCAAATGTAGAGTGACTTCAACCAGTCTCTTTATGTATTCTCTTCTTTGTAGACTTTCCTTAACCTTGCCTTTGTCTGCCTGTATAAAGATGTTACCCATGTCATGTGTGCACTTTTATGCAGATCAAGCAGCCATTGCACTTCTATGAGTGTAAGATGATGTGTGCATTCTGAATTTCTCCGATGCCTTTTTCCAATTTTGAAACCCACAAGTTGTAAATGCTTCATTAGCGGATCCCTGCCCATGATAAAGCATCTACGTGTGAAGCAGAAAGCACTCTGTTTTTCACAGCTATACACCAACCAACAGAAATCTTCGTACCAGTGATGGCTAAAGCCTTGCCTTTTACCTTAATAAATATTAGTACCAAAATTAGTCATAGGCTGATCAGGGCCTTACTCTTTATTGCCAAGATCAGTAGGGGGTTCATCACCAACTAAAGATACTGTAAGGGATGGGGACATGTTTGATTCAGTAGAAGTAGAAGTAGAAGGCTGTTCAATCATGAATTTGGTTGTTGTAGTGCTGCTGGTACTGAGGCCTTCATCCTAACTTACTGGGCTCGATTCTCATAAGATTTAGAATGCTGCAAGCCCCGGTGTGACAAACACACAGCACATGGGGCTTGCAGCATTCCTCGGGTGGCAATTAGGATTCTCAATCCCGTGCACCACTTGTCCCAAGTTAGACCAGCCTTTTCTGGTCTAACTTTGCCAACCTTTTTACAGGGTTTGTACCAAATAAGTGGTGCAAGCCACCATAAAAGTGTAAAGTGCCACAAATGTGTGCAACCTTTTAGAATCAAGCTCACGGTGTGCCAATGTGGCTAGCACAGCACAGGATTTGATGCAGGGCTTGTGGAAGCCCTGCATCAACCTTTGAAAATCGAGTCAACTATGTCACTTGTTTGATCATTACAAGCTGTATTAGTATCAGTTACCAATATGTCTGTGCATATGGTCTCATTCACAGCAGATGATGATGATGATGATAATGCTGATGAAGAACTGAATCTTGGTCTTTTGCTGGCTTTTCCCACATTAAAGAAAGACCTTACATCATGACTCATTAACTCTTTTTTGTTCTTTACTTCTAATTGAATTCTGCTGCATGCCAAAATAATAAAAATCTGATTTATTATTTCATGGTAATTAAGTAGATAGGCTAGATCACCAGAGACTGATGGCAATAACGCAATTAGTGATGACAGCAAGCCCTGTCTTTTCCTGGATTCAGAAGAAATGATGCACATAGAATGTAGTAAATCAATCAACTAGTGATGATGATAAACGCTGCCTTAATATATTTTTTAAAGAAAAAATACTCTGAGACAGTACTCAATAAAGAAGTTAGCAACAACAAAGCCTGATTTTATATTATTTTCAGGAGCTATACCCCCAATGCAATAAAACAATTAGTTATGGCAAACCCTGCCCTTCTGATTTTTCTGGGCCCAGAAGAAATACACCAAGACTGGAGGCAGAAAATAAATTAGTGATGGAAAACCCTGCCTTTTTATTATTTTCTAGGGCTATAACCCAAAGCTGTAGGCAATTAAGTAATTAGTGATGGTGAGCAAACAAACCCTGCCTTTTTATTGCTTTCTGAGACTATACCCCAAGATTATAGGCGATCAAGTAATTAGTGATGGTGGCAAACAAACCCTTCCTTTTAATTACTTTCTTGTGGTATACTGCAAGTCTGTAGGCAATCAAGTAATTAGTGACCATGGGCAAACAAACCCTGCCTTTTCATTATGTTTTGGGGCTAAGCAAGCCACTATACCCCAAGACTGTAGGCAATCAAGTAGTTAGTGATGGTGGGCAAACAAACCCTGCCTTTCTATTATGTTCTGGGGTTGAGCAAGATGCTATGCCCCAAAACTGTAGCCAATCTAGTAATTAGTGACAGTGTGCAATAAAACTCTGACTTTTTACTGTGTTCTGGGGCTACGCGAGCCAATATACCGAAGACTGTAGGCCATTAAGTTATTAGTTATGGTGGGCAAACAAACCCTGCCTTTTTATTATTTTCTTGGGGTATACCCCAAGACTGTAGGTAATCATGTAATTAGTGGTGGAAGGCAAACAGATCTTGCCTTTTTATTATGTTCTGGGGCTAAGCAAGCCATTATACCTCAAGACTGTAGGCAATCAAGTAATTAGTGACAGTGGGCAGTAAAACTCTGCCTTTTTATTATTTTCTGGGACTATACCCCAAGGCTGTAGGCTATCAGGTAATTAAAGAAAAATGCACTGCAGCAGCAGCAGCTGTCCATTTCAGTTCCACTACTCCTGCAGCCCCTTTATTCAGCTAGCTATCTGCTTTGTTTTTACTATTTTTTCAGTTAAAAAGTTTACTCCTGGCCAAACTTGATAAGCTGTTGTCTAATTTTATATGGGATGGACACCCACCTAGGTTTAGTAGAAAAGTTCTTTGTGCTCCTGGTGTGGCCAGAGGCTGGAACATGCCTTGGTTATGGGAGTATCATATCTTTTTCGGTGTTAAGCAAGCATTAGCATGGCTTACTCCCAAGCAGTCAACATCTCCCTTATCGGTACAGATTGAGTGAATCTTAGTGGGGAATACACTTCTGATAGTCTCTTTGACAACCCCTAAAGTTTTGTTTCAGATAGCCACAATTCTGATGCATTTCTCTAGATGGGCATGGGGTAGGTACTGCAAACTGCTGGGATGGGACTCTTCATTTTTGGGTAGGTATGGACCATTATGGAATAATCCTAATATTAAGGTGGGAAACCAAGTTATCTACTGAAGTAGTTGGGCATCTAATGGTATCCAGGTTTTTGGGGATGACATTGACCACCAAACTGGTGTTTTGGCTTCATTTTCTGATATTCAATCCAAATATCATATTCCGTCATATCAAATGTTGCAATATTTCCAATTGAGACATGCTTCATTTGTTAACTTCTTTCAGGATTCCTGTACGAAGCAGGATGTGGGGGTTGGCACCATACAAAATGGTTTAAAGTATCCAAGGGTCACCTTAGTTTGCTGTACAGAGAGTTCCAGAAGAAGTTTTTGCCCTATTGGAATTCTTATCATATCAAATGAAGGGAGGACTTGGGTATTGTTCTGGAACCAGAGATGTGGACTCGGTTTTGGTTGGAGGCACATAAGAACTCCCCTGACCCTAGGCTTCAATTATTGCAGAACAAGGTGCTAGGTAGGTGGCACCATACTCCAGTACATTTAGTTCAGATGGGCATACTGGGTTCAGATCAATGTTGGCGTTGCTGTCAGGGGTCCGGAACAATATACCATATTCTCTGGGATTGTTCTCTTATCAAAGGTTGGTAGGAGGATATTATTTGTTGTTTGGAGGACACTCTACAAATGTCTGTCCCTAAATCTCCCATTTTGGATTCTAGGGGACCCTTCTGCTTTAGACTCTAAAGTTTTATTATATAAGGGGTTTTTGTTTGCCGTTGCATTGGAGGCAGATTATTATTGATGCACTGGAGCTCAGTGGAGGTTCCCTCTGTTTCTAGATGGACACAGGCTTTGTCCAGGTGGCTTCTTATTATAAGATCATTTTTTGGTGGAAGAATGATCTCCAGTGCTTCCACAGAGGGTGGGATAAGTGGGTAACCTCAAGGAGCAATTTCACTGGGAATGGGGTAGAGTGTGCCTATACTCTAAACTGAATGATTTATAGGATTAGTTTTATGGCGGGAAGGTGGATGTCCCTAGTTGGAGTATGGTTATGTTACCAAGTTGTATCTGTTCAGCTACTTTCATTGATATGCTAGATTGTTGCTATTATATGGTTCAAATATCCATTTCTAGATGTCTCAGAGGTGTATAGGTTTTCATTCAGGTACGATGGAATTCTTTGCCTAAAGTGTGGTAATCAGCTTACTGGTAAATGTGTTAGCAGCTTTTCTTTTACTGGTACTGTTTATCAAACTAATAGTGTACATTGCTTTCTTCTTTTTCTATCTTTAAATTGGAGTAAGATTTGTAGACTGAATATATCTGTGTACCTTGTTGGTCCTTCAATAAAATGTTTATATACAAAAAAATAAGTTTATTCCATTCCCATTCCCTTCCTTATGGCTAACCAGCAAAGAAGAACAAAGATGTGGCCTGCAGGGCAGGCTGTGGTGCTCAGCAGCTCCTGCTGTTATAGTGCAGTCAGCCAGTCACTGCCTTTGTGTCTGTCCCCCCCCCCCGAGCTACCTCTCATTTTTTGTTGATTGTTTAAACTATTTTAATATACTTTTAATTTTGAATTATTTTGGATGTTTGTCTGTGGAAGCCTGAAAAGGCACTACACCTGTGGTTCAAGGTTGTTGCAGACAGTGCAAATAAACTGCTGCAATCAATGCAAGTTGGGTTCTGCTCTCATCAGCTATAGTCTCTCCTCTCCTCAGTTTTTGCTAAGCGTGCTATCTCTAGAAAAAATGACAACCACACTTGGGAGTTGCCTCAACGTGGTGTGTGCAGTCAACTCCAGTCCCATCCCATAGCTTTCTCCACTCATGCTGACACCCACCGAGATCGCTGCACATGATTGGAGCCAGAAAGCATTAATTTAGTTATTCCTCCATTCAGTGGTGACTTGGTTTCATCTGCCTATTGTTTTGCCATGTGTTCTCTGAATCCCCACCCCAGCCCCAGCAAGATCTATGAGATGACATTCTACCCCTCCCCCCCTCACCAGTTGGCCCCACGTAATGGGAGACTGGAGGAGGAGCTGGAAGGAGGACCGGAGGATCAAACAGCAAATCCTTACAAAATCCACCCAGCAGCACAGGTGAGTCAAGGCAGGGAGGGTCACAGCACTGGTCATGCACAGGCATGGCACCACACAATCATAGCCATAGTAGCCAGGTCACACAGTGTGTATGTGTACAAGCTCCAGCAGCTACCACCACTTGGAGGGATTAGGCTGAAGGCTCATGGCTCAGAGACATGGATGAGTCATGGATGGAGCTGCTGCGCTGCTGAGAAGTGCAAGGAGGCAGAGTGAAGGTGGAACTGGAGGGAGCCAAGAGTGCTGATTAACTGACTATATGTAAGTAGGAGAGGAGGATTACAGGTGGGACCAGGGCTATCCTTGCTGCAGCCTGGGCTGCCTGTCAGATTTGAGTCTGAATCTGACTTCTTCATTGTTACTTGAAAGTATGGGACGGTGCACTGCCATAAACTGTTGTGGCCCATGCCCCAATTTTTGGGGCTAATGATGACACTGCCCACTAGCCCTACTCACTGCTTTGTCACACTACCTTACCAACTTGAGGTCATCAGATATTATAATCACAAGGTCCCTTTCCAGTTTACTGACTTTCAGTATCCCCCATCTTATACTCAGTGCTGTGGTTCTTATGTCCTCGGTGCATGAGTTTGCACTTTTTGGCATTGGAGCCCAACTGCCATATCTTAGACCACTTCTCAAGTCTATTCAGGTCCCTGCACATTCTCTCCACCTCTTCCTGAGTGCCCACCCTTTTGCAGATTTTGGTATCTTCTACAAAAAGGCACACCTTTGCTTCCATTTCTTCAGCAATGCCACTTATGAAGACATTGCATAGGAACACTCTCAGTACTGAGCCCTGCAGTACCCCACTGGTCACTCATCCATCATTTCAGTGAATGCCATTTACCACCATATTCTGTCTCTTGTCTGTTAACCATTCTCAAACCCATTTCATCACTTTGAATCCCACCACAGGAAATGTATTATGCCGGTGTAAGTAGCTGAGGTCCCCCCTTCTATATTAAATGTGTGGCAGGGTGGCGGGAGGTCAGGGGCCTAGGGAGACCCAACAGAGTCTGATTTTTGTGGGGGGGGGAAATGGGAGAATTTTCTGTTGCCCCTGACATGGTGGCCACGGAGGGAAGGTCTTGGTAACTATGGATGTCAGGGTGCCAAATGGGATGAGTGTGGATGGGTGGTGCAACAAGGTTGAAGCGCATCCAGCTGAGTCCATCAGCTCTGTACTACTATAGTTGCACGAGGGGGTGGTGGTTAAGCTGCATGAGATGGCTTCCCTGGAAGTACAGTTTCCTGACCTCAGTCAGCCTGAGGCTGATGGCCTTCAGGTGAGGTTTCCACATCTTAGTATAACTCTCTGCTTCTAGGTTCCCTTTTTACAGGGTTTACTCTCTGGGGAAGGAGTGCTCCTTCCTCACCTTCTTTTGAAGGGTTTGTTTACATGCCTGTGTTTCCTCCTTAGAGGTAGTTGGGCAATTGCCCTGTTTCTGTGTTCCTTTATGATGTTTTTCTATGTGACGCTGTGTATTTGTAATGCAGTGTTATGCCCACAGGGTAATAATGGTCTGTTTATCTCTAGTTCTGTTTTATGTCAGGACAAAGGTACAGGAATCCAGGCTGAGTATAGAATGGGGGAGGTAATGATGGTAACTAAACAGGAATGGTACCTAGTGGTAATTATAATGGATGACCTTAAAGTGGCAAGGCAATGTGAAAAAGCAGTAGGGAAAGTCAGTGGGATGCTGGGGGTGCATAGGGAAGGGTATCACCAGCAGAAAGTAGGAGGTGGTGTAGCCACTATATCGGTTATTGATGAGACCACACCATAAGCACTGTATCCAGTTCTGGAGACCACACCTCGGAAAGGACATAGATAGAGTAGAGGCCATCCAAAGAAGGGCAACAAAACTGGTACAGGGGCTGCAGGAAAATGTCCTATGGGGAGAGACTGAGGGATCTAAACATATACACCCTGGAAGAGAGGGGAGATGGACATAATAGAGACCTCTAAGTGCCTCAAGAGGCGAATAGGGTACATGAAGGTAGCATTTTTAGAAACAAAGGTGTACAAGAACTAGGAGGCATTTTATTTATTTATTTACTTATTTATTTATTTAATTTATTTATTTCAGTTTGGAATTAATACCTTTGAGTCAAGGACTCATTTTCAAAGGTCCCACGCCAATTTTGTTAAAAACAGACATGACAGTATAAAATAGAGAGTTAACAGTAAAAGGAACATTTAATCATGTACACAGCCAATAACAGAATAAGTCTGAGGTTTTACACATCAATTTAGTACTTAATTACACAAGCTTGATTCAAGGAAAGAGAAGGGCGGGGGTCAGCCAAAAGGTGGCATCATCAGAGGAGGGGGGAGAAGTGTTCAGCCATGAGGAGACATTGTTAGTTACAAGGTGGTAGGGTAAGGGGGGTCCCAGGGGAAGGTGATATTCAGTGGTGTGATAATTGAGGAAAGGGGTAGGTACTGGGAAACTGTCGGCTGAGTTATTATCACATTAGCATTGGCAGGTACAGATCATTTTTGAGCCAAGGAAGAGTCTAATCCCAGTTTTGA
Source organism: Neoceratodus forsteri (assembly GCA_016271365.2). Taxonomy (NCBI): domain Eukaryota; kingdom Metazoa; phylum Chordata; order Ceratodontiformes; family Ceratodontidae; genus Neoceratodus; species Neoceratodus forsteri. The sequence continues at coordinate 776,950,899 of CM028131.1, forward strand.
AAGTACTAATCTTGGGTGTCTAAGAGAGGTCAGTGGGTAGTGCATTGTACCACTTTGGTCCCTGATACAGGATGGAGTTTTGGGCAAGTTTTGTCCTTTTGAAGGGAATCACCATCCTGTGAGTGGCCGTACTTCGGGTCGATTTTGTAGGGACAGCCAGCCTAAAGTGGCCTCCCAGTGTGGAAGACGACAGACCCAGCAGCACCTTTTTTAGAAGCAGGCGGGTTTGATATTGCTCTCGAAGGCTGAGTGGGAGCCACCCAGTGTCTTTGTAGAGCATGCAGGTATGGGTGTCAATGACAGCCCCCAGAGTTAGGCAACATGCTTTATTGAGGAGTGTGCTGATCCTGTTTAGGGCTGTTTTTGTGCCTGCCCCATAAATAGGCAATCCATAGTCTATGGTAGACAGTACTGAACTACTAGTGACTAGTTTGAGAGCATCAGCAGTCACTGAGTGTCTATGATGGTAAAGCACACCCAGCTTTGCATTTGCAGTCTTGATAACTGAGTCTGTAAGGCTTGAGAAGGTGAGGGTGTCATCAAATGTGATGTCGAGATATTTGAACTTGGTGACTTGGTCTAGAAACTCACCCTTTTGGTTATGTATCGGCAATGGCAGGTATTTCTTTTTGCTTTGAGAGGTGGTGAAGAGCATATTCTTAGCTTTTTTGACATTTAACAGTAGTTTGTTTTCTGTGAACCACGATTCAAGTTTAAGGAAGCCACTTTGGAGATCTGCTGTGATGGAGTGGAGGTTTTTACCACTAACTGATATTACTGTGTCATCAGCATAGAGAACTGTGCTTGCTGAGCATGCTGTAGGGGTGGAGTTGATGAAAATGCTAAAGAGTAGATGACCAAGGATTGACTCCTTCGGGACCCCAAGGGTCACCTCATTAGCTGCAGATAGGGTATCACCTATTTTGACTCGTGTCCTTTTGGTGAGGTAGCTGCCAAACCAACTTAATGTCTCAGGGGATAGACCTGTGGATAGAAGGCAGCTTAGGAGGAGGTTGTGATTTACAGAGTCAAAGGCCTTCGTAAGGTCGATGAAGACTGAATCAACTGCATGCCCATTGTCCAATGCTTTGTATAAGTGGGATGAGTAGTCCACTAGTGCGGTTAGTGTGGAATGCTTTTTTAGGAAGCCATGCTGCTGTACACAGAGTAGATTATGTTTATCTAGGTATTCCGTAAGTTGCTCTGAGACCATTCTTTCGAGTACTTTAAATAGTGGAGGGAGGATGGAGATGAGTCTGTAGTTGGCATGGAATGGAGCTGGGGGGAGGTTTAGGAAGGACATGAGGAAGGATTTCTTCACTGAGATAGAGATGGATGCCTGGAACAATTTTCCAGTGGAAGTGGTGAGTGAAAAATAAGTGGGCTGCAAGCATGCATGGGATAGGTATAAAGGAAAACTGATACGAAAGCTAGGGCAAGGGTGTGTGGCTGATGACCAGGTAGAGTCTGCAGTGGCAGAATAGGTAGGAAAAAGAAGAGCAGACTAGGTGGGCCAAGAGGTCCTTATCTGCTGACAAATTCTATGTTTCTATGTTTTTATGGATCCACTTATGCTGAATGGCTCCTGGAATCACTGGGCAAAAACGGGGTCCTTAACATACTATGCATGTTTGATTTACCAGTGAGATGATGAGTATTCTCAAGGTGGTTGGTTAAAATGTCAAGGGTGTCTTCTTGATGATTAAAAGGGGCAAAATGTCTAGGAGAACCAAGGCCGGGGGTTGTGACCTGGCATTGCTTCAGGAAACCAGCCTTTCCTAAATTGAGCATGCTAAATTATGCAGAAGTTGAGTGGATTTGCTGGTGGCCTCATCGTACCCCTCCCACAAGAGGCCTGGGTGGCTATTTTAATTAGAAAATGCCTACAAGTGCATCAGATGACTCCTACACTGACCAAGGTGGGTGGTTAGTTTTAGCACCCATGGAAAGCTAAGGCTTCATACAGGCTATGTGTAGCCTTCATTTATCGGTTCTTTGGACAGTGTTAGAAAATTAGAAGACTTGCCTTCAGGCATATTAATGGTGTGAGGTGACTGGAACATAGTCGAAAACCCAATCTTAGGCAAGTTATTTAGATATCTTGTACCCTTTCACATGGCACTAAAACCTTAATAGCCTTATGACAAGAGGCTGATCTGATAGATGTTTGGCAGGAAGCCCACCAAAATATCAATTATACCTTCTATTCCCCTCTGAATCATTGTCACACTAGATTGGAGAGGTTTTACATGTCAGGCCCCCACTATCACCTAGTACACAGCTGTAACATAGGCCAATAACTTTCTTGAACCATACACTGGTTTCCTTAGGGCTAGAGATTAGCGCCAACCTAAACATACTGATATAAAGACTGAATGCTTGTCTTTTAAATGATGAACAACTCCTAACCCACATTCAAGATGAAATAGAGAGCCATCTGACTCATAAGTTAAATGAGGAAATATAGCTAAAGTTTGGGATAGATTAAAAGTGGTGCTTAGGGGTAATTGCATCTTGTATGTCTCTCATAAAAATAATGGATGGCCTGAGAAGAATAGCTCTTTGATAAATTAGACACCCTTGAATCCCAGCATATGAAGTCCAAGAATGAACAGCTCTTACAAGAAATAAAGGGGGTAAGGGCAGAGCTAGATAACCTATTAACAAAGGTGGAAGAGCAACTCTGGTTCATAGGTCAAAAATATTGTATTACAAGCAAGGTAGCACAGCAGGCTGGCTCATGGCCTTTAAGCAGAAGAAGCAAGATGCAGATTACTACATTCTGAAGCTACATCTGGCACACAACACACTTTGGTGGGCTGTAGCCCCTTTGGAGACTGTGTAAGGGTTCCAGAAGTTCTATTCAGCCCTATATAATGCCAATACCCATACTGAGTTCATGGGATCCATTATCAAGTTCCTGAATAACCTTCCTCTTCTGTGCCTCCACCAGGAGGCACTAGATCCCCTTGAGGAGTCAATCACACAGGAGGAATTTGAGGAGGTTATCAAATCCTTAAATTACAATAAATCACCTGGGCCCGATGGCTTTGTAGCTGAGTTTTATAAAATCTTTAGGGAAGACATAGCCCCACTGCACACTAAAGTTTTTAATAAGTTCCATGAGGAAGACGAACTGCCCAATTCATAGATGCAAGCTTTTATAACATTACTCTCAAAATCTGGGAAAGACGACACAAATAGCATTTCATTTCTCCTTATCTTATTATTAAATCAGGGCCTTAAAATATTCACCACCATTGTTTCAAATTGGCTGCAGAAAGTAATATGCCATCTTATACATCCCAACCAAATGGGATTTATCCTGGGCAGGAACTGGTCAACATTCACCGTCTTCTATTATTAAACTTATTTTATTCAGATTTTCGTCATACTGTACTTATCAAGTCATACATAGTCAGAACTGGGCAACAATAAATGTAATGTAAAACACATCTGTTAAAAGTGGTTAGAAATGACAATAGCACTAGTGGCTAGCAGTTAGAAAGAGAGTGTACTAAGTCCTCGAAAAATTAGTTCTAGGCTGGAAAACAGTGCAACATTGTATATAGCCTATCACATAATGTATGTCCAAACATGGAAAAAAAGGGAGCCATAGCCCTGTGTTACAGGGAACTCTAACTATATAACAAAACACAGTAAGTGCTGCAAAATAAAATAATATTGGATGTACAGTATGATTGAGAACAGAACCTGGTCACTGGTGAGAAAAACTAGTTCTAAGGTTGCCACAGATCACAGGTGACTGAGTAAAACCAGTTTGAGTAACGGTAGATTAGACTGGTAGGAGTCAGCCTATCTCAGATCTGGGAGGTTGAGGCTGCAGGTGAAGGAGTTAATCGCCTGTATGGGGCTAGTTCTAAGATATAGTAGGCATAGAGTGGAGACCATATTCTGGGTATTTCATCACAGTATGTGATGTTAGGAGAGACAACTGTTTGTATGTTGCCAGTTGAACTGTACTGGAAAGGAATTCATTCACAGTACTGTAGGTGTTCAAGGGTCCACCGTCTATGCAGTAAAAGCCTTTTGACTTCAATACTTGTATAAATCACCAGATCAAATTGATGTTTCAATAGATTGGGTGCGTCCTGTCTTAAGCCCAGAAGAAACAGGCCTGGAGACAAAGGAATATGTGTGTCTAAAGCAAGCTCCAGGATGGTGGGTGCAAATGCCAGGCAAATAATATTTTAGCATGAAGCATACTCATAGAATGTGAAAAAGTATCCTTTGAGTTTACCACATCTCCAGCAGTGATCATTAAATATGAGTTGGGTTGCATGTGGCACAACCAGGGTGCGGTACTAGCAGCACAGAACATTATTTTGTATGAGTCTGCTGTGGTGCTCTTTCACAGGGTTGCAAATCGTTCTCCAGCAAGTCTGCTGTTTGTCACCCCCAGTGCTATGGACCAGGGCCACTGCTCAGGTGCATCATGCTTTAGCAATTTGCATCCAGGATGTAGTCCTTGATTAGGGAATATATGGCCCCCATTTTCGCTGAGGACTTGGATAGCCAGGAGGAAAGGTGATACAGAGGTAGTGGAGAGGAAACTTCTCTGAGCAACTTGAGGTGAGGGGCCAGAGCACTGTGCAATTGGAGGAATCTTCAGAGTTCTGTTTTTTGCAGTCCATAATGAGTCTGAGGCCCTGGAATGAGTTCAGGGTATTACTGCAGGGGAGGAGGAAGTCTGATGGGGTGTGAATGTCCCGTGCTTTCCAGTGCTGACAGTCATGGTGTTTCTGTCCTACTGTAATGATCAGGTTGCAGTAGAGAAGAGTAAGAGCTATGTGAGTCAATTCAGTGCATAGCCACTTCCCCCATTTGATATCAGACCTTATGAGAGGAGCAGATCGTGGAGGGAGCATTTGCAGGCTGACTCTGGGGTCCAAAAAAACAGACAGTAAGGGTTGCCAATCCATCAGAGGGGATTCAATAATTGACCATGGGGGGATAATTCAGGGTTGTGCAATGACCAGGTTGTTTGTGCAGTTTTGAGTACCCAGTAGTATCTCCTATACCAGGGTAACCCCCTCCCTCCCTTTTTACCGGTGAGACCTAAGCTGTGCCCTACTATATCTGGGCTGCTTGCCTTCCTAGATGAACTTCCCAATGAGTTTGCCTATGCCATCAAACCAGCTATTGGGTATAGATGTAGGAATATATGAAATGAGAATAGCTTCAGGGCTGTAATCATCTTTACTGCTTCCACCCTACCTGCCATTGATAGCTAGAGGTTTCCACCAGTCCAGTTTGAGCTGTAGCTTGGCGAGAAGTGGTGCGAAGTTCATGTTGCACAGTTTACTAATTTGGGGGGTGATTTTGATCCCATAATATGTAATTTTGTCTTGGGCCTACTGCAGGCCGAGATCTGAAAAGGTAGAGGACTTGCATTTATGATTAAGAGGCAGGAGCTTGGTCTTACTATGATTTACCCTGTGCCTTCACAAGGAGGCAAAGGCCTTTTCTTGATAAAAATATGTTTATTAAAATTAATAACTGTAAGCACCGCCAGTATGGGTGCTTACTATTCTGCTCTTGTTCCTTCCCTTTCCCTCTGATTGGCTGTAGAGTTGTTGCCCGCCTGCAGGTTGAGTGGGGCTATGACTCCAGGACCAGGTATTTATGGGAGGTTTTGCACCTTTTTGGGGGAGAAGGAAGGTGTCGGCAGAAAGGCTGTGAGTTTGGAGCTGGGGTGGCCTGTACAGGCCCTGGCCCAACTGGGATTTTTAAGCAGGTGCCGTGTGGTCAGTCATCCGGGAACTGGTGCTGGGGTAGAGGTAAAGAGATGTGGTGGGTTAAGTGGATGGCAGTTGTCATGCATGGGTTCATCTCTGTGGTGCCAGTTGGGTCAGTAGTTTCCACATTTGAATGGGCCCCATTGCCATTTTAGGGGAGCCATAGCCCGTGGAGTGCTAGGAGGACCCACCATGTAAACTGTGGTACTGGGTGAGTCAGCAGTGAGTCCAAACAAACATTATTTCTGGGTCCTACTGTTGGGGCAGTGTGGTGGTGAGACCCCATGCTGCGGGGATGGTAGTGGTGGCAGCTTGCCGTCCCTTTTCCAGTGTGCTACTTCAGCTTGACCCAAGTGTTGTTGGGGCCCATAAAATTTTGCTGGGGTCTAAGTTGGTGTATGTTTGGGATTGCCAGGGCCTGTGCTGAGTCTCCCTGGGATGCTCGGAGCCCAGTGCACCTAGGAGACAAATGGGTTGGTATATGTTGTGGCCTGGGAAAGTGAAATCTGCAGTGTTTGGGAAAAATCTCAAGAACACATCCTTTCTGTGTTGCTGCCAGCAAATTGGAGGCCCTATTCGGCTTCTCAGACTATCCAGATTAGATTTCCCCAGATCATCAAGTAATGTGCTGTGGCTTCATGTCACTGAATTTCAGCTACCTCAGAAGCTATGCTGCTTGTGCCCCACTGCTCCATGGAGAGGAAAGTTTCTATTTCATGCAAAGTTAAATGTTTTTCATTTGCTGCATTCATCTGCGTGGACCTTGAACTTAATTGATAAAGTGCTTTGCCAACCTTAACCACCTAGTTGCCCCATCTAGCTGCTATTGCACTAGGACTTGCTGCACCCCATGCCTGACTTCCAATCAAGCATGAATTCTGAATTAAGGTAACTGTTTTTTCCATCTGAGGCAGTTGGACTGCTGTCTGTGTTGAAAGGCCCTCCTCCCTTTTACATCAGGTACCCCTAGACATAGAGCAGGGGCTTACAACTTGGAGCTCATGTGGGATTTGACTGTTGGAGTGGAGTTTCATATCTGGACTTATTCCTGGGGCTCAGCAGTGTCTGGAGACTGCTTGGACTGATTCAGTGGTTTCCGGCCTCTACGACCCATCATTTTGTTGATACTGTTTCACACCTTTTCCCTGGTGGTGCCATTTTAGCAGGCCTTTCTGTATAAGCAATACTATGCTAATGTGCCTATGGCAGTTGTGAATGGATAATTCACTTGGACTGCTGGGAGGAGGGAATGTGAAGTGTTGTGGGATATCCTTGGCAAGCGCCATTATTCTGCATCTGTGGCATCGTGATATCGAAAAGTGGTAGACATTACCAGCTTTAGCACTCTTTTTGAAAGCAAACAAGTAGTGACTTCTCCTCAGCAATTGCAAGGACTGGCAAAATGGTGGAGGCCCCCAAGCTGATGGGACAGACAGCAATTGTGCCAGCTGCGGCTGACAGCGGAGAAGACCTCAACATTGGACCGCTGTGCTGTTTGCAATCATCAGAGGATAGGAATGACCCACCTGCCCCTCTGTCCTAACTGTGTTCGTGGTGCGCCCACAACATCAAGCTTGCTGAGTCAGCAGTATCTCACTCCCTGGAGCTGGAGCTGGCCCGTGACTTGATGCCTTTGTGTACCTCCACCACCCCTGCTAGCATGGAGGACTGGGAGGAAATTAAGTCTGCTCCAGGTGGCATAGAGAAGGACTCTAAAACTGAAGGCACCCCCAGTGGAAAGTGAGTATAGATGTCTGCCCAGTTCATCTCCTTCTAAGGCCTCTGTGTCTCCCCGTGGCAGAGGGAGAGGGTGGGCACAAAAGCATTAGGACTCTGTTTGACCCACAAAGTCCAAGCCTTCCCAAATGTCTGATGTGGCTGGACCAGCTTCCTCAAAAAAGGACAGCGCTGACAAAAGTGGAAGCCTCTGATGTGATCTTGGAGGAAGAGATGTCCAGCAGCACTGAATTGGATGGGGAGTTTTGGGGAGGAGGCTTCAAATCAAATCAAATTTATTTTTAAGCACTGTTACAGCAAAAACAATAAAATCAAAAATACAATAATAAATGGAATAGGATCAAGTAATAAAAATACTCATACAGTAGTAATAGAACTAACTGTCACACAGTTAAAATATTCAAATTCAGATTCACAAAAGCTAACTATTATTAGAGTTGGGAAAGGCTAACTGAAATAATTGTATTTTCAGAGTGATTTTTAAGCTCTCGATGGTCAGGCACTCTCTAATCCAACGAGGTAGAGAATTCCACAGGGTAGGGGACACAAAAGCAAAAGAGCGTTCATGGGTGGAGTATAAGTCAGTACAACTCATACTGTTGAAGGTGCACATATTGTGCAGCCGAAGAGACAGGCACATACCCAAAGCAGCAGAAGCAGCACCTCTTTTGTGTGGGATTTATTTTTGTCACAGATCCCAAAGATTCTAGCATTACAATTTGCTAGGCATACAAAGCTAGAGTTAGTCGTGGCAAGCCTGGTGGAAGGCTTGGGACAACAGGTCAACGTAGCCACATGAAAACTAAATATTTAATTTGGTATGTGGCAAAAGCATGAGCGGGAAGCAAAGATGGGGTTCAGGAGACCTATTTCATTTTCTGGGCATGGGGGATGAGATAAGGATGAAAATGAGTATGATGATTCCATGCTTTTGAGGCAGAAAGACATCAGCAGTATTACCACTACTAGTAGCAATATCACTAGCAGCAGCAGTAGCACACTTAAACCACTAACCACCAGCACCCCTCTTAGTAAAATTAGTAATCCGGCTACTGGTATTTGTGGGTATTTTACAAAGGAGAAATGCATGACAACATGTGCAGGTAGTATCAGTACTACATATGGGTGGACGAAGGTTGCCATTTCTACCTGAATAGAACTTTCACGAAATGTGACAACTTTTGTGGAAGTTTCAGAGCTTCCACCAGTGGAGGATTAGAAAACTTCCAAACGTTTGGGGCTAAATTTTGACCTGTTCACCAAACCCAGAACATCCCCCTTCCCATGGCTAACAGGCCCCCCAACCCAATGTAACCCCTGCAGTGCCCCCACCACCCTGATCACCAGCACCCAATGTATTTAATCAATCTAGCCAAACCCTGGTAACTACTGGTGCCTACCCTCATCACGACCAACCGCCAGTGTTCTGCCAGTATTATTAGTCTGTTACTTCCTCGTCGGCAGCTCACTGAATGTGAATGAATGAATGCATGCATGCACTTTATTCATTCACTCATATTTCAGTGGGCTACCAGCTGAGGAAGAAAGTGGAGGGCTGTGCCGGTGGCCCACTCCATTTGGGATGGGGAACAGGTGTGACATTACCTGTTGGGATAGGGAGGGTGGGGGTCATTAGACCACCAAGAAATAAATACATTATAAAAATAAAATACTGGGGATCGGTATTCAAGGACTGGGAGGAAGGGGAATTTACTACCACTAGACCACCAGGAAAAAAAAAAATTGTTCTAATATACAGGGGATGGGGATGGTGCTGGGAGGGTAACAGACTAATAATACTGGGAGGGACACTGGTGGATGGTCAGGTATGGGTAGGGGCCACTAGCCACCAGGGTTTGGTTGATTATGCATGCAGTGGATGTCCTGTACCTGGACTTCAGTAAGGTATTCGATTCCATTCTGCATGGGAGACTTAGAATAAAACTTGAAGGGGCAGGAGCAAAGATTGTGGGATGGGTGACAAACTGGCTACAGGGAAGGCAGCAGAGGGTGGTGGTGGTGGAAGGGGAACTCTCATCCCCAAGGGCAGTAACGAGTGGGGTTCCACAGGGCTCAGTGCTGGGACCAGTATTATTTGGGATATTTATTGCAGACATTTCCATGGGCATCAAGAGCAGGATCAGCCTGTTTGCCGATGACATCAAGAGAGGGGTGGTGGTGGATGACATAGATGGGTGGCAGAGTTTGCAGGAAGATCTGAAAAAGCTGGAGACCTGGTCAGACACTTGGCAGCTGGGGTTCAATGCCAAAAGTGTAAGGTACTGCATTTTGGGGCAAACAATACAAGGAGAAACTACCAACTCGGGGGAGTGCAGCTGGCGGAGACTGAGGAGGAGAAGGACCTGGGGGTGGTCATCATGAGATCAATGAACAACTCAGCACAGTGTAGGAAAGCAGCAACAAGGGCCAACAAAATGCTGGTTTGTATCACAAGGGGAATAACGTCAAGGAGGGGAGAGGTGATTCTGCTGCTCTATAGATCATTAGTTAGACCTCGTCTAGAATACTGTATGCAGTACTGGTGCCTGTACCTGAAAAGGGTCATTAACGTACTGGAAGGGGTGCAGTGCAGAGCAACTAAGATGATCCAGGGACAGGGGACTTATCGTATGAGAGCAGGCTAAAAGAGTTGAAAATGTACTCACTGGAGGAGAGGAGGGACAGAGAGGATATGATTGAGACATTCAAGTACATGAGAGGGATAAATAAGACTGGCACGGAGTGGCTATTCAGGGTAGGGGTGGGAAGGGACATTCGAGGCCATGACATGAGATTGGGGGGCAGGTTCAGGAGGGAAATGAGGAGACACTTTTTTACAGAGATGGCGGTGGCAGGGTGGAATGCGTTACCAGCAGAGGTGGTAACCTGTAAAAACAGTGGGCTGCTTTAAAAGGGGCTGGGACAGGGCAAGAGGAAAGATAAAGGGAGGGGGTGAAGAGGGAGGGGCAGCTGCAGAATAGTGCTGCTAGCTGCAAAATCGAGCAGACTCTATAGACTAAATTGCCTTTTTCTGCTGTCAAATTTCATATGTTCGAATTATTAAATATGTCAGGTGTCAGGTGATTGGGCGGGGGTTGGAGGCACCACTAGCCACAGGGATTTCTTTATTTTTCAGTGAGGCAACAGAGGATAGCAGGCAGAATGTCTGTGAAAGATTGGAAATTGTTTTCCGAACTTTCTCAGAAGCAAAAGTCAGACTTTCTCTTACATTCTGCCTGCGGAAGTTTTATTTCGCACACCCCTAGTTCTACATTACCTCTGTCAAGTGTAACACCAAGCACACCAGTTGCATCAACTCCACTTGTTCAACTGAAGATTTCAGAAGCACTTTTAAAAAAACTAGATTCCACAGTAACCACCCAGTTCCCTGTGAACTGAATGCCTGTTTAGCCCAAATGCTGGCAGTAGATATGTTGCTGTATTTATTTGTTGACAACCCTGGTTTCTTCACTTGATGAGCAGAGTAGTTCCGAAGTGGAACATTCCATCCTGTGCATATTTTAGACAAAGGCTGTCCCAGAACTGTTTAAAGAGCTTATTTATTTATTTATGTATTTATTTATTTGTAAATTGGTTTACAACCTTTGAGCCAGAGGCTCATTTCCAAAGGTACCTCGTCACACTGAGGACAAACAGAACAATTTTAGGTTACAGAATACAAGTCACTGACTAGAGTTACACAGAAAGACAGAAAGAGTGTAGTGTCCCATGCAATAGGTCATTCTGCTGTAGACCGTGTTCATCTAATCACAGATATGCGGAGCAGTAGGCCAGGTGCAGCCTCCTCATATACGTGTATAACATGCCACTGGGCTCATTTCCCTAACTGTCCCTCAAATTTTTGTAATTCTCCTTCCTGCCTAAACTATTTACCACTTGGGGTGTACGTCAACAGACCACACTCAGCATGTCTTGTACAGATACCATGCAACTCACTTCCATGAATATATTGAGTGAGCTTCAGGTGCAAATTGATTATTGGTTGAGGTCACTTGGCATGAAGGTCAAGTTTATTGCCAGTGATAATGGCCGTAATGTGGTTAAGGCAATTGAGGATGGGTCATATAATCATGTTCCTTGTTTTGCACACTGCTTTAATTTGATTGTGCAAGATTTTCTCAAGAGTAATAAGGACATTGAAGATATGGTCACAGCTGCATGTCGCTTGTGTGGCAATTTTAGCTATTCAACCAAAGCCCAGAGTGAACTGAAACAGCATCAGTTTACAAAATGGAATTCCACAGAATCACCTAAAGCAGGAGGTGGCCATGTGGTGGAATTCTGCTTTGTACATGCTTGAACACCTGTTTGAGCAATACAAGACATTAACGGACTTCACCATGCTGCAAAAAGATCGTGAGATATCCTCCCTCTCCATCACTATGGCTCAGTGGAACCTAATCTACAGTGTGATTCAAATCCTGCAGCCATTTGAGCATGCTACTCAAGCGGTAAGTGCTGCAAATGCCTGTATCAGCCAGGCAATACCACTGATCCATGTTCTACTACAGTCACTTAAAAACATAAGGGAGCAGTTTGAATGTAATGGTGATAGCCCTGGCATTGAACTAGCAGATAGGATGATACAACGTGCATCCACTGACCATCGTTTGTGCAGCACATTGGAGTCTAATGTTTATAGTGTTGCCACATTATTGGATCCACACTATAAGCACGGCATTCATGTCTTACCTGAGTCGGGAGATGTTGAAAATAAAACTGATGTTCTGACAGACCTGGTTAAGAAACAGATGATGGTCAGCAAAGCAAGCAATGATAGAAAGCAGCAGCAGCAAGAAGCATCTGGGCATTCTATGTTCTCAGCATCATCCACTTGTGCCACAAGCAGTAAGGCATCAACATGTCTGTCTGTCAAAAGCTTCACCACATCTTGTGTCAAGCCAGCTAAAGAAAGTGGTGGAAAATTAAATCCCTTATAGTCAATTCTAAGTCAGGTGGGTGTGTCAAGCAGAAAGGTAGTGCAACCTGACCGAGAGAGCAAGATATCAGTGAACTCGCTTGTACAGGCATACATGGAGAACACAGAAGAGTTGGGTCCAGATGATGAACCACTGTTGTACTGGAATGGTAAACTCACAGTGTGGTCTGCACTTGCCAAAATGGCTATTAAGTACCTTTCTTGCCCATTAGCCAGCGTCAGCTCAGAAAGAGTTTTTAGTGCTGTAAGGGCTATCATAACAGACAGGAGGACATGTCTGTCAAGTAAGAATGTTGAAATGCTTTCCTTTATTAAAATGAATAGGGACCACATCCCACCTGATTACAAACTAAGTGACACATTGAGCTACCATGATGAGGGAGGAGAAGAATCCTCCAGACATTCATCAGAGTTGTTGATGAAGGATGATGACAGTTTACCCATGCCTCAATGACAGTCGGTATGGAGACACCCCCGACAGCGACAGCCGCAGTGCCGACTGTCGGCATTGCAGTGTCGGGGATGCCTCTGTGCATCCATCAGGGGCTTCGCCCCTGAATCCCCCAACACCCTCCCGGTCTCTAGGATTCTAACTCTGAGTTGGAGTTGGACCAGGTGGGGCGAACAACCAGCAAGGCAGTACCGATCGCCAAACAGACCACCACAGCGACAGGCAGATTTTGCCCTATTCCTGTTGCTGTGGTGGTCTTTGCGATCTGGAAGTCGCTGCGGCAATGTATATCGATGATGACAGTGTCATGATGGATGACCCCTAAGATGAGGATAATGCTGAGGAGCATTTCAAACACACTTAGTTAAATGTAGCTAAAAAACAAAGTCCTGCTGTGTCCATAAACCAAATTTATAGTGAAATATAAAGTGGGCAGTGAAATTCCTGTGTCCAGATTGACTGTTATTCTTTGTTTGTACAACTAGCTATGGCAGCAATAGAGTGCCACCAATAAAAGCAAGTCCTAGCCAACAAGGGCAACTCACATAATTCATGAGCCAGCTACTTCCTAATTTCCATCACAAACATGGCTGCACTGCAGTCTTCACTTATATATTAACTCAGCTACTGTAGGCCCTAAAAATGCAGTCCCTTAAATGAAATAAAGTAAGTAAACCAATCCGATATAATATTATTTAATATTTACACTCATAAGTTGCCATTCTTACATGTGTCAGACAAATTTTCAGTAGTAAGTACTATTCAGTTTCCTTTATTGGTGTTTCTTTGATGCTCGTGAAACATCCCCTTCCCATCCCTAGCAGTTTGCCAGACAACTTGGAGTGCCGGCTTCTTATCTGTCAACAAATAAAATTGAGGTTCTGGTGCAACCAGAGGCCTGTGTGTGTGTCGTTGTGTGTATCCCAGTGGAACTCAGATGAACTGAGAAATCAACCGTGTATTACATAAGTAATAATACCCGACAGGGGTGGGTGTTATTGGGATATAACGGATCAGCCCAGAAGTGAAATGAGGCCGAGCTGCAGGCCTTATAGCCTGGAAGGTCCGTTATATCCATAGCGCCCACCTGGAGGGTATTATACTTTAGAAAGTGGGCTAATAGTATTTGTTTTTTGTAATAAAGTTTATAAAAAAGAGGGTTTGATATTAATAATAATGAAGAGAAATAGCAGGTTCTGTAAAATAGTCTCTTTGGTGCCACTAGAGGGTGCAATTGCTTATGAAAGTGTCTCTTTTTTTTTTAGCATTGGATTATAGTGCAGCGGTTTGTTATTGTGCTGTTTGAGAATCTGAACCCCAATGGATTTTTCGGGATCACGCTACCATTACGGATTAATGTATATAGGGGAAAAAATGGTTTTGGTTCCAGACTATGAGCACGGAGCATGTGGCAGCCGTGAAGCGGGAATGGCGTGCAGCTGTGTTAGGCGCGATGGCTGATGAAGAGTGCCAATTCAAAAAGAAGGTATTTTCACACGTTTTTATGTTGGGGTGATTTGTTTGTGGCTAGGGAAGAGTTTTTTGTTTGGCATTTTAGCTTGGTAAGATTGGGGACCGCAGCGGGAATTTCCGTAAAATCAGTCCCTAGCACAGAGTCATGCTACCGGATAGTGTCAATTACTAGAGCAGGGTGCTGATCGGAGGATGGTGTTCTGCTTATGTTACTAAAATGAGAAAAAAATAAATGTTTATTTGGTTGTTTTTTTTTTTTTAATTATTTGTCGGTGGTGAGTGGGTGCATGAACTCGTGAGGTGAAATGCAGAGTTTCAGCATAGGAGTGAGTGTGGGAACAGCGTAGACAGAGGGTAACAGGTGGTATTAGCGGTGGCAGGACAAACTTGTTTTGTGCCGGGCATTGTTAAGAAATAACAGCCTTGGTGGTAGGGAGATTCGGCCAATCAGAAAGGAGCTTTTCCTTTACCCATTTTCTAAATGTACTTAGCAGTTACCATTCTGTTTGTGTGCTTTTTGGGGTGTGGGAGGATTGTATTAGTGGAATAATGTGGAGCTTTTAATTCTTCCATTCCATGGTACACAATCACACAATGTATTTAGTTTGAACAAAGACAGTTCACTGAAAGGTGAAAAAAATCCCTGGAGTGACTAGTTTAGATTATTTAGCAACCTTTAGTACATTTCTTGTGGCTTTGAAAAGTTATAGAATGCTCTTTTTCAAAAAGTTGAGTATGGTCCCATTTTATGTAAGCAGAAAGACATTGCTGTGTGTCAGTAGTACAGAGATACCCATAGGCACAGACCTAGAGAAGATCCTCAAGGCACTTTTCTTGTGTTGACGATCCTCACTGTGCCTGTGTGTTTGAGGCTATTTCTGTCAGTAGTACTACCAACACACAGCCATGTCTTACTTATTGCTTAAAATGTGTCCATAGTCAGCTTTTTTAAAAAAGAACATTCTAAAAGTGGTAAATGCCACAAGAAATAACTAAAATGTTGATAAATAATGCTAAATAGTCCCTCCGCATACGTTTTTTTCACCTGTCAGTAATCTTTCTTTATTCACACTAAAAACACTGTGTGATTGTGATTGCCAAGGAGTGGAAGAATTTAAAGCTCTGCAGTATTCCAATAGTACAATCTCTACCCCATCCCCCACTCTACACGCACACACATAATGGTATTATGGAATACACAATTCCAAAACTCATCAGAGTTCCACTGGCATACACACAACGACGCACACAACGGCCCCTAGTTGTGCCAGAACTTCATTTTTAGCTGTATACATGTAAGGAGCAAGGATATCTCTGGCAAAGTGGTGCAGATAGGGGTGAGACTTAATTGCTTGATAATCAAAGAAACACCGTCAATGGAAACTAAGAATGGTACTTGATTGTTAAAACTTGTGTATATACGTGTGTAAGGGACCGTGGGCCTATGAGTGTTAAAAACATCATAGGTTTCCTACCTTTATTTCAAGTAATGGACTTTTGTCTTTTACTTTTAGGGCCTATTTGTTAATACTTTATATATGCGTAAAGGCTGCCACCATGTTTGTGATGCAAAGTAGGAATTAAGTGGCTAATGAAGTCTTTGAGTTCGGTTCCCCTTGTTAGCAAGGACTTTTTTGGGGCCATTGGTGGTACTTTCTTACTACCATGGTTTGAAACAAGTGTCATACATATAGGACACATGGATTTCCTTGCCTGGTTTTATACTGCTGCAATAAAGAACCAAAGACAAGTGAACTACTGATATCTCTCCTGCTACTGCCAGTGGGCTTGTATACTTTATGCTCCCTCCAATCCACGTGGGATCCAGCTGTGACCAAGAAGAACATTTATAGTGAAGTGAAAGCTACCCTGATGGTGCTACTGTACTGATGCATGTGGTCTTTGCT
This sequence comes from Neoceratodus forsteri, assembly GCA_016271365.2. Taxonomy (NCBI): domain Eukaryota; kingdom Metazoa; phylum Chordata; order Ceratodontiformes; family Ceratodontidae; genus Neoceratodus; species Neoceratodus forsteri. The sequence goes on from CM028131.1 coordinate 776,967,186, forward strand.
CCTGTGCATGCTCCTACACCATACACATGTTTGATGATGCTGCGATAAAGAACCAAAACCTAATGACCTGACAGCTGCCCTGCTGGTGCTGCGGATGCCTGTGGCCTGTGCTCCTGTGACTGCTCATACACCACGAACATGTGTAATGATGCTGCAATAAAGAACCAAAGCCTAATGACCTGACAGCTGCCCTGCTGGTGCTGCTGATGCCTGTGGCCTGTGCTCCTGTGACTGCTCCCACACCACGAACATGTAGTAATGATGCTGTGATAAGGGCCAAAGCCTAATGACCTGACAGCTGCCCTGCTGGTGCTGCTGATTACTGTGGCCTTTGCTTTTGTGCCTGCTCCCACACCACGAACATGCGTGATGATGCTGCGATAAGGAGATAAAGCCAAATGACTGGACACCTGCCCTGTTGTTGCTGCGGATGCCTGTGGCCTGTGCTCCTGTGACTGCTCATACACCACGAACATGTGTAATGATGCTGCGATAAAGAACCAAAGCCTAATGACCTGACAGCTGCCCTGCTGGTGCTGCGGATGCCTGTGGCCTGTGCTCCTGTGACTGCTCATACACCACGAACATGTGTAATGATGCTGCGATAAAGAACCAAAGCCTAATGACCTGACAGCTGCCCTGCTGGTGCTGCGGATGCCTGTGGCCTGTGCTCCTGTGACTGTTCATACACCACGAACATGTGTAATGATGCTGCGATAAAGAACCAAAGCCTAATGACCTGACAGCTGCCCTGCTGGTGCTGCGGATGCCTGTGGCCTGTGCTCCTGTGACTGCTCATACACCACAAACATGTGTAATGATGCTGCGATAAAGAACCAAAGCCTAATGACCTGACAGCTGCCCTGCTGGTGCTGCGGATGCCTGTGGCCTGTGCTCCTCGGCTGCTCATACACCACGAACATGTGTAATGATGCTGCGATAAAGAGACAAAGCCAAAGGACTGGACAGCTGCCCTGATGGTGCTGCTGATGCCTGTAGCCTGTGCTCATGAGCCTCCAGTGCATGCTCCTCCACAATAACCCGAGTTTCTGATGTTATGACATGCATCAGTGTAGGTAAGTACTGTATTTTTATTTGAATTTTCATTTTTATTATCTGTTACTGAAAGCCACCTTACAGTGTAGCATGTCCGTGACACCGGGTTGCAAACTTAGTGTTTGTTTTATCATTCTTTTCTTCACAGGTCTCTCTTTCTCTCTGTCATTCACTTCATTCATAATGATGAGGGAATCCCAGTATGGTACTACTGGTTCTGCACAGTGTAGTGGAAGAAGGGAAGTATGTTTGCTTGTTTTTCGGAATTTTCTTTTTTTTAAGGTTAATACTTTGTTATCTTGGTTGACGTGGTTTAAGTATTGAATTATTTCAACGTATATTTGTTGAATGTTTTTCACATTTACTGTGTGCCTTTTTAGTAGAATAATTATTCCAGCAGCAGTTTAAGAATGGTGCTACACTATCAGAATGCATCAGGAATGATCCATGCTCCATAGTGATCAAGCTGTAAATGACAGTGTAACATGGATTAATGTAAGGCGATGTTGATCATAACAGGCAATCAGATTACAGCATTACTGAAAAAATGTTTATATCTCACTTCCAAAACTCTGATTTTGGTAAAACAAGTTTAACTGTCAGTGGCATGATAGTATTTGTTTTGATTGTCATGTACTTCATAGAATATGCAGTCTTGAATTTAAGCAGATGACACCATCAAATAATCAAAATTATGAAATGGGTAGAAAGAATGCTGGCTCCTTATTGGCCAACAACACTTTTCAGCTGGGCTGTTATCACAGCAACAGCCCAGCTGAAAGTAATATGTTTTAAAAAGGCATAACATTTACTAAAAATTGCCCATTTTCATAATCACAAAGAGGCACTCCAGGTGGTGCATTATGGTGGGCTAGTGGCCCTTCTCGGGTGGTGGAAGCACTCGGCTATACCTCATCCATCAACCCACCCGAGGTGGGCTGTTATCCCACCATAAAGCACCACCTGGAGTGCCTTATTGCTTAATTAAAGTGTTCCATCATATTGTCACTGGTAAGGGACCTAAAACTAAATGTTATCTCATTATTTTCTTCACAGGTTTGTGTCTAACTGGCATTGTATATTTACCTCATCCAGCTTACTGCATCCCATTCTGGACCTGGCCTGTGTCTTCACAGTCTACTGCATTAAGGTAAATTTTTTTTTCAGCATTGTGTTTGATTATGATTACTCACATGCATCATCTAAATGTTTTGTCCAAAAAACTTTAAAAGCATCTGTTTAAGGGATGGCGTCGGAAGGCATTCAACTGTTTGTAGGGTGGTACTACTACACACAGTAAAACATCAAATGTGGTATAAATTCTCAAAAAACATAAATTCTATTACAGTCTATTATAATTCTGATAGCGCTCACATGATAGATCTATATCTTATCTCAACAGTTATTATATATACCAAATATATATGTGTGTATGTATATATATATATATATATATATATATTATACTGCAAGTTTTCACATTAATATTTTAATGTAACAAGCAATGACTTAATAGAGGTCAGGATTTTTGAAAATGTATTCACAGCACATGTCATTGGCTTACTATTTAAGACCCTACCGTTCGGTAAATGACTTCCCATGGCTTCCCTTAAAATGATGCTTTCCTTGTTTTCAAGGAATCAGCAGAGGAAGCTCTTTCATCATACAGCATCAGTGCATCGATGTTGCAAAGATTTTTACCAATACTTCTATATTCCGTTTTAGATTGCCCCTTATCTACTAATTAGAATGATGCCCTTCTTTCCACAGTTTGCATCTGCTATAGTACATTTTTTGACAACTAAAAATAATAAAATGAGTACTCCTTTTAGTATGGCTTTAACCAGGTTTTTTGCATTATTATTCTCGACTGGTTCTGTACATCAACTGTTGAAAATAGTTCTGTTGTGATTAAAATGAGCTGCTATCTATTATGCAACAAGCAGTGCTCCCTGACCTTAGGGAACAGTTGGTGTTCAAAACTGCTGGGAATTGTGATGAAAACAGGGTCCCAGCCATATGCAATGGAGTGCTCCTTTTAATATTTCAGATTAAGAAAAAAGTACTAAAGCAGACTCAGATTGTGGAAAGAAGGGTATCATACAAGTCAAGACAGGAGATAAGGTCAGTCAATCAAAAACAGTACAAAAAAGTATAGGTCAGAATTTTGACCCAATTTAGTTAGTCTGCTTCAGCTCATGCCATACAACGACCCTCCCCGACCTCATTCATGGTGAGTCAAAAGCAGCATTGAATATACTAACATACTAAAATGCCAGCAGAATAGGCCTAATGGTCTTTCGAGTCTGCTCGATTGGTCAGCCCCCACCCTGGGTGCTGACCTTGCTGCCCCCCTCGCCTTCTCTGGCTTCTACCTTCCCAGTTCCGGATATTCTTGCTGCATTGGATTTTGCTTCCAGAACCCTTCCCCTGTACCTGTCCCAGCCCCTCTTGAACCCCTCCATCATCTCTGCCTCCACCAGCCCCCTAGGCAGTGCATTCCATGGCTCCACCACCCTCTCAGTGAAGTAGCACCTCCTCTTCTCCCTGAATATTCCCCCTCCAGCTTCCACCCATGCCTCTAGTGGCCCCTCCTCCTTCCTTCGAAGCACCCTACTGTCCCTCCCCTATTTACCCTCTTCATGTACTTGAAGACCTCTATCATGTCCGTCCCTTCTCTCTTCCAATGTGTACATATTTAGCTCTTTGAGGCCTCTCCTCATAGGTCCTGTCCCCAAGCCCCAAATCATTTTGGTTGCCCTCCTCTGGACCTCTCCAGGAGTTTAATGTCCCTCTTTAAGTGTGGCCTCCAAAACTGCACGCAGTACTCAAGGTGTGGCCTCACCAAGCAGTTATACAGAGGGAGCATCACTTCCCTCCTTCTGGAGGTGATCCCCCTAGCGATGCATCCCAGCATCCTGTTGGCCTTGGCTGCTGCCCTCCTAAAAGTCTCCGAGTTGTTCATTTTGACATCCACCACCTCCCCAGGTCCCTCTTAGCCATCGAGACTTGTAGCATTCCCCCCCCCAGGGTGTACACTTGGCCCGGGTTTCTGGCCCCCAGGTGGAGTACCTTGCATTTCCTGCATTGAACCTCAGCTTCCACTTTCTAGACCATCTTTCCAGAGCCTCCAGATCCCTGTGAGGGCCACCCTCCCCTCCTCATCCACCACCACCACCCCAGTTTTGAGTCATCCGCAAATAGTCTCATCTCACTCCTGATTCCTGTCCTTATGTCAGAGACATAGGCGTTGAACAGGAGGGGCCCAAGGACTGATCCCTGTGGGACCCCACTAATGACCCTCTTTGGGGATGAGACTATCCCGCCAACTACGACCCTCTGGGTCCGGTCCTGGAGCCAATTGCCTATCCATCTGATCATCTGGTTCCCCACCCCCATTTCTCCCAGCTTATCCTACAGGCCCATGTGAGGAACAGAGTCAAATGCCTTGCTGAAGTCTAGAAAGAGGACGTCCACTGGTCTACCAAGGTCCAAGGCACTCGTCACCCAGTCATAGAACTCCACAAGGTTTGTCTGACACGATTTCCCCGAGATGAATCCATGCTGTCTATCGTCCAGGAACCCTGACTTTTCCAGGTCCCCCTAGCCTCTCCTTGACAATGCCCTCCATCACCTTGCCCACCACCGATGTCAGGCTGACAGGCCTGTAGTTCTCTGCCACCTCCCTTGATCCCCCCTTGTGGATAGGCACTATATGCGCCACCTTCCAGTCCTGGGGCACCCACCCTGTCCTCAGAGAGATGGTGAAAAGCTCCGTCTGGGGTTTTGACAGGACATCCGCAAGTTCTTTCAGCACTCTGGGATGTAATTTATCCAGCCCCGGTGCTTTCTCCGTCTTAAGGGAGCCGAGGGCTTCCCTCACTCTCTCTGCTGTGATTTCCACTTCCAGTACCTCTTCTCAATGCTTAGCCCTCCCCCTCCTGCCAGTAATGCCTCCCCCTCTCCCCAGACCCGCCGATCGGTAAGGGTCCCCCTCTCCTCAGTATCTCTGTCTCCTCCCATGTATGATGCAGCACCCCCATTTTCCTTGGTGGAAACTGAGGTGAGTACTCATTTAGTACCTCAGCCTGCTCCCCGGTCTTGTGCCCATCTCTCCCCGATTTAATCCTGCTAATCTGCCCTTCACCCTTCGTTTTCCCCAATGTATCTAAAGAACCCTTGTTCCCTCCTGATTTCCTGGCCAGGTTCTGCTCCTTCCTTGCCTTAGCCACCCTCACCACCCTAGTGGCCCTTCTAGCAATCAGCTCACTCCCCTCGATCCCTTTCACTCCTTGAGCACTTGAATTGCCTATAGGCTGCCTTCTTTCCTGCACCACCTCCTGACCTCCCTGGTCCACCAGCAGGGTTTTCGGGCCCTACCGCATTTTCGTCTTACTCTTGCACAGGTGCTGGTAGCATCTTGCACCCCTCTCCTGATGATTTCCCACCTACTATCAGCATCCATGTCTGACCCAATCCCATCCAAATGCTCCTTAAGGATCCTTCTCATTTCCTTAAAATCCGTTTGCCTGAAGTCAGTTACCTCCGTCTTTGTGCAGCTTTCTAGCCCTCCTAGGTCCAGGCAGAAGCAGACCGTGGCATGGTCACTCCCTGCCAACGGGTCCCTTACCTCCAGGCCCCTAATCTGGTCACTGTCTGCCAGGACCACATCCAGTACCACGCCTCCTGGTTGGTTCCCCACCTGCTGAGTTAGCAGCGTCTTGAAGACATCCAACAACCTCTGTTCCCTGGTCACAGAGATGTCATAGTCTCCCAGTCTGTTCTTGGCATGTTTAAGTCCCCAACACCACCACCATTCCTCTGCCCAGTCTGCAGTGTCTCCCAACATCTGCCACCAGACTCTACTCGGCTCCTCCGCCAGAGCAGGGGGTCACCACTCCTATTTTACTCTTGCCCCTTGTTATCAAGGTGACCCAAATTGCTTCCACAGTTCCCTCCACCTCCTCTACTCCCCTATGCCAATGCAGTTTTTGACTATCATTGCTACCCCTCCTCCCCTTCCCTCCCCCCTGTCCTTCCTGAACATAGTGTAACCCTCCAGGTTCAGGTCCCAGTCGTGTCCTGCAGTGGCCCAGGTCTCAGTGACCGCTGCCACATCTACTGCTCCCTCAATTAGCATCGCCTGGAGCTCAGGCATTTTATTTCCCAAGCTCCTGGCATTTAGCAGGACTACCTTCCACCCTTTCCCTATACTTCCATTTCCCCTGCTCGTGTTCCCATGGGGATTCTGTTTTCCCCTGGTCTGCACTTTACCAGTCAGCCTTTTCCCTCAATCCTCCAGCTCCCCAGGGGGGTGGAGACAGAGTCCCTCCTTTATCGGCACCCCCTTGACAGCCTTTTCTCCCATCCCTCCCCCCTTCACAAGTTTAAACCCCACTTTTCACCAATGAACCTCTCTATTTTCAACTTAAGGATTCCCTTCCCCTCCAAATTGAGGTGGAGTCTATCTCTAGCATACAGCTCCTTATCCTCCCAGGTCTCCCCCCAATCTCCCATCAACCCATACCCATGCAAGACTGCAGAAATACAATACGTCACTTATTTTTAAACCCAAAAATGTTTACTAATAAACAAAACAACAACAACAGGAAGAACAGTAAAATATAACAATTATCTTCAAAATTCTAACACAAACAAAAACAGTAACAAGAAGTGGGGAATAAGAACTACACAAAAGTTAAACTATGTACAAGTTGCAGTGTGTGAAGTTGTGAACTTTACAAATTTACAATGAAATTACAGGTTGTCTTTTGCCGCTTGTCGTGTGGGTGGCACTAGGGGTGCAGATGGTGACACGCTACCTCCAGTGGAGGTGGGCAGCTGGCCTTGCGGGCTATCTAGCCTTCTAATAATGTCCTGCTGGTTCTTAATAATTTTTTTTAAATTTTTTTTTATTTCCTTAATGTCCTTCTCGATTACCAGCAGGCGTTGGTCCATGACCTTCATTCTCACCTCCACAGAGTGAGAGTCAGGCACTCTGCCTGACTCTGCTTGGGTTGTAGTCGACCCACTGGCTTGCTTAGCAGGTTGCTGCTTGTCCTCCATTTCAAAAGTTTTTTGGAAAGCTTTCACAATTTCTTTCAATTTCTTGTCAGCCCTCTTACTGAGATGTTGCTTGATTGGATCTGTCTCTGTAATTGAATGCATACCACAGCATTAGACTCCTAGTCCTATGCCATCTCACTGCTTCCAAGCCACTGGTCTGAGTCATGGTACTAGTACACCAATTTAATAACCAACTGCTCTGTATGGCTTTAGGTAAAGTTACTTATGTGTCTTCTTGATAACATTAACTTTATTACTCAGAATAACCATTCTGTAATGCCATTTTACATACCCATGGTAAGGCCACACCTGGAGTATGGGGTGGGAACAGTTCTGGCGACCACAACTGCAGGGGTACAAACATAGAGTGGAGTGGATGCAGAGTCTGGCAACCAAGATGGTACAGTGCTTGCACAGGAGATCATTTGAGGAATGGCTGAGATCTATTGCCTGAACGTACAACAGTAGTGAGGAGGAGAGGGTGGACAATGACATGATAGAAACTTTAAAATATTGGAAGGAATAAACAGGGTTAGGAGATGGAGCATTTTCACATGGATTGACAACATGGCAAAAGGGGCATTATTTAAAACTAGGGGAGGCAGCTTCAGAGGCAATATGACTGGACAATAATTCACTGAAAGGGTGTTAGGACCATGGAATAGGCTTTGAATGGGGAATGTGGAAAAGAAATCAGTGGGGGAATACAAAGGGGCATGGAATACCAATCTGGGACTGAACATGGTAGTCAAGGGTATGAAGCAAAGAAGGGAATAAGGTCAATATGGCAAAGGAACCATAGGGAGGGAAGAGGGCAGAATAGATGGGCCACGCGGTCCTTTCCTGCCAACAGATTTCTCTGTTTCACTGTTTCAGTATGGGCCATAACACACTCTGTGGAGTGTGCTACAGCCTGATATGGGTACGTAATGAATCAAAACTTCATAACACTCCTATTGGGTGCTCTTATCGGGACATACCTTACAGTTTCTTGTGGCTTACTTCAGTCAAAGCTGGATCTAAATAATATCCATCCAATCATTTAGCAGACATCTATACAGAAACTAAAAAAAAATTCCATACCAGGTGCAGGTTGCCCCCCCTCGACAGATGTCCCTTCCTGTACATTGTCATCCACAACAACAATCCCGCTAGTCTCTGGGGGCACTGGCAGACTTGGCAGCAGCAACTCCACTTTCTGTGGCCTTGGTCATCTCCGCAGCACTGGCAGTCTGTTCTTTATGAGCAGCTGCTGATAGAGAACATTACGCTTTGATCAGTCAATTGAATCAAGATTTCATTACATATATTCTGCAGTAATCAGAAAGAAGGACTAAAATAAACCAAATAAGATGACCTAACAGAAGCATTACAAATATGATTACAACTTTGTTAACCTCAGCTTTCAGTTTTTTAATTGCCTTGCTTCCACAGAAAGGTAAACTTGTTATACTGTTGGTGGAAGAACTATTTTTAAGCAATAAGGCACTCCCAGGGGTTATGTTACCTAATGGTCGGTTAGTCACCATATATGGGTTTTAATGTGGCACGCACAACGCATAGCAGAGTGCCACATGCCCCTAGAGGGTGATTAACTGACCACGGCCATTAAGTAACATAACCCCTGGGTGTGCCTTATTGCTATTATAAAAAATATTTTTTTTAAATACTGTTAAACCTTGTTCGGCATATAATTATACTCTACATGTGTACTAATAAAAGATTAACATAAGACTGTTAGTATGGTTACAGCCAATCAGAAAGCTCCATTTCTCAGACCTTTTCTATAATTTATTCATTTATTTTTATTTTATTTATTAGAATGTCAGATAAATACCTTTGAGCCAATGGCTTTTTTACAAAGGTTCCACGTCAGTATACAAAGAATAGAAGTACAGTTTGTGTGAGATTAGCAGGCAAGCAGTTTGAAGACAAAATTCAGTACAGGGTATACATGGTCTAACACTACAGGTGATATAAATAACAGTTAGAACAACATAATCAGGCATACATTTAAGAATGATGAGTCACAACAAATAATATTTACATCAATTAAAGCTGCCAGAAGGGCACTGTCAAAGGGAAAGGTAGAGTGGAAAAAACAGAGTTGCTGCCAATTGTGCCATATAGCATAGGAAAATGGAAGAGAGAGTGGGTGTAGAGGGATAACTGGGAAGGAGGTAGAAAGAGAGGTGATTGGGAGGCAAGCTTCGGGGAACAAGTGCAACATTGGGTGGGGTGAGCAGATTAGAAAAAGGGAGAGAGGAAGGGAGTTGAAGGAGGTTAAGAGAGGAAGGTGGTGGACCTGGGCTAGAGAGAGAGGAAGGGATAGATATGGGAAGGGGGAGGGTGGTGGCAGGCAGAGATGGTGATAGTAGAGAGGTGCGAAGGACAGAAGTGACTACCTGGGAGGTTAGGAGAAACAGTCACAGGTGGCTCTGGACACAAGCGTTTGACGTGTTGTGTTTGAATGAGCAGAGGGTGCCTAAGTTGGTGAGTTCGCTGCCCAGGGAGTTAAACATCTTAGGGGCTCTACCTGCAAAAGACCACTGGCCTAGGGTGGTGTGACAGCAGGGAGCAGCCAGAGAATAGTTGTCAGAGCTTCTTGTGTAATGGGGGTGGTTGGCTGGGCTTAAGAGAGCCTGAACCCCAGGGGGCATGAGTCCCATCAATGACTTTTTTGCTAGTAGGCATTTTTGGAAAGTAATCCTTCCCTGAAGTTGTAGCCAGTTTGACTGTTCATAGAGGTCGCAGGTATGCATACAGTGGGCAGCACCAGTAAGCAGTCTGCAGGCCCTATTCAGCGCTGTAAGAATTTGCCGTAGTGCTGTAGCTGTGGCTGCTCTGTAGATAACAAGCCCATAATCAATGATGGAGACAGTAGAGCTGTGTATTGCTAGCTTAAGGGCGTCTGGTGTCAGGCAGTGTCTATGTTTATAAAGAAGGCCTATATGGATATTTGCAGATTTTGCTACTGAATTGATATGGCTGGAGAAGGACAGAGTAGGGTCCAGGGTTATACCAAGGTATCTGAAAGTCTGCATCTGGTCCAGGGTCACACCTGAGCTGTTTTTAATTGCCAACTGTTGGTGTTTATGTTTGTTATGTGTGCCATGGAACAGCATAGTCTTTGTTTTCTTGTAATTTAGCACAAGTTTCTGTGAGACGAACCAGGCCTCAACTTGCTTGAATCTTTCCTGCAGTTGTTTCTCCAAGAGGAAGGGGTCAGAATTCTTAGAGAAAATCACTGCATCATCAGCATACAGAATAATATTTTCATCACAGGCAGAAGGGAGATTGTTCAGGAAGATGCTGAAAAGAAGGGGTCCCAATATTGACCCTTGGGGAACACCAGTCCAGACAGGTAGTTTGGAGGAGAGGGAGTCACCAATCTTAACTTGTTGTGACCGGTTGGAGAGATAATTGTTGAACCATTGTAAAGTGTCATGAGAAAGCCCTAAGTTGCCAAGTTGTTCCAGTAGTAATGGATGGTTGACTGTATCGAAGACCTTCGAGAGGTCTATAAAGGTGGCACCAGCAAGTTGTCCTTGGTCTAGTGCTAGATGAATGTGGCCTGTAAATTCAAGGAAGGCAGAGGTGGTGCTATGTCCTTTGTGAAAGCCGTGTTGCTGTGGGTATTGCAAGTTGTATTTCTCCAAGTACTCCACCAATTGGTCTGCGATGATCGTTTCAAGAGCTTTGGATAAAGGGGGTAGGATGGAGATGGGCCTGTAGTTACAGTGTAATGTCCTATCCCCAGACTTGTGTACTGGGTTCACCAGGGTGGAATTCCACTTGAGTGGGAACTGGGAGAGCATGAGGGACTGGTTAATAATCTTGGTAAGAGGGTGCAGGACATCGTCAAGGGTGAGGGTGATGAGCTTCAAGTCAAGTGTGTCCCCACTTGATCTGGATTTTCAGAGCACCTTGAGGAGGTGTTTTATGGCATCCCTTTCAGTAACTGCCTTGAAATAGAAATGTGGATGATTTGTATCCTGAGTCAGTTGATATTGGGAGGCCGTGGTTTGATTGGTGTCAAAGTAGTTAGAGGGAAGCACATGGCTGAGGTCAGTGAATGCCAGATTGAAAGTATTGGCAATTGTGGTGGGGTCCAGGGTGTTGCTGCCATCAACCTTTAGCATATTAGGAGTTGCTTTGGACTTTTTCCCTATCACTTCAGAGAGACTTTGCCAGAATTTCCTTCCATCTGACCATGAGTTTGATAGGGTGCTCCTGTAGTAGCTGGCTTTTTCAGTGCAGATAGCTCTGTTACAGGCATTCCCGGTGGCCCTCTATGCCTGAAAGTCTGCTTGGTTGCCAGAGGCTATAGCACAAGCCCATAGCAGGTCCCGAGCTTTTAGATTGGTCTAGGAGTTTGCCTGTGATCCAAGGGTTGTCAAGGCCTTTAATTTTGCGTTTCTTAAAGGTGGCATGGATATCACATGCTGCATGGAACTTTGAGATGGAGTATTGAAGTGCAGCATCAACATTCAGAGTGGTGTCAATCAGTGGCCAGTTTTGTTGTCACAAGAGTGCCTTAAGTGGTGCAAGGTGTCCCTTGATTAGCATCCTACTGTTGATAGTTTTTGCGGGGGGTTTATTGAATTTATTTGACCATATGCACTGGACTGGGGAATGGTCACTAATGGCATCAGGGAGAACTGTAGTGTGGCTAATATGGGCAGGGCAATTTGAGAGAACCCAGTCCAGTAAGATACTGGTTCCTGTTCTATAGTTGATCCTAGTGGGTGAGGTAACTAGCTGTGTAAAATGTGCAGCTGCCAAGGCATCCTTGTAGTTGCTTGCACTAGTGGCAAGCCAGTTGACATTAAACTCCCCTAGCAACATAACTTCTGAGTTAAGCTTTAGACTACTGATGCAGGTAAGGAATGGGTTCAGCCTTGTTGCTGTAAGTTTGGGTGGAATATATACAATGGCTGTTGTCAGAGCTTTGTTATGGGACCCAAGAATGACTTTAATAGCAAGGACCTGAAGCTCATCTCCATTAATCGGTAGGGTCAGGGCATGCCCTGTCATAGAAACTTTAAGATAAAGGGCACAGCCACTCCCTTTTTTGGATAGTCGATCCTGCCGAAAGATAATATACCTAGGTATTGCCACAGCAGTGTCAGGGATAATTGGAGACAACCAAGTTTGAACTACAGATAGTACATCTGGGCTATGTTGTACTGTCCAGGCAGTGAGGGCATCTAATTTTTTGGTAAGGCTGCAGATGTTGATGCTAGCTAGCAAGAGGGTTCCTGTTCTACGTTGCTCTCTGGAGGTAGCTAGGGGTGGTCCAGGGTTGGGGTGAACATTGCCCGATATTAGCGGGAGTAGCAATATTAGTCTTTTTAGGAGTTCCTTAAGATATCGGCAGTGACCACTATGTGCACTTTTTCCCTTATACAGTACTTATTCTTAGTTGTTTTCTGTAGTGACCTGACTCATGATAGTATGAACAGGGAGAAATAGTCTGCTGGTAGGGTCGACTGTGGGCACAGTAGCATGTTTGTGTGTCCTAGTATTTGGGAGAAGAGATGAGTGTTGTTGCAGCTGAGACTGCTGGTAACCATTCCACTTCTGTGCAAGGAGCTATCAACCAGTCAATCAGAGGTTGGTTGCAGTGGGCATTTAAATATATTGGTAGCGTGGAATGCCAGTAGGGTCAGAAGGAGCAGGTGTAGCAGGAACAGGTTAGGTTGCATTCTTGATATAGTAATATTAAACCATGCAGATAGTTATGTTCAGGGATATGTAGTATAGTAAACTTGTCCAAGGTACGAGGAGTCAGATGATAAAAAGTAATCAGATCCACAGGAAATGGTGAACTAATGGGGACCAGAAAATTGTTGTTACTGTAGATCAAAGACCCAGAATGTGTTAAATTCCTGAAGGTGATGAACAGTGACCCGGGGCATATGCAGGATGTAAAAAAATCATTCGTTAGTATTGTCCCTTTGTTCTCCAAAATGGTTATGAATATACCTCAAAGACAAGCAAACAACTTTTAAGAACAAGTCAGACGGAAATGTGGATCCAATACAGCACTTCACAACTCAAGAGCTTGTATAACAGATTTACTGACCTTAGTTTTGCTTTTGATGGCTTCCAAAAAAGTTGATTTATGATGAGAATGCCAATACCTGGCAGTGATGTTTTGCAGTTTCTCAGTCCAGGAAATGTTCATAGATGTTATTTCCAAGAATGGTCCAGTTTCTCCAAGCAGAAACACATGAAAATCCACGAAAACTAAACTACTGACAGAGACAAACACAAATAGCCTTTCTCTCTAACTCCTGCACAGCAATGAAAATATAATATCAAAAATCGCCCTGAAAATGAGGAAAACATTTAAAAAGTATACTTTTACAGGTTTCTTTTGGAATACTACTATTTTTCACTGAAATGAGGCACTCTCTTGAGTGACAGTAATAGTCTGATTACAAATGGGCAAGGTCCGGCATAAATTAGCGTCTAGCAATGATGACATTAAAAGAGCACAAGAAATGGCGAAACATTTAACATTTCCCTGTGCGGCACACCAGTGCAACTCCCTGATTTCGTAAGCCACTCAATTCATAATTTCACACACAAACATGGCAGCAGCCTTGACTTGTATTTAAAATCCAAAAATAGGCCATGACAATAACTTTGGTATTCTGGCTATACTTGGTGCCTGTGTGTGACCATGTCACTGGAACTTGGAAGAATTTTGCAATTGTGGTATCATTTTTAACATTCAATTTGCATCTGGTGGGGGAAGAGGGTGGGGAATTGTACTACTGGAGTAATGCTGAGTTTTTAATTAATGAATAAGGCCTGACCAAGGGTTACATTAACACACTGTTACTCTCCACCTATGGGTGTGAAGTGACACTAGGCACAGCAGAGTGCCATATTAGCCTTATGACATTTATTAAATAGGCAACAAGACAAGGCTTGGTGTGGGTTTGGTACTTGGTAGTAATAAGATACCCTACTCACACACCCAGAGGATGAAGGCACTCAGCCTGTGGCATCATGCATAACATCATGGTTTCATGGTATCTCAGTAATACCAAAACCCAGCCATATCTTCTTGCTTATTTAATAAATGCCATAGTGCAGCAGTTCTCAAATGGTGAGGCTAGCCTCCCAAGGGAGGCCCCAAACTGTTCCAGGGGAGGCCCAGTCAAGTCTGTGAATGTTCAGGATTTAAATTTTAAGTTTTGGGTGTTTTGTTTGATGGGGTGAAACAAACTAAATATGGATAATGGCAGCTGAATTTCTTTACTTATGTAGAAATCTTGATTTAGTAGTTGCCGTATTGGTCCTTGCAAGAATAGATCCAGAAGCAAATGATTTGATACCTTTTAATGGACCAACATAGATGTAACAACAAGAGCAAAGTGCTCTAGCTTTCAGACCAGCCAGTCATTCTTCAGAAGCTCATGGCAGTTGTTTAGAAAATACAATACTTATAACAGCTAGATAATGCAGAGAAAAACAGATTGCAGTGCAATTGCAGTGATTGAAGTGAATAAAGGTCACTAGGAGAGAGTGTGCGTGTGTGTGTGTCTGGGTGTGTGTGTGTGTGTGTGTGTCTGTGGGAGAGAGAGGGGGGGAGAGAGAGAGAGAAAAAAGGAGAGAGAGAGACAACATCTCCTTAAAGCTATGTATCTCCCTCACCCACATTATGGTGATGTGGGGTGGGTTAGGGTACATTGTTTGTATGAAGAGGAGGAGAGAAATTACATTTTTATCTATTTTTCAGATTCCTTAGGCACTTGTGGTACATCAAGTTGTTACATTCTCAGTGTATATTGACATCAGTACATATCAGGCTACATGGTCTTAATTCCTTGAGGTTCCTCGACTAGAGTTTTTTGTTTGACACTAATATTGTCAATTTATATTTAAATTATCATTTATATAGTCCTGGGGTTTTTGAAATTTCTTGGGCCTTATATCTAGCTTGAGAGTACTGCTGGGTGACAGGTCCAGCTAGGTTTTACACATCAAACAGTGTGCACTGATGTTTTTAAGACAACTTTACTGGTAAATTCTTGTCTATCATGAAGACATTAAAACTGCATGAGCCCTATAACAATCTTAGTTTGTCTTTAATCTGGGTGGGGGTTGCCTTTCAGTAATCACATCCTTATACAAACTGTGACAATCATAGCTTGATTTAGGAGTTATCTGCTTCAGCAGTGTTATCTTATGTCAATTAAATTTATATGCAGTAGGATTCTTTGTATGTGTGTTCCACCAAGCACCTTTGACCCAGGGTTCCTCCTGGCTGAAGGCAGTATGGTACTGTTAAACTTCTCTGACATCATTTTCTGTTTTTTTTTTTTAATGAGTAATTTAAACCAATGGGAATTTTTTTCTGTTTTTCTCTGCATTATCTAGCTGTTGTAAGTATTGTATTTTCTAAACAACTGACATGAGCTTCTGAAGAAGGACTGGTTGGTCCCAAAGCTAGAGCACTTTGTTCTTGTTGTTTCATCTATGTTGGTCCATGAAAAGGTATCAAATCGTTTGCTTCTGGATCTTTACTTATGTACAAACTGGTGACCAGGAAAGGCACAATTAACTAAATCTTGTTTCTAGGTGTGTTTATATGAACATTGGTGACTAGAAGGCACACTGAGTCAAGGCTTGTTTCTAGAGTAGGCATTTATTTATATATAAATTGGTGACTGAGAATGGCACACTGACCTAAGGCTTGTTTCTACAGTAGGTGTTTATACACAAATGAGTTACTGGGAAAGGCACACTGAGTCAATGTTTGTTTTTACAGTAGATGTTTATATGCACATTAGTGACTGGGAAAAGCACACTGAGTCAAGGTTTGTTTCTACAGTAGGTGTTTATTTATATGTAAATTGGTGACTGGGAAAGGCACACTGAGCCAGTGTTTGTTTCAGGTGTGACTTGGGAATAAGGGAACATGATGTTAATTAACAACAGAGTAAGAGTGGGAGTCAAGTCAAGTCAAAGTTTATTGGCAGGAAAGAAACTCCATTGAGCAAGCTCATTTACAAGGAGGTCCTGAGAGACAAGTAATGTGCAATGCACGTACAATAAGCCAAGACCAAACAGATAACAGGAATGCACAGGGCAATATACATTAACATAAAGCTTTCTAATGGAAATATATACAGCACATGGAGTAGGATAATTTACAAGGTTGAGACATTGTGGAGTAATGGTCAGGCATACAGCTTCACAAGGGAAAATATACACATGGAGCATGGTAATTTACAAGGTTAAGACATTGCAGTACACAGTCAGGCATAAACAGTCAGGTAGATGGCACAGTTAGCAGTAGGCATTAATTAAAACTTCCAATGATAAAAGTAGCGATGAGAAAACCTGAAAAAGATGGTATGGGACTATAGGAGAAAAGAGAAGGAGGAGTCAGCCGTGAGTATTGGGGAGGAGGAGGAGGTGGTGAGGAAGGTAGGCCAAGTAGGGACAATATTAGAGAGGGGGGAGCCTGTGTTGTCAAGAAGATTGAGGGGTGATGGCCCTGAATGGCGGAGAGGAGATGGAGTGGGTAGGTAGGCTAGGTAGGGTAGCTGTGGTAGGGGTCGATAAGGAAGAATAGTGTGGAAGGCAAGTAGGGTAGGGAGAGACAAAGTGGCTAGTTAGTTGTTCCAGACAGAGAGGAAACAAAGTAGCAAGGGCCCAAGAGTCAGAAAAGTGGAGTGACAAGAATAAACTGGGGTGTGAGGTTGTGGGTGGAGAACAATACGTTTAATAAAAAGAGAATATACTCAGTCAGCTGTATTAGTTTCACTTTATACCTGGGTGCACTATGCAAAGTATGATATATTTTTTTCTACGGGGAGGTCCAAGATTTTTTCCAAATTTGAGGGAGGCTCAAAATCTTTTCCATGGCTCAGGAAAGGCTCACTATCACAAAGTGTGAGAACTAATGGTCTAGAGAATGTTATATGTCATGATGCAGTCTGTTAGTCCACAGCAGATAGCAGACTGTAAAGGGATTTTAGTAATGTGTAAAAGAAGAAATTACAGGGAGACAGACCATTACATCGCCACCTGACGGTGATATCACTCTTAGAAATGTATTTAAACCTGCCACTAGGGACTAGTTTTTTTTAGATAGGTGGGCCAGTGAGCTGCTGGCTATGAAGGAAGAAGGTGTGCAGGATTACACACTGTGCTGAATTCTGTGCTGAAAAACGATACAGGAAGGTGTCTAGGAAGTAGGTGAAGGAAGCCTGTTTGTTTGGTGTGCTGCATTAACACCATTTAGTTTCCTTTCTGTAAATATTTATTTTATTATTTTTGATTTTCTGAAAAAGAAAATAAAATGATAAACACATCAGTGCATTTTTTCTGCACTTGAAGTTCGCTGCCTGTTTGTGTGTTGCTTGAAATCTCACACCCGAGTGCCACATGGTGGAAGTGGTGGGATCTGGTTGGAAGTCCAGGAATCTGGGGGATTCCAGTCAGGTGGTACCAGCCCTAGTACTATTTGGGTGAACAAGCAGCACTGCATGGCACCAGATAGAATGATGTGGATGACTGGAGGTGGTGACGTGGACAAGGTACCACGGAAGCATTAGGGATCCAAAGACCAAGTGGCAGAGCTGATAAGGCTGGTAAATTGGCTCATTGGAAAATGGCTGGAGGCAGACCAGTGCTGCTGAGGGATGGACCAGTGTCAAAGGGAGGCTGAGCACCATTACCAGGTGCTGATGGATTGTCCTGTTTAGAGGAACTGGGGGAAGGGGACTGGGCAGCAGCAGCCCCTAGTGTAGGAATTTATAGTAATCCAAAGATGTGAGGTCACTGTCCAAGGGAGGGGCTTATCCTCCTTATGAGGACACAGGTCTCAATTATGAAGTTAGCAAGCTTCTGAGTAATATATGTCTAGAGAATGTTATATGTCATTATGCAGACTGTTAGTCCACAGCAGATAGCAGATTATAAAGGGACTTCGGTAATGTATAAAAGAAGACATTACAGGGAGACAGACAATTACATGTTCTCTTGATGGTCATGTCATGTTTAGAAATGTATTTTAGCCTGCCACTATGGGTTAGTTTTTTTAGATAGGAGGGTCAGTGTGCTGCTGGCTATGAAGGAAGAAGGTGTGCAAGTTTATACAGAACATTGTGCTGAAAAAGGACACAGGAAGGTGTCTAGGAAGTAGGTGCAGGAAGCCTGTTTGTTTGGTGTGCTGCATTAACACCGTTTAGTTTCTTTATGTAAATATTTATTTTATTATTTTTGATTTTCTGAAAAAGAAAAGAAAATGATAAATGTATCCATGCATTTTTTATGCAATTGAAGTTGGCTGCCTGTTTGTGTGTTACTTGAAATCCCACATCCAGGTGACAGGAAGCATATAGTTGTTATACCAGTCTTTAAGGGTGGTGATCCAGGGGATATGGGCAACTACAGCCCAATCTCCTTGCTTCACCCCTAGGGAAGATCTTAGAAAAGTTGGTAAATGAGCATTTTTTTTCTCATCTACAGCAGTGTGGGCTAAGTGCTCCCAAGTAGCATGACTTTAGAACACTTCACAGCACTGGAACTGCCTTGGCCAGGTTCATGAATCACATCAGTGAGGCTATGGATAGAGGAGAACTCACTGGTGATGATTTTGTAGACCTGTCCAAGGCATTTGATTTGGTTGATCATCGCCTGGTGCTTGGGAACCTCGCTGAGAGGAGATTATCAAATTTCCTCTTGGATTGGGTAAGAAGTTACCTGACAGATAGAGGATTGCAAATTTCTTACAGAGTCACTCTTTCAAAATACTAGGGTATTAAAACTATGAGTTCCTCAGGGATCAATATTAGGGCTTCTTTTCTTTTCCATCTTCATTGATAGCAATCCTGAGAAACTGACTATAACTCATAAACTATTATATGCAGATGACATCATCTTATACACAAGCTCCAGCTCTATTGACATTATAGCTCAGAACCTGAATAGTGATTTCCTAGAACTAGAAGTCTGGATAATAAAATCTAATTTATTATTAAATAATACAAAAACAAAGAGTATGTTATTTGGTTCAAAACAAAGATTAGAAAAGTCAGGAAGTCTAGCTGTGTTTGATGGAAAGGGAACAAGGTTAGAACAGGTAGAACAATTTGGATACTCAACTAACATTCATACCTCATACAGGAAATATAACAAGGAAAGTTAACCAAATATTGGGGGTATTCTTTAAACTTCAGAATTCTCTGACATTACAAGCTAGGATTGCAATAGCTCAAAGTATACTGTTGTCTCAACTGAATTATAATTCTTTTTTGTTTACTGCCCTATCCAAACAAATTATGTCAAATCTTACAATAACTTTTCACAGCATCTGCAGATTTGCGTACAAATAACAGTACAAGATGCATCACTGTTAATTGCACCAAATTCCTGGCTGGTTTCCAACTAATTTGAATAGTATCTAGTCCCTCTGCTGCATAAATGATAACGTCTTACAGCAAAATGATAACTCCCCTCTCTATCCATTGTTAAAAACCAGAATTACAAATCGAGACCTTAGATCAAACACCAGTCTAATAATAAGTAAAACAAAAACTAAAATGGTGTGACCGAGCTTTTTCCATTCAAGCTCCTAAACATTGGAATGCTCTTCCTCCTGAATTACAGTCAGGGATAAGTCATGAACTTTTTAAAAGCAAGCAAAAAGCTGTCTTTTTAACCAATTGCAATGTTCTTGCTTTTTTAATTCATTGTTGTTTAAATATAGTGTTATGCTATCGTGTTAATTGTATTGTAATATGTTTGTGAACTTAATATATAATCTCTGGTGTTATTGTTATTGCCATATGTCTGTGATTGAAAGTGCACAAATTTTACATCTTGACTGTTCATTGTAATGGTCTTGGGTCACATATGAAAAAGGGCCTTTAGCTTATATGTTTACCCAATAAACAAAAGATAAGTAACTAGATAAATAACATTTTTATCACCACTGCTGCTTCAGTTGTGTCGCCTCCACAAATACCCAGCATCTCCTGTGCTCAGCATTAGTGCTGTCACATCTATTACAGGTTTGCCTGAATTATGCTTGTGCTTGGTATAGATGCCCTTGCGCTGTAATGCCAACACCCTAATGCCGTGATACAGACATCACTGCCTTTTGGTATACAGTTACATCCTGACCCACAAAAAGTAGCAATACTGATGCAGCCCTCAGCTGCTCAACCCAACCCCCAACTGTGAGAACATTTGACAGTAAACAGAGGGTGCCCGAGCACCACCTGTGCCCATCACCACCACTGCTTGAGGATGAACATGTCTTGGTCCCCACTTTACCATAGCCACAAGGTCCATTTTCTCTCTTGTCATCCACCAGCATGCAAACAAATGTGTCTCACAACAACTAAATGCAATAACAATTATATTAAAAAAAACACTGTAAAAAAATCAGCTGGGACTTCAAAGCCTTGCACAAATAAAGGCCACAAAATGCTTTGAAATATTGCTTTTTGGTTTCCAAAAGTGAGTCACAAAGAGCTGCAGATCTTTCTTCTTCAACACCTACTGTAAAATTGCACAGCAGAGTAGGAGGAGCAGCCACTTGAGAGAAAGAGTGGTAGAAACAGAGAGAGAGAGAGGGTTGCTATAGCAACTCACCCTGTGACCCTTACATTCCTGCCTAGCAGAGGAGTATTATGTGGTCACATTATCTGTGAAATAATTTTTAAATGTACTGCAGAATTCAACAATGAATGGCAGAACTATTTGATGAAGTCAGGAATTTTAAAAACGTATAACAAATTTATATTGCTTGTCTAGGAGACATGTTTAGTAAAAGGGTCAGTCTTGCTAAAGAAAGAGGGTGTTTCTATATCAAATAACTCTTTGACCTTATCATCCCCACCTAACAGAGTTTTAAAACAGCCCTTAAACCCAATTTGATTAACATGGTGTTTCCTGAGATGAATTTTTAATTAGTGAGATATTTGTTGAAGTATATGTCCGTCCTGCTTAAGAGTGTAGTTATATGTTCTTATTTTAAAGCTGTGATTTTATGTGCTGGAATTTTAATGTGTTGTTTATTTATTGTTATGTACAGGTGTCTTGCTCATAGGAAAGGTGCCTTTTATAAATAAATATGATATGATATGATAACTGAAGAGTACACATGACTGCAATGCTCACAAAATATGTTTCTGTGGATTTGTACTGCAAACAGCAGAATGTTGCTGTGATCTGAGGAATGGTTTTATGGTAAAGGTTTCTGCAATTCATCAAAGAAATTACACTGTTCATGTGATTATTTTGCCGAATGAAACAAAATTCTGCAGTATTGGGGGAATTTCACCAAAATTCCATGAAAATTGTAGAATTTCATGAAATTTTAATTGAAACAGAATCCTCAAATTGTGCATAGGTCTAGTTATTATAGTCTTTTGTGCCTTTTGATGAGATATACACATTATCCCCCATAACACCAGGACAAGAGCGGGAATGGGTTCACACAGTATCAGTAACAATAGTGGTTGGAAGGGAAAGGATCGAAAAGGGACATATTGGAGGGTGGCCTTCTTAAATGCTAGAAGCCTGGCAAACAAAGAAGCCAAGTTACAAGCTCTAGTGGCAGAGTGGGTGTGGACATAGCTGCCATCACTGAAACATGGGCCACCCAATACCAGGACTGGGATCTGGTGATCAGGTTACAAGCTATACCGCAAGAACAGTGGAAAAGATAAAGGAGGAAGGGTAGCTATCTATGTGAGGGAAGGGATAAGGTGTGCCAGGGAGCTGGGGGAGTAGGGTAGGGCAGAGGCATTATGGATACAATTCCAGGACTCGATGAACAGGACAGTTAGAATGGGAGTGGAATATCGGCCACTGTCTCAGGCAGAGGACTTGGAAAGAGAGCCAGTAGAGCAGATAAGAAGGGTCAGTGGAAAGGGTAATACCTTGATCATGGGGGACTTCAATATGCCAGGGGTGGAGTGGAGCACCCCAGCCACCTCAAGCATTAAGGAGCAGATCCTCCTGAAGGCATTCCAGGACAGCTTCCTGGTACAGTTGGTAAACGAACCAAACAAGTTAGGTAACATTCTGGACCTAGTGCTAACTAATGGAGACTTTGTCAGGGAGTTGGGGGTGGAGGATCCATGGGGAGGGAGTGACCACCACACTGTGTGGTTATCAGTTAACATGGGCAGGGAAGTGGCAGGAATGGGGATAAGGGTGTTGAACTTCAGATGAGCCAACTTTGCTAGGATGGAGGAGATAGTGGCCAGGTACCTAGCAGAATACACCTGCACATGGATACAAATCAGAAGTGGGAGGTTATCAAGTTAGGGCTCACAGAGGCCACCAACTCTTGTACCAGGATACAAAGCAAAAAAGCTAGGTCCAAAAAACCAAGTTGGTTAAATGGGGGGTGTTAGAGAAGGTGAGGGTGAAAAGAGTAACCTTCAGAAGGTTCAGGAGATCCAAGTAGGAGAAAGATAGGGAGAAGTACCTGAAGAAATCAAGACAGGTGACCAGAACAGTCAGGGCAGCCAAGACTTTAAGAGAGCGTAGGCTGGTACAGGGTATCAAGGAAGGAGAAAGGATTTATTCAGGTACATAAGGGAGTGAAGGAACTGAGGTGATCAAATTATGGGGATCAAAAGGGATGGGGTGGGTTGAGAGAGGGGAAGATAAGGCAGAAGCGCTCAATGAATATTTCTGTTCTGTATTTACTAAGGAAAAGGATGGGATGCTGTCTCAAGAGATAGGAAGGGTAGGCACAGGGGTGGCAGAGGTAATGGATGATGTAGTCTCAGTGGGTAGGGTACTGGTAGGCCTAAGGGCATTGTGGGTGGATAAGACACCTGGCCCAGATGGCATTCACCCCCAGCTGCTGAAGGAGTTGGCAGAGATCCTGGCAGTTCCATTGGCAGACCTATTCAATATCTTTCTGGAGACAGGGTGCATATCCCAGGATTTGAGGAATGCACACGTGGTGCCCCTTTACAAAAGCAGCCCCAAGGATGATCCAAGCAACTATAGACTGGTAAGCCTTACATCCATTGCGTGGATTTCCTGAAAATTGGTGTGCAGTTTTATGAGGGGGTGGGACAAAGTGAGGGGGGTTGCCATTATGAGGGGTGGGGATGGATGGGCAGCTGCTGTGTAAGGGGCTGGCTAGCTGCACACTCAAGCAGACTTGATAAGCCATATGGCCTTTATCTGCTGGCAGTTTCATATGTTTGTATGTAAATTATACATTCCCTAATGCCCAAATACAGAAGTAAAGCAAAATTATTATTGGTTTTAAGCAGTGTTTGAACACTAACCTCTGAATAAATTTTAATTACCCCACCCCCCACAATCTACCAGCTATACTTAATTTGTTTGCAGCATCATCAGAGTCCTGGTACTTATTAAATTTGTCTGTTTCTCTGTATGCCAAGTCTTCTAAAATGCTTTATATTATGATCACATATGAAACTCTTCCATTACTTACCAGAAAATTTAGTATTCACACCTTCTGTATTCCATGACAGAACTATTACAGTGATAGGCATCACCACATATAACAATTTTGAAATGGGGCACAAGATATCAGACTTGTGCTTGAATTTTTTTCCATTATTCTCAAATGTTGGACTTTATTGCATGGCATACTTCCTGCAGCAGCCAGAAGGTTTCTCTGTATGACAGTCATACAGCACATACATCATCCTTGAGCATGACTGGGGGCAGCAATGTGTAGGCACACGAGGTAATGGATGACCTTACATAATAAACACCTTAATACACACTCTGTGTAACTGTACATGAATAGCAGTGCAGCAGTCCTATTGTTGATTCATTTATGGGCTCCTTGTCTAGCTGCCTAGCTGTCCCCTCTCATGGGCCTCTCTTGACCAATGTGTGTAGCATGCTACGCTCTGTGTAACCCCCACATGGATGGCACTACATTTGAGTCACATGCATGTTCTGCCTAAGCATGATGCATAGCCAGGCTATTCAGTGTGCATAAGCATGGTGTTTGCACACCTCAGGAAAGCACCCCAAAGGGACATGTCAAATGGACATGCACTGCAGGTGCAGTGTAATGCATATGTACACTGTTGTTATGCTTATAAGGAACAAGCACCGTCCACAGCACAGTTACGCCAGACAGACCCCTGCCACAAACCATGAGGCATGCCTCCAAAAGCCATCATCTCAAGAGGAAGTGCTCGAATGCACTCTGTATCCATACACTGCTCCCCTATCTGACACATGTGACACAAAGTTTAGGGATGGAAAGCATAGACCAGTACCAGACAATGCTCCCAGTAATATAGTGCCACATTTGATGTCCCCAGAGAGAATGCCCATCAGAGTACACTACCAGATGTAGTAGAGGCAACCACTCTTTGTGCCCCACAGTATGCAGCATCCCTGATACAGACCATGTATTCCCAGTGCCCTGCAGTGCACCCTGTGGTGTGGATGTGCTGGGGGAATCCACTGGACATGGGAATGGGTCCCCAACCCCACGTACATACCATGTGATCCATGGCAAAACATTGGGTCCCTGAAGAACCAGGAAGCAACACAGTAAAGGTGTGACACATACTTTTTGGTCAATTAGATTTATTCTCTGGTGGGACGAGGGCAGCTCTCTGAAGTACCCACACAACCTCCACCTACTCTCCCAGCCTGAAACCTCCCTCACCACCGGTCTTCCAGCCAGTCCCATGGACTCATACAGCCCCCTGGATCACCCCCCCCAAGGGGAGGGCCTGCCTCACCTACCTGGTGGCCTATCTGAAATTAGAGGGATGGTCCCTGGGCTGGGTAGGGAGCCTGGAGATCCGGTGAAGGGTTGGTCTGGTAGCAGGATGTGGGCATTGGTCCCCAGGATCTTGTTCATCTCGTCTGGTCCACCTGGGTTTTTCTTAGTGTTTCACCCTCAGAGAGCAGATGTGCAATGATGTCCAAGCACCTGCACACTGATGTTTGCCACTGCCCCATCCCCAATATTGGCAACACTCCTGCAGGATTCCTGATCACCACTGGGGGCCAATGGTGAGTGATGTGAGCCCCTGTACCCACCCATGAAAGGGAGAGCAGTCCTCTGGATGATCAATCCCTTCCCTCCCCTGCCGACCCCCGATGACCCGAGTCCATATTTAATAATTATTTTTGTGAGGTATATGATCCCAAATCTCCTATACCAAACCAAACAACAAGTACAAGAAACACATTTATGGAATTTAAAACAGAAGAAATTAAACAACAAATTCATAATCTCAAATCAAATGTCTCGCCGGATCCCAATAAAGTTTCTCCATGTATGCTGCAAATTGTGCCAGATCACATCGCTTTCCTCTAAAAATTCTCTTTGAAACATCTGTTAATACAGGAGAGGTCCCAGAGGATTGGAAAATGGTCCATGTTGTCCCCATCTATGAATAAACTCTAGTCAGAGCCTATATGGCTATGGAGAGCATTTGGGATGCATGACCCATTATTTCTAATGTATTTGTACAATGCTGATCTGTGGAGAGGCAGTTTCAATGCGGTCTTCCTTTTATGCATTGTTACAATGTGTTGTCCTAGAATATGTCTGCTGATTGCTATATATTTAGCCTGGATAGTTGACAGAAGAAATTACATCTTATTTTCAGCAGAGCAGAGAGATGCATTGTACAAAGAGGATGCACCGGTCAGCACTGATACAATATTCAAAGAGATTGCACCACCAGTACAGGGTGTGCGTACTGTACCTGTTGAAAATGTGACCCTGGACGGGAGTTGCAGTATAGGCAGCCACCAAGACAGGTGCATCCAGGGTGCTCCAGGCTGAATACCTCCCACGGGAATGCCTGCCACAGCCCCCATGGGTGATATTCAGCCCAGGAATGCAAATGAGCTAATTGAACATGCAGGGTGCAAAGGGGCCTTATGCATGCTCCTTACCGGACCATTTGCATTTGCATGTTGGCACAGGGATGAATGCGCCGGAGCAGCTCTCACCCCCAAGCCCTGATCCTGATCGCTCCCATATGGGACACGCCCTGCAGTCTCTGGTGGTAAAGTGGCACCCCCTGTTCCACCAGTCCTGATCATACAGGAGTCCAGGTTCTATCAGTTCCATACCGTAGAGACTCCACTCCCATCCCTGATAGCACCGGAATACACCTAAAGTCCATATCCATAGTGTAGTCGCCCCTGTTGCCCTCAACGGTGCACAGACACCCACCTCCCTGCTCCCCAGCCCATCCCATTGTGACAACTGGCACTATGATTGGATCATACCACTGTATTGGTGAGTGTGGAAGCACTGGCACTAGGATGCTGGAATATGTCATATGTAGGCATGAGCTGTGTTTAGGTGATAACGCCCAGTTGCCATACACCTCGGGTGTTCAAATGTGGATCCATCATCCCAGTGCCATTGCACATCTCGGTGCGGGTGATGGCCAATGCTGTATCCACTCACACAGGTCCCAGAACAGGCATGTTACAGTTGACCTCTCATTTGTTTGTACAATTGGGGAACCATGGATGAACTATCCATAGCCTGGAGTGTACACTGCAGATGGCATTGTAGGATACTGCACCCCATGGCACCTGGGATGCCTCAGCAGTCCAGAGGGTGGCATGTTACACAGGGTAAAGGGGAGAAAGTGTGGACTTGCAGTGATGTATGACAGCAGGAAGATACAGCATCGACAAGGCATGCATTGGAGGTATGTCAGTTCGCTCTTACGGTTTGCCAGGGACGTACGCACGACTGCATACACTGGTGGATCCACAGCTTGCTTAGTACCCTAATGCACGGTACAGCCACTTGGGTCATTCTGGAGTGTAGGTCTCCAGCCTGGGTCCAGTGGAGTTGGTGTCTGGCAGTGGCAGGGTGTGGAGAGCAGTGCCAGTCTCTGCAACAAGTCAGGTATGGGGGGACTGAGGGTTTCTGCATACTGGGATGGTGGGTGGGGATCCTCTATGCTATGGATATGGACCACAGTTTCATCCGGTATAATCAGATCTGGGTGGCTCTACTCTATGGAGCTCTTTAGGGATGGTGTTGGATCAGTTGGGGATGGGAATGTGGTACCTCTAGTCCACCAGGGCTGCCAGGCTGCTGTGTGTATCAAAAAAATTTTAAATGCTAAGTATTCAAAATGTGCAAGTTGTTGCATTTTGAAGGGGTAAACACATCTCCAGTTTAATAGGCAACCAATATTTAACAAGCTGTTTCAATTTCCGAATGGCCATCTGATAAGCAGCTTAGAGTTATGTCTCCAATATTCCGAACAGAAGGAAGGGAGTATTTTATGTTAGTTTGCATAGTGATTATAGATGTGGCAGGATATATTGACAAGTACAAAAAATGTGTTGCACAATACTCCATTTTCAAACTACAGACAGCAAGATGGCTGTAGGCCCCACCCTGCAGACATAAAAAGGTGAAAAAGCCAATGTTAGCAACTACCATTCCATTAGTCTGACCAGTGAAGTAGTGAATATTTTTGAAGGTCTGGTCAAGGACAAACTTATGACAGAGATACTACTGAATGACCCTTTCCAGCATGGCTACAAAAAGGGTAGGAGTTGTATCACTAATCTTGTTTGCTTTTAAGAAAACATAAGTAAAGCTTTAGATGAAGGAATTCCATGTGATATTATTTATTTGGACTTTAGTAAGGCTTTGGACGTTACACCACACTGGGCAATGATAGAAAAGCTGCATACAATACAGGTTGACTACACTACTACCGATTGGATCATTGGATGGTTAACTGATAGAAAACAGCAAGTGTCTATAAATGGTCACTTGTCTGACATTAGCTACATCAGGAGTGGTGTCCACAGGGATCCGTGCTGGGATCCATCCTGTTCCAGATTTTATCTCAGACCTTACCAAAAATGTAAAGGGCTGGGTAATGAAATACGCTGACAATACTAAGATCAGTGGACCATGTAAAACTCCTGTAGACTTTAACATCTAACAGGATCTAGACAGTGTATCCACTTGGGCTCATAACTGTCACGTGAAATTCAATTTAGATAAATGTAGAGTAATGCACGTAGGGAAAACAAATATAAAAACTGTGTATACTTTATGTGGGACACCTTTAGCAGCAAGTGTTATGGAAAAAGACCTGGGCATCATGGTGTCAGACACTTTAGAAACAAACGAACAAACACAAAATGCAATAAACAAAATGTAGCAATATAATATGGTCTATTAAAAGAAACATAACAACCACCATTCCTAAGACAGACTCAGACTTACTCAATAGCATATATTGAACAATATGCACTATACGCCTGTTAGATTAGCCAAAATTGTGAGCTACCAGACTCTAACTGTACTCGATGTGGTAAAGCAGAGGCAATATGGTACATATATTCTAGTACTGTGAAAGTATTCCCAGTTTGGCAGGAAATCCATTCTAAACTGGACCCCTGGTTAGGTTGGAAGACCTTTTCACAACTGAAGTCTGTCTGTTAGGTAAATACTCAGGTATCAAGTTAAAGAGTGTAGATTCCACATAGCCTGATATCTATTATTGTTAAAAGCTAGTTCTTAAACATTGGATGGACCAGTTAACCATTTCCTATAGTGAATGGTTAAATGACATTCATTTTTTAGAACAGAATGACTAATTGCAGGAATTTATTAATAACATGTTAGGTTTCGGCAGGAACTGGGGTAAACTAAATGCTTTATATTTAAAATAAAGGTGCCGTAAGTTAGAGTAGTTAGGTTAATGGGTTGTCTTCATTATTAGTATGATTGGTCTCTTTATCCTCTGTCATTTTATTTTTGGCACACTACTAGGGAAAGAGGGGTGGGACTGGGGGGATGGGAGAGGCGGTGACTTATTTGTTGTACTTGACAAGGTTTTGTTGTTGTTCTACTGATGTATTCATGTATGCTACCTTTCATGTACTTGTTATAAGTCCCTTCCTTGGAAAACTAATAAAACTTTAAATTTCAAAAAAGAAACATAACAACCGGGGATAAGTCAGTATTAGTCCCATTTTATCTAGTGTATGTCAGACTGCAATTGGAATAAACATCCAAATATGGTTTCCATAGAAAAAAAACAGAAAGGGACAAAATAGAGAAAGTACAGAGGATATACAAAATCTGTCTCTGGTCTGAGAGACCTAAAATACTCTGATAGGTTGGTTCAACTAAATCTAATGTCTATCGACACTAGAAGGATGCATGCAGACTTATTGTTCATGTTCGATGTGATGCAGGATCCAGCCCTAATGTCAACCTAAATATTTCTTTTAAACCTGACTATAAGAACACTAGGGACACCCACTCCAAATAATGGAAATTGTTTTTTCTACCAGGATTGCAAATCCTAGAACTTGCTTACCGAAATTATTACAGTAAATCATACCAAAACTGAGTTTAAAGTTAGACTGGACAGGTACATTGCATCAGGGCTCCCTTACAGTATTTTGAAGTTAACATCCTAAGGAGCACTATGGCTATGCCTACTCACTCTAACATACCTCAGTAAGAACCTCAGTTCCCAAACCCTGGTCATTGGCATGGCATGAGGTGTGGCATCCAGTGCCTCAACCCTCAGAGCCACCGGGCTGGCTTGCATAACACATACTGTAGGTAACCCACTTAAAACCCTGTGGCCCTGTCACTTGGAGAAACTACCCCATGTTAGCATACATACCACATAGTCCCAGTTTCCATCTTAACACACATGCCCCCCAAAATGGGGTGCCACTGCATGTAGACACCCAAAGGACCATGCCAACTCTGCCCCCATACTCACATAAGAAACCAGTCAACACAGTAGGCTTTGGAAAAGTGCAATATTTATAGCAACAGAAAGCAACAGCAGAGCTGTACAGATAGCAGAATATAAAATAAACAGTGCATCTGTGTGTAGACATACCAGTCACAAAAACATGGCAATGTTATGTATTGTTGTTGTTGCAACAGATCCCTAAAAACCAATGTCTCTTACCAGCCCAGTGGTGCTGAGAGTTGAGTCACTGTACATCACACCTCACGCCATGCCAGCAACCTGGATTCAGAAATGAGCCTGGGCTGCTGGGGGGGCGGCAGGGAGGAGAGAGGATTGAGCATCTGGAGGACTGCTCTCCTCTCTCTGAGGAAGGTGACTAGTCGTCTCACCCACTGACTGCCCTCTAGCAGTGACTAGAGAGCAGTACAGGTCGGGAGGCTCAGAAACTGATGTGCTTACATCGGAGGGGAGGGAGGGAGAAAATAGAAAAAGAATGGGGCTCCATGGACCCTTGATGGCCCGACTGCTCCCTTGAAGTCTGCCTCCTCCACCAGATTTGCCATACCGGTTGGCGGGGGACTGCTGGCTCACCTCCACCTGGCCCTGCCATGGAGGGGGAATCTGTAGGGGAACCTGGGTGGGCAGAGAAACTGGGGGTTGGGTCAGAGGATTTACCCCCTCTGATGGAGGGGATCATAGCCCCATGGAGCCCATGGAAAGGCACTATAAAGATTAAAACAAACAAAAATAACAATGTCCCGTTTGTAAATGGTGGCCTTCTTCCAAATAGAGGTTCTCAACAAAGTGTCCCAGCATGTCTTGGTGTATCCTGGACATACATGCTGACATAGGCCACCCCAATGGTGTGCAACATTAACCCTGTAGCTGGTTAGAAATAGTACTGGGGGTCTGGCTTGGTGCAGGGCTCACAGAATGAATCCATGGTGTTCACTGCATACTTAGTGCTGTTGCCATATATGCCCTGCAACAGAACACAATGTTTCATGGACGGTTAGCTCCTCATAGACAGTGTCCATGATAGACCTGGCATACACCCAGGCCTTTAGGAGATGCAGCAGTGCAGTGTCCTTTCCCAATCCATCACCACGTCATAAACCCAGTCTTCTTGGTTCCATTCAATCTCATCCTAGAGCACCTCCAGGACATAGGGATAGGTGAGTGTGGGGTACTCCAGCTTCACCTGACAGTGCATCATTGTCTCTGGCTGGAACCACTTAGGTATCATCTGGGGCCTGTCCTGGCTGCAAATGTCACTTGTGATACTGGGTTAGGTGGGACTCCTGCTTTCTGCAGCCCCTCCTCCATGGCAGTGATTTCTCTCTGTGTACCTGCAGTGCCATGTTTTCCTGTTTTCAATGCACCATATTTCTTGGGCCATGGTTGCCCAGATGGCCTCTAGAGGTGATACCACTCTGCGATAGTCAAGTAACCACAGGGTGAGATGTCATGACTGAGGCTTGTGGGGTCTGGAATGCCCAGGTGGGATTCCGCTGTTGTTGTACCTTCGAGGCTGGTTCTATGGATGTGGCACCATGGCATGTGACATGAGTTAACCCATTAGATACATTCCATGGACCCCAGGTCTACCATCCTCAATGTCCACCATCCCTTCATTGGCAATCACGGATTTGGTTGTTCCAGGTGGAGGCAGCAATAGTGGCACAGCCCTACCTTGCAAGAAGCCACCTATTGCAGTCTTGAACTCTGATTCCTCATACTCCTCAATAGGAACAGCCATGGACATGATTGGCTTCAGAGTTTAGTCCCAGAAGGTTCTCAGCACCCATTGCATATGCATAATATTTTGACATCAGGGACCCTGTGGCTGCATGCATCATGGTCATGCAGCTGTGTGACAAGGTCCATGCTTGGTTCTCTCTTTAGCAGTTATTCCAGGGTACTGAGGGTACCATCACTTCCTGTTTATCTCCATGGTCAGTCATTCTGACACTCTGTGAACAAGACACAGATTATTGGCCAGCTCATTGTGTACTGTACCCTGCTTTTCCACACCTACATCTTATACTTTAAGGTAAGCCAGACAGGACTGCTCTTGCTGTATGTCATCTTGTGTTTGTATCTGCACTCTTTCCATTGTTCAGTATACTTTGTATCTGCACTGTGACCACCTGATGGATGGCATTACCTGTATAGCCTCTACTTAGGTCACCTCTGTGTGTCTCCATGGGAGTGGTGCACACAACACCCCCTCAGTTTCCATTGCAGCCTGAACCCCCCACCTTGCCATGCAGTCACTTCACCAGACATGTTGCTGCCATCCTATCCTTTCCTGTCATGGTCACTTGTGAGTTGGAAAGGGTACTCACGACAGTCCTTCACCACAAGTGCAACTAGATATCACATGTCCAACATACTTGCAGTATTGGGATTGCCCAGAAACTTTCATACTACCAGCTAGAGGGACTCGTCAAGTGCTTGCCATGGTGTGCAGGTGGTAACTCCCTGCTCCTGAATGTGGGTTCCATTCAGCTTTCTGCTTCCACTTAAGATGTCTACCCAGTCACATGAGCCAATGAGGTCATATCAAAGGCAGGGATTTGGGGTTGGTAGTGACAGTCTCTGCATACTGATAGGGTAGAGCACTCTACAGGACATATTTCCTGAGTACACCCAATCACAGTCTTGCCTTTTCAGGGTGAATCCCATGATGGTAACCCTCTCACTTATTTGTGGGGTTGGGGCCTCGGCCTTGGTGCAGGCAGCAACACAGTCATTATGCCCTGGGTGGAGTTGCATAAGCACACACAGGACAGTAATGCATTCTGGTCCCATAATATGTTCATAACTTTTTCACACATGTAATGTGCACATATAGTAAGGTATCTGGAATGATGCATGGTTGGTGTATTCCTACTTGTCTCCTACATCGGTGGGGCATGGGCCAGTGGCATGGATGTCACGTTGCTGGGCTAGCACTCATGACTGTGGTCCTGTCGATCTGTGCCACTGTTTCCATATTTTCTCTGTCCACCCTCCACATGCACAAATGTGTATGCATCACAGAGTTCAAGTGTCCATGGTACAGTGGATTACCTTATATGGTGAGGTCAAAGGAAAGCTTCTCCCTGTTGACCCTGCCATGCCCTGGCCCATATCCTCTAGCATGCCCATGCATACTTCTCCATCCATACATGGGGATGTTGGAGAATGACATGTTTTTTGTGTGTCTCCATGTGTTCTCAACAATGTACCCTCATCTATACTCAATTCTGGCATGTGTGGCTGTGTTCTTAAATAGAACCGATGTTTCCTGTCTTAATGCCTTAGGCCTTCAGGTCTGCCATGACTGATCTACTAGCTTTTTGATACATGAAATTGATATCCTGGACCCCTGCTCACTTTTATTTATTTCTGTTTTAATTTTAAAGTGATCTCTATAGTTATTGGCCCTACTATACTCTCATTGCTTATTATATATTATACAATAAAGCTGCCCTCTTTTAATGCTTGTCTCTAACTCACTTTAATATAGCTTTCTTTCTCGCTTTTGTGGTAATCACTTTTAACTACTGTAGGGACCCTACTACACTTTTATTGCTTATCATATATTAGTTAATTAAGTAATACCCTTTTAATGCTTGTCTCTAATGCCCGCTACTTTAATATAGATTTCTGTCTTGCTTTTGCAGCAATCACTTTTAATTACTGTATGGTCCCTTATACATTTTCATTGCTTACTCACTTATATTATCTTTTAATAGACTCCCTGAAACATATTTTTTTGGCACCTTACTATTGCTAAGCTGAGGCTTAAAAGTTAATGATGTGTTGCTGTAATGAGAATTGGAATAGTATTCTGCCTTTTCACATAAGTGCACATCCTCCACTCATGTCCCTCCTTTCTAACCTATTTTCACACCTACATGATCAACACTTTTAAATGACTGCCATTATTCCATCCAACTATCCTAGCTGGGTTTCTGATTTACATTTTGTTGAACTTTATCATGTAGGTTATGTTCTACTTTTTCTCTTGTGTTGTGCATAAACTACATCATATTTAGGTTTAATAAAGCTACTACTATTATATCTTGTAAATCAGAAAACTTACCAAGGGCTGAGAATACACTGTGCATATGGATGGAACAATAACATATTTTTAAACCTTTATTCCACGAATTTACTTTAAGGCCAGAAGATGAGACAATAATATTACACTCTAACCTTTCATCTCTGGTCTCAAAGTATTATTATACAAAGTACATAAGACATAAATAACACACTCCCTGTCATGATTTACTGTTTAATTATGCCTCACTTTAATTCTCAAAGAAAATGATGCATATCATGAATTTTTATTTATATTTTCTAGTCTTTATTCAATAAGTCATGAACAAAAGAACACACAATATATATGATCTGTAGAGAAGTGCCAGTGATAAGCACAATGTCCCAACAGAATCATTACCTCAGCTTCCTCAATACTGGTTTAAAAATGCATCTATTATTGTATACCCTTGTAATTCAGAACACTGACTGTGGGCTGATCAATGCCCTGTGCTTTATTCTATTGAGTTTACTTCAAGGCCAGAGAAGGTGGGACAATAACAGAACACTCTAATCCTCCCTATCTAGTCTCAGACTATTATTACAGTACACAATGTACATAAAACACCAATAACCCACTCCATAGTGTGGATTACTGTTTAACTATGCTTCACTTTAATTATCAAAGAAGTTGACACATGCCAAGAATTTTAATTAATATTTTGTCGACTTTATTCAACATTTTTAAGTGCAATAGTACACGTAGAATTTGCAGAGAAGTACAGATATCAATGGTGTGCAATATCCTCACAGGCCCATAACCACACCCCATGCTTCTGCATTACATCATGCCAGTACCCTCACTCTGACAATACCTGAACCCAAAAATACAGCATATATGTGTTTTTTTGTTCATTATTCAGTGATGTGAAGTACAATAGCATATAGAGTAAATAAACAAGGATATATTTTTTCCTGAAAGCCATGAGACAGAAACATTACATGAATGTAGTACTGTTGTCTATAAAAATCATGTCTGGAAACTTTTTGGTTGCCTCCATGGGTGCCTTTGCCTACTCCAACCTCTAAGTCCTGTTTGACTCACAGATGAGAAGGCATGTACTGCAAGGCAGAAAATATGCTTTCAGTATCAGATGTGATTGTATTGCACTGTACGTAGCATTGACAGTTCCAACAGTATATAGTCACAAAATGCCCACAGGCCAGCGTCACAGAATAATCAAAATAAATACCAAAGGTTAACAGAGGGTAAAGTCCTCATCGTGCTCTGCCAAAAGTCCACCCCTCCTGCATCTCATCCATTAGATTGGTGATTCAGACAAGGAGCACTCACATTCCATGACTGTATGAAGAACCTCTCAAGCACTGCTCCCATCATCCCCCATTATAAGCTGATCCACAGTGTTGGAAATATCACTACAAAAGAAAGATAATAAAACTCAGTTATGACAATAGTGGCAATAAAGCTGTATAATATGGCACACTGGACAGCACAGTACCATCTCACTGCCCTGTAATGTGGCTTGCACAAGACCACTCAGGTGGCACAGTATCATCT
Source organism: Neoceratodus forsteri (assembly GCA_016271365.2). NCBI lineage: Eukaryota > Metazoa > Chordata > Ceratodontiformes > Ceratodontidae > Neoceratodus > Neoceratodus forsteri. Next base: position 777,002,649 of record CM028131.1, read on the forward strand.
TACCACTCTGTACTGTGACTTGCTCAAGGCCACTCAAGCAGCACAGTACCATCCCATGCCCTGTCATGTGGCTTGCTCAAGGCCACTCAGGCAGCACAACACCATCTGTAATGTGACTTGCTCAAGGCCACTTGGCAGCACATTACCATCTCACTGACCTGAAATGTGGTTTGCTCCAAGGCCACTAGGGCAGCACAGTACCAAATCATTGCCTTGTAGTAGACAACAGAAGTATATTAAGATGGCACAGCTGTCCACCTAGTGCACACAGTGGGCTTGTACAGACTTTCTGTATGTGGACAAAGGTGACAATAGATGTCAAAGACAGTCATCAGAATTTTGGTCACCACAAATTAGTTGTGTTGTGACCTCACTGAAGCCCCATTTTGTGCGTTTCATGAATAGCAAGGCTCATTCATGCATCCATCTTCTTTGTCATGATGATAGTGTGAAGGAGGTGGTTTCTCATTTGAAATGACCTCAAAAAGATCAGATGAAATGCAACTGAATTATGCAGTACTTACAGAGGTACAAATGGGCATGTCTATGAAATGAGACCAACCACAAGTTAAGGACTTAGAAATGAGCAAATGAGATGTTGGGAAGCATGCAGGTATGATGTGGCAATGACGTAAAAAGATTACCCAATCAATAGCTGTGTGAAGGATGTCTTGAACTTAGGGAACAGTATTTATAGGAGCCTTTGTGTAGAAGATTGCAATTACAGATGTCATATTGCAAGGCAATATCTCATACCTCTGCACTGAACTATACATTGGATTGAAGATGATTTCAAGATTTGCATCACAGACATTTTATGGGACATCCAAGGCAACAAGACTGAGAAGAAAGAGGCATTGGCACCACAAGTGCTAAACAGCACATCGGTAAGCAGAAAGTGAGGGAGTAAAGAAAATGAGGCTCCACCAGTCAAACTGCACAATTACAGTACATTCAGAAAGGACACCAAAATAAACAGTAAGAAGATATTGTAAGTATTGATTTACATCATACATGTTTAAAACTTTCTTTATACATATTAGTATCAAAACTGTATAAATGCTCACCTCTCACTCACTTGTGGACCATTTAGATATGGGTTATTTCAATGCATATATGCAAATTGAAAAAAGAATTTTAAGTAATTGAGGTTTTGGCTGTGTCTTGTACATAATCACTGACTGTACCATATTCTCAACAGATATTTCAGTCATCCTTGCAGTGTGATATCATCACCAGGGACAATGAATCATTATTCTGTGATGAGCAGGAAGAACAATTATAGAAGGAAATGGCACAGCACCAGAACAGCAGGCAACCACTGAGGAGGAGAGGCACATCCAGAGGAGCAAGCATATCCTGGGGCACATCCAGAGGCTGAGTCTGAGGAGATGGCAGCACACTATAGTGGCAATGTCCAGATGAGGAGCACACCACAAGGAAAGAACAGCAAATAAGGAGCAGCCACACACAGATGAGAGGATACAGTCCAAGAAAAGGCAGTACACAAGGAGTGGTCACATCCTGAGGTGAGTGCACAGTTGGAGGAAAGGACAGAACACATGGAGTGGCCACTGCAAAAAAAAAAAAAAAAGCATAGGAAGAAAAAAAAAAGAAAAGTCAAAAGAGCACATTGAAGAGTTTTGTGAGGAAAATATTTTTTTAGTCTTTTTTTTTTTATGTTGACCAAGAAAGGAGGACTAGACAATTCTGCTTATTTTCAGCCTTGTCCCGGGGGAGGGGGATATAGATGGATGCCAACTGATACTGAACCAGATTAAGCTGTTGGTGGTATTTTTAATGAATGGGGGAAATTTGGCCAGTTAGGAGAATTAATGTCCCAACAAAATATGGGAATTGCTGACCATTCAGAACATATTAGGTATGTAAAACAAGATATGATATCTTATCAGTACGATAGGCTTCATTCTTTGTTGAAAGAACAGTCTTTCAGTACACAGGGTAAATCATTACAATGTAATCTGTTTTTGGATAGTCAAGTATGCAGAGAGAAATGGACAATGTCCTTTTTAAACACTTCACAGGGTATGAAAATTTGGGATAATGACAATATTTTGAAGGTTTTGGATGCACATATTGAACATACTTTTGGGGAACCTGTGGCAGATTCCTATTTTACAGCACATATTTTGCAGGCTGCTAAGCCCCCAAGATTACAATTGGAACAACAGACACTTATGATGGGTCTAGTAATGAAAAGTGAGTTAGAGGTGGTGATCAAGGCATTAAACAATGATGTTTCTCCTGGTTCGGATGGGCTACCAAGTGAGCTTTATAAGGTTTTATGGGTATTATGCCAAATGAAATGGTGATGGTATATCATTTTTTTCTGTCTGATATGTTGTTGCCAACACATATGTATGACTGGTTGATGATTTTCTTTTACAAATCTGGAGACCAGGCAGAGATTGACAACTGGAGACCTTTGACATTGCTAAGCACTGATTTTAAATATTGGCCAAACTTTTGGGGAATGGATTGTCATTGATTATGCCTGAGTTGATTTGTGAAGCACAATACTGTTCCATTCCTGGGAGATGTATTATGGATGCTCTCATGTTATTAAAGGAATTGATGGAATGGAACAATAGTGGGAGTTTGGTGCTATGAGGTCCTGGCTATTTGGTTAGTCTGGACCAAGTTAAAGCATTTGATGGGGTCTCCCATTCATATTTATGGCATTGTTTTGCAGCTTATGCAATCTCATTTCTATTTCTTCAGTGGCTACAGTTGTGCTATGCTCTGGCATACATTATACACTATGATAATGGGTGGAAAGAGGCAAAACACAGGATTTGTAAAGGAGTGCACCATGTTGCCCTTTGAATTCCCCTGCTATACGTTTTGCATTGGACCCCTTATTGCGATTCATTCAGAGCTCTCAAGGATTTTGGAGTAGAAGAGAAATTGAACATCATCGTAAGGTCATTGCTTATGCAGATGATTTATGTTTGGTATTGAAAGATGAAAACTCTATTCACACTGCTTGTGCAGTGATGCAAGATATAGCGAAGATTATGGGAGCTTATATTAATTAAGCAAATTCACAGTGTCTTAATCTAGAGGGGGTTTCTGACACTTCAGATACAGTAGGAGGGTTTATGGTGTCTGTTGAACCTTGCCGCATTTGGGGGTGATAATATAGCAGGATTTAATTGGGAAAGGGCACTAGTAAGCAGAAAAGCAAAGGTATCTCTTTGGAATAGATGGAAATTATCGAAACAAAAGATACTTTATCTCATTAAAACCTACTTGATTCCATTTTTTTTATATGTCAATGTAATTTTTATGCTACCCAAGAATTTGGAAACAGCATTGTTAGGTTGTTTCTTCAGTGGTTTTTAGGGTAGTTGGCTGAACCCAATTAAAAGAAGTATTCTGAATCTTGAGATTAAGGAAGGAGAGGTCAATATGGTGAATCCTGTTCTCTTTTTCTTTTACAATGTTTTTGCAAGTTAATATTATCACTTTGATAAAGGGCACTTCAAGTTTTTGGAGTCACAGGGGGATGGAGTTGCTAAAGGGGGTGTTACTGGAATGGAAGGGGAATAAATTATTGCATAAAAATAAATTAAATCCCAGATTGGATCATAGGAGGAAGGGTGTTTTTGATAAAATTAAACAATGGATGATTAGTTATAGGTCAGCTGGTAGTTTACTAGAAAAACACTTTATAAAGATATTTTAGTTCATTGCTTCAGTAATTGGCCATTTGCAGGGCTTTCAGGATTCACCAAACTGTGATATCTAACATATCAGGAATACTAGGATTCCAGTTTATATGTGGGATACGGTATCGCTCAGGAATCTTGGTAGGGTGAATGTTTGGGTCAATCAAAAGCACAAAGTTTTACCAGAATGTTATTGTCCAAGGGTCTCTTGTGTGACTACAATGGAAATGATGGACCATTTATATTTTAAATGTCCTTATGCTGATGAATTTTGGGATGTAATGAAAAATTGCTGGAAAGGTATAATTATAGTTCCCCGCAGCCAGAGTTGTTATATTATGGAATTCGTACAGTGATTCAGACTAAAGAAAGGATTAGCACACTTAGAGTGATTCATGTTTTTTTATATTGGCTATGGATTTGTAGATGCTGATTGGTTTTACAGCAGCAGTTAATTGGGAGCTTGATTTAATTTTATGTTGATGCAAGGATTATTTAGTTTGAAAATGTCAGAATACATAAAGTTGGGAAAAAGCTTGTGGGATAAACTCTGGAGAGATTATGATTTTATTTAGGGCGTTTGATTGTGCTACTGATTAGTTTCCTATTGATTTGTGGACTTTTGGGTCAGTTTATATAGTTTCATTTAGTTTTCTGCTGTAACAGCTCTACTACATTACTCCACTAAGCTGTTTAATTTGGGGGTGGGGGGGTTGATGTATATTGGGAGTGACTGATTTATGATCTGCATTTACTGTATTTTGATTTGGTATGATGTACCATGGATTGTCATGCCTTTGTAATTTTTTTGTTTGATTTACATAAAAAATTCCCTTATCTTCCAGTAGGAGGAACCTCTGTCTCATCTCACAGGATGGAGGAGCAAGTGCTGGAGGAGATGGATGTGCAGGATGTGGTGATTGTGCAGAACATGGTATTGGGAGAGGATAACAAAATAGCCTTTGCTCAAGGGAAAAAAAATGTTTTTGAAAGTGACCCTGAATCGTTACCTGCATTTATTACACAAACAATGAATATGGAGATGCAAACAAGGGACACGGAGACACAGAAGGAGCAGTGTGGTGATATAAATACTGATTCCATGTAAATATTAATACCAGGACTTCAAACTGCATGCCCAAGCTCAAGAGGTGTTTATCGGTCACAAGAGATGGTTGCACAGAGGAAACAACAACCAGGAGATGACATGATGAGATCAGATAACATGGTCGAGGTAACAGTGATGGGGCAAATACACAAACAGTTTGTCATTCAGGAAGGGGAAACACCAGGTGGAGAGACATAGATGGCTGACGTGGCATTGAGAAATGTGGGATGGGTTAAAAACACGCAGGGAACTTGGATTCCAGACCCAGAATGGGCGATCCTGCACAGGACAAGAATGCTATGATTCAGTAGAGAACTGGTCCCCATACAACAACATGACAGGAATCACAAACACGGAGCCTCAGTGGAAATAAGGGCAACACTCCACAGGCACCTCAACAAACTCGTACTGGGGCCCCAAAACAAAATGAGATACAAAACAATGGTATGCATATCAATACAGAAGAGAGGCCTAGTACTTCAAGGGGAGGAGGGGTTTCTGAAGGCCTAGTGATAATAGGTCAAATAATACTGAGGGAAATAATGAGGAGAGGTCAAGAGAAAGAAGTAATGACAGAACAAGACCTTTTACTATGTCTGACTTGTTCAAACATAAACTAGAGCAGGCATTTTGAGGGAATGCTGTTAGACTTAGATATAGGGGAGTCCTCCCACAACAGGCAGACAGATATTATGTAGCAAGACAGTTACTTAAAAATTCTATGCAGTTTACTACTGCTCATATTTATGCCCTGATACCTATATCAGGGGAGGATACTTTTGATGTTAGTTTTAAAAATAATGACTATTTAGAAAGATTTTGGATCAAGTACAACTCTCTTAAACAATCACCTCTGTGGTCTCCCTTCTATGCAATATCCTTGCCAAACCTATGATTAAGCTAGTAACTATAATGTTTCATAATGAGGGGTTAACGAGTGATAAATCATCATTGCTTGGTACAGGTGTGATGTTCTAGCCCACCAAAAGCTATTATTGATAATGGGTTGTGGACTGGAGGGTAGAAGTTTAAGGTTAAACTTTTCCAAGTCAATTCTGAAATCATACACCTACCCAACAGCTTTTTTTTAGGTAAAGATAGAGGAGTTTGTTTCTATGGGGTGCAACTTAGGACATGTTATAAATGTGGAGCAAGAACACATTTAAGCAGCACCTGCGATATGTTAAAATTTTCACTGTGTGGAGGGTATGGGCATGCTACTGATAACTGTGAAAATATTTTTCAATGCAATTTTGCGTGATGCAAAAAGGCATGCATTTCACCAATTCCCCAGGGCACGGAATAATCGAGGAGAAGGGTGGGATCAAGACAATTTGGTACAAAACACACAAAACAAGAGATGAGGTCAGGAGCAAACAAACATCCCCTCCCAGAATACAACCACAGAGCCAGATGAATCAAGGGAACCAGAAGGGGAGACTCAAAAGCAGGAGGAAAGGGAAGAAATATCTCAAACAGAACACACTCCAGAACAGGAGGAGCAGATAGAACCTAGCTCACAGAGTACTGTAGCGGGACAACAGGGACAGGAAGGGAGTGGAGAACCATGAGCGAATCAGACCTTTTCCCTTGCAGTAGGGAAGAAAGCCCACCTAACCAGGAGGATAATAGAGCCCAGGCAAAGAGTATAGCAGCACTCTTTATAGTGCCCGCTCAAAACACCTTTACTCCATTACAAAAAGACTGTGGGACTCGAACAGGAATCAGAGATGTCCCATAAATCAGAAGCATCAGAATAGAGGATGAGGATAGAAGGACTGTAGAGGAATCAAAAAGGAAAAAATGAAAAAAAAAAGGAAAATTAGGCAGCAGAAAGGTACCTGGTACTGGATTCTTTTTAACTTTAACCCCTCTACAATCCCATGACCACTCTTTATGTAGTCTCCTTTAATGTTTTCAGTTTAAGGAATTATAAGAAAAAGTTGGCACTTTTAGAGTATCTTAACCAACTGAAAAATGATGTTGTTTTTTTACAAGAAACCAGATTGCAGTCATTATTTGAAGTAGAACAATTAAGAAGGACCTAGGTGTGGGGACCATCTTTTTTGACTTTTGGAGAAGACACGGCAGATGGCATAGCCATACTTTTTAGAGGAAACAATTTCTCAGTCACTAGAGTTATAGATGTGTTACCAGGGAGGGCATTAATGCTGGATTGTAAGTATAGGGATTTTCTCTTCCCACTAATAAATATTTATGCACCACAAACTAAATCTTCCAGGACTGAATTATTTGAGACAATAAAACCTTTTTTGTATACTCATAAACATGTCATTTGGGGCGGTGACTTCAATTGCAGTTTGGATGTTAAGTATAAGGGGGAGACAGAACAAATAAATCTATTGTGATTCTTGAAACTTAGAAAAAATAATAACAGACACAAATTTGATAGATGCGTATAGATTACTGAGGAAAGATCATGGGGCTACATATTATAGATGCAATTATGCTACTAGAATAGATTATTTGTGGTCTCAAAATACTGCACACTTATTAATATACATATTAAACCCACTGAATTATCAGACCTTTATATATTACAGGCAACTTTAAGCTTAGCAACTGCTCCACCTAAGTTATTATCTAAGCCCTCTAGATGGAGGTTAAATGCTTCAGTTCTGGACAGACAAGAAGTTAAAATACAAATAGAAGTACTATTAGCAGCTAGAATTTCAGTACAATACACGTACGAAAACTTATGGGACTGGTGGTTGGATACAAAAAAGGAACAACAACACATGTTTAGGATGTATGGCAAAAATCAGTCAAATAATCATTACATAAAATATTTTGGGCATAGTAATTGACTATATAATTTGATGTCGGTAGAGTTAAAAGACCAAAATAAATTCAAACACCAAATTGTAGAAGTAAAAAAATTAATGTTTTCTTATCAGTATGATAGAGCGAAGCCATTAGAGGCTAAAATGTGGTATGGCACCTAAAAGCAACCTGCCATGGATCCCTATATGGCCTGCAAACAACGGCTGGATAAAACAGTAATGACAGGGCTATATTAAAAATGGATCCTTAGCAAAGATGGACATAGATATGTTATTAATTGCCCAGAAAAATTTGAAAGATGAATTTTCAAAAATCTGGCAGTAAGACAGATTTTAGACCCTTTATGACTGCCCCATTGCCACATCTGAATGCAAAATATTCTGGAGAGCTAGTGAAACCTATTTCACAGGAAGACATTTGTAATACTATTAAAGACCTAAATACAGGATCCTCACCATGGCTGGACAGGCTCTCAAACAAATTTTATAAACAATATGCAAGAAATTAGTATGATTTTAGATCCAGTCTTTAGCTATATTCTAAATTCAAGACAAGAGATACCAGAATTAGGGAAAGCCATTATCAATGTTATATTTAAGAAAAGGGATAGGCATGATATTAATAATTAGAGGCCCATTAGTTTACTAAATTGTGATTACAAAATACTGACAAAAATATTACGTAAAAGATTTTAAAAAATAACAGGGAATTTGGTAGATGCAGCACAAACATGTAAAATACCCCAGAGAAATATATAACACAACCTTTTTATGTTAAGGGAGCTATTTGAGGCAGTAGGAAGAAGGACATGTCAGGATACATATTGGGCCAGATATTCAAACTGCGCCATTCTGTGGCGCAAGCCCTTGCACTTCTCAAAAAAGTTGTGCAGGGGGTGTGGCCAGGGTGATATTCAACGGAGTTGCACTATTGAGCAACTTCTTTGAATATCGCCCCCTGGCCACAGCCACTGTGCATGGCGCAGTGGATCTGCGCCACCGCAAGTAGTCAGAGTGGAGCATTCAGATGCGGTGGCACAAGTTCCATTGCACCATGTGCAAACCTGCAGTATTCAAAAGGTGACATGCAAATGGGATCATAATTTATACAAGGCGCACGGGGGGCCATTTGCATCTAATTATGGCCCCATTTGCATGCCATTAGCATGTGGGTGGGCCGATCCCCAATGACTTGCGCCTGGCGCCCTGCCAGGCAGCAGCCATCGGGGAGCGACGCCCCCTGCAACCCGATTGCGGACATAACCGAAATGGCCTGATCATGGGCATAATAGTGGTGCCCCCCTACAGTCCGATTATGGGCATAACATTATACTCCCCCCACATTAGCCCAATTGTGGGCAGAATGTTATCCCCCCATTAGCCCAATCGTGGGCATAGCGGTATATCCCCCCATTAGCCCGATCACAGGCAGGCGTTATTCCCCCATTAGCTCGATCATGGGCATAACAGTATGTCCCCAGCCCGATCATGGGCAGAATGGTATGTCCCCCCCATAGTCCGATTGCGGGCAGAATGGTATTCCCCGAGCAGCCTGATCGTGGGCATTGAACTTTCCCTCCCTTCAAAGTCAATATCCTGGTGGTCCAGTGGACCACGAGAAGCCAGATCATGGGCATAAAGTCAACCCCCAAGTCCAATATCCCTGGTGATCTAGTGCCCCCCACCTCCCACCCACGGGCCCCACCACCTCGCTCCCCCATCAGCGGTGGGTGGCAGCACCCACCTGCCTGCCGCCCCACCACCTGCCGACTGACAGCTCAGTAGGGCTGCACGCCCATTGGATCAGAGCAAGAGCCAATGGGTGTGCAGCTCATACCGCCTAAGGCAATCCAGATGCGTGAATGAATGAATTCACAGCTGGACTGCCTTATGCAATATAACTGCACAAATGGGGTACAGCCCTACTGAGCTGTCAGTCGGCAGGCAGCAGAGGCGGCAGGGGTGGGATGCCGCCACGCTGGCTGATGGGGGGTGCGTGGTGAGGCTCCGTGGAGTGGGAGGGTGGGGGCCACTAGATCACCAGGGATATTGCACTTTGGAGGAGTTTGACTTTATGCCCATGATCAGACTTCGCGTCACTGGACCACCAGGGATAATGGACTTTGGGGAGGGAAGTCTGATGCCCAGCGATCGAGACTGCTGGGGGACATGCCGTTATGCCGTATTGGGCTAATGAGGGACATACCATTCTGCCCATGATTGGACTAATGGGGGACATACCATTCTTCCCGTGATCGGGGCATGGGAGGGGAAATAACGTTCTGCCCGCAGTCGGGCTAGGGGGAGAAATAACGTTCTGCCCGTGATCAGGCTAATGGAGGGGGAAATAACGTTCTGCCTGCGATTAGGGCATGGTGGGGTGCTGACGGGAACAAGTGGAGGGCCACCCACAGGTGGCAGCTGCTATGTTGCATCCTGCAATGCGGCAGCTCACCTGTAGGTGGCCCTCAACATGATCCTTTTTTTTTGGCATAAAGTTGTGAAGGCGCAGGTAGGGGTTGCACCTGCATAACTCTGCACAGCCCGGCTGAATATTGGGTTGTGCAGTTTATGCATGGTTCCTTCCCCTTCGGTTGCACATGCCTTCATTATCATTGCGCTGTTGCTCAGCATAATTTGAGGGGGGCGCAACTGCATCCTGCTGAATATCGCAAGATGGTGCATTTCGGACTTGCACAGGTGCAAACCTATTGTGCATGACTCAGCTTTTTTGAATATCTGGGCCCTTGTCTTTAGACCAAGCCAAAGCATTTGACAAAGTAGAACACAACTACTTATCACAAGTTTTGATAGCTTATGATATTCCAGATAGAATGGTGGTGTGGATATGGCTTCTCTATATAAAGTGCCTGTTTTTGCCCAATATTAATGGAAATTTTGGAGAAACAATAGTACTACAAAGAAATCGACAGGGATGTCGCTTGAGCCCTCTGCTGTACACCTTTGCATTGGACCCTGTAATATGTTGGATTAAATGAAACAATAGAGTAATAGGGTTAGCCCAACATTACACTTTACAGACTGAGAAAATATGAGCCTATGCAGATGATGTATGTGTTTTTGTGAATTCTAGTATGTCAGGGAAGCAAGCATTACAGCCATTTCAGAAATTTTGCCCAATATCAGGGACAGAGACAAATCTAAATACAAGTGTGGCAATACCACTATGGGAAAACTAGAGGATAAAGATGGGATTAGGGACATCTCAGGGTAAGTGTTAAGTTTGAGCCTAAGAAAGTGCTGGGTAAATAGTTTCCACCAGATAATCCTGCCTTATTTAATTGTGAACTTTAATTACAAATTTGCGAATCATAGGTGAGGATGTGGAAATCATGAAAATTGGGTAAGCAGAAAAGGGTATGAATAGTTAAGAAATTTCTATTACCCATTTTCACCTATTTTAGCTATGTATATAGCAATCCCAGCATACAGTAGCTAGAAAAATGAGATTACTGAGTAATTTGTTTCAAATGATTTGGGGCAGTAGACTTAACCCCGTGAAAAGGGAGGTGACCTACTTATCGAGTAAAGAAGTGGTTTGAATATGATAAACCTTGTAGTATTTTCCATTCTTTCTTTATACACTCCATTTTGCAACACATTGGCTCCTTTACAGCATATATGGCAAAAGTGGCTAGTGAGGAACAACAACAACCTAAGTTACTGACAAAATTTAATGTGCCGGAGTTATTTGGAGGCCTCATTAAAAAATTAAGACAATGTCAGATGGACAAGGACATCTCCTGAGGCAGAGTTGGAAAGGAATATATAATCACATTGTATATACAACTCAGGAAGTATTATTAATATTCCCAGAATGTGTACCCACTAAGATGACTCAAGTCATATCTACATTAACAGACAAGATGGTTCATTTACATACATGGGATATCGTATAGCTATGCTGCCAAGGAAAGTTAGTAGTAAAAGATAATATGAAGCATAAAGTCATTCAAGAAAGAATGTATTTTAAACCAGAGTGCGTTGACGTTGAAGAAACAATTCAGCGTTTCTTTTTTCAATGCCTGGAAGCAATACTATTCTGGAAAGACTTAGCAACCAGATGGAATTGGCCATTTATTAAAGGATTGGTATTGTACTTTAATTCTAGAGGATTATTCTGGGATATGGAAACATTTTCATGTTAGTACACTACATGTAATTTTGCAGTTATTAAATATATGTGGCAGAGTAGATGTCAAGGTCTATTTCAGCAGCAACAAACTTCTCCTGTGGTAATAATAAAACAGATAGAAAATGCAATACTGTATGTGAAAGAAAGTGATAGGAAAAGTACTCATTAGATAAACATCATCATGTTTGGAAGAACCTAGGAAATACCTTATAAAACCTGTAAAACTATAGGAAAAAAGTAGATATCAATATTGGATTACAAAATATATGCTGGGGGATAAGGTTTAAGGACTGATTCTGGGATCTATTTTTACAAATGTCAGAATATGCTGATCGTACATGAGGAATTTTGTAATTTGTTGTTTTTCTGTATTTTCTTTGCCTTTTCTTGTTTAATTTAGTCTGTAATGTATGTCATGTAACATTTTTCTGTCTTAATAAAAATTCCCCTACTGTTCGGTAGGGCGTGCCACACATCCAAGATGGTGGACATTCATGTTGAGATGAAGGATGATGGTGTACCTGCAAGGATGCTAGTCTCCCACCCTGCAGATCCAGCTGCGGAGATCGATGGCCTGACTTTACAACCAGAGGCACCTATGGAATTCACGAATACTGGCACTGAATGACAATGTACGATCTTATCTGACAGTCTATTGCAAGGCAAAACTAAAGAGGACTGGCTGAAGTCACTTCTGCAAATTAGACAGCTGGTATTATTGGTCATAGTCCCACAGACTGTGACACCAGAAAACTGTACTGATGGCAATAGCAAGCAGGTTGCAATACAGAGTACAAGTGCAGGTACAGAAGAAAGACTTTTGGAAAGCACCACTGCCAGCTCCACTCCTGCTGATGTAGGAGCATCAAATGAAAAGTCACCTGACAGCCCAAGGACCAAACTGACAGTGTCTGATGTAGAACAGCCGGCTGTGCCCGAGAACTTTCACACTGCTCTGCTTGTGGCGGGCGATTTGTTTTTGAACTTAGTGCTGGACTACCTTCCTTCTACTTCTTCCGGCACATCTGAACCTGGTACAGCAGATGCTTCAGCAAAATAACTTGTAAGTGAAGTTATTTTTACTGCTCCCCCTAAGACTGTACCATGACCATTTCTTCTGAAAGGGTGTACAACATTTACAAGGACAATGCAAGGTACTGGGGAAAGAAAAACTGTTTGGTCTATGGACAACTCCTTAAAAAATGCTGGGTGGAAGCAAGTAGCAAAGGGATAGTGGATACCTGACCCCTCTGTACTCCCCGTTGCCAGTACCACCCCCTCGAGATATGAACAATATGAATCCAGATGTTGGCCCTTCCACAGTCGCCCACTCTGTAGCTAATGCTGACTCTATCAAGCAACATTTTGTTACTGATTTCGATATGGAGCTACATTCCGAGGATGTTGTTAATTGACCTCCCAGATTCAGTGTACTAAACCAACCAGCTCTTGCACAAAACCAGGTGGGGAATGCACAGGCCCAAACTTGTGGGAACAAATGGAGGCAGAGCAGCTTATCCCAGAGACATTTCAAACTGCAACAGAAAAGGCAAAAAGTACCTGGGCCAATTTCAGATGAAGGGATCATTTTACTACACATTCTCTTCCTGCTCAAAGATGAAATGTAGTAAGACTGCATTACTTGGGAGATTTGGACACCCAGCCTGACCGAGTGTATGTGGGGCACACTTTAATTAAAAACTCTTTGGGCTTCTTCTCAAATGAGATTTACACCCTGTTACATACGTCAGGGGACAATTTATTTTCTGTTAGTTTCAGAGACACTGCAGGGATTGGACAGATTCTGGACCAAATATGATGAGATATGATACTCAGAACTTTGGCTTCCTTTAGAGTCATCCACTCACTAAGCCTGCCTTTAAAACTATCACCATTCTTTTTCAAAATTAAGATGTTTCTGTCTATGATATCACTCCTTGGCAAATGCAGAGATGCAATGTACAGGGGGCCCCATAACCTATTTTTGATGTACAGCATATCTGTACAGGGGGATGGTACTACAAAGTTAAATTAAAAATGACAAATGCTGGCCCACGACATCTCCCAAGTAGCCTGTTCCTTGGATATGATAGAGGGCATTGTTTCTATCCTGGGTAGCCAAAAACATGCTTCAAGTGTGGCTCATTTCAGCACTTGAGCTCTGCTTATGATAGGTTAAAATGCAACTTATATCTAGCATTTAGTCACATGAGAGCAAATTGTACAGAGGAAATAAAATGCAACCTCTGTGAGGACACAGAACATTCCTATAGGGCCTGCAAATGGGCCACTCATAACTGAACAGACAGACCTGACCAAGATTCCCTGATTACTAATGCTCAGAAAAGAGATATTGATCACCCTAGGCAACACCAGCAGGCGGAAGCCCCTCTGATTAATGCTGAGATTTCTGTTCAACCCCATGAGTCACCACCAAGTCCTGTGCATTGAGATGAGGAAGAACCTTCTGCTTCTGCTGAGATTTCACAGCCTCCTGCACTCCAAACAGTGGCCGATGTACTTTGTGAAACCAAGACACCTATGGAACAGACTAAGGCTACTGACATGATAGACAAGGCTGTGAGCACAGTGGTGGGTGGAGGTACACAATGTGGAGATGGGTACTATGCCCCCCCGAGACACCAGTGAGCATGAAGAAAAGGCAACTTAAAGTGGCTCATGCTAAAACAAAACCTAAAAAAAACAAAAACTGCCTCGCTACCTTTGTCCAATAAATATACTGTTTTGCAAACTGAGGCCCTTGAATCGGATATGAATGATGACTCAAAAACCTCCTCTATGCTGTCATCTCAGCACCGAGTTGCATCTGACTCAGAGGATGGCATTACTGACTCTGCTCTTCTCCCTCCTGGTAAAGAAAATAGGCTGGGTCTGCAACCCAGAAGGAGCATGAGAAAGAAACACCCAACTTGAAACATTCTAAATGGTGTCTTCCATGACCTTGTAGGTGGCTACCCTGAATACCAACAGTTTTAAATCTGCAATACGGTGACTGGTTACCCTATCAGTTTTGAAAGACTAGTTTTGACATCTGTTTTTTGCAGGATACCAGATTAAATTCAGCATCGTTCGTCAGGTCTGCTCAAAGATTATGGTGCTGGGGACCCTCCTTTTTCTCTTTTGGTACAAAAGAGTGCGATGGGGTTAGTATCCTTTTCATGGCAACAGGGTTTCTTGATACCAGAATGATTGATATTTCATTAGGTAGAGCAATGTTGATTGAGTTTACATATGATAACTCTAACTGGCGCTTATTAAACATTTATACTCCCCAAAGGAGAAAGATAGGGTAGACCTTTTCAAATTAATAAAACCGCATCTTTTAGCTACATGCCATGTCCTGTGAGGGGGGATTTTAATTGCCCTCTGAATAAAGGAGACAGCGGTCAGCATACCACAAAAGATAATTGTGACGCTAATTGTTTAAAATAAATTTTAACAACCACTGGCCTTCTGGATAACTCTAGGTTTCTGCATTCAAAGAATGGGTTTACAGAGCAAAGCTCATGGTGTACGAACTGGTTAGGGATTGTGAAGGGAAACAGGATTTCCTGGTGCATTTGGGAACTAATGAACTAGACGGAAATAGTGTTTTGAAAATCCAAGCAAGGTTCCAAGAACTTACCAGAGTCTGTCGGGATAATGGATGCAACATTTCCTTTCCGGAGATATTGCCAGTACCAAAGGCCTCAGTTGAGAAAAAAATGAAGATCACAGAGGTTAATGACTGGCTCAGGAAGTGGGGTGAAGAGAGTGGGTTGGGGTGTTAGGGAACTGGAAATGAGTTTGGGAGGATAAGGGACTGTATGCCAAGGACAGGCTTCATCTTGCCCCATTAGGAAGGAAGTTCTTAAATAGGGGTGGCTGACTACATTCAAGAAAGGTGGGGTCTAAACTTGTGGGGGGATAAGGGAGGGCTGACCAGAAGCCATCTCCTCCAGATGAGGGGAGTAGCCTTCAAACCCAAAGGGGAGGGGAGGAGGGAAACAGACTGGGGGAGGAGGTTCCAGAAGGATCCATGGGAGGATGGAAGTATAAGGAACCTGGGTGGGGTTTGACAAAGGGGATCAGGGATAAGGGTTGGGGGTGGTGTTAGTCAATGCCAGGAGCTTGGGAAACAAGTTGCCAGAGTTCCAGGCCATGCTGTTTGGGGGGGGTGGATATGGCTGCAGTCACGGAAATGTGGGCCAACAAAAACCATGACTGGGACCTAAATGTGCAAGGTACACTATTAGGGAAGGATAGAAAGGAGGGCTGAGGGGGTGGAGTGGCTATGTTCATTAGAGATGGCATAGAAATTTCTAGGGTAGAAGAGGCAGAGGAAATGTGGAGGCCTTATGGGTCATACGAACCCCAGCAAGAGGTAAGATCAAGCTAGGTATAGTATAGAGGCAGTCCGGGATGGATGATGTTCTGGAGGATGGTTTGCTGGACAACATCATGGTTCAGTGTGGACCAAAAGGGGAAGAAGTGGTGTTGATGGAGGAGCTTAATATGCCAGATACAAACTGGAGAACCATGTCCTCTAAGGTAGCCAAGGAGCAGAGGCTGCTGGACGGCTTCCAGGATGTGTTCTTAACACAGTATGTATGGAGCCCACAAGGGAGGGGCATGTCCTGGATGTGGTTCTGGTAGATGGGGATCTGGTAAGGGACCTGGCTGTAGAGGATCCCCTGACTGGGAGCAACCACAATACTGTCTGGTTTCAAATAAGCATGGGGGGGGGTAGAGATCTAGGACACTGGCAGTGAACTTCATGGGGGCAGACTTTGTGGGCATGGGAAATATTCTCAAGGATCACTTGAAGGGGATTACATCTATGACAAATGTGGAAAAGAGACGGGAGGTCATAAAACAGGGACTTCATGAGGCAGTCAGGACCTGTGCTAAGGTGAAACATAAGGGAACAAGGTCACATAAACCATGCTGGTGGTCCAGTGAGGTTCAGGTAGCGGTCAGAGAAAAGAAGGCAGCCTACAAAAAATATAAAACAACAAGAGGGGATAGGGAAAAGGAAATGTACCATCTTGCATCTAGAAAAGTCACCCGGATGGTGAGGGGAGCAAAGTCCAGTAAAAAGCAGCAGCTGGCACAGGGGATACATGGAGGGGAAAAGGGGTTCTTCCAGTACATTGGGGAGCAGAGAAAAACTAAGGGCCATCTAGGCAGATTGAGATCAGAAGGAGGGTGGGTGGAAGAGGTGAGGGACCAGGCAGAGGTATTAAATGAGTACTTCGCCTCTGTGTTTACTAGGGAGGGGGATGGGATATCTACAAAGCAAGGCACAATGGGGATTGAAGTGGTAGTGAGTGGGATCAGAGGAGCAACAGAAATGGAGCAAGTGGGAGGGAGAGGTACCCAAGGGGTGTCACACCAGGAAATGGATAAAAAGGCCAGTAAGGTGGAGGGGATGGATGATGCTATCTCTACTGAAAGGGTGTGGTTAGCCCTCAAGGCCCTAAAGAAAGATAAATCTCCTGGGCTGCATGGCATTCATCCAAGAGTACTATGGGAATTGGCGGACATACTGGCTGCACCCCTGGCGGAGCTCTTCAACAGGTCGCTTGAGACAGGGAGGGTACCTAGGGATTGGCGAGAGGCACACGTATTGCCAATCCATAAAGGGGGGGGTCAAGGGAAGTACCAGGTAACTATAGACCCATCAGTTTGACCTCGGTGGTGGGAAAATTAATGGAGAGTATACTAAAGGAACAATTGGGGAAATACTTGGAGGAGGTGGGGGGGTCTGGATAGTCAGCAACATGGGTTTGTGCCAGGTAGATCATGTCAAACCAGTCTTGTAGAGTTCTACAAATGGGTAACATCAGAACTGGAGAGGGGAAAGCCTGTGGATGTATTATTCTTGGACTTCACAATGGTCTGGTGGAGAAACTGATGGGTTGGGAGTAGGCCCTTTGATGGTCAGATGGATTGAAAACTAGTTAGCTGGATGCACCCAGAGAGTAGTGGTCGGTGGGGAGCTCTCAAACCCTAGAGGTCGGTGGTGTGGTACCACAGGCTCAGTCCTGGGTCCGATCCTGTTTAATGCATGCATATCAGACATCAGGGAGGGTATAGGGTATGAAATGAGTCTCTTTGCTGATGAGTCCAAGATGGGAGCAGTAGTTGAGGGGGAAGAGGGGAGGTTGGCCCTGCAAGGGGACCTGGACACCCTGGAAAGCTGGGCTCACACATGGAAATTAAATTTCAATATCACCAAGTGCAAGGTGTTACATCTTGGTCGGGGAAACACTAAACACAAGTACACCCTGGGAGGGGCGCTGGAGGCATCAACAGAGAAAAGACCTGGGGTCATGGTGGATGCATGTGAAATAACTCTGAGCAGTGCAGGAGAATGGCTAGCAAGGCAAACAGGATGTTGGGATGCATCGTGAAGAGGATCACCTCTAGGAGCAGGAAGTGATTCTGCCACTGTACAATGGACTGGTTAGACCACACCTTGAGTACTGTGTACAGTACTGGAGACCACACTTGAAGAGGGACATACAGCTCCTGGAGAGGGTACAGAGGAGGGCAAGTAAGATCCTCTGAGGACTAGGGGATTTGGCGTATGAGGACAGACTTGAGGAGCTCTGCCTGTTTTCATTGGAGAAGAGGAGAGATGGGGACATGATTGAGGTCATCAGGTACCTCAAGGAAATAAATAGGGTAAACATGGAGGGATCTTCAGACTAAAGCAGAGAGGTATCACCAGAGGCATGGTTTGAAGTTGGAAGGTGGAAGGTGAGGGAAAGAGGAGGAGGTTATTCACTGAGAGGTGGTGGACCCTTGGAATCGCTGCCTGGCGAGCTGGTTCAGAGATCCACAGTGGACGGCTTCAAGAGAGGGTGGGACAGACACAGAAAGTGGATGTATAAGATGATGGCCTGGCCCAGGGGGGTGGGGATGGATAATAGGGGTTTCTGGAACACAAGGGGGGAAGGGCCTCGGCACCCAACTAGGGATTTCAGGTTCGAGCTGACTCAATAGACCGTAAGGCCTAATCTGCTGGCAATTAGTATGTTAGTATGTCATCTGAAGTCCCGCATTGATTATTTTTTCTCTTCTAGGCACCTAAAAATTCAGGAAGCAAATGTAAGTCTGATAGAGACTTCAGATAATGCTGTTTTGTCCCTGGTAGTAGGCTTTCAGGAGAAATAGCCATTTGGAAAAGGGTACTGGAAGCTTAACAACTCCCTGATGAATAACCAGATATCACTGCTGCCATACTTGAAACTTTACAAACCAGAAAAACCCTGGCCTGTATGGAAGTGAATTTAAGTACTTGGTGGGCTGACACCAAACAAGAATTAAAACATGTTTTTCTACAGCAGGTTTCACAGGCACACATGGTCCAATTCAAAAGATACCTTAAGCTGAAATCGCAGTTAGCTACGGTCATGTCCTTTAGTAATGAAGGAAAAGGAGATTATACTAACCAGATTAGAAACCTTAAGAAGGAGATGAAGCTGATCCAGTGTTCTAGAGCTTCTTCACTTTTACAGGAACATAAGGTGTATACTCCCAGGAAGGGGACCTATGGAGATATCTTTGAAAGTTGTAAAGCATGGGTTTCCTCTAGAGTTGTGGATGCATTAAAAAAGACACTGGGACAAAAGTCACTTCATCTAAACATATGTTGGATGTTACAGATACACATTTAATAAACTTGTACTCAGACATTACATCAAGTCCACACCACAGGGCAGTGTTCTTGGATTCTATAGCTATACCACCAGTTAGCCCAGACCTCAGTTCACCCCTGTTACTACCAATTCAAAAAGGCTAAATAGAAGCAGCAATTAAAACTTTAAAAAATAATACAGCTCCAGGCTTAGATGGACTTACCTCTGAATTGTACAAAAAATATCCTGTAGAACTCTCTCAGATCATGGAATTAGTTTTTAACTGGAGTTTATTGAACAAAAACATGGACCCTAGACTTGGTACAGCTATACAGATTTTTATTTATTAAAAACGTGATACGACAGACATAAATAATTAGAGGCCCTTGAGTCTGCTTAATACAGATCTCAAAATATTAATGAAAATATTGACTGCATGACTGGCCAAGTTGGCTCCAACCCTCATCTCCCCTTCACAGACATGTTTAGTCAAGAATAGATCCATCACCGACACCTTACTGCTCTTAAGAGAAATGACAGAATTAGGCAGCCAAGACGCTCTTCATGGGTATGTGCTTTCTTTGGACCAGGCCAAGGCTTCAATGAAGTGTAACGTGATTTTTACAGCACACTTTACTTACATATGGAGTACCACTAGAATTTGTAAATTGGTTGACTTATATCTATGCAGCTGCCACAGCAGTTCCCTGGTAAATGGCTTTTTGGTCACACTGTTCATATCCACAGAGGAGTATGGCAGGGTGCCCCATGAGCCCTCTCTTGTATATTTTCTGTTTAGATCCCTATTATGCACACTAGAACAAGATCCAGATATCAGAAGCATACATCCTCAAAACATGGCCCTAGAAATTTAATCAACTGCCTGTGCTGATGACCTGTGTCTGTTGGTTGCAGATGCTGATTCTGGTAGAAATGCATTACATAAGACAGACCAATATTCCAAGTTGTCTGATGGTGGCATAAATAAGGAGAAAAGCAGGGTTACATCTTGAGCAATGCTACTTCTGCTGTTCCAGAACTGCAAGGGACAGAGATTACTGCAGACCTAGTACTATTTTAGGGGTCACTTTTGGCAGAAGGGACATGGGTCTTAAAATTGGGAAACTAAAACAGAAATAGGAAAACAAAAGTTGTTCACTGGAAAGTATGGTAACAAATGAAAAAGAAGAAAGGTTCTTCTGGTTAAAACATTTTAATTGCCATTATTTTCTTTTATAAGTATTGTATATCCTGTCCCTATCCAATTGGAAACCACAGTTTTGAGCCTCTTCTTCCAGATGGTTTGGGGGAGTCATCTGAATCCTATTAAAATGGAAATTCTGTATTTACCTGTTAGGGAATGAGGTTTGAATCTAATCAACCCACTTGTATATTGTCATAGTTTATTTCTTTGACACAAGGGGCCAGATTCCAGGACATATGGTGCAACTCATAGGTGGATACGAGTTGCAACATATGCTAATACACCGGGGTCCTGCCCAAGATTCCAGAACAGGAAGGTTTCCTCGGGGAAAGATGTTGTTTGATTCCTGATCTGGATTTGGCTAGTGAATATTTTGTAGATACATTTATGGAGTTAAGTAATAAACATGCACCAAAATATAAGGTACAAAAGAGGAATGTGAAGGCTCCTTGGATTAGTGATAACTTGATAAAAACCATAAGAATAAAAAAACAGGTTTTGGAAATAAGCCAGAAAAACAAAATCAAGTAGGGACTGGGGAATTTTAAATAAAAAACAAACTTGTAGAAATCAGATAAAAAAAGCAAAGAGTAATTTCTTTAGGAATAAGGTGAAAAGAAATGTAGAACCCAAACATTTTTGGCAGACAGTAACTGATATTATTAGTCCAGGACAAAAAGTAAAGCAACAAATAAAGCAAATAATTACTGAAGGGATAAAAAAAACTGAAGGAAATCACAGATACATTAAATGGCTATTTTATAAATCTACCAGAGATTGATGTCAAAATGTTACCAAACTCTATAGTGCAAGAAAATATGATATGCATACATGGATACCCCCCTTTTTGCTTTAAGAAATTAAGTGTATCTGAAGTAAAGAAAAATTTAAGACAAATAAAAGTACACAAATCTCTAGGCCTAGATGGAATCAAGGGAAATATTCTTAAAATAGCAACATTGCATCAACTTTAACATACTTGTTCAATTGGAGCCTAAATTTAGGTACTTTCCCAAATATATGGAAGTAGAGTTAAGTTATCCCAATTCACAGGGAGCTCATTGTAGAGCCTGGAAACTATTGCCCAATAAGCGTTGTCATCAATACTTTCAAAAGCTAGGAGAAAAGTGTACATGGGTAGATAATGGCATAGTTTGATAAGTATATTGTACATTGATTTTGCTAAAGC
Source organism: Neoceratodus forsteri (assembly GCA_016271365.2). Classification (NCBI taxonomy): domain Eukaryota; kingdom Metazoa; phylum Chordata; order Ceratodontiformes; family Ceratodontidae; genus Neoceratodus; species Neoceratodus forsteri. The sequence goes on from CM028131.1 coordinate 777,024,448, forward strand.
ATTTGATAAAATCCACATTTGGAAACTTAACAATGCCCTAAGAGAAGCTAAATTTAATCCAAACATTGTAAATTAGATAATAAAATGGCTTAAGAATAGGAAACAGAGAGTAGACATAAATGGAGAACTGTCAGAATGGGCAAATGTGACTAGTGGTGTTCCCCAGGGTCAGTGTTGGGTCCTTGTTTATTTAATATTTATATTGCTTCCTTAGAATCAAGAAAAAATAACATCTGGCTGCTTAAGTTTGGGTGATTGCCATATAGACTCTATTATCAACAACAACGATGAAAACATTGTCCTGCAAAACTTTCTTGATGAAGTTACAAACTGGGCCCATGAGAGGAAATTAATATTTAATAGTGACAAATGTAAGGTGATGCATTTGGGAAAACATAACCCACATTTTCCATACAAATTGGATAATCAAACACTGCACCAGACAATAGAAGAATGGGACCTTAAATTGTATTGTAACAAACAAGTTAAAAAAGCAAACCAGAATCTAAATTGTATATTTAGACATGTGGCAAGCAGGACAGAGGAAGTTATGTTGCCATTGTATAATGCTCTGGTGAGATCTCATCTTGAGTATTGCATGCAAGTGTGGTCCCCATACATAAAGGAAGATATTAACAAAATGGAAAGAATACAGAGATGATTCAGTAGGGCAATAATAGGAATGAAAGGGAAAAACTACGAAAACAGGCTGAAGGATTTGAAATTGTGTACTTTAAAATACAGAAGCTTAGGGGAGATATGTGCCTCATTTGCGGCCTACTACAAGATTCTGCACTTACTGAGGGATAGGTTTTTTCAAATCCAAATTCAAACTTAGTAGTCGTAGACATAACAAACAGTTACTGACTGGAAAATGGAATTCATTAAGGAGGAAAAACTGGTTCAGTGTAAGATCAATCCCAATATGGAATAATCTTTCTACTGTTGCAGTAGAAAATGTAAATATGGAAACATTAAAAAAAATTGGATCTGGTGATGTCAGATAAAGATAATAGGCAAGCATTATGTACTTATTGTTCTCTAGCTTGAAAAAACCTATGAAACCTACATACAATCTTTTTCAGAATTGTTGGCTATAAAACGGCAACATCCATACTGGAGAATGGTTACATATGAGGAGATAGTAGTAGGTTTTTCTCAAGCACTTACTTTGATGCATGATGCTATGATTCATTTAATTTTTTCCTGTATCAAGTTTGCTTTGTGGCAAACTAGATGTAAATATGTATTGCAACACTTCGATGTTACACCTCTTCCCATGATTCTTACTATAGAAAATAAACTTACTTCATTGTATGACTATGACAAAAGCATTTCTAATATCATGTATGGAAAACTAGGTGGAAAAGTGTACCAGGTATAGTTAGATACTATGTTTTCGTATGAGACACACAAAAGTTTTTGCTGATTTATATTCCTTTGGATTTGATTTCTGTACTGTGTATTTTGTATCTGTCTTCTGACATTCTTGTTAGTTGATTTATGTTTCAGTTACAAATAAAAAATTCCCTACTCTTTTTTAAGAAGTGCCATGGGATCTTTAACACCACCTGAACTACCACCAAAACAGGCAGATGGGACCTCGGTTTAACATCCCATCTGAAAGACGGATAAACTAGAGCAGTTGGAACACCAACAAATGAGGGACTTACTGGTGCAAATAAGGATCAAGCAATCCCAGCTGTGAACTTCATGAAGCAAGAACTGAGAAGGGAATGGAGGGACACAGTGTAACGCTACAAATGCAAATTGGGACTACCTCAAGTGACCACCTCCCCCTTAATTAGAGCCAAATTTGGTCAGTTACCAATAGAAGGTCTTATACAGGAAAAGCTGGTTACATAAGGGCATAAACCATGAATGAACAGAGGCTACCCAAAAGGTGCATAGAGGAATCAATAAATTATCTGCATTTAAACCTAGTTTTCTCTAGCATCTCAATTTTAGGAAATATCATAAGGCCATTATGGTCCTTTACAAAGTCTAGTGGATATTTTTCTCAGGCCTCCTAAGAAAGTATATTTAGGGCAAAGGAAAGTATCAAAGATATTTCCAGCCAGAAGGAAATAGGGCTATGTGCCCAACACAAAGTCAACTTGTGGTTAGTGAAAAAACAAAAGATATTTTCGCTTTGAATCATATTTAAGCATAATTCTTAACCCATAAAGGAGGAAACTGTTCACTAAATATAGATTCCAATATCATGATAGTCAGAGACTGAAAAAAATATATAAGATAAATTAATCAATGGGTATATGCAAATGCGGTCTGGGTATAGATGATTTAACACACTTAGTAGTATTGTGCCCACTGTATTCTAATTACAAGTAAATATTTTTAGGAGATATCTTGGCTCAATTAAAATCAGAACCTGCAAATATTATTACATATCTGTTCAAATCTCAGTCAAAAAAAGTACGTGAAGTGGTGATTTCCTTACTTAATATTATTGAGAGATGGAAACTACATAAGAGATGAAGTAACACCAAAACTCAGGCATTCACCACATATGACACCAACTCTGAAATATCTTTCATACTTTCCTTGTCCCCCCACATCACATCTTTCTCTCCTCTCCCCATTCCTCTCATCTTTCACTACACACTTCTAGGACCCATCCTACCACAGTATTTGACTGATACTGCACCTCTCCCCAGTTCTCTCTCAATTCAAATTAGTCACTTCTCTAAGCAATTCTGTACCCTCTTGTGGTTACATAAGCACAAACACTTCATCCTTGGAGCCCAATCCTTCCTGTTATGTTGTGCTCTACTACATGCTTAGTTGTCTGTATTATCCTGCATTTTGTTTTTAATGCCTACTTATAATAATGTATGACTGTACTATTTGCCTTTCCTTCATGTTATAACCTGCTCCATGATTTGTATTGTTGTCTGTAGTATCTTTGCTATTGTTGCATACAGCACTGGCCAGTGTTTTGTTAGCCAATCTACTGTTAACCGTGTTTACATAGCTAAAAGGTAAGCCACTTTTGTTTGATGTCAGGCACTTCACTTTACTGTTTATTGTTTATTGTCATCTTTGTTTCCATGGCTGAGAGCAAGCCATATTGACTACTGTCATTGATTTCTGAAATGCTTTTCTGTATGTATTGCCTTGTACTTTCCCGGATCGTGCCTGAAAATAGTCATTTATTGGCTAGTGCACTTACCCGGTTAACAAAAACTAAATAAAATAAATAAGCAGCTAAAATTTTATTTACATCATATAAAATAATGAAAACCACCTGTGTGTAAATAACATTTGAGCTGGTTATATTTGGAGTTGGTGGTGAGTGCCTGAGTTTTGGTGTTTGATACCGCTGTCTCAAGAGCACCACCGTCCTTGTGCACACTTCTTGTGGTACCTATAAGAGATGAAGTACATATTAAGAGTGTGGTATTTTCAAATATAGAAATTATAATTGGAGCCTGTGTATCTTAAGAAGAGGAAAACATATTTTATACAATTATGCAGTATATTTATATTTATTTATTTATTTTAATCTTTCTTTCTTTCTTCACTCCAAACTTCCTGAACTCTTTCACTAGTAGTCACTCAGTGTCCTGGCCCTGATCCCACCCATCTAAAACCCCTCTTGCTCCTTCCAGCTGTCCTCGCTACCACCCAAACCCTGGCTCTGAGTCCCCAAGGCAGAGCTGCCAGACATACTCCTCCTAGTGCTCTGTCTTCAAATCTAGTCCGGTGGAGTGAGGTGGTGGAGAGAACAGTGGAGTGAGAGGACGGCTCAACACCGGGTGTGGTGGACTAACCCCCTGACCCTCTGTCACCTATCAGGAGGTGGAGGGTTTTTCCATTTTCTTGTTCTACCCTCACCCCCACCCCTCTCAGGTGGAGCCCTGATGTGCAATGACACCAAAGCACATCCTGTCATGGCTCCGCAGCCCTCTAGAGAAGCCCTGAAGCAGTGCAGTACCTCCGGTCTCTACCAGAGGTCACTGCTCTGTCAGGCATAGTCACTGAAACCCCACCGATAAAGAAGAGCTGTCCTCCAGATGCTTGATCCTTTTTCTCCCCTGCCGACCTCTGACTGCCCAGGCTCATTCCCAAACCCAGGTCACTGGTGTTGCGCGAGGTGTGGCATCCAGCACCTCAACCCTCAGTGACACGGGTTGGCTATTTATATTTGTTTTTATGCTTATTTTTACAATGTGAAAATGTTTGTAAAGTGATATGAATGATTTATTTTGGGGCATTTCATAGGATTCATAGGAATGACACTGAGCTAATGGACTTGCATCCTATATGCTCGCCATCTGAATTTGGCTTCTGTAAAGTTTTTTGTGATGTTTGTAATTTTTTTGTAATGACAAAAAAATGTTGAACAATAAAGAATTGAAACTGAAATTTAATACAAATGCAACTGCTATGGACATTGACTCCTGTGCAGAGGCATACATCTGCTAGTCATTCTTTATTAGGACAGCATGGCTAAGGCTGAGGAAATTGAACCAAAAGCAGAGGAACCTTGAACTGGTCCACTGCAATTAGGGGATATGATGATAGAAGTGACAGCAGCAGGTACACCACTTGTGCCCCTTTGGCTTGCAATGCATGGAATAGTCCAGTGAGGACATGGACACAACTCACTATGCCATGGGCACAACATAAGCAGCAAAGTCATTCTACCAACATTGACATTTTGCTTCTCATGAGTGAGAGGAAAGAAGGGTTCTGAGTGCTGGTCCAGTGACAAGCCAGAAAGATTTGCAGCTCTGGTAATTCATGTCCTTGTGCCATTCAATCTATATTTAGAATGAGCAAATAAAGTAAACTGTGATGGTGCAAGGGGCAAATAAGGTTGGCCAAGAACTTGATCAGTGTACTGTAAGTATAATGCATGTAAGGTGCAACTTTGATTCGAACTGAACTGTTCTGAGTGAAATAAGAGACAGGATAAATGAATGGCTAAGAATAGTGTGCAAATGTGTTGGACACCCACTGATATAAAACCATACTATATACTGTATTTGTATTTGTATAAGAAGTTTCATTTGCATTTTGTGTTCAGTAATCTTTTTTTAAAGGTTCTAACTTGTAGCGTTTGTGGGTGTTTGTCAAAATTAGTTCTGATTTACTCACCCTTATAAGCATTTTGACAAACTGTTTTGTTGTTGGACATAAAGGCTATGGAAATAATTTGACTGGTATATCATCTCTGTTATTTTCCTTTAAAATGGATACATACAAGCTAGAAAATGTATACATGAATGTCATTAATACCATGGTACAATAGAAAATAACAAATAAATGCAACTTATTAGCATGGAAAAACGTGATACAGAGGGTACTGCATGCTATTAACATAAACATGTGAGAGGGAGGGTGAAGACGGGCTGTGATATCAAGGGAAAAATGATACATTTGATCTGTTCTCTGCTTGCTAGGGTTGCTACATGCATGGGAAACTTCAAGAATAATCTTTACTAAAATAGCCCCTGTATGGCCCTACCCTGTTGCTGTGCTATTCCACATACAGTATTTCCTTTCTTCATCCTTTCCCATCCCCATCCCTGCCCTCTTTCATCCTATCTCATCCCTCCTTCCTCTACCTCTCCTCTTCCCTCCTCCTCCCTCCCTCCTCCTCCCTTCCCTCTGTTTCCTCACATTGTTTTCCATCTCTACCCCCCATGGGTCTTTTCCTACATAAGCTATATTGTGGCAGCTCCCTCCTTGCTCTTATTTTGCTCCTTCTACTATCCTTCTCTCCTTGTAATTCCTTCCACCCCTCTTCAGACAAGATAACTGGCTGCATTTGACACAATATTTATCTTGCCATATTATTCTTTTATTTATGTAACTACTTTCCTCATGTTGTATTACTTACTGAAACCATTGTAGCTTGTTATTCTTGTGACTTGACGTGGAACCTCTGTAAAAGAGCCCTTGGCTCAAAGGTCTTTCCGATTTGTTAAAAAAATGGTGCAATCAGACACAAATGTGTATTGGTTGTTGCTTGTAATGTGTGTTCCAGATTCCATCCATGCAAAATAGAACAATGGATTGAAAGCCACCTAGAGGCAGACAGAAGTTTTGCAATAGTCTGCATTTAATGCAGTGACATAGGATGTCCTATCCACAACCTTATAATATGCCACATCATGCTGAATTGACTGATATTGTTCATCATAGTGATGGCTGGCACTGTAGATTCTATTTTTGCTTACTTTCATTATTTTATTATTTCACTAAATGAATCAATAATGCTTTGAGTTTCAGATTTAGAATTCAGAACTTGTTTCTCTAGTTACTGGCATTTTTTCTTGTAAAAGCATAAATCTATTATAGACAAGAACAGATCAGTACTCTAAGTCCATATTTCTTACAAGTAAGAGAGCAACATCTGAGCAGGATGTCATCTAAGAATGCTTTCATTATGTGTTCTGCTAAATTGCATAAAAAAATATTTTACACTTTGAGGAGCTGAAATTGTTAGATCTGGAAAGCTAACATGGTGTGGATCAATTTGATTTGTTTTTTCAAGGATGGGATATCCAAAAACAGTGCAAAGAGGTGGCTCAAAGGAGATTCAGGCAACTCAACAACCGACCACAGATGCCTCAGGAAGCTATGGATGTGGTAAACCAAAGGAAGATGACAAGTAGCCACCTTGGAAGGCCATGGTAGAATCCATCTGAATTCATACAAAACAAATGAGAGGCTCAACTCCCTCTTGGTGAGTACTTCAAATCTGGTGCATAGCAGAGTCAAAGTACCGACTTAGCCACACTACTGCTTTAGGAAATTCCAAAAGCCATGTCTGCTGCACTTAACCCAACTGTTTGCACATTCAATACATCAAAATGCACAGCTTACTGTATCATGGCATTTTCATTAACGTGCATAAAACTTCCATCCCGCAGCAAAATAGCATGCAACGGCGACAACTTTAAATGGTTAAAACAAAAAAACTGAAGACACCATCATAGTGTTTCTACTGTAGCAGGACATTGACCAGGCTGGCCAAGCAGACAGATTACATGCGTGATGTTGCACAGGAATCAGCTGACGTTTCGGCTTATGCCTTCCTCAGAGCTGATTGGTCAAAGTTCTTATTATCCCTTATATCCTAAAATCATATATATTCATTAGATAGGTGTGTTCAGACCTCCTTCTGCTCATTAATATATCAATCTACACATCACACACAAGCACATACACACAAACATTTTAAAAATCTATAAATAACATTGATGGGGAAATTCCTCATTTAATCCCCTCAGTTTAAGTGTTCCAAGTTTAAAAATTAAAAAAAAGTCTGATCCAGTTTATTTGTTAGACTCCCACCATGGGACCCAACTCAAACTTTCTCACTTCCTATAAATTTTAAATTAGCTGGTGATCCATGTCCCACAGCAGAAAAATGATGAGCCATAGCATTTGTTTGTACATTATTTCGAATTGCTGATTTATGTTCACTTATCCATTCTTAAGTTGATGTTTTGTCTGTCCCAGATAACTTAACCCACATGGACAGGTCAATATGTAAATTACCCCAGTCGTTCGACAGTTATTGAACTAATTTATTTCAAATTCTTGATTTATATGTGGATGTTTTAATTTCTTACTATCATTTGTATTATTACATTGTGCACAGTTACCACATCTGTAATTGCCTTTAGGAAGTGTTGGAATCCAGGTCGTTTTTGGCTTATCCAACTCCTGTAAGCTGTGCACTACTATTGTCCTTAATATTCTTTCCCCTCCTATAAGTAATGCAGGGCCTCTTGAATTGATCACATCTAAACACAGCATCTCCTTGTAATACTGCCCAATGTTTCCTTACAATGTTAACAATTTCACCTGATTGATTGCAAAACTCTGTCACAAAGCTTACTGGATTCTGATTTTCACCCATATTCTGATTTCTTGGTCTTAATAACTTTTCTCTCTCAGTATTAGTTGCTCTCTCTACAGCCTTGTATACACAATCTGCTTCAAATCTACGTTCTAAAAATCTGTTGGCAAAACTTCTCTTGTATTCTTTTGAAATTGTTTTGTATCACTACATATTCTTTCAAATGCAGCATCTGTCTCACTGGTATATTCTGTTTCAATACCTTGGGATGGCTACTTTTATTATGTAACAGAGTATTTCTACTCATCGGTTTTCTATACAAAGTTGTTTTAATTTGCTTTCTTCCTTGTATACTAACATATCAAAAGCAGGATTGAATGTGTATCAGCTTGTACTACAAACCTTAGGTTTGTGTCAAAGTATTAATCTGTTTTATAAATTCATCCAAACTTTTCATATCATTGGACCAGATTAAAAAGCAGTCATCAATATAATGTTTCCAGAATGTGGCATACTGTTTAAACATCTCATTTTCATATAAATACATTGCTTCCCACTGTCCCACATATAAACATGCAAAACTCAGAGTGAAAGTTGTTCCCATTGCAGTACCTAGAGCTGTATGTAAAACTGGTCTTTGTTCATAAAGTAACTTGACTTCAGTACCATATCAGTCATGTCTGCAATAAACACTACATTATGGATTTTGTCATCTTGTTATTTACCAAATAGAATTTTATTGCATCAATTCCCCGTCATGTGGCACATTGTAATATAGACTTTCTATGTCTAACGTCACTAACAAATGTTCTCACTTAATTTCTATATTCTCAATACTTTGTATCATATCACTACTATCCAGCAGATATGAGAGCAAGTTATTCATCAAATGTTTCAGGAAACAATCTACCATCTGTGAAAAAGGCTCCATACTTGAGCCAATACTTAAAACAATCGGGCACCCTGTCGGGCTTAGAGCATTCTTATGTACTTTTGGCGACAAATAAATTACTGGTCTAACAGGTGCAGTGACTTTCAGAAATTCAGCCTCTTGTTTATTTATGTTGCCTTCCATCTCTCCCTTCTAAATAAAATCTTCTGCTCATGATTATATTTTGGCTGTTGGATCTCTGACCAATTTTTAAAATAACCTTCATTTTCTAATTGTTTCTTCATTTCCTGTTCATACTTGTCTTTCCCCAAAGCACAATTGCCCCCCCATCCGTTGGTTTGATTACCAAATTTTTGTCTTCCATCACTTTTAAAGCAACATTCTCCTGATACATTAAATTGTGTACTCCCTCTTGTTTCTTCTTTAACACAATATAAATGTCTCGATCCTCAAACGCAGTAAACGTATTCACCGCATGGTGACCATATACTAGGGACAAAATTTACTTTTCTTTTTAAATGTCTCATTTTGCTAGTTTCATTCATACTCTGAGTTTCCAGAGGACCCAATCCTGTTTGGTTATTTAAACTAGCTGCTTCACTCATTATTAGTCACACCTGTTTGGGCATTTGAAAGAAGCATCTTAAGCGTAGCTGTCTATATAATTTGAAGAGGTCAATTTCGAGCTGAAAAGGGTTAACATTATTTGCAGGCACATATGAAAGACCTTTTTGTAACATTGATTGCTCATACACTGTAAGCTCCCTATTAGTTGGATTTTCGATTGCCATTTATTCTTTCTGTTCGACCGACTCGGGGGACCCAAATACTGCCAGCACCCTCTGCTTCTCCCTCTGCCTCCTCGACCTCTTCCCATGTCCCCTGGTTAATCTTACATTTTCTCTGTATGGAGGTAATTGTTGACCAGGACTCTCTGATGGGTGCACTCGAATCTGAAAATCCTGATTTTGTTGGTTTCTCCTAGTTCCACTTTCAGGGGATGATACAATCCCATCAACTTTAAGTGGCACAGTAGTATTTTAAAAAAAGAAAGGCTCACGCTTCGTTTTGCTTTGCCAGTTCTATATTTGACCTCGAGCATAATCTCTAGTATCTTTGTCATGTTTTGCAATTTATATTCTTTCAACTCTGCTTGAAATTTTGTAATGCTACAGCTGATCTTTTCAAATAATTGCTGGACTTCTATATGAGTAAAACTTTGTTTTATTTCACTTTCCATTCTTTTTATTTAATCCTCCACATTCATATATGTTCCTTCCTCCTTGTTTTGTTAATGCCAAAATCAAATCATCGGAAGCTTTATTGAGTATTTGTTACCAATCTTTCATAAGTAACTCATCATCAAACCATAGGCTGGTTGTTTTGGATTCTTAAACCTCAGGAATCTGTTTGTCCCTCAATACTGAGACAGAGAGAAAGAATGCATTTGAAAATGGATTAATTTCTTTTCAAATTTTCCAAACTGTTCCCATCTAGTTTTGGATAAACATTATCGTGCTTGCTTGTGGTGCAAAAAGAATTTCACAGGCCACCTGGTCATATATTATTTCAGCTCCTTCTATATCAGAGAAGCTAATTAGGGCCGTTTGTACTAGGGGGTTTCCATCACCTCCTCCAATTCCTGCTCCTGTCGCCATAATTCTTATTCTTAGAACAACTGTTTTGCCTCTAATATTATGCTGTCTGGGTTTACAGATTAAAGAGCTACCCTCACAATGCGGTCCTCTGAGTAACCGCGTTTCCAACAGAATTCATACAAAACAAACGAGGGGCTCAACTCACTCTTGGTGAGTTCTTCAAATCTGGTGCATAGCAGAATCAGAATACTGACTTAGCCACACTACTGCTTTAGGACATTCCAAAAGCCATGTCTGCTGAACTTAACCCAACAGTTTGCACATTCAATACATCAAAATGCACAGCTTACTGTATCATGACGTTTTTATTAAAGTGCATAAAACTTCCATCCCGTAGCAAAATAGAGTGCAAAGGTGACAACTTTAAATGGTTAAAACAAAAAAAAAATGAAGACACCATGGTGATGTTTCTACCATAGCAGGACATTGACCAGGCCTGCCAAGCAGACAGCCAAGATGCATGATGATGCACAGGAATCAGCTGATGTTTTGGCTTACGCCTTCCTCAGAGCTGATTGGTCAAAGTTCTTACTACCCCTTATATTCTAAAACCATATATATTCATTAGATAGGTGTGTTCAGACCTCCTTCTGCTCATTAATATATCTATCTACACATCCCACACAAGCACATACACATAAACATTTTAAAAATCTATAAATAACATTGTAGGGGTAATTCCTCATTTAATCCCCTCAGTTTTAGTGTTCCAAGTTTAAAAATCCAAAAACATTCTCTCTGATCCAGTTTTTTTGTTACACTCCACCATGGGGCCCAACTCTAATTTTCTCACTTCCCATAAATTTTAAGTTAGCTGGTGATCCATTTCCCACAGCAGAAAAATGACGAGCCATAGGATTTGTTTGTACATTATTTCAAACTGATGAGTGAACATAAATCAGGAATTCAAAATAACATACAAACAAATGCTATGGCTCGTCATTTTATGAATAATGAATATATATGATTTTACAATATAAGGGCTAATAAGAACTTTGACCAATCAGCTCTGAGGAAGGCATAAGTCAAAACATCAGCTGATTCCTGTGTGTTATCAAGCATGTGGGCTGTCTGCTTGGCCGGCGTGGTTAATGTCCTGCTACAGTAAAAACATCATGATGGTGTCTTTGGTGTCAATGTCCTGCTACGGTAGAAACTCCATGATGGTGTCTTCGGTTTTTTTGTTTTAACCATTTAAAGTTGTCACCTTTGCAATCTGTTTTGCTGCAGGATGGAAGTTTTATGCACTTTAATAAAAATGTCATGATACGGTAATTTGTGCGTTTTGATGTATTGAATGTGCAAACTGTTGGGTTAAGTGCAGCAGACATGGCATTTCGAATTTTCTAAAGCAGTAGTGTGGCTAAGTCAGTACTCTGATTGTGTTAAACACCAGATTTGAAATACTCACCAAGAGTGAGTGGAGCCCCTCATTTGTTTTGTATGAATTCTGTTGGAAACATGGTTACTCAGAGGACCGCATTGTGAGGGTAGCTCTTTAATCTGTAAACCCAGACAGCATAATATCTGAGGCAAGACAGTTGTTCTAAGAATAAGAATTATGGCGACAGGAGCAGGAATTGGAGGAGGTAATGGAACCCCCCCCCCAGTACAAATGGCCCTACTTAGCTTCTCTGATATAGAAAGAGCCGAAATAATTAATGACCAGGTGGCCTGTGAAATTCGTTTTGCACCACAAGCAAGCACGGGTAATGTTTATCCAAAACTAGATGGCAACTGTTTGGAAAATTTGAAAAAGAAATTAATCCATTTTCAAATGCATTCTTTCTCTCTGTCTCAGTATTGGAGGAACAAATGGATTCCCTGAGGTTTAAGAATCCAAAAACCACCAGCCTATGCTTCAGATGACGAGTTACTTATGCAAGATTGGGAACAAATACTCAATAAAGCTTCCGATGATTTGATTTTGGCATTAATAAAAAAAGCAAGAAGGGACATAATGAATGTGGAGGATTAAATAAAAAGAATGGAAAGTGAAATTAAACAAAGTTTTACTCATATAGAAGTCCAGCAATTATTTGAAAAGATCAGCTGTAGCATTACAAAACTTCAAGCAGAGTTGAAAGAATATAAATTGCAAAAACATTACAGAGATACTAGAGATTATGCTCGAGGTCAAATATATAACTGGCAAAGCAAAACGAGTGTGAGCCTTTCTTTCTTAAAAATACAACTGTGCCACTTAAAGTTGATGGGATTATATCATCCCTGAAAGTGATACTGGGAGAAACCAACAAAATTAAGATTTCGATTCAAGTCACCCATCAAAGAGTCCCGGTCAACAAATGCCTCCATACAGAGAAAACATACGATTAGAAGGGGACATAGGAAGAGGTCGAGGAGGCAGAGGGAGAAGCAGAGGGTGCTGGCAATATTTGAGCCCCCAAGACGGTCGAACAGAAAGAACAAATGGCAATCATAAATCTAACCAATAGGGAGCTTACACTGTATGAGCAATCATGTTACAAAAGGTCTTTCATATGTGCCTGCAAATAATGTTAACCCTTTTCAACTCGAAATTGACCTCTTCAAATTATATAGACAGCTACATTTAAGATGCTTCTTTTCAAATGCCCAAACAGGTGTGACTAATAATGAGTGTGAAGCAGCTGGTTTAATAACCAAACAGGCCTGGGTCCTCTGGAAACTCAGAGTATGAATGAAACTAGCAAAATGAGACATTTAAAAAAGAAAAGTGCATTTTGTCCCCCAGTATATGGTCACCATGTGGCGAAAACATTTATTGCATTTGTGGATCGAGACATTTATATTGTGTTAAAGAAGAAACAAAAAGGAGCACACAATTTAACATATCAGGAGAATGTTGCTTTAAAATCCCTGATGGAAGAAAAAAAATTGTTAATCAAACCAGCGGATAAAGGGGGGGCAATTGTGCTTTGGGGAAAAGACAAGTATGAACAGGAAAAGAAGAAACTGTTAGAAAATGAAGGTTATTATAAAAAATTTGTCAGAGATGCAACAGCCAAAATAAAATCACTAGCAGAAGATTTTATTAAAAGAAGAGAGATGCAAGGCAACATAAATAAACAAGAGGCTGTTAGACCATTAATTTCTTTGTTGCCGAAAGTACATAAGAATGCTCTAAGCCTGCCAAGGTGCCCGATTGTTTTAAGTATTGGCTCAAGTATGGAGCGTTTTTCCCAGATAATGGACTGTTTCCTGAAACCTTTGGTGAATAACTTGCCCTCATATCTGCTGGATAGTAGTGATATGATACAAAGTATTGAGAATATAGAAATCGAGTTAGAACATTTGTTAGTGACTTTAGATGTAGAAAGTCTATATTTCAATGTGCCACATGATGGGGGAATTGATGCAATAAAATTCTATTTGGAGAACAACAAGATTATGAAATCCACAATGTAGAGTTTATTGCAGATATGCTGATATGGTACTGAAGTCAAATTACTTTATGTACAAAGATCAGTTTTACATGCAGCACAAAGGTACTCAGATGGGAACAGCTTGCTCCAAGTATTGCAGGTTTATATATGGGACAGTGGGAAGAAATATATTCATATGAAAATGAGATGTTTCAACAGTATGCCACATTCTGGAAATGTTATATTGATGACTGCTTCTTAACCTGGTCCAATGATATGGAAAGTTTGGACGATTTATAAAACAGATTAATACCTTTGACACAAACCTAAGGTTTTGTAGTACAAGCTGATACACATTCAATCCTGTCTTTGGATATGTTAGTATACAAGGAAGAAAACAAATTAAAACAATTTTTATAGAAAACTGAAGAGTAGAAATACTCTGTTGCATAATAAAAGTAGTCATCCCAAGGTATTGAAACAGAATATACCAGTGGGACAGATGCTGCGTTTGAAAATAATATGTAGTGATACAAAACAATTTCAAAAGATTGCAAGAGAAGTTGCCAACAGATTTTTAGAACATGGATATGAAGCATATTGTGTATGCAAGGGTGTAAAGAGAGCAACTAATACTGAGAGAGAAAAGTTATTAAGACCAAGAAATCAGAATATGGGTGAAAATCAGAATCCAGTAAGCTTTGTGACAGAGTTTTGCAATCAATCAGGTAAAATTGTTAACATTGTAAAGAAACATTGGGCAGTATTACAAGGGGATGCTGTGTTTAGATGTGATCAGTTCAAAAGCCCCACATTACTTATAGGAGGGGAAAGAATATTAAGGACTTAGTAGTGAACAGCTTTCAGGAGTTGGATATGCCAAAAACTACCTGGATTCCAACATTTCCTAAAGGCAATTACAGATGTGGTAACTGTGCACAATGTAATAATACAAATGATAGTAAGAAATTCAAACATCCACATACAAATCAAGAATTTGAAATACATGAGTTCATTAACTGTCGAACGACTGGAGTACTTTACGTATTGACCTGTCCATGTGGGTTAAGTTATGTGGGACAGACAAAACGTGAACTTAGAGAACAGATAAGTGAACATAAATCAGCAATTCGAAATAATGTACAAACAAATGCTATGGCTCAGTCATTTTCTGCTGTGGGACATGGATCACCAGCTAACTTAAAATTATAGAATTGAGAAAGTTTGAGTTGGGCCCCGTGGTGGAGTCTAACAAATAAACTGGATCAGAGAGAATGTTTTGGATTTTTAAACTTGGAACACTTAAACTGAGGAATTAAATGAGGAATTACCCCTACGATGTTATTTATAGATTTTTAAAATGTGTGTGTATGTGCTTGTGTGTGATGTGTAGATAGATATATTAATGAGCAGAAGGATGTCTGAACACTCCTATCTAATGAATATATATGACTTTAGAATATAAGGGATATTAAGAACTTTGACCAATCAGCTCTGAGGAAGGTGTAAGCTGAAACGTCAGCTGATTCCTGTGCATCATCATGCATGTGGGCTGTCTGCTTGGCCAGCCTGGTCAATGTCCTGCTACGGTAGAAACACCATCATGGTGTCTTCTTTTTTTTTGTTTTAACTGTTTAAAGTTGTCGCCTTTGCCCTCTATTTTGCTGCGGAATGGAAGTTTTATGCACTTTAATAAACACAACATGATACGGTAAGCTGTGCGTTTTGATGTATTGAATGTGCAAACTGTTGGGTTAAGTGCAGCAGACATGGCTTTTTTAATTTCCTAAAGCAGTAGTGTGGCTAAGTCAGAATCCATCTGAGCCATGGATGTGAAAATTGAGTTGACCTTAGAGCATCTCAAGGCACAAGATGTGGAAATAAAAACTTTACAAGGCACAGTGGATGAGGTAGATAAGCAATCTACCGCCACACTTGCAACGATTGCCAAGCTCATTGTTGAAAATTGTCAAGTTTATGGGCACCTGGAGGAGCTTGAAAATTAAGTGTGCTCTGTAAACCAAAGGGTACTGTGTCTTCTGGAAGGTAAAGAAAAGGTAGATTTATTTTCATACCTGAGAACACATAGATTTCAGAGACTTTGCCACTGCTAGAGGATTTTAACACTACTGATCTCAAAAAGTCCTGTAGTGTAAGCCTGAGAACGGCCCTTAATGAGATCAACCAGCTGAGGACAGTACTTCTAAAAATGGACAACACAGAGACTAGAGACCTGGTGTTAAGTATGGCTGGCCTGTACTTCCCAATTTCTGAAGGTGGCATGAACATAAAAATCTATCCCAATCTCTATTCAAATGATTGCACCTAAACACTTCAGTGTGGTTCAGCAATGCCTAAGGGCACTTGTCATTGTACATTCATTTTAATGCTGTTGCTGCACCTTGGTATAAGACTGTATATTGGGAAAAACATTTTGATTTTACTAATCTGCAGGATGCAGAGCACTGAAAGAAAAAGTGAAACAAAGTTCCAAGCGGATCAAACAAAAGGCAGACCTGGGAGGGCTGCAATTACAAATTTTAATAGGGTGCAAGTGCAAATTTTGTGAGAGGTGAAGGGTAGCAGGTACAATTTTAGGGAGGAATGTGGTGGTGTAAATACAGATTCTATAATGGGTGCTGGGGTACAAGTGCACATTTTGGAGAGTGAATGTTCCAATTTCAGAAGGGCAGAGGGGTGCCAGTGCAAATTATGGAAGGTGAAAACTCGAATTTCAGAAGAGTTGCAGGGTGCAAGTGCAAATTTTGGGATGGGTGTCAGAAGAGGCTTGGAGGGGTACAAATGATGTAATTTCAGACTAATGCATGGGTTAATGCACATGTATGGCAGTGTGTGCTACAGTACTAAGTTTGAGAGGTGCAGGAAAATGGGGTTCATATTTGGATGGGTGCAGCAGTGAAAGTGTAAGTTCTCAAATGACATAAAAACACCATGGATCAGGAATCACTCACTGAGGCCATTTTCATAGACTGATCAAAGGCCTTCAGTCTCATAGTCCACTTCCTACTCACTCGGAAGTTAGCTGCATTTGGCTTATCCTCCCCATGACACATCATGGTTTGCTAACTACCTGTCTGGGAGTAGCCAGTTTGTTAAGTTTGGCATAGCTCCTTCTCACATAGTGCCCATCACCTGTTATGTCCTCAGGGGTCTATCTTTGGTCCACTCTTTTTTCCATTTTCATAAATCATCTCCCAACCATTTTTATCGCCTTCTCAATTGTTATTTACACAGGCAACATTACCCTCTATCACAGTGCTCATAGCATTCAACACATTATCTCCAACCTAAATATAGACTTCACACTCATACAAAAATGGATATTGGCAAACAACCTTCTTTTCAATGCCAAGAAATCCCAAGTGGTGTTATCTGGATCCTGAATCCATCAGGGTTCCTTCCCCCTCCCCCTAGTTATTAGATGTATCAATGGCTCCCCTCCCTCCTCAGTCAAGGAATTCAGATAGCTAGGCATCACCCTAGACCCAGCCTAGATTTCCACCTTCACATCACAAACCGGTGCTAAGCCACCAACACTTGTATTGTGATGGTCTACCACCTGAAGCATCTTTTCACACCTCTTACCTGGAAGATCATTGCCCAGGGCTTACTCCTCCCCTGCCTACAATACAGGTCCCTCCTCATCTCTAACACTCCCTCAGTTTCCTTGCAGAAGTTGGACATTACCTATAACAACATTCACTGATTCACCTTCTCACTCCCATGCATCACTCATCACTGCTTGCTCTGTAACTCTGTAGTGTAGCTAGGCCTCTCTGCATTACAATCCTTTACTCTAGGCTGCTTTAGACTGAATATAAGCATTTACAGTCCCCCTTTCCTGCTATTGCCATCCCACCTCCTTCTAGTGCAAGTGTTGCCTTCTCACTCCATTCTCACGATTCCACCCAGCTTGCCACACCTAGATGTGTTACCAAAATGAGCAAACAGGCCATCTCAGCCTGCATAACACCTGTTCATACTTGTTTGAATTATGCTGATGCTGCTATGATGTGCTTTTGTCAACTGTAAGCTGTTATGTGGAATGTGCTTTTGTGAATCATTATTTGTTCTTTTGAATTGAAATCTCTCTGGTCATACCTGAAAATAGGCACACTGTTGTCCAGTGTTCTTACCCATTACTCCATTAGGTTCAGTTCTGAGGCCACCCCTATTAGGTCAGCCCCTTTGGAAATGGTCGGTACCGCCCTTTAAGAAGTGTCCCAGTTGACCTGATGGCGGTGCTGGACCTATCGGGCTTACTGATAGATTGCTTGGATCCAGGGACCTGGTACATGCCTATAATAAGGCAGTGACAGGGGCCCTGGATTCCATTCACCTGTTCATGTTCATCCTCTCACTCTTACGTCCCAGGTCTCCTTGGTTCGATGAGACCGTGAAGGAGTTGAGGAGAGTTGGGCCGAAAGGTTGGAGGCGTTGGTGGAGAGTCCGGTTTGGATGGCGACAAACTTAGTTTGATGGACCACTATATGGTCTATCAATCCACAATCTCTCTTAAGAAGGCAGAATTCCTGTCCAGAGAGATTGCGACTACACAGAATAGACCAGCTCAGCTCTTTTGGACTGTGGACAGACTGTGCAGTCCAGTCTGTATTCAGCCCAGAAGAGCCTTTTCTCCAGAACGGTGTGAGGAGTTTGCTCTCTTCTTTGCAGATAAGGTTGCCAAAATCAGATCGGACGTCCATTTTTCCCTCTCCAATGGGAGTTGTGATGGTCGGCAGGAGGTGTCGGACACCCAGTTTGTATGGTCCGACTTCAGCCTCCCCACAATCAATTACATTGTGATGATCATCCAAGCGCTGCGACCAACCAACTGTGATTTGGACCCTAGCCCCACACGTCTCTTAGTGGATTGTGTGGATAAAATCATCCCAGTCCTGGCTTTGATAGTCTGGAGGTCCTTGGAGAGGGGGATCTTTCCAGATCCCCTTAAAGAGGCTATAGTTAAGCCTCTATTGAAAAAGCCCTCCTTGGACCCAGATTGTCTAGCAAATTACAGACCCGTCTCTAACTTACCCTTTGTGGGTAAAGTTATTGAGAAGGTGGTTGCAGTGCAGCTGGATGGTCATCTGACCAACAACAATGTCTATGATTCTCTCCAGTCTGGATTTAGGAAAAGGCATAGTACAGAGACAGCACTTGTTCGGGTACTAAATGACCTCCTAATAGCGAGAGATCGTAGGACTTGTTCCATCTTGGTACTTCTCGATCTCTCTGCAGCATTTGACACTGTTGACCATGGTGTGCTGTTAGAGCATTTGCGGTCCATCTGTGGATTGTCTGATATGGTCCTCAGGTGGTTTCGATCTTACCTCAAGGGTAGGACTCAGAGGGTGGTGTCGGGAATTTTTTCTCTTCGGCATCAGTCTCCCTATCCTGCGGGGTACCGCAGGGTTCTATTCTAGCACACATGTTGTTTGCAGTGTATATGCTGCTGTTAGGAGTGATTGTTAGACGATACAGTTTGGGTTTTCATTGCTATGCAGGTGATACCCAGCTGTTTATGTCTTTTGTGCCTGGCCAGGATGCTGCCTTTTCGGTATTTAATAACTGCCTTGCTGAGATCCAAGACTGGATGAATGAAAGTTGGCTGCGGTTAAACCCGGAGAAAACTGAGGTGTTGGTCATTGACAAAGGTCGCTGTGAGGTGGGTTTGTTAGCTGGATCCCCCTCAGGCTTATGGCTTGGGGGCATCCAGCTGATGACCTCAGACTAGGTATGGAATCTGGGCATAGTATTTGATGACCGTCTGACGTTTAAATCTCAGGTGTCAGCGGTAGTCAAAACTTTTTACCATCTGAGGAATATCACCCGGGTGAAGCACCTGGTTCCTCCAGAGGATCTTCCAACGTTGATCCACGCATTCGTTACCTCCCGCCTCGACTATTGCAATGCCCTTTACCTGGGGCTACCAGGGGTTGAACTTCGCCGTCTGCAGCTAGTGCAGAATGCAGCAGCCGGGTTGTTGACTGGATCTTCTAGGTCCAGCCATATAATGCCTGTGCTCCGCGGACTTCACTGGCTGCCAGTTTTCTGGCGAATCACCTTCAAGGTTGGTTTGCTGACCTATAAAGCCCTACATGATCAGGGACCTACTTACCTGAAAGAGCTCCTGTGTCCCTACTGTCCTCCCCACTCCCTCCGATCCACTGATGAGGATTTCTAGAGATTCCAAGGTTCATTTAAAAACTTCAGGGCTAGATTGTTTAGTTTTATGTCTGACCCTGTGGCATTCTCTACCTCATCAGGTCTTGAAGTTGCCTGACTGTCCAAAGCTTTAAAGGAGCTCTGAAGACACATCTTTTAGTATAGCTTTTAATGATTTATGTTAGTTTTAATCTTGTCTATTTATTGTTTTATGTACTGTACAGGCACTTTGGTTATAAGAAAAGCACCTCATACAAATAAAGATTGAAGTGAGTTGAATTACCAAAACCAAATAAATAAATAACAATTTAGAGAGAAAGGGTAAAGGTAAATGTTGTGAAGGTGCAGTAAAAGAGGAGCATATTTTGGGAAAGATGAATAAAGGTGTAGCATTAGCACAGGACAGAGTAGAATTACAAATTAGGATAAGAGGTGCAGAACGTAAGTGTTGCTGAAATGCCCATTTATTACATATATTTTGTTTGCTTATTTTGCACTTACACCTGTATTACCAGTGTTCTCTGAGTGCACTTTATTGTTGTGACTACATACTGAGTCTTAACTATGCACTTTGTATTCCATACTCTCTTCCCTCAGATTGTACCTGTTAATGAGTCTCAGCTTACTGTGCCTTTCTTGATCATTAGTTTTAAATAAATAAATAAAAATAAATTAATTAATTAATGAGCATGAATGAATATTTTGGATGGGTTACAAGAGCAATGGTACAAATTCCGGAGGAGGAACACACTACAGAGAAAGTGCATACATATTGAGAGTGTGGTAGAACCTCTGCAAATAGGTGGTTCAAAATAGAATTGGTTTTGGTTAGTTAATCAAAAAATGAAAAAAAAAACATGACCTAAAAGCATCTGGGTAACCCTTATCTTGTTTATCTTGTTCCCAAAGTTTTACAGATTAGCCTGTGAAATTCAATAGTTATTTAATTTCTTACAGTATTTTTAATTTAAATTTAATTTAAGTTTTATTTAGGGAATTATCCATTGAGATAAGCTCATCTGCAGTAGTGTCCCTCAGACTGTGCAATACTGTTTACAACGACAACTAATTTTTTTATTTTGCATTTCATAATCTGATGTACAACGTGTATATTAAGCTGCCAGGACCTTGAGAAAATGGTACCACCCCTCATCCACATTCCTTCCACCTGGTCTAAAAAAGCCTGAGGGCCTTTCTGTGAAGCCATCTGATAACAGAGGCAATGCAATAGCGTTCGTGTATAAGAAATTGCAATCCCTGCAGTTTATTTGTACAACATAAGTCCTGGTTGTCCTTATAGTAGGAAAAAGGGTACATTTTTAAAATATATTTATATTTGTTCTTTAAGGTTTTTGATTGTATGAGCATTCACAGAAACAATATAAATGTGAAATCATATGACTTTTTGTATCATATATGCATCCTTCAGTACCTAGGGTTCCTATCTGTGATCAGACGTTTAATTACTTTACAGCAAGTTAAAATGTATATGATCCATGCCTTTGTGACTTCGCACTTGGACTACTGTAACTCCCTTTACCTAGGACTACCTGGGGTTGATATCCATCACTTGCAGATGGTGCAAAATTCTGCAGCATGGTTGTTGATGGGGACTTCTTGTTCGAGTCACATCACTTCCGTTCAGTGCGAACTGCACTGACTGCCTGTACAGTGGCGGATCGCTTTCAAGGTTGGACTTCTGTCCTATAAGGCCCTGCACGGACTGGGTCCAAGCTATCTGCAAGAACTCCTGACTCCTTACAGCCCTGGCAGCCTCTCGTTCAACTGATGAGGGGTTTTAGAGGTCCCCAGGGTTCGTCTGAAAATGTCTGGGGCCCAGGCTTTTATGCATGGTGCTCCCACTCTGTGGAACGCTCTACCTAGCCAGATTTGAGAGTGCAGGACCATGGAGAGCTTTAAGGCAGCCCTGAAAACCCACTTATTTCAGCAAACATTCAGTGATTATTTTATTTGATTTATTTGCACTCTGTATCATTATTATCTTATGGATTGTCTACTCTGTTATTTATATGTATTTTAACTATGTAATGTGCTTTGTATTAGGATTGTGCTATAAAAAATAAGTTTATTATTATTATTATTACAAGCAGCTTACTTACTCAAGATAGCCTAGCTGAGACAATATATTTCATTTTCAGTGAATGTCTAACTCTGCTTATGGCAGTTTGACATATACATGCCTAAACAATGATGCTAGAAAAAGGCCCATCCAGTCTGGTAACCCTACCTAACTACACTACACTGACCCTAGTGGCCATCATTTCTCTTACACCACATTCTCAGATCACCCACAGCAGTGAGGGGAGCAGAACTAATTTGCTGAATTTTGTTTTTCATTTGCAGGTCAGGGGTTTTGTTCATTGCTTGCGGTTTGGGGTTCTTTGCCCGGGGGAAAGGAGCAGGGTACGCTAAAAGATATTTGTTTGTTTTTACAGCAGGGAAGTGGTTTCCTGTCTGCGGCTCAACAGAGAGCAAGAAAACAGCAGTTTCTTTTAAACATTCATCTTAGGAGGAAAGGCACAGTATCGGGGATAGAATGGAGTGAGTACTGATTGTTTTTAGATACAGCAGAGCCTAAGGGAACCCAGCAACCAATAGAGCAGAGCGGGGTAAAGGGCTCTAAGCCAGAAGAGTTTCAAACCCTTTGTCTCTCCCACAGGCCCACAGATCACCCACAGCAGCGAGGGGAGCAGAACTAATTTGCTGGATTTTTTTTTCATTTGCAGGTCGTGGTTTTGTTCATTGCTTGCAGCCATGTGTGCCAAAGCCATGAGCCTTAGTAACAAGATGGAGTACCTTGAGGCAGCCATGGCTCATTCAGACCTAGACATTGTGGCCATCACAGAGCCCTGGTGTAATGATAACCATAACTGGGAGATGGCCATACCAAGCTACAATCTATCCAGGAGGGACAGGGCAGACAGGAAGGAGGGGAATGGTTCCTTAAGTGAAAGATAACAAAAAGGCCACAGAGTTTCAAGGAGAACAAGGAAGAGGGAGACGCTGTGGGTTAAGCTAGAAAGAAGAACAGGGTCAGCCATCTGAACAGGGGTAAATTTCAGACCACCAGCCCAGGGAGAGGAAAAAGGAAAGGGAGATGATGCTGGATATCCAAAGGATGGCACACAAGGGGAAGGTAGTGCTGGTTGATGACTTCAGTATTCCAGATGTAGACTGGAGCCTCCCAGCACCAGCATCAGCAAAGAGCAGGTTTATCCTGGACTCCTACAGGAAGCCTTCCTTAAACAACTGGTCATGGAACCAACACAGCAGAAGGCAATACTGGACCTGGTGCTCACAAACAGGGACAGTGTGACAGGGATCACAATAGGAGAACACATGGAAACAGCGACCACCAGTCAGTGTGGTTTGCCATAACTGAAGGGCAGAACCAAGCTACACAAAACACAAATCCTTGACTTTAGGTAGGGAAGATTTTGGAAAAATGGGAAATATTTGGAAGAGGCAATAGCTGGAATAGGGAGGAAATTAGGGTGGAGAAACAATGGGCAGTTTTCAAATCAGTGATGACAAGGGCAACACAATTATGTGAAAACAGGCTAGTAAGGAAAAGGAAGAGAAGACCATTATGGTATTCCAGGTAGGTAGTTCAGAAAGTGAAAGCCAAAATATGACATTCAAACAGTACAAACAGACATAGGCAGAAAGGGACAGGAAGAGGTACCAAGAGAAAGAAAGGGAGGCAGGGAGAGCAGTAAGGGAAGCCAAAGCACAAACAGAGGAACACATTGCGAAATCAGTGGTTTGAGGGGACAAAACCTTTCACAGGTACATCAGTGAAAAAAGGAAGGCAAAGGGATGGATAGAGAGGCTAAAAGGGGAGGATGGGAGTAGAGTGGAGGATGACAACTGCAAAGCAGGCATACTGAACAGATACTTCTGCTCATAGAAGATTTCATTGAGTTTTCTTAAGTTTTGTTTTCATACATAATATAGCAAGTGATACAGCTGTAAACTGAATACACAGGTCAGTTTGGGTATTACAGTGTATATAACAGTGCCATAAAACAGTGTTAGAGGCAAGCACCAAAAACAGAAGGCAGATATAAACTTCCAAAGGGTATCTAATAACCTAGTCAGATGGAGGAACACAGTGGTACATAAGGTCTATGCTTTCACCCAAAAAGGATAACATCAGAATCTGCAGGTATGCAATATGACACATAGATTGTTCTAGTCATCTAACGGGGGGGAGAACTCGCACGTGACACTGGAATTTTACAAAAGTCAGATTGTAGGTATGGACTCCATTTAGCCATATAAGGTCTCATATTATTCCTATGTGAATTAAACAATCTCTTGAAATGAGAGAAGTGGGTTAATGCTGCATGCCAGGCTTTCTGAGTTGACAGTTGAGGCTGGTGCCAGAATCCAAGGAGGAGATTCTTGGCTTCCAGTATAGCCAACATTGCCCAGTTTTGATGTGGTCTAGTTAAACTATCCAGGGGTGCAGTGTCACCCAAGAGCAACTTGAGGTCAGTGAGTACGACATGAGAGTTGAGTACCTTAGAGAGGTCTGTGGCCACCATAGTCCAATAGGCGGTAAGGTAGGGACATGTCCAGAGTATATGCAAAATATGTGCTTCAGATTGTGAGCTTCTCCAGCATTGACTATATTGCAGCAAACCTCGGATGTGCAGAAGTGCAGGGGTATGGTGCCAAAACAGTAGAATTTTTAACTGCAAAAAATGACTGTTAGTGTCAATGTGGGCATGATGAGTATTTATGATATATGAGTTCCTCTGACTTTCAGAGATATGAGAACCCATATAATCAATCCATTTCAACCTGCAGGGGTGGGGTAGCATTTGACTGTGCATCCCTCTATGTGTTATAAAAGCGCCCATAAGGCCTTTTGGTGTAGGAAGGTGTGTAATTGGGTTAACCACTGCCAGGTTGGGTTTGTGGTATGGTTGGTAAGGAGCAGTTGTAGGGCACTATAAAGCTGTAAGTACCACCACAAGTCTTTATTTGGCAGAGAGAATTTGTTTTGCAGCTGCACGAAAGGTGGTAAAATGGTGGTGCCTGGCAGGGAAAGGTCTTGAACCGTCTGGATACCCCGTTTTTGCCAGGAAGGCCAGCATTCACCAGTTTGGATGAGGTGATTATTCCAAAGTGAGGCATATTGGATTAAGGGGTTCCAGGTTTGTTTAGATGTGTGGGACTTAAACATGAGATGTTTCCAGGTGTGGGATATTGTTACGACTGGGTGGAAGATATTAAGGTGGGCGTATTTGTGAAGTAAGGAAAGCATATAGGGTGGTAGAGCCTGCTAGGTTGGATTCAAGCTGGACCCAGAGAGGTGTGCTTATAAATGGGACCATAAACCATCTAGTGGCATGGGTTGCCATACAAGCTAGGTAATAGCCTAGGAACCAGGGTACATTGAGTCCACCATGGGACCAGTGAGCTCTCAACTTGTTCTTACTCCACCTAGGTGGCTTGTAGTCCCATAAGAAATGAGAGGTCAACTGCTCAAGAGACAAAAAGTTTGCGAGAGGGGATAGGTAAGTTATTGAGGAGATACAGGACTAGGGAGAGAAGAAACATACGTACTGCTGCTACTTTTCCTGGTAATGACAGTTGTAGCTTCCTCCATCTTTCAATCTCTGAGTACAGTTGTGTTAGTAAAGGGGAAGAAATAGCAGATTCAAGGACTGACCATTTAAATGGAAGGTAAATACCCAGATAACTAAAACTCTGTTCAGCCCAAGACATGCTGGTGCCCTGAATGCAGTCTTTGGTGCAGTTGGTGTTTAGAGGTGACAGAGTGGTCTTCTTCTGATTTATTTGTAAACCGGATAGTTCCACAAATGCATTCAGGATCTAAAGCACTGGGGGTATTGATTGCTGAGGATTAGACAGGGTTAGAATGATATCATCGGCATAGGCTGCTACCAAGTAGGGGTGACCTGCTACTACAATGTCCTTAATCAGTGGTGAAGAGTTAAGTGTCCAAATAATGGGGTCTAGGGCTATTAAGAAAAGGAGCGAGGAAAGAGGACACCCCTGCCTGGTTCCTCTGTGTAGAGGAAAGGCCGAGAAGCTGTCCCCATTGGTGAGGATGCAAGCCATAGGGGAGCAGTAGAGCGTATGCACCCATTATTTGAAGTGTGCCCCAAATCAGTAGTGGTTAAGGACCTCATGTGAAAGTAACATTCTATGGAGTCAAACACTTTGGAAAATCAATCGCCAGTGCAGCTGGATAGGAAGCTTTAGAAGCAAACTGTTTAAGATTGGAGTAGGGCCTAGTGTTGTCGGTCCCGATTTTCCTGCATGAAACCCACCTGCGGGGTGGATGATGAATGGGAGAACAGCTATCATTCTAGTGGCCAAAGCCTTAGCCAAAATTTTTAGCCCACTGATAACAAGGAGATTGGCCTAAAGTTAGCACAATCAAACTGGTCTGTAGATTTTTTTGGAAGGAGGGTGATGAGCGTGTCTCTTACAGTAGATGGAAGAGAGCCTGCCTCATATGTTGCCTGAAGAGCTAATTGTAGTGGGCGGAAAATGTCCGGACCCAAGGCTTGATACAGTTCTACAGACATGCCATCTGGGCCTGGGGCTTTCCCACAAGCCATTTTCAAGAGTGCTAGCTGGAGTTCCTCACAGGAGATAGGGGCATCTAGCTGCTCTATCTGTTTGGGAGTCAGGGTTGGAAGGGGAACTTGGTGGCAGAAACTCTGGATTTTTTGTTGCAACTCCAATGGAGTATTGATAGAGCGGGATTGGTAGAGGGATTCATAGAATTGTCGCATGATGGTATTACTGTCTTTGTGGTTGGAAGCTATGGAGCCTGACGTGGTACATAGGCCCTGAATCCAGATTTCAGCTTGTTGTTTTTGGAGGCAAAAAGCAATAAGCTTGCTGGATTTTTCTCCATTGGCCCAAAATGCTTGCTTTGGGTGAAGGAGAAGCCATTTAGCTTTCTAATGTAATATAGTGCTAATCTGATACTTAATGCTCACAATTTGTCTGTGTAGACTATTATCTATACAGGTCGAATAGATACACTTAAAGCATTTTTCTAATGTAGTCAGATCTGTCTGCAACTTGGATAATGTCACTTTGCGAGCCTTATCACGGGCCACTGAAAAGGTGATGATCTGGCCATGTATGACCACCTTGAATGTCTCCCATACCATACCATAGCCAGGCCTACACCGCATTCAGAGTTGAGTGAAAAATAATCTTTGGTGGCCTGGGTTAACATACGACAGAACTCTGGGTCCTTAAAGGGGATTGGATTACAGCACCAGCAGACTCCTTTGGGGCAGTGACCTGGAGGGGTGTATGTAACAGATACCAGTGAATGATCCGAGATCAAGATGGAGCCAATATTGGGGTGTGAGAGACTCCTGGCTGCCAGATCATTGGCTAACCAGTAGACTATATGGCTATATGTCTCGTGGGGCATGGAATAGAATGTATAATCCCTACTGGTGGGGTGGGCCCTATGCCAAACAACAGTAAGGGCCCATTTGCCCATTAGTTGCTGGAAGAGACTGTCTGGCTTTAGGGGTCGCATGCGGGGTAGGTTGGGATTTATCTAAGAAAATATCATTAACCATATTTAGGTCCCTCCCAAGAATAATAGGGGGGGGGGGCTATCCAACTGCATAACTGACAGGGCTTGACTGATCTCCGGAAACAGCTCTGTGTGATTGTTGGGGGCATATATATTGCCCAACAATATGGAATCTTTTGGTGAGGATAATCTGGTTATCAGCCATCTACCATAAGTGTCCTTCTTCATGCTTTCCACCTTCCAAAGGGAAGAGCGATGAATAAGGATAGCCACCCCTTTTGATTTGGTGACAAAAGAACTAGCCACGACCTCCCCCACCCATGATTTCTTCAACCATGTGATTGATTTAGCCAGGAGATTGAAGAAGGCAATATCGACCTTTAAGGACCTTAGGTGCTGAAGCACTTTTATGTGCTTGAAAGGTGGTTAAGCCCTTTAACATTCCAGGATATCCAGTGATATCCTTTGGGTATATGAGAGTTCGAGGCCATATTCCACCTAACAGATATAGATGGTATTTACTGTGGTTCCTGAGGGAGGGTGGGGAAGAAGATGATTGTATCTGAAGAGGTGAAGAATTCACAACAGATCACTATCAGAAACCAAACTTTGATCCTAAAGAGGGTGTAAGCATTGCCTTAGAAGTCAGGAATGGTTATTCCCTGCTTAGGAGGGCTGTAAAAGGAGTGAAAAGAAAAACAGATTAACAAACAGCTATATAAAGTGAACAATAAAGGCTAAGTAGCCCAACAATTTCAACTATTAAGTTATCAACAGGTAATACAGTCAGCAAAATACTATGAGAGAGGAGGTCAAGGCAAACAAGTGTGTATCACCACTCTTAAGCTATGCTATCTCCAACATTCAGTACTGAGGGTATTATGTGGTTAACCAGTCTGATCGCGAGCAGCCCTGACCGGAAGAGTATCCGAGGTCAGATGACCCAACCCTGTGGAGTAAGGGGGTGGTAGTGGGAGAACAGGATAGGTGGCAAAAAGAAAGGGGTATGGAAGAAAAGGGAGGTGGGGTGGTGGGTGTACCCACTTGCTAGATAGATACATACCAGCATTTTTGGGGCAGCAGGCCCAATGACAAACAAATGCTACAACTTTCCAGGGGAGGCCTAGGGAGGCTTACATGAGGCCCCTGTATACTGCTCCCTGGACTGGGTTGTGAGCAATAAGGCATAGGGAAACCCAGAAAGTTTAGAGATTTAACAGACTAGCTCTATGGCTCTAGCAGAGAGAAAATAGCATTGCATATACAGTATATATGTTCTAAGTCTGATTCATGTGATTTGCGCTTCGGCCAGCTCAGGACGAGCCTGAGGGGTGTCTCCAGATTCCGTGGACGTCCCCGTAACAGCTGCTGCATAAGCAGCCAAACCCAACTTAATGGGAAGAGCATTGTCCACTGCTTCTAGTAGAGAGGCATCTGGGAGATCAGTCCAGTCAGTTGCTTGCACCATATCCACAGCTTGGTATTGTTCAGAATCTAAGGGGCTCAGTGTAGAAGAGGTATCTTCCTTGTAGATCTTCGCAGGTGGAGCCATAGGATATTACTGGATGACTGTTGTGGTCCACTCCTGGGTCATTGCTGAGCCTTGGAAAAAGAATTACCAGATCTTTGAGGCATGGAAGGCTGAGTGGAGTTGGAAAGGAAGTGACGCAGCAGTGGTGGAAGTCTACCAGATGATGGGGGACTTCGTTGGTGAGGGACTGGTCTGGCTGTAATAGGGCCCCTTGGAGAGCGAGAGGGAGAAGAAAGGTTCCTACTCAATGGTTCTGCTTGGGAGGGCTCGCACAGCCTCCTGGAATTTGTAGCTGGAACTTGAAGGTTTGGCCAGAATCACCCTAACCATCTTTCCATCTCAGCAGCATGGTTCACAGTGATTTCTTGCCCCTCCTTAGAGGCAGTCTGCTAAGGTTTTTAAAATGGAATCTGAAGTTATTCTGATAGAGAAAATGTTTAATTGAGCCAAAGGCTCATCTTTTCAGAGGTTTCTTGGGTAAGTCCATATATAAAGTTATTTGGGATCCTTGCCATTTAAGTCCCCCTAGATTTCTTGCTGCTTAGAGTATTCACTCTTTAGTCAAGTAGTGCAGGAAATAGGCAACCACAGGTCTAGGGATGTCTGATTGTTTGTTGTAGTGAGTGGAGACATGGTGAGCTCTCTCAACTTCTGTGGGTCACCGCCAGTGATCTCCCAGCATTTGGGGAGGTTCTCATTTAAAAATGTCACCATTGAGTGTCCCTCTGTGCCCTCTGGCAGCCTAATGATCCACAAGTTATTGCAGCGATTTCTATTGTCATGGTCTTCTGCCCTCCACCAAAGGGCCTCAAGACACTCCTCGTGTTGCGGAAGGTGTTGCCAAACCTGATTTTGTTGAGATTCATAAGCTTCAGCCCTTTGTTTTGCAATGTTCATTCTATCCTGTAACTGTTTACCTTCCAAACTGTGCCCAAGAGAGAGAGAGAGAGCTGATATCATCCACTCTTGAGAGCAAAACTTCCAGGATCTTTGTAATGTGCTGTAGAGGTTCTCCCATGGCTGCAGGTTGATTGGGCATCAGAGTGGTAGATGGCAGTGAGGAGCTATTCACAGCAGCATTCATTGTGCCAGTAGTTTGTTAGTTTGCAGTCAGTTGTTATGGGCTAGAGCAAGGCCTGCTATGCACCGGGGTTTATAGAGGTTCAGAGGTGCTATGAAGCATAGGGCCTCCATGGCTGATTAGGCCAAGATTGTGTAGGGTCCGCGCCACAATTATACAACCACCAAAACTGTGGACTAAAACACGCCCAGCAAGCAGGATCTCACCTGTGCATAAAGTTATTCCTGGGGATAAAACTCCATGGGATAGCAGCATATAAGTGTGGATAGGCTTCGTAGGGAGAGAGCTCTCTGGTTAAGCTGCTATCTTCTCAGTGGCTAAATCATGGTCCCCAGACTAACCTCATTGAATTCTTTGACCTGGTGACAAGGAAGGTGGATCGGGGAGGGGGCAGTGGATGTTGGCTACCTGGAATTGAGCAAGACCTCTGGCACTGTGCCACATAGAAGGCTGTTAAACAAGCTGGAGAACATGGGAGTAGGTAGGATGGTGATGTGGTGGGTGGGGAACTGGCTGGACAGCAGGACACAGGGTGGTGGTAAATGCCTGTCACTCCACAGAGGGAAAGGTGACCAGTGGGGTACCACAGGGATCAGTTCTGGGTCCAGTTCTCTTTAACATCTTTATCAGTGACATTACAGATGACCTAGAGGGGAGAATTTACCTGTTCAGTGATGACACAAAGCTCTGCAACACGGTGGACACACCAGAGGGTATGGATAGAATGAGGAGAGATCTGCAGAAGCTTGAGGACTGGTCAAGGGAGTGGCAGTTGATATTTAATGCAAAGTAATGCAAAATAATGCACATGGGACACAAGAACTCAAGAACACCATATCAGCTGGGGGATATAGAATGCTCCAAGCAGGAAAGGGACCTAGAGTTATCATCTCTGCTATGGGAGTCAGTACGACAATGAAGCAGGATAAGCAAACAGGATGCTGGGATACAGAGACAGCAGTATCACCAGCAGGAAAAGGGAGGTCATAATTCCACTATACAAGACATTAATGAGGCCACATCTCGAGTACAGTGTCCAGTTCTGGAGATCTTATCTATGTAAGGACATAGGCAGGGTGGAGGCAGTTCAGCGGAGGGCAAACAAGATGGTGCAGGAATTACATCACAAACCCTATGAGGACAGACTGAAAGATTTAAATATGTACTCCCTGAAGGAGATCAAGGAGAGGGGGAATATGATCGAGACATATAAGCACCTCACGGGGAGGAACAAGGTGCAGGAAAACACAATTTTTCATAGAAAAAGAGGCTCCAGGACTAGGGGACATGGATGAAACTAGAAGGAGTGAGGTTCAGAGGGAATATGAGGAAGTACTTCTTCAAAGAGAGAGTGGTGGACAAATGGAATGCCCTGATGGAGGAGGTTGTGGCTGCACAAACAATTATAGGATTTAAGAGTGTATGGGATAGGCATAAGGGATCCTGGTATTCGGGGAAGGGACAATCTAGTTCAAGGGAAGCGTGAAAAGCACAGTTAAGTATGCAAATGGGAAGACTAGGTGGCCGTTGGCCCTTATCTCGTCAACATCTATTTATCTATGTATCTTTGTTTCTGCTGCCCATGTGTAACTAATCCCATATACCTGTCTCATCCCAGTTTACATCTGCTCACTGCATTTGCATTTACTTGGTCCTCCAGCAACCTGCTCTACCACTCTTTCTGTGACAAAAGTGGTTACTCATGTCCCTTTTGAATCTCCACTGTGACTTTATGTGAATTCCATCTTGTCCATGTATTTAAGCTCAAGGAAAAAAGTCCCTTGGTGTCCATCCTATTTATTCCATGCAAGTACTTCTTTGTCTTGATAATGTTGCCCCTTTCCCTTCTTCACTCAAAGGTGTACATATTCAAGTCCTTCAGCCTCTCCTCATTTGTCTTGTCCCCCAGTCCATGGACCATCTTAGTTGCCCTGCACTGTACTGCATTCACCTTGTTGCAGTTTCTCTTCAGGTATGGACTCAAGTACCTTGTGCAGTATTCCAGGTGTGGTTGTGCCAGTGACCTGTACAACTGAAGGATAATCTCCCAACTTCTACTGCCTACTCTCCCTCCTATTCAATCCAGAATTGTGTTTACCTTGCCCATAGCTATATTACAATGTGCTGTTGTTTTTATGCTCTCCGATATCATGACCCCAGGTCCTTTTAAGACCTCTCCATACCACTAATATCATGACACCTCTGTATACCACTGATACTTTGATTAAAATCAGTATAGTGTGATCACTGAGCAATACAGACAGATCCTGATGTTCTGTAAAATTCCTTCATCTGCAACGACAGCCATAAATCGTGTGAGTAGTACTGTGTAGCTCTGTATCTCTGCGACACTAGAAAATTGCAGTTTCATCTGTTTCCTTCCCCAAAACATAAAGTGAATCAAATTAGGATACAACAGAAGTTTTTCAAAATGAAAAGCTTTGTACTTTACAGACTGTGAAAAAAATGTCCCTAGCATGAAGAAAATAAATACATTAACCTCATAAAAGTGCTTTTTCTCTGCACATCAAGAACTTAGTGAATATGAAGAAAGTGAGGAACTTTCACATACCATCAGTACCCAGAAATTTCCTCCTCTGGTGTTTTTTCAAGCATACTGCAGTGCTAAAGTTGATGAAATTCACTGTTACTACCACTTCAATTTAACTGCAAACTATCCTCCTTAGCATGCTAATCAGCTCTTGGTTGTCAGATTGGGCAACCTCTGACTAAGCTTCTACCAATCTAATCATGTCTAATATGTTCACATACAATAGATGGGTCACCTCTCCCTCCCTTTTCCAATGGTGAGAGTCCCAAAAGCCTCAGTCTTTTGCCCATTCAGATCTCCATTTTGTAGATTACCTGCTGTATCATCTGCTGGTATCTCCTCCTACACCCACAGGAATGCAGGTGATACAGTGCTTTTTGTCAGGGCCCAAATATCACTGCACACAAAGCAAATTACAGTCTTGTTTTGGCACTATTTATTGTTGGTTCTGCTGCAACACATTAAAGTACAAAATAATGGAAAGAAATACAAAACATGGAAAGAAAATAGTTACCATAGCCTCATGCTACAATTCTAGGCTAAAATCACCCTCCCCAAGTCTTAATACCGATGATAGTTCATTGCAGATGAACCATTAGTAGTATTAAGGGATGTGGAAGGTGGAAGGAACATGCAGAGACCTGAGATAACTCAAGGAGTGGTCAAAGGCATGGCAACTGGGTTTTAATGTGAAAAAGTTCAGAATGATGCACCTAGAACAGAAACTCAGAAGCAGAGTACAAAATGGGAGATTAAATATTGACAGCAACCAAAGATGGAAGGGACCTGGGGGGGTAATCATATCTGATGACCTCAAGGTAGCGGGACAGTGTGACAAGGCAGAGCAATGCTTACCACCCTGAGCAACCACTCTGCTTGGCGATGAGGGGTTGCTGGAGATTCTGAGGGTGTCCTTAAAAACTTCAGGGGCATGGGCATTTATGTTCGTGGCCCCAACCCTCTGGAATTCTCTACCCCGTCGAATTAGGGAGTGCGTAACTGTGGGGGGATTTAAACAGGCATTAAAGACACATCTATGGAACAGGGCATATGGTGATGAGGAAGACAAATTTTAACTGTATAGTATATTTATTATTGTGATTGCAGCACTGGTTTTAAGTTGTTTTAATTTGTACTGCACCTTGATTTTTGAAAGGCGCATTAAAAATAAAGATTATTATTATAATGCTGGGGTGTATAGGAAGGGATATCACCAGCAGAAAGAGGGAGTTGGTGCTGCCACTGTATAGCTAGCTAGTGACACCCCACTAGGAGTACTGTGTCTAGTTCTGGAGACCATGGGGCCAATTCTTAAATGGGGATACAGGGCTTGCACCAAGCCCTGCATCAAATCTCTCTTTTGGTACAGCTGCTCAAAACACATCACCACAGCCTGCATCCTATTCAGGAAGATTGGACACATTTGGGACAATCTTCCTAATTTATGTCAGCTTGCACCAAATATTTGGTTCAAGTCCCATAAAAAGGGTACCTATGATTGTTGCAAATTAGACCCTAAAAGCTGGTCTAACCTGCGGCAGCTGGCACATGGGATCAAGAATCTAAGTCACTGGCCAGGGAATGCCAAAAACCCCTTCTGACCTATGTTCAGCACATCCAGTGCTTACAGTATTCCCAGAAGTTTTTGTGAATCGGGCACCATATCTCAGAAAGGACATGCTGTGTACAGGGTGAAGGCTGTCTTGAGTAGGGAAATTAAAATGGTACAAGGACTCCATCAGAAGCCCTATAAGGAGAGACTAAAGCACCTCAATATGTACACCCAGGAAAAGAGAGGAGAGGAACATGATGGAGACATATGAATACATCACAGAGTTAAAAAGATATAGGAAAGGAGTATTATTCAGAGGAAAAGATGCATGAAAACAAGGGGCATGCAGAAGGGAATTTAGGAGAAATGTTAGGAAGTCCTTCTTCACTGAAAGAGTGATGGATGCCTGGGACAATCTTCCAGCAGATGTGGTGAGAGCAGAAACAGTGGTGGGCTTGAAGCATGCACAGGAAAGGCACAAGGAAATCTTAGTTGAGAAGCAAAGGGAGGGATTTAGTAGGATCTTCGCTGACAGGATAGGATATGCAGGTAAAAATGGGCAGAATGGGTAGGCCAAGTTGTACTTATCTGCTGTCTAATTCCCCCATAGCTTGTGGACCTCCACCAGAGCAAAACCTGCCTCACCTCTGCTGCCAAAGCAGAGGTTCTTCATAACAGCCCTGTTTACATAGTTGCATTTACATCAAAGCAATGTGAGCTCCTGAGTTGCTCCAGTTCAAAGGCAGCCATGTAGACACTTATGGGATCATGGAAAGTCAATCACTGCAGTGCTTCTGAAAACACAGGAAACTTGAGGACGCTGATCAGAGTGAAAGGTGTTAGCAGCCATGTGGACATGCTGCACCTCTCACTCTAATATTAGTTAACAATCCCATCTGCCTCCCAGGATCCTTCAGCGCCTCCCATGAAGACATACATCCCCTATCCAGTATGGCTTGCATTGGTGCTGAGGGGGCCATTTAGACAAATCTCCCGATCATCCCAGGTGGATGCAGCAAGTTTGGTGCACTGCAGAAGTTGCATCACATCGGCCATGAAAACACAACTAAAATTACCCTCCCTGTTTTGCCTATGAAGACATTGTCTACAGAGCAGCACCATCATGTTCCTAAACTAGACCAGGCAAAATTTACGCAGCTTTCTATCATGTTGCCCTCAACTCTCCTCCTTGAAAGTTGTACTCCAACATGGGATGGCCTTCCCTGGTGGGTCCACAGCCCATGAAAGGTTCTTTATTGATCTTTGTCTAATAAACAAACTACATTCTTCTGAAGACTCCACTTTCTCTGGAACTCCTGCCATTTTCAGATTCAAACCTCTGTATTCCCTACTTCCTCGGCTGATCGCTTCGCTCAGCTGGTGAGGGACTGCTAGAGATTCCTAGAGTTTGTTTAAAATCATCTGGGGCCTGGGCTTTTATGCATGAGGCCCCTTCTCTTTGGAATTCTACCCACCAGTTACGAGTGCACGACTGTGGAGGGATTAAAAAGAGGTCTGAAAACTTATCTTTGTATCATACTTTTGGTGACTGATTTATTTGTTTTATTTTAATTGTTTATTGTTGTATCTTAATTAAGTATGCTGATTTGCGATGCTATGAGGTGCCTTGGTTCTGGAAAGGCACCATCAAAATAAAGTTTTATTATTATTATTTATTATTGTGGATGCCTTTCAATAGGTAAGTCAGGGAATTGATAAGACCCTCCTGTGACAGCTCTTCACCATAGCTGGCAACCAATTTTTGTTTTTATTTTATCTAATTAACTTACAGTGTATGGTTTTCCCTTATTATGTACAAAAAGCTGTGGCTACTGAAAACTTTTTGGGCATGTTCTGAAAGTTATTATGTACGTTCTAAAAGTTGTAGTGCATATCCTAAAGGTTATGGCACACATTGTGTTATGAGTATTCATGTAGTGCTGCCAGCTGATTGGTCAAAGCAAAGCAGTTCACAGGAAAAGTTAAACAAACATGGCATGTTACAGAGCGCTTCACCAACATGGTTTAGAGGACACGGACTGCCATATTCAGCTCCATGTTACCAAACCATACCAAATTTAACAGTAGTATTTTTTTTAAATCAAGTGCAGCCATGGATCTGTAGAGGCTCCGAGTGAAGCGGACTTCACCGACCATCATTACAGCAGATGGAGCTGCTGACAGCAAGTGGTAGTGCCATCAGAACACAAGATACAAAATCTTGTCAATGCTCACAAACTTAACTTTTTTTTAAAACCTCTGGGAACCATCTACTATAAATTAGTATATGGGCACTTATACAAACAAGGCTGTGTTTTCATCTCAGGTTCAGATGAAATTGGGACCTCTCGAGTTTCATTCTTGAGATCCTGATGATGTTATCTCAACTCTCGATGAAAACACAGCCTTGTCGTATGTGTGCTTCCATACAGTATTCCTGTTATTTAGCATATTTTGTAGTTGCATTTACCTGCTCTTAACTTGTAGTAGTAATAGTATGGTATTTTATTTGTGGCATGATTGCGGACTGCCCATTGAGCACAATTAATTTTGTGGGTCCTTGGTACAAAATATTGCAGAAGAACATTAGTTAAGTCTTACACATGTTATTCTGCTAATCTTAAACTTTTCAAAGATGTCAAAATACATTTAACATGCTATATACATAGAACAATTATGGATCATATACCTATTACAGTTCAAGTGTTATAAAACCTACTGATACAGACACATAATTAAAATGGACTATATGATGTTAGTAAATATTTAACCCACTTCTATTGCAAGGCACCATTGTGTGGGGCTCTTACCCTGCTCTGACATCCAGGTCTTTATCTTGTGCACATTTATTAGTTTACTAGCGTTTAATTGTGGGGAATTGTATTTCAAGTTCTTGAGCCAGTGCAGAACAAGGCAGATCTTCCCTATGGT
Organism: Neoceratodus forsteri; assembly: GCA_016271365.2. Taxonomy (NCBI): domain Eukaryota; kingdom Metazoa; phylum Chordata; order Ceratodontiformes; family Ceratodontidae; genus Neoceratodus; species Neoceratodus forsteri. The sequence continues at coordinate 777,061,608 of CM028131.1, forward strand.
AGTTTTCCAAGAGGGTATTACAAATTCAGCTCCTTGTGCTGATCTTAGTCCATCTTTAATTTTCTTTGAGTTCAATTATTTAAGCATGCACCACTTTTGCCAGCACTCCCTACATTGCTAGGAGAATGCCAGATATGCTGCAGTTTGCCATAAGGAAAAGTCAACAAAACAAACAATGCACAATGGTGTTACCAATTCCAATGGACTATCCATGTCAAAAGGAACTTTAACCAAAGATCACAGTTTGCTTGTGCCTATTGCACTTTTAGTTCAGTCCTTTATAGCTTCCAATGGCATAAAATTCATTCTTTGGCATTGACACAAGTAATCCACAATACAGAAAAAAAAACTCTCCATATTTTCAAACCAAAAACTGCTTGCAGGTATGTTTCCACTTTGCCGGTGTGGGAAGGAGCCAACGTCACCTGACATATCAAATAGCCAATGTTTCAGACACACCTTTGTCACAGCTACCCTTGGTCATAGCTACCTGTTGCCACAGTCCAACTCACCTTAAGTGACCTGAGGTGGTCACATGACAAGTGTCTATACTGGTATCCAGACTATAACAAATTTCATCAGTTTTTGCCGTCATTATTAAAATAATGCATTTCAAGAAAATCATTCTATTATAGGGATGTGGTAGTGCCCCTATAGCTAGATTTGGGCTGACACTTCTGTATTAAACTCCAATTTTTGCACCTGAATAACATTGGCATTCTTCGATAAAATAGCCCAACATTTGGCATATGCGGTCAGGGTGTCAGAATCTCAAAACATGAAAGTTTTTTTCTGGCATCTTGTATGGTTTTGAGATATGGAATGCTAAAAAACAGAAGAAAAACAACACTTTTTCCCTATACTTAACATGTTTTTTTTGCTCTCATCTACAGCCAGACAATTTCAAATTTTTCATGAAATTTTCAGGAATAATGGGGTCTGTGCCAAGGATGTGCCTTTGGATGGTTTGGTGAAAATAGGATAGCATTTTGAATTATAACAGTTTTTGAAATAATGGCTAGACATGCAGGTAAGGAAAAAACAGTGTAATTGATAAAAAATTCTGATCGATAAAAAAATGTTCACAAGTGTTAACAGGTCATACTTTACTGTTCATGTGTAGAGAAACAATGATAGCAAAAGGTAAAAAAAACACATTGGTCCAGATATTCCAATGGGTCGCACCCCAGTGAAATATTCAAATGGGAACTGTGCCTGGCACAAATCCCGATGCACCTTAGCGCATCAGTAATGTATGCAGGCACAGATGGGGGGGCCATGCCCATGCATACTCTCCACAGCCTGATATTCAGCCCTGGATGTGCAGAGCCATGCATGCGCAACTCCTACCTGTGCCAGCACAAAGCTGATCCAAAAAAAATGGAACAACGGATTGCCACCCATAGGTGAGGCCCGCATTGCAGGAGTGCAACACGGCAGCTGCCACCTGTGGGTGGCCACCCGAGCTCTGGCTGCACCTCCGTGGTGGCGCCCCCCCATGCCCGATCACCGGCATTAGTAAAATAAATAAAACCTCCCACATCCCTGGAGGTCCAGTGGACTGCTGCCTGCCCGATTGCGGGCTTCAGTAAATAAATAGATTTATCCTATATCCCTGATGGTCCAGTGGACTGCTGCCTGCCCGATCGCGGGCTGAATTAAAAGTAAATTATCCAAATCTTATATCCCTGGTGGTCCAGGACACTGCCTGCCTGATCATGGGGTTAATATATATTTATTGCAGAATTCTATATCCCTGGTGGTCCAGTGGACCGCTGCCTGCTCGATAGCGGGCTGAAGTAAAATGAAGATGATCCCCGTATCCCTGGTGGTGCAGTGGACCGCTATCTGCCCGATCGCGGGATTAAAATATATTTATTGTCAAATCCTATATCCCTGGAGGTCCAGTGGACTGCTGTCTGCCCGATCACTGCTCCCCACTGCCCCGCTCTCCCCAGCCAGCGGCGGGCAGCAGCACCCCCCCGCCTGCCGCCCCACTGCCCACTGACTGACATCGTAGGGAGGGCTGTATGCCTATTGGTCCACAGCATGGACAAAATGGGCATGCAGCCCATACCATACTACACATCCAGATATGTGAATGGATCCATTCACATATCTGGATGTGTAGTACTGTATGAGCTTGCACGCCCATTGGCCCGTGCTGTGGACCAATTCGATGAGAGTCCTACCTATGGTGTCTGTCGCAGGCAGCAGGGCGGCAGGCGGTGGGTGCTGCCACCCGCTGACTGGGGGAGCAGGGTGGTGGGGAGCAGGGTGGTGGGAGGGAGTCCACTTGACCACCATGGATTTAGGGTATCTCATTTTATTACTTAAGCCTGCAACCGGCAGAAGCGGTCCATCGGGATATAAGATTCAGCAATAAATATATTTTAATCCCGCGATCGGGCAGACAGAGGTCCACTGGACCACCAGGGATATAGGATTCGGCTATAAATTTATATTTAATCCTGGGATTGGGCAGACAGCAGTTCACTGGACCACCAGGGATATAGGGGGTTTTATTTACTAACTAATGCCTGCGATCGGGATGTGGGGCACATTACAGCACTGCAGGGGGTGTCGCTACCCGATGGCTGCTGCCTGGCAGGGTGCCAGGCGCAAGTTGTCAGGGATCGGTGCACCTGCATGCAAATGGAGCCATAGTGACATGCAAATGGCCCCATTTGCATCTTGCATACATTATGGCCCCATTTGCATGTCAACTTTAGAATATCGCGGTTTTTACGCCTAGCATAATGGAACTTCCGCTAGCACATCCCCATGCTCCACTCTGGCCAGTGGTGCTGGTGCAGTGCCACTGCGCCATGCGCACTGTGGGTGGCCAGGGTGTGATATTCAACTATGCTGCGCCATGGTGCAGCGCCATTTAATATCGCCTAGCCCACGCCCTTGCGCAGCCCAGTTGAGCTGCGCCAAGGCTTGTGCCACAGCCTGGCACAGTTTGAATATCTAGGCCCTTGTGACTACTTATTTGTATGATTTACTTGCTCTGCTGGAAAAACAAAACACTAAAGATGGCTGCCATTTTCTTTTTACTGCTTTCACTAAGAAAAACAAAAAGTACAGTTAAATTATGTATTAAAAAAATCTGACCCTAGCTAAACAAGCACCATTTAGCTAAATTCTGATGTTTGCATTTCACAATAATGCCCTTAAATATGTTTCTGGTCACTCAAAATCGCAGGTGTCCATCTTAGCAAGAGGGCTCTTTACCCACATTCTCTGTATGAGAACAGTGGGACTTTCTCGATTTCTGGAGGCACTGCTGGAACTCATATTGTAGGCTGCAGTGAGAGCAGTGAACCACCATTTCCCTAGTGCCTAGTGGCATCCCCCCCCCACGATCACTGTCCCCATAATATTGTTTGTTTTCCTGATGTCTACTGGCAACCCATTTTTAGTCATTACACAATATTTGCCTTAATGAGGTGCCTATGTGTGGAGCATCCCAATTATCCTCATAGTATTGCATTTATTGTTCACTTAATAGATGAAAAATCTTTATTTTTTTGTCTAGCTTCCCAGCAGAATAAATGTAATTAAAATGCATTTTCACTGTGCTGACCTACTGTAGGTTTAATAGCTATTTGCTCACTAACACCTCATTTTAAAGGATGATAATCTATCAAGGCTCACTCACACAGTTTCTGAGATATGCAGGGAAGGGGAGAGCTCTCACAAAATGAGACATTAGATCTCAAAACAGTGTTTGCTTTTTAAATTGAGCCAAACCAATTCATAAAGTATCCAGTCTGTAAAATTCCTTGCTGTTAATTTATGTTTAATGGCAAGGTGGACCAGATTATATTACCTTCTAGTTCAGCCTCCATTTTTACAGTGCCTGGCCCAACCTCCTATTATTTTAACTATAGTGACTAAAGCAAACATGTTACTCATTTGATTGCTTCTCCCCATAGAGTGATATCTCCTGATAATTTTAAAACTTGTGTTGCCTTACTGTTTGGCATCCCCACCGGCGAGATCCCTTACTTACTTATTTTTTATCCCAGCTGATAGCTGTTATAACATAGTACTGGTCTCTCTCCTTGATTCATTTCCAAAAACACCTCAGTTTAAAAGGTGATAATCTGTAGGGTAGAATTTCATTCATTACATTTTCTTAATGAAGGTGTTGTGTGGTGGGCCCATTCACACATTGGGATAACCAATCACATCCTCTGAATCTAACTCATTCATAAGATGTCAGATTTGTAAAATACATTACCTCCTATTTATTTAAACCATTTTCTCTACAGGTATATTTGGTTACAAAGTGGATTGGACTTAAATTTCAATTCTGCTTCAAGCTGCATTTTCAGAGCCCAGTTCAAATTAGTATTTTCTAAACTAAAATCAGAGACAGTAATCTTTTTTATATACTGCTCCCCATAGGTGGTTACACCCTCAGGCCAGATAATCAAAACTTTGCACCGGGCAAAAAACGTTTGTGCAGGTTTAGCATGAGATTAGCGGGTCTGCTAAATTCAAAAGGCCAATAAGCGTGTGCAAACTGCATTAGTGCCGGGCAAAATCATAAAGTATGCAAGGGGCAAACTGATATGAATACAGGCTCAATGTTACATTCAGTGACTAGCATCATGCAAAGTGGTTTTGTGCAACTTAAGCGCTACACTTAGCACAGTGCACATTACCATCAGGAAAAGCTTATCTTAACCCTGGGCAATCAGCATTCGCGACACTATGGGTTTGCACAGGTTTTGCGCAACCCTAACAAATAAATATGACACATAGACAAAGCCAAACATAGAGGAAGCATTTTGCTAACTGATGGCTTCTCAATGATGCCATCATCTGCCACCAGTCCCAGCCATGTCAGGCAGTAATTGGTAACCCTGCTGCCATTGGACAGCATAGCAGTGTGGCCATACAGCACATACCTGTGGACCACACTTCTGTGGACACCAACAGATGCCAGCACACACATGCAGCACTGTGGGCATGGAGGATGTTGAGGGGAGAGTACATGGGTTGGCCAGGCCGTGCCACAGACCAGGTGTGGTCACCAGGCTGAGACACGTCATGCAGTGTACATGGGCCAGTATTGGGAATACCCCAACACCAGTGTGCCTTTTGGATAATATATGCCCCCACCCCAGCCACATACCGCAGAGCTGTACTACTGCCACAGCACACAATGCCGGACATGTACATGTCACTGTGAGCATCCCATGCCAGAGGTGCAGCATCTGTGGGTCACAACAGCATAACAGTAATGTCCACTGTCAGTAAACACCTGCAGGCTGGGACTCTCACTGTGTGTAGTGCAGTAATCATCACTGCCCTGCACACCATAGGCATTGCAGTGTCCACACACTACTGGTCCCCTTGCTACTGTAGTATCTGCTGTGGACTGTAGCATGATCTATAGTGTAACAGTTGCATGTAGCACCACCACCATCTGTGCCTAAGCTGTGTTGTCCCAGTACAGCTGCAGGCAGCAGTACATATGGAATGTGTTCAAAACTGTATAATATTCCCCAAGCTGTTTGCGCAGTGCTAACAGATTGCGAGAGTTTAGCGCGGGGCTAAACAGTTAGTCCGGCACAAACTGCAAACAAATCAGGGCATAATGAGATGCTAATCTGGATGTTTGCCCAGAGACTGCCTAAGTAGGCTTATTTGCATGTCACTTTTGAATATGGCAAGTTTAGCGCCGGCAAACATGTTTGCACCAGGCTAACGTTTTAGCCCTACTCTAAACCTGCGCAAACGTGCTAGTGCTGCGCAAACAGTTCGGGGAATATTTTACAGTTTTGTACACTGTACTTTCACATACTTTAATGCCTGCAGCTGTACTGGGTCCACACATTTGCTGCCACACACATTGGCCACATAGTTCACCTCTACCTACCTTCACGTCGCTGTGCACCATGTTGCTGTTGTAGTTTGCTCTTCCTGGTTGCCATATTCAGAGCTGTCTTATTCCAGGGAGAAGTTTGCCCTGCACTCCCAGCCCAGTTTGCCCGGCCTCATTCCCATGCTATATTCAGAAGCTGTTTGCCCTGGGCTATTCCTTTTGAATATGGCTTGCTTTGTGCTCCAGGCTAAGTTTGCCTGCCGGGCAGTGCTAATTTAGCCCCAGGGCCAAGTTTTGAATATCTGGCCCTCATTGTTTTAAAATACACCCATCTCTTTCCTTCACCTGTTTTTTATCTTATTAACAGCTACTGTGAGTTTAATATGCATTTTAAAGAATAAATATTTCATTGCAAGCAATCCATTGTTCATTTACATTCAGTATAAAACTGGACTCAGATTTAGTATTACATATTCCTAAGTGTCCATAAAAACCAGCTGAAAGAACTAGGGGAAAAACAGAACATATTTATAGTTTAAACTTAAAAGAAGACAAGAGGTCCATTACTTCATTCATTCCAGATGGCAATAATGCCTTGAGTTTAAAATACAGTACACCAGGGTTGAAATTCTTTGATTTAGATTGGGTTCCATTGTCCCACTGAAAAGGAAATAAACAGAGGGAATAACTTAAAAGGAGAGTAGATGGATTTTAAAACTAGGTGCTGTCATCAGCTGGAATGAATGAAGTAACAGATCTCAGTGTCTTCCTTGAGTTTGAACTGTATATGTAATATTTGTGTCCCTCATTCAGCTGGTTACTGTGGGCACTTAGGAATATGTAATATTAAATCTGAGTCTTGTTTGTGTTATACTGAATGTACAGCAAATGAACTATGGATCGATTGCAATTAAATACTTATTCTTTAAAATGCATAACACACTCACAGAAGCTGTTATTGAGATCAAAACACAGGCAAAGGAGAGAGACCCGGGGGGGGGGGGATATTTTAAAATAATGGGGGTCTTACCATCTATGGGGAGCAGTATATAAAAAAGGTATCTGATTTTAGTTCAGAAAATATGAGATTGGACCAGGCACTGCAAATGCTGCTTGAAACAGAATTTAAAGTTAATCATATTCACTGGTGCCGGCCACCTCACCCACACTTGTGATCTATTCGCCTTAACCGTGTGGCTCAGACTACAAGACTACATCAAGTACCACTCATGTATACTTGCCAAGCAAGTGTTGCTTGGAGCTCTGCCAACAGGCATCACCAGTCTTCTATCAAAATCTCAAAAGCAGCTTTACACCGGTCCTCTGTCTCTGAACTCTTTCACTTTCCTAGAGTTCGGACCACACAATGCCAGCTATCCTTCCCCTACAGAGCTCCTAACTGGATGAATGGCCTGAGCTGTGACTGTAGCATACCTCAACTTATCCAGTTCAAGCGTCTCCTGCATCAGCACATCTCAAAGGAAAGTGTGTGCCTGCTTAATTAATCACTGAATTACATCTCATCTGGCACCTGCATTCCCCAGCCTCCTCGACAAGACCTCTGGCTGCATCCTTCCTCCCATGCTCAATCACCTCTCCCACCCTCTCCTCCTACCTTTCACGTCCAGACCCTCCTACTCTGTCCCATTAACTTGACCACTTTGACCCCTGACTGACTCATTTCAGCACCTTTCTTCCTCCCTCCTCCCATCTTCCCTACCACCCCCCACACCTCACCATCTCCTCCCTCCTCTCACCCTCTCCTCCTGTGCCTTCCCCCACCCCTACCCATCTATCTCTTCCTGCCTTACTCAATATGCTTGACAATGCCACCAGCTGCACCTCCCACCCCTCTTGTTTTCTGTCCTGCTACTCTTCATCTCCTAACTCCTCCTTCCTTACTATTTCCAAATGGGATTAACTGGCCATGTTTCACCTATAGTGTCCTAGAATGCCAACTATGCATCTAACTGCAGTCACCTATGTTTACTATGTTTTGTGCTGTTACTGCTGTTCTCTGTATTTGATATTATTCTGTACATGACACTGTGCTTTATACTTTGTCTGTTTTGTAACCCTCCCCATTATTGATGTGGAACCTTTGTAAATGAGCTACTCTGTGCTCAAAGGTATTTTCTAATCCTAGATAGAAATAAATAAATAAATACATAAATATATATATATATATATTCCTGTCCACTTTGTGGTCAAATATACCAGTAGAGAAAATGGTTTACAAAGTATGAGGCGATGTATTTTACAAGCTAGATATCTTATGAATGAGTTAGATTCAGAGGATAAGACTGGTTCTCCCAATTGATACATGTCCTCACCCCCACTTCCTACCCCCTACTATCACCACATTTATTTGGAAAATTGAATGAAAGAAGTTTTACACCAAAGATTAGCACCTCTTAAACTGAGGTGTTTTATAGAAATGAATCAATAAGAGAGACCAGTCCTATGTTACTAAAGCTATCAGCTTGGATAAAATACAAGTGAGGGTGAGATTCTTGGGGGGCATGCAGTAGCAGCAAGGCAACACAAGCTTGAAAATGATCAGGAGGTATCAATCTATTGAGGAGCAGCAAGCAAATGGTTAGTGCTTTTGATTTGCTCACTATAGTTTAAATAATAAGAAGTTGGAACAAGCATTGCAAATGCAGGATGAAACAGAAGGTAGTGTAGCCTGGTCCACCTTGTCATTAAACAAATTAACAGACAAGGAATTTTGCTTGTTGTTTGTTTTATTAGGTATAACCATGGAGCTGAAGCTCATTTACAATGGTGACCTCATTCACACAAAATTACAAAAACACATCAATTAGTTTTACAGATCAGATACTTTATGAATGAGCCTGCCTCAAGATCTATTCTCCTGATTTGTGGTTGCCCCCCCCCCCGCTAATCTTGGAAACTGAGCGAGTGAGTCTTTACAGATTAGCAACTTTTACATTGAGGTTTTAGAGAGCAAAGAGCTATTAAATAGAGATCAGCACTGAAAAAATATGCATTTTAATTAAATTTATCCTACTGGAAGTTACCCAAAAAACATGACAATTTTTCATGTACTAAATGAAACAATGACTCTAATACTATGAGGATAGTGAGGATGCTCCACACATGGGCACCTCATTAAGGCAAATTGTGTGCAAAGGCTTAAAACAGGTGAAATGAATGAAATAAGCATATAGCTAATTACCACAGTTGAATCTGAAGTGGGTGAGGTTAGCATCCCAACATCCTTCCTGATGAAGAGGCTGGTGTAGCCTCGAAGCACTGGGGATTTTGTTCCTGCTGCAGTTGATGCTTTGCATTGAAGGTGATGGAAGAGTGGTGAAGATGTACAAATAAAAAACCTGGCAGCATCACATTGGTCCACGAGTGGTTAGTATTGCTTTTCCACATTGTTCATCTTGGACAGCACCAAGATTTGCTGAAAGTGCTGTTATGTGCTGGAATGGTTGAAAATGCTTCTGTATTTACTGATAATAGTATATTCCTGCTTCATGCACAACTGATAACTGTTCCACAGAGACTGCTCTCTCATTTTGTTACACATAATCACTGATACTGCAAGCGAGTGTGCTAAAATTTGTTTTCATAAGCTGCTTTGTAATATTTAATTTGTAAGGTGTTTAGAAATTATAATTTTATTATGTACTAACTTTAAACTGAACAACAAAATTGAATAAATGACTATTCACTGTACACTTGAGAACTCTGACAGCTGACAGTCAATTTTATACCACATATATTTTTTTCTGGCATTGCAAGTATATAATATTCAAGTCTGTTATGTTCAGCACTAATTGTGCATTTCAGAAAATTCATGGATTATTTTGGTTAGTATTTTATTATTGGCTAATTCAAAATAGTGTTGTCACTGAGAAAAAACAGCCCCCCCCCCAAATACTACTATTGCATTCACCTGTCTTTATATAGCTTATTGTTTCTATAATTATCACAACTTGATCATGACAACAAAAGCCACAACCAGCCCACCTTTGCAGAAAACCAGCATCTTCCAAAACACATTTCCAACTTGGGAAGTGGAAACCTGAATGAGGATACAATTCCACTATCTCAAAAGAAGAAAATTATTTGTAAAACTTCATTAATGGACCAGACAGAAACATAACACCATAGAAGTAAAAAAAATGTGGTGTTAGGATTTCCAACCCCTAAAACCCACCCCCACCTTGCAGGCAGCAACAGGAAAAACCATTACAGTTTCACCTTTCCTGCATCTTCACTAATCAGGCATGGGGTGTACCTTGGGGTTGTCAGCTCTAACACTCATCCCATTATCATATACTCTGCACATCTCAGGTTTTTGTGATTGAATGGGATGAACATTAGGACAGGCAACCCCAAGGCACATCCCATGCCTGATGCTAAGAACGTGGGAGATGAGAAGCCATGATAGTTTTCTATTGCTGTAAGTATAGTGTTAGGGTTAGAAACCCTAACACCACATTTCCTTACTTTTGTAAGGTTACCCTAACTGATGCATTAATGAAGTTTTTGCAAATAATATACATTAACTTTGAAATCATACCATATTGCATTCACCTTGTTCACTGTATCATATTTCTTATTTCACACAGGTGAATCACAAAAAAGGGGATAGCATTCCAGTAATGAACAGACAACAAAACTAATAGAAAGTAATTGTTTTACCTTACATGTCCACCTTGGGGAAAAAAATGTTAACATCCAATGTCTGTTCAGTGAAAATTTATTATTTCTCTGTGGTGTTGTTACATATGGCATGTACATGTCCATTATAGCAGCATTTCCCAACAGTTTCATAGGAACCTATATAGAGGATTGTCATCATTCTAACCTTTGGGAATACATGCTTGCAAGGTGTAGATACAATATGTTTCAGACTGTGTCAGTTTTATTTATTTTATTTAGTTTTTTGTTGACTGGGTAAGTCGCTAGTCAACAAGTGACTATTTTCAGGCATGACCCGGGTTTCTTGACAAATTTTCCACCCTTGCATTTGTTTCTACTTTTCAATTCCTATGAGTTTTATTAGGGTGGTGATCCATGATTTATCTATTTAAAATGTGTTGCCATAGCATAATCCAACTTAACATTTCTGATAGAAGCTTTGTGTTCCCTGTTTGTTGTTTGAGTTACTTTTTAGTTTGTCCCATATAAGACATCTCACTGTGGAGGTCAACATATAAATGACTCCACTTGTAGTGCAGTTAATGAATGAATTTATTTCAAACTGTTTTCCAGTCATAGCATGTGAGAATGTCTTGGTCCATAGAATAACTACAGCAGTTGCCATTGCCACAGTGGCAACTGACATTTGGAAGACTCAGAAGCCATGTACTTGGTGTTTGCTTTCTCTCCTGGAAATAGCTATGTACCAAAAGGTCCCTTAAATGTTCTTCTCTGCTGTATCTGATCCACAGGGTTACACTCTCCTTGAATGCATCTTCCAACCCCAGTGCTTCCCAATGTTTTTCTTATTTTGTTTTGTTTTAAATGTTGTTCACTTTTCAACAGTCCAAGTTATGCAAAGTGACGATAGTTAGTTGTGTAGTATTTTCTTGTTGCTTTCTTAGTTGCAGCAGCTCATATCTTGTGATACCACATGCTTGTGTGTAGGCTGTTGCTGCTAGCTGGGGATAGTAGTTCCTTTGAGAGAACCTTCAGCCATATATTTTGCCACTCCTTGAAAACATATTTCTAGACTACAATTGTTCCTTACTCTTATCATCTGACTGAAGGGAATATTATCATTCAGAGGTGTCAGGAGGATGCTCATATATTCTAATAACAAGTTTCTCTCAATAGGTGTTCTGAAAATACTGGTCTCTAGTTTGTCATTGCATACTTTGATATTAAGGTTAGGGAAATTGATATCACTATTGCTTATTATCCAGGTAAATCACAAGTTGCTGTCACATCCATAGAACATATCTTAAAATACTTCCTAGTCTGAATCTGTGCCATTCCAGATCAACAAACAGTCATTGATGTATAATTTCCTTGACTGTGATACAGTTTAAAAAGGGTTCCTGTCAGGGAAAATTTCAAAAAATCTGGGAATCGCTTTACACCCTGCTTACACTCATGGTTTGAGGATGATCGCATAACTGGATATATATCTAGATGTTTTAGTGGCATATTTCTCCAAGTCAGATCTGGTGGGGTAGGTAAGTGATGTCCTGTGGAATTTACACTGCCCTTTAGAGGGCTCATCACTTCATCTGCATCCGATATATTGGTACATACTTTCCTTAAGTTTTCAGATCCTATTCAGAGCCAGGTAACATTCCAGAGAAGTAGGGTGGGAGGATGGTTGATTGTTCTGGAGTGAGGGGTGAGATCATGGTATGTTTCTTGCTTCCTTGGCACTATTGTATTAAGTTTGTATTTTTTATCCTGTAAATGCCCTTCCTTGCATTCTGAAAGTTGTATTCCGAATGTGTGGGTGGTCTGTATCATTCTTGTGCCAGAGTCTAGTACCATTTTTGCCATTTCCACAATTAATTTATTCAGTGGTAACAGTTTAGTACTTCTATTTCTTTAATGTTACCTCATTGCTCTTATGCCTCCATCATTGTGATATAGACTGCCTTACAAGTTGATATTTTTTATCAAGTTCAGCACATTAGTATCTAAAAAGTTTAATTACAGTTTCCCCCACCAGTAGTCTGAAGAAATGATCAATGAATGTTGAGATTGGCTTCACACTTGATCTGATACTAGCCATGATTTTTGGTCAGGTGGGTCTGTTGCATTTTTGTGGCGCCATGGGAGCAAATAGATTGTAGACTTTACTGGATTTATTACTATGGAAACATCTTTTTCTTTAGTAGTTGTTAATTTGATTTCATGGGCTGTTCTTGTCATGTTTTTTGCTCTCTGATTTACAGTTTCTGTAGGGTCATTTTACAGTTTTTTATAGAACGTAGTATCGTTTAGTTACATTATCAGCAAGTCTAGCTCGACTGTGTGTGTGTGTGTGTGTGCCCAGTTAACAAAAATGGCACCGTATGCTACAGAAGACACAAACATTTTTATTAGTAAGTTTCAAATCATACCACCAAGCAGCATCAAGAATGAGCAACCCCAACTGGTTTCATAGCTAATGCATCATCAGGGGAAGGGGGAGTGAGGGAGATGTGAAGCTTTTAAACAACTCCTTTAAAATCATAGGGCCTAATTCAGAAAGCTCCCCTGAATGGCACAAGGGGCTTGTGCTACAAAGAATGGAACAAGGTGTGGCTTGCACCAAAAAATGCAACAGGACCAATTCACAAAGGTAGTCTACATCAAACGTTGGCTGCCTGTGCCAAAGGGGGCTTGCAGCAACCTTAAGCCACAAAATGGGATACTGCTTGGCACTAGAGGGCTTGCAGCAGATGTAGGCTGGCACATCCCCTAAGTCAGGATACACAAAACCCTACCAGAGGGCAAATTGTTAAGTACCACTAGACCAGGCAGGACTGGCCTAAGGATACTTAGAAGTGTGTCCTCTGTGAGAGTTCAGGCATTTGCATCAATGTGCTGCCATCCCCCCAGCCCCAATCTCCATCTAAATAAATTTAATTAATGTTCCTGGTGGCTAGCACCCCCCAGACCCTATCCCCATTCAAATAAATTTAATTAATGTCCTTGGTGGCTAGGAGTCCCCCAGCCCCAATCCCATTGTACTACACAAATCACATTCCTGGTGGTCTAGTGGATCCCATCCCCCTATCCCTAATGTCCCCAAAATAATTAAATAACTTCCCTGGTGTTCTAGCCACCTCACTCCCTATCCCGATCTCCCAGAATTACTTGGTGCTGGCTGAGCTATCAATAAGTGTACTGTATAAAGAACACACACTGCCTTTGAGAAAGAACAGTCTCTGTCTGAAATGCACCAGGCTGATGTGTGTTGGGGTGCTATCACTCCTGGTCTTTAGTCACTAAATAACATTTTAATGTGTTTAATTTTAGCTGTTGGCATCTATTCTTCTTGGAGGAGGTGAATGACCAAATTTTGTGCTTATGTCTGACTTCTCTTCGTGAGCACCACTGGTCCTAGTGCACACTTTCCCAATTTTGACTAACATTTCAAAATTGCTTGTTTGAGGTATTGTCCTCATGACACAAACACCCACTTATTCAATGCCACAACATTTATACTTATGCTACTACCATCCCCTGCTATCTCTACAATTTTGAGATAATGCATTGAAGGTGTCCTCTTTCAATACTCTCCTCAAATGTTCTCATATGTGGATCTTGAAAGGCCTTGTGGTTTTAACCGAAATAAAAGGCCCCTCCTTCTCATGTGGCTAAATAGACAAGGTTTGTTGTTATACAGCACAATTCATAAATGTTCTTATCTCAAATGTCTTGAAAACATTCACAGTAGTAAAAGTGCCACATTTCAAGATAAACAAACATAACTTACAATGTCTGCAACCATTGGTACCACATAGTATTAGTGGCAACCAGTTTGTCAGGGAGGGGTGTGATCTCTGGCTGTAGGTAAGCACCACCCTACCTCAAAGGTTGGTGCCATACCTATACACCATTCTAGGACCTGTCTCTGTGGACTTCCTAGCAGCGGATCCATACACAAGTTACCACAATTTTCCTTTAGGGGTTTTTTATACCTTTCAGGAATGTCTGGTAAAAGTAGTAATACAATTAATTCTTATTGGCCCCATCTGTTTCTCCTTAACTGATGGTAATTCATTTCTGTTGGTTTATATTGCTAGAATATGTTCCATAAACAATGTAACCACTACTGTATATCTCTGGTTCTCAACTCTAAGGCATTAATCCTGACTATTTTGGATGAAATCATGTTCTTCACTGCAGTTTGTCCTAACACAGAAGAATTGGCCCTTGGGGTGTAGTTTATCAAATGATGATGGTGGCAGCTAGAAGAATGAGGGTGAGAGTTCCTGTCAGGATTTTCTGATATAGATTTGTTAATATAAATCTGTTACCTTTTTAATGACTTTAAGATCCAAAAAGAATATCAAAGTCATGTCACTCTGGATAGTGAATTTCAGATTTGTGTTTTTTTTCTCTCAAGGTACTGAATGAACTCATCAAATTCCCCCCCTGCTGCAATGCAAAATCACAAAACTATTGTCAATAAAGCAACACCAGAGGTCAATCCAATGGTAAACAGATTGACCTTGCTGTCAAAGACAACTTCCCAAATAAAGGTTGTCATAATTTGGAATATAGTCCCCATTGCTTTACCTTAAGTTTGCATATAGAATTCACCCTGACAAATTAAAACAATCTTTTATTAAATGTTCAGAAGAATCAGCCACAGACTGTTTAACTGGTGCAGTGATAGTATTATTCTGGAACAACCAGTACTTGAGGGCACTTAAATTACACTCATGCTTCAACATCTAAAGAAACCAAAAGCCAGTCTTGCTGCTGCTGGAGATCCCCGGGATGCCCAATATGTCCATTGCACCACGTACATATGATGGAATGGCATGGACATTGTCCCTGATATAGGTAACCACAAATTGTGATAATGGTTCAGTTACTGAAGTGATGCCTGCCACTATTGGGTATTCTGGGGATCCCCAGTCTGTTATGAATCACAGCTTGTGAATGCAACCTAAAGATATGGCAATGGAATACTGTCACAGGGTGTTGGTGAAGGATAACTCAACAACAGATAGGTGCAACACACTGAAGTGTGGCTTTTTTCTTAAAATGTCAGGATCAAAATAATAACCTAAAACAAAAACACAATTTTACAAAGGCAGTACTACAACTTGTAGTACTGCTTAAAATGGATCACTATTAAGGCTTTTAGGTCCACCTTCCTTTGTGCTCTTTGTTAGACCATATACTGTCACAGGCCTTCCAGATTCCTTTCCCAAGGCTGATCTGCTGAAACTCTGGTAAAGGAGGGGCATTTATACAAAATGGTCTGCTCACCTGATCCCCCCCTTTTCTAATACAAACATTATATCTTTTCTAATACAAACATTATATCTATTCTAATACAAACATTCCAGAGCAGTGTGACCCATTATTTAGTTAAACAATATATCAGAAGGTTATTGTCCAAAACATTCTCTTATAACATCAGTAAAAATATATTTTTTTCCCCAATTGTTTATCCAGGTAAAACACACTAAGCTGAAAGCTTGTTTACAGGTGCAACCTGGGAGCACAGGGAAGTTAAGTGACTTTCTCAGGGTCACACAGTATGCAAGTGGGGCTGTGGGATTCAAACCCATGTCTCCAGATTTGCAGCTCAGAGCCTTAAACCACTGTGCTATGCTGCCTTCCTTTTAAATGCACCATGTATACATAATTGGTGCATAATACCATATATTGTAGCTCCTCCCATTTCTTTTTGACCGACATTTCTTTTATTATAAAAATGGCTCCTAGAGGCTGCTGTTTTATTTATTTTTTTTTTCAATTGTTTAACCAGGTGAGACACAGTAAGCTAAAGGCTTGTTTACAGGTGCAACCTGGGAGCACAGGGAAGTTAAGTGACTTGCTCAGGGTCACATAGTATGCAAGTGGGGGCTGTGGGATTCAAGCCCAGGTTTCCAGATCGGCAGCTCACAGTCTTAAACCACTGCACTATACTGCCTCCCACCTTGTCACCCACTGTCACCTTAAAGAGCACCATCAGTCTGGAATAATTGTGTATTGGTAAGCTTAATGTTTTATTTTATCTGGCCTGGGTTTAAAGTAAACACATTTCCACATACATTCTCTTTATCAACCAAATACAACCTTCCAAACTGTTTATTCCAGGATTTACAGATAAAAAGCGAACCTTTAGAAACCACCTAGTATCTTACCTTAATTTTATTTTACCTGTTATATTTCTTTTTTAAAAAGGTTTGTACAGTTGCTTCTTTTATTTCTTTCTTTATTTACTTCTGCATACAATAACATGCTTTTAAGACAAATGTGTTTCAACATATCAAGAAAAGGGAAACACCAGCTACTTACTTATATTTTAACAATATACTCTCAAGAAATAACATATTTCTGGAGACCTTGGGCCGATTCTAGAAGAATGGCACAAGTCACCACCAAGGTGACTTGCACCAAACCAAATTGTGACATGGATCCTGCACCCAATTCTAGAAGGGCAGGGCCCCACTGTGAAGTCCTATGACTTGCTATATCAAGCCAGGTATGCCGAACAGAGGGCTTACCTGGTGAGATTGTCAACAGCCACAATCTTTGTCCAGTATGGCACAGGTCCCCATGCCCGATCTCATGGACAGAGCACTGCAGGGCTAGAGGACTCCTTGCCCACTGTCAGTGCACCATGGGTCTCCGCCAAATCCCAATGGGCTCCACAAGTCAACTGTGTACTGTATGGTATGTACAGTACATGTATAGTGCCTAAAAGTCCTAGTGGCCCCCCACCCAGCAGTGCCAGTCCATCCCGCACCCCTGACCCATCCCTGCCAGAGACTGGCACAGCCCACCTCTAACCACCACAGCCAGCCACTGACTAAGCCTCATGAAGTGTGTAATGCATATATGTGCAAAATGAATATGTGTATGTACAGTACTCCTGCTGTGTTCAGTCGGCAGCTGACCACAGTGGTGAAAGGTGGGCTGTGCCAGTCACCAGCCTCCAAAGGGTCTTGGGGAGCTGGTGGTCAGGTGCTGCCAGGTAGGAGTGGTGGCTCACTTGACTACCTGGGATGTCCAGTGTATGGGTGACTTGGAGGAATCTGTGATGGTAGCATTATTGTGGGTTGCAGAGTGCATTTTTAAAGGCACTTCAGGTGAAGTATACAGCAGTCCTTCAGGGCTTTCCAACTTATATGGGGTCAGGCAATGGGGTAGCTTTTCTGGGTATTGTGGTATGGGGCAGGAGGTACCACTCTGTGGGGCAAGCGTGCTGGCGACAGGGCAGTTTGGGGGAAGGGCGGCATTCCATGGGAGGGATGGGTGGACTGCACATGCAGGCAACTCCCAGTGGTGTAAGTACAGTTACACCAGCTATGTGCCTAGTGTGACTTATATTGATGGTTCTCCCGAGGGTTGTTCTAGAATTGCAACATTGGGGACTTTGTTGCTGCACATCCAGAATAGGGTGCAACTGCTGCCATAAACCCCCCTAGCACCATGTTGCAGGGGGTTGCAGGTGTAACTGCTGGAATAAGTCCACTTTCATGAAAGTTGCATGCTACATGTTGCAGGTCACTTTGTAGAATTCTGTATGTCGCAACTGCTGGCATAACTTGCAACTTGCAACATATTTATGCCACAAGTCAAGTTATACTAGGTGTATCTCTTCTAGAATCAGACCCTTTGTCTTAGCTTGCCCCATATCTTAAATGCATGTCTGCATTATGGCTTAATTCTTTCTTTAACGTGTACATGTCTTTTCTTACTTAGCATCAGAACTGTAGCATTAAGCACTTTAACATGAAGCACTTTCGCATAAAGCACTTTGGCACCTTCCAGAGACAGAATGGGATATATAAAGATGAGATTCAGCTGTAAAATCAGGCAACATGACTGAACACATGGGTTGGGAGAAGCTCTGCTACCCGCCCAGAAGAACCTGTGAAATTTAATCCTGCATTCCTGCTTTTAGGAATGTTTCTGTGTCCGGACATTAAAGTGCTGCAGCATATCAGCTGGCATGGGGGCTTAGAGGTGAGCCAGCAGCTGATGTGGACAGAAGAGGAGGAACCTACAGAACTTAAAAGTTCACACCACTTGCTAGCATCCTAGTGGCTGTAACATAGAGCAATAGGACTGAACACATTGGTTGTAAGAAGCTCTGCTACCCACCCAGAAGAACTTGTGAAATTTCATCCTGCATTCCTGCTTTTAGAACTATTTCTGGGTTGGGACACTAAAGTGTTACTGCATATCAGCTGGTGTAGGGGCTCAGAGGCAAGCCAGCAGCTGACATGGACAGAAGAAGAGAAGTCTTCAGAACTTAAAAGTTCACGCCGCTTGCTAGCACGAGAGTGCTAGCTTGAGAATGAGTAGCGTAAGCTCCACTTGGCTACAGAAATTGGAGGAAAAAGGGATTGATTCAGTGCTGCAAAGAGCAAGATAAATTTGTTTCTATATTTAATAAGTATTTATTTAACCCTATATAAACTGTCTATGTACTACCGACTATGAGCCAAAGGTTAATTTGTTAGTAATTTGTCTAATAAAGAAGTTTTAAGGGAGTGAAATCTATATGGTCTATTGAGGTATTTGGGAAAGTAGATGTGTATTAGGAAGTTTTTTTTGTGGAAATTTGATCTGTTCAAATACTTGAAGAACTGGTTATAAAAATCTTTATAAATTAAGGTTCAAGTTTTAGGGATGGGGAAAGTGTCTGAAACTGAATATTACACAAAGGCACATTGACTGTAAATGTATGTGTATGCAGTTTTATAAAGGATTTGTTTATTAAGACATTTTAGTTTATGTTATTTAATTTGATTAACTATAAGAGTATTTGTCCCCAGTTCCAAATTGTTGCTTTAACTGAGGAGCTGCAAAGTAACTCTGTATTAATAATTGTGTTATTAGCCCTTGATTTGACTCCATGACAAGAAAGTTATTATAAATCTCATCTGTAGACTTTCTTAGGAGATACTGAAATATATTATATAGTAGGAAATCCTTTTCCATAGGTTTTTATCTCATTACATAATGATAAATTAATATATAGCCTCCTCTCCTAGATTTTTTTAGAAAAGTAATCAAGATTAGTTGTATATTAAGAAATGTATTATATTTCTTGATTTGAAGACATATTAGTAAATTTTGTCTCCAGCTTCTATCCAGCTAATCTAGAATAGTGAGCGTAATTAGAATGAGAATACCTAAGATGTACCTGTTCTTGCTTTCTTCTCTCTCCTGGTTTCTTAAAGGCTTACTGCCAAATATATGACTGGAAAGTTGACAGTGAGGGCCTTGTTGATACAGAGGAGAGAGTACAATAGTTGGAATCCAGGAGATTAGTATACATTGGCTGGGAAAGATATCTGCCAGTATGGTACACAGATATTTGGACAATGCATTGGGAAAATGGCCACTAATCTAGAAAATGTTCTCTCTGGAGTTATTCAGGTATAAAGGTCCAAAACAAATATTATTTGACTAAGCACAGGCAAGTATTTAAATGTTGCAAACTATTTGTTACTAATCTTGATAATTAGTGGCAATGTCCAATTGAACCAGGTCCAGGACATAAAGTACAGAAGGTAACATCAAAAAGGATATTACAGATGATCTTTTGATGGCCCAGGGGTTAAGAATAGTACTTATAAACAAATGTAGCCCGATACCTAAATTAGACAATCTAAGAAAATGGACCCATAAATACAAACCTGATATTATAGTTATTACTGAATCTTGGTTAAGTTGAAGAGTGTCAAATCAGCAAATACAGTAACAGAGATATAATTAGTGGAGACACGATAGAACAAAATGTGTGAGGGTGGTTCTTATTTATGTTAATTAGAGCTTTAGATATTAATAAAAAGGCTGGTAATATAGATTGCAATGATGCAGAGGGTTTACTATTGGAAATGAAACTTGCCTTTTGTAAATATTGTTATTATTGGGTTTGCATCATCCCCCAAAAACAAACTATCAGGTCTTTGAGTTGATTAAAGAATTGATGGGAGAATATATGGTTAGTCATGAATTGATATTGATCAAAGATTTTAATGTGAATTGGAAAAAAGTGGATCAATGCTTCGAATTGATTGACATGACTATCACTCTTGGGTTAACACAACTAATTCAGGATATTACCCGAATAAATAGTAAGCACCAAGAGGCCTCCACAATGTTACATTTAATATTTATTACCCAACCTGAACAGTATTTAAGTTCTGGAGCATTGTCAGATGCAATATCAAATCATCAAATGATATATTGTATCAGATAAATAACAAAACAGGGAAGTTAATAGTTCCAGAGATTACAAATTGTTTGACTATGTAAAGTTTATACTGGAATTTACAGAGTATAAGTGGAATACAGTAAAATTAATACTGGATGTGACTGATGCACGGGACTTTATATATAAGGAGTTTATGGTCATATATAAAAAACATGCCCCTCAAAACATACAGAAAGTTAAAAAGAACAGTGCCCCATGGTACAATTCAAAACTACATAGGCTAAAAAAGACAAAGGGACAAATCATGGCAAACTGCTAAACAGACATTAAATTCCCAGAATTGGTTAAAATGTAAAGAATATAGAAATTCATACCCAGAATAATTAAGGCAGGCTAGATATAACTATTACAAAAGACAGCTTACTCAGAATATGACCAATAATCCATAAATTCTGGAAAATCATGAAGAATACTTGGGTTCATGTATCTCAGACTTTCCAAGAAATTTTGAGATCAATGGTGCTAATATTCCATTGGGGTAGATGTGGCAGATGGATTCAATACATTTTTATATCTATAGGATCTACTGCACAGAATTCATTATCAAAAGTAAATCAGGGTAGTAATCATAATAATTCAGTATTAGGAAAGCCCATAGGAATCTACAAAAGACAAAGATGACCTCAATTACATTTGAATTTGCATTTTTTAAACCATATGAGATAAGTGAGGCTCTGGGAAGGCTAGACGTATATAAAGCAAGTGGGGATGATGGTATACCAAATTTATTATTAAAATATGCCACCCCTGTGATTGCCTATCCTCTGACAGAGTTATGTAATATGTCACTGATACAATCTGAATTTTCAAATGCTTGGAACATTGCTAAGGTAGTCCCAATATATAAATCAGGGTTAAAAGAGCAATTAGGAAATTATACCCCTCTTTGTCCTATTTCCCTTCTCCCAGTGGTTGCTAAGAATCTTGAGGGAATGGTTGTCAGCCAGATTCAACATTTTTTGAGTCAGAGAAAATCCTAAATACATTTCAATCTGGTTTTCAACCAGTACATGGTATAACCTCTGCATTATTACAAGTTACAAATTCCTTAACTGCAAGCCTGGACAGAGGTCCATCTGTAGGACCATCTATGTAGATCTCTCAAAGACATTTAACATGCTGGACAATGGCATTCTCCTGTCCAGGCTTCCGTATATGGGCTTATCAGATCAGGCCACAAATTGGTTCAAATCATGTTTATCTAACAGAAACCAGTTTGTAATACTTGACCAATAAATCACAAATCTGTCAAATTGAAATGGAGTTCCCCAGAGCTCCTTTGTTAGGACCATTATTGTATAATGTATATGTTAATTCTATGAAATTTCGAAATCCTGAAATAAAATACCATCTACATGCTTACAATACAATAATCTACTTGCTTGTAATAGTGGATACTCAAATTGAAGGTGCATTATAGTCAGCATTTGATGAACTGCAAGATGTTTTGGTTTCATCTAAACTTGTTCTGAACTCAAAAAAAATCTCAGGTTATGTATTTTCATAGAAAAACAGGTAGGGACCAGGCAGATAAAGTACTGAAAATTAAAACTAGTGATAATCAAATCTTATAGTTACAGATATTTAGTGGTATATTTTGATTGTTCCTTGAAGTGGGATACACACGTAGAACAAATGGTAAAGGCAATTAATTAGATGTATGGGAGCTTTATGTTGGATTAGACAGCGTACAACATATGCAATCAGAAATCATTTGATAAATACTGTTATGATCCCCTTGTTGGATTATGGGGACTTAACATATATGGGGGCTAGCTCATCATTACTAGGGAGACTGGAACTTGTATATAATAAAATATCACTTTATATCACTATGGTACCAAGAACAACACATAGTGAGGATCTGTACCAGAGCTTAGGCTGGCATAAGTTGGAAGATAGGAGGTGCTTATGTATACCATTATATATGAAAAAAATATTTTCTGATAAAGTACCCAGTTATATTATAGAATGTTTACAGGAGAGAGCGATAAAACCGTGTGTTAGATCAGCAAGAGGGGTAGAATACCTGTTACCAAAGTGTAATACTAATTTGGGTAGGGGCCATTTTTTCTATAAAGGACCCTCTCTCTGGAATCTATTACCAGCAGAATTAAGAATAAAAAATAGTAAAAGAAAGTTGAGGCAAATTAAGAACCAGTTTGGAACAGGGAAGACAAAGAGGATTTAATAATAAATAAGACATTAATTAGTTTTGGATACTGGGGATTTAGTGCATTATTATTATTATTAGTATTACTACTGATGTATGCTTAGATAGTTTGTTGTGTTAGCTATTACTTATTCAGTATAACTGATGTAGGTCTATATGTTCTATATGTAATATTCAGATAATGTGTTTGAATTTTAACCATTGTATGTGAAATTTTATGGATCTCGCTGGAAATGAGTTTTAACTCAGTTGAGTTGTTGATTGATTATTTATAATGAATAACATGTTTACTACTACTAGATTAAGGATAGTGAATGGGAGGATACCTGGGCAGGTGGCCAACCTACCTAGGCAGAAAAAGGTGAATTTAATAGGATAGATACCTGGCTGTTGCAGCAGACTAAAAAACAGAGAAATAAGAAGATAATAAATATGTCCCTAGGTGCACCAAGAATCTCAGGAAGGGGGTATCAACTCTAGAACATATGTGTTTGCTCCAAATTATGCTAACCTTTATTTGGGACAGTGGAAGAAAGAAATTGTTTTTCTTTCGGCTCCACCCTGCCCCTTGGAGCCCTTTTTCTTTGTGCTGCAAAGGTTCAGCCCCTTCAACTGTTCATGCTCTACCCTGCTTCCATCTTACCTCCAGACACTCCAAGCTTTGCAGTCACCCCTCTATGTTTTGGCTTATCCCTGCTAGGGGTCTTCCTGCTGCCACAAGGGGAGAAGTGCCTTTGGCATTGGGGGAAATGGTCTGTTGACAAGGAAGGTGCACTGGGTGGATGGCAGCATAGGGAACTCCATAGGTGACATCATCCAGAGCACCAGAATGGGTCATTTTCTTCTTCTGTCCCTCCCCCTCCCACATGATGGCAGTATGCTGTGGTATACTGGAAAGGATGTACAGTGGTGGGTGGTCACCCATGCTGCCAAGTGCCACTCTACAGGCTGATCACCAGAAGCTGCTCAAACAGTGGTATAGGCCTAACCCTCCTTCCCTCCCTGGAAGTAGAACATTCATATGGGTACGCATAACCCTCCCCACTGGTTTCTGCTCCTGTTGTCCTGGGCACAGAGTGCAAACCTTGGCTGCTGGTGTGCTGAGCAGGTTCTTCACCATTCAGAACCACATATCCAGCAGAAAAAGTTGTCTTTGACAGTCAGGTCAATCCTTTTACCATTGGATTGAACTCTGGTGTCCCATTAGTGATTACATTTTTGTGATTTGGGAGGGCAGCAGGAGGGAATTTGATGACTTCATAAAGTACCTCAAGAGAACCAACCAACATTTGAGATTCACTGTGCAGTGTGACATGACTTTGGCATCCTTTTTAGATCTCAGTCATTAAAAAAGGTAATGGAATTATAGAAACAAATCTGTATCAGATAAATACTGATAGGAACTCACTCCTACACTCCTCTAGTTGCCACCCTCATAATTTGATCAACAATTTTCCCAAGGCCTAATTCCTACATCATAGGAGAAACTGCAGTGAACAACATGATTTTATCCACAAAAGTCAGGATTTATGCCATAAATTTGAGGGCCAGGATTATAGTGCTCACATTATGCAAGGACCTACTCTGAAGCTATATGAACTGACAGAAATTAATTACTGTTGGTTAAGGAGAAACAGGGAGGTCCAGTAAGAATAAAGGTAGTTACTACTTTTACCAGACAGTCTTCAAAGGTAGAAAAAATCATAAAGGAAAATTGGAGTATCTTGTGTATGGATCCACTGCCAAGGAAGTGCATGCAGATAGGCCCTAGAATGATGTATCATCATGGCACCAACCCTTGAGGTAGGTTGGTGCATAGCCTGCAGTTAGAGATCAGACCCCCTCCCTTGAGAAACTGGTTGTCACCATTACCATGTGGTACCCATGTTTGTGGACATTGTAAGTTGTGTCTGTTAGGGCTATGCAGAATGTTGAATTTGTGAAGAAACAGAATTCCACAGAATTTTAGAAAATTCCACTGATTTCCATCATTTGCAGAATTTTGACATTCCACATGCAAAATGCTTTTTTGTGGAATGATAACCTGCAATTCACTTAAACTGCAGATTTTTTCCGTGATCTGCAGAAAATGATTCTGTGGTTTACATGATCCATGGAAAATTATTCAGCAGTTTGCACACAAATGCTTTTGAAATTCAGCAGAATTTAAAAGAAATTCTGTAAAGCATTTGAAACAGAATTGTCATTACACACAATTCTGAAGGTAGAATTTCACATTCAGCACAGCCCTGGTGTCTATCTTGAAATTTGGAACTTTCAATACTGTGAATGTTTCAGGACATTTGAGTTAAGATCTTTTATCAATTGTATAACATCAAACTTTGTAAATTTAGTCACATGAGAATGTGGGCCTTACATGTGGGTAAAACCACAAGATCGTTCAAGATCCACATATGGAAAATGTCAGGAGTATAATGAAAAATTACACCTTCAATGCATTATCTCACCATTGTAGAGCTGGGGGGGGTGGTGGTAGCCATAAATTTAAATTTTGTGGCATTAAAAACTCAGGATTGTGTCACAAGGAGGAGTCCTAAAAGTAAATATTTTGAAATGAGAATCCTCTTGGATTTATACTTTGAGAGCCATGACTAGTCCTGGTCTGAATGACCAATCTGACATTTTGCCATTCCTTAAAAATTAAAGTTATTTAATTCATGTGTTAATTATGAGATTTTTTTTATAGTGTGAGATGTGTCTGTTAATTTTGATGTGCTTCTCTTTTCTTTAGAGTGCAGTGGATCTGAGGAATAATTGATCTTCAGCACCTGAGGAATACCTGCATACAAATTCTGGATGACTGTAGCCACTGTAATATGTTCAATACTGCCACTCCTGCTGGAGACATAATATATTTCTTTGATGTTGTAATGCTGCATTTTTATAAATGTTATATTAATTAACTATATGCACTATTTTTGGTTTGCATTTGCACAGTTCTTTAAAGATAATGTGCAATGAAACTAAAATAAACACACCACTCAAAAAACACTTCTATAAAAACCATGTGTGCTCCAGGTTTTGTAACACAAATTGACAAATTTGTTTTGTTTTCAGCACCGTTTTAGTGTTGCCCATTTCTCCAAGGTTGCTGGATGATGAGTCAGCAGACATCCAACCTGCTGATGTCATTTCTACTCTTCTGTACCTGTTAAGAGTTAAGACATTGTATTGCTATTAGTATCATGATTCTGGTGACTTCATTGCAGTTGGTCAGTGTCTGCTTTACAATAAGTTTAAATAGGGGCCTCATCTGTGTTAATTCCTAAAAGGGAATGATGTGTTAGCCCTGGTAGGAAAATCATTTTAATGTGGAGTAAAGAACAACTCAGCCTAAAGTTAGGTCAAGTAAAAACCTGCCAGAGAGAAATCACTGGGCTGGCGCAAGTACATAGAAACCACATGTTTCAAAATAGTATTACTTCTCCCATCCGTATTTACAGAGTGATGTGATAATTGTTTTAGTGCCATCCTAAGAAACCACCTGTATTGAATGTCAGATATGAATGAGCACAACAGAAACTGGAGTCTTGGCACTCACAAAACCAAGTATTCTAGACACTGCAGCTTATGAAAAAACAATAAATATTTATTAAAGTCCTATGTTGGGCATGAAACAGAACAATGTCTTCACAACCCTGATGCCATTTGGACTTTAGCAGTCTTTTATCAAAGGCCTTTAATAAATGACTGCTAATGTCCTAAACATATCAGGCATGTGCAGATTTTGTTCTGTTTCATTCCCAACATTCGATTTTTATAAATATTTATTGTTTTTTTTCATAAGCTGCAGTGTCTAGAATGATTGGTTTTGTGAGTGCCAAGCCTCCAGTTTGCATTGTTCTTGCTTTTTACTGAGAGAAGCACTAACCCAGTGTGAACCTTTTGTGCCTGTATTAATGAGCACAGCAGTTGTTAACATGATAATGGGACTCATGACTTCTACCACAACAAAAAGGTGTATGCATATCCCATACAGCAACAGGCTATTGTTCCTGGTTTCTGCACATTTTAAATTAATCAGCTTAAAACTGTGTTTGTGCATTACTGGCATTGAACATGACAAAACCACAATCACTCAATTGTCTTTCAGTTTGTTGTAAAAAGGCACAGTGCAAGAGGAACACAGAATCTGTACAAATCTCAAAAATATGGAAATCTCTATTGGTTCTTCATAGGTGAAAGAGACTAGCATCCCAAATGGTGCATCACTGGAGGAGACATGCTGATTACCACAGGGAACAGCAAGTCTCAGCATCTAGCAGTGTGTCTGAAGCAGATCATACAACAAATGACTAAAATGAAAAGAAATGGTAGAGGTTCATATAAACACCACAAAGAGACTATTTTAATAATAATCTTTAATGAATGATGCTGACAGTTTAAGTTCTGTAACTTTCATTGCATATGATCTTTAACATTATGAGAGAGGAGTTTAAAAACTACATCTCCCTCACTCCCCACATTAGCTAATGTTTCCAGGTAGAATAAGTCCCCATAATCAAAGACTGGTGCAATCATGGAGTCCACAGTTAGCTTTCTTGAGTCCCTTGGAATACATTTTTTCATGCTGTACAACATTCAATCTTCCTTTCAAAGCTAGACACTGTTTTATCTATGTGAATACCCCACGTACTTTATTCACCCAACCAACCAAACACCTATTTGTAGGATGTGGTGTGGTACAGGATTACATTATTCTTTGTAGACACTAACAATGTTTCTTTTGCCAAATTCAGATTATAAATGCCCTGAAACAGCATAGTTTATGATTTTGTAGGATTCAGAACTACTTTATTTCTTGAAAAGAATTCCTTAATCTAATTAAACATGTATTGTAATTTCATCTCAATTTGTTTTACAGAAACTCCTGTTGTGTATGGCACAGTATCATCTGTGTGTAAGTGTACTTTAACATCAGAGTTATATAAAATGAGGTCATTCACATATTGACTTAGTATGAACCTTAGGGATACCCCAATACAATTTGTGCCCTATTTGAGGCAAAACTTCCCATGCAAATAATCTGTTGTCTCTCCCTAGTTAAGTCAGAAAATTGTTTCAAGGTGGTAGGTGATAAAACAAGAGATTTCAGCTTGGACAGTTGGCTGTCTTGATCCAGTGTATCAGAATCCTTTTTTATATCAATAAAAACTTCTAATGTCATTCTCCTGTACAAGGCCTTGTGGATGTTACCCGGCACCCTGATTAGTGCTGTTGCGTCACTGTGTTTTGTGCAGAACCCAGACTGAAAATGACATACTATGTTATCATTTTCCAAAAACCATTTCATTTGAAAACTAATCAACCCTTCCAGAAGTTTGTATGCTTTTGAAGGAACTGAAATTGGTTGATAATTCCCTATATCTTATTTCCACCTGATTCACAGTATAAATCAAGATGAGTTTACTAACTATTTGCCTTGCCTCTGGAATTTACCCAAGTTGAAAGGCATATTAAAAATATGTGTCACTGGTGTCAAAATTATAGAAGCAGCATATTTGAACAGCTGGGACAGCATTCCATCACATCCAGCTGCTTTTGAAATATCTATATTATTTAATTCTTTCATTGCTTCATCAGTACAACTGTTAATAAATTTAAAGATTGGTCTACACTTATCAGTTTAATCTGAATTAAATGGGAAACACATATTTTGATAATTATTTATTTATTTCATAGAATCTGAATTACAATCCTTTGTGTCAGGGACTCATTTACAAAGGCTCTTCATCAAAAAACATAGTACAAAACACATACAAACACAGTAAACATATTATACAGAGAATTATAAGGACACAATTTACATATATGTACATTGTTACAGTGAATGTACATAGTTACAGTGAATAAAGTCCAACATGGGAGATACACTCTGTGTAGGTCCTGTACAATGTGGTAGCTAAATTACATATATGTACATAGATACAGTGAAAATAGTCCAACATGAAAGAGACATTCTATGTAGTTCCTAAACAATGTGGTAGCTAGAGTATCATAGAGCAAATAAGAGACTATATAGTGAGTGCTGTACAACAACTAGCAGATAGCAGGTAGATGCTAAGGACAGAAGAGCTGAAACACTTGAGCAGCAGCTATGTGCAGTTACAGCAGCAAGTGGAGATGAGGAGTTGTCTGAGGGCTGATTTGAAAGGACCTAGTCTTGATTGAGTGGTAATAATGGGGGGGAGAGGGTGTTGATCCAGGAAGGTGCCCGATAATGGAAGGATCTTTGCACCAGGAAGGTCCTGACCCTGGGTACTTAAAATGTGCTGTTGTTAGCATTCTTGGTGGAGATAGCCAGGATGAAGGGGGTGAGAATGGTATTTCTGCCTGGGAGCAAGACCTGCAATAATTTTCTTGGTAAGGAGGCAGGTATGGTTGTGCAACTTCTTGTCAAGGTTGAGAAAGTCATTAAGTTCATATAAGGTAAATGTGTGGGTGAATCTGATGGATCCTGTAAGCAATTATTAGGGCTGCAGGCAAGCAGAGCTTGCAGTCCTCTTGCATTAGCTCTAAAAAATGAGCTACCGGATTCAGATCATTGAACACTTCCTTTGGAGTTTTCCAGTGATCCTTCCACATCTTTGCAGCCTTTCATTTTACTCTTGCAGGGCTGCAGACTGAACATCCGTCCAGAGCTCAAGCAAATGGAACACTTCCTTTGGAGTTTACCAAGCCTCTTTGCAGTCCTTCAATTTAACTCTTGCAGGGCTGCAGATTGAACATCTGTCTGGAGCTCAATCAAATAGATTCATTCAAGTTCTTTTGGCAGCCTAGGGTTGAAACAAATGCTTCTCCCCATCTTGTAGTTCTTCAGCGTACAAGAAACATGTATTTTTATGAATCCAACAATAAACAGCATTTACAATTACTCTGATCATTTCAGTAAACAGCAGTAAATTGCAACAGAACATGAAATGACTCACAATACCAGATTGCTGCTGATCAGCTCCATGCTATTTAAATCTGCTTTCTGTGCCAGATCTAATTTCCATAGCTCAAGAATTCCACACTGTGCAAATGAGCTTTTATTGCAATTTGTGCAAAATAGGAGCTTTTACAAGTAGATTGAGCCTGTAAAATAACAGAAATTATCTGTAAAAAAACACCAAAGATTCAAACACATGGAACTCTGAAGCAACAACTCAGTATTTTGAAGCTTCTCTGTTCAATTACTATTTCTAAAATGCTGCATAGTTTCAGAAATAACATTTGACAGATGTGAGTGTGAGCACAGTTTAGTTCAGTGTTCTGCTTATTAGGTACTGAAGATCAGGTTCTGCATGCCCTGAGGGCATTGCTATGTGAGAACAGGGCTGGCAATTATAAGAGACATACTTTCAATGCTGATTTGCTGCTGCGTTTGAATGCCACAGCTCATTTGTATACCTTGAGTAGTTCACATTGACAGAAATTGTATTGGTTATGTGTGTAAATGGTATATTTTGAGAAACAAATGGAGTTTTTTCTGCAGAAAGCAAATTATCAATGTAAACTCCCTTTCTCATAAGCATTGCCAACTTAAGTTCTTATATGGCATTGCACACCAGACCTACTGAACTCAATCCACGGTTGGTAGAACACAATAGGCAAAACTAAACTGTGTGTTTTTTATATGTACCCAGAAGCAACAGGTTTTACTAATAAGGTAGTCTATACCTATAAGTTAGGTGTAAGCAGGCTCCCAAAAGTAAAGCTACACAATTGTGTGAAAGCCACGATAAGCTGTGCTAACCAGGTACTAAATACCACATGGATTGAACCAGTCTGACAGTGCAGCACAAGTGGAACAACAATGTTTGAATATAAAGAATGATTATTTCCTGAAAATAAAACATTCAGCAGCCTGATTTTCATACATTGCCAGGCAAAGGACCTACACCAGTAACCCTCACTACATCATAAAATAGTATGCATCTAGTCAATCAAGTGAAACACTACAGAAGCATGGGTAAAACCTAAAGGGTAAGAGAAGCAGTATCTAAGTTTCAAATTGTCACATAAATATTACAAACCTCTTTTTTTCACACAAGCAGGCATCTGCCAGTTTTGAAGTAAAAGCAGAATCAACTGGCTCTGCAAGCAATCATGATAATGAGATTGCAACCCAAATGCAAACTGAAACTACATTTATTTCCACAGACTGGTGGTGATGGTGGTGGTGGTGGTGGTGGAGGCTTTATGATAAAGGAGGCTTACATTTAATACTTTGGTATCAGTGGTAACAGTATAACCCCTTATAAAAGGGATATTAATTCTAAAAATGTCTACAAGAATGTTTGCAGAAGCAGTGATTCAGAACTGCTCCAAACTGCCTACATTTCTACAGAATTCCAAGTAAATTCACAAGACTTACCGTTTATATACTGACATATTAAGATGTCAGCAGAGTAAGCCTAATGGTCTATCAGTCTGCTCAACAATCAGCACCCAGCCAGGACACTGTTGCTGCCTTCACACCTCCTCTGAACCCCCGACCCCATCTTCCATTGGGGTTACACCTCCAGATCTGGCATTACTCAGTTTATCCTCCTCCTTATACCTGTCCAGCCCCTCTTGAATCCTGCCACTGTGTTAACAGCCACCAGTTCCACAGGCAGTGTATTCCAAGTGTCTACCACCCTCTCAGTGAAATAGCCTCTCCTAGCCTCACCCCTGAGCCTCCCACCAGCCATCCTTATTGCCCCCTGGTGTCCTCTTTCTCTCTTAGCTGGAGCACTCTATTTAGACTTTCCCTATTTACTCCCTTTAGATGTTTATATACCTCAATCATATCCTCTCTGTCACTAATCTACTCCAGGAAGTACAAGTTGAGTTCCTCAAGTCTCTCCTCATAGGATCTTTCCCCCAAACCCTGCATCATCCTGGTTGCCCTCCTCTGGACTCTGTCCAGAAGTGAAATGTCTTTTTTCAAGTATAGATGCCAAAACTGCACACAATACTCTAGGTGCAGTCTAACCAGGCAGTTATACAGAGGGAGAAGCACCTCAAATCTCCTTGAGGTTATCCCCCTGATGATGCACCCATGCATTTTATTTGCTTTCACTGCCACCTTCCTACACTGTTCCAAATTGTTCATTTTGGCATCCACAACATCCCCAAGATCCTTTTCTCCTCCCAAAACCTGGAGTTTCTTTCCTGGGGGGAAAAAAAAACAATGTCAACCGCTCAATGCAAAATAAGAAGCAAAAATGCCAAGCTTGTACTAAATTTCAAGTAGCATATGACCAAGAGTGACAAAGTCTATATTCCAGCTTCAAAGTGAAGTAGGCATGTGGTCTCAAAGGAACAGTAATAGAAATGCAAACTGCAAATCTTGTCAGTGACCCACATGAAACTGAATGGTCATGCATGTGACAGACACATGTATCAAGCCATTCTGTGTTCTGAGATCCATACTAAATCCTAACAACCTTAATCCCAACATGTAAAATCCTGACAGCACAAAATCCTGACATACCAAAATCCTGACATTACACCTGCCTGTATTCACATAATCCCAACATGTATAACAAACAATACATTGTAACTTAGCATTATTGACTATTCCAGGACCTTCACAACTTGGCAGATGTGTCTGATTTAAGTTTTTGCTTGAGTTTATAATAACAGATTTTGAGCGGCAACAGTAAATGCCTACAAAATAGAGTATCCTGAAACATCTAATAAGGGGTGTTTTTTTCATTTTGGACAAATAGTGTGGAGAAGGATACAGGGGCTGGGTTTTGCAACACAGTATGGCAGTGAAAAGTATTATACCAGATAACAGTGCTCCACTGTTGGCATGGTTTGAAGAAAATTATATTTTGCACAGAGTCAGGAGATAAGTGAGGCACAAAATCGTTATTAGAAGCCCACCATTTTTCCCATCTGAATTCTGGTCTGTCCAAGACCAGGTCAACAATGGAATTGCATGAACAGAAAACAACATAGAAGTGTGGTACCACAGATTGGGTGCATTAATAAGTTGTTCACATGTGGGCACCAACTGATTCATAGCTCAGCTGCAAAAGGAGTCAAAATTTCCTACATAGATACATATACATTGTCAGCAGATAAGGGCCTATGGCCCACCCATTCTGCCAATTTGAGCTTGTAAGTTTCCTTTACATTTTTCTAGAAGTCTGTTGCCCCTTATCCCTGACCTCCAGAATTCCCTTATGTGTACCCCATACACTTTTAAATTGTGTGATTGTTTCAGCCCCCACCACTTCCTCTGGCAGGGTGTTCCACTTGTCCACCACCCTTTCTGTGAAGAAACTCTTCCTCATGTTTCCTCTGAATCGCCCTCTCTCCAACTTCATCCCATGCCCTCTAGTCTTGGAACATCTTTTTCACTGGAAAATAGTGTATTCCTGCACCCTGTTCCTCCCTGTAAAGTACTTATATATCTCTATTGTATCCCCTCTCTACCTCCTCTCCTCCAGAGAATGCATATTCAAGTCCTTCAGCCTGTCCTCATAGGACTTTTGATGCAATCCCTGTACCATCTTTGTTGCCCTCCTCTGAATCTTCTCTACCCTGTCTATGTCGTTACATTGGTAAGGTCTCCAGGACTGTACACTGTACTTCAGGTGGGCCTCACTAGTGTCTTGTATAGTGGAATTATGACCCTCCTTTTCCTGCTGGTGATGCCAGTGCCTATGCATCCCAGCAACCTATTTGCTTTACCTGCTGCCTTGTCACACTGTTTCCCTACCTTGAGGTCATCAGAGATGAGAACCCCAAGGTCTCTTTCCTTCTTGGTGCATACTATATCCTTCCCACCCAACTGATATGTTGTTCCAGGGTTTTTGTGCCCCATATGCATTATAGAAACATAGAAACATAGACTTTGATGGCAGATAAGAACCACTTGGCCCACCTAGTCTGCACTTCTTCACATTGAATTTGAATTGCCAAACCCTTGACAATTCCTTAAGCTTCTGCAGGTCCTTACTCATTCTGTTTACACCCCCTGGCATGTCTACTCTGTTACAGAGCTTTGTGTCATCAGCGAAGAGGTGAATTCTGCCTTCTAGGTCCTGCGCAATGTCACTGATGAAGACATTGAACAGAACAGGTCCCAGCATGGATCCCTGTGGTACCCCACTGATCACGCTTCCCTCTGTGAAGTAACAGCCATTTACCACCCTCCTCTGTGTCCTTCCACCCAGCCAATTACATACCCACCACACTACTGTCCTGCCCACTCCCATATTCCTGAGTTTGTTTAATAACCTTCCATGTCGCGCTGTGTCAAAGACATTGCTGATGTCCAGATAGGCCATGTCCACTATCCTTCCTGATCCACTCCCTTGTCACCCAGCTGAAAATTCAAAGATGTTGGTCAGGCATGACCTCCCCCAGTGAAACCATGCTGTCTTGGGTCCTGTACTCCATTGGTAACCAGATGTTCCACCAATCTCTTTTTCAGTAGTGCTTCCATGATCTTCCCTACTACTGAGGTCAGGCTGACTGGTCTGTAGTTCCCTGCTTCCTCTTTGTTTCTGCTTTTGTATAAGGGGACTACATCTGCTGTCCTCCGATTTTTTTGGTACCTCCTCTGTTTCCAGTGATTGGCTAAATAGGAGTGCCTGAGGTTCAGCCACCACCTCACGTAGTTCTTTAGAACCCTGGGGTGTTCCCCATCTGGCTTCATCACTTTATCGACTCTTATTCCTTCCAATTCCTTTAGGACCCTTTCCCATGTAAAAGGACTTGTGTTGATTTCTGCACCATTCCCTCCCCTTGTACTCTCTTCAGGCCCATTACCCTCCTCTTCCTTAGTAAAGACTGAGCAGAAATATCTGTTCAGTATGTTACCTTTACTGTTATCATCCTCCACGCAGCCCCCGTTCTCCCCCTTCAATCTCACTATCCCTCCTTTTGCCCTTCTTTTTTCACTTATGTACCTGTAAAATGTTTTGTCTCCTCTACCCACTGATTTTGTGCTGTGCTCTTCTGTCTGAGGTTTGGCTTCCCTTATTGACCTCCCTGCTTCCCTTTGCTTCTCCTTGTATTTCTCCCCATTCCCTTCTGCCTATGTCTTTTTCTATTGCCCGAATGCAATCTTTTTGGCTTTCACTTTCTCCACTACCTCCTTGGAAAACCATAATGGTTTCTCTTGCTAACCTGCTAAATGCATAATTCTTTTGCTCTTGTAATCCCTGTTTTAAATATTGCCCATTGTTCCTCCACCCTTTATTCCCTCCCCATTCCCATTAGTGCCTCTTTTAAACATGTCCCCATTTTCCAAAAGTCTACCCTCTTAAAATCCAGGATACATACTTTTGTGTGGCTTGGTTCTGTTCCTCTTGTGAATTCAACCCACAGTGACAGGTGGACACTGTTCCCCAGGTGCTCCCCCACTGATACCCCATCACACTGTCCCTGTTTGTGAGCACAAGGTCCAATACTGCCTTCTGCCAAGTTGGTTCCATGACCAGTTGCTTAAGGAAGGCATCTTGAAGGGAGTGCAGGTTAAATCTGCTCCTGGTTGATGCTGCTGCTGCTGGGATACTCCAGTCCCACATCTGGAATATTGAAGTCTTCAACCAGCACCACCTCCCCTTGTCTGCCATCCTTTTGATGGCTAGCATCAACTCTCTTCTGTTTCTTCCTTCCTCCTGGTCTGGTGGTCTTTAGACCACCTCTGTGCAAGATGGCTGACCCCATTTCCTTTCCTGCTCAACCCACGGTATCTCTCCCCCATTTTGTTCCTCCTGGATCTCTGTGGCCTTTATGCCATCTTTCACATAAAGTGCCTCTCCTCCTCTCTTCCTTCCTGCCCTATCTCTTCTGAATATGTTGTAGCTGGGTATGGCCATCTCCCAGTCATGATTATCATTACACCAGATCTCTGTGATGGCCACAATGCCCAGGTCCAACTGCACCATGGCAGCCTCCAGATAGTCCATCTTGTTTTTAAGGCTCCAGGCATTAGCACACATAGCTTTCCATTATGTGAACACCCTGGGCTGTTTACCCTGGGCTGTTTAGCTGTTCTACTCCAGCCCCCTTCCTGGTTGTCCTTTATCCCGGGCTTTCCCTGCTGTCTGCCCTTCTGTTGAATTTTGTCCCCTTTCTGCCTAACCCCTTGGTTGCTTATCTTAACCTTTTACTGAGGCAACAATTGAGAAAACTCTATGAGACTTGCCTAGGTCACCTTCAAAAGCTTGCCTAAATCATCTCTGGGGAATTGTGCATAACTTGACACTGTAAATAATTTAAATACAGCACTTTAACTTTTAAGTTAACTTTAACTATTAATATGATTAAAGATATACATTTTAATTGTGTTATTAATTGGATTACTGAATTTCTGGATTGGACTGGATAACTGGATTACTGCAGAATGGAATGAACATCAATCATGTTAGGTTACAATTTATTGTTTGTTATACAAATCGGGATTATATGAATACAGGCAGTTGTAATGTCAGGATTTTTCATGTCAGAATTTTGGTATGTCATTATTTTGTGTTGTCAGGATTTTGGGGTTAGGATTTTACATGTTGGAATTTATTACCTAATCCCTGTTTTCCATTGGGCATGGTTCACTGCTTTCCAGGTGAAGTTTGTTAATCTTGGGGGAAGGGACAGTGCTTGGTTTCCACACTATCTGCATTTAGTCCTGGTGAATGGTGAAGCACTGCTGGAACTGGGGACTAGAGCCTTTTGTTTATCTACAGTGACAGGTACAGTGTGTGACTGGTGAACAGTAAGGGACTGGCACCACTGGAGACTGAAGCCCCCTATAAATCCATAGAGGCAGATGCACTATAGGACTGTCCAGGGTTTCTGCGCTATGATAGATATAGTGCTGATGAAAGGTGGCAGACTGACAGCACTAGAAACTGAAGCCCACTGTTTATCCACTTGGGTAGGTACAGCATGGGCAGTGGCAGTGCAGGGTTCTCACACTGGTGGTTTCAGTGCTGGCAAAAACTAAGAGATGTGCAAAACTGGAGACCATTCTACTGTCTTCATGTCCACAGTCTCTATTGGCAGATCAATTTAGAAGGCCACCACCTTCTGGGACAAAATATGCTTCCTAATATTACCCCTAAACTTGCTATCTGTGACCTGTAGAGTATGTCCCTATGTCCTGCTGGAGAACATATCCAAATGTTGGATCCTGTCAAATACCCCCGAGAATGGGAAGACTGAAATCATGTCCCATCTCAGCCTGCTGTTCCAGAAGGACAAGCAAAAGGATGAGGAGCACCCACATATGCAGAAAGCACCAGGACTGTAAAAATAGTATTCAAAGTCCTTTGTTTAACTATAGTGCATAGTGTACCCACACATAGTGAGCATAAAAAAGTGGTGGCAGAGCCTCTCTGCAACTAGTATTTCTCTGACCCCTGCCAGGCATCATCAGAGTGATAAAATGTTAGTTTCAGAGAGGCACAGACACCACTTTTTTATGCTATGTGTGGATGCACTATACACTTTAGTTAAATAAAGAACTTTGAATAATATTTTTTCGGTCCTGGTGCTTTCTACATATGTGAGTACTCCTTATCCTTTTGCTTGTTTCAGTTTTTTCATTGCTGAGCACCATATTACTTGTCCCACCACTCTGAATCCATTTTGCTTTGCTCCACAGGGAGAAGGTGATAACTACTAGTAAAAATAAATGTGGATATTATCAGTTAGAACCTTCCAGGTATTCCTGTTTTGAAAATGCAGCTTCCCCTTAATAGTGGTACCTAAACAGAAAGCCCACCAGCACATTTATTTTTATTTTTAATACAGAACACATTATTTTTACTGCTGCAGTAAATGTAAACACTGGAGGAAATATGAAGAAACTGATAAGAGGGAAGCTTACAAAGGATGTCAGTAGGCATTATATGTGACTGCATAAATATGAAGATCTAAAAAATGCTACATAAATTCACTGCTACTAAGCAAGTGGCAAATGGGGGGGTTGTCAACACAAAAAGGGGGCTTGGTTTGCACTCAGAGAGGAGTGAGAAGGTCAGTTTTCCTATGTGAGACAGCTACCCAAAGTGTGTAAAAAGTTGGGTTTATTGAAAATATGATGGATCATAATTTTCTACATAGCTTATTTTCTTAAAGTAGCAGTTTTGTCATTAAAAAAGAAACATGGTGGTTAAGATTTGACAACCATTTGATATTTTTCACAACCCCCCTCTCAAAAATGAATACCAACACAATTTAACTTGCTGCAGTATAAGACCAAACAACACATTTCAGCATCTATGCCAATCTGGTGTTTCTGTGCTTTACATATGTGTTGCATTCGTTCAGCAGGGTGTTATAGAGTACAGTACCACAATAAATATTCTTGACCTTATCCTCACTTCCATCTGAGTGCACCTAACCCCTTTCTGCCCTGATATCATGATATTTAGGGCTTGATTAAGTAAAGCTGTATCTAAATTTCCTCCTCAGATACCAAGTGAAACTTTTTCAATGCCAAACAAAGTCTAGCAATGCATTCCTTGGCCTTGAATGAATTTAATATGGGGTGGTATTATACTTTGCACATTCTTGTGTTCTATGATTCTAAAATTTTCACCTATTAAGTTATGGAGGTATGTTTAATTTTACAAATGCGGGCTCATAACCTTAGTAATAGTCATTATTTTACCACAAATTTTCAACATAGCCATTTTGTTATAGTGACTCATGAATGTGACAGCTGGAATTTTTCAACTCCTGCCCAAAATGTGTGTTTGTATCTCAAGTTGATTTTGCAGTCCCTACATGACATCACTTTTAGGCCAGGAGCTGAATTTTTCTCTGCCTTTCTTTATGAGACAGGGTCAACACAAGGCTGTGTTGAACATTTGGTGTAAAAACATTAAAAAAAATTATTTTAAATATTTTAACCCAAATTCCTCTCCTGCAACTCTATCGGCTCTGGCCAGAGTTTGTTTATTTTAGAAGCTTCTCTTCCCATTATTATAGTAATCATACCTGGTTGCAGCTTCTGGTCCCTGGAGCACACTTTGTCATTCCAACATAAATTGTTTGGGAAAATCTCCATTTGGCTGATTCTTTAAAGAGCTGATAACACATTCAGGAGAACTTTAACAAAATCTAATATTTAGACACAGTCCAACTTGAATTTTGCATTAGTGCTGTATTCCTCCTCACCATTATCTATTACTGAGGTCATCTGTATGAAAACAGGATCTTTGCTCCTGAAGAGTTCATCTATTCTTTCTCCTTACCTGAAGTCATGGAGCACTTCTTGTGATTTCACAGTTTCTTCCATGGCAACAGATTGTGATGTCACAACAGAGGACTATGACTTGAAGTAAAGGGTATGCTAAAGAAGCAGATGAACTCTTAAGGAACTGTGAGGGATAATGGTAATAAATGTATGCAAATTTCCTTAGTAATAAATAATGGGGAGGAGAAATATATAAAATATAAATGGAATTCTTGCAGATTTGTACCTAATTATTATGTTTTTTAAAGTTTACTTTGAGATGTCAGTAACTCTTTAATTTTCTCATGAGTCTGTAGAATTCTTCTGGTTGGTACCTGTTTAGTTTTTCAAACATAGTTTTACAATAGCCTTGTCCTTTGGTTGGTTCCTATGTACTTTTTCAAATAGAATGTTACAATAGTCTTGTCCTTTGGTCAGTTCCTAATTACATTTCAAAATACAGTTTTATATTAGTCTTGTCCTTAAATTGGTTCCTATGCACTTTTTAAAATAGAGTTTTAGAACAGTCTTTTCCTTAGGTTGGTTCGCATTTACTTTTTTTAAATACAGTTTTATAATAGTCTTGTTTAATTATTTTAATTTTCTTAGTGTAGTTATTATGAACTTGCTGATATTTATTCAAATCTGGATGACTGTTAGATTTCTTAACTAAGGTCCAGACTCTATCAATTTGTTTTTTCAAGTAATATAATCTAGTACCATACCAGGCCACATTAGTTGTTTTTATTTTAATTTTCCTTACTGGGACATGCACATTAAAGATGGTCATACATTTTTGATAAAAATAATTGCAGTCATTACTAGCCATGGGTATAATCTCCAGTCTTGTCCAGTCTATGGGCTCAAGATTCAGAAAAAAAGAAATATGGCACAATGTTTTATATCGAACGGTAAGTAATGTATTTACTGAGTGCTATGCATTTCTATTTGCTTCAGATGCAAAACAAAAAATTGGTGATCACTAAAGCTGTCTAGAAGAACCCAAGACAGCTTATAATTGCCCTGCTTATTTCTAATATCAAATCAATAGTCACAGAAGCTGTTAAGCAAGCAATAATACTCAACAGGATGAGTGGTATTGGGCTATAATGGAATGCCCAGGGGCATAAAAAGGCCTGATGCCACAGTCAGTGGGCCTAACAGCCCCTGGAAGGTTTGGTGTTGCCCATATCACCCACCCTGGAGGGTATTTATTGTGCTTAGAAAATAGGTATTTTTGTAAATTTAAGTATAAAAATAATAAAGAAATCATTTTAAAAATGAATGGCCTGAGTAGAATAAAAAAAAGCTTTTTGGTAAAGTAGTCCATCCATTTGTATGCTGTTCTTTCTCCTGTTACCTCCCCTGCACACACACTGAGTCATTTTCATCTACTGAATTGAACCACCACCACCAGCAGAAAAACAGACAGTTTTTCTTAGTTCTTCTAATCCAGCACACACAGGAGCTTCATTTTTGACAGCTGAATATTCTTGTGGGACCATCACAGTACAATACCAGCAGAACATTATTCAATTCATCTCCCACAGATGGAGATCTGCTGCCAGCTTGACAGTAGTGGGCAGCCAGCTGAGGAGGTGGGTGCGAGATCATAGTCAGCGCTCTGAGAGTCGCATTGTTGGAAAGCAATGCAGTTGCACATTAATGCTGAATTGCTCTTTCTCTCTTCCTAACCACATGCTAAGTTGTGGATTTAACAGCATTCATAATTCAAGATGGAACAGTAATTGTGGTGAGGAGGAGCATAGTGTCTGGAGGTGGACTTTTGATACCATGGCAGTGATCAGTTGTCAGCAGCATAGATGGGAAATAAGGATACTCAGCTATGGACTTTTGGTGGGACAGTATCTCTCGCTAAGTTGGAGAAAAAAATGTCGGCTCTGTTACACTGAAAATTCCAATGAGACAGTGATTATATTTTATTCTTTTGCTAATCAGGTAAGGCCCAGTAGGCACAAGTGCCTGTTTTCAGGGGTGACTCAGGAGCACTGGGTGGTTATGTGACTTGCTCAGAGTCACACAGTAAGCAAGTGGAGGTTGGGGGAATCAAACCCAGGTCTACTGGATGTACCAAGTTTATTCACAGCTCACTACTCTAACCTCTAGGCTATACTGCCACCACATTTAAGAAGGTAATTAGGCAAACAGAGACTAATACTCATTATATTCCAGTTTCTGTTGCCTGATACTGGTATGGCTAGTTAGTAGGCATTACCCTATCAGAAGGAGAATGCTCCTTATCTATTTTCTAAGTCTTTATAATTTGTGCATGTTGATTCATTAATAAACTGAAACAGCCCATAGGTGAGTAGAGTTACTGGTTTGCCAATTAACATTAAAATCCCCATGATCAGTATATCACAAGAGGATTTAAATTCAAATAATGCATCTTGCAAAACATTAAAACATCCAGAATTCGCCGGCCCGGTGGTGCTGAGGTTGAG
Organism: Neoceratodus forsteri; assembly: GCA_016271365.2. NCBI lineage: Eukaryota > Metazoa > Chordata > Ceratodontiformes > Ceratodontidae > Neoceratodus > Neoceratodus forsteri. The sequence continues at coordinate 777,103,200 of CM028131.1, forward strand.
GCACTGGATGCCACACCTCGGCCTCGTCGGTTACCGGGTTCGGGAATGGACTCGGGTGGCCGGGGGTCAGCAGGGGAGAGGGAGGATCGAGCATCCCAATGGATGCTCTCCTCCCTCAGGGAGTGAGAGACCATGATGCACTTGCGTTCTGCATCCCTTCAGTAGCTGGTGGAAGCACCAGCAACGAGAAAGAAATTGAAGTGAAGCTCTGCTCGCGGGCCGGGAGGGGCATGTTGCAGCGATGGAGAGGCTGGTGGCCAACAAGCATGCCACCACTCGGGATGTACATCCCAAGTGCTCGACGTCTCAGAGGGTAGGGGATCTAGGGAGAAAACAGAAAACCCTCTCGGCAGCCCTAGATGAAAGCCGCTCCGGGTCCATCCAGACCACAAGAAGGGACAGACCCCACTGTGCAAGGTGAGGAGGAAGAGGCACACTAGGGCAGATCCCATGGAAGATGGCTTGGAGGACATGAGTGGATGGAAGGAGTGAGCTCCGGGGAGTAGATAGGAGGATAAAGAAATAAAGTAAAAACAACAAAAAAAAAAAATCCAGAATTAATTTTAAGGGGCAAGGAAGACCTATGATTAACAATGGTTTTGAGAATGGAAATTTGATTTCCATGCTCAATAATACGTCTTCAAGTTTAATCATTGGATTAACTTCCAGCCATCAAATCATTTTTTCTGTAAATAAGTTGCCCACCATCCTTTTTAATCTATCTTTATGCCAGATTTGAAAACCTTCTGTATGACTAGAGTTATGCAAAACTTTAGAATTTAGCCATGTCATGGATACAATTAGCAGATTGGTCTGTATTTTAATATCCATGCTGCAACCTAGTCTATTTTTGGACTGAGATGTGTATTATACTAAAAAAAAACCTCCGTTTAAATGTCTGCAGACAACTCATTTCTCCATATAGGGCCAGGACTGGGATGAATGTCCGCACACAACAATATAAAGCTGTAAAAGAGTAGCCTTACTGTTCCAACAGGAAGTAAAGGAGACACTATATTGCTGTGGTTTAGGGCTCTGAGCTGAAAACCTGGAGATCTAGGTTTGAATCCCACAGCTCCCATTTGCATTCTGTGTGACCCTGAGCAAGTCACTTAACTTCCTTGTGCTCCCAGGTAGCACCTGGAAACAAGCTTCAGCTTAGTGTGCCTTTCCTGGTTAAGCAATTTCCGCTTTCCCTTTCCTTTCCAACTTTCTTACTCATAGAGTTCTGCAGCTATTTTCTACAGTACAAGTCATTTGTTCTTCAGTTCTCGTCACATAGCATCCCTTTTATAGTGCATAGTGAGGGTATTTTATCTGCATGGATATCCATAGCAACTGAAACCTTGTTGTACGACAGTTCAAAGGTCACAGAACACAGTTGTACCCTTCTGTGGAAGAGCAAGATTTCAGCTGATTGGAAATCCTTGAGGCAGCTGGTGTCTTTCACAGTGCTACTGTGTGCACAGCAATCATTTCAAGTTCTGAACCGAAAAATACCACTTGCCACAGAAGTGCAGTGAAAACACTTATTTTATATAAAAACTAAAAAGTATACACTATTAAAATACTGGATGGGCAACCATATGCCTAACCAGCCTGAGCTACCATCTCAGGATTCTAATTACTCAGATGTAATCAGAACCCCTTTGTGGCAGCACACTCTGGTTGCGAGTGGTTGCCCAACCAGTATTCTCTACATGTTAAATGCATTAAACAGGTTCAGAGTTGCCAACTTCATATAATCTCATTCTGCCTGGTCTGGTAAATTTATTTTTATAAGTATGTGGGCACATGCACTCCTCTTTTACTTCATTGCTGTACTGTCTTGACCGGCAAATTACTGTATCTTTGTATTTTGTTTTTGTTAATCTTATGTACTGTTATGCATGGAAACATCTGAAAAAGAGCTATGTATAACTCTACATATATGTCACGTGATACTGAATGCTGCAGCTGCTTGGATTGCTTAAAACTAGCATGATGAAGCCATGTTTGTGCTTCATCTATCATTTATATATTCCTATGAAGATACAGAAAAAAACAAATATGTTGTTCATGATACATCTTATTTGGAAAACAAAAAAAAAAAAACAACATTTTTTGAGATTAACTTTTGGAAATTATATTTGCTTCATCAGGTCAGTGGAAGTAGAGCTGAATTCTATGATAAACATGTGTCTAATGTGAATGAACATCCTGTTTCCATATCTGCCAATAAAATTTCAATCATATACCAGAGTAGACTGCCTCAAAAGTGTAACATGTATACATATTTAGTTGTGTGTTGCATTACCTTGGCCAGATAAGCAATACTGCCAAATGGTAACTCGTGTTGAAGTTCACTCAGTCATATCACATTTTATTTCCTATTTAACAGCTGTGACAGGAACTGTTTTCTTAGGCTTGTGAAATGTAGCGTCCCCAAAGGCTTCTGTCATTTTGTCAAATTTCCAATGCAAATTGTCCTGTGCTTTGACAGAGTCCCACATTTATGACACTGACTGATCATTTTGAAACTAGAATGTGACATGCTAATAAATTGTGTATTTTTTACATTCACCATGAGTCACATCTGAGTCCACGTCAGATAACTGTTATGCCTGACTGTTCTACTGTCCACATTTTGCTACACTTTACATGTTAACATAACATAAAGTTCAAGCACTTGCAAAGTATTACACTACTCAGGAAAGGAATCAAACAAAGCTAAAATGTATTACAATGTCTCCACAGTATTCAGACATTTCTGATCAGATAATTCCTTAGGGAATATTAATCATCTGTCGGAGACTAGAGCCTTTATGCATTTCTCAAACAAGCTGACAGGGTGAATCTGAATTAACAAAACAACAGCAAAAGTTTAATTAACAGTATCAAATCTTCATCAGTAGCTCTGCTTTGAAAGTAATTCTACCATGCAATAGGAAAAAAATGATTACAGGTAAATAGTGTTACAAAACAAATTATTGTTGTGTAACATTATTTAGAAAACAGAATACTGTCTAAGTATGCTGGGCAGTTTGAGATGTGATGATAAAATACAATTTGGAAAAATATGTTAACTGTATTATGAACAACTACAGTACAGTATAAGACTCCCAGTGTGGCCCTCCAAAACCCAGTTGTAATGTAAAATAAGAGTGGATGATTCGAGCCCTATTGTCTAGCTACATAAAATTAGAAACTGTGATGCACTCACCATACAATATTTCTAATGCTGTGATTTCCTTGATTTTATTTTTCATGCAGATTTTTAGAAGGAGCCCAGTTTGATCACCAACATTTTTTTTCCCCCGAGATATTTTATTCTCTCCCCTTCCCCTCTGGAGTCACCTCTTCAGGTGAGCCAATTGAGCCTGTCCCTACCCCATCCTACCTCCCGTCGGGATCCTCCATCATGCTGCGATTTATCCCTGCAGGGGTCAGGGTGAGGCACCTCAAAACTTCAAGTCTCATCAGAACCCGATCCGGCTGGGCAGGCAGTGGCAAATTGGGACCCGACTTGGCTTTCCATCTACCCAACTCTGAAGGGCTTTTCCAATTTTGTAGGTGGACTTGTGTGCCCCAGCATCAAGGAGAAAGGCGCCGATGCTCCCAAGTCCCACCCCAAATTCCGTCCCTAAAGCTGGTTGGTCTGTGGCCTACACCCCGACCAATCATGCCCCAGTCCCTCCAGCAACTGTTCGCACCCAGCCTCCACCAGGGGTCACTGCTTGCCGATATAAGTACCCACCCTCCCCTGGGGAAGGTGGGACATCATCGGATGCGTGAGCCTTCACCCACTGGCCAACCCCAGCAGCCTGAGCTCAATCCCGAACCTGGGTCACAGGTGTGGTGCGAGGTGGCGTCCAGCGCCTCAACCCTCAGTGCCACTGGGCCAGAGATCACCAACATTTTGGTAGTACTGGCAACTTTATAAGGTAAAAAGTACTGCAAATTTTCCAGAAATTATTTTTCTAATTACATTTCTTAGACTGAACATACTGAATATACAGTTAATGAACACAACTGTTGTTTAAAATAGGAACCTTGTCTAGAGGTTTCCAACTTATTACTATCAAGAAAAAACACCCAGGTGGCTCTTGTGAACTTATAGAAATGACAGAATCATTTAGGAACTACAAGCTAGGCATATGCATTCTGTGAAGGAGGGATCCTTTGCAGTTGCATACATTTTACACAAATAAAAGTATTTATTGAAATACATACCAGCCCAGATATTCAGAAAAGTGCCAAAGGCCGGTGCAATCCAGCGCAGCACAAATCAATGTGCCATGGGGCAACAGGAGTCATATTCAGAGGTTGCGCCTGCCTCACTGTGCCACTGCAACCTGGCTGAATTTGGCACAGTTGCACCATGGCACAACCAGGGTTGCACCATGGCACAAACACAGTTGCGCCATGGTGCAGAAAGAGACACTCCAGTGCAACTGTGGAAGCAGAGCAGCAGAGCAACAGAGGGGGGCATGGCACAGAGAAGAGACCCAGGGACAGAGCCAGAGAAGCCCAGTGACAGGCCACAGGAGCCCACCACCAGCAGGGCACAGCAGGGCACACAGGCACCCAGACCCCCCAAAGCACAACAGTGGCACAGATGGTAGGCAACAGGAGGTGTCAATAGCCAATGGAAGGCCACCAAGGGAGCCCCCACAGGCTGCAGACTGTGCCCCCCACAACCAGGACCATGCAGCCAAGCACACACACACACACACACACCACACAGGCACACAGGTGCCCATCGATGTAGGCATGTAACACATTGGGAGGCACGTAGCATGGCAGACCACATGGGACAGGCCACACAATGCCAATCAGGGGCTCAACACAGTGTGCATCCAGTACCCAACCAAAGACCATGGCCGTGTGACATCACTATGCACACACCTACCACACACCCCTGACAGCCGCCCACCGGTACCCCAGGGCACAGCCATTGACTGAGGGAGGACACCACCACAGTGGGACACACCACAGCACACAGCAGTGAACCACAGAAGCACAACACATACCCCAACTCATGCACACCACACGGACAGGCACTGAGCCACTGCAGCATGGCTTCTCATGCCACCAGCAAAACAGACACTGACACAGGCAGGTAAGTCAAAAGATGTATTGCAAAAACAAACTATTTACATCAACAAGGAGGTGGGAAAGGGTAGGAAAGTGAGGAAGGGACAGGGAACAGGGAATGTACAGTGGAGTGGGGGACTGTAGGGGAGGTACAAGCAGAAGGAAACAGGGAATGCAGAGGCCCATTCACCAGCGGCCACTACCTGCTGCGCCTTAGCACCCTCACCACCTCCTATCTACCAGCAGCAGGCAGCGAACCTGCAGGACAGCCTCCATTGTTGTCAGCATGATTAGTATCAGCTGCCGGAGCAGCCTGCGGTAGACAGGCCTCCATCTCTGTCGCTGGACACCTACAGTAGTAGCCACAGACATTGCCAGCTATTTCCAGATATTTCACAAAATTTCTAAAGAGTTTCTCTCTGCTGCCCCGACTGTGGAAATGGAGAAAGCAGAAGATATATCTGGAAATATCACAGACATTTTGGGAAATAGCTGGCAGTGTCTGTGGCTGCTACTGTATGACAAGGGACAGGACAGCTGATCAGTGCAATGTCCCAAGGAACCAGCCCACCGACAGTGTGCAATGTGCAGTGGGAACACCCCCCCCAAGTGCTCATTCCAGCCACCCACAGGGGGGTGGGCCAATGCCTGCCAGCAACGTGGCACACCATGACAGTACACAGAGGTGGTCCCCGCTGCACAATGACAACCTGACTGCACAATGACAGCACCGGCAGCACCACAGCAACATCAGTGGCAGCTGGGCACACTCCCACCCCACCAACAGCTGGCACACGTGTCCAATGGATGGGCCACAGTGGCAAGCACCACACACAGTGCAACACATACAGCTGCCACGGCACAAGGCACACCTCATAGGCGGCCATGCCTGCACCCACACCACCGCTACCCTTCATGTAATGTGCAAAGGACCATGACAGTGTCTACCTGCCCTCCATGGCCCCGTTGGTGCTGGAGCTGCTCCTGCACTGCCTCCATGGCCCACTGTGGCCTGCTGGCCTGCTGCTGCTGCTGCCACTGCCACTGCTGCCCTCTGGTGAGTCTCAGGCCCTGGGAATGGAACATAGACAGGTACACATCAGTAAACATGCACAGCAGCTGCCCACCACCCCCACTCCTGTGCACAGTGTGAGCCCTTGCCTGACACATCCCGCACAGCTGCATTGTAACACAAGGGGTGGCTTGCAATGCCACCCCGTGATGCGAATGATGGAAATGCACCACTCTGCAGGGTATAGCAGGCAGCCTAGCCAACACCTCAGTACAGCACAAGGGCACACATGCAATATGGGCCTACTCACCTGGCTGTGGCACAGCCCCTCGCCTGACATGCTCCTCAAGCCTCCTCAGGAGCTCTGTGTCCCTCCATACAAGGTCACCATACCTGTGGCGGCACTGCTCCCCTGTTCTGGCCACCCCAGTCTGCTGCTGCAGTGTGGCAGCAATCCCCTGCTACACAATGACCCTGGGCTGCCGTAGGGGCACCTGGCCAAACAGTTGAGGGGCATAATGATGTACACAGGCAACCAGGTTGATCAGCTCGACCTGTGTCCAGTTCTGTGCTCATGGTGACTGTCACTGTGCCATGCTGCAAAATGAAGCCAGTGAACAAAATGGTGGCAGTAAGTGCATGTGGCCACGACATGCACCAGATGCATGATGCGAGGGAACATGCACTATGTCTGCCCATTGTGCAGTCTCTGAGATGCGTGGCATGGGTGTGGCTAGGCGGGGTCACTGGGTGGAAGTGACTCAGAGGTTAGGGTTCACAGGCTGGGGTCATATGCGCAATAGCAGGCCTGGCGCATTATGCACCATGCTCCCCATCACGCGGTTGGGGCACAGTGCATGATTGGTACCATGATACCATTTGGTGTATGTGCACTGTGGGCCTGCACACCGCGCATGCATGCGCATTGCACTGCGACTTGTTCCAGAGCAATCTCATTGTGCATGGAGCAAAACTGCGATATTCAGAAACCACATGCAAATGAGCTCATCAGCCAATGTGTGGCACACTGGGGGCATAAGCTTGTCATTACCATTGCGCCAAAGCTCATTTGCATGCATTGCGCTATATAAGCACCACAGAACAGCACAGGCCATGGACTGGCATTGCATCCTTTTGGGTTAAGTTGCACATGCCGCTCCAGCTCACTGGGGCAGCCAGCACAGCAGGGTGGGATGGAACAGGGTGATGCTGCCACTGACATACTGTGCTGTCCATGTCCACAGGAAGCAACATGTCAGAACGTGAAGAGGGTGAGGAGTATGGGCCTGCTCACAAGCACAGGCCCAATTTCACATAGGCAGAGACAGAGACCCTGTTTCATGCATACATTGACAGGGATCCCCTGTTGAGTGGTGCAACAGACACATCATAGGCCATGGCTGGGACCTGGGAGGAGGTGGCAGCATACGTCAGCCAGCAGGGCAGCCACCAGTGGTCAGCACAGGAGTGCAGGAAGAAGGTGGGCACGGACAAGAGGTGCATCAAGGAGAAGATGGTGGCCATCCGTGCATCCTGGAATGCCACTGGAGGGGGGTCTGCAGATGTGCCACTGCTCACAGTGCAGGAAGAGTTAACAGCAGCCACAATGCACTGCAGCACAGTGAAGGGTGTGCCTGGTGGCAGATTCCAGATAGGTGGCAGCCCATCTCTGCATGGTAAGTATGTCAGCCACACACAGCTGGGGGTGTGGAGAGTGCGTACATCAATCAATCAAGTCTTTATTTAACCAGGCGTTCATCATTGAGCAGAAGCTCATTTGCAAGATGGACCTGGGTGGAGCATGAACAATTGTATATACAGGTCAGCACAGGCATTTACAAGGCAATACAGATAATACTGTTTACAGAGAGGAAAAAAAGAAGTTCATATGTACATAGAATTATACAAATATTGTACAGATTACAGGGTATTTACATACATAGAAGTGTCTATAGGAAGATAAAGCAGGTTATCTAAGGTCACAGCAGGAAGTAACAGAAGAAAAAATTAAAATAAAATATACACCGGTAGAGGCTAAGGTGGGGGAAGGGAGGAGGTAGGGGAGAAAGGCTAGGAGGACACGGTGCATAGAGAGGAGTTGGTAAAATGGGATGTAGAGAAGGTGGATGGAGAAAAGAGTATGTATGAGCCCTGGGATTGAATGCTATAAGTACAGGCATGGTAGGATGTTACAACCCAGGGTAGTGAGCTCTGTCGAGGTTAGGAAAGGAAGGATAAGAGGATGGATGGGCCTAGTGTTGATAAGACAGGGGGATAAGAGAGAGAGAACAATTAGGCTTGTGAGGAGCATGCTGGCATGCATGTCATGTGCATGTGTGCACACCTACGTGCATGCCATGCTGCAAGTCACATGCAGTGGCAGTGTGGGGGGCACATGTGGGCAATGTATCACTAATACATCTCTCTTTCTCTTGCAGCACCAGCATGCCTCCATGCAGATGATGGGGCGCTGGCAGTGGCAGCAGCCGTGGATGCTGGACTGGCCCTAGAGGACCAGCCTTCCACCTCCATGGGCATCCGGAGGCCCGACAGGCTGCAGATCACCACCACTGTGCAGGCGGATGTCCTGGACCTGTGTCAGACGAGGCTTTGGATGTGTTCTTGCAGGATGCCATCCTTGTGTCCTCTGCACAGAGATACAGATCTAGGCCGGGGTCCCACACCGATGATGATGTCAAGCTCATCCTGGACACTGTTGTGGGTGAGATGCCCCTGCTGGCCACTGACACAGGCAGCACACCCAGCTCTCTGCCAGTGGCAGAACAGCTACCCTCCACCACTGTGGGTGCAGCAGTATGCGCTGCCCTGGCTGTGCCCAGTGGTGGAGGTGGTGCGGCCGCACAGGCACTGGGTAGCTTGCAGTGGCTGAACAGATGACAGCAGCAGGCTGTGGGTGCCACCGGGAAGCCGGACACAGGGTCCACCACAGTGCACCTGCCGTCCCCAATCCCCCTGCAGATCCCCCTGTGCAGTGTCCACCAGAGATGGGGGCTGTGCAGCACGGCCAGTCACCACATGGAGATCAGTGTCTGACCCAGGAGCCTCAGAACACTGACCTCGCTAGCTGAGCACACCCATTTACTGCAGGCATCCATTCAGCAACAGGTGCTGCTCGCCACTGTAGTGCATGCACTGCACACGGAGATGTGCCAATTAGCCGAACAGGAGGAGAGTGGCACTGAGCAGATCCTGGTGGGGATGCAGCGCATGCAGAAGGCCATGACTGCATCCCTGGGTCACATTGCCACTGCAATCTCAGACGGCTTTGCGCTGATGGCTGCAACAGGGTGTGGATGGGCACAGATGACCCCTAGCATTGCGGTGTCCACCCTGTGTACCTGGCATTGGGTGACCCCTGTGCCGTCGACACAGGGCTCTGATGTTGGCATCCAGGCATGCCAGAGGCTGGTTGTTTGGGCTCCTTGACACAATCGCATGGACACGTTGCAGTCCCACAGTTCCACCCCTTGGGGATTGTTGCACACCCCCATGTCTGATGTGCAGCCTGTGGCTGCTGATTGGCCCAGGCACAGCCACCTCCCTGGCTGTGGTAGCCATGGTTCCATGCAGTGGACCTGATGTGTGGGCCACCCTGCCTGCAGTCTGCAGCTGCAGCCTAGTGTGCACATGGGTGGTGTGAGTGTATGCCTACCACTGGTGTGGTGCCTGTGTGTCATGCCACACGCTGCCTGTGTGCATACTTGCCTGGCCATTGGGCCATGTGGCATGGGCATGATGTTGGCAGTCTTGCACCAGTTGTGACTGTGCACCGGTGTGATGCATGTGATCCACGCTATATACCCATGCCTGTGTGTGTGGGTGCATGTGTGAGTTTGTGTGTGTGTGTATGTGGGCTGTGAAAGGTGCTGTGTGTGGTTGTGTGTGGGTGTGTGCCACTGTCTCCCTACCCTGCTTCATGCCTCTCATGTGTGCATGCCCAATGCTGTCCATGCCCCTGCATGTGTGCTGTACCCGTTTGTTGGCCCATTCATGTGTATCGCACCACCTACCTGTGTGCACCATAGTGCTCCTGTGCAATGGTGTTCGGTGTCATCTTGCCTGCTGTTGCAGCCAGGGATCCTCTGCCAAGGGGTGGCTGTCCACCTCCCTTGAGCCCATTGCTCCATGGTTCCTACTACTGTCACCCTCATTGGTCTCGAGGCTATCCCACGGTCAATGACCATGTTGTGCAGTATGCAGCAGGCCAGGAATAGGCCACAGGCTTTTGAGGGGCTGTACTGTAGGGCACCACCTGACCTGTCTAGGCAACAGAACCATGCTTTCAGCATGCCAAACACTCGCTCAATGATGTTGCATGTGCTGGCGTGTGCCTCATTGTAGCATTCCCTGCTGGGGATGATGGCGCCAGTAGGGGTGAGCAGCCAGGGCTGTAGTGGATAGGCACTGTCCCCTATGTGGATAATGATGTGGTTAGCCCTCTGCTATTCTATGCTGCACCCCTTCCCTTTCTGTTGCTCCCATGCCAACATGCTCACCCTGCCCTCCCCATCCCAAGGTATGCACTGCCCATCACCCCTTGCCCATGCCATACTCACCCACTAGGTGGCCCATGGGGATGTCCCCACATTCAAACCTGTGGCACAGCACAGAGCTGTGCCAGATGAACACATCATGTGCACTCCCAGGGTGTGTGGCACAGACATTGGTTATGTGCCCCGTGGCATCGCACACCACCTGGCAGTTGACACTCGGGATCCCCTTCCTGTTGATGTATGCCACACCCTCGGGGCCGTATGGCATGCTGATGCCCACGTGGGTGCAGTCAATGGCTTCAATCATGCCTGGCATTCGTGCTACCCTGTGGAAGTCCTGCATGGTTGCTATGCGCTCTGACTGTGTGCTGGGGAAAGGGATGTATTCCGATGCACGTGGCAGCAGCATTGAGAAATGTGTGAAGAGGTGGGATGTGGCCAACTGGGTTATACCTGTGGTGTCCCCATTGGTCTCTGGAAGGTGCCCGTGGCGAGCAGGCACATGACGGCTGTAACCTTCGTCTCCACGGACATGGCGTGGCTCTGTCTGATGGATGCCTGCATCTTCTCACTTCACAGCTCACACAGCTGCCTCAGAATGGTCCTGTTCATGCAGTACTGGCCCACAATCTCCATGTCACTGTACTGCTTGAAGGTGATGTGGGGGCTTAAGTACCACCTGTGTTAGGCATACCGCCTACAGGCCTTTCCACAGCCCGTCGCTGTTCCTCCTGCCCCTCACCCCTCATTATGACCTCCATCTTAAGCTTGCACTATCCATGGCCCTTGCTGTTCAATATCTCCCTGGGTGGTTGGCTGCTGCTAGCTGTGTGCCACCCTAGTGCACTGTCTGGCAGTGCGTCTGCCTGTCTCTCTCACTCTCTCTGCCTCTGTCTCCCTCTCCTCTTCACTGCCACCTCTGTCCCTGTCCCTCTGTGTCTTTCTTTCTTTCTTTCTTTCTTTCTTTCTTTCTTTCTTTCTTTCTTTCTCTCAAACGTTCCCTCTTTCACTCCCTCTCGCCTGCTGCAAGTGCTGTCTGTGTGCATCCTTGATTTGCTCCACACTTGCATCATGGTTTCACAGTTGCATATCACACTGCGCTGGATATTCATGGGAATGCACCCTGCACTTGTGCCTGCATTCATTATAGTTGTGCATTGGTGCAACGAGATTTATCCTGCGCACTGGCTCCTGCTGAATTTGACTATTAGCTCAAGTCTGCACTTGTGCGAAAGAATCAGCTGTGCCTTGCACAAATTGCTTGAATATCTGGGCCACTGTGTTTAAAGGAGTTGAGCAGCAACAGTAGAACAAAGCCCTCCCCATTACTGTACCCTAGGAAGGAGCACTATGGTAGGAATAATCACTTCAGATTACCTCTGAGAGGTTGCTCATAATAACCAACCTGTGCCATTTTGTATTTCAGTCTTTGAGTACCTGAGATCCCCTATAAGGAAAGCCCCATATGAAATATGTAGACATCACTGTAAGATCATCTGGACTGGTTTTCAAGTATATTTTGTTCTAAGGTTGGTTTCATTCTGGGACCTCCTACCAAATAAAGCTTTTGTGATATGCCGGCAGTGATTCATTCTCTATTCACCACCACCATTTTAACCTTCCCCTTTTTCTTTTCTCCTTGGCTAGTGGGGCCCTCATTAATTTGGCATTGTGTTACCCATATCCTCACTGATTACAATATTTCTAAATTAACACCTGGATTTACTTCTCTAATATCCACACTTCATCCATCACATCCTATAAAATATTTGTTAGTAAACATTAGATTTACTATGTTGTGTTATATTATCAGAATGAATATGACAGATCAGATAAAAATTGGGCTATTACTCTGTATAACTATTGGTTGCTTTGCTCTGTTTATTTTAGTCATACAGCTTAAAATACAGGCTGTTTCTTTAGTTTTCTTTTACTAGCCTGTTGAGACAACACATTGGGACATTCTAAGTCCTGTGTTGTTGGGTCCATCACATAGAACCTGCTGAGTGAGGGACATGGCACAGCAGGGGATGGGTAGGGTCATCAGTGTGTGGATGCACACCGGCCATGCTTATAAAAGTTCACCCCATTGGCTCAGCAACACTGCTATTCAACTGCAGTCATTAGAGTGCAGTTTGCTGTCTGTAATCCCAGAAGCAGAGAAGGACACACTAACATTGAAAAGGTATGCATATATAGAATAAGTAATGGACAATCTACACAGCCCCATGCTGCCACAGAGGTTCTGGTTACCGCAGACCTGAAGAGTGAAGCCCCTGAGATCTGACATATAATTAAAAGCCACAGTGGCAACTCAGGTTGGTTGGGCATAGCCAACATTATTTTATAGTGCATAGTTGGGTGGTCAGGTTGTTATCAGAATTTAATAAATTCAGAAGGTCATCTGTATGTATGTAAAAAAAATGCAGCAGCCATCACAGCAGTTCACTTTCATTTTCAACTGCTTGATACACATGCAGTTGTTCTTTTCACTTAAAAATTAAACTAATACTCTCTAGAGAGTTTCAGAATGCTGTTGTACCTCAGAAGGATGCTATCGTTCTATGACCTTTGAACTATGGTACTGCTGTGACCACATTTTATTCATCTAAAAATTTTATTTTTGTACTTAACTATTGGTATCAACTTATTTATCAAGTGTTGCCCTACTGACTTGTTTTGTGTATTGTACTGCTGGTTCTCCTAGTCCCTCTTCCAGGTCACACCTGAATGAGCATACTTGGATAGTGTGCCTCTACACGTTACCAGTTTTTAAATAAATAAATGAAAACAGCATTTCAAAGGGATGGAAAGCCATAAACAGCATTACTCTGCTATACACTATAAAGAAATTCAATGCCTCTGCACTTTGTAAACTAAGACATTGTCCCTGGATCCCACCCAGAAATAACTCAGACCACCTTGTTAACTTTTGGATAATCGCTGGCATTAAGTATTTATTTATAAAAGGCACAGTTATATTCATACTTTATATCCCATTTCATTTCTTTAACAAATCTTATTCACATTTGGAGATAACTGTCCCAATTCTCCTTCGGACAGAACAGTCCCCTCCTCCTCCTCGTGTGGTTGTTCTTCTTGGTCTTTTCTTTCTCACCACTGCTTCTCAGGGTCCAGACACTGTGATCTGGCCCCCCTTTTCACCACCATAACTGGGTATCACACTTACATGGACCAGCCCCCTTCCCCACTAGGTGAGGACATGGCTGATCCACCCCCTAGCTCTACATCCCTCCCCCTCCCCCCATTACTTCCGTACCTGGGTCCTTTGTCCCCAACCCGTGGAACCTATCCCTTCCCCCTCACTGCCCCCTTTTCCTTCTTGCTCCCACCCTTTCCCCCATGACTACTTCCCCTGTCTCACCGAGACTGCCGGTGGGGCTCCACTTAGCCCCCCGACCCCCAGCCACCCATCTGCGGCCCCTCCTTGCCTACATTGGGCCCTCCTAGAGGCACCTCCTCTGTGCCTGTGCCTTATTGTGCCAGCCTCTGTCCCCACTCCTCTTTCCTGCAGGGCAGGTGGGTGGGAAATTACAGCAAGGAAAGAGGGCTGCATGAGTCCTGCATACCCTTAAATAGCCCCTAAGGTCCCCCATCCCCGGGCTCCCCCCGGCCCCTCCCTTTGGCCAATAGCCAGCGAGCTCCTATACCTGTCGTATGACCTGCCCTTGAGGTCATCGCCCTTCCCCTTCTTTTCTGCTGACCCTGCCCTCCCTTCCTATTGTCCTTTCTGGTTGGTTCCCAGGACAACCTGGCCTGCCTTTAAAGGGCAAGCCTCATTGTCCCTGGATCCCCACCCAGAAATAACTCAGACCACTCCTTGTTAACTTTTGGATGCTCGCTGGCATTAAGTATTTATTTATAAAAGGCACAGTTATATTCATACTTTATATCCCATTTCATGTCTTTAACAAATCATATTTACATTTGGACATAACAGTCCCAGTTATCCTTCTGACATAACAGTCCCCTCCTCCTCCTCGTGTGGTTCTTCTTCTTGGTCTTTTCTTTCTCATTACTGCTTCTCAGGGTCCGTACACTGTGATCCAGCCTCCCCGCTTTTCACCACCATAACCGGGTACCACACTTACATGGACCAGCCCCCTTCCCTGCTAGGTGTGGATGCGGCAGATCCACCCCCTAGCTCTATATCCCTCCCCCCAATATTCCCATGCCTGGGTTATTTGTCGCCAGCCCGTGGAACCTACCCCTCCCCCCTCCCTGACCCCTTTTTCCTTCTTCTGCTCCCACCCTTTCCACTGACCCACCTCCAGTTTGCGATGGAAGATGGGGCTCCCCCGTGCGGGCTACCCCCTCAGCCCTTTCTTATTAATCTCCCCCACTAAATCCTCTAACGGGCGAAGGAACAGGCCCATGCTGACCTCGGTCAGATGGACCCCATCCCCTCAGTACACCGCTTCCTGATCAAATGAGATATCCCTATGGAGAAGGTGGACCCCCCCCATCCTAATCACTGCCTTGGTTACCTTCCTGTTCATGCGCTTGCGTGCCACCTCTATCACCTTTGGCCCCTGTGCTCTCCTCCATACCCTCCTAGATGGGATCTCAGACCAACCAATTACCACCATGGGCCTCCAGCTCTTTACCTTTTCTAAGTCCATGAGTATGTCATTCATCAGGCACCCCCAGGGCTGTGCCCCCAAGTCATTGTCCCCCACATGTATTATCACACAATCCAGCTGGCCCCACCGGACCCACAACTCCCCCAGCAGGGGGAGGTACTGTAGCCACTTCATTCCTCTCAGGACCTTCCATCGCACTCTGGTGTGCTCTGCTCCCTGGTACAGCTGCGCCCCTATCCTTGTGGCAGCTGTGAATCTCTCTGCCCAGTATATGTGTGAGTGCCTCACGATCCATACTTGCTGCTTGGAACCTGCTGCAGGGAGAGAAAGGGACTCCCATTAGCCATTGTCAATATCTCACATATCTCTTATAAACATAGAAACATAGAAACATAGAATTTGATGGCAGATAAGGACCGCTTGGCCCACCCAGTCTGCCCATTATAGCAGTTCGATTTCCACCTCCTGGCCCACTTGACCTCAGCTTCTCCCGCCCCAGCAGCTGCCAGTTCCATTGCCACTCCAATCCGAAAAGAATGGGGGGCAAACTCTGCAGGCTTCTCCCCTACAGATGCTATGGCCCATTTTAGCACTGACCCACCTGGTACACTGTCACTAGGGACCTGTCCCCATGTATGAACCATGCCCCACTGACACGCCCCCATATCTGACTGTATTCAGTCATGGCCTTGACCGCACATGCCCCCCCCATGTGCTTGCCTACCCAATACTACCTTAGCGCCCCCGCCCTGCTTGTCCATTTTGGACCTGGGAAGATGAATGACAACTCTGTTCACCTCCACCAGCACATTCTGTTCCTGAAGCCCCGCTGGAGCTGCTCATCTTTGGGGCACTACCATCTCCCCCACCTGAAATGCCCCTCTCACCAGTACAGCAAATATGGCCCGAAACAAACATGCCTCTTTCGCAGAATGGCAGACCTGGTCTAGTGCCCCTAAAACCCTCACTAGTAGTGGGCCCCCGATGGGTCTTCTCCCATCCTGTACTTTGCCCTGATCCCTCTGCCAGACCATGATCATTTGCTTGGCTGTACGACTACCTGCCACGTTCACCCACCCCAGGTCCTGGCAGTTCCAACTGATCCCTGCCAACTGTACCTCCATGGTGGAGTGGGCAGTCCTTCCTCCCACCTCCTTACCACATACCTCATGACTTGCTCCTCTCGTACCAGCTCCCCCATTCCCCAACCTGACCTGGACCTGAAAACCTGGAAGCTCTCCCATTCTTTATCGTAGGCCTTCAAAGTGTTGGCCGCCCAAGACCCCATATATAGTGCTCTGGCTTTTCCTTTCCAACCTCCCACATCCAGGCTAGGATCTTGGTCTGGGTAGGTGCTGCCTGTGGGTCCAACTCCCAGAATCGGTCTATCTGTCAACAGAAAGACAGTCAGCCACGTCATTCCTTGTCCCTCGATGTGTTGCACCCTGAAGGATAAATTCAGGCCAACCCCAATAACACCAACCTCCTCAGTAACGGCCCACCAATTCTGTGTGGCCACTCTGCCTGTTGATAACCTCCACTACTCCTTTGTTATTGCATCAGAAGGAAATCTGCTGCCCTGCATTCGCTCTCCCAAATTTCCAGAGCCACCCAAATGGGAAAAATCTTGAGAAATGTGATATCCTTGGCCTATCTCCATTCATTCCATTGGTCTGGCCATGCCTCTGACAC
This sequence comes from Neoceratodus forsteri, assembly GCA_016271365.2. NCBI lineage: Eukaryota > Metazoa > Chordata > Ceratodontiformes > Ceratodontidae > Neoceratodus > Neoceratodus forsteri. The sequence goes on from CM028131.1 coordinate 777,120,098, forward strand.
CCATTCCCTTTGAAAATATGCCCCCAAACCCAAGCCCCAGCCGTGTCAGTGTACAGCTCAAGGCCCACGTTATTGGCCTCCCTCCTGACAAAACGCCACTCCATTGTATGATTCCAGGAATATCTCCCACACTTGCAGGTCCTCCCTCACCCCCTTACTGATGTACACCTAGTGGTGGGGCTGCTTGGCCTTGCCCATGACCCTTGCCAACTGCCGTGTGAAAGCCCTGCCTGGGCTTATGGCCTTGCAGGCAAAATTAAGGTGCCCCAGCAGCTGTTGTACCTGTACCAGTGGCACCCTCCTCCTCCTCCCGAACAGCGCCAGCAAGCCCTTCAAGCGTGACACCTTGTCTCCCAGTAGCCAAAAACACTCCTCCTTGGTATCAACCTCAATCACCAGGAACTCGAGTTTGCATGCCGGGCCTTCCATTTTGCCTGCCACCAAAGGGATCCCTATATGCCTGCACATGTCCTGAAAGTCCTTCAGCATCTCCTATGCTTCTCTCTGGCTATCCCTTATCAGCAGGAAATCATCCAGATAGTGGACCACACTCCTGTGCCCGTACTGATCCCCAAACACCCACTGTACCCACAAACTGAATGCTTCAAATGTCAAGCATGCCACCGAACACCCCATGGGCATAGCCTTGTCGAAATACAGTCCCCCTTCGAATTGGAAGCCTAACAAATCCCAATCCTCTAGGCGGACCGGTTCCAGCTGAAATGCAGACTCCATGTCCTTCTTGGTTAGCCATGCCCCCTCGGCTGCCTGTATCAGCTCCACTGCCTGGTCTAGGGATGCTTAAGATACCATCCTCAGCCCTTCTGTAATGCCAGCATTCACTGACTCCTCCTCCGGGTATGACAGGGGATGTATGAGCCAGAACTCCCCCACTTGCTTCTTCGGACCACCCCAGTCGTGACACCATGAACTGCCTGCAGGGGTCTCCCCAATGGCCCCTCCACCGCCCGCCTAACTTCTTTCCCAATTTTGCCCTTTTCCTCGTTATTCATAGCCACGTTGTCTTTACCCCCATCTGGGAGTGGCCCTGCCGGACCCAGGGCAGGCTCGACACCCATCCCGGGCCCCACAGGTGGGCTGGGCCCCACTCGCCTCTGCCTCTTGCTCCCTTTCCTGGTACCTGACCTCTCCTCCCACTCCTTCCTTTTCTTCTGGGCTTCCTCCTCCTTTTTAGCACCTCCACCAGCTCTGTCATCTGTGCCATTAGCTTCGCCACTTCCACCATCATGGTTGTGCTGGTTGCTGGGGCTTTCTTAGGTGCCATTCAATCCATTGTGCCTGCGCTGCATGACAAAATGAGTTGGTTAGCATACATGCCATCCCTCTACCTTTCTGTCTTCCCTTGACCACTGTTGCCGGTCTGCCTCGCAGTCCCCTTGCATTTGCTGGGCCGGCCCTCTAATGCGGTTGCCCCTCCTACTCAGCATGCCCCACGCACCTTGCCCCCTAGCACCCCGATGGGTTTTCTTGCCCCCCCATCCTCCAGGTCACCTTCCGCTTGGGGGGGTTAGTAGGGCCTCTGAGGCCCCTCCTCCCTGTCAGAAATTCACCCGATGCTCTGCTGGGCCTCTGTGCCCCTGGCTTGTTGCCCTGGCTCAGGGCCCCTCCCCATGGGGGCTCCCACACCTGAGCTGAGCGGCCTGCAGACTCCTTGTCCCAGTCCTTGCAGGGCCCACGGCCCCTGATTCCTTGGCTGCCGTGTTTTCTCCTCCTCACCTGTCCATCCGTTATGCTCTCCTGCCTCCCCCTTCCTTGCGGCATGGTGCACCCCTGCTGTTTTGCCTAGCAGGCCTACTTCAGGCCTGCTGCACAACTGCTGAAATCTTACCATGCTGATCGCCCACACCATGCCTTTGCACCTGCACACCCCCTTTGTCTGTCCCAGGCCGCGCAGCCTAGCAATACAACCCCTTTTAGTTGTGCACTCTCCTCGCCGGTGTCAATGCAGCCAGACCCCCATCTACCCCAGGGACAAAAACACCAACCATGGCGTGCACCCCTGTCCTGTGACACAGCCTTCTGTTCCTTTGAGCTACCAGCCTAGGGCAGCAGAGCAGGTACCCCTTGAAGCCTACAACACATTCCTCTGTTCTTGGGACACCCCCAACTAGCCTCGTTGAATCTGAGATGCCAAGCAGGCCATCCTGAGCCCCCTGTGCCTTATCATCCAACATGCTCTCCTTTTACTGTGCCATGACTGCCCACTTCCTTTTGCCCCTTCCCCCCAGCTGATTTTCTGGCCGAGCTGTTCCCGCTTGTAACCCCTCTCTGACTGCAGCAACATAGAGGGCCCCGCCACTGCCCTGCCGGCCGGCCCCCACCACGTGTAGTGGCTTTCCACTTCTTGTTCCATGCCCCCCCACTTGGCCGCCCATCCTGCATTACTGGGTCTAAGGAGCCACGTGGTCCAACACTCACTCCTTGCCTTTGCACTCCCTGATGCAGCGGCCTTCCCGGCCCGATCACCGTACCCAACAAGCCCTCGCCCGTCTTCCATCAGGCCGACTATGGGCTCTTGGCCCTGTTTCACATGCCACTGCCTCTCCATTGCATACCCATGGCCAACATCCCTTTTCTTTGGACACCGAGGAGCTCGCTATCCCCACCGGGTCTACGGGCAGTGTGGCCCAACACTCGCACTTTGCCCTGCCCTCTCTGATGAAGTGGCCTACCCTGCCTGCTCACAGTACCACAAGACTACACTTGCTTTCTTTGGGCCTGCCCACTGGCTCATGGCCCTGCATCACACGCCGCGGCTTCTCTGATTCCTACCCCACTGCCAACATCCCTTCACCCTGGACTCCGAGTTGGCTCACTACCACCACCAGGCCAAATGGGCCACGTGGCCCATCACTTGCTCCCCAGCCTACAACAATGGATACCAAATGCCACAACCGTCCTTTGGGTCTGCTTACAGGCTTCCATCCTTGCTGTTTGTGCCCAGAAGACACTCTCCACCACTGCAGGCCCTCGCCTAGCCCTACCGCTGCAAATGCTACACCGCCAGCTCTACTGCCTGCTTTTCCAGGCAAACTACCTCCTCCACACCAGTGTTTAAAGTTTTAATTTTGTCTACACTCCAAGAGTGGGGCACGAACCGCCCACCTAATCCACTGCTTGATTTAACACTCCATCTCCACCTATTATACCACTGTCAGACCATAGATTCACAATTGTACTAAATAACTACCACAGCCAAACAAGAAACAAACAAAACCATGAGCTAACCAGCACCTCCATCTGTTGCCTTGGACAGGCCCCAGCCTTCAGTACCTTACCTTGAACAATGTTACAATGTGCTGTAACCCAAAGTTACAGCAAGGAAAGAGTGGCTGCATTGAGTCCTGCATGCTCTTAAATAGCCCCTAAGATCCCCCATCATCGGGGTCCCCCCGGCCTCTTCCTTTGGCCAATAGTCAGTGAGCTCCCTATACCTGTTGTATGACCTGCCCTTGAGATCATCGCCTCCCCTTCTTTGCTGCTGACTCTGCCCCTTCCCCCTCTTCCTATTGTCCTTTCTGGTTGGTTCCCAGGACAACCTGGCCTGCCTTTAAAGGAGAAAGCCCCATTAGCAGTCAACACTCTTTTGCTCTAGGAGAACACGTAAACACGGTGTGGATAAATAAACTTATGCCTTATCTACACAAAGCGCAATGATTTCATGGGCTGAAAGCAGCTCAGAGCAATGTAATTATTGACCCATAATTCACACCCAAGCTACTTTCAGTACAATGAACCTTATTACAAACTGACAGTATATTAATATACTACTGCTCACTTGATTGATGCTCTGCAAACTCAGTACTTTATAAGATGCCATTGAGAGAAAAAAAAAAACTTTGAATTTCAACTCCTGGTCAGTGCACACAGTTCATTCTTTCCTGATACAGATCATTTTCCTCATCAAACTGATTCTGTGATCAGAGATTTACAGCTGCCAACCACTCCAACCTGGAAGAAATTGCGTTACAAATGCAAGGTGCTGTTCTCTCTCCCCCAGCATGGTGGCGCACAGCATGGGCCAGAGAGACAAGATACTGCTTAATGTTTCAAAACTTTTTAATCACTAAATGTTCCTGTTTTCAGGAACTAATAATTTACTACCTATAGCAATTTGTTGAACTATTTTTGAACATGTAAGTGCAATAAAGCACTTCAGAGATGTATGATTATGGCCAATACTGCAATTTGAGCTGAGATTAAAAGAATTGGTACAGGAGGGACCTAAAATAATATTCAGGAAGAGTAAAACCCTAAAAGATTTACCGGTAACTAACTCAGTTTCAAGTCCAGAACCTTTCACAAACAATTTAGTCTCCCCCCCCCCCCCGAGGGCACATATAGATGTGGGAGGTGCATTTACTGCAAATATATGCACACATGTCAGGATTTGTTAATCCACATACAGGACAGTACGCAAATTAAAGACTTTATTAATTGTGACACCAAATGTGTAATCTATTTACTTCAGTGCAGTTGTGGGAGTTATTATGTGGAGACGGATATAAGAAATTTTAAAATAAGGAAAGGAGAGCATGTTCGTGCCCTAGCTATAAATGACATGACTTATGCCATAGTCCAGCACATGAAAGGTAATAGTAGAGTGAACCACAAGATTAATTTTGTTGGCATAGAAGTGGTTACACTTGGTTTGCGGGGTAGGCATTGAACAAATAATTGGCAGACAAGAACGTTTTTGGATTTATGAACTGGGGAGCAGATATGAACTGGGGAGCAGATATGGACAGGGTTTAAATGATGCCATTGATCTAGCATCATTTTTAAAGAAATTTAGGAAGAAATAATTTGTACCATGAAGTTTGGGTAAAATAGCTAACATATAAAATGAGTTCCGATAATTCCAGAATGTTTTTAGGAAAATGTTTCATACATTTCCGGTTCTTTTGAGACTGAGGGTGCAACATGACATGTGATGGTGACCTTTCTATTTTGGATTAAGGCACAAAGGCTAATAAATATAAAAAATGTTTTGTGGATATTGTGTATTAATTTTGTAAAGCATAGTTGCATCCTCTACACAGTAAGTGTAGTGCCTGTAATAGCAGCTTGTTTTTTTGTGTATTGTAACTGCAAAGGTTTCATGATTTATAAAATGGGGTTGTATTTGAGGTAAATAAAACAAAATAATTTATTGGTAACTTTGTTGAACATTATATATTATACAGATGGGTTGGAGCCTAACATAGTTTTCTATTTAACCCTCATAATAAATAGGTAACTCAAGACATTTGCTGTAGTTGCACCTTCTTTTTTCCTCCATTTATGGATTTATTTGATCCTGTATATGGATCATAGGTCAGAAATATTTAAATAAAATATGAGGTAGCAAAATAAAATATAATGAGATGTTGCTTCCAGCAATGCATGAGCGTGGTAATTGTTTTAGTTTTAAATGGCAATAGTGTGTTTTAAACTAATGGGTTGGAGCCCAACATAGTTTTTTATCCAAACCTCACAACAAATAGTCAGCTCAAGACATTTGCTGTAGTTGCACCCTCTTTTTCCTCTAGTCACAGTTTTATTTGATTCTTTATATGGATGGTAGGCTAGTAATATTTAAATGAAATATGAGGTAGCAATATGAAATAAAATGAGGTGCTGCAACTAGCAATGCATGTGCACGGTAACCCATGTAAGGGACAACAGTGTAATTTAAATGTGCAGTTTAAAGTTCCACACAAACCTTGCTGCTATTTCAAGTCTGAATTAATGGTTACTAGTGGTGTTTATTGAAAACTGCTTTTAATAATAAAACTAAATTGTTTTTAGTTCATGATTGGTTATAATGAATTAGTAACATGTAATTAAGTCACTATTTATATGGAGGCACTGTTGTGATGTTTTAGATTCACTCTGATGATGCCTGACAGTGGTCAGGGGAAACGTTAGAGTTGGTACAGCTTTTACCGCTTATTTTTGGGACTTGGTGCACATGTAACATGCAGTTTTGTATTTAAATAAAAGGACTTAATTTTTTTTCATCAAAGTCCTGTACTCTCTGATTTTTGTGGGTGCTCTTACTACTTCTTCTGTTACTTTTGGTCAAAATGAGCACCACAGTAAATTGCCTGGTGCTCCACTTCACTGTTTTCTTATGGCCAATAATCACAGTTTTAGCTTGTGTGTTTAAAGGCGTATGGTGCTCATGCCTCATAACTGAAAACACACTTGAGAGGTGTGTGATTATTGACCCATAATCATATGCATTTATTGCATACCTATTGCCTCTTAATTCTTACAGAAACAAATTGTTGAGGCCTTAGCAGTGTCTATGTATAGAAAAATTGAAGACTAAGAGATGTGTGATTGTTTAGGACAAATGTATGCATATTTATAAGGAACCCTAGGACACTAGGGTGTAATTATATAGTATATGTTATATGGCACATACTATATACAGCACATGTAAATAAGACTGATTGACAAATGAAATAATGTTATGAAGAGCACAACACAAATATGATATACACTAGAAAATGACGACACTAGTGAATTGGTTTAGTCATTTTTTTTATTATGAAGACTTAATGCAATTAATTATATTCCATGCAGTTTACTTTTTAACAGAGAAATTGCTTGAAATGGAGCTCATACTATAAAATTGCTGTGACATAATTTCTTGTGATTCCATGGCTCAGGTAGGCTTCTTTTTGTTGCAGCTTTTTAGCTTATTATTGGAGTAAAACAGGCTGACTACTTGTAGTGTAATTATATTACTTACATTAATTTTAAAATAATAATTGCAATATTTTATTGCAGAACCTACTGCCTGCGGAAGACAGTATTTCTGGTGAAATGTTGTCAGTTGTCATATGCAAGTCTGAACATGTATTATCAGTCTCAATAAATATTATGAGTAGAGTTGGGGCTGCTTTTTTCTACTTTACTTGGCATCAGTTCTGGGACTTTAGTAGGAACTGGACTTCATACCTTTTTTCTCTTATATATTTATGACTTGGAGGTAGGAGAGTACTCCATATGTGATCTTCTGCTTTGTACAATGGCTTGCAATGCTTGGTAAAACATGACAAACACAATACACAGAAATAAAAGTAGTTACAAACATGAGAAAAAATACAAAAAGGTATACCATCTGAATGGTGACAATTGCACAGCAAATTACATTACAGTGGCAATTTGCTGTTGCTGCTGTAATGCACCTGTGGAACCTCTTCACTGCTTTGACCTTGTATTGCACCCCACCCTGAATCAACTCTGACTCAGAGTTGATAATCCTAAAGGCCGGGGGGGGTGCAGAGCTCCGACGTGGGGGTTTGGGGGGCAAAGCTCCCCAGGAAAAAAGGACAATTTACTTGATGGATTTATGCTGGCCACAACTTGTGGTTGACATAAATCCATCACTGTGATGTCAGTTGACATAATTTTGTCAAACTGGTGTTACATAGATCCATACAAAAACATGTTGATTGTCATTCATTTCATGAGTTACCTGGAGAACTTTGAAAACTGTCACAAAAATTAACTAATTCCTATATTAGCAAAATGTTCAAAACCAAGAAATGTAAAATGTTGTTGAGAACACAACTCATAAAAATCATTATGTGTATTTTGTTCTACATTTAAAAATATTTATGAACAAAATAGTAAGTAAGTTATGATTCAGGGGTGGTGATAACAGCAACCAAGATGGATGCATAGATCCTGAGAGCAGTACCACAGAGGGAGAAATTCCTGTCACCCATCAAAACCATCATTCAGTGCTGTGCTATTAAGTGCATATTTACTTGTCTAAAACCAAGAGCTACTGAATGGTGCCTTTCTCACCCTCTGCATTGACCAAAAATGCTACGTTTACTTTGTGGAAGGAATCAGAGCATTCTGAAATATTGCTGCAACATTGGGCCTGCTTGACTCCTTAATACAGTGCAGTGCACGTAATGCTCCTGATCACAGCACCTAGAAGCAAACAGTAAAAACAAAAAGAAAAAAATATCTACTACTTTTATAGTTTGGGCAAGCTATAACTGCAAAAACACAAACAACAGCAACAAAACAAGCTATTGTGATCCACTATTAAAGCACTTACTCTACTCACTGACTCCTATGCAATGTTTCTTTCACTCATCTTTCTGGCAGACAACTTCTCTGCAATCCGTATTAACCATGGCACAATCATCAGTTTAGGGGAACAATACTACTATAGGGCCGGCCCAGTGGTGCTGAGGGTTGAGGCGCCGGTCGCTACACCTCGCACCATGCTGGCGACCAGTGTTCGGGAAAAAGCAAGGGTTGTCGGGGGTCTGCAGGGAGGAGATGGATCGAGCATCCGGAGGACTGCTCTCCATCTCTGGGGTGGGGGGATTCGGGTGTCCGGTGCTTGCCTGACCCCTAGCGGAGGCTGGGGATCGACAGCACGCAGCCGCAGAGACAGGGGGAGGTGGGACATGGCAGACGCTTGACTACTGCATGCACGGGAGTGTGCGCGCACTCAGTAGCTGGCGTCATTGCATGCCATGCCCGCCGGGAGAAAAATTAGGAAAAAGTGGAGCCTGGCAGCACGACGTCATTCCCCGTCACCATTCCCGGAGGACGCCTCCCTGGCATGGACCCGTTTGGGTGGGTTAAGTCGCTCCCCACCACCCTGCCACGAAGGGTAAGTCACGGGGGTGCTGAAGGAAGGGGGTCTTATTTCCGGGGATGGCGCCGGAGGAACGGTGGAGTGAGGGAGGGGGGCGTAGCCGGAGCTCCTGAAAAAAAACAAACAAACAAAAAAAAAACAATACTACTATAGACATGGCACAAATTAAAATCATGATTACACAAATCCTAGAGGACACTATGGAGCTGAACACCACTGTGCCTCAAGCCAGCAGAGACCTGGCCTCTTTAGAGAACAGAGTTACTACAGTTCAACAAAAACTGTTGCAGCAGGAATACATTGTTTATACTTCTCAGGGAATGTTAAGAGAGCACCATCAACAAATTCACTATCTCTTATCCAAAGATTATGACATGGAGAACTGTGTTTGGAGGAATAATCTTCAAATAATTGGATTTCCAAAGTGCAGAGGGCCGTGACACCCTTGCCTTTCTAATGGCAACAATCAAGTTACTACAACAGGGCCTCCAACTGTCCACCTCCTCAGCTTGAGAGAGACCACCATTCCCTGGCCCTTTGGCTGAATTCCATAGAATGACCATGGCCAATAGTTTCACGTCAATATAATGACAGTGTCATTGTAAAAACTCCCAACATCAACAGCAACAATGCCAACTGTCAGCAGTGTTCCCATCATGAAGAAGTGTTTTTTTGCATGGGGCTTTGTCCCTCGCACACCCCATGTGGGCAGCTGTGCTGCCAGCACTCCCTCTCTAATTAACCAACTCAAATCACAGTTGGTTTGGGGTGAGGTGCAACACCAGGAATCGCTGCATCAGCAGACAGTGGACCACCACAGTAACCTGATGAGATTTGTCGCTGTGGTGGTGTTCGCTGTCATATAGTCATTGTGGTGGTGTGCTACCTGTCTGGTTTATGCAGTAAAGGAAAATGTACTCCAAAAAGCAGGAGAGTGGGACCTGTTAAAATAGAAAGGTCATACTATCCAATTCTCTCAAGATGTTTCTCCTAAGCTATCCAAGAAATGCAGAGCATATGCCTTAGTTCAACAACATTATTTTAAGTTAGGCATTCTTATCTCCCTTACATATCATTCCCTAGTTAGAATACAAGTTAATGAGGCATGTTGCCTTTAATTCTCCTATGGACACAGCAGCAGCCAAATGCTCAAGCTGCATCTCAGACACTCAGCACATTTGAGAGCAATACTATTTTGTCAAAAGACACATATCAGGAACACCTTGACATGGCTGCCATTGTGGTTAGAAACACAGAAACATGGGAAAGTGACAGCAGAAGGAGACCATAGGTCCATTGAGTCTGCCCGAGGTTTGCCAAGACCTGATGTGTGTCCTGGGATCTAGCCCCACTTCTTCTTTTTACCCTTACGTATCCCTTCAGTTCCCCTTTGAGTCCTTGCTCTATCCCACCACTTATTGAAAGCTGTTATGGTACTAGCTCTTACCACTTCCACCAGTAAGCCATTCCAGGACTCCATTACTCTTTCAGTGAAAAAATGCTTCCTTAAATCTCTTTTGAAGCTCCAGCCCCATAACTCCAATCTGTGTCCCCTGGTGTTGGAGCTGGTGACCCTTTACTTCTGTATATGGCACCCTGTTAATGCCACCTACAACCTGCTGACAAGTGGCGCCAGGTCACAAGATGGAGGCACAAAAAAAGAGCCCTACAATCCTCTTCACAAAAATCCTTGCTCCAGAGATAGTGCTCCCAAAGTAAAAACTGAATATACCCTTTCTCTGATGCTAGTAACTGCTCTTCTACCTATTCACCGATCAAAACCCAGAATAGATTAACAGTGCTAAGAGAATTCTCACCAGCAACCCCATCTACCTTGCAGGAGCTACTAAGAACACCACTGGCCAACATTCCACTGTAGCAGACTGAGACCAAAATTGACTGGGTACCAACTTATACTGCATAGTCAGACTGTGCAGAAGAAACACCTGCAAAACAGATGTTACCTTCAAATGTAAACAAACAGACCCAAATCCCTCTTGTAACACAAAACCCTCTGACATGAGGCAGCCAACTCCTTGGTATAGTGAGTAACTCATTTTAAATCCTTCAGATATGAAGGTAAGTTCCTTTTTTGTTTGTTTTCTCTTTTCTCTCTGAAAATATCAGCCATCCATCACTTTCATCAGGTGCTGAAGTTTTGATACGATACTCAGCCTTATTTCTTTTGCTGGGACTGAATCGTTCAAGAGGTAATGGTAAACATAGAGCAATAACTAGCGATGGCACTATGTGTGTGCAGTTATAGCACTAACTTTATATGTTCAACTACTGTGATACAGCACCAATCTCTCCCCCACAGTTTACTGAGATTGAGGTAAAACAGAACTTAGGGACAGAACTGTGGGCAGAGTAACAGGTTACTGATACCAGTATGAAGTAGGGATCTGTGGTGTGTTGGAGACAGAGCTTACAACATTTGCTCTCTGCTTTGTGGAGGAAAGTAGAGAAGCAGGGAGACAATATTTGCAAATTTTTTTGAACAGGTATGCCATTGTTGCCAGCATTGCTTGTCTCCTTTCCAGATGAATTAATATTGTTTCCCTAGTCAGAGCAAAAATTCTCCCAGTGTTTTTTCTGTTCATCTTTAGGGAGGAAGGCCTGCTTGCAGTGGCATCCAAAAATGTTCCTCAAGGTGGTGCGTGACTTAGAGAAGAGCAGGCAGCTGCTCGCGATGGTGTTGAACCCTGGGAGTGTTTGTTCTCCTACTACAGAGATTGCCGTGCCTGAAATTATTGAACAGTTCCAACCTTGGCTACGACTTTGACTACAATCAACATTTCTAAAACTACATATTTTACTTGTGCTTGTGTTTTGGAGATCTTTTGGAAAAGGGGTGTTTTATTTTAGTATATTTTATTCTCTATACACTCTTGTTATATCTTGTTATTAGCTGGATGTTTATTTGGATTCAAGCAAAGCTCCATATTTTATCGGTGTACTATGAGTGACTGATGAGAGAAGCTGTAGGTTGCTAAGTTTTAAATAAGGTTTTAAAACGTTTTTAAAAAGGAAAGTATCTTCTGGTAAATTTTAAGTTAAGAAAATAATACTTTTAATTTGCGCTCTAGGCAAATAAGTCACCACGTGGTCTTATTTTATTTATTTATTTATTTCAATCTAGAATTACAATACCTTTGAGCCGAGGCTCTTTCACAAAGGTTCCACATCAGCGTGTGCAACAGTCATCATTTTTAGTTACAAACATATAGTCATTGACTTACAGACATGTAATAACCAGTACAAAGACATGAGCTATGAGCAAGACAAGGGAAGAGGGTGGGTGGTGGGGAAGTGAGGGTAGGAGATCAGGGGAAGGAGGTGCAGGGGTGAGGGGTAAGGAGGTGGTTGGGGTGGGGGCAGGAGTGGAGATATGGGGGAGGTGGACAAGGGTGGGAGACAGTGCAGCCAGGGCCTTGTCAGGAATATGACAGGTAAGGTGCTAGGGTGCAAAGACTGATTGTAAGTGCTGGGTGCTGGGGCATTTTCAGCTGGAATGGTGGAAATGTTAAGATGGGCAATCGCAGGATACAAGCAGTGAGAGGAGCAGCTTGGACTTGAAGAGGCCGAGTGTTGGAGCGGTCGCTATGTCACTGCCAAGAGAGTTGAGCCAGTTGGATGCCCGATAGGTGAATGATCTTTGTCCTTGGGTCGTGCGACATCATGGGATATGTAGTAGATGTGAATTGGATCTCCTTGTAGTGACGTTCCTATGTCTAGGCTTAAGGAGGGCACAGACACCAGGTGGGGCTAGACCCATTATAATTTTCTTGGCCATGATGCAGGTTTGGTATTTTATGCGTTTGTCCAGTTGAAGCCATCCAGATTGGGAATAAAGGTCACATGTGTGGGTACGGCGATGTGAGCCAGTGATGAGATGACAGGCCTTATTCAGGAGGTTGTGATATGTTTGAGAGCAGAAGTAGTTGCAGACTCATAAATGATAAGACCATAGTCTATGATGCTGATGATGAAGCTTTGGACGGCCACTGCCAGTGCTTCTGGGGTTAGGTGTTTCCTGTGTCAGAATAATATGCCTAACCTCACATTGGCAGACTTTGCAACATTGCGAGATATGGACAGCATATGAGAGGTGGGGATCAAGGGTGATGCGAGGTACTTGAACAATTGTGTTTGCTCTAGGATGGCTCCTTGTTTGGTTGCAATGGAGAGGTGGAGTTGTTTGTTTTTGTTGCCATAAGCATACTTAACTGGGAGCATAGTTTATTTCTTATAGCTAATGTCTAGATTCCTCCCAAACATTTCACAATTTTTTCTTATGATATTTGGACTAAGTTAACTGATGAAACTGACACACTGTTGCTTAAATATCAGATAGATACTGTTATAATTGCAGGGGACTTAAATTCACTTGTTGCAAATTTCTATAATCTATCAATCTTACAATCTTATATGTATCTAGGGTCTCTTCCTATAAGGAACTCTTCAATAAAGTAGTTAATAAAGCCAGGAAAAAGTCTATTGAATTTGTCATTGATAATAACGTATTAATACTTAATGGTAGAAATGAGGGGGAACAGAAGGACTGTGTACGTTCTTTTCTGCTATAGGCCAGAGTGTCATAGATTATATATTAGTTTCTCTGAATAGTTATGGATATTTTCAAAATTTCTCTCTATCTAAGAGGCCTGAAAGTGGTCTTGCAGCACTTACCTGACAGTAAAAATCCCCACTAAAATTCTTAAATCCATGGAAAATAACAATAATCCCCTGATGTCCTTGGCCACTGGAGGTGGATCTAAACTGATTCTTAATACAAAAAATAGGGAACTAGCCAGGGAGGTCATTTACTCCCCTCACGTGACTAGTTTATTTTCATTAGCACAGGATCCTTCCTTGACCAAAAGTATTTATGAGAAATGTGAGCCTTGTCTCCAACTTATCAGTGCAAAAATATACTCAGTTACAAAACAAATTCTCCTCTCACTTGGTTTGATTACCAATGCAATCAAGAGAAGCGCAAGTTGGGTACATTAGTGAGGTTTGTCAAAGAAACCAATCCAAGGCAAACTTTGCATGATTAAATGTGGCAAGAAAATCTTACAAAACGTGTTTGAGCTTGAAAAAATTTGAATTTATGCAAAAACAGTGGAAATAGATGCATTAAATCATAAGAGCCAAGGATTCTAGGTCATTTTGGCTCTTGGTTTCAAAAGGGGTGCATTCGTATTCCCCCTTTCTGGTGGTTTATATTCCCGAGGATTCCTGGATTATCTACTACAAAAAATTATTCACTGATGATACTTTTAGAGATAGTAATAGCATTCCCATTTGGTTGCCTTCTAATTCATACTACCCTTTTGTATGTTCTCTAGGGGAGGTTGAACAAGCAATATTACAACTCACAAACAGTAAGCACAAGGGCCAGGCAGAATACCTGTTGAAATTTACAAGGAACATTTGAATTACTGGTTCCTTTTATAACACTTTTTAATGCTTGCCAGAGGGAAAAGTTCATCCCATGTTCCTGGACTGAAAATCTAATTGTTCCCTTACACCAAAAGGAGAGTACGATAACCCATCAAACTATTGACCTATAAGTCTGATTGATATTTGTTCTAAAGTTTTCCAGCATTCTACTTAATAAACTTTGATTTTGAATAAATACTTTCAGTCCACTATCCAAATTTCAATCTGGATTCTGTCATGGTTTTTCAACAATTGACAATATTTATACATGGTAGAACATTTGATTGAAAAATATCAATTGTTAAGAAAGATTAAACTTTTTGCACCATTTATAGATTTTTCAAATGTATTTCAGTCAGAGCTCAGGGACACTCTATGGGACATTTTACAGGAACATGGGGTGCCTTTAAACATATTGACACCCATTTTTCTTTTGCATTTAAATACCCAAACTGCAGTAAATTATGATAACAAAGGAAGTTTGTCAGATTATTTTGCATCTAATAAGGGGGTAAAACAGGGTTGCCTACTAGCACACCTTCTGTTCAGTATTTATATTGATCTCTTACTGAGTTTTGACACTTCTCTACCTTTGGACTCCCCTAGACTCAATAATATTCCTATACATAATTTAGCTTATGCCGACAATTTAGTCCTTTTTTCACTTTCACCGGTTGGACTTCAAAGGCAAATAAATCAGATTAAAATCAAATGTGAAAAGCTTAACTTAAGGATCAGTCTCACGAAAACTAAAATTATGATTTTTGGTCCTTACCAACATTTTACAAACTTCTTGTTGGGCACAAAACACAGACACAGTATATTCTTATGTTTACCTGGGAGTAAAGTTTACTTCTAATGGTCATTGGACAATACATATCAGAGAGCAAATTGCCAAGGTGAAGCAGTTAGTGAAGGCTCTGCAGCGATTCAGTTTTAAATATGGTGGGCTTTCTGTTGCCCCAGCTATTGTGGCAGGAGAAGCCAAAATTATAACAATTCTCTTATATGGGGCTAAGATATGGGAAATAAAAGACTGGCCTAATCTAGAACTTGTTTTATCTTACTATCACAAATCTATATTGCAGGTCCCAAAAGGCACAGCTAAAGTAAACGTTAGAGCTGAGCTTAGAAGAATCTCAATCTTATACATCCTCAAATTACATATTGTTTCTTATTGGTTAAAAAGTATAAATAATGCATCAAATAGGCTTCCTTTCACTTCTCTGAATGAAAAAGGCAGTGACACACAAGTGGCTTTCATCTCCCTTGGCTCAAAGAACTAATTCTGATCCTGGCTAAAATTGACACTTTACATCTCTGGAGAGATTTTTAACTTGGCACATGTATTGCACTGACCTACAGAGCCAGGTGTAAAGCAAAAATATTTTATTTGGCACAAGAATACCAGATGCAACAAGTAAGACAAAAAAAAAACAAGCTCCTTGGTTTGGTCAAAACAAAATAGACTTATTGATCACAGACTACTGGATCTTTCAATACCACTACAGCCCCAGCAGAGGAGGGCAATTTCCTGGGCAAGACTAGGTATTCAAACTTCTAAATATATGTATTTCAATAAATATTCCTCTTCCCAGAATCCAAAGAAAATGTATGTCCTTGTAATCATGGTTTCTGGAATCATTGTTTCATGTTGTAATACAGTATCCTCTGTACAGCAGGTAGGTAGAAGTAACTTAAAAGATACGTTACTTAAATATGCAAACACATAATTTGATGTACAATTTTTTTTAATGCATCCAATGAATAATGATGAGTCAGAAAGGATTGACAATTTTGCAATCTCTGTAATCAGCTTAAAAAAGAAGAAATTCCTTGGCTATAAAAAGCAGAGGGGTATGTGCTGAATTTATTAAAGACCTTAGGGATCCATATTGTAGTATTGAGACCAATTATGCAATCAGACTATGAATTTACTTAAATGCTAAAAGGATGTGCAATATCTCTCCTGATCTTTTTTGCTATATTGTCTAACGAATACGTATAGTGTTGTCTTTTGTAAATTAATGTATTTTGTTATTGTAATGTCCAGATTAATGTGTCCTGGAAGAACAATAAAATGTTATCTGATCTGATACTGAGATTGAAGGTTTTCAGTTAAAATTGTTAAATTAACTGTACCAGAATTTTTTCCTGTTGCCTTACACATGTGTACTGTGGCAAAAGTACTTTTTACTTTTATTTCATCACTATGGAAGCTATGTACCCTGTTTCTTTTTCATGTAAACTGTAGTTATACATTTTCTAGGCCAACTAGTGCAGTTGCGGCAATTTAAGAGAGCATACCTTAGTAAGCCTCCTTTCTCCCCCAGCAACACTTTTTATTTCTTAGTTTTGCTGACTGCCTCTCTGTAGAACTATGCATCATGCAGAGTTTTTACTTGCTAAATCACATAATTAACACAGACGTTTTCTATAGCGTCATCATATTAGGAGGGCAATGGTTTAAGCCACTTAACTAATACAAGCAGCTCACTGACTGTCTCAGACTGCTGGCCATGGCCAGGTTGGAGCCTTTACCATACTATGAGTTTCCCAGTATTATACAATAAAACAAGGTCCATGTTTTGAACCATGTACCCCGCTCAGCTTTATACAAAGCAGACATTTCATCAGACCTCCCTCGTGCTGCTACTACCTCTGAGAATACCACTACCTTCAATTTGAGGGATGCTACAAGGTCCCCGGGTACCTCTACCACTGCACTCAGCTCCCTTAGCCAGACATATACAGTAACAGCAATCTATATAAGTATTATGTTGCTATATGGCAAACATAGTCTTTATTAGTAATACCTTCTGTATGCAGTTTCAGCACCTCTTTTTATTGCAGGGCTTACATTGCCCTCCTACTCACCGGAGTTCCAATATGGTCTTCCCAGTTACATATGTAATTCCTCTAGTGCTTTTGTAGCACACATCAGAACTCAACAGGCATACTGTACTTCTGTGCAAAAATCAGTTTAATGTCTGCATGACAGTAGCCTTCCTTTCAACTCTCCTCCAGCTCCCTCTTTTTCTTTTTCCTATCTCATATTACTCTTCTTCCTCCTCTACTTTAATGCCCTCCCTTCCCCCCATAGAGGTCTCTATTGTTATCCACTCCGCTACTCTGTTCTAAGATATGAAGCACTGTTCAGTTCTCTTAAATTTATTTTACCATTTATATGTGCCGAGTTACACTTTGATAGCTATTTGCTCCTACAGGAATAATGCTATTACACTCCAGTGGACCTAATATACACTATCTTCCCTTGGTTGTTCATGTAAAATGTTTACATGGAAGTAGCAGTTTTAGATTTATTACAGTTACTTTACAGGTGCTCTGGGAGACATAGTCCAAATTGTAAAACCTTCTCTTAAACATGAGTACTAGCCAAAACATTATACATCCCTTTGAGCTCACATGGGCACCATAGTCCATCAAATATTTAGGGTTTAAAATCACAGCAGCTCAATAACTTCATTTTGGTCACTTTTCAACCTCTCATAAAGAAACTTCAAGAAGACATGGTTTGATGGAAACATGTAAACCTTTCTATGGCAGGAAGAATTTCTGCTATTAAGATGATTGCAGCACCAAAGGTGTTTCATATTTTAGCTAACCTACCTTGAATACTCCCTCAAATGGTTTCAAAACTCAGACTCCATCTAATTGTGGATATCATTTTACAGAAAGAATCAATGCCACGCTATAGCAGAGCCAAGTAAAGAAGCACTGGTCTAAAGGAAAATGGGGTCTTCCCACTTTTATACACTATTGCTTTGCTTTTATTATGGCTCATACCTGAAGGTGATCCAGCCACCCCATGACAATTCCCCAGCCTGGAAAGTAATTGAAACTGTGCTTATGGACAATATGAGCCCTACGATATTTTTAGGCATCTTTCTTTCTAAACCATTTCATAAATGACTTACTACTAAAGGCAATATATGAAGCCTGGACTAAGACAGGATGGTCAGCAAATCTGTGCTGTGGTTTAGGGTCCTGTATCTCTCTTTGGAACAACCCCTTTCTGCGTATTAGTAAAGAAAAGTCTATTGGTTTGACTGGGAAACTAGGATTATACATACTCTTCAGGATCCCTTGGGACCAGATCTCAGAAATGAAAACCAGCAACACAGATATACTCTTCCAAGAACTCATTTCTGGAAGTATTTACAAGTCAGGAGCTTATATATCCAATTGCAAAGGGAGATGTGCACCTGTTGTACTTGTAGCAAAGCGTCTTTAGTTAAATGCCCTAGAATCCCCATCTAGACCTGGATTAAAAAATACAAGGTTTTGCTGGTACTGTACAGAACTGTTCATGATGTTGCCCCTGATGCCTCTATTACCCCGAAACAAAAATAGTAAACTTTGTTAAATTACCAAATTACTAAAATTACTGGGACCCACTCCTGGTGGTTAGCTCATAAGGCCTGTGTAGAACTTCATAGTCTTTTAATACAAAATAAGGTACTACATCAGTGGTATTGTACCCCAGTTTAATTAAAAAGAATGGTCTTCCTTATACAGGATAACTGTTGGAGATGCAATTCTTCTGGAGCAGGACCCCTGCTTATTATGTGGAGCTGTAGCGCTATAAGTCACCTCTGAAAACATGTGATTCAGCATTGCTCTAAGATCCTAAGTATTCCTATTCCCCTCTCTCAGAATTGGTACTACTGGCGTCCTTAGCTGGACTCCAGCTGAAAGACCCTGAAAGACAATGGCTGATGGTAGCTAGTATTGAGACAAAAGGTTGCTCCTCCACCAGAGGACGACCACAAATATATCAGCCTTTCTGAATGGCTTACCTCCCTAGAAGCCCTGGCTAGGTACTCTCGGATGTCTCATTTCTCTCAAAATATTATAAAATCCTATGTGGCTATCTGGGGTCACTATTTAAAATTCCTTGTTACCCATGTAGGAAATCCTAGGACTCCTTTTGGTAAATACTTACTACACCCTCCATGAACAGTCTCTCGGCTCTCGTGAGAGTACCTTTCTCAAGGTATTGCCTTTTTACATACCAGAAGGCAACTATCCTAGTTTTTACAGACCTTATGCTCCTTACAAATTTTTCAAGAAACATAGGGAAGATTTCTGTCCCACAGATGATATCAGGAGATAAGGCCTCCTTGGACCTCTCTCTACTGGATTGAATAATTATTCCTCCTTGTAGAATGTTGTTTTTTCCTCTATTATGAATTAAACTTGATACTATGCAGTCTCAACAGAAGTGGATTATCTGGTACAGTATTGACTTAGAGCCATGATGAATCTCTGTGTTTATGTATGACATTGTTTATATCTGTTTAATATACTTGTCACACGTCAAACCTGTAATGTATTACAAGATGTAATACCTAATGTCTGTACTGATGGAACAATTTTAACCAAAAAAATCAATAAACAAGATTAACTGCGAAAAAAAGTAAGTTATAACTCATCTCTGTTCTGCACAGTGCCCAAAGGGCATGGCCCCAGGTCCTGTAGTTTGCCTTGGGCCATGAAGCTAGGGGCTGGGGGGACAATAAGGCTGAAAAAAATGTAATGCCATATTTCACTCTTTTCTGTGGTTCTTACAGCCTAACAATGAATTAACTTAGTGTTTTGTAGTGAATATTGAGATTATTCATCTCAATTTGCTATCTAATAAACCTGAATTTAATTGAATATTCTGTATACAGCATACAGTATATTCTGTATAGGGGCTGACAGTATTACCTAGAGGTTAGAGTAACAAGCTTTGAATGAGCCCGGTGCATTCAAAAGACCTGGTTTTGATTCTCGAACCTTCACTTCTATACTGTGTGACCCAGAGCAAGTCGTTTAACTGTCCTGTGGTCCCAGGACATGCCTGGAAATTATCCATTGGAAACTATTGTAAATGAGCTCCTAACTCAATGGTGTGTCCTTTAAACATGAATAAAAGTAAAATAAGTAATATATAGAGAATAATGGACATGCAACTGGGTGTTATAATATTTTTTTACACACCCGAGATGTGTGATGACCTATAAACCTTGACAGTGAAGCTCGAGAGGTTTGTAAGGGTCATCACACACGTAAATAGTAAAAACATCCATAGAAACACAGTTGCATATCTATTATTTTATAATTACTGGTTCAAGATTTAGTCCCTTGCTCAGTGTCTCTTGTGGTGCCAGTTTGTCCCCTACCTACAGACACACATGCTCTCTTTCTCTCTCACACACACACACACACAAACTTACACACACACAGTCTTCATTTCTCCTCACTCTCTCAAACTTAATTTTTATTTTAAAAGTGTCAGCCATGGCTTGTACTGAGGTCTGTCCTAGATTTTACTCTGAGATGGTGTCTCCCAGTCTGGAGACATGGCAGGATCAACCAGATATTTCTTTTGTATTTGAATGGCAGGATCAACCAGATAAAGAATAAAAATGAAATAAAGATGGGGAGGATAGTAAACAAAAGCAGCGTGTCTATAAGCAGAAAACTGAGCCGCCATTTTTGTAATACTGTTCAGCCACCCACAATCAGACTGTGAGCCAATGAAGTGGCGCGATACATGAGAGACACACAAAGGACACTGGAGTTAAAAAAAGTTTAGTGAACACCGTAATAACTCGTTTTGGGTTATAATGACTTTTGGAGACCCTTGTAAACAGATTGATAAGGGGTCACCAATAATTATATAATTATTGTGCCCTCATACCGTAGATGTTATTTATTTATGATGCTGAAACATAAGCTTGGGAAAAACCTATAACATTGCATTTCTTGCCTTTTGGTGCCTCCCCAATAGGGAGGCAGTATATGCGAGTGGTTTAAGGCTCTGGCGGCAAATCTGGAGACCTGGGTTTGAATCCCACAGCCCCCACTTACATACTGTATGACCCTAAGCAAGTCTCTTAATTTCCCTGTGCTCCCAAGTTGCACTGGTAAACAAGTTTTCAGCTTAATGTGTCTCACCTGGTTAAACAAATGGAAACAAAAAAAAGGAAAACCTTAATGTGTGCATTGTTGCAGTTATTTGAAAGGATTTTTTTTTACTAGTTCTGTGTACAGTATGTCTCTTTCTATTTTTAGCCTGCATTGTTACATACAGTACTTTGAGCCCCCGGGATAAGGTTCTATATACAATAAAAATTATAGATAGATAGATAATGTTTCAGACAGAGAAAAGGGAACTTTTGATCCCTCCCAGACCTTGTGTTGTACTGCTTTCTGCAGGAGAAAGGTTAATTGTTTCATCGTGAAGGATAGGATGATAACCTAGTGTCCCCAAGCTGGGGATAGTGAAGTGCCCTGGCCAGAAAGAGGGCTCCCTCTGCATCTTATGTTCGAGATTGTTGAAAGGAGACTACTGTTATTATTCCCTGGATTGGCAGGTCTGAGTCTTGCTCTGTTCCTTTCTGCATAGACCAGGGAAACCTGGGTGTTCTGGGGGGAGGGGCAGAGCATGACTCACTTGGCTAGCAGAGAGGAGAACATTGGGCTTGAACATGCTTGAAGATAATGCCCAGACCCTGTTATGGAATCCTCTTTTTAGTCATATAACTTGTCAAATGAAGCCGTGCTGGGCTAGGGATTGATAAATAACTGGCACCCTTCAACTCCACTATGCATTTATTGCATGTCAGCAGGAAGGTTCAGCCCACCAGTGCATCAGTAGCACTACTACCTGTGATGCTGGTGACCCGGTTCAGTAAAATTCTTTCGTCATCGGAGGGCCAGCCAGTAGGAACATTCTCCTCAAGCACCTACCCTGATCCATCAGAAGGTAAGATTGGCCTCTGAATGACCCTGCTCCTAGCAGTTAATCCAGGGATGTAAAATAGAGAGGTAAGTCCTGGAGAAGGCAGGTGATGGGGCTAGATGAGTAGGGTAGGACCCATTGGAGCCATCTGTTATGAAGAGGAAAGCATAGACATTAAAAAAAATGTCAGCAAGGAAAACTGTGCAATTAGCCCTCCATTATGTTGGGCTTTTTGTAAAAATCTGAAACAACTTTTCAGACCTGTTGTACTTGAAAGTACATTTATTAAAATTCATAGACATGGTCAAGGCAGAACATAGTAACAACCCTCCACCCAACAACGTTTCTCATGGCACCATGCGTGCTTTGTTAATGTACAGCAAACTGTAGGTTCATAGTCCTTTTATATACAAAACTTCTAAAGTGACAGTGTGTAAGTCCATATAACAAGTATATGGGAATACCTAATATACAGCTCCAGTTCAAGGAGGATATATATATATGTAAAAGGAAGACATTCAAATGCATAAAACAAATCTTCAATGAAAACAGCGCATTTATACTGTATATACTACACACAGTAAGAGACATTCTTCAAAAGCTGAAACAGAAAAATATACGTAATAAAGTTACAGAAAGAAGCCAATAATTTGTACAATCAGATAACACCTTTGAGCTAGAGCCAATGGCAGCTTGTGCTGATTGCCGGTGTTCTAGGGACCCTGCACCTGATTTACTATCGGGTAGGGTTCTGTCAGCAAAGTCCTGAGGCTTGCAGTAACCATGGCCATGTGACAAACAGACAGCACCTCTCGAAGTTGTGCCACAGGCCACGGAGCCATGTGGCAATAGAACCATAGACCACAGTCCCTGGTGGCTAGTGGCTCCCTTGCTCTGATCCCCTTGTTATACAACAAAAACATGTCTCTGGTGGTCTAGCAGACCCCCCCACCAGCCCTGATCTGCCCATATAAAAAAATATCATTCACTAGTAGTCTAGTGGAAATCTCTGCCTATCCCTGATGTGCTCTTATCATTAAAGATACATTTCCCAGGTGGTCTAGTGGCCCCCCACCCTGGCAGGAAGTGCTCTACCACCCTGCTTCTCCCTGTCCAATCCACAAGACTGCAGCGGGCACAGCCCTCTACTCTCCACCACGGCTGGCTGCAGACTGGGAGGTCAAGCAGTGTGGTACTATATGCAGTACACACTCACTGACTGACAGTCAGTCAGTGAGTGCATACTGTATATAGTATGTGCTCCTTGACAGTTCAGTCCGTGGCCAGCTGTTGTGGAAAGTGGAGGCTGTGTTGGTCATAGGCTCCAGGAATGGGATAGGGGATCAAGGTGGTAGCTGCCTGCAGGGCTGAGGAAGCCACCTATACCACCAGGAAATATATCTTTATATGATAAGGGCACATCGGGATGGGGGGTCTGTTTGACCACCAGGAAATGATTTTTATGCAGGCAGATAGGTGCTGGGGGTCCTCTAGACTACCAGGGATGTGATTTTGTGATAAACAGGGACTGGGGCTGGAGGGACCACTAGACCACCAGGAAAATAATTTATTAGGTTTGCGCCCAGGCATCTAGCTTCACCTGAGCTCTTTCCTTCTAGCTTGCTTGAAAGGACAGAACTAAAAACCTTGCCAGAGTAAGGGAAAGGATTAAGACTTTTGGCCAGGTGGATTTACTGTGTGTTGTTGTTTTTATTTTGTACTCACAGGGATTGTTACTGTTTGTTGCTAACATTTTATTTCTTTATTTTTCTCTGATTCAAATTGCTGTTGCTGGGTATACCTTCTGCTGCATTATTACAAGGTGTACCTACAGGTATGTGCTAACAGATTACTGCTGTAATCTTCTGATTCAAAGTGTCTTTTAAGAGTATATCTTCTGTTACTGCTTTATTTTTCTCAGTAGCAAAGTGTTTCTTACAGGGTATATCTTCTGTGAAATTATTACAGGTGGTGCTTAAATTTTTGTGACTTTTATCATTAGGCTAAGCAAAATTACTGCTTGCCCCTATTTTATTTATTTCTTTTTGCTGAAGAGGTTTTTTTTGTCTCAGAGGTGTTGCAGTCTCCTTCTCACATTGAAGACAGGGAGAGTGAGAAAGCAGCCACAGCTTCCTTGAATCAAGGAGGTTATTTTCTAGACTACACTGTACTGAATTATTACTTTTTGGACCTGTGTAAGTAACTAGTATTGATTCTGTTTTGGGGGTGGAATTTTCTTAGTTTTAACTTTAATTTGCCTGGGAGGAACTGTAACTGGGAGATATTTGTAGTCAGTTGTGACTAGACCTGTTACTTAGCTTTTGTGAAATAGGTGTCTGAAAGGAAGGAAGGCACTCCCTGGGAGGTGGTAAGAGCTGTAGGTGATTGTTTCTGGACAGCATAGGAAATTACTCCCACCCACCCTTCCCCTCACCACACCCACCACAAGCACATAACTTCCTTTATAGCAGGGTCTCTGACATCACTTCCTCAAAACTGCTAACAACATACACCTGTTCATATCCTTAAAGGCACAGCACATTGAATAGGGGTAAAGACACTCACAAGCCTGCACACACTAAACAAGAACAAAAACAAAAAGCATCTGTAACAGGAAGGGACACAGACATGTGGGAGTGGTGCAATGCATTGGCTGTGGAGCAGCAGTCTTCTGGGAGGCATTGTGGAAACTAGCGTAGAATGCCCTATTTTGTAGGCACCTCTCTGGTAAGAGGGAGGAAGTTGTTCATCTCCATGCTGACCTGGCAAGGATTCAGGAAACCTGCTACCCCACCCAGGGACCACCCAGGCCACTGCCACTACCTCAGAGATTGCCAAGAAAGAGGAGTGATTGGACCACAGTGGGCTCAGGGAGGGTGAGGGTGAGGGTGGTGGAACAGAGGTGCATCCCTCCAGTTGTGCCTCTCAACAATTAATTCACCACTCTGGCGAAGCATGGTTCCTCTATGGAGGAACCTGCAGTGCAGACCAAGGAGGATGCTGGGTACCTCCATAATGGAGACCCACAGGAGGGTGGTCCAGGACCCCACAGGGGAAGGAAATAACTCCTGGTGGGAGACTCAATTGTTAGGAAGGTAGAACTGGGGGAGGGAGGGGAAAGTGAGGTAAGGTGCCTGCCCAGTGCCAAGGCTTCCAGGAACAGTAAATGAATCCTCAGGATTGTGGGAGCAGCGGCAAAGAAGAGGGAGCTAAATGTCATTATCCACCTACGGACGAATGACCTGGCTGAGAATGGGATCAAGGCAGTTCAACAGGAGTTTGTGGAGTTGGGGAGGGGCCTTAGACAAGTAGCGCACATGGTAACCTTCTCAGAAGTGCTACCTGTCTATGGCATGGATGAGGCTAAGGCACTCTGCACCTTGGGATTCAATGACTGGTTGAAAAGTTGGTGCAGAGCTCAGGGATTTGGCTTCATTGGGAACTGGAGCTCCATCTGGAGGGATGCAGGCCTATACAGGTGCAATGGTCTGCATCTATCTTGGAGGGGAACCAGGATCCTAGGTGATAGGTTTAAATACTTTAGTGGCAAACATTTAAACTAGCTAAGGGGGGAGACACTGAAGAGGAGAAGGGAAATCCTTGCCCCCCCCAAAAAATCAGGGTAATTAGTGAGGTAAACACCAAAATAGAGAAGTCGATTGGGAGAAGGGAAGAGGTAAATGGAGAAAAAGACAAATGCAATAGGGACAGGGATGGGGCAAAAAGAAATAAAGCCATAACAAAATGGAGGATAATGAGTACCAATGCTCGTAGTCTAGGTACAAAGCTCCCTGAAATGGCGGCCTTGATGGAAGAGGGATGCATGAATATTGGGGCAGTCACAGAAACATGGTACATAGAGAACCATGACAGGGATGTCAACATATCAGGGTACACAATCTACAGAAGGGACAGGGATGGAAGAAGAGGAGGAGGAGTAGATCTCTATGTAAGGGAAGGGATAAAAGCAACAGAACTAAAGGGTAAACAGGGAGGAGAGGTGATGCTGTGGATCACCCTGGAGACTGGAAATGGCTCCACAATCTGCACAGAGGTTGTATACATACCCCCGTCTCAGGGGGAGGAAATGGACAAGGAAATGATAGAAGGCATTCTTGGGATGGCAGAGAAAGGGGAGATATTGCTGATGGGGGACCTGAATATGCCAGATGTTGACTGGAGCACCTTTGCTGCAGCCACATCCAAGAGCAGGGCCATTCTCGATGCCCTACAGGGGGCATGCCTCAGACAGCTAGTTTTGGAACCCACTCAGAGAGAGCAATCTTAGACCTGGTACTCTCAAATGGGGATGGAGAGAGGATCTCTGATATTGAAGTGGGTAGCCATCTGGGAACAAACGACCACCAAACATTGCGGTTCATGATAAACTTAGCTGTAGAGTCAAGCCACACAAAAGTGAAGGTACTGGACTTCAGGAGGGATGATTTTGTCAAAATGGGAGAGTGCCTCAAAAAAGCACTAGCAAACAGGCAAGAAGGTGTGGTGGAGCAACAATGGGGAAACATCAAAACTGCCATCACAGAGGCAACAAGTCTTTGTGTGAAGCAAATAAACAAATCAAAATGAAAGACAAAACCACAATGGTTCTCAAAAGAAGAGGCGGGGAAGGTAAGGGAAACAAAGATAGCATTCAGGAAGTATAAGGAAACACAGAAGGAGCAGGACAGAGAACTGTACCAGTTAAAGCAGAAGGAAGCGGGTAAGGCAGTCAGAATAGCAAAGGCCCAAACCGAGGAAAAGATAGCCAACTCGGTTAAGAAGGGGGATACAACCTTTTATAGGTATATTAGGGAGCAAAAAAAGACTAAGGAAGGGATACTGAGGCTGAACAAATTGGAAGGTGGTTGGGCAGAGAGCGACAGTGAAAAAGCAGGGATACTGAACGAATACTTCTGCTCAGTATTCACAACAGAAAAGCAGGGGGAAATACCTAATCTGTTCAATAGAAGCACTGTGGATAGGGGGGTTGATATTAGTCCTTTCACAGAAAAAATGGTTCTGAAAGAACTCTTAAAACTGAAGGTGGATAAAGTAATGGGGCCTGATGGGATTCACCCCAGAATTTTTAAAGAACTAAGGGAAGAACTACTAACATCACCGACTACCCTTTTTAATAAATCATGGGAGGATGGGGTGGTACCTGAGGACTGGAGGAGGGCAGATGTGATTCCCCTTCACAAAAGTGGGAGCAAGATGGAGGCAGGAAACTATAGACCTGTCAGTTTGACCTTAGTGGTAGGGAAAATGATGAAATCACTTCTGAAGGAAAAAATTGTTGAGTACCTAGAGGCCAGTGGGGCACAGGACCCAAGGCAGGATGAATTCACAGCAGGAAGGTCATGTCAGACAAATCTAATTGATTTCTTTGACTGGGTGACCAAAGCAGTAGACCAGGGAGGGGCTGTGGACATGGCCTACCTAGATATTAGCAGGCATTTGACACAGTCCCACACAAAAGATTAATAAACAAATTAGCCAGTCTGGGAGTGGGTCCTAGGGTGGTAGCCTGGGTAAAACACTGGTTGGACAACAGGACACAGCTGGTAATAGTAAATGGAGTCCACAGTGAAGAAAGGAGGGTTACTTGTGGGGTACCACAGGGCTCAGTATTGGGGCCGGTCCATTTTAATGTCTTTATAAGTAACATTGCAGAGGGACTGGAAGGGAAAGTATGTCTCTTTGCAGATGACACAGAGATCTGCAACAGGGTTGATACACAGGGTGGGGTGGAACGGATGAAAAGGGAATTGGCAAGGTTGGAGGAATGGTCAGATGTATGGAAGCTTAGATTCAATGCAAAAAAGTGCAAAGTAATGCACCTGGGAAACAAAAACCCAGGGTAAGAGTACACAATGGGGGGTGAGATACTGACAACAATAAAAATGAAAAGGGACCTGGGGGTAATCATATCAGATGACCTAAATGAGGACCAAAAATGTGAGAAGGCATTAAGGAGGGCTGGGGATACTGGGATGCTTAGGAAAGGCATCACCAGTAGAAAACAGGAAGTTGTTGGCCCTCTGTACAGACAGTTGGTAAGACCACATCTGAGTACTGTATATGTTCTGGAGACCCTATCTCCGTGAAAGACATAGACAGGGTGGAGGCTGTCCAGAGGAGAGCAACCAAAATGATGCAGGGTCTACATCAGAAGACATATGAAGAAAGACTAAAGGAACTAAAGATGTATAGCCTGAGGAAAGGAGAAGTGGGGAACATGATAGAAACTTTCAAATACCTCAATGGAATCAACAAAGTCCAAGAGGGTAGCATCTTTCAGAAAAAGAGATGTGCAGAAACAAGGGGCACAAATTGAAGATAGAGGAGGACGGCTCAGTGGTAATGTGAGAAGTATTTCTTCACAAAGAGGGTTGTGGATACATGGAACAGCCTTCCTGAGAAGGTTGTAGAGTCAAAAACAGTGGGGGAATTCAAGAATGCATGGGACAGACATAAGGCAATTCTAGTGGGGGGGTAGGAAGAAGTAGGCTATTGGTTAACTCAGATCTGCAGCTTATCCATTAGGTAGGGAAATGGGCAGACTAGGTGGGGCAAGCGGTCCTTATCTGCCATCAAATTCTATGTTTCTATGTTTCTATTACATGGGCATATCAGGACTGGGGTTCCACTGGACCTCCAGAGATTATCTAATTTTATTAAGATGGGGTCAGGGCTGGGGGTATCTGGTAGACCACCAGGAATGTGATTTAGTTAATGATAGGGAAGTGGAGCTGGGGAGGGGGGACTGTGGCACATTGGCACACAGCCAACACCCTCCCAGAGGATACACTCTGGGCAATTCTGTAGATCAACCTTGGCTGGTCTAATGGTACTTAGAATTTTGTCCTCTAGGAGGATATTGTGATTCCTGATTTAGGGGATATGGCAGCTTGAGTCTGCCACAGGCCCCATATGCTGTGGCCCATTTAGTGGTGCAAGGCTGGTGCAAGTCCCCTTTGGTGCACTCAGCCTGTGTTTGATGCAGGCTGCTTTTGCGAATCACTCCCAGTGCATCTTGTGGCACAAGCTGCACTTTGCACAACTCCTTGTGGCACAAGCCTGTTGTGCCTCTCAGGGAAGTCTTGTGAATCGGGTCCTATGTGCCTTGGTTCGTAAGCAGTCACCTGCAGAATGGTATTTTGATCAGTATGTTTCCTACATAGGTTACTATTCAAATTACCTTTTCCATCCTTATAGATACTAAGATCTAGGAATTCATTCTCCACCGTGATACTCTTTAGGTTGAATCTGAAATTGTTATTGGGATCAGCTTCCTTAAATAATAGATACATAGACCATTTTTGGGTGCTCAGTCGGCAAATTGTTTACTAACAAAAACTTTACATATTTTCTTTACCACAGATACATTGTATTCCATCACATGACTGTAAATGTCATCTCCTTTCTAATGAAATTTTATTCCTTGGATGCACATCCGAGCCACCCTCTATCGACCATCTGGGTGCGCACCCCCAAGGCGCAAACATGTCTGGGTGCACACCGAGTCCGTGTTCCTTCTTTTTGTCCTAGCCCAGTTCTCCCTAGGCCCCTTATTCTTTAATCTGTGCCCCCAATTATTCTTTTCCTCCCGTTCTATTTTCCACTCCATCCTTTTCCAGCCACCCATTGTTGTTTACCTTCAACAGGCCACCCATGGACAGTTCCACCAGTTTCGTCCAACGACTACACGAACTATTGGGTGGGTGGGTGGGCAATATATCTTGCAAAATTAGAAGGGGTCAGTTCCTTCTCTCTCCTATAAACCTATGTCTTTTGGCATGCTTTGGCTTCCACCAATCTTTCACTCCCGTCTTTCTCTCCACACACTTTTATGCCTACCCTCCTCCCAGAATCCCTTGCTATCCCTTAATCCCCCCACCCTCTCTCTTTTTTCCTCTTTAAGACTGGCACCTAGTCAGGTCAGGTGACCCTGACAATAAATGTTGTTGTTTATTCTGGCAACACATTTTGTCATGGGATCACCTTCCCTAAATAATAGACACATAGACCATTTTTGGGTGCTCAGTTGGCATATTCTTTATTAACACAAACCTTACATATTTTCTTTAGCACAGATACATTGCATTCCATCAAGTGACTGTAAATGTTATCTCCTTTTTAATTAAACCTTTAGTCCTTGGCTGCACACCCGAGTCACTCGCTGTCAGCCCTCTGGGTGCAAATCCCAAGGTGCCAACACAGCTACAGTAGGTGCATACCCAGTTCCTTCTTTTTGTCCTGGTCTAGTACACCCTGGGCTCCTTGTTCTTTAATCTGTGACTTCTTTCCCCTTCCCCCTCCAACTGACTTTATCCTCTGTCCTCCAGTAGCCCATCTCCAGCTACCGTGATGGATGATGGGCTCTGCCCCCCATCTGCCTCCCCTTGATCCACTCCTATAGAGCCCCCTCCAGCTGCAAATTGAATGAATCTAGTCCTACACCCATCAGATGCACCCCATCTGGCCTGTACAGCCCCACACATTCATGGGAAATGTCCTGATGTGTAATGATCAACCCCTCTATTTCTCTAACCATGGCTGCTACTTTCCAATTTAACCTCTTCCTAGCCCCCTTGATAGCCTTCACATCTCTTGCATGTCACCATACCCTCCATGTCACTATCTCAGACCATCCAATTATCACCCCTGGACATCACTTTCTAATTGTATCTAAGTCCCCTTTTACCTCACACATCATGCCAACCAAGGACTGCCCCCCCCAAAGTTGTTGCCCCACAAATTAATTATTAACACATTCAGCTTGGGAAGCTTCAACTTCAGATCCTCTAATACAGTCAGCACTCAGATATCCAACCCAATCTGTTCCCATCATCATAGATGGATATCTGAGTGGGACAGCTCTCTGACTGTGGATTCTATGGCAAATATAGCTAAAAGTAGCTTACCCACAGGGATGAAAAATGAGTGTGACAGATAAGTGAGAGGTGGATAACAAGTGCTGACTGTAATAGCAATAGCTGGGCCCACTGCATGCCCCAGACACCCTTTAAATTCACCTTTGCTGTTCCCTAAATCAGCTGCAGCTGTCTCAGCCAGACCTTACTACTTCTTTTCTTTCTGCTCAGTAAATGAATGAGTGACGACAAATCCATACACTTTTCCACTTGGCCGGATCTGGAGGAACACAAATGAGAATTAGTTAGCGTATTTCTCTAATGTACCTTTTATAGCTCACAGAGCTCCATCTACCCAACTGTTTTATTGCTGATACCAACTCCACTTTTGCAGCTGTCTCTGAGGCTGCCCCTATCCAAAATGAATGAGATGAAAAACTTGCCACATCCTCCCCCAAGAATTCTAAGCCTTTTTTCAAGACTGCCACCAGCTGGTAGCTGGTGACAGGATCTGCATTCCCATGCACAAACAATGGCTCCCTCCCTGATCGTTTATCTGCCCTGAATCTCTACAAAGCCCAGAGTGTGCAAACCTGACTTCTTGCCTGTTTCTTCATTGTCACTGGTACCCCGTTCCCTGCCAGATCTGTCTTGGACCTGCTCAGCCACAGCTTGACCCTCTCATCGAACCATTGTACCTCCTCCCCTAACAACCCCTTGTGACACCTTCTGCCATCTGCAGCAACCATTTCACTGACCCAAAATTCACCATTGAACATTACCAAAAATACTGCTGAAAAAACACATTCCGCATAGTGTGAGTATCGTATAGTCACCAATGCTCACACTAACCTGCCAAGCAAATGCTCTGAAATCAGGTGTCTACCTTCCAGACTCCTCCCTTTAATCCATTGCCATCACTGCATCACCCTCCTGACCACTGTACTTTTACAAGGTTCCCCCCACCCCTTTAAGCTGCACACCAACCCCACAGCTGCTAAGTGGATCCCCATGGAGGAATGGGCTATCCCCCTTCCCATTTCTGAATTAAAATCCTCATTACCTGCCCTTCCATTACTGGCCCACTTACCTCCATTCTGGCCTACTTTCTGAAAACCTGAAACACGTGCCATGATTCCTCATATGCCCTCAGTGTGCTCCTTCCAACCAGTCTCCCATAATTGTCTTGGGACCACTGTTCAGCAATGTTCTTATTACCATGTGGCCCCCTCAGGCCACTTGCCCCCTGTTTCAGGAGTCCTCTTCTTGGGTCCTCCACATTTTGCTCCTGCCACTTTCCTCTTTCCTGATTTCTTGGGTGGCTCCTCCTTCTCCTTGGCTACCTCCAGCATTGCCTGCACCTGCTTCATCTTTTCTGTTGCCTGCTGAACCGCTACTGTCTGGGAGATCACTTTCTGATTTCTCAGAGCCACATCTGCTAAATCAAATAAACTAACAAAGTCCTTTTCCATTAGACCCATCACACTCCACTTTTTTGCCTTTTTGTCATGTGCCCCTTCCCAAAACCCTAAGGACAGGGCTCTTCCTGCTGGTTGCTTATACCATACACACTCTATCCCTCTTTGTTCTATCTGTGCATTATTATCTTTGTATGGTTTATTTTTTTCTTACATCTTTGCAATGTGTACTTAGCATCCTTGATCCTGAAACTGCAATGCTATCCCCAGCCGCACACCTGTCCCATTCAACATGCACTTTTCAGAGCACCTTCTCCCCCTATGGAGATAATTGCTGCTGCCAAAAATCCCAACACCCTCCATATCCCTCCCTTTGCTTAGACTTTGTTGTTATTATTTTTATTAGGGCTGGGTGGACTGTTCAGCCCAAGATCTGAACCCTGGATCAAATCCATAATCCATGGACCCAGATAAATATTGACTTTACCACAGAAATCCAGTTCCAGGTCCATGGAGTGCCATTCAGTGTACTGTTGCCATCAGGATGCTGTTGGAATACTCGCTTCATGCACAGGTGGCTGGCAGCATCCAATCAGGCAACAGAGCAGAATAATCAGTCATGTGACACAGTAACAGAATATAACCATGGTGAGTGCACAACATGGGCCCAGACAAGGTGAAGGACGTTCAGAATAGCTTGTGCTGCCGCAGAGCAGAGCCAGACACACTACAGTTGCACACTGCAGAGAGAAAGAAAAGAAATATAAATACAAAAAAAATTTATTTTTGAAGTGGAGCCGAAGGGGAGCAAAAAAAGAGAGGAGAGAGAAAGGAGACTTACTGGGGCAAGGGGGGGAGAAAGTTATAATTGGGGGAGAATGAGAATGGAGAGGAATCCAAGGAGGGACTGGGAAAGAGATAGTGGTGGATGGCTGCAGGAGGGAGGCAAGGCAAATAAAAGGCAATGTGGTAGTGTGCTTCAGGGCAAGGCAGGCTGGCAAAATAAATCTTTGACATGTGCCAGCCAGAAACTGAATCCAGAAGATCCTCCAGATGAGAGAGAGAGTGAGAGACTACTGGGTGCCGTAGAAAAATGTTACAGCTATAGAAAATCCCAAATAAAAGTTTTTTTTCTTTTCTTGGCCTCAGACAGTGTGGCTGTGTGTCCACTGAGCAAGGGCAGGCTGGAAAAATCTTTGACTTGTGCCATTCCAGATCCAGAGGAGAGAAGGAGAGACTACTGGGGGCCCAAGAGGAATTTTACAGTGCAAGAAATCCATAAACATTTGTTTTCTTTTCTTGGCCTCAATGTGGCTGTGTAGTACAGGCCAGGGCAAGGGCAGGCTGGCATAATAAATCTTTGAGTTGTGTCATCCAGCTCCAGAGGAGCAAGAGAAACTATGGGGGGAGGGCAACCATGAGAAATGTAACAGTCCCAGATATCCCAAATAAAAGTTTCTTCTTTTTTCCTGGCTTCAATGTGGCTTTGTGTACAGGGCAAGGGCAGGCTGGAAAAATAAATCCTTGACTTATAACATTCAAAGGAGAGAGAGAGAGAGAGAGAGAGAGAGAGAGAGAGAAGAAACTGTGGGGGTGGGCCAGTAGAAATTTAACAGTGCCAAAAATTTCAAATAAAAGTTTCTTTTTCTCCTGGCTTCAGTGTGGCAGTGTGTAAAGAGCAAGGGCAGGCTGGCAAGATAAATCTTTAACTTGTGCCCTCCAGATGGGAGAGAGAGAGAGAGAGAGAGAGAGAGAGAGAGGACTATGGGGGAAGGGGGCCCAAGAGAAATTTAACAGTCCCAGAAATCCCAAATAAAAGTTTCTTTTTTCCTGGCTTCAGTGTGGCAGTGTAAAGGGCAAGGGCAGGCTGGCAAGATAAATCTTTAACTTGTGCCTCCAGAGGGTAGAGAGAGAGGGGGGGACTACGGGGGAAGGGGGGCCCAAGAGAAATTTAAGAGTCCCAGAAATCCCAAATGAAAGTTTATTTTTTTCCTGGCTTCAGTGTGGCTGTGTGTTTTATAGGGCAAGAGCAGGCTGGCAAAAAAAATCTGTGACTTCTGCCATCCAAAGGGAGAGAGAGAGAGAAAGAGAGATTGCAGGAGGTCCAACAGAAAAGTACCAGTCCCAGAAAAAATTCCAAATATTTTTTTTTCCTGGCTTCAGTGTGGCTGTATGTATAGGGCAAGGGCTGCTGGCAAAATAAATCTTTGACTTGTGTGCCATCCAGAGGGGGGAGAGAGAGAGAGAGAGAGATTGGTGGGAGGGGCACAAGAAATTCAACAGTCCCAGAAATCCCAAATAAAAGTTTTTTTTCCTGGCTTCAGTGTGGTTGTGTTGTAAGGGCAAAGGCAGGCTGGCAAAAAAATATTTGACTTGAAGCATCCAGAGAGAGAGAGAGAGAGAGAGAGAGAGAGAGAGAGAGAGAGAGAGAGAGATTGTGAGGAGGGCTGAGAAATTTAAAAAAGCTTTTTTTCCTGGCGTCAGTGTGACTGTGTATTGTGAAGAGCGAGGGCAGGCTGGCAAAATAAATCTTTGACTTGTGTCATCCAATCACAGTCACTTGTTGACATTCATTCATGATTTCATGTATTAAAAAAACAACTTTTTGGACTAACAAGAAACAAGTTGATGTGCCTGTTCTGCTGGCAGTGGGTGGCCCAGGGGATAATCTGACTTTGTGACTCATAGCAGTCTGTTTACAATACAAAACAAATAAGGTACACATAAGTGTCATCATCATCATCACTCATTTCCCATTATTCCTCCTTATCATTAGTTTTATAGTATATAAACATTATGTATAAACATTAACCAACCCCAGTGTGGGACTGTGCTGCATACGGCCATGCAACAGATATGTCTGCACCTCCAGTTCAAATTCTGAGTCACAATTAACAGTTGCTGAATTTTGTCACTGAACAGTAACTGTAGGAGTCAGATCAGGTAATCTTAAAAGGAAGTATTGGTGGACTGCTATGCTGCCGGTGTGCTGTGTACAGTCACAAGTCACAACAGTAAATTTGTCCCTGGCCTGTGGATGTGGTTGGGAGTCATCATCAGAAGGACATCATGTTAGTTAGAGCAATCTTTTTGACAGGTTAGAATACTAAAAAAAATTTATCAAGTGTTGATGAGGCGCATTCTATTTCTTAGTTAGGCAGTGGCACTGCAAAAGACAGCAATCAGCATGAAAAGGGAAAGCAAAATCAAACCACAAAAAGTGATCTTTTCATGCCTAAGGTTTTGTTTTCCAAGTGAATGCTTGAATCCAAAAAGGTGCATCTCTTGGACTATCATCAGTCCCAAGTAAAAAAAAAAAGTTATGTAGTTAAAACCAAAGGCTTGGTGGGTACCACCCACGGAGGCACCGAAAGGTATGAAACAATTGCATACTATGCTACTGCTAGTTCCTCATACAATTCTTCTGAGGTTGAACCTGATGAGGGTAATACTAATAATAAATATGAAGAGCATGATCAGGCAGCACAAGGTTTACTGGAGGGGATGGAAATTGCAGATGAGGAAGAAAAAGACAGAAATGTTTTGGTTGTTGGGGGGGGGGCAATAGGAATAAACAACAAGAGGAACAGGCCCCCAAAAAATCTGAGGGGGTTACCCCCTGAAAAGGTGACTGAGGTGTTGTGCCTTCCTGGGAAAAAAACTGAAAAAAATATCATCTTTTGTTTGGTCATACTTCTCCATTAGTGCTTTCAGTGAGTTGGTGGCAACATGTGCTATTTGTAAATGGCCAGTCAGCAGGAGTAAAAAGAGAGGAGTGTTGGGAACTTCAGCACTGAAAAGGCAGCTACACAGATGTTATAACATTACTGAGATCTCCAGTTGTGGGTCTTGAAGAGAAAGTGACAGTGATAGCTCTCTACACTCAGGGGTTACTCCTATAGATGAAAGCAGTGGCAACACCCTCAGCACTACTGAAACACTTCCACCACCACTTCCTCCCATTAAAAGGACTCCTCCTACTATTACTGAAAGTGACCATGTGGTCAAAAGCCTTCCTTCTTCACAGAGACACCTTACCATCTCAGAAACATATGAGTGTAAAGCCAAATATGCCTTGACTCAACTTGTTGCTGTTACATTAACCAAACAAATTTCAGAAAAGATAGCTGTTGTTTTGCTACCATATAATGTGGTTGAACATATAGGCTTCAGGTGGCTACTTGAGTACCTCAAACCTTAATACAGCATACCATCCTGGAAATACTTCTTGACAACAGGGATTCCAGATGTTTACAAAGTCATATATAAAAAATTAAGACCCGTCTTGTGCAGTGCTGTTCGGAGGGTGGTGCATCTCACAACAGATATCTAGACAAGCTGTCAGCCTGAACCCTTCATGTCTGTCATGGTACGTTGGGCATGTTTCAATAATTCAAGTCGGGCTGGAGACAGCGAAGCATCACAGTTTGCTTTTCTAACAATGTTTTATTTTCCATCTGAAAATGCCTCATACAACATCAAGTGAAGAGCTCCAAAAACCAATACAGCAATGGCTCACTTCACAGGGACTGTCAGTTGGCTTTATAGTTGCAGATAATGGGTCCAACATAAGGAACGCCTTGGCGGAGGGGTGCTTTGTTCACATCTGCTGCTTTGCGCAATGCTTAAATTTAATATTTCATGGTTTTCTCAATGATGACAGAGAGATAAAGGCACTCATTAGCACTGCTAAAAAATAGCACTAATTTCAATTACTCAAGCAAAGTCCATCACTTGTTTGAAAAAATACAGCAGGAGTACAGTTTACCTTTACACAGACTGATCCAAGACATGGGGTGAGTTAAAAAACTTTGAAATTAACTCACCCCATCAGCCTAGCAGCTTTTAAATCTCTATATCTACATCATAATAAGGAGTCCTGTGCCTGCCTACCCTAAATAGTGACTCTTATAAGTCCAAGCACACTCTTATTACTACTGTTAAAAGACTGATCACATCTATAATCGACTCTTCCCTCCCCCCTTTTTCTACCCTCATATCTGTCCCTTCCACATTCCTTTGACCCTGGTTCCAGCTCTAAATTCTCCATAACGTATCACTATATATCTTTTTATATTAGGTTTTATTTGTGTTTGGTGCACCTGATATGTATATTTCTTTACTTTTATGAAAAATTGTGTCCTACCCAAAAACTAGCTGTGTCTTCTGTTCCAAACATATACTACTGTCAATGCTACCTGCTGATACTTTGTATATACTGTATTATTGTATCTCACCTTATTTGTATTATTACTATTTTCTTGTGTGTTGCATCCCATGTATATTGTCCCTTGTTACTTGTTAACAAACCCAAGTCCACCTTGAAAATGAGCTTGCTCAATGGTGATCGCCTGGTTAAATAAAGACTTTGATTGATTGATTGATTTCTACTCAATGGAATTTGACCTGTTCTATGTTTTAAAGGCTGCTGGAACAAAAGAAAGCTGTCAGGCAATACACCTGGGAAAATAAAATTGGTGATGCAGACGTCTATATTACTCCACCACATTGGGCCATGCTGGAGTTTCTTATTGTACTGCTCTAGCCATTTGAGGAAATCACCAGGGAGGTTAGTGCAAACACAGCAACTCTCATCCAGATGATATCCCTAATAAAAATGTTAAAATTCAGACTGAATCTGATTAAGGAAAAGTTAGAGACGCAAGACAGTTCCATGATCACATAGGCTGCCAGTGGTGCTGCTGACATTTGCAGGTTGTCCCCCAGAATACAAGATCTAACAAGTCATATGATCAAAAAAGCTGAAGAAGATGACAACCTATGTAAAATGCTTCATTCTGCATACTACAATAAAACAACAATGTTGGACCCACGATACAAATCGAAGCAACTATTGAGTGATGATGATGACATTTGTTTCGAGATACACAAACAAGAAATAATTGACAAGGTGTGTGCTGTCATGGAACAGAGTACAACAGCTGCACCACATTCAGAATCTTCTTCATAACACATAAGAGCATCAGGTGACCCATCCTGTAGTGTTGCAGCATTTTCTCCCTCTTCCTTCTCCTCAGCCACTGCAGCTAAATTTTCTTCTTCACCATTAGCCAAACATAACACTGGTCCACAGTTACTTGGTTAAGTTTCATGTCTCTGGAGTCACTTACAAGATGTAATTGTAACATTTTCTTCATCTGCATCTTGTAACACAGCCTCAACACAGATCATTATTGAGATGTACCTGGCAGAGTCCCATATCAGCTGGAATGCTGATCCTTTGAAATACTGGAATTCCAAACAAAATATGTGGCCTGCTTTAGTAAACATTGCAATGAAGTACATGAATTGCCCTCTGACTAGCATCTGTTCAGAATGATTGTTTAGTTCAGCTGGTAACATCATTACTGATACACAATCCTGTTTAACACCAGAAAACACCAGAAAATGCTGAGCGCCTGACATTTCTGAAAGTCAACATTCCTCGCTTTAATTTCAAATATGATGCCTGAATAAAACGTACACAGATTGCTCTGAGCAGGCCCTATCCATGAAACACTTTCAAGAGAATTAGTGCCTGTGGTGAAATTCTTTTGTGAATAAGGTCTACTACATGAGGTAGTAAATCACAGCAAAATGTAAGGTTAGGACGGACTAGGCCAGGCCACTATAACTTGAATGATCACTTGAGCAGCACAGAATAGAAAACAAAATAATAACATCAGTGGTTTCAGAGTCCAAATATAGGAAGCAACTGCATTTCATTCACAAACTTGCTTGGTGGTACCAGGTACCACTAACTGATCTGGAAGGTAGGGTACTGCTGTCTACTACGACTACTACTATTATCACTTTTTGTCCTCATGAGTCATGACTACTTGTCACTTTTTGTCCTTACTCCAGTCCTTACAACTACTACCTGTCACTTGCTTTGCCCCTCAGCAACTGATCCTGACTATACTGTTTTAATGTTTTTGTACAGTACATGGCTTAGCAGATGCCTGAAACCCAGAAATTGAAAACTATGTATAATATATTTCTCACATCCCCATAATTGACTGTGATTACATCACAGAATAAAAATGCTACTAAATTCATATAATTTCTTTATTGTTTGTATATGTGTGGTATGCTAGCCTGGTTACATCTCACTTACAGTAACTGGGCTGAGATTTTTACTATATTTTATTTTTGATACTTAAATTACTTGGCAGTGGCTGGCAGCAATTGTGGAACTAGGAAAAGATGTAATTGTGTTGTGTGTCATCTGGTCTTCAGGTGGCAGAGGCAAACTTGTTTTATGACTGCACTGCACATGACTGATATAATGTGTGACTGGCTGCCTGCCTGGGTAGTGATCACTATGTGTTTTGTTTTTCTTCTTAAGGATTCAGTGTGTTGATCAGCTTAAGTAGAAGTAGTCACAGTACTAGAAAGCATTACCACCTGTTGGACCAGGTAGTGTACCATATATCACACTACATCGGGATATGCAAAGCAGTTGCATCATTCACATGGGTAGGGAGGGTGGGCTCTCTTAGCACTGCTCATTTAATCATTCATATCCATTTATTTGGCCTGTTTGGCTCTGACTGGAACATCCGTCAAAATAATACCCAAATTGCACCATTAATAAAAAAAAATCCTAGCTGCCTGGCAGTGCCTGCAATGCTTGGTGGTGCTATGATATAGGTATTTGCATCTGTCTGTCTGTCTCTCTCTCTTTCTCTCCCAGCACACTCATGTCACGGACCAGAGCAGAATATGCCACCATTACAGTCCAGCCACTAAGGGGCTAGTAGTGAGTGATGGCTTTTTTATTTAGCAGTTTTACATAAATTTTTATACAAATAATCAATTAAATTATTTCTTTTAGATCTCTGTGTCAAATGTGATTGACTTTGGTCACTTTAATGCATTTTTTCACTTTTTTTTCAAATATTTGTAAATGAATCAGAACTAATCAGAACAAATCAGAACATCACCATGTTCCAGTTCTTATTTAATAAGGATCAGAACTTCACCAAATTCTCCCAGCCATAATTTTTATTATTCTTTTTTTTAATTATTTTGACACTGTCCTTTTATGCTCCCACCTTATTCCTTTGTCTTGGTCCCCAAGATAACACCCAAGACTACACAGCCACTATCTTGACCCCCTTTCCTTTTCTGATCTCAAAATGGACTCCAACTTCCCCCCAGTCACTCACCCCACCCCCAACATCCGCTACCTTACTTGTCCCTCCACTACCTTTGCAGCTTGTATTGGCCCTTTGTTGCTTTCTTTTTTTTTATATCCAGTATACTACGAGCTGCAGCACAGCTCCAGACCATTCCCATGGCCTTAATTCTCCCTCAGACACACGCCTTTTGCCTCCAGAGAATAGTTAATGTTCCAGGGCCTAATTCCTTCCTAACATTCATGCCCCACTGAAAGTGGATGGCTTTTTGACAGGATTTCTGATAGTCACTACATTCTCCATTGTAGTATTACAGTTAGTTGCCAGCTTTTTATTATAAAATGAACAAATTCATGGTATGTAAATGAGCCTTATTTTCTGAAGCTACCTGGCCAACATATATTAACTTGTAGCCCAGTCATATGGATCCCACCACAACCTCCCTAGCATCTAACTTACATACCTCTGTGCTAGTTTCTACCTCCTTCCTTGTCCTATCATTTCCACATGTACCCAGAGGGGCAATCTCTATCAGCATTTTACAACAGATGACAAGATGTACTTGTATTTGCTTTTTTTATTTCTCAGGCATTCTGTAATTGCCTAACTCCAGTGATACCACCCTGATAACTTCAGCTGTAGTGTGTACCATGTAATCTCTGATTCTTCTGCTGTAGAGTACCCTCTGGTAAGCATGAGGTGGTCCCAAAGTAGTAGTGTCATTGGAATATAACTGGGCTTGTGTGTCTTCACTCACTGGGGCTTTGCTACCAGGTTCCAAGTTTTTTTTCCCTGGGGTAAGCATTATGGTTATTTTTCCTGACTGTTGAAACTGATGATTTTTGTATTAGTCCATGGTAATAACATTAATATTGATGTTCTTTATCTGCTGTTTTTTGTTACAGCACATTCACCCCATACAAATTTGTCATCAGTTCATCCTTGCACAAGAAAAACAAAGAGTTTCTAGTTGATTCTCCATGTCATGGATTGTATTTATTTATTTAAAATTAGTATCCAGGAAAAGCATGCTGGACTGAGGCTCTCTGCTAGGTATGACCCAGGGAAGGGGTTACGACTTCTTCTGGTGGCCTGTTCCACTAGTTCATCATTCTTTTAATAAAAGGTGCTTACAGATGTCCCTTCTGAATCTCCCCCACTCACGCCTGTATTTGAACTAAAGGAGCTAAGTTCCTTGGCATGTACCATATTTATTGTGTACAGGGGCATCCACCCTATTTATTCTTCACAGCTACTCTTAGGGCTCGATCATGTTGTCCCTTTCCTTCCCTTTCTCATGGGTGTACATGTACAAGTCCTGGTGCTTCTCCTTGTATGTCTCATCCCCTAGTTCTTTGACCATTCTGGTTGCTCTGCACTGTACTGCTTTCACCTTGTTGCAGTCTTTCTTCAGGCATTGTATCCAGCACCATTTGCAGTATTCCAGGTGTGACTACCCAAGTGACCTGTACAGGGGGTGGATCATCTTTTAACTTCTACTGTTCCACCTCCTTATACAAACCAGCATCCTGTTTGCCTTGCCCTCTGGGTCTGTTACAATGTCCTGTTGTTTTTAGGCTTTCTGATATCATGACCTCTAGGTCCTTTTACTCTGTGGTGATTTCCAACACCACTCCATCCATTTCATACTGCGCTGTTACATTCCTCTTCCTAGTGTGCATCTCTTAACACATTTTAGCATTGAAGCTCAGCTTTGACCAGTTCTCTAGCCTGCCCAGATCCTCTCTGAGTTCCCTTACTACATCCTCCACAACCACCCTTACGAAGATCTTTGCATCATCTGTGAAGAGGCAGATCTTCTCCTTGATTGCTTCCACTATGTCACAAATGAATAAATTAAAAAGGACTGAACCCAGCACTGACTCCTGAGGTACAGTACTCCACTTGTTACTTCCCTCACCCCTAAAACCCCCTCGTTAACTATTACTCTTTGCATTCTTCCCCTCACCCAGTTCTCCACTCAAGTTTCTACCACCCCTAAGTCCTGTATCTTTTTGACTAGCCACCTGTGGGGGATTGAGTTAAATCCTTTCCGAAATCCAAGTATACCATATCTACAGCCGGTCCCATATCTGCTGCCCTGGTCACTCAGTCAAAGACGTTGACCAGATTTGTCTGGCCAGACCTTCCCCATGTGAACCCAGGTTGTCTGGGGTCCTGTCACCTCTTTCCCTCCAGGAAATTCACCAGTTCCTCCCTTAGTAAAGACTCCATAAATATTCCCATTATAGATATCAAGCAATCCTGTCTATACTTCCTTGGCTCATCCTTCCTTCCGCTTTTGTGTAGAGGGACCATATCAGCTGTCCTCCAGTCCCTAAGTACCACCTCCATGGCCTGCAGACAGTTGAATATGTCTGCAAGTGGCCCTGCTATCAGTTCTGCTACCTCCTTCAGCATCCTCAAGTGTGAGCAATAAGATCCCATAGACTTGTTTACTTTCAACCCTATTAGCTTTTCCAGCACCCTTTTTTAGATTATTTTTACCGTGTCACTTAAGTCTTTGCTCTCCTTCTGCTCTGAAGCCCACACTCTGGCAGTGGCCCATCCTTCTCCCTAGTAAATTTGAAACAAAAAATTTTGTTCAGTATCTCTGCTTTCCTTTTGTCCTCCTCCTCCTATCCTTCCTTACTCTTCAGTCTCACAATACCACCTTTGATTTTATGCTTATCCCAGATTTGCCTGAAGAATGCTTTTTCCTCTAGATTGACTCCCTTTGCCAGTCAGAGTTCCAGCTCTACTTTGGCCCCCCCTCACCTTCCTGTGGGCTACCTTTGTTGCCTTCAGGAGCTTCTCCCAATCCTCCTCCTGTTGACTTCCCTTATACTTTAGGAATGTTCTCCTTTTTGCTCTTACCACTGTCTTTACTTCTGCCATGAACTACATTGAATCCCTTATCCTTTTTCCTTTGATACCTTTGTAACTGAGCTTTCTGCCACTTCTGTCATTGTATTTTTGTTTTGTTTTTGTTTTTTTTTGCTTTTTTAATTCATTTTCTAGACAGACCATCCACACAAATTGTAGAATTTCAGGTTCTTCAAACCTTTATTTTCTTATTACATATAGAAGTATCCTCTGCTAAAACTCAACATTTTGCCCTGACTGGGCTTCTTCAAGGAGGAGTGTTTCTAGTTAAAAATATAATATATATTTCATTGCAAAAAACTTCATTAATGCATCAGTTAGGGTTGTTACAAAAGTGATAAATGAAGGGAAATATTGCGTTAGGGTTTCCAACCTAATGCTCCACCCTGCAGACACTGACAGGCATTGGGGTGCCTTGGGGACATCAACCCCAATGCTCACCACTTTCCACAAGTAAATAAGCTGAGATGGGTACAGTATACAAGAATAGGGAGAGCATTAGGGATTATGACCCCAAGGCACCCCTACAATGCCTGTCAGTGTCTGCAGGGTAGGGATGAAGTGTTAGGGTGGGAAACCCTAACCCCATATTTCCCTATTTTTGTTGCTTTAGTAACAACCCTAACTGATGCATAAACAAGGTGTTTTTGCAATGAATTTCCCTACTTTTTCATATAGTTTACTAGTATCCTTATTTGCCTATGGGAGCACAGGGCACTTTGGGCTCTGCACTCCCACCCTCCGTAACTGTTATTATGTCACAGTGGGAGTGCAGGGCCCATGCTCTGTGATTTTTCTTATTTTACTGTGGGAGGACATGGTCCTTTGGATCCTGCACACCCGCTCATCCATAGATGTTTCACCAAATTATCAGCATAGCCATCTTATTACCCCAGCACATTTAGCCAGTAGAGAAATTTTTCAAATCCCTGTCAAAACATAATTCTGTGCAACTACAATGCCATTCCGCATAACAAGTGCAAACAAATTTTGGACAGGATTTGAAAAATGACAGCTGTCACATACAAGAGCTTGGGTAATAAAAAGACTATGTTGAAAATCTGGGGTCAAAATATTTAAAATTTACACAGTTATGAGTGGGTGTAATGAAATCACAACAAATGGTCATACATTGGCATTTTTTCATATTTTAACTCTACATTTTTAACATAGGGTTCTATATTAGGGACCTCATGAACCCCATAGGTGAAAATTTTCAAATCCATAGTAAAACACCATTCCATGCCACAGACACGAAATCACATTTTGGGCAAGATTTGAAAAATGACAGCTGTACTGGTCATGAGGTGGTATGAAAAAAATGGTCATGTTAAAAATTTCGAGTGGAAATATGGAAAATCACCAAAGTTATGAGCGTGTGTAGAAGAATTTCAACAACCACGTGTAACTCATCATTTTAAGGAATTTTTTCACCAAATTTTCAACATAGGCTATTTTGGGACCCCCCCGCCCATGAACACAAGCACTGTAATTTCATTAATCAGTCCCAAAAGGTGATGTCATGCAGTGACCATAAAATCAACTTCCGTGCCCAATTAATG
The DNA here is from genome assembly GCA_016271365.2 of Neoceratodus forsteri. Taxonomy (NCBI): domain Eukaryota; kingdom Metazoa; phylum Chordata; order Ceratodontiformes; family Ceratodontidae; genus Neoceratodus; species Neoceratodus forsteri. The sequence goes on from CM028131.1 coordinate 777,164,823, forward strand.
AAACAACAGTCACAGTGTTCATGAGGTGGAATCCCACAAAGCCCAAATTGAAAGTTTGGTGAAAAAATACCAAAAAATGGCTAAGATATCAAGATAAACTCAAAACATCATTGAAGTACCTTATATGGCACTTACAGTACCGTGATTCATCAGTTTGTGGTTCAGCTTTGAAGCTGGCAGACATGTCCTGGTCCACATTAGATGATAGTAGAGGACCTCTGGTGGTAAGTATAGGGCAAGGTGGTGGGGTGGGAGGTGCTTATTGGGATGGTCTGGATGAGGGAGGGGGATGGAGGCGATGACAAGGGACCATTTTCTTTTTTTCAGGTTCACAAATAAAAAAGACATTGGGGGACTGTTTTCTTTACCTACAGGTTAAAAAATATATTTCAGGACACTTGGAGTGGACTCCCCAGTGTCTCTCTCTACTGTCAGGATTATACATGGATTGGGACACTGGGAGTTGGCTTACCAGTGTCCCACACTGCTTGGAGATACAGAAGACATAAATCAGGACACTGGGAGTGGGCTCCCAATGTCCCACAGTGCTGGAGAGATTAATCCATGTCTTGGGACACTGGGAGTGGGCTCCCCAGTGCCCCACACTGCTGGGGGGATACATGACTTGGGACACTTGGAGTGGGCTCACCAGTGTCCCACACAGCTTGGGTGGGCATGCATGTCTAGGGACACTGGGAATGGGCTCTCCGGTGTTCCACACTGATTGTGAAGGGGAGGTGAGAAACAGACAGACCTGGGTTTGATTCCCAAAACCTCCATTTGCATACAGTGTGACTCTGAGCAAATCACTTATCATCCCCAATTCTCCCAGGTCACCCCTGAAAACAGGCATTTGTGCCTAGTGGGCCTTACCCAGATACCTAAGAATTAAAAAAAAACACTTACGACACAAGGATTGGGCCTCCCAATGTTGGCAAGTTACAGAGCAGTCTTTGGGGCTGCAATATTATGCATGTTTGGCCCCAAGGGGATGCTTAATTTGTGAAAATCTGATGTGTGCAAAAATAGGGTATGCCTAGTTTCACACATATCAAATTTTTGCACATTAACCATCCCCTTGCAGCCAAACATGCATATCATTCATAGACTCATTAACTAACAGAAACACACTATTGTAGTTGTGCTTCTTCAGTGGTGCAGAGGGCAAGACACACTTGTAGAGCGTCCTGGGTTTGAGTCTTGCCTCACCCTATTTTTTCCCCTTCATTATAGCTGAAAAACAAATATAGGGAGGCTAGCTTCAAACCCAGGACCCTTGGATATCCCATCCCTATACCTTGTGCTCTGCACCCCAGGAGAAGCACAACAGCAAAGGAGATTTTCCTTTACTTAACAAATGTATCAATCAACTGCATATTTAATTTTTGAAATTGTAGCATGTGCAAAAATAAGCTATACCTATTTTCACACATACCACATTTTCAAACATCAAATATGCAGTTAATAGAACACAGCTATCCTGGCCTGGTTGACAGATGATGACACTGCACGATCCCCAGAGGTAAGTATAGGTTGGGGGGTGGTGACTGCTCAGTGAGATGGTGGGAATGGGGGATGGGGATGGTGGGGACAATGAGGGACTGTTTTCTTCATTACTGGAACAAAACAGAAAAGATGGGACAGTTTTCTTATTTACAACAAACAATATTGCACCATGATCTGGGGACACTGGGAGTGGGCTCCTGAGTGTCCCATACCATTGGGGGAGGTCCTCCACTGCTGACATGAGGATTTGACCCACTGATGTCTGAATTAAAAAAATAATAATAAGGAGGGGGGACTGGCAGGGGGCATCTGACAGCAGGAGTGGGCATCCTGGTGTCAGATCAAATAAATAAATATATGGGGAGGGTAAGGGGTGCCACTGGACAACAGGGAGAGGGGCACACTGGATGGTGATTGGCAAGTGGGGGTGCCACTAGACCAGTGAAAGACCGAGGCATTCATGACAATGTAGCTGGCTGCACAAGTTCAAGTTGCGGCTGCACAAGTCAAGAAAATCCCACTGTTCTCATACAGGGAATGTGGCAGATGCGGTCCTCTCGCTAACCTGAGCACTGGGGATTTTGGGTGCCCACAAAAGGTATTTCTGACAAGTTTAAAAAAAAACATCAGAATGCAGCTAAAAGGATCCATTTAGCTAAGTTCTGATGTTTTTTTTTATATGACATTTACTTTTTCAAATTTGCTTAATTTTGTTTCTGTCTAAAGAGAAAAAAAAATGGTGGACACAACAGAGCTCTGTGAAACTATAGCAGGCTTTATGTGATCCTACACGTGAAAATGCAGTAACCTTTGTGAAAACAAGGGCTGTATGTGACCATCCATATGAAAATGTGTGCAAAAATATCATCTTCTGTGATCACAAAACCATAGGATTTGCACGAGTAATAGCTCCTGCGATCACAAAAAAACCTTTTTGCATGACATATAAATTTTCCCATAGGAAATAATGATACATTTCAAATTTTAATAACTTTTGAATAGAATAATATTTGTTCACCAAACCTTTAAAAGGCACATCCATGCGGCAAAGGCTTTCTACCCTGAAAATTTCAGTGCACAACTTAAAGCCGTTTCTGAAATACAGGTGGACAAAGAAACTGCAAAAAAAACCTGGTAAGTTTAGGGTTATTTGTTGTTCTGTATCTCAGAAAACACAAAATGGATTAACTTGACATTTAACACATCAAGAGAACTGCCCACAGAGATTATGCATGCCATATGTTTTGCACATCCGCTGAGCGGTTCCAAAGTTATTAAGGTTCAAAAATTCAGGTTAAAATAGAAGTTTGCACTCAACCCTAACTACAGGGCACTACCGTGCCACTATGTATATATAAATATATATATATATATATATATGTCTGTCTGTCTGTGTATGTAATTTACATAATTCTTAATATATGTTATTCACAGAAAATAAAAGTTTGAAGAAATTTGAATTCTACAGTTTTCACATGGTTGGTCTGTACAGAGGGACACTTTCTGTTGTTTTGAACTTTTGCCGCCAGCCCCTGAACTATTTTTTTGCTACATTTAAGGAAAGAATCCCATCTGGGAGCTGTCTATGGCTTTTTAAATCCTTCCAACTTTTTCCTTTGCCCCCTCCACCTGCTCTATACTCCTTGTGCTTTCTTCCAGCTGTTCCCTCATCTTGCTGAATCCGTTTTTTAAATTCCCATACCCATTCTGTGTTTTCCCAAATTGTGGTCCCTGTTTGTTCTTCCAGTGCCATTGTTCTGTGATAACTGCAACAGAGTTTTCCAGGACTACTACATTTTGGATCCTCTCCAGATCCAGTAATTTGCAGAGAAGTAAAAATGCGCTGATGCTGGGTTTTCAGATCTAAAATGATTCCTGTATTTTACAAGGAAATTGAGTCATCTACAACGAAATAGTTCCCATAGACGTCCAATGATTATATGGAAAAACAGAACAATTTAACTGCCATAGGAAATAATTTAATGTACAGGAAAACATGAAAATTGTCCTGGAGTTACAGGGAAATGCCATATCCATCTGGTAACACTGTTCATGTATATTAAAGTGCATTAGTGGGCATCAACACATCAAAACTGTATCAATAGAACTAATCCAGAGCAATACAATTGTGTGAGTAGAACTAAAAGCAAAGTCCTGGTAGAGTGTATGTCTTTATCAGGACTCAAGATTAACTGGAGCAAGACAGATGTTCTCTCAACTACTGAGTGCCTCTCTGTGACACATTTCCTACCTCAGTACAAGCTGAAGTAGTTGTCGTAGGCTATCAAATACTTGGGTATTCTTTTGACTCCCAGTCAAAAGGCTTTGATATCTGCAAATCTGCTGTCCCTTACACAGGACATCCAAGACTGTGAACACAGGCAGAAACTTGAGCCCTCACTGCATAGGAAGATTGCAGCATTTAAAATGATTATTTTTTGCAGCCTACTGTGCTGTCTGAGAAATATCTTGCTTATGATGGCACCCACCCCTTGGCACAACACTGAACAGCTTCTCTCAAATGTTTTGTGGAATGGCAAGCAATTCTGCTTCAGTAAGGCCATTTTATGTGTCTGAGGTCATAGGAGAGAGTGGAATCTCCCTGGAAATAGGTATACCACATGAATCTGGGAATGTAGCAAATGCAATGGGTGTTTACTCACCTGGTAAAGGTGATTGTGTTGGTTGGCATCCATGGCACTCCAGACATTACCTCATGGGTTACAGCCCACCTGATAGGCTAATGATGCACATGACCCAGATCAGATTTCCAGTATATCCAGGTCCCAGGAACCCCTGCTCTCCAGTTTGAATCTTCCATAGCTGAAAGGAAGTTAGTTAGTACAAAAGACACAAGAAAACAAACATTTATATATAGTCACATACAAAATGAGGTCCACCATGACATGTTACAAGGAAAGGCCGGAAGCCTGCATTTATTTTCTATTATATACATCCTAACTCGAACCGGTGGTCCGACTGAACTTAGCAGTGAATGCGAATTCTGAGGCACCGGGGTGAGTAGGGACCTCCTGTTTTTCCTAGTGGCGGACGCTCCGAACACTCCCGAGGGAGGGCCTTGGAGTGCCATGGATGCCAACCAACACAATCACCTTTACCAGGTGAGTAAACACCCATTGTGATTGGTTGGCATCCATGGCACTCCAGACATTACCTCATGGGAGATAAGAAGCAGTTAGCACTCTGGGTGGGAGACGGGTGAGTCGGAGTGTCCGGATGGGGAGGCAGCTGCCAGGACCTGAGTAGCGAAAGCTGACCTGAAGTCCCGGAGCTGTTCCAGCCTGTAGTGCCTAGCAAAGGTGTGAAGGGAGCTCCAGGTGGCCGTTCTGCATATATCTTCGGAAGACACTGATGCTCTCTCCACCCAAGACATGGTGACCGCCCTGGTGGAGTGTGCCCTGATCCCCTGTGGCGGGGTCAACTGATTCGCCGTGTAGGCATGCTGGATGACCCGTCTGATCCATCCTGCGATAGTGGTCTTGGATGCCGTGAGCCCCTTTCTCTGACCCTTTGAGACGATGAATAGCATCTCCGTCTTACGGATGGGGCGAGTCCTGGCCAGATAGACCGAGAGAGCCGACCCGACATCCAGGCAGTCGGGGGCCCCGCTCTCACCCTGAGAAACTTCGCGTGGCAGGGTAGGCAGGTCTATGGGTTGTTCCCTGTGGAACCTTGTCGAAACCTTTGGCTGGAAGGCCGGCACTGTTCTCAGCCTGACCCCCTGCGGGGTGAAGACGGTGTATGGCTCCGCGCACGACAGGGCGCCGAGCTCCCCGATTCTTCTGGCCGAACAGATGGCTACAAGGAAGGCGGTCTTTAAACCGACCCAGAAGAGGTCTGCCTCCGAGAGCGGCTCATAGGGTGACGCTTTTAGGGAGCCCAAGACCAGAGGTAGGTCCCACGGTGCGATGTTTGGTCTGGTCCTGGGACGCAGGAGCTCTACCACTCTCAAGAAGTGTATGGCATCAGGGTGAGCTCCTGGTGGGTGCCCCTCTACGAGACCTCTGGCCGCCCCAATAGCCGCCAGTTGCACCCTTAGAGAGGAAGGTGCAAGCCCCTTGTCCACCCCTTGTTGGAGGAACAGGAGAATGGTGGGCAGGTTGGCCTGTTCTGGCACTGACCCCCTCCGACGGCACCACTGCGAGAAGACGGCCCATTGCCTCTCGTACGTGGACGTGGTGGAGGCCCGTCTAGATTGGAGAAGCGTACCTATGACTGACTCATCCTACCCGGTTGCTGTCAATCGTTCCCTTTCAGGAGCCAGGCCATGAGCTTTAGGGTCCGAGGGGACGGGTGGAGAACTGGTCCCTGTGACAGCATGTCCGGTCGGACGGGAATCCGGAAGCTGGCTAGCGACATTTCTGTGATCGCTGCAAACCATGATCTGCGTGGCCAGTAAGGGGCCACCAGAATGATGGTGACACGAGATTCTCGGATCTTGGTCAACACCTGTGGGAGTAGAGGGAGCGACGGGAACACGTATGCGTACTCCCGTGACCAGGCTTGAGACAGGGTGTCCGTGCCCTGGGAGTGGACGTCTCTGAACCGGGAGTAGTACAGGTTGACCTGGGCGTTGTCCCGCGATGCCATTAGGTCTAGGGACACTGGTCCCCACGCTGCCTGGATTGCCTGAAAGAGGGCTGGGTGCAAGCGCCATTCTCCCGGGTGGATCTGCTGTCTGCTGAGCCAATCCGCCCTGATGTTCAGTTTCCCTGCCAAGTGCACTGCTCCCAGGTGAGATAGGTGCATCTGCGCCCAGTTCATCACCCTTGTGGTTTCCCTTGACATGACCCTGCTTCTGGTACCCCGCTGTTTCACGATGTAGGCTACCGTCACACGATTGTCGGACTTGATCAGGACCGAGCACCCCTGAATGAGATGACTGAATGCCCTCAGGGCGTGAAATACTGCTCTCATTTCCAGAACGTTGATGGAGAGTTGAGACTCCGCGGGGGACCACGTTCCCTGTGCTGATGCGTCCCCTAAGCAGGCCCCCCAGCCAGAGAGGCTCGCATCCGTCTCGATGGAGATCGGGCGGGGGGCCTCCAGGGGGACTCCCCTGGTCAGATTCCCCAGTGCTGTCCACCATCCCAGGGAAGATCTTACCGCAACGGGTAGTGGCACCACGCACTGGAGGTTGTTCTCATTTGGCACCCCGCGAGATAGAACGTAGTTCTGAAGTGGGCGCATGTGCCACCTGGCCCAGGGCACGAGGTCGATGCAGGAGGCCATGCAGCCCAGAAGTCGCGCCACCTTCCCCACCATGGTGTGAGTGTGCAACCTTAACTCACGCCCCAGTTCCCGTAAGCTGCGGACTCGGGCCGGTGACGGTTTTGCCCATCCCTCGGCCAAGTTGATGATGGCCCCGAGGTGCTCTATCTGTTGGGTGGGACGGAGGTGGCTCTTTTCCCAATTCACCACCCAGCCGTGATCCTCGAGGGCCTGCAAGGCAAGTTCCGTATGCGCCTGCGCCTGGCCCTTGGAGCGGGCGCGGATGAGCCAATCGTCCAAGTACGGAACGATGTCCAGCCCCTGTTCCCTGAGTCTGACCACTAGGGTTATAGAGACCTTGGTGAAGACTCTGGGAGCCAAGGACAGGCCAAAGGGAAGTGCCTTGTATTGGAAATGGTGTCCTAATATGTGGAAGCGGAGGAACTGCCTGTGTCCTCTGATGATGGGGATGTGGAGGTAGGCGTCCTTCAGATCGATGGACGTCAGGAAGTCACCTACTCTGATGCCCTGTAAGGTGGACCGGATGGTCTCCATCTTGAACCGGTGAGGGACCACGTATTGGTTCAGAAGTTTTAGGTCCAGGATGGGCCTTAGCTCCCCCGACTTCTTGGGGACCAGGAAGAAGATGGAGTACACGCCCTCTCCTTGTTCCTGGCTCGGGATGGGCTGGATGGCTCTGTTCTGGATTAGCTCCACCAGGATCCCCTGAATTTGATGGGGCATGGCTCTCCTTCTGGAGACGGGGGATGAGACAAAACTGTGTGGGACGGAGGAATGAGATAGCTCGATGGCGTATCCTTTGGAGACTACATCCCGAACCCACCTGTCCGACGTGGTGGCCAACCAGCGGTGGGCGAGCAGGGCTAGTCTACTGGGGGGTACGGGCCCTGATTGTGATAGCCGGGCATGTTGGAGTCACTGTTTCCCTCTGAAACCTCTACCTCGACCTCCGGACTTTTGTCCCCGGGGTCTGAAGGAGGTGGACTGGTAACTGTGAAAGGAGGGGCCGTGGGAGTTGGAGGGGGAGGCCCTGCCCCGAAAGGAGTGGTTCTTCGGAAATGAGTCTCTACGGCTTTGGCCCTTGACCCCGGGCCAAAATCTCCATCTTGCAGAAGGCAGATGGGAGGATCTTGACCTGTTCCTTAGGAGGTCCCTACCTTCCTCCCTCTGTTTCAGATAGTTCTGAAGTCCCTCCCCAAAGACATGGTTCCCTTTGAGTGGTAAGTTCTGTAATTAGGTCTTTGATTCTGAATCGGCGTCCCAGAGCTTTAACCATAGCGCTCTGCGGGCCCGATTGATGATGGCGGCGGCCCTGGCTTGAAGGTGTAGGGAGTCCATTGCCATGTCGGCCAGGTATTTGGCTGCATCCAGGGTGCACTCCAGTAGTTCTGCCTCTCTAGACTTTGGGATCGCCTGCTCCTGGAGCTCCTATAGCCAGTGAATTTGAGCCCGAGAGGTGTAGATGGCAGTGGTCATTGCCTTGGCCGTGGTTCCCTCGATCTCGAATGTCCTTTTGAGCATGTCCTCAATTCTCTTGTCCGTTGGGTCCTTGAGGGCTATGGTACCACATGGTAGCACAGTCTTTTTGCTCAGGGCCACCACTTGAGGATCAATGGTGGGTGCCTTGCACCAAGTATCGGATTTGTCGCCCTGTACAGGGTACATTCTGTGCAAGTTCCTGCGGTTCGGCATTCTGCCCGGATCGGGGGATTGCCATTCCGTGTTGACCACCTCTTCGATGGCCGGACATACAGGAAAAGTCTCTGTGGTTGTGGGTCTTAGCTGGATCATGGGATCGAGCTTCGACTCTGGCTTGCCCTCTTCCGGCTCCTCGGTGGACAGCCCCATGGTGGCCTTGATGATCTTCATGAGCCCGGGAATGGTGTCGAAGGAGCACAGCTTGGAAGTCAAGGACAGAGTTGCTTGCAGGTCCATGTCCTCCGTGTCCGAATCCAATCCAGCCTCCTCCTCCTCCTCTTCATCGTCTCCGTCGTCCTTCTCCCCTTCCTCTGGCATGCCGTCATGTGGTGCGACGGGCCGGGGGTCCTCCGGAATGGGCAGTTCCTCTGGAGCACTTCTCGGCCGGGGGGGTTCCGGGCTGGGTGGTCTCGCTCTGTGTTGGGTGAGGGCCTCCAGTTTCTCCATGATGTTAAGCATGAAGTTCTGCTGGCTCTCCATCATGGCCACTGCCGCCTGTTGGTTCTGGATCAACAGTGCACCCGGGTCCACCCACGTTGAATTGCTGGGGCCGGGATTAGAAGGTGCCAGAGGTGGTGTCCTCTCCATTGAGGAAAGATCGTCCTCCAAAAGGCAGGCTGCGCACAGGGGCCCCGGGGTTTGGGGGAGGAGGTTGGCGCTGCACGCGGAGTACTTCTTTGCCTTTACCATCTGGAATTAGAGAGAAAGGTAGACTTGTGAAGAGGCCGATAACTCCGTAATTTTTCCCCCTCTTGTCCCTTTGTAAGAGTATCAAGTCCGCCGATTGAGCTTCCCCAACTGTACCAGGGGGACAGCTGGTGGGGGGGGAGGGGGTGACTGCAGTAGGGGTGCTATGGGAGGACCCCTAGACAGTCAGTGGGAGGAATATGTTTCTTTTCTCTTGGTGAAGCCGAGGCCTGCTGTGGGAGGGGGCCAGGGCCACCATGCGGAGGAAGAAGCACTCCGCAGGACTCTACTGGGGTCGCTATGGGAGGGACCCGAGCAGGTTAGAATGTGATGCTCCCCCTTTTTTTTTTTTTTGAACATAGAGGAAAAAACACAGGGAGTAGGAGGAGAAGGTCTGGCTGGATGTCCCCGCCTTGCAGTTGAGAGCCTTAGAGTGCTACGGGGGGCAAAATTGCTGTGGTCCCTGAAGCTCCCTCGTGGGACCCAGCGATAACTTGTCCAGCAATCGGCTCCTGCGGAGAAGGAAACTGCCGACTGGCGAACCCCTGAGAAACTGGCCTCTGCCCTTCCCACCTTTAATTATCCACCGCTTTTTTTTTTTTTTTTTTTTTTTACAACAACGGAGTACTGGCTCCCCGATGTCCTTCTCCGGGAAGGGGTGAGGAAGAGAGGTGGACGGAAGGAGCCGAGGTGGCCCGAAGAAGCGCTGGAGGGCCTAGCCCTTCTGGACATCCGGAAAACACCCACGACCACTGAGACTACTGGAAATGCCTCTCCGCCTCCCGAATGCCTAATCCTGAAGAGATGGCCCGATATCGGGGGAGGCGGAGGGCGTGGAATGTTGAGAAGGCTCTGGCCTTCCATGCGACGGGTTCTGCCTCTCAGAGACTAGCCAGGAGCCTGCGATGGAGGAGGAGGTAGGCCGACCTAGCGCCCGAGGAAGCGGGTTGCGCCCGGCCCGCGGAGGCGCTGCAGAGGGCGAGGGAGGAGGGAGTGATTCCCCTCCATGCCATGCAGCGTAGGCCCAAGGAGAGGATCTCAGCCTGATCGGCGGTGGCGAGGCGGGTGGGGGAGCCCCTAGGCCGGAGCCTGACCCCCTTGATCGCCACGTGGCCTTAGGAGCAGAGGCCCTACAAGAAAACGCCGGGAGGCGCAGCGGTTGGGAGGGAGTTGCTCTGAGGGGGTTAGGCCACACACGTGGCTGCGGAGCCACGCAGCTGGGGAAGCAATGGGCCGAGAAGCCAAAGAAAAACAATAAAAAACGAGCCCTTTTAAGGAAAAACCCTCAGGGAGAGCACAATAATAGGGGCTCGACCACAGGAGCCTCAGTAGCCCTTTTAGCCCAGAAAAAACAGCGTTTCTAGGCAGAATATGCCAAAGACTAAACTTTCAGGCATTTATTAGCAGGATAATGAGAATTTTATACAAACTTTCAAAAACTTTCACAACCTTAGGAATTTACCATATAACTGGCTCTTAAGAGAGCTCTGCTAAATTGGTCATTTCGTTATAGTTAGCAGCAGAAGAGCAACTAAATGTACAAAAGAATTAGATTTCTGGTTCCTACCTTGTATAAGAGCAGACAGGGGTCCCTGGTATGCTTCTTGCCTGTTCAGATGCACAATTCAAAACTTGGAGAGCAGGGGTTCCTGGGACCTGGATATACTGGAAATCTGATCTGGGTCATGTGCATCATTAGCCTATCAGGTGGGCTGTAACCCATGAGGTAATGTCTGGAGTGCCATGGATGCCAACCAATCACAATGGTAGTTTGGAAAAGGGGACAGCAGTACTCCCAGTTAGGTTTCCATGGATCAGATGGTAGTGGGTGGCGTGCCTGTTTGCTTGCTATTACAATACCCTAACACTTCTGGCTTACAGTCTGCCTTACTATTGCTGCTCTCTAAATACTGTAAAGTAATCTGAAAAAGCTGCCTAAATACAACAAATGGCAATGCAAACAATGCAATGGGGGGGGGGGGGATGCTATTTGAAATATGAAATAAACCAGTCATCTTTCCTAGCTGTCAAGTTACTGGCATCCACTGGCTAAATTATTTAATCTGTCCACATTCCTGGTAACTAAAGTAATTTAAGTAGGTACAGGATGAGTTGTATGTTTCCAGGCAAGACCTATGGAAGTTCCTGCAAATGAGGAACTCCTTAAAGTCCTGGTTAGGGCCATGGCTCACATTACCCTGTCAAAAATGGCATGCCAACTAAAAAACTGATTCAGATATAATATTATAATTATGTGTATGTGTTTGTGTATGTTGTTTCAACTATTTATTATGATGTAACTGTTTATGATAAGCATGGTAAGGATATCTTTGTAAACGAGTATAACAGCTCATATGACCTTAACAGCATCCTGTTTATTGCATTTTAATAAATGGAAATTGAATTAAATTGAAAACTAAAGTAGAGGCTAGGTGGATGGTATACGCTGGGATTCAGCCAGGATACAATGCAGTACCCTGCAGTAAATGATGTCACACAATACTGCATGATAAAATGGTTTAATTGCCATTGAACTGCATTGTTTCCTGCAGCATTTTGCAGTAATACTGCAAGGTACTGTGCTGCATGCTGGCTGGCGCAGTTGCATCCTTAAATACAACACAATGCTGAACCTTTTGGGGATGCTCATATAAAAAACTGTGGAAAAGGACCTAGGTATCATCATAGGCAACATGTGAGACAAATTCTGGGGGAATCCTTACCTTCTGAGTAAGCATCTTCTCCTGCCACTCATCGACTATGGATCCATCATCTTATCCCCCCCCTCCATATCTCTACTCGACTCCAAACTAAGATCAACCTACAACATCATTGCCTGTTTCGTCACTGGTTTACCATGAAAAACTCACCATTGTATCCTCTACTCCTCCCTTAGCTGCCCACCCTTGAAGGGCAGTTCCAACAAAAAATGCTCTCCTTCCTCCATAAGATACAGTACACCTGAATTTGCTGCCACCCAGTGTGATTTCCGTCTTCCCCTTCCCTACTGCCATGCAGGTGACCAGAGGGGCCTCAAGTATGGTTTTCGACACCCCTTTCTACCGCACTAAGCAAGCTCAGAACTCGATCACCTATAAGGGCACTAAACTGTACAATCAACATCCCCCCCCCAATATTCAAGTCTGTAGGTCCATCCACACCTTCAACTCCTACCTCAAAGTTCACATGCTCAATTCTTCTATCTGCAGCTGCCCTGGCAGGCCCTCCAGCTAAACCCGGCCACTCTACACCTTGCTTATCTCTAGTCTCCCTTGCTTTACTCTAGTCCCTGTTACCCTCTTCCCTTTCCTCCCCCACACCCCCCCTACCCTTTGCTTTCCCCCACAACTTAGTTTTCACTCCCACCACCCACTCCTAGCCTAGGTTTCTTCATATTTCAATCATGGACCCAATTACAACCAACCACAAAATATTTGCACTTTCCCCACCTCTAGCACTTAGGTTACTGACCGCTCTATGCCCCTTCCCTTCTCTTTCCTGCTCTCCATATGTTACACACGTAAATCTTCAGGCTGCTCTATGTGTCTCTCTCTTTTTACTTTATTGTAATTGATTGCCTCCTGTTTTTCAGTTTATGAAATTTGCTGTAACTGTTAGACAACTGTTAGTCTTTGACATTGTTCTACATATCTAAACCACTTGTGTGGATTGTTTCCCCTGTATAGATTTTGTTTCTGTTAGACTCTGTTTTGTATTGTTATACTTTCTTGGTATCTCTTACACTGGACATTTGTGAAAACAGGCATTTTTGCTGACATATCTTCCAGTATACAAATAAAGATTGATTGATTGATTGGTAAGGATCTATGGTTCCAAACCATGCAAAGACAGAAATAATCTAGATGGTACCACACCATACTGATTCAAAAAGATGGAACTTCCTCAGTGAGATGGACATTGAAGATACACGTGTGATTTTGTATTTTCTTGAAACTTGGCTTCCCAGCCAAATGCCCTTTGGGGTAACCCTTGCCTCAGTGTTTACGCACAGAGGTTCTTTGTCTTTTAAATGTTTTTTTATTTTAATGGGTTCACCACAATATATCCCAGGCACACTGCCTTAGGGGTAGCTGGTCCATTCCACTGGGGTGTCAAACAGACGAGGCATACTGATGAGTCCTGGTAGGACGAAACACGTGTCTATGTCTTCTGTTAGCACCCTTTGCAAACTGTGTGAGAGGCCTTTCGGCACCATGCAATTCTGCTTAAAGTTGGACCAGCATAACATTCTGTGGTGATTTGCATATGCAGCCCATGATGCTTTGCATTGTGGGGGCATGTGTGATTTTGTATTTTATTGAAGATACACTCCCAGTCCAGGGAACCTAGCACATAGCAGATATCCTTTGGGTCAATCTCATCCAAAAATCCTTCTGGAAAGGGGTACATCAATTTTGTAGCAAATTATTGGTGTCTTTCCTCACACACATGCCAACTTTCTGGATCAGTGGTGATATGTCAGACATATTGGGAATTGATAGAGTACATTAGTATATGTTCTTTTCATGAGGACAGAGCAGCAGCATTTACTTAAATGGAGGCAACACCAATGGCTGCATGGTTAGGAGAGCTAACTCAACTACTTAATTATCACAACGTACTCTAGGATGGGGAGACTCCTACTTTATGAGGAGAGTTGGGATTTGTGGATTAACTATACTACAAACTCTGGAACACAGGTAAAAAGACAGAAGTGCAGGGTCACATGTGCCCCCCCTCACACACATACACACTCATACCCTCTCCTCATGGACTCACTCAAGTATATTTCAGGCTATCTCTCTTTTTCCATTTCAGTAAGGACTTGAGTGCCCTCAAGAGGTTCTGTTTTCCTGGCTTAGAATCCAGAGATGTATCCTGCTGCAGAGAGGTTGGACACAAACATTGGCTCCAATAGTGTGGCTGGCAACTCCATCACTATGCACATCTCAGAGAAGCTCTCTAGTATCCAGCAGTTCAAGATGAAATTACATGGTTTAAGGTTGAATGGAATATGAATTACGTGCATGTATCATTCCTTTATATGCTCTGATGTTTTGTTTCTGAAAACTGAGTAAAGTGATAAAATACAAATTAGAACGATGGAACAACCATTTTAACCATACTGTATCAATATAACTAATAGAACAAAAATAGTGTGGTTATTTCTTTGCTCCTAGCATGCTTTTATAGATCACATATACTACTCTTCCTATAATATGCCTATTTGGCATGCTGTCTCTGAGTGTTCTTAACCTAAGCTGCCTTGGGGTTTGGACTTATTGCCTGGTTGATAAAATGACTACAATATGCCAAAGAGTCCCAAGAGGACAAAAGACATCTGTACAGTAATTTGTCATTCTCAGCTTATATTGGTTCAGATCTACAACCCTGTTTAAAGGGTGAAGTCTGTTCTGGTGAACACTTGTCAGACAGACTAGCACAAGGATTTGCATACTGTACCATGATGCCTTATACTGGGAATGAGGCTTTAGAGTACGTTTGGGTTTGAAGAGATGCACAAAACACAAACAATTTAGATATTTATGCTCTCCAAGTACCCTTTTAGAGACCATATATTACTTTTCCTGCATAAAGTCTCTTCAGTATGCTCATCCCAGTTCTTCTAATCCTAAACAGAACTAATACATGTTGACCTGAGTCCAAGTTTTCATTTAAAAATGTTGGCAGCTGTAAAGTTTCCATTCATCCAATTCAAAAAAGATAAGAGTGAACAGTGAAACCGTAAGTGCTTGAAACTCAATTTTTAAATTCAATTTTTGATTCAGGTTGCTTTGGCATTGTTCTGTCAACACAATCCCATGTGTTGATGCACATCTGCATGCATCAGTACACTTTGAACCATAACATAGTTTAACATAGAAACATAGAAGTTGTCAGCAGTTAAGGACCTCTCAGCCCACCTAGTCTGCCCAGTTTTCCCTACCTACTGTGCCACAGCAAACTATACTCAGTCTCCAGTCATCTCCACACCTTGCTTTATTTCCAAGATTCCCTTGTATCTGTCCCATACATGCTTGAATCCTGTAACCATTTTGGCTCCCACCAACTCCAGTGGGAGGCTGTTCCCAGGTGTCCACCACCCTTCCCGTGAAGAAGTATTTCCTCACATTTCCTCTAAGTCTCCCTTCCCCCAGTTTCATAGTGTGCCCCCTTGTCCTCCAGTTTCTTTTTCTATGGAAAATGCTACCTTCCTGTACCTTAACACCTGTTAGGTATTTGAATGTTTTTTATAATATCCCCCTTTCCCTCCTTTCCTTTAGAGAGTATTTATTTAGTTCCTTGAATCTCCCCTCATAGGACTTTTGATGCAGGCTCTCCACCATTTTGGTTGCCCCCTTTTGAACTGCTTCTACCTTAACTACAGTGAAGCTCACCAGGATGAAACCCAATTTTACAGCACTCTACAGTATGCTGCAGCAGAGTTACTGCAGTAAACAATGTAATTTGAATGGGAATTAATCCCTTTTGTCATGCAGGAAACCTAACACTGCCAAGATGAAGTGAATGTCACAGTTTCCTGAATGACAAAAGAGACTAATTGCCATTGACATTACATTGTTTTCGGGGCAGCCATGTGGCACTGAGGTTTAAGGCACTGAATGCCTTACCTCACACTACGCCAATGGCCTGGGTTTGGGAATGACCTCGGGTCATCAGGATGCCAGTATGGGGGGGAGGACCAGGATCAAGCAGAGCCAGCAGGCTGCTCTCCTCTCCTGGGGGTGGAGGGGGTGGGTTGTTGCCCTCCTGTAGTTCCGCTCCCACTGGATGGAGGTCTGGTGGGATAGAGTAGGTGGAAGGGGAAGCATGGATGGGAAGGTGGAAGAGGCTGAGCTGGATCCATGGTGTGCGTGCTTGCCTCCACATGCACATATGACAATGTGCCATGGCCTCAGACAGGGAAAGTAGGATCTACAAAGAAGAAAAACCCATTAAAAAAATAAATTACATTGTTTTCCACAGTAACTCTGCTGCAGAATTGGGTTTCATCCTGGCGAGATTCACTGTATGGAGGTAGGGCTTCCAGAATTGGACACAGCACTTGAGGTGCAGCCTTACCACTCATCTGTATAGGGGTAATATTACCTCCTTCCTCCTACTGGTGATAACCTTCCCTATCAGAACATATGAAAGAGCCAGCAGAAGAAGGCCATTTGGTCTATCAAGTCTGCTTGTATTGAAGGGTCCACAGCCTGACCTAATGTTCCTGCCCTCCCTCCCCACTCCTCCCATCCTCCTTACCCATGATCCTTACTTTCCCCCATGCCTATCCCAGCCTCTCTTAAAGCTGTCCACTGTCTTCAATGAGATGACCTCTTTTGGCAGTGCATCCCAGATGCCTACCACCCTCTCTATGAAGAAGTGCTTTCTGACCTCCCTCCTAAACCTCCCCCCCATCCAGCTTAAGACTGTGCCTCCTAGTGTTATGGTTGCCACTCAGCTTAAAGAGACTCTCCTTATCAATCTTATTTGTCACTTTCAAGTACTTGAAGGTCCAAATCATGTTCCCTCTCTTTCTCTCTCTCCTGTCTTCCAGGGAGTACATGTTCAGTGCCCTCAACCTCTCCTTGTATGTCTTACCCTGCTGACCCACTATCATCTTTGTAGCCCTCCTCTGGACCTTATCCAGAAGGTTAATGTCCTTTTTGAATTGTGAGCACCAGAACTGACCTGTACAAGGGCAGTATAACCTCCTCTCTCCTACTACTAATCCCATTAGTTATGCATCCCAGCATCTTGTTTGCCTTTGCTGCTTTTTTCTTGCACTGTGTGGAGTGCTTCAGGTCACTAGTAATCATCACTCCCAGGTCCTTCTCCTCCTCTGATACAGATACTCGGACTCCACCCAGGTAGTATTCTGCCCTGGGATTCTTGGCTCCAGCATGCATAACTTTGCATTTTTTGGCATTGAAGCCAAGCAGCCAGATCCTGAGCCACCTCCCCAGCCTTTCCAGATCTTCCTGTAGGTCCTGTATCCCCTCAGCTGTGTCCATTCTCCCGCAGAGCTTGGTGTCATCCATGAATAGGCAAATTTTGCCCTTAATGCCATCCCCAGTGTCATTGATGAAGACATTGAACAACACCGGCCCCAGCACAGAGCCCTGTGGGACACCACTGGTTATCCCTCTGGTAACAGATAACTCTCCCCCCACAACCACCCTCTGGGTTCTGTCCCTTAGACAGTTTTCCACCCATCTGGACATCTTTTCCCCAACCCCAAGATCCACCAACTTCCTGATCAACCTTTTGTGGGGCACAGAGTCAAAGGCCTTGCTGAACTCAAGAGAGAGGATGTCTACTGCTTGGCCCCTGTCTACTGTCTTAGAAACACAGTCAAAGAAGTCAATCAGATTTGTTTGACATGATCCCCCACATGAGCCCATGCTGCCTTACATCCTAGAGACTATGAACCTCTAGATATTCTACCAACCTTTCCTTTAGTATGATCTCCATGAGCTTGCCCACAATGGAGGTCAGACTGACTGGTCTGTAATTCACTGGATCATCCTTAGGACCGCTTTTGTAGAGGGGCACTATATGTGCTGTTCTCCAGTCCCGTGGTACCTCACCTGACTCTAGTGAACTATTAAATAGGTCTGCCAGTGGCCCTACCAGCTCCTCAGCCAGTTCCTTTAGTACACTTGGATGTACTATCTCTGGGCCTGGTGATTTGTCCACCTTCAATATGAGCAGATCCTCCCTCACTCTATCCTTCTCTATCACTACTTCCGTGTTCCCCTCCATCTCTGCTCCTCCTTTCCCTCCTGAAGGCACTGGTCCATCCTTCTCGCCGGTGAAGACTGAACAGAAGTATTCATTTAGTATCTCTGCTTTTCCCCCATTATCCTCCACCCACTCCAACCCTTTCTTAAGCCTAACAATCTCTTCCTTCTTGTCCCTTTTTTCACTTATATAGTGAAAGAAAGCCTTCTCCCCCTTCTAAATTACTTCTGCTATTTTCAACTCCTTCTGTGCCTTTGCTTGCTGGACTTCCTTACTTGCCTCACTAGCCAACTTTAGGTAATTTTCCCTAGCCACATTTATTTTGGTCTTCCAAAATTTTCTATTGGCCAACCTCTTTTTCTTCACTGTCTGGGCAACTCCAGAACTGAACCAGCTGGGTGCTTTGGCCCTTGTGTTCTTGCCCCTGAGCATAATGCACTCATCTGTGGCAACGAGTATTCCTTCATTAATGATGGATCACCTTTATGCACCTGAGCATCCTGCTAGCCTTCCCCACTGCCTTATCATACTGCTTGGCTAACTTCAGGTCATCAGAAATGATTACCCACAGGTCCCTTTTCTGTTTGGTGGTTGCCAGTACCTCCCTTCCTAATTGGTATATAGCTCCCATATTTTTGTGCCCCAAGTGCATGATTTTGCACTTTGTGTGCACTGAAACCCAGCTGCCAAAACCCTTTATCATTCTTCCAGCTTTTCATATCATCCCTCATCCCCCCCATGTGTCCACCCTGTTGCAGATTTTTGTGTCATCCACAAAGAGGCACACTTTCCCTTCTTGCCCTTCTGCAATGTCATTAATAAAGACTTTGAAGAGGACTGGGCATAGTACTGACCCCTGAGGCACCCCGCTGGTCACCTTGCCTTCTCCAGAGTGGACTCCATTTACTACCACCATCTGACTCCCATTGCTTAACCAATGTATTACCTAGTTTATCAATATTGATCCAATCCCAGACAGGCTACCTCGTTCACCAGTCTTCTGTGTGGAATGGTGTCAAAGGCCTTACTGAAACCCAGGTAGGCCACAACTATTGCTCCTCCCTGATCACCTTCTTTGGTCATCCAGTTGAAGAACTTGATTAGATTTGTCTGGCATGACCTTCCCCCTGTAAAACCCTGTTGCCTTGGATCCTATAATCCACTGATTACAAGGTATTCCACTATCTTTTTCTTCATTAGTGATTCTATTAATTTATTCACTACCGAAGTCAGGCTGAAAGGTCTGTAATGCCCTGCCTCCTCCCTGTTTCCAATTTTGTTAGGTGGGTCCGCATCTGCCCTCCTCCAGTTCCTCGGAACATCCCCTGTTTCTAGTGATAAGATGAGCAGAGCTGTCAGAGGTGCAAACAGCATCTCCCTGAACTTCCTCCCTATCCTAGGGTAAAACCCATCAGATCTCATTGCCTTGTCCACTTTTGATTGTGTTGGTACCTTGCAGACTTCCTTCTCTGTAAAAGGACAATTGTCCTCCTCCCTTCCAATTATGCCCTTGTCCCTTATCTTTGGTCCATCACCTACTCCTTCTTTTGTAAATACTGAACAAAAGTCTTTGTTTAATATTTCTGTTTTCTTTTGGTCCTACTCCTCACAAACCCCTCCTTCACCTTTTATTCTTACTATCCCCCTTTGATATTCCTCTTCTCACTTATATATCTAAGGAAAGTTTTCTCCCCTGTTTGTCTTGAGTGAGCAATATTCTCTTCTGTTTGTGCCTTTGCTCATCTAACTGCTTTCCCTGCCTACCTTTGATTCTCTTGGTAATTTTCCTTATCCTCCTCCTTCTGTGTATTTTTGTACTTCCTAAATACTATTTTTTTTTGCCCTTACTTTTTCTGCTACTCCTTTTAGAGAACCATAGCAGTTTCCTTTTCTCTTGCCCTTGTTAACCTGTGTGATGCAGAGATCTGTTGCTTTTTCAATGTCCCTCTTTTTTTTTGCACATAGCTCCTCTATGTCTGCCAGATCCTCAATCCCTGCCACGGAATTCCTGAGGCATTCTCCCATTTTCCTAAAATCAGCCTTCCTGAAGTCCAGGACCCTTGTCTTAGTGTAGCTCTATTCTGACCCAGTCCTTATATTGAATGTTCAGGACCCTTGTCTTAGTGTGGCTCTGTGACAAGTGTGGCTCTGGCACTTACTGTAAAACATATCAGAAAATGTATTTAGTTATTTATCTACTTAAAATCTGTTAACCTGCAGAGGCAGACTGGGCCAGACCTCTTTCCCAGAAGTGATAGGTCAGCAATCAGGTAAGCAATAATGTAAGAGGGACCAAAAAGTGTCCTTCTCATAGCTCAAAAAGGATCTAAGGGAACTGATTCTGAGCAAAAAGAAAGTCTACCGCTGGGAAGAAATGGGTTGCTTCTAGGCCAAAGAGAAGTACAAAGCAGCACTGAGGCATTGCAATACTAGAAATAAGGTCTCAAACGGAGGACTGGAAGACAAGATGCCACCAGGGGCTGCAGACAATTCCAAAGCCTTCTTCCAGTACATAAATGGAAGGAGGTAGGTGAAGGGAGAGATTTGGCCCTTGAAAGCTGGGGTGGGGGAGGAACCTGTGAGACAGCCAGAAGCAACAGCAGAGATGCTTGACAAAAACGTTGTTTCACTGCTCATAAACCAGCCCTGGTGGAGGAAGAAGACTAGTTTCAGTTTCAAAATGCTACCATTGACCATCACATACTCCCTTGTAGCTGGTTATCTGCAAAGATCTAGCCAGGTACAGTAAGTCCAAAGGGATGGATAGGACGCACTCAAGGATCATAGGAAATCTAAAATGAACAGTTGGTGAATCTACTTGCTATAACCTTTCAGGAATCTGTCCAGACAGTTGTGGTCCTAGATGACTAGAAAGTGGCTAGTGTGGTTCCCATCTTCAGGAATGGGGCAATGGCAGACCCATGCAACTTGAAGCCTCACATCAGTACTGGACAAGGTCCTAGAGACTGTTATCAAGGACAGAATAATTAAGCACATGACTGAGTCCAAAATTCCTTATCACCTCTCAGCATGGCTTTATGAGGGGCAGATCATACATAGATACATAGATACATAGACAGTGTTGGCAGATAAGGGCCTATGGCCCACCCAGTCTGCCCATTTGAGTTTGTAAGTTCAGTTTATGTTTTCCTAGAAGTCTGTTGCCCCTTACCCATGACCTCCAGAATTCCTTTATGTCTATCCCATGCATTCTTAAATCCTGTGATTGTTTCTGTCCCAACCACTTCCTCTGGTAGGGTGTTCCACTTGTCCACCACCCGTTCTGTGAAGAAATTCTTCCTCACGTTTCCTCTGAATCATCCTCCTTCCAACTTTATCCCATGCCCTCTAGTCCTGGAACATCTTTTTCACTTAAAAATAGTGTATCCCTGCAACCTGTTCCTCCCTGTAAGATACTTGTATGTCTCTATCATATGCCCTCTCTCCCTCCTCTCCTCCAGGGAGCACATGTTCAGTTTCTTTAACCTGTCCTCATAGGACTTGTGATGCAATCCATGCACCATCTTTGTTGCCCTCCTCTGAACCTTCTCTACCCTGTCTATGTCCTTATGTAGGTAAGGTCTCCAGAACTGTACACTGTACACTGTACTCCAGGTGGGGCCTCACTAGTGTGCTGAAACTACCTGATTATCTTCTTTAAAGAGCTGACCAGGGAGATGGACTGGGGAAGGGCCATGGACATAGCCTATTTGGGCTTCAGAAAGGCTTTTTATATTGTGATTCATGGCAACCATCTGAGCAAAATAAACATGTACAGTATATGCAAGACATACACAAGGAGGATTGCTGACTGTCCTGGGAATAGGAAGCAGTTGGCATTGGTGGACAGGCACTTCTCCAAGTGTAAAGCAGTATTCAACAACATAACACAGGGAAAATGACAGGGCCACTTCTTTTCAAGTTCTTCATCAACAGTCTGGAATCTGGGGTCTCCAGCAGGCTGCTTAAATTCACAGATGACAGGCTAATAACATCCCTCGAGGATGGGGACAAACTGCAGGAGAACCATAACACACTGTGCAATTGGTCTGATTCCTGGAGTCTCAGACTCAGTGTAGCTAAATGTAAAGTGCTACACTTTTGGAGTAAAAACAGAGGCAGGACCTAGACACTGTATGGGATTCCTTTTGTTACAGTAAAGGAGGAAAAGGGCAGGATGGTAATAACAGACTAGGTTTAATGCAGGACACTCACTGTGTGGCCACTGTCAGATGGTCAGCAGAATGTTAGGTTGCATTTAAAAGATGTCACCAGCAGAGCAGCAAAATAATTATTTTACTTCAAAGCCCTGGTCAGGTCCCACCTAGAGTGCTGTGTTTAGGTTTTGTATATGCAATACAAAAAAGGCATTGTGGCATTGCCTCCAAATGATTATCATTATGGTGGACAAAAGTCATCAGAAGAGGCTAGAGGTCCAAAGCATAATCAAATGAAAATCAAAAAGGGAACTGTGTACTCCAACACAAGAAGTTCCACCAATACATTGCAACCATGAGTAAACACAAGAAAAAAATGGGGAAAAAATGGGCATACACTGAGCGACTGAGTCACAACTCCCTCCTGTTTCAGCTGGCTCACTGAATTCAGTCTCCTTGTTCCAACTAGTGGTCCAGTTGTTTATTGCAGCACTTCTTTTGATTAGAATACCTAAATTTTTATTTCAGATATCAGCACTTCTATGTTTAGTCTTGTTTTACCTTGTACTACACTGATTCTTCTATGTATTACATTGTATATTTGAACCTTCGGTCCTTATGCTGCGCAATGGTTGTATTGTAATTTTAATGTTTTATACTGTTTGACTCTGTGCATATCTCACCTTGTATAGAACCTACTGTGGAAGGCTGTTTGATATATATTTACTATGTATAATGCTCATCCCCTTACCCCCCACCCCCCACCCAAGACGCACCGTGAGACGAGTAACTTGTTGCTCAGTGTGCCATTCCTGGTGAAACATTTAAAAAATTAAAAAAATGAATAAAAAAATAAAACATACACCACAGAAAATTATGTATAGTATTTATTGCAGTAAAGAAGGAACACTCACTGTTAGCCATAACAAGTCCAGTCTTGGGTACCTCCTATTTCTCATACATAGCCAGTTCCCCGACTGGATGGGGAAGCACTCAAAAGAAAAAGAGGTGGTAATAATGTCCGGGGGGAATGATATGAGGAACCCTTTTACCAGAGGGATGTAAACATATGGAACAGCCTACCAGTGGAAAAAGTGGGCATGAAGACAGTGTAGACCTTAAGGGTAAGACTGGACAAATTGTCACTTAACATGCATATCACAGGATTCCCTGGATAGTAGACTGGGTAGGTAATCATTATAAAATAGTAGTGCCGAGATATTCATAGGTTCTGATTTGGGCCCACTAAATGTTTGGTCCAGGAGCAAATAACTGCCTTGAGCAAATCAGAGGTATATTGGACCATGTTAGGGGGTATCCCATGATGTAGGCAACTCAAGTTGAGCTACTCACTGTTGAGCAACTCACTTTGAGTGCTTGTTAGGACAGCGACATTTAGTGAATAATGATTGTATTGAATAGCAAGGACAGCGCGACACAATAATGAATATAGAGTGAGACAGCATTAGGTAGATTAAGTTATGAGCATTTGTTGAAGGGGGCAGTGTCAAGCTGCTCATATGGTGTGGTAGGTAGAGTCACAGTCTGTGATGCCGGTGGGTTCGGGTCTGGGCTTGGGCTTGTTATTTTGTAGTTTGTTTGGGGAGGAGGTGTAATTTCTTTTTTGTGCCTGAAGTCATGTTCCCCTGACATTCCCTCCCCCCCCACACCCCAGGTTGCCCCCTCATGTTCTCCCCCTTCTGACTTGTGTCTCCCTCTCTGAGTTGTGCGCCTCTTCAAGTTTCTTCCCCTCTCTGACACGCATCCCCTGGAGTTGGTTATAAAAACATAAGGGGCTGCAGGGGGAAGAGAAAATTAGTAAATTTGGTCCCTCACATAGAACTGGCATTTGTGGCTGTTGTTGTGATCGGTGGAGTGCACATCATCGTTTTTGATTTTTGGTGATGTACACTCACTGTTTCGCAGTCACCATTATGACATAGAATCATGCTAGGGCACTTTGTGAGAGCTGAAGGCATGTTTCAATATACCAGCCAGGCACTATCCCGATTGTGATTGTAAACCCCAGCACCTTACTGTCCACAGGAGGTATGTGTCCAATAGGATGCTATGATGATTGGAATTGCAGTGGGGCTGTTAGGGACCACTCTCTGCTTGCTGCTCCTTACAAGGAATCTCAGCAGTTTGGACTTCTGTTTTTTGAATCTGGCGCCTTTTTCAGCAGCTCGTTTAAACTGCTTCACTGGCGTGATACCCGATCGTCTGGAGCCTTAAGCCCTGATCAAGAAGCATCGCTGCATTATTGACTTTTTCTGTCTTGATTGTTATGACTATGTGTTTTGTTTCCCAATGCAGACAAGATTTAGTTTAATTTAGGCAGGTCTTACATTAGCTATCCTGTTATAGGGACTAGTAACTGCAGCATTGTACTCCCTCCCCCAGCCTGCTCCCATTTCAGCCAGTATTTAAGTCCCTTACCTGTCCTCTTCTCTCTCCACAGCTGCAAGGAGAGCTCACAGGAGGTCGTGAGGGCCGGAGACCACGGCGCCCCCCCCCCCGCCCCCCGAATCAAGCGGTCTGCAAACGGTACGGGAAACGGCAGTGTGCTTTGCTTGCTGCTCCTTACGAGGCATCTCAGCAGTTTGGACTTCTAGCACTGCCGACGCAGGGCGTCGGCTCCCCACCACCACCCTTGGTGAACACTCCCTTTTATAGGTTGCTGTAAGGCTGTTTTAACCGATCAGCCAAGTTCTCCATCTGCAGCTTATATTTTTCAACCACTAGAGGCTGCTTTTAGAATTCTCTCCAGTTTCCCTGCCACAAGTAGTGTCTACATTTTTACAAACTGACGTGATTACTTTTATCATTCTGCTATTCTGCCAGCAGCTCCCCCCTGCCCAGCCACCCACCCTGTCACATCTAAGTCCTCCCATATTCACCTCCCATACATCAGCCTACTGTATGAATGCCTGGCATTTTGTGACTCTCTGGGTTACCAAGAGCCTCTCCCATGACCCCACTATTGGAGCTTGGGGAATAGACTACTCTCCTCACACTCGCCATACATGTCAATCTAGCCTGCTTACCCATACCACCCCCCCATGGGTGTCCAATTTCAGCCGCCTATTCGGGTTACTCCATCAAACACCCATGACCGTTGTCACTCATTACATGCCTACCTAAACTCTCATGCGCTACCCATTCCTACTGTCCCATCTGCCGAACCCCATACCCGTACAACCCTCCTTGTTAGGAGAAAGTATTTTAGGCACCCCCCTTTAGATTCCTTCTTCTCCTCCTCCTAATGTCTGGCAACATACATCCTAATCCAGGACCGCAAAAGAGCGAAGTCCCTCCCCATAGTACTCAGGGACTGCTACGCATCACATCTCTCAACAGTTGTAGCATCCTAAAAAAATGGGATTCCTTCCAGGGTTGGGTGCAGATGCACCAACCAGATGTTATAGCCCTAACTGAAACCTGGCTTACCCCTCAGACCACAGACTCCACCATCTCACTGCCTGGGTTTACCCTCTACCGTGCAGATAGACATGGGAAGAGAGGGGGTGGTTGTGCCCTCTACACTAGGGACACATTACAGGGTCATCTACTCCAAACCCCTCAGTTGGGGGCTGGTTCCCAGGCACTTACCATCAAGCTGTCTCTTGGAAGAGCCCAACATCCTATATACCTAACAACAGTGTACATCCCCCCAAAAGACCAAAAACATTCCTTCCAAGCACTTCTGTCATACCTGAACACATTACCATCCCAGTTGGAACTATTAGTACTTGCCGACTTTAACATTAATTGGCTAGGTAAAGATGCCATACCATATATTGATCTCGCTACAGCCCAAGACCTTACTCAACTGGTCACCTCCCCCACACGTTGGGATCTACACACTGGATCATCTTCCGTACTGGACCTCATCTTCTCCAATCACCCGTCCAAGATCACCAATGTGTCCATCCTCCCTGATGCCCTCAGTGACCACTCCCCGGTGCTCTGCTCATGGTCCTGCAAAATCCCTGCCCAAAATAATTATACAACGTAAACTGGGCCCTGGCAAACTGGCACAACTACAAGCGCACCTCAGGACCATGGACTGGTCTTTCATCTCGATCTCCGGAAACGTCGACAGTGCCTTGGATCTATTTTCCCGGGTCTTTAATAATATATGTGACCTCTATGCACCCTTCATGAAAAGAATGGTCAAAGGGAATCACATACCCTGGCTCACTGAAAGACTCAAGTCGCTAATGAGAACTAGAGATTCATTACGGCATCTCTCCATTGAGTCTGGCCTCCCCCATGATAGACAGAATTACAGAACAGCCCGCAACAAGTGCACCTGGGCCATTCACAGGGCAAAAGCTGAATATTATAAATCTGCCTTAACTTCGTTACAGGGCAGCGGCCGTAAGTTCTGGAACAACATTAAGGAAATTTGCAGGAAGGTCCCCAATCCTGTCCCCTCCCAGGTCCTGTCTAATGGGTCCCTGACCTCTGACCGCTCTACTATCGCTGCTGTCTTCTGTGACACCTTCTCCAATCTCAGCCATGTTCTCCCCTCTAACTTCCATGACCCCCCAGCTCCTAGCTCTCCCCCCCACACCACGTGCCCCCTTCTACTTTACCGCGCCTCTGGGCTCGGCTGCCGAATCATACCTTGCCACTGCCCTTAGCCGCCCACCTCCAACGCTGACTCCCTTTGATCTCAGAACTCCTGGTTCTCCCTTAAAGAAGTGCTAGTTCCTCTCACCCACATACTAAACCTCTCTCTCTCATTAGGTAAATTCCCCGCCATCTGGAAATCAGCCACTGTCACCCCTATATTCAAAGGTGGTGATTGCTTGGCCCCAAATAACTACCGCCCAATATCCATACTCCCTCCCCTCTCCAAGGCCTTAGAGCGAATAGTTTCAGATCAACTCACAGACCATCTCAACAAATATGCCCTTCTCTGCACACAACAACATGGGTTCCACAAAGGTCACAGCACTTCTACGGCCTTGCTTCAACTAACATCACACATTCACACAGCACTGGATAAAGGCCACATCACTGGTTCTATCTTCATCGACCTCACCGAGACTTTCGATACTGTCCACCATACACTACTCCTCACCTCCCTTCTCAATCTAGGTCTCGCTAATGAGGCAGTAGGTTGGTTTGCTGACTATCTTTCTAATCAAACTCTTCAAGTAAAAATTGGCAATACTCTCTCCTCCAAATCTTCTCTACTCTCAGGTGTCCCTCAAGGGTCTATATTGGGTCCCCTCCTTTTCAGCCTATTTCTTAACTCCCTCCCTGCAACCTGCACTTCCAATCTATTACTCTACGTGGATGATGCTGTCATCTTCACCTCCAGCCCAGATCCTCTCAACTCTACCTTTCCTCCAGTCCTCTTTCACAGCTGTCAAAAACTGGCTCACCTCCAAACGCCTTATCATTAACTATAAAAAAAACAAATGTATGCTTTTCGCGCATCAGTTAAATTCCGAGATAGGTAGTTTCCCTCAAATACTATCAGAGTCTCTGACCCCCTTGGAATTTGCTTATTCCTTCAAATAGCATAACTTTGGATCCTGACCTTACCTATCATGAGCATATTCGTCATCTGTCAAAGGCTCTAAACATCAGACTAGGGCTTTTGCACTGCTTTAAACATTGTCTAACCCACGAGGCCCTTAAGCTCGCTATCTCCTCCTCGGTTCTCCTCCTTCTTGATTATGGACTTCTTACCTTTGGTGGGGCAAGCTCCTCAGTCTTTGATAGCCTTAGACTTGTCCTAAATAGAGCCTGCCGGCTTCTACTAGGGTGCGATAGACTTACCCATACCTGTGTGTTATATCAGGATACCAATTGGCTTGACCTCGACAATAGAATCAAATTCCACACTTGTGTCCTAGCTAAAAAATCTCATTGGGCCTCTCCTGCAGCCCTTACCCTTTAATCACCACAGACCAAAAAGCTCAGCACACCCGTAGCTCTGATTCTCTACGCCTCCATCCCTCCTGTCATACAACACAATTCCAAAGATCCTTTGTTACCGGGCACCCTTTTGGTTTAACTCCTACCCAGCGCCCTGCGTCTTGATCAGCGAATTGGTCAATTCAAATCACTCCTGGGTTCACACCTTCAGGCCACAAGCATCTGTAGCTGTAAATGATCCAAGGCCCTGCCCAAACAACATTGACAACGGCCTCTGGCTTGCCTCTCCCTACATCTCCTAAAGCCGTCTTCAGGGTGTTAACTCCCCGACACCTACTAACTACCGCCTCTGCACCAGCTCAGGTAGCTAGACATCTAGGACTGTAAATTTACCTCGCTTCCTTACCCTGTAACACTTATTATATTGTTAGTATGCACTACCTGCATTGTGAACTCTGTCCTAATTGTATATGGCATGGATCCAAGTGATTAAGTCTGTAACATTCCCTATATCACTTTATTTCTGCTCAAATTGTTTGTTTGTATCTCTGTAAGCATTATACGTGACGTGGAACCTTTGTAAAGGAGTCTTTGACTCAAAGGTATTTCTGATTCCCTAAAATAAATAAAAATAAATAAATAATGGTGATTGTTCATGTAAATTACACTATAGCACTAGCAAAACACTAGAGGGTCATCTGCATCTCATTATAGGCCAGACACAAGCAAAGTCAATGAACCCCCCCCCCAGTACCTGTCAGGGCTGCCAGTACTGGTGTTCTAGTGCCCCATGACCCCCCCCACAAAACAGGCTGCCATCATGTATTACTGTTTCCCTGGTGTCTAGTAGTCCACTACCCCCCTACTCCCCACAATATATATTTTATATTTCACTTGTTTCTAGTGATCCCCCACTTTCAAAACACCCCACTGATATACCGTTAATATTTTCCTGGTGTCTAGTGGTGGCCCAGCCCATGAACACCTAACCATTATACATTTAATATTTCCCTGGCGTCCAATGGACCATGCCCTCCCTGTGGTTCAAATCCCTCCTGCCCCATTAGCTTCATCCCCAGCACCCTGGCTTTCTGCAGCAGACACAAACCATGTGCTCACCTCCATGGCTGACCACCAATTGAAGTTCATGACTGTGTGCCTACTGTAATCAGGTGTGAGTATACCAGACATGTGATCTGATCAGCCATTTGGCAGAGGGCTACATAGGTGAACTGAGGGTCTGTCCCAGACAGCATGGGTGGACACTGGAGATGGAGCAGTTGAGTCACAATGGCATCAAAATTAGAGGGGATGGCCGGGGATAATTGGGGCTGGTCAAGTGAGGTGACTTGAACCCAGGGGCTGAGGAGACGACTGGACACTAAGGCTAATTGAAGCAATACCAGTGGGAAGTTTGAAGGGGGAGACAACTGGACACCAGGAGTAAGTGACTCAATACTGGGAAGGGTGTTTGGGGGACAGGTGGAGACGACTAGACACCTGTGAAATATTACTTTGATATTTGCGTGGTGTTCGGTGGCAGGGAGGGGGCTGTGGTTGGGGACCACAAGTTTGAGGAGGGGGTAATTACCATGGTACTGATGGCTACATACTGCCTCTCCAAATCAACCAGTAAGCGGTGTGCATATATACAAGGCACTATAAGCTACATTGCATGAGTGCACCAACATATTTTAGAGATAGTCACAAATGTGTTTGTGGCTCACTAACCATGCTATCTAATATAACATTTTGTGATTCTTCCATACTTTGTGGCCACAACGTGGTGTTAAAAAGTCACTAACCTGATTTGCGATTGCAAAACTGTTACTACTGTGCTCTGACAATACTTGATAAAATATTAGCCACTGTAGATATTTTTGGAGTTCTGTAAAGAAAACTACATACATTTCTCAAGCTAATTTACATATTCACACTTGCTCCCAGACATAACACCCTTGAAAATTACCATATTTACGAAGGGGTCACAAGGAGATAACAGTTGTTCAAATAAGTGACAGTATCCATACAGTCATCACCTACTCTGGTGAAAAGATTCTAGGCACTTATTTACTATGACTTAATGGACATCTAATTATGTATTTATTTTATTTATTTTAATTCATTAATAGTTTATATTTTATAGCTGCACATATTACCATTTTAAATATTTATGCATTATGTATAATAATAATAATATTACTAATAGTAGTAGAAATAATATATTATTTAATATAATATAATTAAGTGATAACATTCAGTTAGTTGCAGTTTACAAAGCAGTAACCAGCCAGTGTGGTTCATTTCGACCTCGTCATTTAATGTAACCCACACCTGCTAGTTATTATGAGTATAATCCAAATTAACTGAATGTTATTACTATTATATGAGTTGGAGCTGATTGGTTGCACTGGACTCTGTTTAGTTTTATTGTATGCCCTGTTGTAACAGTAGCTACTTTTTTCAAGGGTAACAGGATTTTAAAAAATGTATCTGAAAAAAGTGGTGAGACAGTCCAGACACGTTTGTTCAGCTTACCTGTTGTACGCGCACGCTCATGGAGCTGCCATTGATATCGGTCCTTATATGACATAAATGGCAGATTGCTCTCGGCTAAGATTGGGGAAAAAAAAACAGATGTTTAATGTGAATAATCTGTTTCTACTATATGCCTAAATGAATTACCTCAGTAAATAAACACACAAGGCAGATTGCATGGTGAGGGAAGGAGAAGAAACTCGAGGAGTTCATGGGACAGCAGCATGGGAATAGGGGAAATTGTTTGATGGAATAGTTGGAAATGAGAGAGGTATAGTGTTGTATGTGTAAGCCCCTCATCCCTGCCTTTTTACAAATGACAGGTAGTATGCTGTTGAAGCTGACAGCAGTACCAGGTGGGGGACTGGGTTCGGGGAGGACTAGGTTACTCGGCACAAGGGCTAGGTTTGGCTACTCTGCACAGGGGTACCCAAGTAAATCCGAACACAGGAAGCAATAACTGTAATGTCCAATACCAGGAATGGGATTCTAAAGTGTGGCTTTTATTCACATCCAAACTGAACAAACAAAGCATAGATGGACCCCCACGGGGCTACATTCCTGGTAATGCAGATAAGAGAAACAGAACATTTCCTCAACACCTCAGCCCTCAGACTCTGGACCCACCAGGCACACAGCCCGGACTTGCACGCTGCTTTGGGTACACAGCCTGACTTGTACACTATTTGGGTTTTCTTCTCTGACCCGGCTCCCCTACTGACCACTCGAACACCTTCCATGTGACATGGACACATTTTCCTGGTGGCTCCCTAAACCACCTTAGAGCCTTCAACTCCATAAGGGAAATTTCCTTTCAATCCCACGTCTGGGTACTTCCCTCAGCACTGGCCAAGTGCCTGAGGCAAAGTAAAAGGGCCACAGAGCAAATCTGTAGAGATGAACCTGGTTACTAAAGATGGGGGGTTTCCCACCTCTAGCTTCCACAATCCATACCCAGCCATTTCTCTGGACATTAAACATCTCTTTCTGAAAAGCTTGGCAGTGTAGATTAAAGGGTAAACGTTTAGCACATTTTCTCTACATGTCTTGACTTTCCCCCTTGTACTAGACTCAAATATACAGTACTTAAACATCTCTTTCTGAAAAGCTTGACAGTGTAGATTAAAGGGTAAATGCATAGCACATTTCCTCTTCATGTCTTGGCTTTCCCCTTGTACTGGACTTGAATATACTTTTACTTTGGCTTAGCCTATTCCTTAGGCACCCCACTGATTAAGCAGTCCAATCCCCACTTTACAACAGTTCAGGTGAAACATAGGCCCCATGTAAGAGCAGAACTCACCCTTTGGTTACAGGTGCCCCACAGGCAATTCTTGACAGCTTCTGGTGCCACAGCACAACTTAGAAAAATAAGGCAGCTTCTTCCCTAGCTGGAACCAGGAGGTTGCCCCTAGAATAACAGGCAAACCTTTTACCCCCATCCCCTCAGGGATGGGGCACAGAGACCTGTAACAGCGGTCTCCACCACTACACGAACAGCTTACTGTGTTCCTCTTTTGGTGAAATCACACATCTTTCCCTAAAAGTAGCTCTATATCAGAGCTTTAGGCTTCAAGAGCCTGTGCACAGACTGCTGTGCTCCTCTCTTCAAGACTGCTTACACACAACTGCTGCAGCTGACTGTTCAAAAACTCCCAACATTCTACCCTAACTTCCAACTGCACATTCCAATGTGGCTCATGCAGCTGCGATAGTTCTATGGTGATGTCATCCCTCAGTCTCAACTGAGACTGAGAACAAAATGAGACAGTGTGAAATCCATTTAACTGGAGTTTCACAAGCTACCTTCCCTGCCTACCATTAGGTCTTACTGGGATTCTAGTAACCCCGGGTAACAGGGGGGTTACACTCACCCTGGCCAGGAAAATGACTGTCCGCAGTCATTATTTACCTGGCTTAGGCCATCCTACCCTATGTGTTACCTGCGGAGGGGGGTGATCAGGCCCCCTCCTACCATGTGCTAGCACAGGCAGGCAACACTAAGATCCTAGAGGCCTTTGGCTGACATATCAGCCTCTCCTCTACCCACTAACTATGGGTGCCTAGTGGTTCTGGTAGAACTGTCCAGAGCATAGCCCTAATAGTTCAGCACTGCAGTCCCTATGGCCATTCAGGACCATAGCCTGTCTATCCCCCCTAGCCCTCTAGGGAAAATCTGTCTGTCTCTAACTCAAATCCCAAAACAAAACAAACCAGGGACCTCCCTGACCTTGGGCACCATGCAATCACACACCAGGAAACTAATACCATCTATTACATTACTCCCTCATACCCCCACAACCACACCTGTGGAAGGAAAGGGTTACTACAGTAACAACAACAATAACAACAGTACTTTAAATGCTACACACTAAAGTACTATTTAGGAACTCCGATGAGCCCCTCCTCCTCTTCTTGTCTTCTCTTTTATCTTCTTCAGGAACACCTGCAAGAAAAAAGAAAGACAACACAGACTCCTAATCTGCATACACAGTGTATCTAAACCCCTACCATCAAAACACTGGAGAATCCCAAAAATATATATTTTTTTTTTAGAAAAGGTATAAAACAGTATATACACTAGAAAGCAGAAGAAAAACAATGACATTATTTACAATACACATTTGAGGGATGGAGCGCCTTAAAAGTCCCATCTAGTGACTACAGTGCCCGAAGGCTAGTCCATTAAAGAGTCTCTCCTGGGCCGGAGCCCAGTGAAGCATAGTTCTAGCAGGCCAAAGTCCTGAAGGGGAGAGTCTTTGAGGACAGTTCACACATCTGGAGTCTGCTAGTGTAGGGTGTGTACTGCAATGTCATAAGGATAGAAAAGTTTGGACTTATCAGCCCCTTGTAGAAGGAATAACACACACTGACCTGCTCCTCGGCCGAAGACTCTCCCTGGCAGCATTCTTCTGATACTGCTGGGTGGACATCTTCCAGGAACTGCAGGAGGGCACATCTGGAAACTGCTGGATGATGTCATCTCTGGAGATGGAACTTTGGAACAGGAACAAAAAGGAAAACAGCTTGTCTGACATCATCTGATTACCAGGCAATGGATCAGGATACAGCTGGGCTGGCATCCTCTCTGGATCTGAAGTCATCTGGTGGGCCAGTTGATGGATTATGGAAAGTCAACACTATAGAACTGATGAATATGGGGCACCTGAGTCCTGGATGTCCATACTGGTAGAACAACAAAGGCACTGCAATGGCTGGTGTGTCAGCATTGACTACCACTGCTCTGCTTTCCATCTGGTAGGCATGGGCACATTTGCAGGGAGGTCTTTGCATTGAGGCCAATAATACAGTGGGTCAGGAGCTTGAATTATTACCCTGTTTGAGCGCACATAATTCACACTGTGAAGGGTTTCACGTCCCTCTCCATCCACTGTTCGAACAGTGTCCATAAACAGTGTCCTGCCTCTTTTCCACAGGCTGTATTTTTCATGAAACATTCTGTTCCTGACATGCTTATTTGCACCAGGATGTACACATTTCATTGCTTCAGCCCAAATCCAGGAATTCCTGCTGTTCTCAATCTCCTCCCAGACTCTCCGAGTAAAGGTAAGAAAGGACATCCCATAGATTTCATTCATCTTCCTACAAACCAGTCTCTCCTCTTTACTAGCTTTGGTCAACCTGAGACCGCAGGCCTGGCTTAGGGGTGGCCAGTCCTGGTTCTGCCAGCTACGCATTCTCAAGGTGACAAAAAATGGATCCCTGACTTCTTCTTCTTGCACAGCTAGGGCAGTGGTATCACCACTCTCTTCCATGCAGTCTTCTGAGACAAGAGCTTGAGGCTTTGTACACATTCCTTTTTCACAAGGCCACATAGGTTCCCCCTCTTCTTCTTCCTCACTGAGAATCTGTGCCCAAGAGTGAGCAGTCATCCTCACTCCTGAAACTATCCACTCTTCACTGGGTGCAGAGGTCGATACCTTCCATTCAAAGGCCTCCCTCATCTCATCTTCTCCTATGAGACTTGGGCTAGGCCCCCCCAAAGGTCTACTGATGCTCTGTCTGAATTATCTCTCTGTGATCCAGCATCCAAAACATCAGCATATGGTTCTGTCTGCAAATATGCACCCTCTTGATTTGTGCCACACTCCCCAGAGGGGCCTTCTCCAACAGGCTCTGCCTGGTGCTGTGTGCTGCCAACTACAAATTCTTGAACTTTTGTCCATGTGGAAGCAAACGAATCTTGGACACTTTATACAAGCCTTATTTCTCTAAGCACCCCAAACAGTGAGGTACCATGAAGACATCCCTTCCAGCATTTAAGCATATTAAACACACTTGCACTGGATATCCAGGAATCACCACATGAGAAGGCAGTTGTCCTCCATAGTAACACCTTTCAATGTCCCTTAACTTATTTACTTCTGCTGCTACCGTAGACCGGGCATGATCCGGGTACCGGGCTGGTCCTGAGGCCATGACTGCAGGGAAAAATAAACAAACGCTCACTGTTACTGAAAGTCCCACATCACTGAACACTTTCTTTTACTTTTAAAATGGCTCCTCTGCTGGTGTGTTTACATTACTACCCCACCCTGTAATGGTGCCGGCAGCACTCCTGCGCATCAACATTCAGAAATTGGATCAAGCCACTGCACATCCGATTTACACACACTACTGATAACTTTGCTCAAAACTGCACAAACTTGCACTGTTATTTTTCTAACACATTTATATGATATGCCACAGATTTTTCACTTGCTGAAAACATTTCTTTAGCTCTCAGTCCCTTAAAGCCTCAGGATTTCAAGCACAGGATTGCCTGTAACTAGTGCTGCACATTTTGCTACAACTCACAGTCTCTCTACTGGCTTTGAAACTTTATTCTGACACTGAACCCATAACTATGCTCACAGTCAATAACAGACTTGCTTTAGCTGGTAAAACTTGACACAGTCTTTATTTGCAAAGCGACTACACTGCTGCACACAGGTTCAACTGGCTTTTGGCAGAAAATCACTGTTTGAGCAATTATTACAGTTGGTACTCACTGTTACCAGCAGCTGTTTGTTGGGATGGAAAAATGGCCTGCAGCCAGTCTTGGAAGCCTCAGAAAGGAAGTGAGTTGGCAGTCCTGCCAGTCGTCTCTCCGATCACCTCACTCACAATCCAGTCGATCGAGATGTGGGTTGAGCCTGATTTTAAACAGAAAAGTCTATTTTTAATACTTTTACAGCACTTTTTAATCACCTCAATGCTCCTCCACTAAGCCAGTACACGCAATCCACTCACACTCCCTCTCGAATGCTGGGCAGTCACTGTAGAGCTGGCTTGGGGTGGGACTGATTGCAATCTCTCCAATCATACAACACCATGCAAATGAGCCTCTTTCCCTCGTGAGTGCTCTTCTCCTCATGGCGATCATCAAACAGGCAAATTTAAACTGCAGAAACCACTTTTTTTTTCTAACTGACTTCACGGCAGGACCCCATTTTAACCATTTGACATGGCCATTAACCCAGCAAGTCTCTCAGTTTACTAAAAAGCATTTCCAACGTCCAGGGCACAATTTTCCTGTTGCTACCCCTAGTCTTCCACACTTTTCTTTATCACAACAGTTCTTTAGAAAGCATTTCCAACGTCCAGGGCACAATTTTCCTGTTGCTACCCCTAGTTTTCCACACTTTTCTTTATCACACACAGTTTTTTTAAAAGCTGGCAAAAACGCTGTAAATTATTTGATGCAGGACAAGGGCATACTCTTTCAGCTTTACTGCTCCTTGGTAAACATTTGGCATTTTAACAGCAGCATATGAACCACAGCACACAGTGACACACTAGTTAAACTTGCTTCAGCTTTTTGGGCTACCCACTGCCAGATAACCAAAATGCTAGCCCCTTGCCTGAGCACCTTTCCTCCCTAAATTAAAATCCAAAGCGGTGCCTCCATTTTGTAAGCCCCTCACCACTGCCTTTTTGCAAATGACAGGTGGTATGCTGTTGAAGCTGACAGCAGTACCAGGTGGGGGACTGGGTTCGGGGAGGACTAGGTTACACGGCACAAGGGCTAGGTTTGGCTACTCTGCACAGGGGCACCCAAGTAAATCCAAACACAGGAAGCAATAACTGTAATGTTCAATACCAGGAATGGGATTCTAAAGTGTAGCTTTTATTCACATCCAAACTGAACAAACAAAGCATAGACGGACCCCCATGGGGCTACATTCCTGGTAATGCAGATAAGAGAAACAGAACACTTCTTCAACACTTCAGCCCTCAGGCTCTGGACCCACCAGGCACACAGCCCGGACTAGCACACCGCTTTGGGTACACAGCCTGACTTGTACATTATTAGTGTTTTCCCTGGCCTGGCTCCCCTGCCGACCACTCGAACACCTTCCATGTGACATGGACACATTTTCCTGGTGGCTCCCTAAACCACCTTAGAGCCTTCGACTCCATAAGGGAAATTCCCTTTCAATCCCATGTCTGGGTACTTCCCTCAGCACTGGCCAAGTGCCTGAGGCAAAGTAAAAGGGCCACAGAGCAAATCTGTAGAGGTGAACCTGGTTACTAAAGATGGAGAGTTTTCCACCTCTAGCTTCCACAATCCATACCCAGCCATTTCTCTGGACATTAAACATCTATTTCTGAAAAGCTTGGCAGTGTAGATTAAAGGGTAAATGCTTAGCACATTTCCTCTACATGTCTTGACTTTCCCCTTGTACTAGTCTCAAACATACTTAAATTTCTCTTTCTGAAAAGCTTGGCAGTGTAGATTAAAGGGTAAATGCATAGCACATTTCCTCTACATGTCTTGGCTTTCCCCTTGTACAGGACTTGAACATACTTTTGCTTTGGCTTAGCCTATTCCTCTAGGCCTCCCACTGATTAAGCAGTCCAATCCCCACTTTACAACAGTTCAGGTGAAACATAGGCCCCATGTAAGAGCAGAACTCATCCTTTGGTTACAGGTGCCCCACAGGCAATTCTTGACAGCTTCTGGTGCCACAGCACAACTTAGAAAAATAAGGCAGCTTCTTCCATAGCCGGAACCAGGAGGTTGCCCCTGGAATAACAGGCAAACCTTTAACCCCCATCCCCTCAGGGATGGGACACAGGGACCCATAACAGCGGTCTCCACCACTTCAAGAACAGCTTACTGTGTTCCTCTTTTGGCGGTAACACACACCTTTCCCTAAAAGTAGCTCTATATCAGAGCTTTGGGCTCCAAGACAGACTGCTGTGCTCCTCTCTTCAAGACTGCTCACACACAACTGCTGCATCTCACTGTTCAAAAACTCCCAACATTCTAACCTAACTCCCAACTGCAGATTCCAATGTGGCTCATGCAGCTGTGATAGTTCTATGGTGATGTCATCCCACAATCTCAGCTGAGACTGAGAACAGAGTGAGACAGTGTGAAATCCATTTAACTGGAGTTTCACAAGCTGCCTTCCCTGCTTACCACTAGGTCTTCCTGGGATTCTAGTAACCCCGGGTAACAGGGGGGTTACATGTGAAACTGGAAAATTTTGCTTGGTGAAATATTTTGTGAAATTTGTGCATCTCGTGAAATATTTCGCTGGGCAAATTGCAAAATTCCACCCGTGGGTTGGGCAAAATTTCACCCTCCCACCGATGAAATTGTCACTTGTTGGTGAAATTTCACCGCCAGTAGGAAAAAATTCTCAATTTCACCACCGGCCAACAATCATTTAAAAAAAAAAAAAAAAAGCAATCCCCTCCACATCCCTGTTGTCTAGTGGTCCCCCCATGACTGATCAATGGCTGAATTCAAGAACCTTCTCTTCCAGACACCCAGAGTTATTCTCTGGCCCCCAATCTTTGAAAAAACACAATCCCTTCCCCTGTTCCTTGTGTCTACGTGGACTCCACCCAGATGATCAGCTGCTGAATTGAAGTAAAGATTAGAACCCCCACCCCCAGTCAACTCCAGTTATTCTTCCCCAGCAATTGGGCCACCAGCACAGCACTCCACTCACCTCCATGGCTTGTACAAGCATGCTCTTATTCATTGAGCACTCATACAGGCTGTCGGCTATGGAGGTGAGTGAAGCTGTGCCGGTGGTCCAGTTGGGGTACTGGGGCAGGGGCTCTGACTTAGGCTGGGTAGGTGGGGGGTCCACTAGACACCAGGGACAGGGAAGGGATTGTTATTTTTTATCTCAAAGATTGAGGTCCAGATCATGGCTGGGGGATAAATGGAGTTGACTGGGGGTTTCTAATCTTTACTTTAATTCAGCCAGTGATCAGCGGTGGGCACTACATACCTGGGATAAGGGAGGGCTTGTTTTTATGTAAAGATTGGTGGCCAGGGGCCCGGGGTTAACTCAGGGTGACTGGGGGGGGGATTCTTGAATGTAGCTGGTGATCAACCAGGGGGAGAACAACTAGACACTAGGGAGGGGGGAAATAAAATATAAATGATGGATGGGGCATATGCGGGTGAATTTGAGGACACAATTTCACAATTTCACCACAATTTTGCAAAATATTTAGTCAGGCGAAATTGCCAATTTCACGCAATTTCACCAGCAAAATAACATTTCTCAACATCTCTAGAGAGTTACTATTTTTTACAAATAGTTCAGTGAGGTTTTGAAACCTCTCATTCACTTGGACTGAAGCAACCGAGGTGGATGGCCTCTGCAAGTCCATTTTTGTTTGTTTCTGTTTTTCATCTCAGGTTTGAATAACTGACTGTAGGCATTCCTAAAGTTTGATTAACTGACTGAGGGAAATGTTTAGTTGAATAACCAACTCTGGAAGGGATTTGGTTGAAAAACTGACTCTAGGTCTTTTTAGAGGTAGCTTGTGGGAGAATAACTAATGGGTGTTCTGCATTGTGACTGACTTAAAGCAGATACTGTACCTGTCATATAATATAATATAATATAATATAATATAATATAATATAATATAATATAATGATAAAATGATAGAAACCACTGCTGTGCTGTCAGGGCTGCATGATGTATGCCAGAGGGCAGAAGGGGCCACATCAGTAGCCTATGTGAGCAGAAGGTCACTTAAGTTGATAGCTGCTTATGTTTGCCAGTGATACTAAGCTGGCCATGGTAGCGTACTCCTTTGAGGACAGAGAAG
This sequence comes from Neoceratodus forsteri, assembly GCA_016271365.2. Lineage (NCBI taxonomy): Eukaryota > Metazoa > Chordata > Ceratodontiformes > Ceratodontidae > Neoceratodus > Neoceratodus forsteri. Next base: position 777,204,398 of record CM028131.1, read on the forward strand.
AAGTCAGGAGGACTTGAACAAGCTGAGTGATTTGTTTGTCTCCTGGAGATCCTGATTCGGTGTTACCAAATCCAAGATTCTACACTTTGGGAAAAGAAACAGATACAGTAGGACCCATGCACTCTTTGCGACTCCTTTTGCCACAGTGGAGGGAAAAAAGGGGTCATAATAGGCATAGAAAATAATTTCTTTCTTTCTTTCTTTCTTTCTTTCTTTCTTTCTTTCTTTCTTTCTTTCTTTCTTTCTTTCTTTTTCTTTCTTGTTTACCAGGTATGATACACTAGTCAATTGCATGCCCATTTTCTAGTATGACCCAGGAGGATACAACAGTGTGAACAAGATACAGCATAACACATACAGTAGTTCAGAAACATAGCCTAGGATCAGATAAATGGCATCCAGCAGGAACAATGACAGCTCAAGAAATTTACATACATGAGTTTACAAAACATAGATATAAATTTGGTAATGTATTACACATTTGTTTATATAATGAGCAGGCAAAGACTAGCTTTCAGTAGTAGTTAACCCTCAAGTGTTAAGAACTGGCTGATTCTTAATACTGGCTGTGATTCAGTAAGGAATGGGTTTCATGTGCAAAATGCGTGTGAAGTTACCAGGTAGCTCTGTACCGCGGACAGATTTGCACCGGCTGGCACTCACCATTGCCATCTGCCTGTCCACGGCTCCTCCTCCCGTAGTGCACATGGTTGGTGGGGGGCGGAGAGGTGTGGAGCAGTGGACCCAAGCTGGCATCCAATCGGATTACCATTATGGGTCCCAGAGTAGATCCTCCATCCACACACACAGGCAGTGGGTCCTGGGATGGCATGCAACATCCAGTGTTTAACCAGTGGGCGTGTGCCCAAATGGCCATCTCAGCCCTCCAAGGTGGCCCAGCCAGATGCTGCAGCTGTGTGTGGGGGGGTTCTTGTGGCCGCTGCACCCCACAGTTGACATGTGGTGGGGCATGTATCAAGGTATGCCAGGTTTCCCGGGTGGAGATGTTGCAATCCAGCACTATGTGCTCCACCATTGTGCATGGGTGCAGCATGAGGTGACTCCCCTGCCATGCTCCTGGCCTGCCCCCGGTGCATAGCTGCTAGGGCAGCTGGGGGATCCATTGCATAGGGCACTAGTGTGTCCAAGGTGAATGTCACATGGGGGGCCTTGGCATGGCTTTGCCACTTAGGGTTGCCTATGTGCCTCTTATACACAGTGTGAAGGCAATCCACCCCTTCATGAATCATGGCTATTGAGTGGTTTCTGTAACATCATGTGAGCTCAAGAGTGAAGAGTGACAACTCCATATGTCATACAGCCTACAAGGTGCTAAGAATAAGCATACTCTTAAAATGACTTTTTTTGTATAATATAAGAGTATATCTGGTTAGATTAGTGGTACTTGAACAGCGCCAGTCAAGACAGTGCTAGTCCCTGTAGCACTGACATGGACAGCGAGAGGAGATTTACAGTGCCTTTGGTAAGCGCGCCCCTGGTCGCTGTCCATGGTGCTCATGGCACACAAGGGCATCAGGATCCAGGAGGCGGTCCGAGCTGCTCCCATGGTGTGCAGGGCTGGGGTATTAAGCAGCTTGGCCAGTGGCATTGGAGACCAGGGTTCTAATCCTAGTCTTCAAAGTTTTAGTACACTCAGAGCTTAGAATTTTTTTATGTGGGACCATGGAAACAGTATTTTACAGCCCTGCAAATTTTAACTTTCCCTGTGATCTGCTCTCTCTCCCCCGGGATTGAGGCTCCTTCAGTCCAGGGGTGCAGGGGAACAAAATCTTAAAAGTTACCTTATTTTGCAGGCTTGAAATCCAGTGTGACCTTTCTTGTTCCTGTAAGGTAAAGCATACATAGAAGGAGCCTGTTCCAACAGCAACAACTTCAGTGCAATAATGCTTGAGTAAGGACTCACTCACCAAAATGTTCCAAAATATAAAAAAAAATATTTTATTCTTACCAAATATTATATTAAGAGCTAGTAAACTAATTAAGCAGTGTTTCATGGAATAAACACAGAAACAATATTTATCAGCAGAAAAGGCCTGCTTTGCCCACCCAGTCTTTCCAGATGGTCCATGCCTAGTCTGTCTCTGCAGTCCCTAAATGGTCTGAGGTTACCCTTCCTCATCCCTGAATAAAAATTCCCAGTTCATTAGGGTACACTTTATTTATTAATTTTTTACATTACCTAAAACTTATACAGAAAATTATTTTTAAGTCATATAAAATCTGAGGTTCTTGACTGAATTCCTCAAATGTTAATCTTAATTAAATAAAAAAATGGGATGTTTTCTTTATCCTGGGTGGTCAAAAATCAGTCACACTGCAAGGTATAGCATATAGAATTTATACGGTAAACAGAATTTGTAACCAATTATAAAGAATCAAACAATAAATTATTCTCTCTACTTCCATGTGTGCCTTTAACATATGTGCCTTTTTATCTGCTATCAACCTAAATGTTAAAACCAAATGAAAGGTCTTGCTTGACTCTCTTATTAATGATCTTTCGGTCTCCCAATAGGAGGAACAACATTAATAAACACTATTTTCTAATACATATGCAGTATTTAATTATTATTTCTTAGATATTCTTCCTTCTTTTAATCTCTTTTATATGGTTTACTTCCAGTTAATAGAAGTTATGCCCTGTTGCAGATTCTAAGAGCTATATAAAACATATTTTTCTGCAGTGATTTTAGAATTATATCAACTTTTGTAGTTATAAAACATTTTCTGTTCTGAACTTGTGATACGATGTGATATATTGTACTTATCATTACTAAACTAAATTATGGCAGACCATCCCAAATTCACATTTATTACAAATGCTTTCTTACACAAATATTTAACTTTTGTCTTGTCACCATTAACCCCACCCCATCCCCACCCCGGATGCACCTGCAGACAAGCTATCACAGCCTAGTGTGTCTTCCTTGAATTAAAAATTACAAATAAATAATATAAACCCTGTCAATAATTTTTATATATTTCCCTTGTTTTTGTTCAATGTTTCCTGTTTCCAACCCTCAATATAATATACCCATTATGAGAAAATGAAATAGAGCAAAACTGACCCAAGTTAGTATAAACTCTGATTGTTTTTTTCAGCAAATATTTAGGTTTCAACGTATTACCATTTTGAAAAATCATTCTAGCACCATCGTGACCTCCTGAAGCTGCCTTTGTATAACACTACTGATATAAGAGCTCCTCTCTCCTTTATAGAACAGAATATTGCCAGATTGAGTGCCACTTGTGGCTAGACCATCAAAGACATACCGAGCACTCCAATATTGTGCATGATAATATAACATGCTCCTCATCCCATTTGCTTGAGAGCAGTATCTCAAAGGTTGGAAGAACCAGCTATGGTAGAACAGCCAATGCCGTTCTGGGAGATGCCAGCAGATGTCACCCTAATCTACACTCTTGCAAGCTCATTCTGTATCAGTATAAAACAAAAGACTGCACTACCTATATTATGCAATCATATTTTGGAATCATACTGATACAGACACTGAATCAGAGAGTGAACTAAGCCATTGTTTCAGAGATAGGAGAAAGTCACAATGGTAACTAAGGTAAAATTTTCACCAGTGGTTTAAAACTGTAGCTGGGTGTGTTTGTGCATTAATGAAAGTTTTTGATTGATAGCTTTATAGATAAAATGGTGTTCTTAAAGATCGTGTTGAATTGATTGACTGAAGGGTATCTAAACCTTGTTAAAAACATGAAAAAGTTTCATCTGGTGTGCTACAGCAAGATTCTGTTACATACACCGAAGCTCAAAGGTGGTAAAGCAAGGGGGAAGGTTAGAAGGTGATTTACTAGAGGGTACTGAAACTGTGAAACATCCAATGAGCACAGTCAGTGTATATGATTGCAGTACAGGTCTTCACAGTAAGCTTGGACAAATTTCTGCTTTGAGAGGAACTCACAGGGTGCCCTACATACTATGACTGGTGGGAAATCACTATACCATCAATTAGCACACATTTACACAGCATACTTGTATCTTTGATAAAGCCTTTTTTAAGGTAAAACATCAGAGCTCAGCTGTATCTTCTTCCTGACCTAGGAGGGTTGGTTGTAACTGTTGGCAAACTTAATAAATGGAAAATTAAAAGTCAAAACTGGTTGGGACTCTCTATTTTATTTTTGTGCATAGGTGAGTGCCATGACTTTTGTCTTTTGCTGCATACTTTTACATACTTGATGGTTGCTGTTTGTAAAGTTGAGCAGGCCAGATTTGATGGACATGAAGTCCCTTCCTACTTTAACTTTTTACTGTACTATGTACAGTATATTGCAATCAAAATACTATAGAGAAATATAAAATACAAGTACAATAAACAAGTTACATCAAAAGTATACAATATGCAATTATCCAAGGAGCAGGTATACAGTTCAACAGCTTGCAAAAACTGGACCATAAGTACAGGAAAACTGTAACAGATTTGTCCTGAAGGCTGATTTATACACTGACAGTTGCCAGTTATACAGTGCTCTTAGAATACCATCTTCTATAGATAGATAGATACAGACTTTGTTTTTATACAGGAAAACTAGTCATTAGGATTTATACAATCCTGTTCACAAAACAGTCCTGTTTATCAATGCACTTAAGTTACTATAATAAAACATATTATGAACATAGCCACAAACATAGACAGAAGGGATGTCTATGGGTATTCCTGTTTTGTAGTACTGTGTTATCCTTAAGAACTGTTTTGGTTTTGAACATTTTAAATTTGGGTCTGTAGTCATCTTGGACATGATACATAGTCACAGTAGGGTGGTGGACAGTAGGGGTGTACAGAGTCATCAGGTCTTTGTGGTTGAACACAAGGTAACATGACGGACTGGATCATGGCATAGCATCAGTCATGTATCACCACACCATGGTCAGTGTCCTGGATTCTTTGCTTTACTGCCATAAGTGTCCCCCACCCTATTGCTCTGCACCTTTGTTTCCTTTATTGACCATCTGTACATTTATTGTTCACATCCTATGCCAGTCTTCCCTGGTGGTACAGTGGACCTGACAAAGCTTTGTTAAGTTAAATATTTATAAGGTGTACAGATGATCCTCCATGCATAACTCTTCCCTCATCCTGTGCAATGATCAGTGGTGCTATGTGCCACCTCAGATGTTCCTCTGCCAGAACATACATTTCAGCACTCAAGACGGTGACCCCTTAAGAATTGCTTGCAATAGTTATTCTGTGATTTAGATCAATGCTGCATGCAAATGGTGGTGAGGGTGCTGGAGAGCAGCTGTGGAATGCACTTTGACTCAGTGCATACTGGCAATCTCATTACTGTATGTACTGTAGCTGTCACCCTGCCCCTTTTCCTTTGCTGTTACAGTAATGATTGATGGAGCACTGTGAAAGACTTAAACATGGCCACTCCCTGGACCTTGTCTTCTCACTGGGACTGGAGATCTCTGGCCTCATAGTGAAGCCCATTGTTTGGTCAGAACACTATACCTTGAGGTTCTCATTTGAACCCCCCCGATAGATTCTCCCCTGTGGAGATGGTCCACTACTGCCCTTTGAGGGGTTTGACCCCAGAGGGTCATGTGGCAGTGCTGGATTTATTAGGTGTGATGAACGCTTGCATGAAGCTGGGGGAATTGATGTCATCCTATAATAGGGCCGTCGCCGACACCCATGACTCCATTGCACCAGTCCATGATTAGTCCCTCACCTCACACTGGAGATCCCCATGGTTTGACTGGACTCTCAGAGAGTTAAAGGAGAAGGGCCAAAGATTAGAGTGGCACTGGCTGAAATCCCAATCTGATGGGGATAAACTTATTTTGATGATTCATTGTAGGGAGCATCAAACAGTAATCTCCCTTAAGAAGGCAGAGTTCCTGTCCAGGGAGATTGCTGCAGTAATTAACAGACCAGCTCAGCTCTTCTGAACTGCTGACAGGTTATGCAATCTGACCTGTCTTCAGTCCCCTAGAGCCTTTTTCACAATCTCAGTGTGATGCATTTCCTCTGTTTTTTGCTGATTAGATTTCCACTGTCTGGGATCTGGTCAGTGCCCTCCATGGGAGCTTTCAGTGATGAGCCAGTAATTGTCATGGGCACTCTGTTTGTCTGGACTGACTTTGACTGGTTGGCAGTCGAGGATGTCATCAGGGTCATCCAGGAGCTGAGGCCTACCTACTGCAGTTTGGACTTGGGTCCAATGCATCTTTTTGTGGGGTGCATTGATTCCATTGGCCCGATCCTCTCTAGGATAATCCAGTGTTCTTTAGTAAGGTGGGTCTTTCCTTAGCCCCTTAAGGAAGCTGTGGTGAGACCACTCTTGAAAAAAACATCACTAGACATTGACTGCCTGACAAATTACAAACCTGTCTTTAACCTACCCTTCTTGGGGAAGGTTATTGATGAAGTGGTGGCCTCATAACTGGAGGCCTGTTTGTCAACTCATGACATATGTGACCCTCTCTAGTTGGTTTTCAGGAAAAGGCACAGTACTGAAAGTATCTTGGTTCATGTGCTTAATGATCTCTTGGTGGCAAGGGATAGAAAAGAACATTTCATTCTTGTTCTCCTTGACTTCTCAGCTGCTTTTGACACCATGGACCATGGGGTGCTTTTGGATCACCTGCAGGTTTGTTGGGGACTCCCTGGTGTGGTCCTCAACTGGTTCCATTCTTTCCTCACCAGTAGGATGCAGAGGGTTATCTTGGGGCCTTTTTCCTCTGGACTGCTGCTCTTTTAATGTGTGGAGTCCTTCTGGGTTCCATTCTGTCCCCCATGTTGTTTGCGTTATACATGCTAAGGGACATTATAAGACAGTAGAGACTGAGTTTTCATTGCTATGCTGTTGATACTTGGCTGTATGTTTTTGCACCCGAACAACAGGATGCAGTCTCAGTTTTCAATCAGTGCCATGCTGAGGTCCAAGACCGGATGAGTACCAACTGGTTGAGATTAAATCCAGATAAGACGGTGGTACTGGTGGTGGAACCTGGTCACCCAAAGGTTGATGTGCAGGCTGGTCAAGTCACCAGACTTAGACTTGGAGATTCACAGCTTATCACTTCTTTTAAGGTGAAAAATCTTGACATTATGCTGGATAGTGGCTTGATGCTTCAATTTCAGGGTTCCAGAGTGCTTTTTACCATCTTAGAACCATCAGCAGAATTAAACACCTGATTCCCTCAGGTGATCTGCCATCACCAGTCCATGCTTTCATGACATTGCAGCTCAATTACTGCAATGCCCTTTACATATGACTATCAGGGGCTGATCTTCACTACCTACTGCTAGTGCAAAATGTGGCAGCCAGGCTGCTGACTGGCCTTTCAAGGTCATGTCATATTACACCTGTGCTGTGCTCTCTGCACTGGCTCTCTGTTAGGTGGTGGATCACCTTCAAGGTCGGTTTGCTGACCTATAAATCCCTACATGGTCTGGGACTTGGTTACCTGTAAGACCTCCTAGAGCTCTACCGCCCATCCCATCCCCTCTGGTCAGCTGATGTGGGCCTCCTAGTGATTCCCAGGGCTCATCTGAAATCATCTGGCGCCAGGGCTTTTTCAGTCATGGCACCAACCCTATGGAATTCAGTGCCTTGATTGCTCAGAGAGGCCTCCTCGGTTAGTACTTTCAAAAGGGATCTAAATACCTTTTTATTTAAAATAGCTTTTCCCTCCTTTTAATTAATTTTAACTAAGTTTAATTTACTGTGGTGGGTTAAGTTTTGTTTTTTTAATTTGTGTTTATATTGTTCAAGCATCTGTAAAGCACCTAGAGTCACAGCTGAGTTAGAGAGCTCTAACAAATTAATAAACTAAACTAAACGAAGACCCCTTTTGTGTAGAGCACAATGGGGTTCAAGGAATAACTCTGCTGCAAAGTAATTCTGAGGACTCAGCATGGGGCCTCAGGTGTCATTATAAAATGGTATGTAAACTTCTGTGCATGAAGAAAATGACTGATGTTCAGCTTAAAAATCGTGGAATTCACCTCCAGAAAGCACCAGGCATGAAAGCAACTTTAACTTATTTAAGACTGTTATTCAGATTGACTTGTAATACAGTATGCAGGTAAAGTATTACTGCATACTGTATTTATCCACTAATTACAGGCTAAATGTGAATTGTAATTTTTTTTTTTAAATAACATTTATTGCTACATTTTTCCCAAAGAACTGCATGGAAAGTATGTCTTACTCTTAACATGGCCACTCCATGAGGAAAAAAAAAACAGGTAAATGATTACATTTTACTTTATAGAAAATTAGGGAAATCTCATGTGGGAAATAGTCTATGCCTACTGCAGTTCGACATCAGAATTTTCTAACCATTATGAGACACCATCTTTTGCTGCTATGAGTGTACCTAGAATGTTTGGAAATGACCAATCCTAACTGACAAAAATAATACCACAAGATTTCTAGTGCTCGATGCAGTACTTATCATGCATCACTGCGACTGCAATCAATACAATGTTCTTCACTGTTGTCGATTTGTAAAACAAAAAAGGATGTGTTGTGTATGTTTATTTTTAGATACTTAAATATCAAATATTTAGTTCACTAAAAACATTAAGGGCATGAATGGGGCCATCATATATGTTAATCACATGTTGCTGTTTCAAGAAACTCCACACAAAAGTTTCTCTATAGAGCACATTTTGAGCACTTGGAGCATGCACTGTCCCAGGCTGCATTCCCCCCACTCCACCAGTGTGGAGCTCCTCAAGGGAAGCAGGGCCATCAGGAAGGTAGAGCAGTGCTGGGCACTGGGATTTCAATCAGAAGCCTGGTCCAAACAAAGAGTGATCCAACTCTGTTGTACCTGCAGAGGATCATGGGATACAGCAGTCTGTAAACACGACTGCCAAATCTCCATCGAAAAATGTGCTGTCCCATATGTGGTCTTGTGCATCAATTCCTGCATGTCAGGAGGAGGAGGGATTTTCACAAGCTGACAGATACTGATGGGAACACTCCCTGTCCCAATTATCCCCATGATGGCGAGGTTGGTGCGGAGGTAACTGGTTATGGTTATGACATGGTCCATTCTGTAATGACATACACCCCCTGCTAATTACAGTGGTGCCATAGATAGTGGCAACACCCATACTACCCAGACTCAATTTCCTGAATAGCTGCACAGAATATCCAGGATTGCACAGGGCTTGCAGGAGACTGGTGCATGCCGTGGAGCCCTCCATGTCTCCTTGCCATGCAGCTAGTATTTTATTCATTGCTCATTTTATTTTTGTTTTTGTTTTTTTAACCAGTAGGTGGGTTGAGCTAAAAACTTATAGTCAGTCATGCCTGGTAGTGAATATAATAGAATTCATGTTTAGACTAGTGGTGGGCGAAGTGGGCTCAATCCGCTCCTCGAAGCATTTTGTAGAGTACAGGTGGATTCGTGGAGTGCTCCGCAATGCAAAGCAGAGTACTTCGTGTTAATAATGAGGAAAATGAAGTGCATTGAAAACAGTGACTTCACGTTACTCCGCCTCCACTGGTCACTACTCTTTCAATTTTAAGGTGAAGTACATTGGTGGCAGTTCACTTCGCCTCACTTCGCCTTGTTTTTGAGCTCTGAAGGCAGATTTTGCAGTGAGTCATGGGAGTTCAGGTCACATGGGCTCTATAGTGATCTGCACAGCCTCAGTTCGGCGTAGTATGAGTAGGAAGGAGTAGGAGACAGTGTGCTCTGATAGCTGTCTGTAGGAATCTTTTAAAAGCTGTTCAAAAAGCATTTTTGCTTTTTTTTTGGGTTCCAACTGTAGTTCATCGATTGTAAGAAACCCTCCTGTGCTCACATCATCGAGTGTTTTTGTTTGTGTGTGAATTTTGAATGTAAATTTACAACATCGAGTGTGTGTGGTGAAAGACAGTGAAGTGTGCTGTGTGGGGGAGGGGTGTATCTGTGTGTAGGTATATTTAAGTTGGAGAACTAGTGATTTCTTGTGTTTTGGTTATATTTTTGTTATATAACTGACTGTGTTACTGTACACATAGTAAAATTGTCAGTAATAGTACAAATTTTCTTGCTGTTTGTTGTGTGAATGTGGTGCAGCATTTCATAAGGTCAGGTTGTTTAAATTACAAATTTATATTATGTGGCAGTACACTGAACTTTTGCATTTGCATCGCATTCCTCATTCAGCATTGTACACAAAGTGTTCTGTGTTGTGTGTGCAGTGTTGTGTGCATCAAATATAATACACCTTTTAAAATTTGTGACACAGATTAGTATAAGTGCAACTAAGCGCAGCAGTGTGAACCTGCTATCCACTGCAGCTGCTTGATTTTGTACTGCGATCATGTTCTGTTCTTAGTTTTGCTGCTTGTAGTGCCGTAAAAATCAGCACTGTCTGCATTCAGTGCCCCCCCACCCCTTGTTGAAAAGATATTTTTTACCAGACTGGATTGTTTTTGTGACCCCATCAGCATCACTGGTCACTGAAGTTGTTTTAATTCTGTGACAGTGTCACAACGCAGTAGTCTCTTATCTGTTGTTGAAGCCACAGTTGTTTATTTTGCTTCACATCCAGCCAGCGTCTCTCCAGTCAGAAAGTGAACATATCAAAATCTGAATTTGGTAATAATATTTGTGGTTGATCCCCCAAAATGCCTGCAAAGAGATGTACAAGTAAAGCTGTTTCTGGCCATGGCAATGTTGGCAGTAAGAGGGTCTGTGGGCATGGTAGTAGTACACGGACGGAGAAGTGCATTGCTGATGTGAGGAAAGGTATTTCTCCTGCAATGTTTTTTACAGCCCAATTAGTAGCTTCACTGATAGTTGGAGGAGATTATGTTTTCCCAGCCGGTGGTGTTAGTGTTACTGGTGTTAGTGGTGGTGGAGGTAGTATTAGCATTGTTGCGTCAAGTTCTAATTCTGACCAGTGTACCGTATCCAAACATATTGAGTGTGAAGCAGTGCAAGTGAGTGACAGTGTAGATGATGTCATATTTCCCAGTAACATCCCATTAACTGAACCTGATTCTGATGATCATGTCAATGATAACATACAATGTGATATTCCATCCACCGTGGCACTTAACGTCACGCATTTTCCATGCAGTGATTCACAGTGTGGTGAAAAAATATCAGGTGATGGTGGTGTAGATGCTGATGATGAATGTGATGATGCTGATGCTGATGATGTTGCTGTTGTTGAAACATGCAGTCCACATGTTAGCATCCAAGCAGAAGATGTGGATGTGTGTGTGACAGTGACGTTGATGAATATGATGATGATATAATTGACCCCAGTTGGGAACTGGAGAAAAAGAAATCAAAAGTGGCTGTGTCTCAATCTGTATGCAGGAACCCCCCCCCCCATAAAAACTTGTGATTTACTGGTTTTAGTGGATGATGATGATGATGATGACAACCCAGTAATCAATATGATAGGTAGTCGTGGTGATCAGTTGCAGTCCAGGTGTGCAGTGCCAGAAACATCACATGCCCCCCCTCACTTCAGTGCTTAAAATAACAGACTTAAATAAGCCACATCATCATGGACATGTTAAAAGCAAAGCATCACAGTCCCTAGTTTGGGATTTTTTTGTTCAAGATGCAAATAATGATTCAGTTGCAATCTGCCAGGTTTACCATGTGCGTGTGAGTTGAGGTAAAAAGGGGAGTCATCTTGGGACAGGAGGACAGCATACGCATCTTAAGAATAGGCACTTGGCTCTGTGGACCCAGCACAAGTTGGCAGCTAATACCAGACTGGAGCATTCACCCGTATCACTGGCAACCATAGCCAGCATGTTATCCCCTTCCATGACTGTTAAGCCCAGTAGGAAATTAAACGTGTGCAGTAGTGCGATAATAAGAGCAGAAGATTACTACAGGCATGATGAGGTAGAGGACCATAATGACTTTGAAATGTTGTCCAGTGCTGGCAAGAGTAGCAGTTTTTGTGGTGGTGGTGGTGAATGCAGTATGTCTAGTGCAAGTGGTACATCAACCCCGGTTGGCAAATCTGGAAAAATTACATCATTTCTGGGTTTGTCATCATCACCTGTGCAACCGTCTTCATCAAATGTCCACTCTCCACCCCCTGCCAATGCCATTCATCACAGAGCACAACCATTTGTGACCAGCAACATACCCCATGTAAAACGTTTAAGTCAGCCCATGTTACAGAGTGTTTTTGTGCATAAGCTGAAATACCCTCCCCCCATCATACAGTGTCACGTGAACTTAATGCTGCTGTAGCGGAAATGCTGGCAATCAATCTTTTGCCCTTCTCCTTTGTGGAGAATTCTGGGTTCTGGCGGTTTGCTGCCCGTACCTGTCCAAAATGGAAAATCCCATCCAGGACATACTTTTCTACCCGTGCTGTTCCCAAGTTGTTCCACGCTGTCTCAGACTCAGTAAGACATGCCCTTCAACATTCCTCCTCTCCATTCATCCATTTATGTATGGATATATGGACAAGTGGCAAAACAGCAGGGAGTTCATATCTGTGTATAACTGCACATTGGGGGCAGGTGCCAGGGGTTGTTTGTGATGCTGGTAGTGTGAATAATCATTGCAGGAAGGTGGATTGTTGTGGTAGCAATCTTCCTGGAATTCGCCAGCATGCAACAATTGCTATGCACAGTGTGACCTGTTCACACACTGGTGAAAATATGTTGGACATGGTACTGACTGAAATTGACAGATGGCTAAACCCTCTGTCCCTGAGAGCTGGGTTCAGAGCAAGTGACAATGGGTCAAATGTGGTGAAATGCATCATGAATGGTGTTTTTTTTTGTGTTCCATGCATGGCCCACTGTTTAAATCTTGTGGTTCAGGAGTTTCTGCAGCACCCTGACATAAAGGAAATGCTGACCATTGCATGACATATCTGCTCTCACTTTTCAAGATCTGGAAAGGCCAGTGACCAACTGAGGCAGTTGCAGATACAAAACAGCCTGCCTCAGCACCTCTTGAAGCTGGAAGTTGTCACCCGATGGAACTCCACATTATACATGGCAGAGAGGTTGTATGAACAATACAAAGCCATCTCAGAATATCTTGTTGTGCACACTAGTCGTGACAGTTCTGGGGCCTCCATGTCTATGACGATTGAACAGTGGCACCTCATGGACTCCTGTAATAACAATTTTGTGGCCTTTTGAACATGCCACACAGACAGTGAGTGGCAAGTCTGCCTCCATTAGTCAATCAATTCCACTGCTGCAGGTGCTGAAGCAGACATTGGTGAATGTACGGCATAGCCTTGATGTTGCCGGAGACGGTGGTAGCAGTATGTTGCTGCAATACATGCTGACAGTATTCGACCAGAATCGTCACATTGTGAGCATTCAGCATAGTGACAACTTTGCCATGGCAACAATGCTGGACCCACGATACAAACATGGAATTGCATCAGTACTGGAGGGAGGGCCTGAACAGGTAAAAAAATATCAGTGGTCAACTGGTTCACTTGGTTCATGGGGCACAGAAGTCACGTGCAAAGGTTTGCAAACCTCAGCAGCATAATCCAGCTGAAGGTGTAGCTGGAGGACCAGCAAGCATATCATGCAAGGGTAAGGGGACTGTAGTTCCTGGTGGTCTGTCATCCAAAGTGGTTGGCGTCAACCTGCTTTGGGAGGCTTTGTCCCAAGTGGGTATTTGTGAAATCAATGATTCCGGGGAACAGGCTGATGCATCAACAATTGGACTTAGTGCGGCACAGAGAATGGTTGAGTCATATTTGTCTGAAAACAGGCATCTGACAATAAGTGAAGATCCTCTTTTGGACTGGAGTGGAAAGGTCAGTGAATGGCCAGAGCTGACTGCAGTGGCACTGAAGTACCTCATATGCCCACCCTCCAGTGTAAGTGTTGAGAGGGTATTCAGCTCAGCAGGTGCAATAGTCAGGGATCGTCAGACAAACCTGTCTCCTGCAAATGTTAATTTGCTAACATTCATTAAAATGAATGAGAGGCATATACCAGCACAGACTGCAACCTCAGTATTCATACCCCGGCCTAGTCATGGTGGTCTTGCTGATGTGGAAATGGAGCATCCTGGTGGCACTGGCAGTGGCTGCCTGAAACAGCCCACCACTGATGTAGATGATGACACAATGAAGAAAGAATTTCCCAGTGGTCAGACTTCAGACATCGATGACTGTGAGTGCAGTTTTCTTTATGAGGATGATGATGTGGTTAATGTTGGAAGATTTTAACTACAGTATTTAGAAAGCAGTGTGCCCCCCCACCCCGGACCACCACCACCGGGACCGATGTTATCCAAGTCTGCTGCCACCATGAGTCTGTCTGCCCCCCACGGACCACCACCACCACTGGGACTGATGTTATCCAAGTCTGCTGCCACCATGAGTCTGTCTTCCCCCCATGGACCACCACCACCACCAGGACTGATGTTATGCAAGTCTACCACCAAGAGTCTGTCTGCCCCCAACGGACCACCACCACCACCGGGACTGATGTTATCTAACACTGCTGCCACCATGAGTCTGTCTGCCCCCCACGGACTACCACCACCAACAGGACTGATGTCATGCAAGTCTGCCACCATGAGTCTGTCTGCCCCCCCACGGACCACCACTCCACCAGTGCACCACCACTACCAGCTTCTTAATATTTAAACCATAAAGTAAGTATGTGCACTCATGTTTGTTATGCTGCCTCACTTCCTTAAGTTGTCTGTTTTGTTTTCTGTAGCTTTTCAGAGCCACAGTGGCAAAACACATACAGTACACTTCTTTTGTTTCTTTTGCAGGAGAACAAAAACAGGCTCCATTGTTATAACTCATTGGGAAAGATGCTGTAGCTGTACCGTACAGAGACGAACCGATGTAATGTCCATGTGAAATCCATTCTGGTAAGTATGAAGATTTTATTTCATCCATTTCATTGCTTTGTAAAGACTGCTGCAAATATTGCACACAACAGGTTGTCTTAGTAGTTGACAAGATGTGTCTCTGAAATGTAACTTGACAATAGGGATTGAGATTTAAGAACCAGGGAGGGACACATAACAATGAAGTTGTAACTTTTAAGAAGTCATTCATTTCTTTTTTTAGGAAAATTTTACGATGCTTTGTTGTTCTGTCCAAGTGGCCTTATCCAAAAAAGTTCTTTAACATCAGGTACACCCTTCCCCCGACCCGAGCTTGGGCACACATGCAACACACAGAAGTAATTTCATTCGATGACCATGACCATCATTAGCAACCGGACTCCAGAAGGATGCTGATGAAATCTGTGAAGAAGTAAGAAAATGAGAAACCATTACAGACAAAACTGAAAATATGATTCCCTCCACCCCCCCCAAAAAAAAAATACTTACCTTCATGTGCTTGCGAGTTATCTGTTTCTATTTAAGTGCAAAAAATTCTCATTGAGCACTGGAATGTGCACAGCAAAGTTTGAGTCACCTGTGTGATGCAGAACAATAGCATGAGTATATGTCCATGTCAAGTTCAACCCCATCATCACCTACAAAATACAAACTATATATATATATATATATATATATATATATATATATACTCACTAAGGCTACTATTAGTGTACATCCAAAGGGCGCCTTTCAATCTAGTTGAGATGATCACATTTCATTTGGTGGAATCATCTCGCACAACAAATTGGACCAGCAACAAGAACCTCACAGTCATCATTTTATACTGGGGATGGGGAATATGCTGAAACAGTCTCTTTTCACTTCATTACCACTTGTCAATTTTCTGCACACAAAGAAGATGCATAGTGGGCCTGCAGAAAAAATCTGGGGACTCTGTGTCAACACTGCGCGCATGACTGAGTGCGCCATTAATTTTGGGGGACTTTGTATGTGCTGAAACAGTCTCTTTTCACTTCTTTACCACTTGTCAATTTTCTGCACACAAGGAGGATGCATTGTGGGCCTGTAGAAAAATCTGCCGGCCCGTCGGTGCAGTGGTTGGATTTCCATCTGCGACGCTGGTGACCCGGGTTCGGGAATGGACTCGGGTCGCCAGAGGGCTGGCTGGGGGCAGAAGGATGGAGCATCCGGGGACAGCTCTCTGGGGAAGAGGGTGGGCTGCGTGACTGCGATGCTGACTTCTGGCGGAGGCTGGGAGCACAGCAGTGATGCCTGGTGCGAGTTCAAGGGGGAGTGACAGACGTCTGGCATATGCCTTGACGTCAGAACGTCACTCCCCACAGAAAACCAGGAAAATGCTTCCTGGCTGGCCGGATGATGGTCTCTCTGTCCTCTGCTGCTGCCAATCCCATGACCGGCATGCCTCAGCAGTGCCCTGGGCCAATGGAAAAGTGCGCTGGCCACCCACACCAGTGTCTTCCCCCTCTGAGGAGGGGGACCAGCCCGGCGAAGGGTTATGCTGGGTTACCCAGGGGGGACTGCCATATGAGGTGATAGCTGGTATGGGAGTCGGGGCAGGCAGTTGGGAGGGGCATTAGAGACCCAAAGGAGTGGGCAGCCACGGAGAAGGGGAGGTGGGAAAAAAAAAAAAAAAGAAAAATCTGGGAACTCTGTGCCATCACTGTGCTCATGACTGAGTGCGCCATTAATTCTGGGGGACTTTGTATGTGCTGAAACAGTCTCTTTTCACTTTGTTACCACTTGTCAATTTTCTGCACAAAAGGAGGACCATTGTGGGCCTGCAGAAAAAAATCTGGGGACTCTGTACCACTTTTGTGTGTTCTGTGATTGTTGCTGTGAGCTCATAGTTATGATGTCATAGTGACATTTTTACAATTAAAGCAGCATTTCAAGAATGTCCTCACAGTTCTGAAATGTACTTTTTTATGCTACTTTAAATTGCCACAGCAACCACTACTTACGTGCGAGTCGTCAGTGACTTGAATGATACGATTCTTCTCACAATTTATGTCTGCTTTAATTACTCCTATTTTTTTCATGTATGAAAACAAAATTAGTACATCTTCCAATATTGTTCCGACCAGCTTTGTATTTATTTGCAGCTGCTTTTCAATAACTATTGTTCCGTGGTGTCATATAAAACACTGACTGAAGCATAACTGTTAGTTAACAACAGAAGTTATATATGACAACTACTTGATGTGATGGAGAAAAGCAGAGGAAAACAATGACAAAGACCTGGTCACACTCACTATCAGCAGCACCAATTTAAAAGGAATGCTCCTTTCATTATTTCACGCATGAAAAAAGGTAGTACAGCACACTCAACTACTGCAAATTATCATATCATTCCAGTCAGTCAGGATGTAAGTATAGGAAGTTGTAACATAGCATTAAAAAATGTAGGTCAGAGTTATCAACAGATTGTTGCGCTGCTGCTTTACAGACAGTCACCACATTACATAGTTATGGTAATGCACATAAACTAATACGTGGGGCATTACTACCACTGGAATATTTCTTGCTCCACAGAGTGCAATATATGTCTGTGAAAACCACCCATAATTTCATTACAGTGAGTCACATGATGGAGGAATTAACAGTCTGAAAAGCAACCCACATTTGTGCCACACTTTCTCAGCAACGTTAAGACGTGATGGCAGGGGGAGCGCAGGTGCATGCTCCACTATACTGAATGTCCAGCAGCTATCCCAAACAATGTTTCCTAATGTTATAAAGATCTCTTTGTGGTGAAATGTGGGATGTTTCCACTACCAAGGCTCTTCTTACTGGTAACGTGGTCACACATTTCACAACAAACTGACCATTAACATAAAGAAACGTTTGCAAACCTGCACATTCCGATATTCACTATAAGGAGCACGCACACGCACTCTCCCTGCCATCATGTCCTAATGTTGCTGAGAAGGGAGGCAGAATGTGGGCAGATTTTCAGAATGGGAATGCCTTTGTCACATGACTCACTGTAATGCATGTACGCATTGTTTTCAAAAAATGTATTGCACTATGTGGTGCAAGAAAGATTCCCCTGGAAGGGAAAATGTGTATGACTTAATAATAACAAACAAAAGTACAACACAGTAGTGGGTGGGGTCAGGGGTGGGGGGTGGTGGGGGGCAGAAAGCAATATCTGAACTTACTATGGCTGTGGGATGCCGTGGTGGTCCAGCAGCAGGTGCAGCACTGAAAGTATTTGCTGCTGCTGTGCTTCCACTTTGGTAACCTGCTGCTCCAAATTAATGAAATGCTTGTTGTTTTCCTCCAGTGATGCCCACACCAGGAGGAGGTCAGACTGGCTAACAGGGACTGTGCCGGGGTCCACTGCAGTGGGTAATCCAGGTAGTGGGGCTGGTGGCGGAGAGGGTGGTGCTAGTGGCTGTGGTGGCAGTGGTGGTGGTTGAGCACCTGATGTAGCCCTCCTCCTCCTTCTACGGCAGTGACTACTGCGAGGCACATCTCCCACCCCAGCAGCACCCTTGGCCACTGCCATGGAAGGGCCAGCAGGTGGATGTATGGCCTCTTCCATGGCAGCCTGCCACTCTGCCCTGTGGTGATTCATCATGTGGGTGCGCTGGCCACTGGTCCCCAAATGTGTCCAAGGGGGACAACAGCGCACCAGCACACCACACACACAGCACTACACCACTGTGCTGTCTCCCCCCACACAATTAAAAACTCCCACACTGGGGAGCTGCAGGGGGGGGACCAGACACAGTACGCACTTGGCGGGCATGAGTCCCACCACCATCCATTATTGCCGGGGCCACCTCCTGTGGCTGTGAAGGTGGTGGAGGGGGTGCTGCTGGAGCCCCACCAGCTTCTGCTAGTGGTGGTGGTGGAGAAGGTGGATGAGCAATGGCCACCAGTGGCATTGGTGCTGCTGCTGATGCTGCTGCTCCTGTTGCTTCTGCAGGGGAAGCAACACTGGCCAGGAGTCTGGAGTGGTCCAACATAACACAAACGCCCCACCCCCAATGGGTCCACACTCCTCCCCTCCTAACACTCCCACGTGCCAGCGACTTGCCTTACCCAACTCCAACCTGACCCTCCATCCTCCTGGGTCCACGGGACGCACACACACACACACACACACACACACACACACACACAGTCAGTCACACACACAAAACAAAAACAAAACTTATACAAAAAAATTCACTAACCAGCAAAACACTAACACAATACAAACACTAAATAAAATAGCTTTTAAAAAAGCTGTTTGAATTGGATTGGCAGTAACGACTCCAAGAGCCAAGCAAACTCCTCTCACAAAACAATTTTGCTTTCTCCCTGTACAAATGCAAAGCATAAAGTGAAACTGCTTCTCTGACTCACTTCCTTCCTGCCTGGCTAAAGCATGTGACTTAGGCCATGTGATGTGCCTATTTTCTTCTCACTTTGCCTTACTTTGTGTTAAGGCATAATGAGAAAGTGAAGGGATAATGATAACGCGAAGTGAGCACTTTACAGGGTCCACTTCGCGTTGTTTTCCACGGACGCGAAGTGGTCACTTCACGTCCACTTCGTGGGTGGATTTATAATTCACTGCATCTCTAGTTTAGACAAGGATGATAAAATAAATTATAACTTCAGCAACAAGATATTGTACAAGTTATAGAATAAAAGCAATGCTAGACAAAAAGCAATGTACTTACTATATCTTTGTGCACTGTTATAGAGGGCACAGTGACATTTTGACTGGGCAAGTAGGTTCTCCTGTATTTTAGACATTGTTTGTAGGTGGAAGTATCCTCCAATTCAAAAACAGTGTATAATGGTGTGCCCTGTAGGGGTCACTAAGGGTAAAACGTCATAGTATTGTAGTTAGCACATTACACTTGTATACCAGGAAAGCTGCCACTTTAAAGAATGAAAAAAGTATGTTCCCATACCCAAGGGCTCCGTTGAAATTGGACAGGTGCCGAGGTCTTCCCAGACAACTCATCCTGCCTTGGCGGTGTTATGCAATGCCAGATCAATTAAGAACAAGACAGCTATTATTGCTGATCTTGTTAGTTCATCTGATCTGACTTGCATCACTGAGACCTGGCTTGATGAAAATCCGGGCCCTATATTGGCCTCGGTAACTCCAGCCGGGTTCTCGGTGATACACCGTCCAAGGTTTGATCAGAGGGGGGTGTGGCTATTATGTTTAAATCTGAGCTGGGCCTTGTGGATGTGCCATTGGGTAGCACCAGCTCCTTTGAATATATCTTGGGTGAGGGTGCAGGTTGTGGGATTCTCCTCGTCTACCATCCACCAGGGGACTGTGGAGAATTCCTGCAGGAGATTGCAGACTTCATCGTCGACCTGGTGTTGAGGTTTCCCAGACTGATACTTCTGGGCGACTTCAATGCCTGGGTCGATGATGAATTCTCTCAGTTTGGGCAAAATCTCCTCCAGCTGATGAATACGCTGGGCCTGACACAGGTTGTTACCGCTTCTACCCATATAGGTGGTCATTCATTGGATCTGGTGTTTCTCCTGGGTATGGAGATCACTGATCTGGGGGTGGAACCAGTCAGTTGGTCTGACCATTACACCATAAGGTTCAGCTTTGGGGCCCCTCCAATAGGTCTGCCCCTACGGAGATGGTTCAGTACCGCCTTTAAGGGTGTTAACCCAATGACCTGATGGCGGTGCTGGATCTATCGAGTTTGTCGGTGAATGCATGAGTCCAGATGATCTTGTATTGGCCTATAATAAGGCTGTGGGAGATGCTCTGGACAAAATTGCTCCTTACTTGTTCGCCTCTCACTTCGCTCAAGAAGTCCGGTGGTTTGACGGCTCCTGAAGGAGTTGAAGCAGTAGGCCGAAGGCTGGAGAGACTCTGGCGGAAGTCAGGCCTTGATGCTGACAGGCTTAGACTGATGGCCCATTATGATAGTTATCAGTCAGAAATTGATCGTAAGAAGGCAGAATTCCTGTCCAGAAAGATTTCTGCCGCACATAACCGACCGGCTCAGCTTTTCTGGACTGTGGACAGACTGTGCAATCCAGTCTGTCTTCAGCCTAGAGAAGCATTTTCTCAGTTAAGATGTGAGGAGTTTGCTTGGTTCTTTGCAGATAAGGTTGCCGGCATTAGGTCTGGCATCGGTCCGATCCCTCCTATGGGGGACTGTAGTGGTCGATTGGGAGTGGCTTGCCCTCAGTCTATCTGGTCAGATTTTCACCAGCCGGAATTTGGGGACATTGTGAAGATCATCCAAACAATGCGACCAACTAGCTGTAGTTTGGATCCAGGTCCTACACCACTTTTAGTAAGTTGTGTAGAAGTTATCTACTCAATCCTAGCAGACATTGTCTGAATGTCCCTGGAGAGGGGGGTCTTTCCTGACCCCTTAAGGAGGCGGTAGTTCGACTCACCTTAAAAATCCTCCTTGACCCAGATTGTCTTGCTAACTACCGGCCTATCTCTAACCTGCCATTTGTTGGTAAGGTTATTGAAAAGGCAGTTGCGCTATAATTGGATGATCACCTATATCTCAATATCTACGATACTTCAGTCTGGTTTCAGGAAAAGACATAGTACAGAGACTGCCCTTGTCTGGGTATTGGTGACCTCCTGATGGCCAGAGATCGAAAGGCATGTACCATTCTGGTCCTTCTCGATCTGTCTGCTGCATTTGACACTGTAGACCATGGAGTGCTATTGATCGCCTCATGGTCTTTTGCGGACTGTCTGGTACAGTCCTAAAATGGTTTCGTCTTACCTCACAGGCAGGTTTCAGAGAGTTGTCACCGAATTTATTCCTCTGACACTCACTTCCTGCCTTGTGGGAGTACCACAGGGCTCCATCTTAGCTCCCATGTTGTTTGCAGTGTACATGCTGCCATTAGAGAATATCAGGCGATACAGTTTGGTTTCACCTATGCAGATGATACTCAACTGTATCTGTCCTTCCTCCCAGTCAAGGTGATGCACTCTCTGTACTTAACAGTTGCCTTGATGAGATCAGACTGTGGATGAGTTGGAGCTGGTTGAGACTCAACCCGGATAAGACTGAGGTGCTGGGTTGTGATCCAGGTCGTCCGGGGTTGGGTGTGGGTGTTGGGCAACCATCAGGTTTATTACTTGGTAGTATACCACTCCCTACCTCTAAACAGGTGCGAAACCTGGGCGTTATTTTTGATGATGGTTTAACCCTGAAATCTCAGGTGTCAGCTGTCGTCAAATCTTCTTTCTACCATCTGAGGAATATCGCCCGGTGAAACATCTGATTCCCCCGAATGACCTTCCAACATTGGTCCACACTTTGTCACCACCCGTCTTGACTACTGCAACTCCTCTACCTAGGGCTACCAGGGTTTGACATCCGCCGCCTCCAGCTGGTGCAGAACGCGGCAGCAGGCTAATGACTGGGACTAGAACCAGTCATATTACGCCAGTGCTCCTCGAACTGCACTGGCTGCCGGTTTGGTGGCGGATCACCTTTAAGGTTGGTTTACTAACCTTTAAAGCCCTACATGACTAGGGACCCGGTTACCTGAAAGATCTTCTGATTCCCTATTGTCCCCTCCGCCCTCTCCGTTCCGCCAACGAGGGATTGCTGGAGATTCCTGGGGTCTGATTGAAGTCATCGGGATCTCGTGCTTTTGCTTTCTCAGCACCGACCCTGTGGAATTCTCTACCTTGTTGGTTGAGAGAATGTCCAACCGTTGATCATTTTAAAGTTGCTTTAAAAACATATCTTTTTGGATTAGCGTATCTTTGTTAGTTGTTGCAGTCTTTTAAATGTTGTGATTTTATTATTTTTAAATTTGTACAGCGCCTTGACTTTGAAAGGCGCTTTATAAATAAAGTTGAATTGAATTGAAAAAATAACCATGATCTACAACTGGAAGAACCTATGTACCAAAGCTTTTGCATACAAACTGGATTTGAGAGTTAATGTGAAAATACAGCAATCCCAACTGCTGACTTTTTAAAACAGTTTCAATATGTTTTTTGAAAGTTTGGCTTCTATTTTACGTAGGTACATTGCAATTTTTCATGCTGGAGTCCTTCTAGTTGATGTGATTGATGTGGGCATTATGCATGAAGCTTTAAGGATGTAAATCATTTCAACCCCTACCCCAAACAAGAATACACTACAGAACAATACAGCTTTCACATAATTCAAAACCAAGGGCCCAGCCTGTTGCTAAAAGTCACCATTCCTTATCTGGACTGCTATGAAGATGTAGTGAAGGAGGAATAAAGCACCCAAGCTAAAGGAAGAAATACAGATAAAACTGTTTATTCAAAAAGTGCGAAGTGCTAAAACCACTGGCTTAAAGAGCAATTCTCTATTATAATAAAACACTTAAAAACAGTAGATTTACACCAGTTATGTTTTAACTTTATTGTTTTCTGATTATTTTTTTTTTTTATTTTCACCTGCTGTTGGCCTTCTAAATATTGTAGATAAATCAGCAATTATTTCACTGAGTCTTTCAAAAAGTATCTGACTCTGCCCTGCAAATCACACAATTGCTGTTTGTGATATCACAGTCTGTTGTCACTCTGAGCACTATGATGTCATAAACAAAGGTATGGTAGGTTAACAGGGGAGAGGCAAATGTTGTCAGCTGTTTTCTATACAGACATTTCAGAAGGACAACCAAGATGTGCTGTAAATCTTGAAAAGGAACACTGACAATAAAAAAAAATACAGTCTCTAATAAATTGCAGCAGCTGAAACATCTTATTTAGGAAAGCACACACTGAAAACAGAGATGCTCTTTCAATCACCATTATGGTACGTGATGGATAGACAAGCTAACACCTCTCACATTTCGCACAGCTGACTGCTGTGCTTCATCAGAGATGAAACATCAGATCATTCTACTCCCTTATATGTCCCAGTGCAATTAATCACATGCCAATGTAACAAACATCACTTGTGAAATAAATAATTACAAAAATTCACAAGGCTTAGTTAGCCAGGTACACACTTAAAGAGACAGTCCTAAATAAGTATGTTACAGTGAATACACATGTATAATGTAATTAATTAACCAATAACATGGCATACAAAGTATGTATTTCATTGAAAAGCAGATAAATCTAGACTTTCAAACCCTTCCCTTGCTTTAAGTTTGAATATCCATATATTCTCTGTCAGCCCAAATTTTCTATTCAAGATTTCCCCCACATGGTCCAACAAAAACTTTTTCAAGTCCCAAAAATGTAATCACATGTGGTATATTACTATTACTTCTAAAGTGTTTGACAATGGCATAAGACATATAATTTATGTCCAGAGCCTGGACATGCACACCCACTCTAACATGACACTCCCTTGTGGTCCTATCAATATAATATGATCCCCTTGAGCTTTCTAACATGTAAATGACACCAATGGCGTGACACAAAATCATATCCTTAATTTCATAATTTTTACCAAAAACCAGACTGTTAAATACTCTTGTCTCTTTTATTTAGGGACAGAACTTGAATTTGCCACATTTTCTGTTCCACAGGGTGGTGGCATAGACCACAAGGTGTTCAAAGATTTCTAGACTGGCAAAAAACTATGTACAACTTTATCTTTTATAGTGGACACACATCTAAAAATCATTCTGGGACCACCCTCAGCATGAACCTGCAACCTTTCATCCATTTGTAAAATACCCCAATTTTGAGCCAAAATATCCCTCAACTGGTTTGTTCTAATACTAAAATTAGTAGCAAACCCACAATATCTAAATGTATTCAACAGTCCCACATGTCTCTGCTTAGGAATCAGGGCTTCACAATGTTCCATATTGTCCACTTGTATCACTGCTTGGCTAATGAATGCATTACTGTAGCCCTTCTGTTTAAAATGTTCAGTTTGAAGCTGTTTATGTGTATTATAGTCTCCCCTTCTTGAACAATTCCTTAATGTAAGAATAAGCTACCATTTGGGGATATTTTTTGAAATGTGTAGAGGGTGGCAACTACTTGCCAAAAGGAGGCTAGTATGGTTAGTTGGTTTAAAAAATGATGAGTTTGTTAAATTACCATTTCCAGTTTTCAAAATTCTCAAATCCAGGAATGTAACTTGACTATTGCTGATGTTGGCCTTGAAATGAAGATGTAGGTTTGTACTCTGTAACCAATCTACAACGTCAAAAAAATACTCCTCTGTCCCCTTCCATACACTTAATATATCATCTATTTAGTGATGCCACAAATCCAAACTACCAATAAAAGGATTTTTGGCATTGCTGTAAACAGCACCCCATTTCCATTTGCCAACATGTAGGTTCACATAACTAGGGGCCATAGTGGCTCCCATTACTGCACCTTTAATCTGTTTGAAATTATGTGTTCTGGAATAGGAACATGTTAAAAGTAAGCACTAATTCAGATGACTTATCTAGATAATCTCTCAGTACCTTTTGAAACCCCACCCTTAATTCAAAATGTATGTCAAGACTTCCAGACTATCATGGTGTGGCACATTAGTATACAATGACTCCACATCCAAAGTAGCCGAATACCAGTGATCCTGGACATCTACGTTTTTCACCAGCTTTATCACTTGCATAGACTCCTTTAAATAAGATGGTCACTCCAAAGGAATGCTGAGCACAGGGTTGGTGGTGCTTCAGATCTGAGAAAACATTAGTGCAAACATTGAACTTGAGTACTCACTATCTGGAATAAAAGATGTCCAGCTCCAAGAGATTATTATAAAAAACAAAAAGCCATTTATTAATA
Source organism: Neoceratodus forsteri (assembly GCA_016271365.2). Lineage (NCBI taxonomy): Eukaryota > Metazoa > Chordata > Ceratodontiformes > Ceratodontidae > Neoceratodus > Neoceratodus forsteri. Next base: position 777,229,969 of record CM028131.1, read on the forward strand.
TCAACAGGACAGGTCCCCTACTTGTTTATTAATATCAACAGGACAGGTCACCCCCACTTGGCTACCTGACACATTTCAGATCCACTAGATACTTTATCAAAGGGCAAGTGGGAGACCTGTCCTGTTGATACTAATAAATGGCATTTTGACTTTTACAATAATCTCTTGGAGCTAGACATCTTTTATTCTGTGTAGTATGTGCTCAGCTTCAGTGTCTGTACTTTAAATAGGATGGCAATGACCATGTCCTTATGGACATCGGCTGCAAAAACCCATCAACAAAAATTAACAATGTCTCAGTGAGCCACCCCCTGCCCGATATAATGTGTCACCCTGGCAGGTTCACTGGGTCCTTTTCTAATTTAGGGAGCACATACAGTGTATAGCTGGCACCACAGGGGAAATTACAGACAAAGCTCTGTAATCAGATTCTGTAATGTAACCCTTTAAGAGATCCTCACTCAAAACCTCATCAATAACATTCTTAAACTCCTGAGTTTTATTACAAGACAACTTCTGATAAAAACACTGATCAGATAGCTGCCTGGAAACCGCTGCTTTATATTTTGGTGTATCCATAATAACAATTGCACCCTCTTAATTAACACTTTTAGTTACAATATTAGGAACTGCTGCAAGATAAACACAGGAAAATATGTAGAATGAGGTTTAACCTTAATAGAGGGACAAGCTAGAAATTACAAGTCACTATCAATATTTGGCCAGTGTCAGGTCCATGATCCAAAACTGTCTCATACATTGATTTCAAAGTTAATTTATGTGCAAACTGACTCAAGTCAATTACTGTATTAAAATGGTTTATGTCTGCAGTTAGGAAGAAAAAAAGTTCTTTATTTAGAACCACTTCTTCCTCATCCGTAAGTGTCCTGCTGGAGAGATTAACCACTGCCAAAGGTCTGGGTGTTACTTCCACTTCATTTATCTCCTGTAACCCCCTCAACCTCCTTCACAGTTCCCTTGCCGCTCATTATTTTCATCTTGGATAATGTGGCTCATGAAATCTCGTTTTCTGCAAACTGCATCTCTAAGGGGGTATTGATGTATGCATTGTTTGTGGGGGGCTGGGGGGATTGAGTGATCTAAACAAAAACCTCAGGATTACTGTCTGCATCACTTGGACCAGATGTATAATCCAAAAGAGTGGCATCCTCAGTAGTTGTACTATTCTTTAAAATATACTTTGGAGTGGACACACTCGATTTTCTGCTCCAATCAAATACCCTCCCCAGTTTATAGTCTTGCTCATCCATACACATTTCTTATATTTACTTCATTGATCCAGATATCATAACATGAAACCTCATCAGACAATTGCTTCTTACATTTATTAAACTCTCCCAGGATTGTTAACTCTTTAAGCTCTTTTTCTTTCAAATGAATGTCTTTAGACAATGATTCTATTACCGTGGTAGCATGGTCTAAAATCAATTTGATGGAGGGAAGCATTGCATCTTCCAAGAGATCATACCAATTTTGCATTAATATTTCCTCATTCATTCCATAAGCAAGTAACTGGAGTATGCGGAGGCCACGGGGAACTCTTTTGACAGCCAGATATACTTCCAAAGTTATTTTACACCAATGCAAGCAGCTTTTCTTCCATGAAGATTAAGAGGTGAGGCATTGACTTACTGGTGAATAGTGGTAGGGCATAGGCTTCACCAGAAGCTTTGTGCCCATTATGTGGTACATTGTTAAACCTGGCTATTTTGCCATATTTCCAGACTAAATACATTACAAAACAAAATGATAACATTTAGTGCAGAAGAATGGTATTTTCAAATAGAAGAGTCGTATACTGGAGACCCTATAACAATTCATGCCACCAGTTTTGGCTAGCAGTTCTAAAATTCTGAAGGTCTAAATTTGTTTGTCATTTTCCATTCCCTACATTAGGGTTCTATGCTTTCCAGGTACTCTTATAGCTGTGATTATGAGAGTTCCATCTCATACCCTTTGAGTGAGAGACTTGTGATGCAAAGCTGAGATACAGTGGGCAGGATTTTTATAAGGGTGTCATTAACTTGTGATACCCTTCTGACACAACATCTGAACTGTGCATGCAAGTTAGAATGCTTAAAAATTGCTTTAACTTTCATATAAATATACAAATATAGAATTTGGCGGCAGATAAGGACCGCTTGGCCCACCTAGTCTGCTCATTTTCCCTATCTACTGTAACACCGTAGACCCTACTTGATTTCTGGCTCAGCCCTCCCTTCCCTAATGACTAAGGTTCCATTATGTCTATCTCATGTGTTCTTGAATCTTGCCACAGTTTTGGCCCCCACCACCTCCTCTGAAAGACTGTTCCAGACATACACCACTCTTTCTTGGAAGAAGTACTTCCTTACATTTCCCCTGAGTCTACCCCCCTCCAGCTTCATAGCATGCCCCCTTGTTCTTGAGCATCTTTTTTTCTGAAAAATACTTCCCTCTTGTACCTTGCTTACACCTGTGAGATGTTGGAAAGTCTCTATTATATCCTTACTTTCCCTCCTTTCCTCCAGGGTGTACATATTGAGGTCTTTTAGTCTCTCCCCATAGGGTCTCTGGTGCAGACTCGGCACCATTTTAGTTGCCCTCCTCTGGACTGCCTCTACTCTGTCTATCTCCTTCCAGAGATGTGATCTCCAAAACTGGACATGGTACTCTAGGTGAGGTCACACCAATAATTTATACAGTGGTATCACCACCTTCCTCTTTCTGCTGGTGATACCTCTCCCTATGCACCCTAGCATCTCACTGGCTCTCCCTACAGCTTTGTCACATTGTTTGGCCAGCTTTAGGTCATCAGCTATGATTGCCTCCAGGTTTCCTTTCTGTTTGGTGGTTGTCAGTATCACTCCCCCCATCTTGTATGCCACCCATGGGTTTCTATGCCCTAAGTGCATGGTTATGCACTTCTTTGCACTGAAACTTAGTTGCCACACTCTTAACCATTCATCAAGCTTTCTTTGATCCCTGTTCATTTTTTCCACCCCACCAGAGTGTCTACCCTACTGCAGAGCCCAGTTGCTGCAATTTGCAGCAAATATGGCACCACTTGCTTATAAAAATACTGCATACATCATTTTTTGATGCAGTCTGACACAAATTGCAGAAACTGTCATAGATCCTTATATATCTTTGAAAATAAGGCCCTGAAATTTTTTTGCACAAAGTGAAGCTGGTGATGGAGCAGAACATTGTCCCTTGTGTCATAGCCCTTCCCTTTTGAAAATCCAGCACACTAACTGTTCATTACAGCATACAGTACAGAGCAATGCACTGTATGTGGCCAAACTGGTGTAATGTAATCTTCAGATACATGACAGGATCAGGATGAAAGAACAGTGAGATGAAAGACTATGAATGGCAGCACAATGTATGTAGGATGGACAGACAGACAGTTTTTTCTTAAATCAGACCACCCCCACTTGGATCCAGTAGTCGCTCATGGACTCAGATCAATATGGCCTCTAGTAAGAAAGTCCAGTTCCAAATTCGTCAGTGAGTCTCTTCAGAATAGTATCAGTTCACATTCAGTGGCTTACCTTGCTGAGAAATCAGCAAAGTGAGAGTGAGCTGAGAGGACATTGCTAAAGTGTTGTTTTTTTCATGTCACTGCTAGTAGAAGCATGGGGGGTTAAGGGACAAAAATAGAGTGAAATGCAGAGCTACCAATGAGGAGTAGAGGAGTGACTTCTGAGAGAATGCTGGTGATTTGCTGCAGTGCAGTTCAGTACGTAGAGGCACGTATTGCAATTATGTTATGAGACCAACTGATCCCACACAGTTGGAGAATGCAGTCATGAGAGTAATAGAAGGGAGAAGGCATGATGTTAGGAGGAATAGTTAAGAGACTAGTAGAGTCAAGGAATGTAGGGAAACCATTTTTTAAAAGAGCATAGTGAGATTTGAGAGACAGGAGAACATAATGTTTAACTGTAAAGGCACTGTACCTCCCAAATAGGAGCAATCCAGTTGATTGGTTCTGTCAGCTGAACATTGCCTCATCCTATGCTGAACAATGATGGGGTTAATGAAGAGCTTGCTCAGACTCACTGAAGTAAGCTTTGGTGGTAAACTTTGAAAACTAAAGGAAATAAAAATAATGTAATAGCCAATCCCAAGGGTCACTCATTAATTTAGTTAAGTTATTTGGAGCTGAAGGAGAAGACTGAGAGTGGAACTCTCATTCAGAGTGGCCGGCCCGGTCCTCTGGAACTCGCTGCCAAGACCTTTGAGGGAGGCCCCTATGGTGGAGGCTTTTAGGAGGGGCCTAAAGACTCATCTTTTTAGTCTAGCATTCCCTGCTGATGTTTTTTAACTTGCACATAAAAATGTTAATTATTTATCTGTTATGGTAATTGTTTATGTAAACTGATTGTTTTAAATTGCTCTGTCAATCTTCCTTTTTACTGTGCGGCACCCTGAGCCTCTGGAATTGGGTGCCTTACAAATAATAAATTGATTGCTTGACTTATTGGAACTTGCAGAGAGATATTAGTCAGTGATGATGGGTGGGTTAGCAGGCAGATCAAGCTGGGGGGGGGAAGGAGAAAGTGAGCATCATCTCACCACACCATCAGAAAAATAAATAGAACAGCTATTTTTGTTTTAGAAAGCACATACACACTATTGCTAGGATTTCAGAGCAAGAGATTGGGAACTGTAAGCACATGGGGAGGGGGATGTTGTAGAACCATCTAGGATGCCATTTCAGCAATGCTGCTGCTTAATTAAACCACTTGACAAGAAGATGTACAACACTATGGTTGTTTGGCAGCTTTAGATAGTTACAGTTGTAAAACAGTTCTGTGTAAATGCAAGCATGCTGCAGTCTTCAAATGCTTTACTGTACTGGAAGCACAAATGGGGATAAATAAATAATGCAGAAGCAGTCGAGAGAGAGAGAGAGAGAGAGAGAGAGAGACAGACAGAGAGAGGGAGGGAGGGAGAGAGATAGAGAGAGAGAGAATGAATTAGTGAGTGTGTTCTGTGCTATGTGTCTGTGCCTGTGATATACTGTTGTACAATTAGTACACAAAGCAGTGCTGGCAGCAAAAAGGGATGCACAGTGAAACAAATAACAGAGCTAGAGATACTACCAGAGAACTACTGTATGTTGCTGGGTGCTTCAGTGACATTATTTTCGCTCCCACCCCTAGTAAATGTCTACTTGCTTCTTTTTCACATTAGCATGTATACTTTCTTTTCCATATAAACTATGATTTAAAGTACTCCTCTTGTGTTGTATATTACATATTTTGCCTATTATTATTTGTAATACATTTATTGATATTTCTATAAATAATCAGAACTAATGAGGAATAATCAGACCCAACCCCTCCCCCTGTATTTTGTTTTTTAGTTTATAAGGGTCAGAACTTCATCAAGTTCTTCCAGCCCTACACTGTATGTGACAATGATGGTGCATTGTGGGCCAATCCAGTGGTGCAGTGGGTTAAGGCACCAAGTGCTACACCACCGATCCTGGTTCAGGAATAGCCCAGGATCACTGGGGGTCAGCCTGGGAAAGCAGGGTTGAGCATCCAAAGACAGCACTCCTCCTTTGGTGAGGGGGTATGTAGTGACCCACTGCATGGCTGCCACCCAGCAGAGTCTGGGTGGCATAGCATCAGTGACTTCTTCATAGAAGGTTGAAGGGCAGGCACTCAAGTAAATATGGTGTCTTCTCCGCTGTACGGCTGCCCATGGCATGAATTCCCTAACTTGGGGACTGGAGGGATAAAGCAAGGAGGAAAAACCCACTGAGTGCCCAGATGATGGCTGGGAGCCCTGCAGGCTTCAATCCACCACCCATGCACCCACTGACCCAAGGTAAACAAGTAGTTGGGGTAAGGCTCAGGACAGTGAGGGATGGGACTAGTGGTCACCATTGGAAGGGGGCTGCTCAGGGTGAACAGTGAGACAAAGAATGGAAAAAGTTGTGTTTTGTACTTTTAAATACACTATCTAATAAAACTATGAAACAGTGGTTTGGTAGTGTATACTGCTACATTACCATGTAAAAAAGCCATACATTTGTTGGTAGAGAAGTATACCCTCACAGCTGCTCAAGTGTGATGAGTGGAGCTGATGCAGCTATAGCACAAAACTTAGCATAATACGATATGCAAATGGTGAGATTACAAAGTCAAAGTGATCCATGTGAAAATTAGCCCGTAGCATGTATAAAAAGTGTAAACACAAATAGGTCTGCTGGATAGTTTGATGCTGCACTGTGCGCAAGGGACAGGTTATTGTAAATATTGTACATTATACACTTTTATCCAAAGAAAGAAAAACAACTGTGGTTTAGCGCATGCCTCATGTCAAGCTACAGTACTCAGGCATCTTATGAGAGCTGATGTAAGCTAAAACTGCACATGCTCTACACTGATACTGTATTCTAAATGCAAACATATTTTTTTCTACTTTAGAATGGATTGCATTCTGCTGTAAAAATATCAATGTATCTAGCATTATTATCAAACAATGTAAAAGGCATCACTACAATATATACTGACTGACTTTCCTAAAAAAAATCAAACTTTTATAAATCTAACAAATGTTTTATATTTGGGGACAAAAAACAATTACATAACATTTTTAGCAGTTTTTAATAATTTCAAAAGTATTACAACAATCCCATTACAGATATAACAAAAAGCTTTACTTCCAGTCAGGTGATCAGAAAGTATTTTTATTCTTGCAGCACCATAAGTTAATAATTAAAATTATAATTAACCATAACCTTTGTAAATTTCCTAAATGGAAAAAAATAGTGGTGACAGAAGTACAGCTGCATCAACATATGTAGTCATTGCAACACTTGCTGAAATAACAGTTTGCCAAATATGCTGCTCCTCCACTTAACGTACTGAAGCTTGTGTGCTATGAACCTTTATTTCTGACAAAAATCAAAGTTTTGCCATAAGCAATTATCCTACCAAAGCAGCCTTCAATCTTGATGCATGACACAGTCTTTGATTTTAATACAATTTTATAGCAAATGCTTTACCCAAAGCCCAATTTACTTCTGACAGAAGATACTTAGGCAACTGAAGCATGAACACTGTCAGAAGCTCCTTCCAAGTGAAACACATCTTTGACAGGTTTTTCTCTCATCATATGCATGCTTTATATGTTTTCAAGCTATGGCCCCATTTATTTCCCAAACTCAATATATGTTTTACACTTACAGAATAGTTTTATTTTATGAAAAAGTCTGGCAGAATCTAGTTTATTTACGACTTTTGTATATTTAGACTCATGTAACTGATATCTTAAGTATAATAAAAGCAGTTACATTGTTATGGTAGCAAATATCTTGTTGGTTCCTGACAAAAGTGGAATTGTTGGATGGGATGTGATACCTTTTATTTGACCAACATAGGCATTGTACTGTAAATACTGTAAACGTTATGGTACACAAATGTTTAAGGCTAAGGCTACATAGATTGGCAGTCCAATGAAGAAAAACACATCATATATCCAACAAATTGATGATATTTTCACATGGCATAGTACTTAATTCTTGGATAAATCTAAACCTAATTACATAGTACTTTCTTTGTGGCAAAATGACGTCATTAGTTACTGTAGCAGAGTAGACACTGCTTAATTGAGATGTGAATAACTGGGACATCCACTTTTTGGGGACTGGCAATGCATTATAATGAAGTACAGTATGCTTATAATGGATTGGTCTTCTGACAACAGTTGGATAAAACAGTATTCAGTGACCCACGTGGATTTAAAGTCTGAGTAGCTCAGTTTCCCAAGGAAAAACATGACTGTGAATATTCTTTAAAACATGCAATTTATTTACTAAACATACAACTCCTAAAAAGGAAACAATTTATTTTTCATCAGCTTCAAAGACATAAAAGATCTATTGAACTATCTAGTCTTAACATTAGGAAATCAATAGAAGTATCATGTTAATACTGTTATTTGAAATTACTGGGTTTACTAATAGAGGGGACATGTCATTCTCCTGATATTCTGAAGGGTAAAGTGGCCGTACAGCAAATAAATGTATCTTTATTCTTTACTTTGGAAAATGTCTGCAGAATGAAGGGCACTTCTCCATTGACTATGGCTAGCAACTTTCCTGATACAGGCAGGCGTGCTGCTGCTCCAGACCTGTGCCCTTCTCCTAGCAAAGCTGGCATAGTCTTGTACTTTTTTTTTTTAATTCAATACACTTTATTATGTTTCAAGCAAACAGGGTACAGAGCAGAGATAACATTTAAACAGGAATTATAGTTTGCTCTTATATAAAATATGATTAACTAGAATCAAATAACAAGAATGAACAAAAAAAAATGGGTACAAAAGAAAATAAATAAAGTAAGCTTAACATACTACTAGTTCCACCCACCCCACCCCAAAATCACCCACTCAATGCCAAGTTCTGTATTAAGATAATAAATGCATAAAGTTGTCATCTATTAAAGGAAGTGTTTATGATATAGTAAAGGGCTCCATGTAGTTAACAAGGCTTCTACGGGGCCCCATAGTTGTTGGTAGCATTTAATACTATCTCACATAGTTTCTCAAGCTGTGGTGCTAAAAGCACTTCTCTATACCATTCTACAACTGGAGGTAAAGTGGCCTCTGTCCAGTGCCGCATGATGATAAGTTTGGCAACTGAGGCCACAAGGGCGAGGTGTGCCTTCTTGCTCTTAGGTGTACCTTGTGGATTCAAATTTAAGATACATGCCTCCAGAGAAAACAGAATGTCTATCCCAAGTAGTAGGTCTAAGGTGTTTTTAATGGAGCACCAAAAGACTTGAACCACTGGACAAGTCCAAATCATGTGATACAAGGTTCCCTGTGCCCTATCACATCTGGAACAGCTGGAGGAAAGACGTTTACCAAATTTATAAAGTTTGACTGGGGCATAGTATAAGTTATGTAAAATATTTTATTGAAAGAACTGAAGCTTATTCTGCTTGATAAACCTATAAGTGTTTTGCCAAAGTTTCCCCCAGGCTCCCACATCTTCAGAGATTTCCAACTCTTGGGTCCAGTAATAACAAACACCCTTGGGCAACATAGGATCCAAAGATTGAAGATGCGTGTAAAGAACTGAGACAGAGTGAGGTTGAGCAGCAATCTTTAATGTAGCCTCTATCTCTGTAGTAGGAAGGGTTAAATTATGTATACTCTTTAGGTAGGCAGAAATAGCCTTCCTGATCTGTAAGAATTTAAATTTACTGGATTCTGGGATCCCATAACAAGCTTGTAATTGTAAAAAGGGGATTCATTTTCCTATTATTAAGGAAATCTGAAAGTTTACGGGGTTCCAGAGAAGTTCAAAAGGAGGGAGGAATAGGTTTATTGTCAATCTTAAAGTTGGGGTTGCATGTAATTGATTGCTCTAAGGATAGATAGCCATTCAATGAATAGGATTTTTGGATTTGTTGCAGAGCTCTAAAACACCAACCAATTGGTGTCATTTTCAGAGATTTAGGCAAGAGTCCAGGGGCTGAGTAAATAAAAGCCGCTAAAGTGCAGAAGTACCTGGAAACTAACTGCATCTCAATCTCCCACCAAAGAGGAGTATATTCTGAGATGTTAGTGGGGGTTGATTCCTTGAATCAGTATGCCATTTTACTTAAATTATTGGCACAGTCATATGTATAGAATGAGGGGACTGCCAGGCCACCCTGAGCTTTAGGAGCTGTCAACTTAGAATAGGCCCATCGAACTTCCTTCCCTCTCCAAATAAAGGCATTCAGAATCTTCTGAAATTTGGTGAACCATATCTTAGGGAGAAAACAGCCCAACATACCAATTGAGTATAGAATTCGAAGCAGCACATTCATTTTAATTGTGCTGATCCTCCCCCAAAGAAACAGAAGTAGGGCACCCCATCTCTCCATATCTGTCTTTAATACTTTTATCAATTCTGTTAGATTTTCATTAAGCATGGATGCCAGATTCCTTGAAACTTTTATGCCCAAATAGATGATGGATTTTGTTTCTCAGGCCAGAGTGCACTGTGGCAATACCGCTCTCGTGGTTTTATAATTTAAAGGTAAGACTTGGGTCTTAGAGAAGTTTAACTTATAATATGAAACTTTAGAAAATGCCTCAATTTCTGTTAGAATAGCAGGAATGGTATTGTGAGGGTGTTCAACATGCAAAAGTAAATCATCTGCGTATGCTGAGAGGGCATACCGAGTACAACCTATTTGAATCCCTAAAATTTCCTGGGAAGCCTTGAGTTTGCAAATCAGGGGTTCCAGGCAAAAGTTAAATAAAAGTGGGGATAAAGGGCATCCCTGTCTGGTGCCACGAGCAAGTAAAAAGGGGGTAGAAAGGTGCCCATTACACCAGATTTGGGCCGATGGTGCTGAGTATAACAATCGTATCCATTTAAGAAATTCACCCGGGAGACCAAAGTCAGCCAAAGTGAGGAAGAGAAAATCCCAGGAGACACAGTCAAAAGCCTTTTTGGAATACAGGGAGACAAGTGCCGTCGGAACATCTGTGTCCCTGGATGCCGAAATTAGGTGTAACAATTTCCACATACAGTATGGTCCCCCGATGATCTCCCCCTCATAAAACCTATCTGCTCATTACTAATAAGGTTACCCATAACAAGGGCAAGCCTGTTAGCAAGTATTTTTACCAGAATTTTAATATCAGAATTAAGGAGGGATATGAGTCGGCAGCTCTCAGGGTACAGAGGATCTTTCCACGGTTTGGGGATGATAGTGATAAGTGTATCTAAAAAATGGGACTCGGAAATGCCATTCTCATACCAAAAATTATATATTTCCTCCAATAGTGGACCCAGTGTGGAGCAACAGGATTTTTATAAATTATTAGATATACCATCAGGACCAGGTGATTTATCCAAGGGAAATGTCTCAATAGCTAGTCGTATTTCATTAACATTAATACATGCTCCTAAAAGGGCTGCTTGTACAGGGGAGACCTGGGGAAGAGCAGTTGAGTTGAGGTATTGAATCATGTCCACCTCAGATGGCTGTACTTGGGGTCAATGGAATAAGGATTTTGGTAGAATTTTCCAAAAGCATCAGTTATCCCTTTTGGATCAACGATTACAGGACTGTTCCATGTGGGACAGAGACTTGAAATATATTGTGATGTTTCTACCTATTTGAGTCTAATTGCAAGGAGTTTACCGTCCCTCTCTCCTGATTCAAGGTACTTAAGCTTAGTAAGTTGAAGTGAGAGCTCAGCCTGCCGTGGCAGCATTTCTGCATATTGAGCTTTTAGACTATGCTGTCTGGCCCAGTCTGCTACTATGGAGGTCTTACTAAGGGACCCTTCCATAACTTGGATAGAATTGAGGAGAAACTCTACCTGTGCCTTATGCTGGCAGGAATTAGTCATTACCAATTGGATACATTCCCCTCTCAGAGTACATTTCAGGGCTGCCCAAATCAGGTCAACTCTATCCACTGATCCCTTATTCGTCTCAATGAAATTAGTAATAAAATCTGTGACGTGTTGCAATGTTTCAGGCTTCCGAAGCAGATAGTAATTCAAACACCATATAGAGTTTCTTCTGAGACCCAGACCCAATAAGTAGGTGAGACCAATGGGGGAGTGGTCAGATATTACTCTGGGGTGAATGACCGAATCCCTTATACCTGGCATTGCAAAGGAACTGACCAGAAAGTAATCAATTATTGAATAAGACCGGTGGGGGATGAGAGTAAAATGAATATTGTTTTTCTTTTGGATTCAGTATTCTCCAAACATCTAAGAGAGAGGCCCCATCCATAAGCTCGTGCAGTGCACGTTGTGACGGAGAGAGTCCACACTTTCTCCCTTCCGACCTGTCAAGCTCTAGCTGAGGGGTAATGTTCCAGTCTCCTCCCAGGATTATTAAATTTGAGTGCTCAGTGGATATTAAATCCAACAACTGCATAAAGAATTGTGGGGAATCTGAGTTTGGACCATAAATTGCACCCAAAAGTACAGGGTGAGATTGTAGCATACCATGTACTAAAATATAATGACCATTTGGGTCCCAAATCTCTTTAGTTAGTTTGAATGGAAGCCCTTTTGCCAGTAGGATCGCCACGCTCCCAGAGTTAGTGGAAACCCCGGAGCCAAAAGCCTGTCCCACCCAGTTTCACCGTAAGAGCAAAACGTCCTCCCTCCTGAGGTGGGTTTCTTGCAGGAAGGCAATTACAGTTTTAAGATGAAATAAATGCTGCAGTATAATTTGTCTCTTGCATCTATCCTTAGCCCCTTTAACATTCCAGGTTACAAAAGTATATGGTGCCCCCATGACTAACTTAATAGGAAGATTTGACTATAAAACATTTAAGGACTGTGAAACAGTAAACCCACTTGGCATTCGCCCCAAACGAAAACGTACACCTTCAATAAATAAAATATATTTTGATTCTAATCCCCACCAATCCCAGTCTCTATAAATTAATCCCCTAAACCTAATAATCTCTATACTACCCCTGGTTCTAAGCAACCATACTGCTGTAAACTCACTATCCAGTGATGGTTAATACAGCACTAAGTTAAACAATCTAGCAACACCTAACCCAACCTTAACCCCCCCACACACACAGCAGACAGTATAAAATGCAAGCAAAACAGGCAAAACACAATAACATAGGCCATGGGGAAGTGGCCACCCTATAAAACTATAAACCAGTATAGAACTGGAATCCAATTAACATCATTAAACTGGTTTTATTAAAATAGAACAACAAAAAGGAAATACGAAGTCCTAGGAGAGATATCTCTCTTCCCATGTAAAAGTTGTCTTTGCTGCATGGAGACACATACCTTTGTATGTCAACCTACCATTATCTTAGTAAGGTCCTTTACGAGTGAGCGCTTTGAAAAAAAAAAGGTTAATGAAGAAAAGCTGCATTCTAAGTCTGTGCTGAGGAGCTTTCAAGTCGGCTCATAAAATAAACAAAGCGCCCAGGGAAATATAAAAAAAAGAACTTATAAGTACATATCAAGAGCCCTGCCAGAGCCCCAGAAAACACAATTGAGCTGAGAGTCGGGTGAGCATCGTGCAGCATAAGTCACCGTGTGGACCCATACTAAATAGAGATTGAGATCCGAATCAGACCTTTACAAACAAAATAGCTAGTATCAGTCTTCACTTTTAGATTAGAAATCAAAAGAGCTGAGTCAAGTTGAGCCGTGGCGCATACACTATGCAATGTTGTTAAAGACCAGTCATTTAAATAAGTCTGGAAGCAACACCTTAAGTTCCTGGGATGCAATTTCAGGAGTATCAAATGTTAGCCATTTGTCTTCATGCTTAATTTGCAGTGTCACTGGATATTTAACCCCCAAAGGTTTCCCAGTGACAATCAGTTTGGTTACAGTAGGATGCAGATCTTGTCTTTTGAGCCGGACAGAGTGTGGAAAATTCTGGGTTATACGTATCTGTCAGCCTTCCCATTGTACCTTCTTTAATTCATGAACCTTAGAGATGATATGCTGCTTGTCTAAGTAGTTTAACAAGTTGAAAATTAAGGTCCTAGGAGGGGAACCCGATGGTGGCAGTGGGCGTAGAGCGCGATGAGCCCACTCGATTATGTAGGTCCCCCCACTTGGTGACAGCCTGGCGATCCTCTCACACAATTTTTGTAGAAACAGTATCAGAGAAGCACCTTCTTCTTTTTTGGGGATACCTATAACAAGTAAGTTGTTGAACCTACTGTGCCTTTCTAAATCTTCAAGTTTGTCCTCAAGCTTCTTAATTCTTTTACCGGTGGTGATAGCATCTGAATCCATCTTTTCCAGTTTTTGTTCAACAGCTGTAATTCTAGATTCCATGTTGCCAACTCGGATCTGCAACAACACAATTGAAGTTTTAATTTGCTGAAGGTCTGCCGAAATTATAGAGATGGCTTCTTGAAGGGGTGACATAGTCTCTAAGAATTTCTCCTCAGATAGAGTGGTCTGAGTGGGTGCATTTTTAGACAAGGCTGGGACCTGTTGTTTGGCCCGTTTGGCAGCTTTATCTTTCTCAGGCGTGGGAGGAGGGGAGTGTCATGGAGGAGCTTTCTGCATATAAATCTCCATTCTGAAAGGAGTCTCCAGCTGAGTAAAGTATCCAACGAGAATCCACCGGGTTATAAGGTAGTTATTTCTGGTCTAACGTGAAAATAAGTGAGTTTATCTGCTGCGTGGGAGCGGAGCTAGGCAGGCATGCTGTTGTCTCTTAGGCTGCCATCACGTGCTCTCCAGCCTTGTACTTATGGTACCTCAGACTGCTGATATGCCACCATCACTCTTGATTAAACTTATTGCAGAGGCAGAGAGACATCAAGGTTCCTTCTGCTTTTACCTGCCTGATTTAGTTAAGCTGGTAGTGGCAGGGGGCTGGCAGTATAGCCTAGAGGTTAGAGTAACAAGCTGTGGATGAGCTTGATACATCCAACAGACAGACCTGGTTTTGACCCCTGCAACCTGCACTTGCATACTGTGTGCCTCTGAGCAAGTCACTTATCCTTTACAGTGCTCTCTGGTCACCCCTGAAAACAGGTGCCTGTGCCTAGTGGGCCTTACCTGGTTACCAAAGCATAAAATAAAAATAAGTAAATACATTATGTGATGCATTCTACTTTCTCTAGGCTGAGTTTAGTAGTAATTTCAAGCACCATCTTTTAGAAGGTTCTCTTCTGGAAATGGAGATGTCTTATGCAGAAACTGAAGCCTGTTTATTCTGATTTAACAGTATGTCGAAATAATTCAGAAAGTATGACATTATCAAAAAATAAAAGAACCATAATTATTTCAAGTTACATGCTAATAAAGCATCATGAAGGGTTTTGGGTGTGGCTAATCATGCTACTTTATTAGTGAGCATGGAATGGTATCCACTCTCCCTCAAGAAGCAACCATTACAGAAATAATTATATGAAATGTTTTCAGGCTGCACACATAAAACTACTCATGTCATATACATGCTGCAAGCATGATTTTAATGTTTAATTGGAACTGACTGCATGCATGTGGCATGCATGCAGCAAGCAAGTGTGGAACACATGTTTTTTATGTTAATTTATGTTAAATTGGAACAGACTGCTTGCATGTAGCATGCATGCAAAAGCAAGTGATCACTGATAACTGCACACATAAAAGTTAAGTGATTTTCTCAGGATCACACAGTATTCAAATGGGGTTGATGAGATTCAAACCCAGGTATTCAGGTCTCCAGTTTAGTGCCTCTAACCACTAAGCTATACTGCATGCACACATATGGCTCACGTGCACTTCAATACAAATTTGCATACATTTGCAGACATGCAACATGCTTATAGCCACTGATATACTTTTCAGTTTTCTTGTCCCCCCTCATCTCAGCTGAACAGCTGAACTGTAGCACATGTACCAATGGAAACATGTGTTCTTCACACCCCTAATACACACACTTACTCACAAAACTACTTAATTACTTCTGTCTGTCCTGTACTCCTATTATTTTCTCTCCATAGTTTTAAGTGTTGCCATGCAAACAGATTTTAAGGGGCAAACACAAAAGTAGAAATAACTTGACACCCCCACCCACCCACACAGCCAGCACCCTCTCCCCATGCACACACACTGTTAGTAGGTTAGGTCATGCTGCTACAGACAATCCACCAAGTATAGATATAGGTAGAGAGTCTCTTACCTGAGTACTAGTGAGCCAGTGGTAGGAGTCTTTAAGAGATGATGTCCATGGGTCAGAGTGTTGGGATATACATCCTTGAAATGAATGGAATTATTTTTAATTACTGTTTTATAGATTATGATGGCAAGCTGGAGAATAATGAAGGCCACTGTTTTACAAACAAGGCCCTTATTAGTCGAGCAGTGGCCTTCATTAATCTTCAATTCTCCCTCAATAATGTATAAAATAGTAATAAAAAAATACCCTCATTTATTTCAAGGGGGCATGCCCCTGCAGTCTCCATTGCCCTATGTCATAATGTGCCTGAGCATGGTGATGTGGAGATCAGCTCCACTGGGGGGGTATAAGCCTGACTATAGTGGGGCTCCAATAGTCCATGCGTACTATACCGCACAACTGTCCCTGAATGCAAGGGGCAACTCTCATTTTACCCCTGAAAACTGCTCTGTTCCTTATCCGTCTCTCCCTCATGGAAAACATGCTGCTCACACAGACAATGTCCTGTAAATTGTCCTAGCAGGGGCACTGTTTCAGATTTCAGCAGGGGGATCCAACAACCAGTGGAGGCCAGGTGCTAGTTTGCCCCATGAGGCAATCTTTGGAATGTCTGAAACATCTCTGAAAGGTCAAACTTATTTGTTGTGACTGAAAAGTGATATGTAAATTAGAAAAAATGTAATTACTAAATTTGTCTGTCTATACCCCAGAACAGTGCATCAGATTTGGGCTTAAACCCACCCAGTTACTATTCAATATTTTTCCTGGCTGAAGTTCTGGACCCCCACTCCCACCCAAAAAAAAGTTGTCCCAATTTCTCTGCCCAAATCCATACTATTCAATACCCATCCCATATGGGTTATGAAGCCACCCAAAAACACATCAATATTTCAGTCATTTCTCCTTCCACAATCTGCCTGTAAAAAAAGTATTTACTTTTTCATACCTGGCCATCTGGCCAGAACCTGCAGCCTAGCCCAGTGTGCCACCAGCCCCATTTTCAGTCCACATCTTCATCCGTCTGCCAGAAGCTGGATGCTAGAACTGACCATCCCAGGTCCTCAGTGTGGTCTGCAACCAAGTCACCTCACCAACCAAACCCACCCAACCTATGTTGCTTGCTTCTTGCTTGGCTGCTGCCATGACTGTTGCTGCACTGCACTGATCAAGGCCTATGAAGGCCACCCACACCACTGTCACTGCTGCTGCAAGGTCTAGCTTGCTGCTGTGGCAGTCCCCATTGTTTTTTTGTGAGGTAAGTCTAGTAGAGTAAATAGGTAGCCTAATCTAGATTAGATTCTAGCTCACCCCAAGCCCCTTCAGCCACCAAGCAGACAGAGACTCATTAAGAGTAGACCAACAAAAATATGCCACCACAACACTGCTTTGATAGTTCAGTGCTCACTGACTCCTCCAAGCTGTACTGTGCAGTCTGTCTACTCTGTGGTGGGAAAGACAGTGTCCCACTCACATGACTCATGTGCTCTTTCTTGGCTGGAGCTCCTCCACATCACATGTGATGGTGCCACCACTAATAGGTGGAGAGAGTGGACAAGATAACAGACACAGTAGAGTCAGGAGTGCATGTGCAGCATGAGTGCAACGAAGGCCATGGTACTTATTGTGCAAAGGATTAAATCAAAATGTAATGTTATTATTACAGCACCATAATAACAACCTATGCACAAATGACTCTGCCCTAACTAAATGGCACCCCTGCTTAATGGTAGAAATTAATTCTCAAGGGCTAACATCAGCACAAGTAAATACAATGGCATCCACTGTGTTCTGAGGTACTGTATCTCCATGTTTCAGGATGTGTCCTGATCAACGTGAGGGTTAGTGTTCTTCATTGTCACTCATTTTGAGTATCCATGTCCCTCATTTCAGTGAAAAACTGTTTGGTATGGTGCATGCTTCAAGAGCCTACTCAGCACAAAGAGTGCTGAGCATGGCCATAGTGTATATGCTCCCTACAGAAAGACAAAGGGAAAGTAAGTGAGCTGAAACAGACATGTAAAAATACATTTGTAGCACTAAATATGCATAAGGGGATTTGCATGGTCCAAAACAAAAAGGTTAGGCTTCACAACTCAGAGACCCCTCTTCACACATCTGTAATGGGGGATGTTGGCTGACTATATCCTAATTATTTAATGCAGTAAGCAAGCAATACTTTATCAATTAATGGCAATTTAAGGACAAAAATCAAACCCATTAAACAACTTGCAAAAGGATCAGAATTAATGAATTTACCTAATTTTAATGGGAAATCAATGAAAGTTTTTTTTATGGCTCTATTTACTTGCAGTAGTATGATAAATAGAAACTTATGAGTTTTTTTAGATGAGATTTACACCATATTTGTTTTGCGGCACACGTGGCAAGCATGCGGCATGTGAGCCTGATGTGATTTTTAAATGATGTTCACACCAGCTTAACTGCTGCCCTCATGTCAAGCATGCAACACCCAAACCTGATGTGATTTTTAGATGTTTACACCAACTTACCTGCTGCACACATCAAGCTTGCAGCCTGTGAACCTGATGTCCTTTTTAGACCTGGTTCGCATAAGTTCACTTTGTGAATGCGAACTGCATTCAAACATTGCACAATTAAGCATGTTGCATGCATTCTGCAAGTACGTAGCACACTTGTATTTCTGTAAAGGAAGACACAGGAACAGTTCAAACCCTAATTTTTGTTTAAATTTGGCCTCCTGTACATCTGTGGATCAAACAAAAGTAAAAATAACTTGGGGCTCAATCCACAGATATGTGCAGGTCCACCTGGAAACCTGACTAAAGGCAGTGTGCAATCCTATGTCGCTTAACTGCTACAAAGGAGATGCAATCCACAGCAGCAGAGGGAGTGACCACTAAATGGGGATGCATCAAAGAGGGACAGGGAACACATGGCGCAGGTTGCCAAAAAGAGCAGCACACTCTCACGGAACACACCGTGATGCCACCATGAAATTTTTGGTACACCCTTCCAGGCAGGAGTTTGGAAATATCTGTTGTGAATGCCACAAGTATTTATTTTTATTTTGTATGGGCAACACACCCCAGCCATCAGACAGCATGACACTGCCACACATGTTCTGGCTATGGCATGTGTATAGGATTGGGTAGGAAGCAGAAGACATGTCTGTTTTCCCTGCAGGCCATGGACTATAAACATCACTATGGAGAAGATGTCCATCTCACCACACAGGTAGTACAAACTACATGACCCTGTATGGCACTGGGCCACTGAAGCACATGACTGCACATGAACACCTGGTGTGGGTGGGCATCCAGGAAACCTGAATGTTGCCAGAACCACCATCCCCCCCATATGATTGCCACAATCAAGCACAAGTGGTGTGACCTGAGGGATTCTGTGAAGAAGAAACTGGTGCTGCGGAGATAGACACATCTTACAACAGGAAAGTTGGCCCCCAGTTGGACTTTGAGATTACCCTGGTTGATGATATTGTGGTGAACACCTTCAGCCAACAGTCTATTAGTGGTGAGGAGAATGGGATTGACACACTAGAGGGTAAATACTATCATGTGGCCACATGGTGACCAGGCAAAGCATATATACTGTGTTACACAGTGCATGTCTTCCATGGATGAATGGCCACCAAAACCTGTATAGAATGCAGATATAACACTGATGATGATGGGATGCAGGGATCAAGTGAGGAGGACAGAGGTATGCCACAGTGTGTGTAACACCCACTCATGTTTAGTCAGGTAGTACAGTATGACAGCCAATGCAGTAAGCATCACATCTGTACTGTTCACAGGTGCCAAATCCACCATGCTGTACTGGTCCCAGAACACCACTAACAGTGTCATGGGTGGCCAACAGGGTAGCAGCAGTGGCATGTGTGTATCCATATCTCACTATAGACATAACAGCAGAAGACAAACACATGCCCTCTTCCAGGAAATGTTTGGCAACTGTCACTTGCATCACATTACTGCCACCACAACACATGCACACACCAGACACACTCACACCAACCATGCCAAGCTCATTGAGCACTTACACTCCTGACATATCCCTGGGCACATGCCGCATAGAACAAGCACACAGGGCAGGACAAACAGGGTGCCACAAAGGTACCAAATGCTGACACTGACCCACTGGAAAGGCCATCATGACCATAGCCCCAGGACCACAGACTCAGAGGGAAGATATTGTAGGACATGTACTATACACTGAGGTGCATGTCCTGGAACAGCAATGAATAAGACAGACATGGACAGCGTAAGCAGATGCAACACCTTGCCAGCACTGTTGCTGGCCTATGTACAGATGTGGCAGAGGAGCTGTCAGCCATTAGCATGCCATGGACAGTGGCCTAGGTTGCATGCCTGATGTCTTGGAGTGTGGCTTCACCTCCCTGAAGTGAGCCATGGAACACAGGTAGGGCAATCACAGTTGTCCTCCATCCAGGCCAGCACAATTCTTATGGAACAGGAGACACATCCAAGGAGGGTACTTGGTGTCGGTTGTCCAATAGGACATCATCCCAGTGTGACACGATTGAGACAGTGATGGGCACAGCAGCAGGGAAGCGGACAATCAAGACACATGGTGGCAAGAGGCACAGAGCACACTTCTGAAAGACCACCCCACTGGAAAAAAAATCACAACTACAGTGCACACTGCCATGCAGAGAGACTGTGTACATGGCATACTGCACACATTTCAATTTAATTTTTTTTACCAGGAGATACACCATTGAGATACTCATTTCCAAGGTGGTCCTAGAAGGACAACACAATGTACAATAAAGGAAAATAACTACAATGTAAGATACAGGGTGGATAATACAATAACAATGCTGACATACCAGATACACAAAATAAATGACCACAACATAAGTGCAATAATACTGGATGATCAAACTGATTGCAGAAAGGAAGGTAAGGAGGTAGGAGAGGTAGGAGGATAGGGGAACAGTTTAAGGAAAGGAGAAGGGCAATGATACTATTACAGAGAGAGAGAAAGAGAGAGTAGGTGAGGGTACAAGGGCTGAAGGGGAAACAGAAAAGATAGGAGAACAGAGATGGGCAGTAAGGTATGTGAAAGAGCAGCAAGGAACACATATACAGGCACAGTACACAGGGGGCTATATGCACAGGTATATCAATATCACCAGTATTGCACCAGTGCATTAAACCACCCCACACACCCTGCCACCAGACATGCACAGTGTGAAATAATTCTGTCCCACCCCTGCCTTCCATGCCCTCCCTGTGTGTTATCCTGCACCCTGTCCAACATGCTGTCCAAGAAGGAACAGAATGTCCACAGTCTCAGCCTCTTCAGCATTAACAGGACACAGTGTGCCACTTCCTCATGGGGATGTTGTGTAGCAGAATATGAACACTCTGGACAACTTATTCGCTATAAGCTGCAATATCCCTCATCTTGTTGAAGCACCTGTACAGCATCTTAACTTGCCCAAACACCCTCACTATGATGCCATTTGTAGGGTGATGTGCTTCATTGTTCATTTGTTCCTGTTCTTCATGGGTTTTCAGGAACAGTGTCATTAGGAACATGCATAATGAATACCCACTGTGACCTGTGGGTGACTAGAGCATCATTAGTGGGTTACACTGATGTGTTCCCATTCCACGTGCAGCACCTCTGACCATTTGAACATACTGATCTCTCAGTCTTGAGTGGCACACAAGACAAGCAGAATCATCAATAGCCCAGAGCTCTCCACTGTGTAACAGTCACATGTTAATCTGGGGTACCTGGCATAGCTATGAGCAATGATGCATGCAGCATCGCACATAACCTACAGGTTCATGCTGTGGAAAGCCTTGCAGTTCCTGTAATCCTCCTCCTCTTGTGTCAGAGCCATGACTGTTACACTGGTATGGTCAATGACATCAGTGGCATTGGTCATGCTTGTCACAGCATAGAGATCTGCTCTGCTTTAGCATCCCTTGTTGTTGGCTCCATAGTCCCTGAACTGTGGCACAGGCACAGGAATGTATGGATGCAAACAAAAAACAAGAAAGACATTGGGAAGCTCCTATCATGCAGGAGAATCTAGGCCTGAAAATGGGATTTAGAGAAGTTGTTATGGACTTGGTTTTCTATGACTACTGCACCCACTACAGTATTATCACTTCATTCTAACTGATGGGATCCCCCTTCCTGATTTCATTACCCTGGCACTTGATGGGGTGTCCTATACAGATCAGCTCAATAGGACCTGACTTATTGATGGGTGTATTATGGATAACAGTTGCCATGCATCTTGGACTCTGCATCTGTCCAGCTAGCAACCACAACTCAAGTATAATAACTGTCTCTTTTTTTTACTTTCTATGTAATTTTGCAAAATGTTTTACTGCTGTGGGTCACCATTGTAAATAAGATTTGCTCTGCATCTTTATTAAATCAAAAATGAAAAGAAAATGAATGATATTTATTTATTTACTTTTTGTTGACCATGAAAGGAGGGTGATGCAGTACTGCCTATTTTCAGCCTCATCCTGGGACAGGGGGATACAGATGCAAACCAGCTAAAATAGACACAAACCAAGCTGCTGGTGGTATTTTAATAAAAGGGGAAAATGTAGCCAGGACACTGGAGAAATCCAGTTACCATTTTTGAGAAGTGCCATGAGATCTTCAGTGTCCTCCTGAACACCCCCAGAAGAGGCAGACAGGTCATTGGTTTAATGCCACATCTGAAGGATGGCACACCCTGACAATACAGCATCCCCTTAGCACTACACTTGGGTTTCAGGATGTATGGTATGAGACAGATTAGGGTTTCCTTACATGCAGCAAGGAGGGGGCCACAGTAAATGATCAAAAGTCCATGAATGTATCGGTTGCTGCTGCTTTGCCCCCCGTTGTTATTCAATAACAAAGGTTAGAAATGGAGGGGGGGGCACAAATCAGAAAACTTGAATGCAATATTTTCCAAGTTAACAATTTTGTTCTTATACTTCATGCTGGTAATAAATCACCCTCAACGTTTTGTATTTAGTTACTAGGCTTCTGCAGGAGATTTACCTAAATTCTAATTAAGAAAATATAAAAATTAATTAACTGACTACAATAAAATTAAAATAGAACTACTCCAAATGTGCACAGCAACTTTTTTGTGGTCTGTGAACTACTTACAGTTTGCAGTTTGTACAAATGTAGTTTGGTTTTCATCCATTGAAATATCTCCTATCAATTAATTATATTTGCATACACTGCAATGCTCAAGCATTGTCAATTTCTCACATTAATATGTGAGGCACTCCCCTCTACCAACACTTACACCAAGCGCCAAAACTTATATTAGAATTGATGCCTGTTACATGAGGTCCCTGCACCCTAATTGGTACCCTCAGAGGTACACCATAGACAGCTAACACTTAGTTATATGTTATACTAACATATAGGGCTAAGGGCATCTACTGTACAAGAGTAGATGTCAGGATATGAATGCATATTGTTGTAATACACTTTGCTTGCTAATACATATATTCTGCTATGTATTTTCTGTGTATTTCTTACTTGCAGGGACAGATGCAGGGACATCTGTGTCCTTGGAGTAATTATAATACGTAAGACGGCATTGCCACCTTTTGGTGATTTGTACCACTACATTGAGTTATGTAAGACTCTATATAAGAACTCTTTTGTTCTCAAACAGATGACTTTACAGAATTGTATAATGTTATCTTGGACCATGGAGCCACCTGTAATTTAGCCAATAGGGCTCATCTCTGTAACTAAAAATGTTTCTATATTTTGGTAACCATAGTAATTATCATAGGTATATAATGTAATGTAATGCACAAGCCTTATACCTCAGAGACCTGAGAGACCCCAAGAGACACCAGAGAAACCTCGAGGTGCAGGGAACGCTTAGCACTGGCTCTCAGTTCGTATTGGTAAGAACTACTTATGGCAACTGTGATTTATCCCTCTGGTAGTAATAAATGTGTTTATTACTCTAATGCAACATGTCTGTGATTACTTGCATTCCCAATATCATCAAGAATCTGAAAGTGAGGTTTAGACTCCTAACAAATTGGCGACCATGTGCAGGTGATATTTGGTGTTTGTAAGTTTTCACTTGTTGCTTAAACTCTTCCCTTTCCCACGGGGACAGTAAGTGTACATTCCCATATCACCTCTCCCATTTTACAACCAGTCTGTAGTAACTTGCAAAGTCTGGCTGTCTTTTCGGGTGTGGTCGATGCCGTCTCGACCCACTTCATATCAGCTTTGAATTGCAAGCCTACAACTAATACAGTAGCCTGGCTGTATATAAAGTGCTTGTGCTGTGAATCTATATGCGGCACGGTGCCTTTTTCACAGTTTGAATTCTCATTCCCTCCCACACAATGGCACCGTATCAAATATCTGCGCAAAACTGAGACTCAATGTCTCAAACTTCCTTGCCTCCCATGGAGGATGGGTTGACTTCGAGTGGGACGCAAGTCAATCCCACAACCCTATACTGGGAATTTTAACCCAGTATACCGAGATGACACAATCAGCCAATAAGCATCATGCTAAAGGGTTCATGGTCGCAGCTGTCTATGCTGCTTTGCAAGCCTCCAAAGCGAGGTTTCAAACCCTTCATCTGCAGATTTCATCTCTTAAGCAACAGATGGGTTTGCAGGAAACAGAGTGTATAAGACTGCAGCAGAACTTGGAGTCTGAACTCCAAATTCTGCGAAATGAAAAGGATTCACTATTGCATCATTCAGCTCAAGCTGGAGAACAGGAACTGTGTATGTTGAAGCAGGAGTGTGAAAGTTTGCAACAGGATAAGAGTCAGGCAGTGCAAATAAATGATTTGCTAAGTGCTGCGAATGCTCAGTTGAGTGAAAAAATGGGTGAGCTGCAGGACGAGATAAACCAGGTACGTAATGATTTAGAGGTGTCTTATAGGGACAATTGTGAATTGAGCATTGCGTATAGAGTGTTGCAAAAGCAAAAGCAAGATGAGGTTGATATGGATGTTGCAAGAGTGAGTCACGATGAATGTAGAACTAAGATGGCGAAACTGCGCCATCAGCGAGAGGTTCTGGCTGGACATGTTAAGGCAATGGTAGGCGTAGCCCCTGCCTTTCATTCGTCATCAGAAGGGGAGTTATCTGATGATGACATTTCACAGTACAACGCCCAGTCACGCCCCTACTAGAGACCTAAGAGACCCCAAGAAACACAGGAAAACCTTGAGGTGTAGGCAATGCTTAGCACTGGCTCCCGGTTTGTATTGGTAAGAACTGCTTAGGGCAACTGTGATTTATCCCTTTGGTAGTAATAAATGTGTTTATTACTCTAATGCAACGTGTCTGTAATTACTTGCATTCCCAATATTGTCAAAAATCTAAAAGTGAGGTTTAGACCTCCTAACATGTCCTTTGCCCTTTAACAGGCTGGTAAGAAAAGCTCCTACCTGACTACAAGCAGCTTTACATTTCCTTTGTGGTCCAAGGACCTAAACTTCCATCAGAAAAAAATGATATAAGATTATAACAGCCCTGTTTTAATTAAGAGGTTATGCATTTCGAACCATAGAAATCAGTTTGTGCAATTACTTATGATTTTAAAGTTACGGTACTGCTCCTGTACTGTCCCTGCATATCAGAGTAGATAGGCAGAACTGAAGATGTGATCTCCTGTTATGCTTACCTCCATGACTCTACACAAGGCTATGTCAGATGCAATGACGTCAGCCCAATGTGTGAAGCACTGAAAAATATGCTGATTGGTTGCTTGGCAATCATACACAAACCAGTCGCTCCTTATGGGTCACAGTAGTGAGTATTCTGGCACTTGGTGGAGTGTGTGCTATTACTGCATGGACACATACAAGAATCAATACATTACTTGCACCATATTTGCTTAAATTCCCTGTTCTTGGCAGAGGTTTCAAATATCAGTGAACAACCATGATCCAGCAGGTTTTGTAGCAGAAGACTCTAAAACATGTATAACATTACAGCAAAGGCATACAGCATTCTTCAATAAAATAATATTGGGTACAAGTATACGCTCATTTCAGATTATGATGTGAAAAACCCATTCAAACACTTTTGCTGATGTACACCTATCATATAATGAATAAATATGAATGTAAAATGATAGATTCCAAACAAAGCAGTTTGAGACTATGTTAAAGGGGAATCCTTGCATAGCCACAGTTAAAACTATTGGTTCCTCATGTACCCATCTGAACAATAGCGTATAGATATATTTTTTTAATATTACCTACTTTAAAATGTTGAAATCTAGATTTACTAGTTGCAGTATTGGTCCTTGCAAGAATAGATCCAGAAGCAAATGATTTGATACCTTTTAATGGACCAACATAGATGTAACAACAAGAACCAAGTGCTTTAGCTTTCGGACCAACCAGTCCTTCTTCAGAATGTCCCTGGCCTGGGTTCAGCAGGGATGAGGTGAGTTAGTTTCTCTCGGACATGGTCTGGAAAAGTTCTAATTAAGCCACGTAGTTCGTCTTTATATCTCGTAGTGGGGTCACTCTCTAGTTCTCTGTAGTATGTAAGATCTGTTAGCTGTCTATTAGCTTCATTAATATAATCCTCTCTGTTTAAAATCACCACTGTAGAGCCTTTTCCATGCTTATGAAAAATAAGAAATTGGATGCCCTTCAACATACCATACTTCCTAACAACCATGAAGAACATAATGGAGTCACTGAACAACAACACAATACTGATGGGCACCTTTCAGTTGTTAATTTGTCCAACCACACACTGACTACTGGAGAACTAAATGTACTTTCAAAGGGCCTCACTTTCTGCCCAACAAAACCACTGGATAACATACAGTTTTGTGGTGAACTGGAGGAATACTTCCGTAGATTGAAACTTAAAGAATTCTTTCATGGCAGGGAAGAAACCACTGGTAGTGAAGACAGTGCAAACAGCAATAATGTAATGGATAAGAAAAAGGAATCTGAATTTACCCCCTCAAGTGGGCGTAACAAAAAACTAGACAATTACATTAATTGTTTCCGCCAACAAGTCAGTGGTCAGATCCTTACTAGGCAAAAACAGACCCATTATAACCTTTCTCCACTGGAACGGAGAGCTATAGGGACACTGAAATTAAACCACAACATTGTCATTAAAAAAGCTGATAAAGGCTCTGCAGTGGTGATTTTAAACAGAGAAGATTATATTAATGAAGCTAATAGACAGCTAACAGATCTTACATACTACAGAGAACTACAGAGAACTACAGAGTGACCCCACTACAAGATATAAAGATGAACTATGTGGCTTAATTAGAACTTTTCCAGACCATGTCTGAGAGAAACTAACTCACCTCATCCCTGCTGAACCCAGGCCAGGGACATTCTACATGCTGCCTAAAATACATAAACCTGGCAATCCAGGGAGACCCATAGTCTCTGGTAATGGTACCTTGACTGAGGGGATCTCAGGGTTTGTAGAGACTATTTTGAAACCGCTGGTTATGGAAAGAGACAGTTATATCCAGGACACTACGCACTTTTTGCGTATACTTTCTGGTTATAAGGATTTATCACATGATACCATTTTAGTGACAATGGATGTAACATCCCTCTACACTAATATTCCACACACAGACGGCATTGCAGCATGCCTTAAATACATAAATGAGAAAGGACCGGAACAAAACATTAACCCTGGAGTGGTGTGGGAACTTATGGAATTCATTTTGACACATAACAACTTCAACTTCAATGGTAAACATTATGTTCAAACTATGGGAACAGCAATGGGCACCAAAATGGCTCCACAGCATGCTAACCTCTTTATGGCTGACTTGGAGGAGGATTTTTTAAGGCAGTATCCCCACAAACCACTAGCTTATTTCTGTTACATTGATTTGTTTATCATCTGGACGGAGGGCACAGATGCACTCAAAGATTTTCATCACAAACTTAATAATCTCCACCCTACCGTAAAGCTTACCCTGGAGTACTCTACCACCAAGGTTAACTTTCTGGACACCACAGTCACCATTAAGGATGGAACCTTACATACATGTATTTACAGGAATCCAACAGACAGACAGAGATACCTGCACAAGAAAAGTAATCACCCAAACCATACAAAAAAATCTGTCATATATAGTCAAGCACTTCGATGTCACCGTATTTGTTCAAATGAGGATGACAGAGATACACATTTGGCAATGTTGAAAAACACCTTTATTGAGCAGGGACACTCTTCCAGGGAAATTGACAGGATAACAGAATGGGCAACGCAAGTACCAAGACAACAACTACTTCAATATAAAGAAAAGACAGCTACAGACAGAATACCCTTGGTAGTCACATATCATCCAGACCTTGAATGTCTGCGTAAGATTATTAAAGACCTCCACTCAATATTTAGTGAGGATGAATTCCCTTAATTGTATTTTTAAGGAACTCCCACTACTATCTTTTAAACAACCGCCAAATTTATCCAGCCTAATTATTAGGAGCAAACTTTCACCAGAACAGAATACCATGTCACACAATGGCACACGACCCTGCAATCAATGCCCCTGTAAGACTTGTGGGCTCATTTCTATCTCGAACTGTGTGGTTACATCACAAAACAGACAATTCCAGGTGCATGGGAGTTATACATGCATGTCACGACATGTTGTTTATTTCATTCAGTGCAAGAGATGTCCACAAAAAGGTTATGTTGGAGAGACACACCAGCAGCTCCGCACTAGGATGAACTCACACAGACATACTATTACAGCAAAGAAGAATGAAAAACCAGTGGGGCACCACTTCTCCCAGCCTGACCACTCAATCTCGGATATGTCAGTAACAGTCTTAAAAGGAAATCTCAAATACACACAACAGAGACGAGCTTTTGAGATTAAACTTATTTTACATCTCAATATGGTAGCAGATGGGATGAACGTTGATCTTGGTTTTATGGGACACTACAGAAACTAACATCCACAGACCTCTTCTTCTTCTTCAGACTGACATATTATAGGACTTCAGCATGTGTGTATGTATGTGTGTGAGTATGTGTTGTGAGGTATGTGATATAACAGATGTGGGGCTTGCTGTCACATTGAGGTAGGTCTCTATTTAGCTATATGGAGTTATAATGTGTTACTATTCTTGCTTCACACACATAATGAATATTAATTCTTCCTTACTTTTTATCTTTGCCTGGGGGTGGGATTGATTCCATTGCACCATATTCAGATTACCTAGCCTGCTACTGTACATACAGGAGTGTTATCATATACTGTCACATATAATTTTTGTAACTCTGTACATATTGGGGTGCATGATCTCATTTGCATGGGGGTCCTGCACAGATCTTTTTACATTAGGCTAATATTGTAGTAATTTGTGGATATGTAGTATGTTAGACCTCTGGTCTTACACACATACTTTATATTTACTTCTAGTTACCTTATCCTGGGGAGGGTGGCAGGTTTATTTCATGGTAGTTCTATCCAGAATCCTTGGAAATGTTACTATGCAGATAGTAGTATGGTTAAACAGTGTCACATTTTTGCTCTGTAGGTATTAGGAGACATAAGCCCTTTTACTCAGGATTGCATGACAAGTTGAATTCCTTTGGGGAACAATTGCAGTGACTGAAGTGAATAAAGGTTCACTAGGAGTGTGTGTGTGCGTGTGTGTGTGTGTGTGTGTGTGTCTGTGTGTGTGTGTGTGTCTGTAGGAGAGAGAGAGGGGGGGGGAGAGAGAGAGAGAGAAAGGGGGTGGAGAGAGAGAGAGAGAGAGAGAGAACATCTCCTTAAAGCTATGTATCTCCCCACCCACATTATGGTGATGTGGGGTGGGTTAGGGTGTATTGTTTGTATGAAGAGAAGGAGAGAAATTACATTTTTATCTCTTTTTCAGATTCCTTAGACACTTGTGGTACATCAAGCTGTTACATTCTCAGTGTATATTGACATCAGTACATATCAGGCTACATGGTCTTAATTCCTTGAGGTTCCTCAACTAGAGTTTTTTGTTTGACACTAATATTGTTAATTTATATTTAAATTATCATTTATATAGTCCTGAGGTTTTTGAAATTTCTTGGGCCTTATGTATAGCTTGATAGTACAGCTGGGTGACAGGTCCAGCTAGGTTTTACACATCACACAGTGTGCACTGATGTTTTTAAGACAACTTTACTGGTAAATTCTTGTCTATAATGCAGACATTGAAACTGCATGAGCCCTATAACAATCTTAGTTTGTCTTTAATCTGGGTGGGGGTTGCCTTTCAGTAATCACATCCTTATACAAACTGTGACACTCATAGCCTGATTTAGGAGTTATCTGCTTCAGCAGTGTTATCTTATGTCAATTAAATTTATATGCAGTAGGATTCTTTGTATGTGTGTTCCACCAAGCACCTTTGACCCAAGATTCCTCCTGGCTGAAGGCAGCATGGTACTGTTAAACTTCTCTGGCATCATCTTCTGTTTTTTTTTTAAATGAGTATTTTAAACCAATGGGGATTTGTTTCTGTTTTTCTCTGCATTATCTAGCTGTTATAAGTATTGTATTTTCTAAACAACTGCCATGAGCTTCTGAAGAAGGACTAGTTGGTCCAAAAGCTAGAGCACTTTGTTCTTGTTGTTACATCTATGTTGGTCCATTAAAAGGTATCAAATCATTTGCTTCTGGATCTACTTTAACATGTTAATTTACTGTATGAATGTCAGAGATGTCAGCTTGATCATCCTCCATGTTCTGCTGTCTGTGACCCCAAGCTCTTTGACCTGCAGAGGAAGTGATATGAGTAAGGGACGCACTTGCTGTACTCTTAGTGCATCTCTATGCTAATTTGCTTGCTTTATTATGCTAATATTCCCTCATTGAAACTGAATTTCTTTGAAGGTACAGTACTTTAAACCATACATTATGAGAGACAGACCTTCTTGCAGCAGAACAATAGCATTCAGGATTAGAGATGTTTTGAAGTTTAAATCCACAGGCGAAGTTCCCACAAAGTCACCAAATTCACCCCATGAAAAACTTCATGAAAATTACCTCTCTGATGCTAAAACTTTGCCGGGAAACTTTACCAGTTAACTTCCACCTTTTTTAGTAGCTTCAAATGTAGTTGTCTTAATCTGGTGCCAATTCTTTGCCGGTTAACTTCGAAGGCAACTTTGCCTTTGTTAGTAACTTTGAAGTTAATGAAAAACATGGTTTGTCACATGATTCACTTTCTGCATGTCACATGGGAGATGCCAGGCAGGCAGGAAGTGAATGTTTCACATTCATTTTGGCTTGCAGCCGAATGAGAGTGCAGATGGAGAACAGTGATTTTTTTCCTAAATACAGGTGTGTATGCAGGGACACAACAATCACTCGGCTTAAATTGCTGTCTTGAGAACAGTGATTTTTATTCCTGAATACAGGTGTGTATGCAGTCACACAACAATCACTCAGGTTAAATTGCTGTCTGGAGAACAGTGATTTTTTTCCTAAATACACATGTGCATGCCGGGACACAACAATCACTTGGCTTAAATCATTGTCTGGAGAATAGTGATTTTTTTCCTAAATATAGGTGTGTACGCAGTCGCACAACAATCACTCGGTTGAAATCACTGTCTGGAGAACAGTGATTTTTTTACCTAAATACAGGTGTGCATGCACGGACACAACAATCACTCAGCTTAAATCTCTGTCTGGAGAACAGTGATTTTTTTGTCCTAAATACAGTTGTGCATGCAGTAACACAACAATCACTCAAATTAAATCACAGTCAGGAGGACAGTGATTTTTTTTCTTAAGAAAAGACAAGGCACTTGCCAACTGACTTTATTCAGAAGAAAACAGTGCCTTCTAAACTGCTTCTACCCTCCCCCTGTCCACACAAGCCACCAAACTGCAACTTCTAACAGAAAACTAAATACTGCAAATAAACAATACTGGATGGAGAAAAGCAACACAAAAAATCACTGTGTGTGCAAAGAGCACTCACAGTAATAGTTCTGAAGTAATTTGACAAACAAAATGCTCTTTTAAATAATGTTTTTAGATTTGACTCTAAGCTGCAGCACAAGCTCTGCTAAGTCTGTCTCAAACACACTACACTCACAGAATGAGAAAACTAGCTTCTCATTGGCTGTTCAGCAACATGTGACCTCATATCCCATGGTTCATTGCAAACTTCTACTATTATGCTAAACTTCGCTGGCAAAGTTCAAGCTTTGCGGATCTGGGACACCTGTACTATTGACTGTAACATGTTCAAAGTTTTTGATTTCAAAATGTCATGAATCCACCTAAAACATTTTGAAGTGGGACTTTGCAGGGCGCAAACTTCGCAGAATACTCAGCGGATTTTGACAACTTCGCAAACCTCTATTCAGGATAGCTGAAGTGGTTTCCCTCCAGACATGCAGACAAGGAGTAGTGTGAGTATTACATTCCCCAGTGTCTCACTCTGCCTCCTCAGCACTTACAAGTATGAATTATTGCACACTGAGGGTGTTATTATGACAGAGTAGCATTACTCAGTCTGTTTATATAATTAGTTAAATGCAGTCTGTTCAGAAGGCAGTGATTTTTCATGGAACAGAGTAATTAGCTCTATCCAAAGGAAATGGAATATGTGCAGTGCAGACACTAGGGTTGGTTTAGGAAAACAGTATCCACAGTACTGCAGACTCTCATGGAAATTGTCATGTGTTTCTCCCAAGACTGTTTGGCATCAGTGCAATAGCTGATAATAACATTTGCACTGCTCTGAGGGGGAGGGCATGAGAGGCTCCTGGATAAATTAGTAAAATGCATGCTTGGCTGTGACTGCTGAATGCTGAAACCAGGTAGTCAAATAGATATATAGACAGACAGACAGACATGCAAATGCACTAGAGGAGACTTTGTGCCTGTATCCCCACACATCCAGATTGGCTATGGGCATCACAGTAGTGAGCACAGCCATGGAGATCAGGGGATAAGAAGCAGAGGAAATTTAGAGGATGGGTTTCATGAAGCATTGTCTGTCATGCCATAGCCCACTCATCCACATAGGGTCCCCGTCATCACTTGTGTTACCAAACTGGACAGTTCCACTTTGTGGAGTGTGGCACATGTTGCTATAAAACTGTACTGGGTTGTTTGATATGCACGTTAGTGCATGATGTTTCCATATGCAGCATGATGCATGCTAAACAACCCCAGTACAGATTTATAGCAACATATACCACAACCCACAAAATGGAACTATCCAGTTTGGTAACAAAAGTAATGCCCTTAACCTTGTATGGCTGAGTGAGCTACGATAAGACAAACAGGCGGTTCATGAAGCAGGTAGTCTAAATTCCCTCTGCTTGTTATCCCCTTATCTCCATGCCCATGCACACTACCATGATGCCCATAGCCAATCTGGGTGCATGGGGAAATAGGCATACAGTCTCCTCCAATGCATTTGTGCATCTGCCTGCCTGTCTATATATCTATTAGGGTCCCTGGTTTCAGCATTCAGCAATCCCAGATAATCATACATTTTACTAATGTATCCAGGGGGCCTCTCATGGCCTCCACCTCAGAGCAGTGCAAACTTTACCACCAGCTAATGCACTTATGCCAAAACACTCACCCACTCTGGTGACAGAGAGAATCAGAAATGTGACACAAGAGCAGGCAATTCAGGGTACAGAGAGAGACATACAACACAACAGAACAGTGTTCTACAAAATTTAACTCAAAAATATCTGACACAGCTGGCCCAGTGGTGCTGAGGGTTGAGACGCTGGACGCCACACCTCGCACCACACCGATGCCCTGGGTTTGGGAACAAGCCAGAGCCACTGGCGGTTGGCGGGGGGGGAGGATTGAGCATCCAGAGAACTACTCTCCTTCTCTGGGGAAGGGGAATAGTCGTTCTGCTCACTGACTGCCCTCTAGCGGTGGTTGTAGGGCAGTACAGGTTGGGAGGCTCGGAGGCAGACATGCTTATGTCAGAGGGAAGGGGAGGGAAGGGAGAAAACAGAAAATGGCTGGGGCTCCATGGACCCATGATGGCCCGACTGCTCCATTGAAGTCTGCTCCCCACTACCAGGTTTGATGTACCAGGTGGCGAGGGACCGCTGGCACCCCTGCACCTGGCACTGCTGCAGAGGGGGAATCCATGTGGGAACCTCAGGGGCAGACAAGCTGGGGCTCAGGACGGAGGATGTACCTCCATTGGGGGGGTCATAGCCCCATGGATCCTGTGGTGGGGAGTAAATAATAATAATAATTTAAAAAAATACCCGACACCAGAAGAATTTTAAACTCTTTCTGGCACATCATTAAAAATTACTCTCAAAGTGTGGGTATTTTCAATGAGCCTCCAGTGATGGCAGTGAAAAAAGTAGCCACAATTAAGGATAGACTTGTTCAAACACAGCACCCTCAAGGAAAAAGAAAATACAAACTCAGTCACTTCTAGGACCTGTCAAGCCAAGGATGGCTCCATGTGGACATACAAGTAGGAAATCTGTGTACAAATACCAATTTATCAACAAGGAGCACTCCATCAAGAAACACATTACATGCGAATCAACAGGGTCAATTTACATTTTACACTGCCCCTGTGATCACATCTACATAGGAAACACATTAAGGCAAATCAAAATCTGTATCCAGGAACACAAGACAATATCAGGAACAAATTGCAAACCCCAGTAGCAGAACATTTTGCATAGCAGGGGACACTGGAGCATCTTTTTGCTTTGCTGACCTTCAGGTGTTTAACCCACCCACAAGACGAGGCGATTTCAACAACATTTTGGAATGTGCAGAAATATGCTGGATTCATGAGCTGGATGCTTTGAATAAACATATTGGCATAAATAAGGACACTAACTGGCCTACCTTCTGGTGATCACTGAATCTGTGTTATAATTCGCTGCCGTGCTATCTGCACAGCTCCCCATATCCCCACTCCTCATCCCCTCTCCCAGACTTTTCACACTATATCATATCATCTAGTCTGTTTACACACTTAGTTATAATTTTCAGTCCCATATCAGCCTCGACTGTCACTGTATACTGCAGGTGATTCAAAACAGTTCACCTATCAATCTGACAGTCTGGTGGGCTTAACATATTCTCAGACTGTTTTGTCTGGACTGCATCATTTTACATTCAGATTTATTTGTTAAGTGATAGGTGTTTATCAGCAAAAGCATTGGAACGGGTTTTCATGACATCATAATCTGAAATGAGCTTACAGATGTTTGCAAGACTTTTATTCACGAATGCTGTATGCCTTATTGCTGTAATGTTGTACACATTTAGAGACTTCTGTTACAAAACCTGCCAGATCATGGTGGTACACTGATACTTGTACCCTCTGCCAAGAAAAGGGCATTTAAGCAAATAAGGTGCAAGTTATGTATTGATTCTTGTATGCATCACGCAGTATTAGCACACGCACTCCTCATAGTTCAGCATGCTCACTGCTACAACCCTCAACCGAAAGATCAACTTTCAGGTCTCTGGTTTGTGTATGGTTGCCTAGCTACTGATCAGCACTGTTTTCAGTACTTCACGTGTCAGACTGATGTGATCTCGCATAATGTATCCTTGTATGGGGTAACCACAGTAAACATAATAGAAGATAATTTCTTCAGCTCTGCCTGACTACAATGACATGCCAGAGAGTGTACTGGAGCAGTGCAGTAGCTTTAAAATTGTAAGTAACTGCAAAATCTAATTTCTGTGTTTTGAAATGCATAAGCTTCTTAATTAAAACAGAGCTGTTAATGTCTCACATCGATGTTTTCAGATGACAGTTTGGTTCTTATACCTTAAAGTAAATATAAAGTTGCTTGTAGTCAGTTTTTCTCTTACCGACCTGTTCAAGGGGAAAAGACACTAGTCCTGATATAAGATTTTGGCACTTTGTGTGAGTTTTGGTGGAGGGGAGTGCCTCCCATATTAATCCTTGCTGTGCTGCAGGTGTGTACACAGATCCTAAAAACCTATACATTCCAAATCTTCTGGCAGCTTAAGGGTTAATATGAACAATCGGCAATATCTGAATGTTATAAAGAATTTAAAGGAGAAGACTCCTCTATATTTATGATTTTAATATGTTTGATGTATTTATTATACATTACATCAAGTACTGTACATATGTCAATAAGAGATCAGCCATTTCTTCTGTTGCAACACATATCTAGAGTTTGAGGCTCTGACACAAGGTAGTAAAATATCAAGCAAGCCTCCATTTATGTGCAAATGAGTCACTTGTAATACAGCCCATCCCATTCCTTGATGTCACTGCAGCAACAGTGCAGAACAAAACATAAGGGTATCAATGCTGTCTGTCCTGATTTTAGTTTAAGTTTGCAATGGCTTAAGACAGTTCTGTCATGCAACTCACACAGGGAGCAGTACTTGTAGCCTTAATACTGCATGTGTAGAGCAAATAATACATCTAATAGTATTTCATTCACAGGAAACAAAAGCTGTTC
The DNA here is from genome assembly GCA_016271365.2 of Neoceratodus forsteri. NCBI lineage: Eukaryota > Metazoa > Chordata > Ceratodontiformes > Ceratodontidae > Neoceratodus > Neoceratodus forsteri. Next base: position 777,266,098 of record CM028131.1, read on the forward strand.
CTGTGTACTGCTCATTTCTCTGAGACAATTGTAACATGTTGTGCAAAGCAGTAGAATGAATCAGTTAATCAATCAATCAACCAACCAATCAATCAATCGAGCAGTCAATCTGTCACTCTGTAGTGAACCAGGTGAACACCCTTGAGAGAATTCATTTACAAGGTAGGCTTGAGCAGTTTCCCAAAGGATCACACAAGACTGAATTCCTCCTTTGCACAAATTATACACTCCCCTACTCCCCTTTCAGCAGCCTGAAAGTGGAGAGCTAGATCACTTACTTTATAAAGTGTATTGTTTTACAATTCAAATGCTCCATACATCTGGGTTCTGACTGGAAATACCAAGACACAGAATGCATATGACATGGGAGGAATGAGCTAAGCAAATACAGAGTACTACAAACACTGAGACTGATTAGTTGCTTTACCTACAACAGCTGAAGTGTAGCATCTGATTTGTGAGGGACATCCTACTTCAAATGCTGGCATTACAAGGGGGCTGCAACACCTGGTTTTTAGTACCTTCAAAGTGAAGTGCTGTAGCTTTCGCATTACTGCTAATGATGTATAATGGGAATGGGGGCACTGTTAAAAGTCATGTACCTGAGGTGCCAACACAGTTCCCAAAGAGGTTAGGGGAACTTGTTAAGGATTAGAGAGTAAGGGACTTTAGTAGGATTTGAACCAGGGTTTCCCAGCTCTTGTGTCTGTGCTTTAACCACTAGATTACTCTTCTTCCATATGCTGCAGCTGATGTTGTCCTGGTAACCTATTCCTTGTTATAGCTGAACTCTTTATTACCTTGCATCAGCCATCCAATCACTGACTGCCTAGTTACAAAGGGAAAGGGGCATTTTTGCAAGATCTTGTCTCACTGCTGGTGTCAATCAAAACAGAGAATACTAACACACACAGAACATAATACAACAGCTATATACTACCACTTAAGACTCTTGTTGTACCCAGAGTCATTTATTGGGTAAATTGTTTTTGCTAACAGAAACATTAACACAACACATACAGGCACTTCCATATAGGCACACTGTATGTACATGTCAAATCAGTGCTGAATCACACTCATATGGTCCTAGTCCCTATTAGACCTGCACTTCAGGATGTGCACAACACTTAAAGAGTTCTCCCATTACTCAAGTGGGGGACCAAACATTGTGGGTTCTGTTTACTGGTGGAACAGCATTAGTGCAGCACCATTGTCTGTTGCTCTGATGACATCATCCTCCAGCAGCATTGATGGTAAAATGGAGGACAAACACGTTGATAACTTCTGGGGGCTGTATATTTGTATTTGTAATCTAGATTTGGACAGCAGTAGGACTGCTGGCAACTAGAGGAGGAACATAACAGTTACACATAAGGAGTTGGGAAAATATGGTTGTGAAACTATGGGAGACTTCCCCTTTAAATATGGCTAATGTTTAGCATATATATTATGGGCATTGTGAATATTTTGATAGATGTAAACTGAACTAGTGTGTGAGCATTTTGTACAAATTGTAAGTAGTTCACAGGCCACAAAACATTTTTGAGTAAATTTAGAGTAGATCTATTTTAATTTTGTTGCTGTCAAATAATTTTTGTGTTCTCTTAATTTTAATTTAGGCAAGTCTCCTAAATAAGCCTAGTAACTAAAGGTGAATCATTGAGGGTGATTTATTTCCAGCATGAATTGAAATTGTTAACTTGGAAAACAGACTGCATTCTGGTGCTCTCATTTGCCCCCTCCAGTTTCTTAGCTTTTTGACATGAGCCCAATCCTGGTGGGGACTAAAACCCATGACCTTCTGTCCCAGAGGTGGATTTTCTACTGACTGAGCCACACTGACACCTAGCCACATGGGAACATGAAGTAGGTATTGCTGTTTGCCAGCAGCACATTGGCCACCTACCAGAGGCACCTGCTGACAGAGGACTGGCTCATATTGGTTATGGTCCCTATCATGCAGTGGAAACCACCTTTCCCATAGTAGACTATGGTCATTAGCACACATGTGTGTATGGGCAGTGCATGGCTCCTGCTTGTCCTTGATTGCAGCTGTGGTCCCAGTAGCTGGCATCGGTCTGCAAAAGTGCCCTAGCAATGCAACGATAACTGCCTATGCATTGTTGTTCCATTCAAGTGGTTGGGTCTGCCTTTGACCTGTAGACTCAGAAACATGTCCAGCATGGCGTTCCCTTCTTTCACACACTTCATTGTGTAGCTCAAGAAGGACCATGTCCATCAGGATATCACGGTACATCGTTTCCCAGTGAGGTCTCATGTGTGTCCATGTGCACTGGAGTCTTCACCATTGACCTGGTCTACTACTTCCTATCCCCTTTAAATATTGTGGTGATGCCACACTCAGCCAGTTACCAGCATCCAAATGTGTGTGGGGCATATGGGGTGGCATCCTGCAGCCTCTGCAGTGTACTGGTCCACAGGCACCAAGGTGCAGCTGCAGAAAGGGCAGCATAGACATCCCATGCACCAAAAAAACCTTCCATAGCTGACACTGTACCCCTAGAAGCATACATTATACATACCCTGAACCTAGAGGGAAATGGAAACCAGGAAAAAGATCTGGTGTACTGGCATATGGTCAAGCCACTACAGGTGGGTGTTCCACCATGTACACTATCTACGTCACTGCACTTGTGCTGTTATTACTGGGTTATCACATGGTGTACTGTATATAGACTGGTGGTTCATGTGTCATTGCAGGAATCTACAATACAGATCAGGATGCTGTTGTGGTGGAGGGGGATGGCTGAGGTTATCCTGGGATGGTGACAAGATTGATTATCCATCAACGGACTGGGACATGGAGGACTGGTCACCAATGGAGAAAGATGACAACAGGCCCAGTGGTGCATCTGAGGTAGGGCTTGCTAGCCCATGACTGGTTCAGCTGAATGAAGGTCTAGAGCTGCGGGAGTGGGTGCTTTGACTGACTCTCCACAGGTCGTACACATCAAACTGGTCCAGGCACGATGGGGCACCAAGTGGATGGAACTTCAGTAGTGGAGGTGAAACACATTGGTTCCAAGCTGTGATTTTGCTAAAGAATATCAGGCAAAAGACTGTTCATAAACATACCAGGTTGTGCTGCATGTGGGGGAAGACTAACACCCCAGTGAGCTGCACATTGCTTGTATTGCAGAGTCAAATTATATGTCACAAAAAATATGTGTCATTCAGTGATCTGCATTAGAATGTATCTGCCTTTACTGGGGGCAAGGAGGCAGGGGAGCTGTTCCAGGGCAAGTAGACACTATGCATGCTGCATGCCCAGCATGCCCAGTATGTTGGTGGGATCATGCTGCTGCAGTAGACCTTGCTGTGTGGTCTGCTGCCATGCCATGTGTGCCTTCTGTAACAACCTTGTTTAGTGCAAAGTTTACCTCCACAGCAGTCCCCTTTCATACATAGATGCTGGGCTCTCTCTCCACATGCACTAACCCTCAAGGGGAAATCACATTCACCCAAGACTACTGGCCAACTGATCTGGGGTTTTCACAGCACCTAATGCTGACTCCACCCTAGCAGCCTTCATTAACATCTTTCTAACCACTTGGGACACTCATGCCCCTCTCAGAAGTGTACATCTCCATTGCAGACACCTCCCCTGGGTTTTCCCAAACTTGATCAACCTTTTTAAAACTGGAGATCAAGTCAGGAGCACTTACAAAACAACCTTCAATGCTACAGACTTTCAAAGTTGTAGAACCCTGAGGAATGCTTGCACCAAGGCAGTGCACGTAGCAAAAGTCATATTTTTCAATAATCATATCGACGATAATTGCACCACTCCTGCAGAGTTCTGGAAAACACTACACTCCCTGCTTGGCTCACCCCTCTATCCCCCCCTCCTTCTCCCCCACAGTCTTGAACCCAAATGACCTCAACCCCAGCTCAGCAGCCACCTACAAAAACCTCTGCTTCACCACCTGTGCCCTTCCGGGGGCTCCCTCCATCCCCCTCCCCACCACTACAGTACCTCCTCCTCCTCAGCTGAATACTCCTTTCTACCAATCTCCCTTTTAAAGGTTCTTCATGCCCTCAAAGCCTTAAACCAATCCAAGCAAAATCCTTATGGGCTCCACCCCAGTCTTCATAAGATCTCTGCCCCAGCAATTGCCCATCCGCTTACACACATTTTCAACCTCTCACTCTTCCAAGGCTCAATCCCCATGGCATGAAAGCTTGTCAAGGTCACCCCACTTCATAAAATTGGAGACTCTTCCCAATTGGGAAACTACATGCCCATCTCTTTACTCTCTTCCCTTGCTAAAGTGCAGTAGACCATTATTTTCAGCAGGCCAACCTTCTTTCTGGAATCCAGCGCTGTCCTTAGCACTTATCAATCCAGCTTTTGGCATCATAACTCTACTTCTTCCTCTCTACTCTGCCTCACAAATCATAGTCACTCTGCCATGGACAATGGCCAGCTGACACTGGCCATTTTCATAGACCTAGCCAAAGCCTTCGATTCGGTCGCCTATAAACTCCTTCTAGACAAACTTGCTTTCATCTGCCTCTCTTCCTCATCCACTGAATGGTTCAGATCATACCTTTCTAACAGATTTCAGTACATACAACTGGGTGACATTGCCTCCCCCCATCCATGCTGGTATACCCCAGGGTTCAATCCTTGGCCCACTATTATTCTCAGGCTTCGTAAATGCACTACCCTCCTCCTCCTGCACCACATCTCATATACATATGTATGCCGAAGACATGGTCATCTATGCGTCTGGCCCCTCCCTCTCTAGTGTACAGGCTTCTCTTCAGGCTGACTTTGAGAATGCACTAAAATGGTTTGATCTAAATTTACTCAAGTGCAAGACTAAGAAAACTGTTGCAATGGCCTTTGGCACTGCACAAAAACTTGCTAGGCTCCCCTCCCCACTTTCCATTCCTTAGATGGCTCAAAACTAGAAACAGTGGATTCCTTCCTGTACCTAGGACTCTGGCTTGATCCCAAGCTGGACTTCACCCTCCACATGGATGCTATTCATGCCAAACTCCAGCCCAAACTTGGCACCTTATGCAGACACAAGGATTGCCTGTCACTCCCTAATTTGAAAGAGTTTGTCATGAAACTAATTCTGCCCTCCATAGATTATGTCAATGTTGTGTGCAGCTGTGCACCCCAGCAGTGTCTCTCAAAACTAGATTCACTGTACAATGCCTTTTGCCTCTTTGCCACAAATCTTCCCCATCAAACACATAACTGTTCCCTGTACTCATCTCTCTCTCTCACTTCAATAGCCTGCCATCGCCTTGCCCACTGTGCTACCTTCATTGCTAAGTACTGGTCTGGTGCTCTTCCCACTTACCTTACCAATCTCCTTTCCCCCTCCTCCAACCCGGGTTACACCCTTCGCACCCATGACCCTCACTCCTTCACCCTCCCTCTACCACATTTTCAATCTGGAAAGTTATCTTTAGCCTATAGGCTCCCCGCCTTCTGGAACTATCGCCCCACTTTGTCCACCTCTTGCCTACAGCTGCTTCCCTCAAAAAGCATCTAAAGCCCCTCCCCTCCCCCTGCTCCTGCCTCCCGTCTCATCCCCCATGACACTGTCCTCTCATCCCCCTTTCCCCTTCTTCAAAGCTCTCCTTTTAAACCCCTAGCCATTCGCATGTGGCTCCTCGCACTTCACTCCTGTCCTTCTGCCTGATCACAAGACATTGTATATTCTCACTGTGTTTATTTGTATATATGGTGTACATCTGCAACACTCTCATATGTTATTGCTTATTGCTAGAAAAATCAAATGTATTTGTTCTGTATCTATTGCTATGCAGTCAACTCTGAATTTTTGTTTATCTCCACTTCCCTTTTCTCCCTGGGTCGCACCTGGAAATGAGCCCTGGCTTAGTGTGCCTTTCCCAATTACCAAATTTTAAATAAATAAATAAACTTACATCTGTTTGGAGTGGTAGACTGGTGTTCGCACCTGCTGCACATGCGTACTGCCAACCATACCCAGTACCAAGGGGGCGGGGCGGCAAGATGGCCGTAATGCATCTCCACTCCTCACAGCTCCTAGCTTGGTGACCGGTTTCTAGGTTCTACTCTGCTCATTTTATCTTCATTATTTACTTGATGAAATCTCACATTACTTATTAAATTTCATTTTATTTTTTGGCCTCTTTCGTTTGCACAGTAGCTGTTTTATTTGTTTGCCTATTTGAAATGGTTTTTCAGTTGATGGTAAATGTCGGTAAACACTGGCAACAGTGCCTGGATGGCGTGCTGAACTCTCTTGAACTGCAGACCCAGTATGGAGGCGTTCTTTACTGTGGCCTTCCAAAATCTGCCAATTCTTGGATTTTGGATTCGGATTCGGGATGACCTCAAAGTGGAAGGAGGATGCCATGGAAGTTTGAGAATGCTGGAGAATTAGTCTCACTATGTGTGCAGATAGACTTCTTAAGCCTTATTAAAAGGTATGCTACTGTTGCTGGGGGCTGGGGGTATTACAGTATAAACTGTTAATACTTGGAGTTATTGCACCAGAAGGAGCGCTTTTGTTTTGTATTTGTAGGTGCTTGAAGGAGCTGTCTGTTGAAAGTCAGAGCTGAAGTGGTGAATTTTAAAGGATTATTTGGAACTTAGAAAGGCTTTTCCCTCAGAAGACAAGAAGGAAGTGAATCTAGTGAACTAGTTTTTTTTTTCTTTTTTCGTTATCGGTGACTGGTGTTAGAAACTAATTTTGGACACAATACTTTAAGGAGTCAGTATATCCGAGGTGGAGTATGCAGGTGGTCGTGTCTGGCAGGCAAAACTGAATGTCCCAATGAATGTCCCAATATCCATATGAACTCCTGGAATGGTGTGGAATGTGGCATAAAATAGGGGTGAGATATAGATAAAAAGTACCAGAGGACATTAGTTTGGGTGTTGAACTAAGGGAATTCACTAATTGTGGATTTCTGCCAGCGGGGATCATTTTGAGGGCCCCTGAAGATCTGGTAATTTTATGCATTTAAATACAATAGACTCCCAGTGTCGGAGCAATTGAAGTTTACATATATTTTTGGCTCCTGCAGTTTCTGTGCCTCAAAAGATACACTTACTATTATGCTTATAAAGTGGCATGAGAAATCTATTCGAGGAGGCAAACCTTTGGAATTTTATGGATGTCCAGGGTTATCAAATAATTGAAAGAGCAAACTCACTTATTGTGACAAAGCCTGGGATGTGAAACTGCTGTAACATTTCCTTTTTACGAAGGTTTAAACTTGAACTGTTGTTTATTTTAATTTAATATATGGATTGTTGAAATAATAGGGTTGAAAACCTTACAAAAAAATCCTCATAATAGCATCATCCCTGAAGTGATAATACCATACTTGGCAGCTGATAATACTATCGTTCTGAGTCTGTAATAGTATCGTTCGGTGCTCTGAACAACAGTATTATCATAAAAATGGAACAGTGCAAGTGCAAGCTCTCCCACAGCATGCTATGTTGCCAGTGTCAATCAAACACTATCGTCTGAAAATGTGGCTCATGATTGGCCACTTTCTCTTTCTGGTCGGGCGGAACATTTTGAATAACATAGCGGCCATCTCTTGCTTAGCGAGACAAAATCGCGACCAAGATTTCATTTTTTTTATTTTAATTCTTACAGAAAATGGAACTATCCAGTTGATCTTGCATTCTGGGGGGAAAAAAGGAAAGAAAAGGTAAGTCTGCCTACCAAAAAAAAGCTTTTCCCCTCAATAGCCATGGGACGGGTTAGAAGAGCAAGACAGTGCAGTAGGTGAGAGGAGCGAGACAGTGCGGCAGTCAGCCAGAACAGAGTCTTCCCATAGCAGCTGACCACCCCTTACAAAAGAAACAGGATCCATATATTAAAAAAAATAACAAATACCTAAGTGTGTATTGCCAGGCAGTAATCTCATCTCGAGGTTTTGGGGACTTTGGGAACCTCTCAAGCTTTACTCTCGAGGTTCCAAGTCCCCAAAACATCTCAATGAGATTACTGTCTGGTAATACACACTTAGATATCTATTATTCTATTTATAATGTTACTAATATGGTTATGTGTTTAGGTTTTATATTTATTTGTCTCTTAATGCATCTCTTAGTTTTTAATGCCATTGGGCTTAAGTAGATTATTGGCCTTATTTTGGTATAGAAGCTAAGTCAAGATTTTTTGTTTTAATTGATCCTTGCATAGGCCACTAAAATGCAGCCAACTATTAACTGTGCTTTTAGTATTCCTCTCTGTATACACAAAGTACAGTATACTACTGTTGGAAAGTTGGAAAGTAGAAGAGACAGGGCAAAATGGGCTAACTGCCATATAATTTGGAGGTATACTTTGTATGGGACATATGTGTGACTAAAAGGTATGACTAATTAGTATGCTCTCCTAAGATTGCACATAATCCCATTAGGTTGCAAGTTATGTGCTAGGGCCAATTAGGAGTAGCACTGCATTCTGTTGGCAATTAAACCACTGGCTGGCTCTGTTCCCTGATGCCTGGCAATATAGGCTGAAATGGCCTTTGAAAGGACTCCCAGGTTTTATTTACTAGGGTAGACTAGTGGTCTGGTCTAGGACATTTCTGTACTGTTGGGATTGGGTGGAGGTGCAGCCTAAGGTGGTTTTGATCAACATTTAGTGTTGCTGACCCCCTAATAGAGTCCTGGTCAATTATGCATCAATATGGGCAGTGTGGCTCTGAGAGAGCAGAAAAAGTAATATTGCTGGTTTCATCTCATTTTAGGTGTAGACCTTTGCTAAAGGGCATTGACACACAGAAGTAATTAAATAAAGAGAGTTGATCCTACAGAACACTATTTGTCCCCAGTCATGTGTTGACTATGGAAATTTTGTGGGCTATGCACAGGGTCTCGGGAGTAGATAATGTGTGCAATGAGTCAGATTCAGTCATGTACCACGCCTTGCTAGCATGCATGCACAAATGGATGTTTAGGCTCCTAAGGGGGTGGGTAGGTGACCCTATTTGGCTACTGGAAGTTTAGCCCAGACTTTTTAGTCAGGGCAGATTAGTATGATGGCCTTCAATCACATCCTGCTATTTAATGGGAACCAGGGACACCCCTAGTGTTGAGAATTTGCTGGCATACTGTGGGATAAATGTGCTGTTATAGTCCCAGTAGAGCACAGCTCACCCCTAAGCAAAAGTTTACCTGCAAAGCTATACAGAAAAGTGAACAGTATTTTGGGGCAGGATTTGTGTTCTAAAAGGGGCACTTACTTGAACAATGGGTATCTTGTTCTAGGGCCCTTACTATTTTTGGAGCTCTGTAATAATTAATCAGTGGATGTTTTATCTCTACTAATGTGCCTAGTAATTCAAATGTGGTATATTGATAGATTATTATGGGTGTGGAAATAACACATTACTAATTATGTATATAATAGCCTGTTTATAGGTGTGTTGGCAGTTCTGTTTTTCCCATACAGTGTTGAGGAGCCATGTGGAAATATTTAACAATGGGGACCCTGTGAGCTTTTTAGTATCATCTTATTTTCAGGGTGGTACAAGTTTAAAGCTGATTTCACTGCATGAAAATGAAATTATGAAGCATTTCTATATGTTGATGTTTCTTATTTTTCATAGTAAGGTCAGTTTTAGTCTGCCTCAAGATAGACATGAATATTTTTAGCAGAAGTTAAATTAAGCATACATAAGGATCATGTATATGTTATTATTTACTTTATGACTACTGACATGTAGCTGGTGCTGTAATGCTGTTATTAGTAGAGTATAATAATTTGTGAATTATCTAGGACCGCTGCAGTGCCTTCAGTTTTAAAACTTTTTTTTTTCAAAATGTGTTTTGACTGTATTGCACTTTATATGTTGTAATGTTGTAATGGTTTGTAACCGAATGACAATAAACTTGATACTGACTGACATACCCAGTACCTATGCTCAATATCTCCACTGTGTGGAGGTGTCCACCATTCAACATGACATGCAGTTCACTGTGAATGTGTATATGCCAGAGTGAATTAAGTGGAGTTTTGTGCCTGTGCTTATCTGCATGTCTGCAATATAATGAAACAGTGTTGTACCACAAATAAGGCTGGTGTATGCTGTTTTTATCTGCAGACTTGAATGCTGAACCTTTTGTAATGGTTTGCTGATTGTTGGGTCTATGAGCACCAGTCTTTGAGAGGCAATCTTGTTTCTTATCCTGCAAAGACATGCCAATACTTGTGCTCTGCATCTCTACTGTGAATAGGTGTCCAAAGTTCAATTACACACATTAAATGCATTCCCCTGCAGATGTGCATATGCAGTGCATATGCACAATTCATGTGGAGCATTGCACACATGCATTACACGACTGTGTACAGGGATGCACACGTGTTATGGATCACGCTTTTAACTAAAAATATACACTACTGTCACCATTTGATCAAATATTTATAGTTGACCTAACCATTAAACCACTTCTAATGACCATAAAAAGACCTGCACCCAAGCCTGATTGATTATTTCCATATGGTCTCTACCTATTGACCATCTTCAAACTAACAGTCACACGACACTGGCATCAATATTTCTTAGGTCTCACTACCCACCATACCAGCCAGCAGACAATATTCCTTTCTACAAGAAGTAATATGGCCCACACACAGGGCTGGCAGATAGTGAAACAAAATGTATTTGTAAATACAAAAAAAAAAAACACACTGTGCAAAAAATTTCTGCTGAATCAGGTACACACTGACTAGTCAACATTTTGTGTTGAACTGATGCTTGAAGTGCAGGTAGAGTTTTTCCTGTCAACAGCTGCTCGTGATGCCAGAATTTAAAGTATCAGTGCCCATTAAAACACACATTATAGTTACTTAAGAATTACATTAATACATCAGCCTGCCAGCACAGTGATAGCACAACCACCTGCGATGCTGGTGACCCAGGTACGCGAATAAGCATGGAGCATCAGTGGGCCAGTCAGGGGGGGAGTTCGATGAGCATCCCAGGGACAGCTCTCCACCTCCTTTTGAGAGGGTTGGTGGCACCTGGTGCTTGGGTGACACCAGGTGGAGACCAGGAGTACATCAAGCCAGGACCACACAGGAGAGGGAAGGCAATTGCAGACAGCTACAGGGCATGCACAGGAACACACAGCACAGTACTCTGACTTCATTGCATGTCCACTCCTTGGGGGACCAACACAAGAGAAAAACCCTGTGCAGAGGTGCAGTGTAAAGGCCTCTGACCCTGTGCTGAATGATGCCACAGCCAGTCTTGGGATTGACTTGATTCTGGGTGACTGCTGGGGGATGTTGGTGTTGGGTGCGGAGGCACTGAGTTAGGAATATCCCCACATGAATCACAGAGATAAATAGAATAAAAAATATTAGAAAATTACATTAATGAGGGTAAAGATACCAGTTTCTAGTAGCAACAAATGGCAATAAATGCAAAACACATGCAGGGATAGAGAAAATTTCAATGTGCAAAGTGCTATAAAGAAAAGACCCAATAGTGAATTAAAAACTAGAACCAACAATTCATATGCAAAAGCATGACTATTTGGAACCAAGTGATGCTTTAACAAAGAGGAACAAATGTATTATTACTGAGCAAAGGAAATCTTACAAAACTGGACAATAAACACTACAGAAGAGAGCACAAGAAAAGTAAATGAAGGGTACTAAAAGATTCAGGAAAAACAGACATTAGTAGATTGCATGCAAGAATATAGCGGTGGTGGGGTCATGTTGAGCCAAGCAAGAAGAACACTTAGTTTTAGAGCTCTGAGACAGCCATTGATGCATCCTTCTTCATCCTTCACCAGCCCTTTCACCAATCCTTTCTTTGAGGCAGTTTATATCACCTAGAAAATTGGTCTTAGCCTTCCCTGCAAGAATATATGATATTTTTTTTTACTTTGACCCTACCAAATAAAATGCAGAATATCTCAGTAGTAAATGATGACAGAAGCATCCGTAGAGATACTGACACAAGCTGCATCAAACAGCAGCTTGCACTGAAGCCAGTTGTGTCAGGGACACTGCACTAGATTCTGGTACAGGAGGGGTTCTGGTAGTCTAGTGGTCCCCCATCTCCATTTCCCAAAGCGCCGCTGTACATATAATTAAATTTCATATTCCCTGATAGTCTAGTGCCTCCCCATTCCCTGAAGTGCTGCTGTATATATAATTATTACATTCCATATTCCATGGTAGTCTAGTGATCCCCCTCCCCGATCTTTGATCCATGCACTGGTAAAAAAACAATATTCGCAACCTTACTGGCCCCCAAACCCTGAGCTCTGTGGTAATGCACTATACACATTTGCCCTGGTAGACTAGTGCCCCCCAATCTCTGATCTCCCCTAATGAATATTGCAATATCCCTGGAGGTCCAGTGGACCACTCCAGCCCTGATCCCCCATAACGTAAATGTCACAAGTAGCTGGTGGTCTAGTGGCCCTCCCACAGTGTCCTCCCACCCTGCAGACTCCCCCATCCTGTACGTGAGCCAGCAACTGGCACAACCTACCACTCACCTCTGTAGCCAGCTGCCAACTGAGTTCTGAAGGAGCACCTACTGTAAATAGTGTACACTCAGTGAATGAAAGCAGCTGTCATTCACTGAGTGCATACTATGTACAGTGCACAGTATATAACAAAAAGTACTCCAAGGTCTACAGTTGTTCAAACAGCAAAACAAACTTGTAGATGTCTTTTTTATACTTAACTACCATCAGCAGAAATAATTGTTCTAGCAAAGTTTTCTGGACAAAAAGCCAAAGTTTCATAGAAGATGCAAGCTTCAAAGGAATGGCTTAAAGTCTATATCAGTGTTTAAACCCTTAGGATATAGACTTTGAACTTTATATATCAATTCTGTTTCATGTTGCAATAAAATTCTCAGCCTATCCCCTCTTCTCACAGATTGTGATACATGATCTGTTGCTCTAAATTTAAAGCAGGAGGTGCTGCAGATGTGGAAATCTTTAAAGTGATCACCCCAGGCACTTTCTCTGTTACCTTTAAGAATGGCACGTAGATGCTCCTGTACCTGTTCTTTGAGAGGCTATAGATTTCTCCCAGTGTACACTTTTCCACAACTGAACCACCCCACATAAACTACATTGTGTTTTACAAGTTTTCTGCAATGGGGTGATAGTGTTTTCCATTAATTAAATAAGCATAAACTCACCCCATGGTATAATCTAGCAATGCTGTATCCAGAGTGAAATAAACTCACACAAACACCACTCTGGATACGTCACTATAAAATAAACCACAGCAGCCACGTCACACATGACATACCTTCAGAACGTTCCCAGAAGTAAAAGTAAAATTAAACACACCTGAGCAAGTGTAAACATTTAAAAGTAGCACACAATCATGCAAAAAAAACAGCTGACAAGCACCTCCATTGGAAAAGCATGCAGACATGAAGTGAACCTAGAGATACAAAGACACAAGCAACATTTTACTAGCAAATACTACTATAAAAAACAACTGGTCGAAAAGAAATAAAACTGGTCACAAGCACAGAAAATCCCTTATAACATAAAAAAACCTCCTCTCCCATGTAATTACACAGCATACCTTATGTCCTCCACAAAGGTTTACTGAATAAAGCACTGTGAAGCAAAAAATATAAATGTCCCATACACCAAATAAAATAAGAACAATAAACAAAGTAAAAATACATAATATATCCAGCAACTATGTCCTTCTACATGAACAGAATCACAAAATGCCACACCCCTCAAAACCACAGCAACCAATAGAAAAATACTACCATGCACAGCAACCAATACAAATATTAAACCCACTAACATCATCACTCACTAGGCAGCACAATCCACAATTACTGAAAGAAAACAACAAATAAAATAACAGAACGTCAAACACACATCATACAACTGGAACAGCACCCAAATAATTCAACATGGGACACCAGAAAAGAAACAGAAAAAAACAATATAACTACACCAGAAATCTCATAAAACATAAAAATAAAGTACAAATAAACAACAGGACGCTATTGTATAAACTGGACACATGATGTGTGAAGGTGAAATATGGCAAGTATCTGCCTTCGTGCATAGTGACCTCGGATAACATCACTCATGGCTTCGCTATGCTCCACCACTTGTGATATTATCCAAGGTCACTATACACTCATGCAGATATTTGCCATAATCAGGGCCGCTGGAAAATTGCGGGTGCAATTTTTCCACAATTTCCTCAATTTTCACCCTTCTCTGAACAAAATGCACAATTTATTGCAATTTCTTACATTTATGGAATTTTGGACTGAAATTGCATAAAATATTAAAATTCTCAAGGAAATCTACTCAGATATGCTAACAATTTAGTACACAGCCTTGGATTTGACCTAAACAGTACAGTGTGAGGTGAGAAGAGGTCAAATGTGTCTCTACTTTCATGTGATTCACTTCCCTGCTTTGGTTTCAAAATCTTCTGGTCATGCATATGTAGACTTGAACACTTAAAATCTGTGTTAAAACAGACTATCAGAGAACTTTATGCTGACACAGAGACTGGAACAATGGAGTTTGCCCTTTAAGGGGCAGACCAAGTAGTCCTGGTGTACCCCATCCCTTTACCTGAAGATGGTGTGCTCAGAGTGGGGGGGGAGGGGAGGGACAGGGAGACAGAACAATAGGCAGGCAACAGGAAGGGGAGGGGCTAAAGGAGGTACATAATGGGCAGCACAGGGGTGGCTCTGCCACTTTTGCTGAAGTTTTGATTTACACTGAAACTGCAGCACTTCAGATTGGCATCTTGATTGTTAGAGCAGAGGTTCGTGTGCTAGAAAATCAGGTAAGAAACAAACAGCTTAGTTTAGCCATGAGGCAGCAGTGTAAAAAAAAAAAAGAGAGATGTGTACTAAGCATAAATGTTGGTTTGGGGTGAATGCTGTTGTTGGGCATGCACAAGTTTTTTTTTTCAGTATGTGAGAGACATTTTGGGGACATTTTTTATGCCTAGCATTGAAGCGTATAATGATGGTAACCAGTTGGCCCTAGTGAGCAGAATGGGGAAGGAAGTGTTGAAGGAGAGAACTGGGGGAGTGAGTGGGGAACTATTTCAAGTGCCTGTTTTGAAGGGGAGAGAAGGGGAGAGAGCAGCACATGAGGGGTCAGTCGGCAGCAGCCTAGTGAGCAGACGAAGAGCGTTTGGGGGCAGCAAGTGAATGGGAAGAGAAAAGAAACAAAAAGAAGGTGGCAGTAGTGAGGAGGAGCTGGCTGGCTTGGGGAGGGTGAGGAGCAAGGGAGCCTGATATGAAAGGTGTTCAATTACAGCAAAGGGAAGGAGAAGCCCTCATCCTTGGCTTGGTACTGAGCTGGGCTGCCGTTGAGTGTGTGGACAAAGCATTTAGGTTGGGGTCTGAGAAAGGGACTAGCGTGGGGGTCGACAGAGAGGGCCTCATGGCGTGATGTCACATGTTGTTTCCAGGGATATATGAGTGAAAGGGGATTGTATTTCCAAAAGGAATTTGGACCTGGGGGTTGACAGAGAGGGCCTTGTGGCATGACATCACATGCCATTTCCAGGAATTTACAAGTGAAAAGTGGACTGTATTTCTGAGGGGAATTTGGACCTGAGCCAGGCAGAGTTGTAATTGTGCTGGGGCAGGGTGTGTGATTGAGCAGGCTGTTGGAGGAAACCCAGCGTGGAGGCCGACAAAGATGGCCATGTGGCATGGTGTCACACGGTGTTGTTTATCAAGGTTTTTTGAGAAGGGTAAGAAGGGCCTTAGTCAGGGGAGATGCATGCGCAGGGGCCATGCAGAGTTACCCGTGTCCACGGGACAAGGCAAGGTTTGTTTTTGGAAGGTTGGTGTGGGGGCAGACATGGGAGAAAGGAGACGACAGCATGGCATAACGTTGCACGCCACGGGTAGGCCACACAGCGAGATGACCCAGGAGGTGATGGGTCTCCTAATGGTAGCAACAGAAACAGGACACTGCTCCATGTCTTTCTCAGGAGGGGGCAAGTATTTTGCCAGAAGAACTGGAGGAAGAACATTTAAGAGGCCTGGTCATTTGGGGCTAGGGCCTAAAAAACAGGTGGCAGCCACATGGCATGTTGTCCACACCCCCTGGGAAGCACATGGTGACAATGGTGCCTGGAAAAAGGGCATTTCAGGGAACAGGAGAGGGGCATATAGAGAGGAAACAAATGGAAACAGGGCCCCTGGAAAAAGGGGGCAGCCGCAGCGGATGGATGGGAACCCTCGGAGGGCAGCGGGGAAGGGATAGGAGGCACCAAGTGCCGGGCTGAGGGGCTGGATGGGTGGAAGGACATCAGCAGCCACCATCATAGCATAACAGGCCAGGAGATAGGCCTAGGAAACAGAGGTGGCTGGAGTGTACAATGGGGACTTTTTCCCATACACAGCGACAGAAGAAAGTGAAAGGAAAGTGGGCCTGGCTATACGAAGGGCTAGTTACAACAGTGGTTTAATAAAAACCTTTTTGTCAGTTGTCTACATAGCTTTTCACAGGAAAACAAGGAAACATGGCACCAAAAAAGAACGGGCCTACAAAAGAGGATGCCTACAGGGCTATTGTGGAGCTGGCAGATAAAGCCAACATAATGTGGCAGATGGTGGAAGGGGAGGAACCAGGGAGATCAGGGGAGAAGTGGAAAGCAGGGAAGGGAAAAGGGGGTGGAGGGAAACAGCCAGCAGGGAGGCCACACAGCCCAACCAGGGTACAGCCACCAATGGTGGTACCACCCAGAGCGGCTAGCCCAGTACCTCCACAGCCCAATGACCCTGTATCGTCAGTACCTCCCCAAGACCAGGTGATGGTTCCCCCAGTGGAGCCCAGACTGCATCCCCTGAGCACAGCGGTTCCTCCGCAGCCACTATTATTACAACCAGCCATTCAGCTGCAGGGGAACATTCCAGGGCATCACGAGGACAGCAGGCCACAAGGAACGGACAAGGCCACAGGTAATGTACTCAGTTCAGTGGGAGAAAGCATCAAAGAATATATAAGACAAATTATTTTGGCACTCAGGACAGGGGGTTTGGGGCAGATGGAGTCAGCACTGGCAGAGATTAAGTCAGATAAAGAGACGACGAAGGAAGGGAAGAAGGGATGGAGAGTGTAGGAAAAGGAACAACGGAGATAGGAACTCCAGGCACAAGAATAGGGGACCATGTACCGCTGGCCACAAGAGAGAAAATATGGAGGGGAGAGTATGTGGATATTTTCACTTTAGTAAGCCGAGAAGCGGCAGCAAAATACCATGAAACTGAGAATATAGGAATGAGCGAAATGGCAGCAGCAGTAGTTTTGTTGGGTAAGAAAGAGGAGGACAAATTTACCAAAGGGAAGACTTGGGATGGATGGTTTGTAGGTTTTGCCACATACTCAGTGATAGTACTGGAGAAGAAACCAGAGTTGGGCATCCCACTCATCATGTAGTCTCTGCTAATAAGGCGGGTGAAGGCCAAGGGAGGGGTGGAGTGGATATACTATGATGAATTCTTTCGACAAAGGATGGTGACATATGGGGATGTAAGATGGGACATGAAACAATTAGATTTGTGGGCTGGCTATGTAACCAATCAGTCCATGCCAGAAGAGGAGTTGGGGAAGAAGGGCGCGATGCCCCAGAGGTGTTGTTGGGGTTACAATAGGGCCTTTTGTTCCTGGCCATAATGCCAATTTCAGCACACATGCTCCAAATGTGGGGCAACACACCCAGCGAGCAGATGCAGAACGACATGGGCACAAGGATCCCAAGGGTCAGGGGTGCAAGGAACAGGTCAACAGTTTTTTCAAGAGGGGCAGGGGTATAGGAGACAGGTGTGGAGTAGAGGGGGGAGAGACAGGGGGCATACAGGTAGAGGGAGTCATACTTACTGACCGTCAGGACCAACAAAAGAGCAAGGTGGGGGATTATGGCAGTAGGGAAGGGAACAGGGCAGGGGATCAATTTAAAGAAGCAAGAACTCCCATCAAGATAGATGCATGGGAAGATTGGTTAGAAAGATACCCAAATAGAAAGGTGGCAGAAACAATTAAGAAAGGTTTTTAGTCAGGTTTTCCATTACAATGCAAAGGTCCGAGGCAAGTGAGAGAAGCGAGCAATCTGGATTCAGTTAAAGGGAAGGAAGAAATTTTAAGACAGAAAACAGAGAAGAAAAAGGCAGCTGGTAGAGTAGAAGGGCCATATGATACCCCCCCATTGCAGAATATGAGAATTTCTCAGTTGGGTTTGGTCCCCAAAAATCAGCAGGGAGAATACAGGGTGATTCACCACCTGTCATTTCCGGAAGGGAACTCAGTGAATGATTTTATAAGAGAGGAACATAGTAAAGTGACATATGCCACATTAGAAGAAATGGTCCAGATCATCCGAGCAACTTCTGATGCTTGGATGGCAAAAACAGACATAGAGTCCGCTTTCAGATTGCTTCCGGTTAGGAGGGAAGATTGGGACCTGTTGGGATTTAAAATTGGGGGACAGTACTATTCTGACAAAGCAATGCCCATGGGCTGTCCCATAGCATGTGCTACGTTTGAAGCATTCAGCACCTGCTTACAGTGGATATTTCAGGAAAAAAATGGTTACAAGACAGTCATTCACTATCTGAATGATTTCCTTTTAATAGGCAGTGGGAGGAGAGAGACAAAAAGAATGTTGGCCATTTTCCAAGATTTATGCAGATAATTAGGGGTTACATTGGCACCGGAAAAAACAAAATGTCCCAGTAAGGTTTTGGAATTCCTGGGCATTGAAATAGACACTCTGGGTGAGGTCTTTAGGTTGCCAGACAAAAAAGTGTTGAAGTTAAAGGAGCTGATTCAAGTACATACAAGTAGAAGAAGAGTGCAATTAAAACAGATACAACAGGTTCTGGGACACTTAAACTTTGCGTGCAGGGCAATATGACCAGGAAGGGCTTTCACCAAAAGGCTAGCAAGGGCCACAGCCAGACTAACCAGACCATACCACTGGGTAATCATGACAAAAGGAGTTAAGGAAGATTTCAGGGTGTGGGAGGAGTTCCTCAGGACCTATAATGGCTATTCCTTTTGGCAAGAGGACTGAGTTTATAACACAGACCTCGATCTCTACACAGATGCAGCAGGGGGCTTAGGTATGGGAGGCTATTTGAGGGGCAGATGGTTTGCGGAACCATGGCCTTCAGACTGAGCACGGGATGGGAAAGTAAAAGACATTACACTGTTGGAGATCATGCCCATTTGGGCCTGCACCCTGGTGTGGGGAGAAGAGCTGCAGAATCAGAAGGTGACATTTTAGTGCGGCAACAAGGCAGTGGTAGATGTTTTAAACAACAGAGGAGCCAGGTCAGAAACGGTCATGCAGGTCTTGAGACGGTTGGTGTTAAGGGCCTTGAAATTCAACATGTCATTCAGGGCCAAACACATAAAAGGGGTACACAATATGCTGGCTGGCAGCCTTTCCCATCTGCAGCTGGATAATTTCTGGAGGCTGGCACCTACAGCAGAGGAGTGGAAAACAACCATACCAATGAACATCTGGGACATTGGCAAGAGGGAGCAGAACTGTTGTTTCACAGCTTATGGGCACCATGGACTCTGAGGGCCTACGAGGGGGCCTGGTGGTTGTTTCAAACATTCAGGGCAACACACCACATGGAGGTAAGTAGGCCACTTATAGAGGAGCAGTTAGGGAGGTTCACAGCAGAGCAATGGCAGAGAGGAACGGCCAACACCACGATGGGAGGCTATCTAGCATGAATTAGTTTAGTTTGCAGCCTGAAGGGTTGGAAGGACCCAATGAAGTCAATGTTGATTAGAAGAATGATGCAGTGATGGGTAGGTTAAAACAGAGAGCTATGGATAGTAGACAACCAATAGGGGAGCAATGGCTTGTGAAACTAAAAGGGGTATTACTGGCAATCTGCAGATCGAAAGATGAGTCCCAGCTGTTCCACACAATTTATCTGGTAACGTTTGCAGGGGCCATGAGAGTGAGCAAGGCTGTGGGACATGGCAGTAAGGATGAAGAAGGGGGGCTGGAATGGGAAGATATAAGCTGCTGGATGAAAGAAATTCAAATCATGATCAAGAAGTCAAAGATGGATCAAGGGGGACAGGGTTGTACTGTAACCCTGAAGGCCCAAGTAGACGGCACAGTGTGCCCAGTAAAGGCTTTGTGGGCTTACGTCGCAGAGCGTGGGGGTAGGACAGGGAGATTATTTGTGCATGGAGATGGAAAAAAAGTCACAAGTTATCAAGTCATGACCATGCTCAAAAAAGGTATGCAATTCCTGGGAAGGATCCAGGCAATTACTCATCTCACTCCCTACAAATAGGGGGTGCTTCACAGTGGGCAGCGGCAGGTGGGATGGTGACTAATATGTTGGAGAAGGGGCGCTGGCGGTCTGCCAGTTACAAGAGGTACATTCGAGCACTGCAGTATGGAGACTAATGTATCACCTGTGTTTTGTTTTGCAAATACAGAACCACATTGGGGGGAAGGGGGCATAGAGCTGGGCTAAGGAGAAGTAGCTAAGAACATACAGTATATAAGATATTTATTTTGTTTAAATCCTATAGGAAGAGGGAGGATCGCGGAAGTATGAATCTGCAGTCACTCCTACATTTATTGGGCAGAAATGAGAGCTGAGAAAAAGCCTGGGGGAAAACAGCTCTACCAGGATGTGAGAAAATGTAGGTTGGTTTGGCGTGGCATCCGAGGGATGAGATGGGTGCAACTGCTTCCTACCCTGAAAGAGATGAAAGAGTGGCGACCCATTCCAGACCTAATTATTGTACCTCTAGGGGGTAACAACATTGGGGGAAAGCCATGGGTGGACACATACATGCAGGTGAATAGAGACTTAGAGAAAATACAGCAGTGGTGGTCAGGGGTATGCCTTGCCTGGTCAGAAATGATCCCAAGAAGGTTATGGAGACATGAGAACAGTCATAGAGCTGTAGATAGGGCCAGGAGAAAAATGAATAGAATGGTAGAAACACTGATAAGAAAAATGGGGGGACACGTAATACTGTGAGGTGTGGAAGAGTGGGTAGAGGATTCCTACAGGTCAGATGGCATGCACCTGTCAGATCTAGCCATAGATATGTTTAATACAGAAATGATGGGTTTTACAGAAGAATGGAGGATACATGTAGAAAATAGAATTTAAAAAAAATAGAAAAGAGAAGGAAAAGGGAGGAGGTCCCCTAAGTGGTGGAGGAACAATACCTTAAATTGAGGGGAAAGCAAGTCATCCAATGCAAGCTGGAGACTGACTAATGGGGAAAAGGGGGGGAGGAGGGGAGAGAGGGAAAGAAAAAGGAATAGGATGAAAAGAAGAAGAAGCTGAAGGAGGAAACGTGGTCTCGGTTCTCATTGTTACCTAACAGGAAAAGAGAAGAACAAGGCACCCAGGTTTTCACCTGGGGGAGTGAGAAGAGGAAGAAAGAGGGATGGTCAGAAATTGATATATGGATGCAATAAAATATAATTGTGAAAGAGACAATAATAAATGATGATGAGATGGAAAATGGAATTATGATATATAATAAATTGATTGCCAATCTGAGCACAATAACATATAATGGTCTTTGTCTTTTTGTGATGGAAAAGAGGGGAATCTGGAATAATGGAGTTTGCCCTTTAAGGGGCAGACCAAGTTGTCCTGGTGCACCCCTTCCCTTTACCTGAAGATGATGTGCTCAGAATGGGAGGAAAGGAGGGACAGGAGACAGAACAATAGGCAGGCAACAGGAAGGAGGGCTAAAGGAGGTACATAATGGGCAGCACAGGGTGGCTCAGCCACTTTTGCTGAAGTTTTGATCCTCCACCCACCCTTAAACTATAGAGCATGAGGAAGACAGTCAAAAGGGACTGTATGCATGGTCTGTCAGAGGTGGATGACAGAGTTGTCCAGTAGGACGGTTAATGGACTGCCAAAGGTGGATGGCAGAGATGAGGGGGGAAAAGGGGGGGAGGAGGAGAGGGGGGAAAGAAAAAGGAATAGGATAAAAAGAAGAAGCTGAAGGAGGAAAAGCGGTCTCAGCTCTCACCGTTACATAACAGGAAAAGAGAAGAACAAGGCACCCAGGTTTTTACCTGGGGGAGCAAGAAGAGGAAGAAAGGAGGATTAAGATGAACATATATATGAATGCAATAAAATACAATTGTGAAAGAGACAATAATAAATGATGATGAGATGAAAAATGGAATTATGATATATAATAAATTGATTGCCAATCTGAGCACAACAACATACAATGGTCTTTGTCTTTTTGTGAGGGAAAAGGGGGGAATCCAGGACAACAGGTGTGAGAAGAGGTGCAAAGTGTCCCATTCACCTAAATGAAGCATTGACCACAATGCTTGTTTTTGAAAGGTACGGTAAATTTTCCTTGTATAAATACTTTCAATCTGAAATGATTTTGATTCAAATGTGTCAGGAGCTCGGGTGGCCCTGCTGATTATAAACTTGAATGTGCTTCTGAGGGGGTTGGTGAAAGTGATTCCTTACATGTCAATCTGACAAAACTGCACACTCACATACAAAGCCTACAAAAAGCAAACATTTCTGAAAACATGCCAAACAGGTTAAGTATAGTTAAACAGTTACCTTCAAATAGACAAAATAATTGCAACCCAAGTAAAATCACTCCAAGCAGAGTAGAACAAAAGTACAATGTATTGAAAATGATTGTATGATGTAATGAAAAGCTACTGGTATGGTTTGATACTTTTGTTATGTGATTTTAAAATGTACTTACAGTGCTGATTAACAACAGTAATTATTTTAACAAAATAAACATTTTCTTACTAGACCTTTATTAAGCACCCTGGCTATCTGTTTATTTTTTCTTGTACCAAAACAAGAAGTTTAAACAGGCTTCATTATTTAACATTTAGAAACTGGCAAAATATGTTGTTTCAGGATGTATTCAGTACAGATAATTGTAAATCACTGAATAAAATCTAGTTAGCACTGCATGACTTGGGTGTCTTGATTTTTAGAAGATATGCTGCACAATGATTAATTTGCAGTACATTTCAAAAACACAAACATTTCTTCATATTAAAAACATTTACAAGCAGTAATACATTTATCTAACAATTCACGTGATCAGTACAAGCTGCAGCAAACAATAAAATATTTATTAGATGGCAGTGGGGATATATAGTGAACCCCTGCAGTTTTCACAAAAAAAGTCCCTGCATTTTTGGGTAAAATTTTCTGCAATTTTCCAGTGGTCCTGGTCATATTCCACCCTTGTACATCATGTATCCTATATATATATATATATATACGCATATATATGTAGTCAAGTCACGTGTGTTTTTCTCATGACTGGATTCTTGAAGGTTTTCCCTTCCAAGGCATATTTACAGACATTACAACCATGACATACAAGAGTCATTCATTTTAATCTGTTTGTTTGCATTTGGATCTATAAAATTACTATTCACAAGGTAGTAAGACAAGTTCACATCCATTGTAAATGTTACTCTAGGCATCTGACATAAAATTGGTCCCATTTCTCTATCTTGTTTAAAAATGTGCTATTTTTTCATAATAATGTATCTGTTATCATAGGAATTTTTATGAAAATCAGTCAAAATGAAATTCTTGATGGGTCACAATTCAGGTCTCCACTCTTTGGAATGAGAAAGGTTTCCGTCATTACAGTTTTTAGCTTTCTGTCTTGCTTTCTGGAAAACCCCGGCTAAGTATCCTCTTTTCAGGAATGTTGTTAACAGCATTCCAGTCTGCCTCCTTTTCATAAGTTTCCTGCATTGAGCAATTTCTTTTTATTCTAAGACATTGACTATAAGGGATGCTGTTGACCACAAACATCAAGTGTGCACTGTACACCCTCAAAAGACTGTTACCACTAAGGGGCTTCTTAAAAGGTTCACATTTTACTTTTTTGTCAACCCCTATTACAAATCTGATGTCCAAAAACTCTCTTTTTCTATGGCCCACATGGTGGAAATAGTGAATGTTCAGGTTATTTTCATTAAGTAATCCACTTTCTGAACATTTCTGTTTATTCAGAACCCTCCACCCCAGACAGATATGATATCATCAATGAAACAATACCATTTAACTATTTGCCTGAGGTGGGGGTTTAAGTTGGTGGAAATAAACTGTTTTTTCCACCAAGCTAAAAAGAGGCTGGCATATAATGGGACTAATGTATCCCACACCATAACCCCTCAGTTAATCAGGTATACCTTGCCATCAAATAAAACATAATTTTGCCAAAGCACACATTTCTGTGCATCCAGAATTAGACATTTGGTAATTCCCTATCAATCGAGTTTCTGATTCATATTATATGAATATAATTTTTACTACTATTACTGTCAGAAGCCATACCATTATTCACTGTTCACAACCCACGTTCTTGTTTCTACAAGTATAAAATGAACAAATATTTATTTATTTAATTTGGCTGACTGGGAAAGGAAGATTAGACAATCCTTCCTGTTTTCAGCCTTTTCCGGGGGGCAAACTGACATACTGAACCATTTAAGCTGTTTGTGGTATTTTAGTGAATGGGGGAAATTTGGCCAGGACACCAGAGAAATTTCCCTACTACTGCATTAGGGGGAACCTCTGGCCATTTTAGCAATTTTCCAAGATGACTGACATGGGGGAAGCAGGAGGAGAAACTGAGGAAGTGGCAGGGGATTCAACCTGTCCTCCATCACAGCTGCAATGGTGGTCCCTGACTCAAAATTACTGGAAATGGGAAATCTCATGGAAGTTACAGTGGCAGAGCCTGACATGGAAGGAACAATGCCTGACAGACTTACAAAGGATAAGAATGGTTTACTTGGTGAAATGGTCCAATGGGCAGAACAACAGTTAAAATCTTCCCTGCAAGAGAAAGAAAAAACAAAAATTGCTACAAATGATGGCTGAAGAAGAAGCCTGAAATGTGCTGCAGCAGGAACACCTCCTAGGCTCTTGTCAAAATTGATCAGCCTTTGGAGAATATGCTGAGCCGCTGAAAGGTGTGGCTCTGTCAGCAAGAGCTGAAATGGCAGGAACGTCAAAGGATGCTTGCAAGACTCTTGGAGTATGGAGACAGCCAGGGAAAACTGCTGCAAAAACAGACTGGTGAGGAACAAACTGTATGGGAAGCTGGGGAAAGTACAAAAAATTATGAAAGTACACAGGAAACATATATCATTGAAACAGCGATGGTAATACTGTGAAGACCATTACAGTGACAAAATCAGCAATTCGCTGTAATGGTCCACAGTACACTAACACTGTTTTCTCTGGTGTGCACACTCCTTTCCCAACACAACTCTGACTCGGAGTTGATCATCATAAATTGTGGGGAGGGAGGGGAGCGAATCCTCCAGCAAAAAAAAACTCTGTTTCACTGACAGCACAATGCAGACTGTCTTCATTGTGCCATCACTATAATGCCATTCAACAAATTTCTTGTCAAAGTGGCTTGGTGGAACTCACAGGAAGATAACAATTTCACTACCTATGAAACTAAATAGTGAAATGGAGCCCTGGTCCCCAGAATAAGCCTTAATGCAAGCAGGGCGTGTAAAAATGTACTCTGATTCTTGGATTTCTGCCCCCCTGGACCTAATAAGTGCTGTCTCTGAAGTTAACATGGAAAATGAAACTATGGAGCCAACAGAAGAGACAGAGGGGGCTAAAAATGGTGGGGCACTAGCTGTAATTATGAACATACAAACATACAGAATTGCCAGAAGAAGAAAGGCCTTATGGTCTATTGAGTCTGCTCAATTGTGCAGCAAGCAGTTCCTAAATTGAAGCTGCCCTCCTTCCCCTCCTGTGACCCTCTCCCTTATCCTGTCCCTTCCCCTTTTGAAGCAACCCACTGTTCTACAGGATACCACTTCTGCAGGCAATGAATTCCACCCAGACACCATCTTCTTTGTAAAAAAGTGCTGTCTCATTTCCCTCCCAAACCTTCCTCTCTCCAATCTCAGATCATGGCCTTGAGTGCCCCCCAACTTGAAAAGCCCCTCTGTGCCTGTCTTGTCTATTCTTTTCATGTACTTGAAGGTTTCAATCATATCTCCCCCATCCCTCCTTTCCTCCAGTGAGTACATGTTCAACTCAACTCCTTCAGCCTGCTCTCATAGGGTATGTCTCCCAGCCCTTGAATCATCTTTGTTGCCCTACACTGCACCCCCTCCAGTAACCTAATGTCCTTCTTCAGGTATGGGCACCAGTACTGCACTCAGAACTCCAGGTGTGTCCTAACCAGAGATCTATACAATGGCAGGATTACCTCCCCTCTCCTGGAGGCTATATCCCTGGCAATACACCCCAGCATCTTGACGGCCTTTGCTGCTGCCTTTCTACATTGTGCTGAGTTATTCATTGAGCCCATAATGATCACCCACATATCCTTCTCCTCTCTGTCATGGCTAGATGACCCCCACCCCCAAGCTGATAGCTCCTCCTTGGGTATTTTTGCACCAAAATGTAGCATCTTGCACATTTTGGCATTGAACCTCAGCTGCCAGGTGTCTGACCAGGTCTCTAATTTTCACAGATCATCTGCAACCTTTGTCACCCTCCTAGGTCATCCACTATTGCTCCTAACTAGTGGTTAGTGCCGTGGACTCAAGCCTAGCCCTGAATAAACTGCACACCAGTTTGTCTGCATTTTACTTAACTAACTTTTGGAGTTTTGAAGTCTAAGTTTCAAAAAGTTTTTACCTAGATAGTGCTGCTAGTCCTGTGCTTTTTCTGTGTAATCCTATTTCGACAAGCGCTCGCTCTGCGATCTCGGACGCTGCTCCACCTGTTCATTTTACATCTTAGTAATGCTTGTAACATCCCAAGATGTAATTATTGAAATTATTGACTTGAGTACAGCCATTTAGCCCCCACCTATACAAACCTATTTAGATGAAATTTGCGGGATGGCAAAGGACATTCATAGGTATGCTGCCCCTTGGCTTCATTTAATAGGGATGATGGCCTCTCTCCTGAAATTTTGATTACTAGAGTACAACAACAGGGGGCAGCACAAGCTTCTGCACTATATATGGCATTATTATGAAAGAGGACAGGTGGAACACCCAACTCGGCCCTTACTGAATTAACTGTAGTACACCTGGAAAATGATACAGATCCAGCCATGACAGACAGACAAGCCAGGGGAGGGGTGTGCCTTCTCAGGCTACATTTGAAAATAGGGAAGATCCAGAAAGAATAGAATCCCAAAGTACAACAGGTGATATGGTAACTGATGCTAATGAGATTTTATATATGCCCCTCTCCCCACCAGAGGAGGCACAATTTCTGGTAATCAGTAAAAAGATAAGACCTAGAAATAGGCAAATAAAAGAAAAGCAGCTGAAAGATAAAGAACAAGCAAATACAACAGACAAACCCACAAAGGCATCTGCCTCAATTATTATTAAAAATATGTTCTCAGCAATTGCACCTAAGGAGACAAAGGGGTAACACGGAGGGTGAAGAGGAGGACTCTGAGGCATCCTCCTTGACTTCTTCTTTAAAGGCTTTATCATTTGACCAGGAGGACACTGCACTGGAATCATCAGTAGCAAAAATGAAAAAATGAAAAGCCAGGTTTCAGATTAGTTAACTTTTAATAAAATCAGATGTCATTTTCAACTAAGAAGCATCTATGACATCTGTAGAAGCCACTACTATTAATGTTAATAGTAATTAGAGTTACAGGAAAAGGATAACAGTGTTTCTACACTAACTTCATGCACTAGTAATATAATTTGTTTATGAGATACTGGATTAAAAACTACACATGAAGACTCCCAGGCAACTCATTTGTGATGAAAGGATGCCACCGACTGGTCAGTGGGAGATAACACTTGAAATTGCATAGGAATACACTATTTTAGACTGTCAGATAACTAGATTAGTGAAAAATCTATCTTGGCAGAGCTTTTTACTGGATGTATTGTACCAGTCTAGTAGGTAACATTTAATAACAGTTTATGCTCCCCAGGCAAAGGCTCTAAGAGTGGATTTATTTAATGAAGTGCAACAAGATTGATATACTGCCTGCATAATGACATGGGGATGGGACTTTAACTGTGGCATCTCTCACACTGATAGAGATTTAAAAACTGGCAGGTCATTTTGTGACACTAATGTGGTAAATGGGAAAATAACAACAGCTAATTTGAAGGATTCTAACAGGACTAAACATGAGACAGGAGGCAATACTTATTTTAGAGGTATACACTGTATTAGAACTTATTTTGTTTTTGTCCCAACAGGTTGCATACAGACTGCCAAAGTTATGGATTTTGAATTCTCTGATCATAGAGCTGTTCAGATCCAAATAAATTGGAGATCTGTACCTATTTACAAAAAAAGACAGATGGCGCTTAAATAGCTCTTTGCTAAACAATCAGACTATACTTATTAAGTTGCAGGAACTGTGGGCAGCTATAATTTCAGTATTATGCCTTCTTGATAACATCATACTTTGGTGGGAATATACCAAAGGCTTTTTCAATGTTTTTTTTCAGGAGTATTCAGGGAAAACAGCAATAAAAGATTATTTAAGGTACTTGTGTCTCATGACACAACTGCAAAGACTGATCTCTAAAACCAAAACAGAAAAATCTGATTACAATGCACAAATTAGGATAATACTTAAAGAAATGAATACAGTTCATTTTATAAAATGGCAGGGTAATATCACAAAATCTGATTGTCTGTTATGTATGTGTAAGATATGGTTTATTCATGGCTAAAAAAAAGGACTGCTAAGAGTCTGGAACCCAGATCAATGGGTATTTGGAACACAGGCATTTCAGTTAGCTCCCTATAGCCAGAACTGATCTTCCACCACAAACATGGCTGCTGCCATTACACTGTAAAAAAAGCTTCATCTGGGCCCTAAAAATAAAACTACCTTAAATAAAAAATAAAACAAATTAATTAACTGTAGTTTTCTTGATTATCACACTCTTCTTACGTACATAAACAAATTAGAAACAATAAGTATTGTTTATAGTTTTCACTACAACTGTGTCTTTGCTGACAGTGAAAATCTCCCTTCTATCTTTACCTGCTCATCAGGGAATTATCTTCTTCTTGCCCTGACAGTGAGATAATTAAGTCTCTTGCTGTAACAAAGGCCTTTGTCGTCTGTGTGTACAGAGTGTTAGGAGAGAAACATTCTGCCAATGGAACTGAGTAGACTTTTGAATCCATGTACTCTATGGTAAACATTCTAGGATAAACATTCCATATCTTGAATGTGGGAAAAAAACAGGAAGAAGAAAGTAGGCAATAATACACTGACATCATCATCAATGACATCATTTGTAGTGGGTGGAAGGACTATGTCATCATAAATGTACACAAGTAAATCTATTGTTTCTACATATAAACATGCTTTTCCCAACTGTAGAAAGTTTTGAAAAAAGGAGCCCATTTTATAAGTGCAATAAGGCACTCTGGGATGTGCGTGGAACACATTTTACTGCATGGCCAGTGGTTAAAGTCACTCAGCCTTCGGCCTCATGCCTTATTACACCCCTGGCCATGTGGTAAAATGTGTTCCACACACACACCATCATGCCTTATTGCTTACATAATAGAACCAGATCATTGCACCAAGAAATGAGGTTTGGGACTCAGAATAAGACAAAAATGTTTGACCCTTTTAAAGACTGTAGAGAGAGAGTTTAAAATAGGGATTTTCAAAGCATCAGGACAGAAGAGGGGCAATTAGAGTCTACATCTGCTGGAATGTTACAAGCAGTGGATACATTTTGAGCTAACACCTTTGGCAATCATATGGCAGTCTCACAAAAAAACTGAGGTTTTTTTGACCCAGTTAAATCTACCTTAGCTTACAGATAGTGGGAAAAGGGTACTAACTGGTCTAATAGTGAAGGAAGGGGTAAAGTCAGTTATTAAGTCACTACTGAATGGAACAGCCCCAAGAATAGATGGCCTAGGGGAAGAATTTTAATTTACTTTTAGCTTGCAGCTTGTACCCACTTTAACAATACTGTTTAATTTCCTGTTTGTCTCAACTCTCTTCCAGCATTTATGACAACATCCATTTTAGTAGTGATAACAGGAAAAGGGTGAAAAATCAGAACTAGGGAACTGGTGACCTTTGAGTCTATTAAAATATGGCGTTCTAGATATTGGGGAGCATTCTAGTTGACCATTTATCAAAAATAGCAGATAGTCTGATTTTTCCATATCAGTCCTGCTCAATACCCAATGGAACAATGCAAGATAATTTATGACTATTAAGGGAAGTGTTCCAGAAAGGGGAAATGGGTTTAATAAATGATTTTGTTCTTAGTTTGGATCATGAGAAGGTGTTTGATCATATCGCTCATATATACTTATTTTGTACCCTTACAGCATTTGGAATTTCAGAGCTCTTTGTAAACTGGGTAATGATGTTGTATTAACATTAGATACAGCCATTTCAAAACAGGAAGTAGCAGAGAAACTAAATTGGTTCTACTGGGATTCAGAGACAAAAATAAATTACTATAAAAGTAAGGGAACTATGCTGGGGATGGCTCTGACACCAGTGGGAGGAAAAGTAGCAAATAAAGTAAAAATGTTACAGACAGTAATAAAAAACTCATAGGGAAAAAGTTCAGAAAAGGTGACATGGCAGCATGTAATTGGAACACATGTCTGCCAAATACAGATAACATTACAGCGGGTTGGAAGGGGAAGATTATCTCAAAGAAGATTTTTTTTCTTTTCTGATAAAATCTTTCCTTATTTGAGTTTGTTTATATAAGTTATAGTTTTCCTTGTCCCCAGGAGCTAGAGATTAGATTGTATAGCATGTTATTTCAAGCTCTGTGGGGAAATCAGCTGAATCTAATAAAGTGAGACGTGACATACAGAACAAAAAAAGGGTAGGGGGTAAGTATGATAAACCCCTTAGTCTTCTATTACAGTATTTTTAAGTATAATAATATTATTTATCTAGCTCTAACACCAGGGGAACAAGCATGCAAGATACCTGTGTTTGGGAAGGGTACTGTATCAACTTAGTTTGCTAAATCAGTAGGAGGGGAGAGAGGTTAATTGGGTGTGTGGCTTAGGCAGTAGAAAAGCTGGTGACTCCAAGTACAACTTCCTACTGCTAGCTTTTGGAAGACAGAAATCTTGCTTTTAGAGCAGAAAGCAGCTGACTAAAAAAGCTAACATTTTTCTTACTAATTTAACACTTCTGTCTCAGCAGGAGTCAGTGCCTGCTGGAATTAAGCAAACATATACTTTATTAGAAGTAGATGGGTCTCATGTAGGGTTAAAAAAAAAAAAGAAAGTCAGTCTGTGTGTCTGTGTTGGGGAAAGGTACTGTATCAACTTAGTTTGCTAAATCAGTAGGAGGAGAGAGAGGTTAATTGGGGGTGTGGCTTAGGCAGTAGAAAAGCAGATGATTCCAGTTACAACTTCCTGCTGCTGGCATTTGGAAGACAGACATCTTTCTTTTAGAGCAGAAAGCAGCTGACGGAAAAAGCTACCATTTTTCTTACTAAGTTAACACTTCTGTCTCAGCAGGAGTCAGTGCCTGTTGGGATTAAGCAAACATATACTTTATTAGAAGTAGAGGGGGCCCTCATTGAGGGTTAAAAAAAAGAAAGTCAGTGTGTGCTTCTGTGTTGGGGAAGGGTACTGTATCAACTTAGTTTGCTAAATCAGTAGGAGGGGAGAGAGAGGTTAATTGGGGGTGTGGCTTAGGCAGTAGAAAAGCAGGTGACTCCAATTACAACTTCCCGTTGCTAGCTTTTGGAAGACAGAAATCTTGCTTTTAGAGCAGAAAGCAGCTGACTAAAAAAGCTGCAGTTTTTCTTACTAATTGCCCTCCTCCCCATCCCTCCACCCTCCCACCCTAAGCCAGTTCTACTTTTATAGCTACTGGATTTGACTGACAACAGGAACTTCCTGATTGGGAGTAGGAAGGGAAGGATCATAGAGAAACATTAGTTCTGTCAACTCTGAAGGACAAAAAGTAGCTCTTTCTCCCCCCTAGCTGCTGGAGGTCTGACTCTGAACAAGGAAGAAGGAGACTACTGAAGAATACAGGAAGTTGCTGTCCCAGAACAGGAAGGGTGAGAGTTGTAAAGAGAGGAGAGAGTAAGCATACAGAGCAACAGGAGAGGGGACACAAAATAAGACATGATGGGAGTGTTGCAGCGCAATGGCTGTGGGGCGACAGTGTTCTGGGAGACATTCTGGAGGCTGCGATGCTGCCCTGTTTGCAGGTACCTCTCTGGTCTGAGGGAGGAGGTTGCCCTTCTCTATGCTGACCTTGCTAGGATTCATGAAACCTCCTCCCCCACCCAGGGACCACCAGGGCCATCGCCGCTACTTCAGAGGTTGCCAAGAAAGAGAAGCAGCTGGATCAAGGTTGGCTCAGGGATGGAAAGGGTGGTGGAACAGAGATGCATACCTCCAGCTGTACCTCTCCACAATTCGTACGCTGTTCTGCTGGATAGTGGTTCCTCTGTGGAGGCACCTGTAGTGGAGACCAAGGAGGATGCCAGGAACCTCCACAATGGAGACCCACAGGAGGGTGCCATGGGACCCCACAGGGGAAGGAAACAACTCATGGTGGGGGACTCAATCATTAGGGGGGTAGAAGTGGGGGAGGAAGGGGAGAGGGAGGTAAGGTGACTGCCTGGCACCATGGCTTGGAGGGACAAGAAGCGAATCCTCAGGATCATGGGAGCAGCTGCACGAGGGAGGGAGCTGGATGTCATTTTCCACCTAGGGATAAATGACCTGGCTCAGAATGGGATCAGATCAGTGCAAAAGGAGTTTGTAGCATTGGGGAGGGGCCTTAGACAAGTAGCGTATACGGTAAACTTCTCAGAGGTGCTGCCTGTCTATGGCAAGGGTGATGCTAGGGCACTCCACACCATGGAATTCAATGAGTGGTTGAAAAACCGGCATGGAGCTCAAGGTTTTGGCTTCATTAGGGACTGGGGAGCCACCTGGAGGGATGCAGACCTATACTGGTGCGATGGTCTGCATCTGTCATGGGGGGGATCCAGGATCCTAGGTGATAGGTTTAAATGCTTCATTGGCAAGCATTTAAACTAGCCAAGGGGAGAGGCATTGACAAGTAGCACGGAAATCCCAGCCTCCCCCCACTAAACACAGTAATTAGCAAGGTAAACACCAAGGTAGAGAAGTCATTAGGGAATAGGACAGAGTTAAATGCAAAAAAAGACAAAGGCAGTAAGGACAGGGATGGGCTAAAAGGGGTAAGGCCACCAAAAAATAGAGGGTGATGAGTACCAATGCCCATAGTCTGTGTAGCAAGCTTCCTGAACTAGTGGCCTTGATGGAAGAGGGATGCTTGGATATTGTGCCAGTCACCGAAACATGGCACACAGAGAACCATGACTGGGATGTCAACATACCAGGATACACAATCTACAGGAGGGACAGGGAGGGTAAAAGAGGAGGAGGAGTAGCTCTCTATGTAAGGGAATGGATCAAAGCAACAGAACTAAAGAGTAAACAGGGAGCAGATTAGGCATTCTGGGTCACCATGGAGACAGGAAATGGCACCACAATCCGCATGGGGGTTGTATAGAGACCAGCTTCTGTACCACAACAAAATCCGGAGTCTTATTCATTACTTAAACTCATTCTTTATTGTACAACAACGCCCCTACGTTTCGCTTCTATGAGCTTGATCACGGGGCTCTTTTATGTATCTATTTCATAAAAAAAAAATATATATAAATGCATTTTTAGATTTATTTTCTCCTTACTTTTTCAGTTAAAATTTCATCAGAATTTAACATAGCAGATATCTACCTTATTTCATGCAATTTTCAACACCGCTGGTTAATAAACTTCTTTAAAATAATTCTTCCCACTACCAAAAAATATTTTTAAACATTACTTTTGATTAATTGTTTTCCTTATTCCATCTGTACACTTATCATAATCCATAATACTTACAATCACAATTCCTTGTTAAATGTAATTCTTTATGAAGCCTTGTATATATTCTTACTATTATTAATGGACATCTAATCATCTTTATAAGGCTTCCTTTACTCATAATAGCCACAAACTTTTAACCACGCCAAAACGTAACCAAAGTATAATAACTTAAACACCTTTTTTACTAGCGTACCTTGGAGAGTCTTTTATCCTTCTTGTTGCTCAATTCCTTTTTGAATTCTTTACTAAAAGATTATGGTTATATTCCCAATCTGTAATAATCAAATATTTAACATTCAATCCTTTTGTCTTTTAAGGCTTAATATCTTTTCACAGTATATTAATTCCGTTTGCATTTATTTATTAATTTGGAGCTCACCCTCTCAGCCTTGTGCCAAATACAAATCGCGTTCTATAGCGCTCAATGCTGTATCAGAAGGAACCTTTGGATACCTTTGTATGTGCTAGATATTTTGCACCCGTAATGGCGTTTAGACGCCGATTCACTCTCTGGCGTTCTGACTCTCCAGGGACCCTATGCCTCTTCAAACAGCTTGAGTTTCCCGCGGGAGTGACGTCCTCACTACCCGAAACTCTCACTAATCGCGAGAGCGTTGCTAAGCAACTAAACACACATGCCCGACCAAGCGGGCATGTGCGAGGTTCCCTCAAGCTGTTCGTGGATTTGGCAGTTTGTTTTCGCTAATTTCATTATTGAAACACTGATGAATGTTTATTTATACTGCTTCAAATGTGATTTATTTTAAATACTGATGCAATTCTTTATATTCAAAGGGGATGTAATGTACAAATATACAAATTTTGTACTTGTATTACTTAAAGCACACCATCTTTTTTTCTCGCAATGATGAACTTTTACATTCCTTGAATTTACTTATTGAGAATTACTCCTCCATACTGCCCATGCATACTGATCACTTTACTTATATCTTTTATTCACATTTTATACAAACAACATTATGTGCTATGAATACCATTATTTCAGAAACATTTTATATACATTTTGAAACATACCAACATTGTACACATTATTATTTTTATGCTCAACAACTCTCTTAATTACTAAATAAATGTACAATAGAGTACAGGGAGGGTAAAAGAGGAGGAGGAGTAGCTATCTATGTAAGGGAATGGATCAAAGCAACAGAACTAAAGAGTAAACAGGGAGCAGATTAGGCATTCTGGGTCACCATGGAGACAGGAAATGGCACCACAATCCGCATGGGGGTTGTATAGAGACCCCCATTTCAGTGGGATGGAATGGACAAGGAAAAGATAGAAGGCATCCTTAGAATGGCAGAAAAAGGGGAGATATTGTTGATGGGGGACCTGAATATGCCAGATGTTAACTGGAGCACCTTTGCTGCAGGCACATCCAAGAGCAGGGTCATTCTTGATGCCCTACAAGAGGCATGCCTCAGACTGCTCTATTGGTTCCCACTCGGGAGGGGGCAATCTTAGACCTGGTACTCTCAAATGGGGATGGAGAAAGAATCTCAGATTTAGAAGCGGGTAGCCATCTGGGAAAAAGTGACCACCAAATAATGTGGTTCACGATAAACATAGCAATAGAGTCAAGCCATACAAAAGCAAAAGTATTGGACTTTAGGAGGGATGACTTTTGGAAAATGAGAGAGTGCCTCAGAAATGTACTAGCAAACTGGCAAGAAGGAGGGGTGGAGGAACAATGGATAGTAATCAAAACAGCCATCACAGAGGCAACAAGCCTTTGTGTGAAGCAAATCAACAAAACACAATGAAGGAAATAAATCCAATGGTTCTCAAAAGAGGTGGCAGGGAAGGTTAAGAAGAAAAGGATAGCATTCAGGAAATATAAGGAAACACATAAGGGGCAGGACATAGAACTTTATCAGTTAACGCAGAAAGAGGCAGGGAAGGCAGTCAGAAGAGCAAAGACCCAAACCGAGGAAAGGATAGCCAACTCTGTTAAGAAGGGGAATAAGGCCTTTTATAGGTACATTAGGGAGCAAAGAAAGACCAAGCGAGGGATTCTGAGGCTTAATAAAGGAGAGGGAATGTGGGCAGAGGGTGACAGTGAAAAAGCAGGGATACTGAATGAATATTTCTTCTCAGTATTCACAAAGGAAGAGGAGGGGGAGGTACCTAAACCAAACAAGAGAAACACTCTGGATACGGGGGGTCAATACCAGTCCATTCACAGAAGAAAGGGTTCTGAAAGAACTAGTAAAATTGAAGGTGGACAAAGCAATGGGGCCTTATGAGATTCACCCTAGAATTCTAAAAGTACTAAGGGTAGAACTAGTGACACCAGTGACTACTCTCTTTAACAAATCATGGGAGGATGGGGTGGTACCTGAGGACTGGAAGAGGGTGGATGTGATTCCTTTTCACAAAAGTGGGAGTAGGGTAGAGGCAGGAAACTACAGACCAGTTAGTTTGACCTCAGTGGTAGGGAAAATGATGGAATCTCTTCTGAAGGAAAGGATTGTTGAGGACCTAGAGGCCAGTGGGGCACAGGACCCAAGGCAGTATGGATTCAAAGCGGGAAGGCCGTGTCAGACAAATCTAATAGATTTCTTTGACAGGGTGACCAAAGTAGTAGACCAGGGAGAGGCTGTGGACATGGCCTACCTAGATTTTAGCAAGGCATTTGATACAGTCCCACACAAAACATCAATATAGAAGTTAGCCAGCCTTGGAGTGGGTCCCAGGGTGGTAGCCTGGATAGAAAATTTGCTGGACAACAGGATGCAAAGGGGAGTAGTAAACTGAGTCCACAGTGAAGAAAGGAAGGTTACTAGCAGGGTACTGCAGGGTTCAGTACTGGGACAGGTCCTTTTAAATGTCTTTATAAGTGACATTGCAGAGGAACTGGAAGGAAAAGTATGTCTCTTTGCAGATGACACAAAGATCTGCAACAGGGTTGATACACAAGATAGAGTGGAAGGGATAAGAAGGGACTTGGCAAGGTTGGAGGAATGGTCAGATATATGGCAGCTTAGATTCAATGCAAAGAAGTGCAAGGTAATGCACATGGGAAACAAAAACCCAGTGGAAGAGTACACACTGGGGGGTTATATACTGACAACAACAAAAATGGAAAGTGACCTGGGGATAATTATATCAGATGACCTAAAGGTGGGCAAGCAATGTGAGAAGGCAGTAAGGAAGGCTGGGGTAATACTGGGATGTATAGGGAGAGGCATCAACAGTAGAAAACAGGAAGTTGTTATCCCTCTGTACAGACAGTTGGTGAGACCCCATCTGGAGTACTGTTTGCAGTTCTGGAGACCCATCTCTGCAAAGACATAGACAGAGTGGAGGCTGTCCAGAGGGGGGCAGACAAAATGGTGCAGGGTCTGCACCAGAAGACATATGAAGAGACACTAAAGGAGCTTCATATGTACACCCTTGAGGAAAGAAGGGAGAGGAGGGACATGATAGAAACTTTTAAGTATCTCAAGGGAATCAACAAAGTCGAAGAGGGTAGTATCTTTCAGAAAAAGAGATGTGCAAGAACAAGGGGGCACGATTAGAAGATAAAAGGGGGATGGCTCAGAGATAATGTGAGGAAGTATTTTTTCATAGAGAGTGTTGTGTATGCATGGAACAGCCTTCCTGAGGAGGTCATGGAGTCAAGAACTGTGTGGGAATTCAAGAATGCATGGGACAGATATAAGGCAGTCCTAGTGGAGGGTAGGAGGAAGTAGGCTGTTGGTTAACTAGGATCTGCAGCTTATCCATCAGGTAGGAAAATCGGCAGACTATGTGGGCCAAGCGGTTCTTATCTGCCGTCAACTTCTTTTATAGACTGGATGACAGTTGGTAGGCATGGAAGTTATCTAAAGCAAACATTCTGACACAAACAGGTGTTATGCCACAATATGCAAACAGGTTTTTCTAAGACTAATAAAATGGGAAGTTTCATATTGCCAAACTATTATGAAAACAGTATTCTTTTTTTTTGTGGTCCCCATGCCTGTGCCAGAGGGTTCAGCCCCCCACCCCACTCGCTGCCCCCCATGCCCAGGCTTTACCCCCTTGGACAGGACCACCGAGTGGGCTCTCTCTCCCCAAGAAATGTGGTCTCTTGCCCCTGGCTTACACCCCAGGGTGGGGCAACAGGAGTGGGAACCCCCAGTGGGAATTAGTCTCAGCGAAAGCAGCGGCGGAGGAGGGGGCCTTCATGAATGGAGCAAGCATTTTTTGCTGTTGTATGCAAGATTTCTGGAGGCAGGGACATGCAATGACACCAGCAACTGCCTTGACCCCTGAATGTGTGGCACTGGCAGTACCCCCAGCCTCTACCAGAGGTCCGTAGAGTACCGGACACTCTTCCTCCCTCTACCTGGAGAAGGAGAGCAGTTCCTGGAACATTCAATCCCTCTCTGCCTGGCCGGCCCTCTGACTATTGAGTGTCGCTGAATCCAGGATGTCAGCACCATAGGCAGACACCTTGCCACTGTGTGGCAGACCAGCTATGAAAATAATATTCTTAGGAGAAATAAGTTTTTCATAATGTTCAGCTAACTGAAATGGGATAGTTTTATCTCTGCTCACAAATGAAAGGATATCGCCATTTACATGGGCTGTGTTATGGATAAGTAGTCGTAGGAGGTTAGATGTCAAAAATAATCATACACACAAGAAGACTGAGAATAGAATGTGTACAAGAAAAAGCTGTATGACTATACCAGAATCAGAAGAACACTTATTTTTTGAGTGTGAGTTTATAGTTGCCTTTTGTTATCTAACAGCCAGAGAATGGAAAGAACATTTATATAGAGCTGTGACATGCCGAGAACTGTTGTTTGGAATATATTTGGAACATTGGGCAAAATATAACCTTGGTACATTGCAAGACATTTTTCTAGTTTGAAAATACTATATATGACAATCTCGTTGTGCTTGGGTATTACAGCAAAAGAATGTGCCATACCAAGAACAAATCAAAACATTGTTGCCTCTGAAGGACAGGTAAGTGAAAAAGACGGTATAAAGTAGCCTAAGCCCAAAGTTCAGAAGCTGTGGAAATATTATCATTTTAGTTAGTTTAAGCAAATGAGGAGAAGTAATGTACTTTTCAAACAGAATTGTATCACTGCATGTAACCAAGAAAGAAGAAAGGTGAATCTCTGCCTGTTCTTTTCACTATTGCGTTAAGGAATTAAAGATTTAGGCATATTTGTTGTAAAATGTTGATTGTCCCCTGATCCCCCTCCCAGAGATAAATCTCTCCACACCTGTTTACTGTTGGATGCACGCTGGCAATATTTATTAAGGCATGC
Source organism: Neoceratodus forsteri (assembly GCA_016271365.2). Classification (NCBI taxonomy): domain Eukaryota; kingdom Metazoa; phylum Chordata; order Ceratodontiformes; family Ceratodontidae; genus Neoceratodus; species Neoceratodus forsteri. Next base: position 777,305,334 of record CM028131.1, read on the forward strand.
AAATTATATTTACATTCCCAACTTCATATTTCAAACAGTATACAGTACAGTACAGTACTACCACATTAATTCAGTCTGCTTCTTTCTGGAAACTTTCTTCTGACTTGATCCTCTTCTTGTTTGTAGCACTTCAGGGGTCTGGACACAGTCTGATCTGCCCCCCCCCCCATCATCGCCATAACCAGGTACCACCACCAGGTACCCCCACTTGGTATTTTATTTATTTATTTATTTTATTTTATTTAAACAGCAGTTTGGAAAACCTTTGAGCCATAGGCTCATTTACAAAATACCTTGTCACAGTACCACCACCACTTTCGGTAACCCTTAGAGTAGGTGCATGAGGAAGGGTGCCATCAATTCTGATGACATTTTCCTCGCTAATCCACTCACGGCGACCGACAGGTAGAGGCGACCGGATGAGGGGGTGGGCGAGCGAGGTGACAGGATGTTGCTATAAGTACGCACATGGGGGGGGGTGGGAGTGAGCATGGTGAGCGTGGGCTGGGTGGGTGGAGAGGCTATAGGGGGTGGTGCTGCAGTCGTCGGTCGAGCTGTGGCCTGGCATCGGGGATTGTGCAATGGCTGGGATGGCTGAGGTACTGGGTTCAGGTCCGGGCGCTGCTGCGATTTTTATTGCACCCAGCCCAAACTTTTTAATTTTTACTACTTTCACTCCCCCCCCGACATGCACCACCCTGAACCTGAGAATTCTTAAGTAGGTGGGTGTGGCGGGGGGTGTGCAGCTACCCCCACAGAAAGTAGTAAAAATATGTCCTGGTGCCATTGTGCAGGTGCACCAGGGTTGTCAGAGTGCCGAAAATGTGTTTGGCACTCTGACTGAGTGATAACGGTGACCGTCTTTAGGCATTCGCCATTGTCACATAGACCCCTACCACTCAGTACCACTAACAGGCACCCCCCACTTACCCGGGTCTGATCCGCTCAGGGTCATTTCCCAGTCCATACCCTACTAGGTCTGGACACGTGATCTGGCCCCGAGTTTCTATCCCTCTATCCCTTCCCCCCTTTACTTCCATGCCTGGGTTCCTCTGCCCCCAGCCCGTGCTGCCTACCCCTACCCCTCTCCAGTTCCCACCTTTTCCTCTTTTTTCCCCCATCTCCTGTTCTTTTCTCTTATCCGTAGGTAACCTGTTGCCCCATGAGAACTCTCCTTCCAGCCCCTGAGACATATGCCCCCCTAGGCTCCCGTCCTCGTGCCGGGTCCCACTTTTATACTCTCACTTCTTGTGTAGTGCCAGCCAGCGGCAAAACTTCTCTACTTAATACAGGGCAGGAGGGTGGGGAAACATTTTCCCAGCAGAAAGAGGGAGACCAGAAAGCTGCAGGCCCTTACATAGCCCGAGGTGGCACCCCCATCCCCCTACTTTAGCCACTCCTCTTAGCCAATTGGGAGGCTCTATTATCCCCTAGTCATTTGACCCTCTCTGATGTCCCCTTCCCTCCCCTTTCCTATCCCACTCCCCACCTTTGCATTTTCTGGCAGGGGGAGATTAGACAAGCTGGCCTGCCTTTTATTGGCAAGCCTTATTGTCCCCTGATCCCCCTCCTAGAAATAAATCTCTCCACACCTGTTTACTGTTGGATGCACACAGGCAATATTTATTAAGACACGCAAATTATATTTACATTCTCAACTTCATATTTCAAACAGTATACAGTACAGTACAGTACCACCACATTAATTCAGTCTGCTTCTTTCTGGAAACCTTCTTCCGACTTGATCCTCTTGTTGCTTGTAGCACTTTGGGGGTCCGGACACAGTCTGATCCAGCCCCCCCATCATCACCAGAACCAGGTACCACCACCAGGTATTCCCACTTTATACCACCACCACTCAGTACCACTAACAGGTACTCCCACTTACCCGGGTCTGATCCGCACAGGGTCAGTTCACGGTCCATACCCCACTAGGTCCGGACACGTGATCCGGCACCGAGTTTCTATGCCCCCCCTTTACTTCCACTGGGTTCCTCTGTCCCCAGCCCATTCTGCCTACCTCCCACCCCTCTCCTGCCCCCCTTTTCCCTTTTGTTCCCTTCTCCACTGACCTATCTCCAGCTTGTGAAGGAAGATGGGGCTTCCCCCCCCGCAGGCTAGAAAAACATGGTACCCTCCACCCTTCTTAGCACCCCTCAGTCTCCAGCAGGCCTCAGTAGAGGCACAAGCCACATGACAGGCCCATCCCCTCTACCTTGTAGGTGTCCTCAAACCATACAGAATATCCCTGTGCTGGGCCCCCCCCCACTCGGCCTTGCCCCCCACCACTCAGGCTGTTGTGGCCTGCTGGTACGCATTATAGGGCACGCTACCCCATTGGTGCCCCCTATGGGGCTGGTCCTGCATGCCCATATGCCTCCAACCCCTCCTTGTGTGCGCTGGGCCAAGGTCAGGTGCCCCGATGCCTCTAATGCCATGTCCATTTCCTGCTGTGTCCGGGGCCTGACCTTGCTGCGCATGCTGCCCGGGGCTGCTGCCTCCTCTCCCGATGAGTGGAAAGCATGCCACCAGATCCCCTACGGTCTGCCCTTAGACTGGTACTGCCCTTATGGCTCACTCAGGCCTGCCCCTCCATACCCCTGTAGCCCCGGCCACCCTGTGCCCCCCTGTTCTACACGCCTCAAGATGGACTCTCCCCTGCACCCCTGCGATGGCCCTGATCACTGGCAACATTTATTAGAGGTACAATTAAATATTGACATCCCAATGCCCTTTCTACAAATGACATTTAGCCGTTTAGAGATATCGGTCCCCTATCAGGCTCTGGGCCATAGCCGCCCTCTCTACCCGACTGTGATTCATACTATTTGCCAGCAGATTAGGCCTTACAGTCTATCGAGTCTGCTCGAACCTTAGATCCTTAGTTGGGTACCGAGACCCTCCCATCCCTTGTGCTCCAGAAACCCCTATCATCCATCCCCACCCCGGGACAGGCTATCATCTGATACATCCACTTTCTGTGTCTGTCTCCTCTTGAAGCCCTCCACTGTGGATCTCTGAACCAGCTCGCCAGGCAGTGCATTCCAAGGGTCCACCACCCTCTCAGTGAAAAACCTCTTCCTCTTTTCCCCCCTCACCCTTCCACCTTCCAACTTCAAACCATGCCCTCTGGTGATACCTCCCTGCTTTAGTCTAAAGATCCCCTCCATGTTTACCCTATTTATTCCCTTGAGGTACTTGAAGACCTCAATCATGCTCTCCTCTCCTCCAATGAAAACAGGCAGAGCTCCTCAAGTCTGTCCTCATCGTCAAATCTAACCCTCGTATCATCTTAGTTGCCCTCCTCTGTACCCTCTCCAGGAGCTGTATGTCCCTCTTCAAGTGTGGTCTCCAGTACTGTACACAGTACTCAAGGTGTGGTCTAACCAGTCCATTGTACAGCAGCAGAATCACTTCCTTGCTCCTAGAGGTGATCCCCCTTATGATGCATCCCAACATTCTGTTTGCCTTGCTAGCCGCTCTCCTGCACTGCTCAGAGTTATTCATACATGCATCCACCATGACCCCTAGGTCTTTTTCCCCTATTAAGGCCTCCAGCGCCTCCCCTCCCAGGGTGTACCTGTGTTTAGGGTTTCCTGACCAAGATGCAACACCTTGCACTTAGTGATATTGAAATTTAATTTCCATGTGTGAGCCCAGCTTTCCAGGGTGTCCAGGTCCCCTTGCAGGGCCAACCTCCCCTCTTCTCGCTCAACTACTGCTCCCATCTTGGAGTCATCCGCGAAGAGACTCATTTCACACCCTATACCCTCCCTGATGTCTGATATGTATGCATTAAACAGGATTGGACCCAGGACTGAGCCTTGTGGTACCCCACTACCAACCTCTCTAGGGTTTTAGAGCTCCCCACAGACCACTACTCTCTGGGTGCGTCCAGCTAGCCAGTTTTCAATCCATCTGACCATCAAAGGGCCTACTCCTAACCCCATCAGTTTCTCCATCAGACCATTGTGGGGAACAGAGTCAAACGCCTTGCTGAAGTCCAAGAATAATACATCCACAGGCTTTTCCCTGTCCAGTTCTGATGTTACCCATTCGTAGAACTCCACAAGATTGGTTTGACATGATCTACCTGGCACAAACCCATGTTGCTGAGTATCCAGACCTCCCACCTCCTCCAAGTACACCCCCAATCGTTCCTTTAGTATACTCTCCATTAATTTTCCCACCACTGAGGTCAAACTGATGGGTCTATAGTTACCTGGTACTTCCCTCAACCCCCCTTTATGGATTGGCACCACATGTGCCTCTCGCCAATCCCTAGGTACCCTCCCTGTCTCAAGGTGACCTGTTGAAGAGCTCCGCCAGGGGTGCAGCCAGTATGTCCGCCAATTCCCATAGTACTCGCGGATGAATGCCATCCGGCCCAGGAGATTTGTCTTTCTTTAGGGCCTTGAGGGCTAACCACACCCTTTTGGCAGAGATAGCATCATCCATCCCCTCCACCTTACTGGCCTTTTTATCCTTATCCAGATGTGACACCCCTAGGGTACCTCTCCCTCCCTCTTGCTCCATTTCTGTTGCTCCCCTGATCCCACTCACTGCCACTTTTATCCCCTTCATGCCTTGCTTTGTAGATATCCCATCCCCCTCACTAGTGAACACAGAGGCAAAGTACTCGTTAAATACCTCTGCCTGGTCCCTCGCCTCTTCCACCCACCCTCCTTCTGATCTCAATCTGCTGAGATGGCCCTTAGTTTTTCTCCGCTCCCCAATGTACCGGAAGAACCCCTTTTCCCCTCCTTGTATCCCCTGTGCCAGCCGCTGCTCTTTACTGGACTTTGCTCCCCTCACCATCCGGGTGACTTTTCTAGATGCAAGATGGTACAATTCCTTATCCCTATCCCCTCTTGTTGTTTTATATTTTTTGTAGGCAGCTTTCTTTTCTCTGACTGCTACCTGTACCTCACTGGACCACCGGCATGGTTTATGTGACCTTGCTCCCTTACGTTTCAATTTAGCGCAGATCCTGACTGCCTCATGAAGTCCCGGTTTCATGACCTCCCATCTCCTTTCCACACTTGTCATTGATGTAATCCCCTTCAAGTGATCCTTGAGAATATTTCCCATGCCCTCAAAGTCTGCCCCCCTGAAGTCCACTGCCAGTGTCCTAGATCTCCCAACCCCCATGCTTATTTGAAACTAGACAGTATTGTGGTCGCTCCCAGTCAGGGGGTCCTGTACAACCAGGTCCCTTACCAGATCCCCATCTGCCAGAACCATGTCCAGGACATGCCCCTCCCTTGTGGGCTCCATCACATGCTCTGTTAAGAACACATCCTGGAAGCATTCCAGCAGCCTCTGCTCCTTGGCCACCTTAGAGGACATGGTTCCCCAATTTGTACCTGGCATATTAAGGTCCCCCATCAACACCACTCCTTCCCCTTTTGGTCCACACTGGGCAATGATGTTGTCCAGCAAGCCATCCTCTAGAACATCACTCATCATTCTTCCCACTTGTTCTCCTCCTAGTCCAGAGCTGCTTCTCAGGGTCCGGACACTGTGATATGGCCCCCCGTATACCCCCCGCCCCTTCTCCTTTCCAGGCTCGGGCAGGGTGCCACCTGCATTTGGCACCTACCCCTCCTCTCTTAACAATACGTATGGCCGGGCCTTCCTGGCCTCGCATGACACTCCAGAATGTGGTACCCCCCCATTCTTATTTTCCTTTTCCTCCATGTCCCTTGCGGCTCTGCCACCACTCCTCAATGGGGACATGCCACCATTCCGTGGTTATCCCCCAGCCCTTGCATGCCTGCTGCTGGGCCACCCCGGGGTGGCCAGGTCCTTCTGTTCTGCCCCCCATCAACAGCCATCCAGATCCATGACCCTACATCCTCCTTTCCCAAGGCACTGCACCTTGCTCCCATCTACCCTGACCCCCTGGGTCCAGGAACCCTAAGACATGTGTCCTTCCTTCCCCGTAGCCCTGTACCATGGGCCGGCCATTTTTCCTTCCATTACTCAGGGCCCGTGCCCCGCACGCCCCTCCCTTGAGTCTTCCCCCCTGACTCCCACAGTTTAAATCGCCCAAGGCTTTGCCCCTGCACAGGCTTACAGGTTTGCTCCTGTCCTTCTGCTCCACATGCCTCATGCTGGTGGGCCCCCATTTCTGGAATGCTGCCTGCTCAGGCCGCCGTGGTTTGCCAGCCCAGGGGCTCAGCATTGGCACCCTTTGCTAGACAAAACCACTGCTGGTGCTCCTTTCCCTCAGCTTCGAGGGGAGCTACCGGGCATAGGAGCTGGGCCACACCTTCCTGTACTGCCATGTCCAGCTAGTTTCCTATGGGCTCCCCCTTTATCCTCCTATTGGTCAATGCCTTCTTGACCCCCTCTGATACCCCCACGTCCGCCTGCTGTTACTCAGTTGGTCTTCCCCCACCAAATCCCTGTTCTCAGTCCAGACCATCCGCCTGGCCTACCCTCGCTCCTTTCCAAGCCTGGAAGCCCCCCATCAGACTCACTCCTTCTTTCCTGGGGGGGCTCCCCAGCTCCGCGATTCCAAGATCCCCCCACTGAGCTGGTGCAAAAGGGAATGCCAAGTGCCCATCTTAGGCATGCCCCCCCTTTTTAACCCTGGGCTGCCCTTTGTATAAACCTGTCCTTGCCTGGAGGTGGGGACCATACCATGCCTCAGGGCCTATGGAGGCCCACTGCAGCCCCGGTGGTCCACCTGCCAGTACCAATTTCCACCATCTTGTGGTCTTCCCTCAGCATGCTGTCATTGCCCATGAACCTAACGGTAGGCAGACTCACATAACCTCCCTCCCTTAACTCTGCAACCTCCCTTTCCCTTAGGTTCTGCCAGCCTGGGGTCCTAGGGTCCTCTTCCCACCCCTGCTAGCCCTTCCTTACAACTGGTAACACCCATAGAGGCTGGCCTGAGGGAGGTCTGTTAACCAAGGGCCTTAATTGATGGCATGCTGGAGCGAGCGGGGTCCATGGGATTCTAACAGCCCAGGACCCCTGGGCCCAGGACCCCTGGCCTTGCAGTTCTGAGCCCCCCAACTTCTGCACCCTTTCACATCCCTAAATCAATTTCTGAGACTGTATCACCTCCTGAAAGCCTATCCTAGCTGGATTAACTCTTTTTTCATCTGCCCTTCCCCCAGATCCCACAACACCTTGTCAGTGTGACCGAGATGTTCGGGTACCCTACAGAACACCTCTCTGTGTCCTATCCCAGTCTACTCAGACCTGGGCCATGGCTGTCCCCAAGTGAATTCCCCCACCATCGCAGGCAATCCTTGCAGACCAAATTTTTAATTTTTTTGATGCCCCCATGACAAACTTTTGCCCATAACCCCTTACCTGGGTATGGTGAGATGTTCTGGCCCCCTGACCCGTGGGGGCTGCCAGTAAGTTCCCTTCTTGCTCACCTGAGGGGGCTGCATAGCAGTTTGCATGCCTCCCCTAGTCTCCCAGCACCCCTCGCCCTGTGGGCATATCCCGTCCATATTGAATTGGAACAAATCCCCCCCCCCCAGCTACAACCAGCTGAGACCTGTTAGGCCTCCTACCCTGACCTCACCCATATGCTTCCTCTGTCCCTACAGTGTTCCCTTTGGAGACATTGACCCTGCTCGATTGAAACCACTCTACTCCCCATGTCCCTAATCCTCCAACTAACATGGGCCTTTTCACCCCCAAAATGTATCCCTTTTGACCCCCCCTTGCAGCACCCATTCAGGGTTATTGCGTCTGCGGCAGGTACCCCCATGTACAAAAACCCCGCCACCAGCTATCCGTCGTACGATCCATGAACCACCACCTTGCCTACCCTGGAGGATCCAGGTCATCCCCCCTTCCCATCTTCTGCCTGCCAGGCAGGTGCAGGCACAATGGCAGAACATTCCCCTACCCCATCTGTCCCTGCTATGCTTAGGCTCTGGTATGCATCCGATGTGGACTGATTACCATATTGGCCATCTGCCCCACTCGACCTTCATGGCTTGCCCCGCTGCTGTGCCTGCAGGGCCTTCCTGCCCCTACCCACTCCACCTGAGCAGCCTTGGGGCAGTCACAGTTAAAGGAATTTTTCACAGGGATATACCTCAGCAGTTCTGGATTGTGAGGACCCGGTTACTTGTTGTTGCCCTTCTTATTCCACTAACCTATCGTCTTACACTATTATAAAAGAAATTTATTTATTTGTTTATTTATTTTCGTTATTTATTTTTTGTTCCCACTGCACCATAGGCAAAACAGGTGTGGATTTCCTTCTTTCCGCCCTGCGCCTCTCATGAAATACATACTTCAATGGTGTATCACTATTGATTGGGTAGCCAGCCATACCTCCATGAAGGGTATTCACCTGCTCTCCTCTCCCCGATGCACCCTTATGGCACAGTGCCAGCACGTTCTGTCCATGGGTGTTACTTGAGCTACCACTAATTAGTTGGAAAACAATGCTTCTAAGCTGGGAGGGCCCAATCTATAGTGGAGGCACCTCTTGCAGCGACATACATAGGGTCCCCCACATGTCTCCTGTCCATCTGACATTCAAAGATAGCGATTACAATTACCCATAATATCTATTCCTTCGTCCCAGCTCTGTTACTGCCATGTCCTTAGTTCTTCTTGGGAATCTACCACTGAGTGTCCCCCTATACCTCTGCCTAGAAATATCTAACAGGCCCCCATAGGAACCAATAGATGCGTTAACCACACCCAAATAAAAATCTGCCTGGGGATATACTGACCCTTCGTAACAACCTTAGGCAACCCCCCCCCCCCCACAACGGTGGAGAGCAAATTTAAATTTTGGGTGGATCCAAATCGGAATCACATTCTTAGTGCCCAAAAACAAAGCTATAAATGTATCACATACTTTCCACCATGAACAATGGTAAATGCATCCTTTCCCAACAGATATAATAATTCCCTCAGCGTATTCTACCCAATACTATTAACTCTTTTACCTGTCGAAATGCAAACATTCCTAACCATTTTACTCATAACAATCTGAGGCACCGCGCCATGTCTTTTGTAGGAGAAACCAATCCCACCTTGAACATATTCCTACCAGCCATTGTCTGCACTGTTATCCTACCATCCAGCAGTGCTCCATTGTAACCGGGTTAGACCCCTTATCATAGCCAAGGATTCATTGCTGGGTGTATGTTGTGATTCCAAAAAGGAAAAATCCCATCCTGCCCCGTAGCACCATCAATCTGTTGCTCAAAAGACAATCTACATATACAATCCCTTCTTCTAGCAACAAGTCGATATCTATTTGACCCTTCCCTTCTACCTTCTCAATATGATGCAGCCCACAGTCCCTTTCTGCCCGCGATATTCCCCCACCACCTGAACATGCGATGATGACTGCCGTGTCCCTGCTTGTTTCTGTTTCGAGAACACTCTATAAGCAAAGTGCGAGGAAGGGGATGCCTATCTCTGGAACACTGCCCCCCAGCTCCATCGTGAGGCCCCAGCTTCCTCCGCCACTGTTACCTGGTAGCCCCATTGGGCCCATTTGCTTGGGCTCAGTGCTGGAAAGTCTACCATTTATTTTTTTTTCATTGCCGTACCGGAGCTCCCCCCCTCCTTTCCTACCCATCCCACATGGCTCAGATATTCTCCAGATGCCCTGGTGGTGCCCCGCATTTGTCCTTGCTCATGGATTGAGCAAACCCAAACCCCGACAGCATCGCTGCTCCCCCCCCGCTGCCCAACTTTTTCTTTGTTGCTGGCCTTTGCCTTACCAGAGGCCCACATTTCCAGGGTTCCGCCGAAACTTCCGTCCTGTCCCAGCCACCACTTGGCCTGCAGCCCACATGGTGTACCCTCACCCCAATTGCCCCTAGTGGCCACCCCATTCTCTTCTTAGGATGCTGCCTGGTGGTACCAGCCGCCAACCCCACGTGGCTTCTCCGCATTACGGACCTCTTCCACAAACTGCCACTGCCTGCGATTATTGCCTCATAATACTAATCGGCAGGACTTAACTCAATACTAACTGTGGAGTTAAACAACAATTCTTACCGGTCCTTTTAAGTGGCTATTGTCACCACAGCCCCTGAGTTAAACCCAGAAACACATATACATAATGCGGCTCAAGAATACTTCCCGGCCGCCATCCCCACATGGCTTCTCTGTGTTATGGGCCCTTTCCACAACCTGCTACTGCCTGCGAGTCCTCCAGCTCCAGCCCAGGAGACTACCACTGGATGCCACCACAACAACAACTGACTTGTGCAAGCCCCCCAACTTACTCCATAGGTCCTCAGATAACTGGCAGCCGGGCGATTTACCCCAGTTCTAGGTTTACCTGACAGCACTCTTACCCTTGTCTTCTGCAACTCAGCTGTGCCCTATAGCTACCTGCTACAACTCTTGCCACTCCTTCCCAAGATCCCTGGATCCACCCAACAAAAAAGGGGTTCTCCACTTGGCCGAAAGGCCTAGGTTCCCTGGATAGTGCCTTACCTCTCTAGCTTTCCAGCGAAGTTCTGATAAACATTTTCCCAGCAGAAAGAGGGAGACCAGAAGTCTGCAGGCCCTTATATAGCCCGAGGTGGCATCCCATCCCCCTACTTTAGCCCTTCCCCTTAGCCAATTGGGAGGATCTCTTATCCCCTAGTCATTTGACCCTCTCTGATGTCCCCTTCCCTCCCCTTTCCTATCCCCTTCCCCTCCTTTGCATTTCCTGGCAGGGGGACATTATACAAGCTGGCCTGCCTTTTATTGGCAAGCCTTATTTTCTAGGTAATAGGGCTCTTCATTTTATTGTGTCATTTATATATTGTTGCATATTTGTGTGTGCATTTTTGCACTTTCTGTACTTCTTTGTAACTGTGTTTGTTTTGCTATCGTTGTAAATAAAATACCAATGCTTTTCTAGAGAAATGCCAGGGGATCTTTAATATCCACCTAAACAACCACCAGACCAAGTAGGCAGGACCTCGATTTAAGGTCTCATCCAAAAGATTGCACATCAGGAGTGTATATGAATTTGTTGTGTTAATATCTGGTTGTCTTTCTGTTTCAAACCCTATAATTACCATCATTTTTTGCCCCTCCTCATTTTTCTTTTGTTTTTCCTTTTGTTGTTTTTGACTGTATTAAAATTGGTTCCCATTCTTCCCCGCTCTCTTTCTGCTCTAAAAAAAATCCACCTGTTGTTGATTAGCCACATTGTTGTTATTAGCTCTTGCATTACCTGCATTATTTCTTGGCATTTTACATCTTGAATGTCCTCCTTGGATGGCGTAACCCTACTTCTTGACCTTGTAGGCCTTACATCCCATAAAAAAGAAATCTTGTTTGATAATCCTATGCTGCTCTAAGTTTTCTTTCTGTCTACCTGTCTTTCTTTCTTTATGAATTTTAGATTTTTTCTTCTAAATCTAGGTTCAAAACTGCAAACTCATTTGTATATTTGAAGGGTCCAAATTTGATCATAAAATCATCAATGCTGGGCTTTGTAGATTCAAATGACCATTTCTCTTGTTCTATTATAATTTTTACCAGTTCATTTGAACAATATATGAGGGCTTGTTCCCACCACATTTAAGTCAGGAATTAAAACTTACATTGACAGCATTTTTTAGACCGTTAAACCTCTTAGTAGTCTATTGATTTTGTTACATTGTTCAAGGGTCAGCCCCACATACCAATAATCAATCTCCTGAACTGAACACTTTTCAAATGCCAAATACAGTTTTTTTTTAACTTACTAGTTGTTGTGCTTTTGACAGTTATTTCACCATACTGTAAATGTAAAAAGCAAAATCCTGCACTCACCACCCAAGGTAGAAAAGACTGCTTACAAGCTTTTAATGGTGATTCATTTTATTTTAAAAAAGTGCAATGTGCTAGTCACAGACACGTTTCAGAATGTTAAATTCCTTTATCAATGCTTTTTGCTGTCCTATTATTTCACCATCAACTGCCAGGCCTCCAAGAAAGTTTTTTCTCCCTGTATGCTCTGCTGTGTGCCTGAAGAAACTGGCTTCTTCCCCTGTTGCTTCTGACTCTCCTGAGCAACTACTGTCAATTCCGTTTATAAAAATCAATGTTTCTCATGTAGATAACACCATTTTCTGTAGGCAACACACACAAAAAACATTTGAATCCACACCAACCACCAATTTAACAGAAGAATATGTGATACATTTACTAGTTAACCACCAACTGCTTACCACATCTCTGATGCCACAGGTGCCACTGATGAAGCTACTGCTTAACCTTTACTCAAAAAACTAGAACTACAAAAAAACAGATCCACACACTGTGACTGCCACTAAAGGTACAATGATCACTCAGTTACCTTTAGCAAAAACCAATGAAAAGAAAAAAAGAGGCACACACACCATTGCTGTAGGTGAAATAAAATAACTTATTGCAGCAAACTTATAGCCAACACACCTCTACACAGCACCTTCACAGGCTTCTTCAGGGGGAGGTACTTGGATGCAAACCATATGATTTTATAGCCCCAAACAATTAGCATATATGCTCATTCAAATGAATCTTAAAAGCCATGTGGTCCAAACCAAGGTATCCCATGATATGGGCAAGTCAAATTGAGTGACTCAGTTTGAGTGACTCAGTTTGACCACCTGTGAGAATAGCGAGTGTGAAATGACAGCGAGTGGCAGTTACAGTGAGTGTGAGGGTACTAAATGGTGACAGGAAGAATAGAGCTACTTTGTTAGGGAGGTATAGGGTATGAGTATATAGGAGGATGCTTGGCCAGGCAGTTCCCAGTTGGCCATTTGGTGTTGTGGTAGGGGTCAGTGCCTCTGGTGTGTGGGAACCCAGGTTCAGTGCTAGTTAAGTGGCTGGGAATCATTTTTGTTACTGTGTTTGGGTACTTTAGGTTTTTTGCTTACCACACTTCCCAATCTACCAGAATTTGTGCTCTAGGTCCCCCACCCTCCTGCATGTGATCCCCCCATTCACAGATTGCTCTACCCTAAATAGCCCCCTCCCGATGTTTTCCCTGTACCCCTGTGTTGGGACCCTCCCAGGTGTTGACTATAATAATAATAGGGGGTGAGGGGTACATATTTTGCCCTTAAAGAATGTTGCAGACCATCGCTGTTAATGGTTTCACTGTAGTGCACATTGCCATGGTTGTTTTTGGTGATGTTGTGATCACTATTATTGCATCACTTATATCACATGGATTCCCAATCCAACACAGTAGAATATTAAGGAAAAGAGCTTATGTGTAACAGCAACCCAAGTCATGTGAAGTGGTTGAACCTATAAAATATTATCCAAAAATTGAAAACAAATCTATGGAGATCACGTGATGCAGAGTGCTGAGTAGCAGCTCCCTCAAGCAGCTCCCACTTCCCATCTCTTATTTAGCTTGTTTTGGTGTTTTAATTTACAATTTTCTCTTGTTTTTAAGATTCTACGCTGTACAATAGCTGTTGCAATCTGGTCTGGTTATCTCTCAAGCAGATGGAGGCTTATATGAAGAAAGGCCCACAGAAGCATACCCCTCCAGCAACCCCCGAGAAGGCCCCTAAGAAATCCAGGGCCTCGGATGGTTCTAGCTCAGATCTCCCAAGCCAAAATGGTGATCAGGAACCCTTAACACTGGCCAGATTTCTCGAGGAATTCAAACCCTTTCGAGAGGAAATGAAGGATATGGCAATGGACTTGAAGTTGTTATCCAGAAAGTTAGATGAACTCTCATTGTCTGTTTCCGATAACGCAGCCTGAATTGCTTCTATTGAGAAAAGAATTGGTAGTCTCGACCCTGAACTGGTTTTGATGCACCAGAAATTGTCTCATTTGGAAGCCAAGCTCGAGGACCTAGAGGGTCGGAGCCGAAGAAATAATGTAGTGGTTCTCGGTTGTGGCATTTTTCGGAAATTGGTTGAGTGGGTGGCAGGCCCGTCCCCATTTGGCTCTGGCTACATTATAGAGCGTGCCCACGGGGCTTTACAGCCTAAGCCACCCCCTGAGAAACCCCACCACCCTATCGTGTGCCAGTTCCTGAATTATCTGGAGAAGCAACATTTTCTACAAAAATGCTTGCTCTACAAGAGGTTCACTGGGAACATATAAAACTGAGAATCTCTCAAGATCTGCCCATCTCAGTCCACATGAAATGCAAGGCATTTCACCCTATTTTTTCTAAGCTAATTGCTGCAGTCCTGAATTTCAGAATGAGTTATCTGGCTAGACTACAGATTTCAACTAACGGATCCTGGAAAAGCTATGAAGACCCTGAAGAAACCCTGAGGAGCCTTAAGTCCTTGCTGCCAGATCTTTTCAAGGACTCTTGAATGGTGGTGGTGTAGTATCGAGTATCATACGCAGTCAAGAATTCGAACTTTTGTTTTTCTTTCCTTGGAGAAATCTTAAGAATGTGAAGATCTGGGCAACTGCATAGTTTGCAGTGGACTTGGGGGATCACCGCAGACCGGCCAAGCCTCTCCTTTCTTTCTGTCTCATAATGGGTCCATAGTGGTCCGATGCAAAGGACACTGGGGTTTGGGGCCTTCTTGGGTGGGGGGGTTTGCGAGCCAGGTTTTTTGGCGAATATTTTTGTTGAGGGTTGAAAGGGCCCAGTTTGGTTGTGGGCTAGTTTCTCGTTTTTTCCTTCCGGACTGTTGCTGGGATGGTCCTGGGCTTTCTCCATCTCTGCCTCCACTTGGGTTGGACCTGGGAATTGACCGCTAGAGGGCGTTCCTACCTCTGGGGACTTGCAGGGAAACTCTATTCATGAGGGATTTAGCAGGGGCACTGCTTAGCTGGGATGCAGCACTCTCAATTTGTCAGGGAGGCCCTGTTTACCGGACACTGACTGGTAGTGGGGAAAGGTAGCTTTTATACCTTCTTTTCCGGTCGAACATTTTCAGCTTTCCCATTTTAATTCTCGCTCTTAACGTGAACTGGGGCATTTCTCCCTCCAGGTGTTTGCTGAACCTGGTGCCTCCGATTTTAATCTGGGATACCACGATTGAGTGGGTAATGAGATGGCCTTATCATAGCCCCCCATGTTAATTTTTCTTATACCCATGTCTTGGTTGGACTGTGGCGAAGGCCCAGGACTATTCTCCCTTGTTGGGGGTACAACTGACAGGACTTGATCTCTGAAGGCTGTGATCTGTGTGCAACAGCGTTAAATATCAAAGTTCAGTATCGGGGGGCGGGAGTAGAGGATTAGAACCAGTACTGTGCTGAATGTTGCTTGTGACAGTTTGGGGGAGTGTGGGGAGCTGGGGCATGGATGGAGGGTGGGGGGTTAGAGGGGATGGGTGCTATCTACTTCTCAGCGGGCTAGGAAAAAGGGTGGGCTTTACTGCAGTAACCATGGGAATATATGTAAAGGGGATTTGTATCTCATGTGCTGAGTATAATTATTTCAGCCTGATATCTCTTATGGATGGTGAATGAGTTAACATTTGTGTCTTGGAATGTTAAGGGGAGCAGAAAGCAACATAAGCAATTTCAGGTTCTTAAACATTTAAGTCTGTTCAATTCACAGATAACTTTTTGGCAAGAAATCCATTTATTAGAAGGGGAAGCTTTGCAATTAAGGAAGCAACAAGTGGGATTGATTTACAGTGCCCAGGGCACCACAAATAGTTGTGGGGTCATGATCATGATTAACAGGAGTATCCCTTTCTCTCCTACACAAGTGATCAAAGATACTGAGGGTAGGTTTTTTTGGTCAGAATTACCCTCTGGTCTGTCCCAATCCTATTGGGCTGTGTTTATGGCCCCATCTGGATGACCCCAGATTTTTTGTGAGACTTTTATCTATCATTCTCCCAATGATTCCCATTAAAATTATTGTAGAGGGAGATTTCAATCAAGAACTTGATTCTCACTTAGACAGACTGGGCAGTGGCCTAGGTGGAGTTACCCCTGGGCAGAAGGCATTCAGGGACTTATTAGATCAATGTGGTCTCACGATGTCTGGCGTGTTTTACACTCTGATTCTAGGGAGTTTACCTTTAGGTCCATGGTGCATGGCTCGCAGTCCCGCATTGACTATTTACTTATTTAATAGGGGGAGAGTGGTGCAGCACCCCATACGTTGAATGGGAAGAACACCCCTCCCCCCTCAGCTAGTGGTCAAACAGGAATTCAGCATGTTTGCCGTTCATTTGCATCACCAGGTAAGAAAAAAGGTTTGTCTCCCACACGACGACAGGGAAATGCCAAACTTCACCCAACAACTAACACACCAAAATCTGGCCAATGGAAAATCTTGTACACAAATGCTCACAGCCTGGAAATAAGATCCCAGACCTGCAGGCAATAATGTCAGAGGCTAAACTGGACATAGTAGCAATTAGTGAGACATGGTTTACCAGTAACCACACTTGAGGAGACTTCAGTACCTGGCTATGTATTGTTCCAGAAGAGACCGAGGTGCAAAAGGGGGAAGGGTGGCCTGTATGTTAATAGAAAATATCAAAGCTACAGAAATTCAGAATACACATAAGGAGCCAGAAGAACTGTGGGTCACCCTGAAACAGGAAATGGGACAGCCATAAGAACTGGGGTTGTCTACAGGCCCCCAGACCAGAGGGAGGACATAGACACATTACTGTTAGAAGATATACAAAACATGACAGCTAAAGGGAGGTTCTGATAATGGAGACTTCAACATGCCGGATACAGATTGGTCAATACCAGCAGGAACATCTGCCAGAACTAGACTCATAGTGGATTCCCTGCAGGGAGGGCCTCAAACAACTGGTACAGCAACCCACAAGAGACAGGGCTATCCTAGATCTAGTACTGACTAACAAAGAAGGGATCACAGATCTCCAGGTAGAAGGTCACCTGGGGCCAGTGACCATCACATGGTATGGTTCAATTTGGCTACTACATCTAAATCATCCCATTCCAAGGCAAAAATATGGGACTTCAGAGGAGCTGACTTGATAAGATGGCCAACAGAGTTACGCTAGCCTGGCAAAAGAAACACAGGTGAGGGGTACAGGCAAAGTGGGCAAGCATTAAGGATGCAATACTTGAAGCAACATCCCATTGTGTTAGACAGAAAAGGAAGTGCAAAAGAAGAAGGAAACCACTTTGGTTCTCAAATACAGTAGCAGAAAAGGTCAGAGCCAAAAGGCTGGCCTTCAGGAAATATAAGGGAACACAGCGGGATGAAGATAGGGAGGCATACCAAACTGCCCTAAGGGAAGCAGGTAAGGCAGTAAGGCAGGCAAAGTCCCAAACTGAGGAAACACTAGCACGAACAGTAAAAGAAGGTGACAAGACTTTCTATAGATACATTAGTGAAAGGAGAAAGTCCAGAGGGGTGCTAAGTTTAATGGAGAAAAGGGAGCATGTGAGGAGGAGGACCCTGTAAAGGCATCTATCCTAAATAGATACTTTTGCTCAGTATTTACTGAAGAGAAGGTAGGCAGGGCCCACAGCTCAGCATCATGGACACAGGGGGAGGGAGGTGAGCACTACTCCTTCACAAAAAAAGGGTCCTACAAGAGCTTGCTAAGCTCAGGGTGGATAAGGCAATGGGACCTGATGGCATACATCCCAGGGTACTTAAGGAGCTAAAGAAGGAACTAGCAGAGCCATTAGCAGAATTGTTTAGTGAGTCTCTGAGCACAGGAGAGGTCCCAGAAGACTGGAGAAGGGTCTCATGTGATCCCGCCCACAAGAGTGGTAGCAGGGAGAGGCGGGGAACTACAGACCAGTCAGTCTTACCTCAGTAGTGGGCAAGATTATGGAGGCACTCCTTAAGGAAAGGATAGTGCAACACCTGGAATCCATAGGGGCACAGGATCCAAGACAGCATGGGTTTACAAAAGGAAGGACCTGTCAAACTAATCTCATAGATTTCTTTGACTGGGTAACCAGAGTGGTGGACCAAGGGGGAGCAGTTGATGTCGCCTACCTTGACTTCAGCAAAGCTTTTGACACTGTTCCACATAGAAGATTGATAAATAAGCTGGGTAGGCTCGGGGTGGGTCAGAAGTTGGTCAACTGGGTGGCAAACTGGTTGACGGGCAGAAAACAGAGAGTGGTGCTAAATGGTATACAGTCAGAAGAGATGCAAGTCACAAGTGGGGTACCTCAGGGATCAGTCCTGGGGCCAGTCCTCTTCAACATCTTCATTAGTGACCTTGCAGATGGACTAGAGGGTAAGGCTTGTCTGTTTGCAGATGACACCAAGATCTGCAACAGAGTAGATGATTCAGATGGGGTGGGCAGAATGGGAAGAGATCTGGATAAACTAGCAGAATGGTCAGAAGAGTGGCAACTGGAATTTAATGCAAAGAAGTGCAAAATCATGCACATAGGAAGAGAAACCCTGAAGCCACCTATAGGCTGGGAGGAGTTGCTAGCAGTCACAAAGGAAGAAAGAGACTTGGGCATCATCATCACTGATGACCTAAAATCATCCAAGCAGACCTCTAAAGCAGTAGGTAAGGCTAGGGGGGTGTTAGGGTGTATTAGTAGGGTATCACAAGTCGTAAGAGGAAGGTAATAATCCCTCTGTACAAGACACTGGTTAGGCCCCATCTGGAGTACTGTGTGCAGTATTGGAGGCCACACCTTTACAAGGACATTAACCAAATTGAGGCAGTCCAGAGAAGGGCAACCAAAATGGTGCAGGGACTGCATCAGAAGACATATGAGGACAGATTAACGGAGCTCAATATGTATACCCTTGAGCAAAGGAGGGAGAGAGGTGATATGATCGAGGCATTCAAACACCTTAAGGGCATAAACAAGGTGAAAGAGTCTAACATGTTTAAATATAAGAAAAATAGCAGGACAAGAGGACACAGCATGAGATTAGAGGGAGGCCGATTAAGGGGGAATGTGAGGAAATTCCTTTTCACAGAAAGGGTGGTGGATGCATGGAATGGCTTACCACAAGAAGTGGTGGCTATGAATACAGTGCAGGGTTTCAAACAGGCATGGGATAGGCATAAGGGAGCAATACAAATGACTATGAATAGATAGGCCACTGACAGAGCAAAGGCTGATAGCACATTTATAAGGTAGAAAAAGAAATGGGCAGACTGGATGGGCCTTGAGGTCCTTATCTGCCGTCAACTTCTATGTCTATGTTTCTATGTATTTCTCAGTGCCTCCTGCCAGGGGTGAAGTCCTCCTCAATTCAACCTGGCCCAATTTCTGACCACTCACTAGTGGTATGCAATTTGATATTGCTTAATTCATTTAACAGGGAAACTAGATGGAAACTCAATGATCAACTCCTTAAAGACGTTAAATATTGTAAACTTATTAGGAAAAAAATAGAATTTTTTTTTCACTAAACCCTTTAGATGGTGTAAAGCCTGATATCTTGTGAGGGGCCTTTAAAGCCTTCATGAGAGGGATACTGATTAGCATGTCGGTTAGTAGGAAAAGAGGTGGGAGGAAGACCTTAAATCCCTATTATCTCAAATCAGACTTCTGGAAACTAACCTGCCAGCTAATCCCCTAGATGAGGATATTCTGAAACTCCTGAAATTAAAGGATAAATATCTGGGTTACTTCAAGAGAGAGCAGAACTAGCTATTATTCGTACCAGAGCTAAATACACTGATCAGGGGGGAAAAAGCGGGACGTGTACTGGCACTGCGTAATAAACAACAGGAATCCATGAGATTTATCCCGCCTATCAGGTCATCAGCAGACGGTACTCTTAAGGTGTATCCTAACGAAATAGCTCAAGAATTTGCTGCTTATTATTCTAAACTGTATAGCGACATGGAGCACCTTCCATGCCCAGAAGATATACAAGGTTATCTAAGAGGTTCCCACTTGCCCCTTCTTCCTGATAGGTGCAGTGAAATGCTGGTTGTCCCTATTTCTCAGGAGGAGATTGCTAAGGTTATTAGTGAATCGCCTGCTGATAAGGTCCCTGGTCCAGATGGATTTTCTCCTTTATTTTACAAGGTCTTTCAAGACCTTCTCGTACCAATACTTGGTTGTTTATTTCAACAAATCCTATCTGGGGAGGAGACAGATCCGTATCTCTATGAGGCCCTGATTGTTCTGCTTCCCAAACCTGATAAAGACCTCGATAAGGTTCAAAGTTATAGACCCATCTCTCTTTTAAACCAGGATGTTAAGATTCTCTCTAAAATACTGGCCAACAGGTTGGCACTGGTTCTTCCTGGATTAATAGGCACAAATCAGGTTGGATTCATGAAAGGACGATCATCTTCCGATCATTTACGCACTTTGTCGCATGTCTTCTTGGCTACCAGGGATGAGGAGTTCCCTGCAGTCTTGGTCTCCTTGGATGCCGAGAAGGCATTCGACCGTGTGAACTGGAATTTCTTGTTTCACACTTTGGAGGCTTTCCACATCCCTTCTCTGATTATCTCCTGGATTGCCGCCCTTTATAAAAAACCCTCGGCAAGAATTTCCGTGAATGGGGACTTTTCCCATTCTTTCTCACTTCATTCAGGCACTAGACAGGGGTGCACCCTCTCTCCTTTATTATTTAACTTATATCTGGAACCTCTTATCCAAAATATTCTCAATAATGACTCCATACAAGGAGTGAGAATTGGGCGGCATGAAATGAAAGTCACCGCATATGCTGATGATCTGTTAATACATCTGTCCCATCCGGTATCCTCTGTTCCGGCCTTACTAAGTAAAGTGGCAAGGTTCAGTGCTCTCTCTAACTACAAATTGAATGCCAGTAAGTCCATGTTTTTTCCATTAAATCACAAAGTTTTTAAGGCTCATATTAGTCCTCTGGGGCTATACTGGACACCCAGGTCTTTCAAGTATCTGGGCATCAAACTGTCATGTAACCCTCTAGTATGGTTCAAGGAAAACCTAGATTCTTTACTGCAGGGAATTACACATGACCTAGAGAGGTGGTCCAAACTCCCTATCTCTCTGTGGGGCCGAATTAATATAATTAAAATGAATGTATTTCCTAGGATTTTTTATCCATTGTCTCTTCTTAATGCCTTTGTTCCTTTACTCTGGTTTAAAAAGGTTCATGGTATTTTTACTAAATTCATCTGGGCCGATAGGTATCCCTGCTTAGCTTACCATAAGCTGGCAGCTCCTAAATTGGAAGGAGGGTTGCGAATCCCCCATCTGGCTATATATCATTGGGCTAGTCACCTTGCAAAATGTTTGTGGTGGGTATCTCCCGGCCCAGAGGAAGCGCAACCCATTTGGCTCAAAATAGAACTGTATGCAATTAAGGCCAAAAATCTGTACCCTCTTGTGTTATTTTTCCTTAAGTTATCTCAAGTAAGTATGGCTGTAGACTGTTCCATAAGGAGGACCTCTTTAAAGGTTTACTTACAGTTATGTTCCTTTTTGCAGTATTTTCCCCATCTGGACCTGGCCCAGTCTATATGGAACTCTCCATCATTTACTATTAACAAGAATCAAATCCCCCATCTTTGGTTGCCTCAACTCGAAGAGGTGAAACTCTCGACCTTTACTGATGGTGAGGGGCATTGGTTATCAGCGGAGGAGATGGTTAGGAAATTTTGCATCCCGACTTCTTCTTTCTTCAAAGTCTTGCAATTGAGACATTTACTGGTAATCACCCTGGGGAGTACTCCTCCATCTCAGAGCATCTCCTCTCTGATACCTGAGGTATCCCCACTTTCTGGGTCTTCTGGTGTAATCTCTAAATTAAATCTGGTTTTGTTTCACAAAAAATTCGGGGTTGGGCCATCAAGATTTTGGAGTAACATTTTCCCCCATCTGCAGTTAGATTGGTATTTTCTCTGGAAGTCATGTCACAAATTTATCTCTCAGGATAGACTGCGTCTCATGCAATATCATGTATTGCACAACTTATATTATTCCCCAGTTAAACTTCATAAGTGGGGCTACTTAGACTCTAATAAGTGCAATAAATGTTTGCAAGATGAGGGCACACTTTTTCATATGCTTTGGTCTTGTCCAAGTATCTTCACATTTTGGGTTTCAATCCAAATTTCCTTACACCTCTTGTTGGACCTTCAAGAATACTTTATCCCTGAGGTATGTGTGTTGGGGGACCTGTCTTCTGTTAGAGTCAAGGTGCGTAAATTTCACATATCCATGGTCGCCTTGTCGGCTAAGAAAATAATTCTCCATCATTGGAAAGACAGGTCCTCCCCTTCTTTCCAGGAATGGGTAAGAGAAGTATTATCCAATTTGCGCACAGAAAAAGCAATAGCCACCCTACATAACAGACTGGCAGTTTATGCTAGAATCTGGGATCCCCTTCACTCACTAATCTCTCTGGTTGCAAACTAAACTTATAATAGGCTTGATGCTTTTACACAGTCTTTTGATTAAAGCTCAGCATTTATGGGCACTGAGATGGGTTACTGCAGTAATGGGAGGTGGGAGGCAGCATCTTTTTACTATGTATCAATGAGTCTCTCTCAGCTTCTTTGTATGCTGCCTTTTAAGGTGGAAAATGTGTGAATAAACTTTAAATTACAAAAAAAAAGAAAACAAATCTATAAATTACATATGAAAATTCCATGAATCTTTAAAAATAGAAAAATTACTATTACTATCTTCAATAAATAAAGATTTGCCTCTAGTAAAAGAATATCACCTATACAAACAGTACTTTTCATTTTAATAACTTATAATCAACTCCATACAAGGCTAACCCATTTTAAAACTTTTTATAAATCAGATGGAGATGGCAAAGGAGGGAGGGAGGGAAAAGAGAAGGGGGGGAGAAGAAGGGTGTGGCAGGGTCTGTGTTACTGTCCTCTGGAGACCCCCCATTTCTAAGTCTGTTGCAACAGCATACTGTTCTTTTCTCTGCCTTCCTCTACTCCTTGCTGTGTCCTTTTCTAGCTTTCTAGTTCCCCATTAGGTAGTCTGGCCACCTACCTAGTGTTCTTGCTGTCCTTATCCTTGTTTTGTTTCCTCTACTGTCTCCAAGAACAGTCCCAATCCTGTTATTTTGTTTCATTTTCAGGCTTGTAAGAATGAGGGGAAGTTGTATTGAATAAAATAATGTTGAAATTGCCTGGTATTTCTGTAAATGAAGCCTTTTGAATGTCCCCTAAGCAACCCAGTGTTAAGCACAGCCTAAACCTTGCGTTTAGGAAGCTGAATGTTTTAACAAGCAGACTGAAACTTAGAAAAGCTAGCATTTCAGTGGAGAAAGCTGAAATAAGTCTGCTTGTAGACTGCAGGCTCTTGCAAACAGCTCACATAAAAGTCATGAGTAATGTTGATAGTGATAAGAGTCCTTGCTACTTTTAAGGCCTGTGGTCGTACAGGTTTTCACACAGAAATTGCACAGCTGCAGCCTGTAGAAACCCTATAGTTAACCCTGTATTGCTATTGTATGTTGCTGTCTCCGCAAAAAGATATAGAAATGTCATTTTCAATCTAAACTGACTTGATACAGGTTAAAATGTTGAGTTTATGTTTCTTACCTGAAATCACTACTGTGGCCCTTTGTTCTCAGGACTCCACTCCTACTTAGGCCCTGTTCATTTAAGAGCCGGCCAACCAAACCCTCCTTACATTTATACAGAGTTTAAGGGGGAGAAGTTCAGAGAACATAGGAACAGTCCATGTATGTGAACCAGTTGAGTTTAAACCTCTTATTTTTACATTCCAGCCCTTCTATATGTTTATATTTTCACTGTTTAATTGTTGGAAATGTTTTGTAATGATATTTATGTGGTTTACAAGTTTTTTGTTCCCAGTTATATAAGAAGGGGAGTGGTTTTCTAGATCACATGTCCTCTTGACACTATAAAAACAGGCAAAAAGCTACCTAAAATTAGTCTAACCCAGGGGGTCAGCAGGGCACTATCCTCAGTACCTTAGCCTATTCTAAGGAAAGTTGATTGCTCGCTTATTCTTTTGGATGTCTGCATTCTGTCACGTGGAAGAAGTATTCCTCCTTGCTTTATTTTGCTTTTGTAATCGAACAGTTTGTTTGCTTTTATTTCTGTTTTTTGAATAAAACTGCTGCAGTATATTCCATCCACGCTGGTGTCAGAGTGGTATATCCCACAATACTTCCACACTGGTGTCAGAAGTGGGATATTCCAAGGCTGGAGCCAAGTGGTCATGGAATTCTGAATACCGGATCTGGTGTTCACGACCTGATGGATGGACAAAGCTACTGCCAGTACCCCAGCTGCCGGTCTACCAGAGAGTGAAAGAACTCGGAAGATGACAGAAATAACACAGGAACCGCTGTGGCCTGGGTTGCCAGATGTTCGGAGAAGAGAGACCAAGAGAGAGGAGAAAGACAAGGAGGAAGGTGTTACTGCAGCAGAGGCAGAGGAGTACCCACCTGAAGAGAAACCTCCCAAGGAAATCCAGGGCCTTTTAAGGTGGTTATGCACCCGACAGATAGACTTGGAACGACGGTGAGAAGAGGATCGAGCACAGAATGAAGCGCGTTGGACTGACACCCTGAGGGCCATTCAAGCTATTGATGCGGCCAGGCCTCCAGTCCCTAGAGAAGTAGAGGGACCCAAGGATATTAAATTGTCCAAGTTAACAGAGACTGATGATATCGAAGCCTATATAACGACGTTTGAGAGGGTTGCTGAAGCCTGCAAGTGGCCTAGAGAACAATGGGTCATCCGGTTGGCTCCATACTTATCAGGTAGAGCCCAACTTGCCTATAGCTACGTGGACAGAGCACATGTGAATGATTATGACTACTTGAAACAGGCCATACTGAAATGATACGATATAAGTATAGAAACCTATCGGCAAAGGTTTTGGATCTTTAAATACCACAATGCGAGCGCACCACAAGAAGCATATACCCGCTTACAAGACTTGTGCTACAAATGGTTGCAATCCCTAACCAAGACCATCGAGCAGGTAATGGAGGCTATTATCATGGAGCAATTCATTAAAATATTGCCACAGGACACTCAGATATGGGTGAGAGAACATCGTCCTGAAACGTCGCAGAAGGCTATTAGTCTGGCTGAGGACTACATATCAGCTAGAAGCTCTCAACCAAGAATCCATCCTGGGACTCGAGGACCCCCACCCACGGTAAGACCTTCTACACCTACTATTCCTGTGACTTCTGTAAAACCTAGGGATATGGTGAACACTAACACTGGGGGACCTAGTAGAGCTGGGACGGGCCAGAACATGGACATTATCTGCCGTATTTGCCAAGAAAAAGGACACATTGTAAGATTCTGTCCTCGTAAAAAGAAAGAATATTCCCACCTAGCCCTAGCCAACTTGGGACATTATATGATACCTGTCCGCATAGATGGTAAAGAGTTGCATGCCCTCCTAGATTCCGGTAGTAAGCAAACGCTAGTGCAAGCATCTTTAATGCCTCAGGACAGAACTGTGAATATAACCAGTGTCACTTGCATTCATGGAGACATATACACTTATCCAATACACGATGCTATTCTGGCGGTGCATGGGTGGCAGATATGTATACCAGTGGGGTTGGTCCCTAATCTTCCAGTGCCTATGGTAATTGGACACGACTACCCTGACTTTGATTCACTCCTACCTAACAATGGGGGATTGGCTGCTGTTAATACTCGAGCTCAAAGCCAACTCACACCCACTATTCCACAAATATTCCCTTTTGCAGAGGTTATTTTCTCCAATCCTGGAAAGGACTGGAAAACCAGAGGTAGAAGGAGACAGGAAAATAAGTCATGGAACTGTGAAAGGGACATTATTTCTGTTATGGACAAACAAAATGGACATGACACATTTTTGAAAGAACAAAGTACTGATGTTTCTTTGCAACCTTGCTTTTCACAGGAAGTAACTACTGATGATAAAGGGGAGTACCCCAGATATGTTCTTATCAACCACTTATTATATAGGGAGTGTAAACATCCAAAAACGGGGGCAATAATAGAACAATTGTCGATACCATCCCACTATAGGGAGCAACTGATAGCCCTGGCACACAATATACCTATGGCAGGTCATCTGGGTAGAGACAAGACCCTTAGTAGGTTATTGTACAGGTATTACTGGCCAGGGATTTATGCGCAAGTCTCTTCTTACTGTAGTAGCTGCCCTGAATGCCAGAAGGTAGCTGACATCACCAAGAAGGATAAGGTCCTCCTACAACCCCTTCCATTAATAACTACACCATTTGAACACATGGTCATGGATATAGTAGGCCCTTTGCCAAGAGGCAGTAAGGGGAATCGCTTTATTCTGGTCATCTGTGATTATGCTACCTATTACCCAGAGGCCATTCCCATGCACATTGTTACAGCCTCCCGTATAGCAGAGGAATTATTAAAGGTGTTCAGTAGGGTTGGAGTGCCTAAAGAAATTCTAACAGATAGGGGTAGTAATTTTTGATCCAAGTTATTGACCTATCTCTACCAGTCTTTGGGTATAGGAGCGTTATATATCTCCCCCTACCACCCTCAGACCGATGGACTGGTAGAGAGGTTCAATAAAACCCTGAAGAAAATGCTAATGAAGTTTGTACTGGGAGAGGGCAAGACCTGGGATGTACAGCTTCCACTGTTGATGTTTGCCTATAGGGAGGTGCTCCAGTCTTCCACGGGGGTTTTCCCCATTTGAGTTACTCTATGGGAAAAACCCTCGGGGACCCCTTGATATTATCAAGGAACGATGGGAAGGTAGGAAGGGCACAGAAGGTTTGCCCCTCCTGGAACATGTGACCCGACTAAAAGAAAAATTGAAGAAATATAGTGACCTTGCACATCATTATAATCAAGGAAAACAAGTCTCCCAAAAGCAGATGTATGATAAAGGGGTAGGACAAAAGAACTTACAGCCAGGGGATAAAGTGCTACTATTGTCACCCTCCTCAGAGAACAAATTGACTATGAAATGGCAGGGTCCCTATACCATTCAGAGACAGGTAGGACTTGTGAATTATGAAGTAGATGTCCTAGACAGAAGACAGAGGTTACAGATTTACCATGCCAACCTATTAAAAAAAATGGCATGAGAGACAACCAAACCCTGTCATGTATATATATCCTGAGCAAGACACATCAGAGTTAGATCAGGCATACCAGAGATTAGAAGGGAATGCGGGCTACAAGACCTTAAATATAAATGCAGACTTGGACCCTCTACAGAGACACACTTTAGATAGTTTATTATTGAAGTATAAAAAAGTGTTCTCTTGCCAGCCTGGGAGGGCCCTAGGAGTGGAACATCATATATACCTGAAACAAGAAGTCCCTATTAGGCAAAAGCCCTACCGTTTGCTGGAAAAAGTACGAGGGGAGGTCATTAAAGAGATAAAGAAAGTGCAAGACCTAGGGGTAATAGAGCCCTCCACTAGTGAATGGGGGTCTCCAATGGTCGTGGTGGAAAAGAAGGAGGGTGGCATAAGACTGTGTCTCAATTTCTGCTGCCTTAATGCTGTTTCCAAATTCGATGCATATCCCATGCCTCGAATTGATGACATCATTGACCATCTAGTAAAAACGAAATACATCAGTATCCTTGACCTCACAAAAGGGTACTGGCAAATACCCCTTGACCCCCTAGCTAAGGACAAGACAGCCTTTAGTATCCCACTAGGTCATTTTCAGTTTCGAACTATGCCCTTCGGGCTTCATGGGGCACCAGCTACTTTTCAAAGATTCATAGATATGATACTCAGATCCCATATGGGCTATAGTGCAGCATACTTGGATGATGTCATAGTATTCAGTCCTAGCTGGGAAGAACACATACAGCATCTAGCCCAGGTTCTAGAGGCTATATCTCAAGCAGGGGTAACTATCAACCCAACCAAGTGTGCTATAGCTATGACAGAAGTTAAATATCTAGGTTTTAGGATAGGGTATGGTCAAGTAAAGCCAGACATCGACAAAATTGATGCTTTGGCCAAAAGCCCTTGTCCATTGATGAAGCGTCAAGTAAGGTCTTTTCTAGGCCTCGCCAGCTATTATAGGTGTTTTGTGCCTAATTTTTCTTCTATAGCGAGTCCTCTGACTGACCTCACTAAAGAGAACAACCCTACCAAGGTGAAATGGACACCCGCATGTGAGGAGGCATTTTGCACCATAAAAGGGCATCTATGTGCTTTTCCTGTTCTTAGGAGTCCTGATTTTTCCTTCCCCTTTGTGGTACAAACTGATGCCTCTAATACCAGAATAGGTGCTGTGCTGTCCCAACTGGTAGAGGAAGAAGAACACCCAGTACTATAAATAAGTAGAAAGTTACATGCAAGAGAGGTTAAATATTCCACTATCAAAAAGGAATGTCTGGCCTTAAAATGGGCAATAGACGCCTTAAAATTCTATCTTTGGGGGGTAGAATTCGAGGTATAGACAGATCATAACCCCCTATGTTGGCTCCATGCCATGAAAGATAAGAATCCACGAATTATGCGATGGTATTTGGCATTACAGCAATATAAATTCACCGTCAAGCATAGACCAGGATCTGCTAATAAAAATGCTGACTATATGTCCAGATATGGAGGAGTGCTTAGTATGACTTGTTAAAAACCAAAAAAAAAACAGACCTCAGGGTGAGGAATAAGTGCAAGACTAAATACATGGTATCAATATGTTTCAGATATCAGATATATTATGTCTGGTATCTTTAAAGGGACCCCGAGGTGGAGCTTCGGAGAGCGGGTGGGCTGAAGCTCCATCTCTCTTTGGAGAGATCTGGTATCTAGAAACCCATTTTGGGTTTAGCAAATTGAGAACCCTTAACAGGCTTCCTCTAGGTGGGGAGGAGTATGTGGCAGGGTCTGTGTTACTTGTCCTCTGAGACCCAGCCCCCATTTCTAAGTCTGTTGCAACAGCATACTGTTCTTTTCTGCCTTCCCTCACCCTTGCTGTGTCCTTTTCTAGTTTTCTAGTTCCCCATTAGGTAGTCTGGCCACCTACCTAGTGTTCTTGCTGTCCTTATCCTTGTTTTGTTTCCTCTACTGTCTCCAAGAACAGTCCCAATCCTGTTATTTCATTTCATTTTCAGGCTTGTAAGAATGAGGGGAAGTTGTACTGAATAAAATAATGTTGAAATTGCCTGGTATTTCTGTAAATGAAGCCTTTTGAATGTCCCCTAAGCAACCCAGTGTTAAGCACAGCCTAAACCTTGCGTTTAGGAAGCTGAATGTTTTAATAAGCAGACTGAAACTTAGAAAAGCTAGCATTTCAGGGGAGAAAGCTGAAATAAGTCTGCTTGTAGACTGCAGGCTCTTGCAAACAGCTCACATAAAAGTCATGAGTAATGTTGATAGTGATAAGAGTCCTTACTACTTTTAAGGCCTGTGGTAGTACAGGTTTTCACACACAAATTGCACAGCTGCAGCCTGTAGAAACCCTATAGTTAACCCTGTATTGCTATTGTATGTTGCTGTCTCTGCAAAAAGATATAGAAATGTCATTTTCAATCTAAACTGACTTGATACAGGTTAAAATGTTGAGTTTATGTTTCTTACCTGAAATAACTACTGTGGCCCTTTGTTCTCAGGACTCCACTCCTACTTAGTCCCTGTTCATTTAAGAGCCGGCCGGCCAAACCCTCCTTACATTTATACAGAGTTTAAGGGGGAGGAGTTCAGAGAACATAGGAACAGTCCATGTATGTGAACCAGTTGAGTTTAAACCTCTTATTTTTACATTCCAGCCCTTCTATATGTTTATATTTTCACTGTTTAATTGTTGGAAATGTTTTGTAATGATATTTATGTGGTTTACAAGTTTTTGTTCCCAGTTATATAAGAAGGGGAGTGGTTTTCTAGATCACATCTCCTCTTGATACTATAAAAACAGGCAAAAAGCTACCTAAAATTAATCTAACCCAGGGGGTCAGCAGGGCACTATCCTCAGTACCTTAGCCTATTCTAAGGAAAGTTGATTGCTCGCTTATTCTTTTGGATGTCTGCATTCTGTTACGTGGAAGAAGTATTCCTCCTTGCTTTATTTTGTTTTTGTAATCGAACAGTTCATTTGCTTTTATTTCTGTTTTTCGAATAAAACTGCTGCAGTATATTCCATCCACGCTGGTGTCAGAGTCGTATATCCCACAATACTTCCACAAAGGGGGAAAGGGAAAAGGAAAGGGAAAAGGAAAGAGAAAGGAGTGTGAGCAGTGAAGGTTTTTATGGCTTCTGATAGGGATTTACAAAATGCCCCTAAAAGACTAATTCTGGAATTACTGAAATTTGTGCTATTGCACAATAGTTTTTTTCATTTGATGGTAAGGTATGTCTGCAAACTAGGGGGACTGCAATGGGGCCTACATTAGCTCCATCATATGCAAACATCTTTTTAGCTTGGTGGGAAAAACATTTTATTTTCACTGACTTGAACCCCCACCTTAGCCACATAGTCAAATGGTATTGTTTTATTGATTATATCATATATCTGTGAGGTGGGGGTTCTGAACTGGTGGACCAGTATTTATAGTGGATTAATTAAGATAACCTGAACATTCTCCGTACCTACAATGTGAACCCAAGAACAGAGTTTTGGATATCAGATTTGTAATTGGGGATGACAGCAAACTAAAATGTGAACCTTACAGGAAGACCCTACGTGGTAACAGTCTTTTGAGGGGGCACAGTACACACCCAAGATCTTTGGTCAGCAGCAGTACTTACAGTCAATTTCTTAGAATAAAAAGAAATTGTTCCATGTAAGAATCCTTTAAAAGGGTGTCAAGGATGCTGTCTACTAGATTTCTGGAAATAGGATAGTCAGCAAGGGCTGTACAGAAAGCAACACAGAAAGCTAAAAATGTGAACAAGGAAAACTTACTGATCCAATGGGTGGAGATCGAAATTCTGACACATCAGGAATCACATTTGTGACTGATTGTCATAGAAATGTCTATGCTATGAAAAACATTATTAGGAAAATATGGCAAATTCTAAAACAAGACAGTGAAATGGGACCAAGTTTATGTCAGATGCCTAGAGTAACATTTAAAAAGGGTGTCAACCTATCTGACCATATCGTGAATAGTTATTTTATAGTCCCAAATGCAAGCAAACATACTACAAGGAATGGCTTCTTCGTATGTCATGATTGTAATGTCTGTAACTATGCCTTGGAATGGAAAACCTTCAAAAATCCAGTCATAGGAAAAACACGACTTGAATACATACTTAAATTGTAAAACACTGTATGTAGTTTATGTGGGGTGGTGCAGTTGTGGAAAAAGTGTACATTAGGAGAACTATACATCCTCTCAAAGAAAGAATACGGGACCATGTATGTGTCATTCTTAAGAGTAACAGAAAAAGTGAATCCACAGAGTACAAACCGATCACCATCCCCCATGTAAGACTTGGAAGCAGAGTACAATACTTAAATGTTTATTTTGTGTGTTGTAACAGCAAAAAAAAACAATGCAAAGCAGTGCCATGTAGATGTATAGACCCTCTCACACTAGACCCGACTGGTTTTGTGCATTCACACTTCTTCAGGGACAGAAAAAGTGCCCAGGATAATTTATTTAAAGATTACCACAAATGCATCACTTTCTGCTTTAAATTTAGAGCAACAGATTATGGGCTTGATTTTTAAAGGATGAACCATGATGCAAGGTGACTGCACCAAAGGTGTATGATTCAAGTGGCACCTTGCATCTTGGTTTGCAGCATTCCCAATTTCTAATGCCAGCTGCCGCAAAATTGGGATGCCATGCAGGAAAGTCCCCTGTAACACTCTTGCAGCAAAAGTGCCTGTGCGCCAAGTTGCAAGGGTGTTTGTGCCACAGTGAGGCTACACCATCCCCTTACTTGGGATTCCATAAGCCCTGCTGTGGGTGCAACAAGGGGCTCATGTCTGACCTGCCAGGAAGTGGTCTGAAGGCCCTGTGCCACTGCTTTGCAGGGTGGTGAGCGAGCTATGGGACCGAGAAGGTGGGGAACAGGGGCTGCTGGGGCAGTGAAGGTGTCATAGGGCATGCGGGGGGGCACAGTGTCAGTTACAGGGAGTGGAGGATACACCTTGCAGAGGTGCCATATGTGTATCTGACTGCCAAGATGACGGGATAGGAGGTGTTGGCATGGTGAGACTATTATGACATGACCCCAGGTGGAAGCAGCCCTGGCACCTTCCCCACATGACTGTGGGTTCTGTGGAGCAGGTGCCAGGGCTGCTTCCACCGGGGGCCATGCCATAATAGTCTCACCATGTCAACCCCCCCCACTCCATCTCGTCTGCTGTTAGATACGCCATAAAGCGCCTCTGCCAGATGTCTTCCCTGCTCCCTGCAACTGCTGCTATGCTCCCATTTTTTACAGTGGTTTTTAACAATTGGTGTTGATTTTATTTTTAAAAACATTTCTTAAACTTGAACTTAGCACTTTTATATTAATGAGTACAGGTAATAGTTGATTTATTACTATTTTATTGAGGATAGTAGAATAACCCCTTTCCCTCTTCCCTTCCTTTCCTCCCTTCCTTACCTTGCTTCACTTTTTAACCTTCCCCTTCCCCCTTTTGCCGTATGCATTTGGGTTACAAGAAGTTTTAATATTCACTAGCTTTGTATGGAATTGATTAAAATTCATTAAAATGGAAATACTTTTGGTATAGGATAAAATCTTTTCCCAGATGCTAATCTTTATTTATTAAAGATATTAATAGTAATAGTTCTATTTTTAAAGATTCATGGAATTGTCATATGTGATATATTTAGTTTTCTTTTTCCAGGTTTGGGATGATGTTCTACAAGATCAACCACTTTACATGAATTGGGTTGTTGTTACACATAAGTACTTTTCCTGAATGTTCAGGTGTGTTAAATCATGTAGTTTCTAAAAGATTCACCTGACTATGCATATATGCAAATTGTTTGGGGCTATAAAATCATGTGGTTTGTGTCCAAACACTGCCTTCTGAGGAAGCCTGTGAAGGTGCTACTTCGGAGTTTATTGGCCGTGAGTTTGTTGCAATAAATTTATTTTACTTATGCACCAGCAGTAATGTGGCAATGTTTTACTTTTCATTGGTCAGACTGGAGCAGTAAATGAATCTGGGAATCTGAGACCAGAATGGCAGTAAGAGCAGAGGCAGCCACCATACAACAAACATATTGCCCCCTTTGACCACCTCCCATTCACCATCATGTTCCCATCCAGCCCTGTCTGGTCAAAGCTCAACCCCGCAACCATCCACCTTCTCAGCAGTTTTCAATGCATGCAGCCACTCATACTGTAGATCATAGGAGCAGAATGGGCACTGCTGCCAAAGACTCCATAATGGAGGCAGCACATGACAGCTCCCCTCTTGCATCCCCCATGACAGTTACCTAATGGATGTTTAAGGGAGATGCCTCAATCACAGAAACACTTTAAGGCTTTATTGGCCCAAGTGGAACTATAGACCTTTAGGAATGTTGATGGAGACCATTCTTAAAGACAGACTAGTGACCTTTCTGGAAGTAAATGATCTTCAGGATGACAGGCAACATGGATTTGTCTTGGGAAGATCCTGCCAGACCAACATGATTGACTTTTTTGATTGGATGACAAGGGCACTAGATAAAGGCCATGTGGTGGATGTCATGTATCTGGACTTTGCCAAGGCCTTCGACTCAGTGACACATGGAAGGATACTCAGTCAGCTAAGGAACCTGGGATCCAGGGAGAAACTGATAGGATGGGTTAGGGATTGGCTGCAGGATAAGCAGCAGAGGGTAATGCCTGCTCATTAATATTCATAGAGCCAGTCCTGTAAGCATAGCATGCATGGTGCTTTTACTAAAAATATTAGGAAGCTTTTCTTCGGTCCTGCCCGGGTCACCAGCCCTTGCCCTGTGCCATATGGGGACTAAGACCACTGGAGAAGCCATCCCTTGACTGCGATTGTGGTCAGTAACTGGAGCCCACTTCTGCGCATGCGAGAGCTCACCAGACAGCCATAAATTATGTGTGGGAAAATGGACAGTGGCTCTGCACGGCTAGAAAAGGCCTTAGAGGGCTCAAATTAATAAAGGGCAGTTTGGAGTCTTTCTGGGTGCATGGGAACTGGGCCAAGTGGCAGTGAAGGTTGGGTAAATACTGGGGACAACAGGAGGCAATCCAGAGAATGGCCAATAAGGTAAGCCCTCATTTGGGGGGGGGTGTTACATGAGGTCTAGCAGCCCATAATAAGACTTTCTCAAGCAGGAAATATTGAATCTAACCCTGGCTCCTCCTTTGCTGCCAGTCATACAACCTTTCCCCAGTGGTTCTCCACTATGGGTCTTAAATTTGCCCATATAAATGTGCTTGGCCTCACAGTGAACTTTGCAGAGTTGGAAGCTTGGATATCTCACTACTCCCCAGACATTCCAGGGCTAACGGAGACCGGGCTAAAGCCAAATATACCTGACTCTGTATCTGTACTAAGGGGCTATAGACTCCTCAGAGCAGACCACCCTGCACCAAAAAGAGGGGTCGGGGTTGCACTTTACTTTAAAGACAATCTCAAAGTCACAGCACTTTCTACCACATCCAATTCTGCATGTGAAACCCTCCACAGGGTTCTCATCCTTGGGAATTCAAAAAACCTAAATATTCTATGTGTTTATAACCCTCCTAAGTGTGACTTAAATGGTCTAATGGCTGTTATGAACTACCTGGTGTCACTAAGGGGTAAGAATGAACTCCTCTTGTTGGGGGACTTCAATCTTGATTGGTTGGGAAATAACTTGGTCAAGCTCAATACTGAGCTAAGGAATTTCAACCTGTCACAGCTAGTCTCCTGCCCTACATGAATTTCTCTGACAAGAAGTCACCAGTCTCTCTTAGGGCCTCAACATTGGTGCCCTATTCACTGACCTCGATTATACAGATTGTCCCCGACTGTATAAGCGACCATTCACCAGTCCTACTCTCATGGTCCAACAAATTCATTAAGACCCCCCCTAAAATCATCAACAATAGAAAACTACTGCCTGGCCACCTGTGGTTGCTAAAAAACATGCCTACGAGATCACAACTGGTCACCTATAGATGCAGCCTCAGATGTGGACAATGCACTTGACTACTTTACCCAAAGCTTCAACACAGCCTGTGATGCACATGCACTCTTCATTAAATGCAAGATTAAAGGTTTTAACAACCATTGAATTGACCTTGGTCTCTTTGAGAAAATGAAGGCCTGGGATCATCTCTGACAATGTGCTAAGCTGACCAGAAACAGGGCAGACACTCAAGCCATCAAAGCTGACCAGAAACAGGGCAGACACTCAAGCCGTCAAAGCTGCAAGAAATGCTTGCACCCATGTGATTCAAAATGAAATGGCCAACTACTACAAAAGAGCGCTAACAAACTCTTGGAAAGATGGAAATAAGTTTTGGGCCAA
Source organism: Neoceratodus forsteri (assembly GCA_016271365.2). NCBI lineage: Eukaryota > Metazoa > Chordata > Ceratodontiformes > Ceratodontidae > Neoceratodus > Neoceratodus forsteri. Next base: position 777,340,551 of record CM028131.1, read on the forward strand.
CCTAACAGAACTAACTGGAAAAAAAAACAAAAGTTCCACCCGCTATGGTCCACCTAAATGGCTACATCACCACAGATCAAGTCACCATAGCAGATGCCTTTAATGCAGCATTTACCAACCTTAGTCATGTTTTGCCCCTGACTTTCTTTGATCCCCACAAGGTACCATTAACTCAGACAAAGTCAGAAATCTGGAGGGAAATCTGCTGTTCTACTTCAAAGCTGTCTCCAAGGACATCACAAAAAAGTACCTCCTTCTAGTACTTGGAAAGTCTAGATCAAGCAGTGACTCACTCGACCTGAAACTCCTAGCATTTGCCCTCAATGAAGTCCTGACCCCCCTCACCAAAATCCTTAACAAACCTCTCATGCTGTCACAGTTCCCAAAAAAGTGGAAATCAGCAATGGTGACACCTATCCACAAAAGTGGCGATAAACCTGTTACAAGCAACTATAGACCAATCTCCATTCTTCCCTCTTTCTCAAAAGTGCTGGAGAAAAAAGCTGCTGACCGACTGATTGAATACCTTACTAAATATAACCTGCTATGTCAAGAACAACACAGATTTTGCAAGGGCCACAGCATGACCACGGCACTCCTAGAGCTTACCTCCTACATTCGCAATGCTCTGGACCAAGGGGATCTCGTTGGCACACCTTCATCGACCTAACTAAGGTGTTCGACACCATCAGCCATTCACTACTGCTTCAACAACTATCTCTAATAGTTCTATCTCTGGACACAACTCTTTGGTTTCGAAGCTACCTCAGTGACCGAACACAGCAGGTAAAAATTGGAAAATCTCTCTCAAGACCCCTCTTGGTCCAATCAGGAGTCCCACAAGGATCCATCCTGGGTCCTATGATTTTCAGCATTTTCCTAAACAGCCTCCCTTCATCTTATTCAGAAAAATTCCTACTCTATGCCGATGATGCTGTCATCTTCACCTTCCACTCTCACCCCCACCATTCTTCAGTTGCTACTACAAGAAAGCTTCACTGATGTAGAGGCATGGTTTAAATCCCACAAGCTTATTCTTAACTACAGCAAAACCAAATCAATACTGTTCCATGGTACCCACAGCAAACATAAAAACAGAGACCTCTCTATCTCAAGCAGCAAAGGGGCTACCCCTGAACAAGTACATCTATTTAAATATCTTGGGGTGATTCTTGACCCAACACTTGGATACTCTGAACATATCAACTATGTAGCAAAAACTGTGAATACTCACATAGGCCTGCTCTATAAACATAAGAACTGTCTCACAGATGAAGCCCTAAACACTGACATTCACAGTTCAGTAATCTATAATAGACTACGGGTTTGTGATCTACGGGTCTGCCACTGACACAGCTCTCCGATGCATTGCCACAGCACTAAACAAGGCATGTCATCCCCAAACATCTGCAAACCACCTTATCACACCTGTGAGATCTATGAGCATGCAAACTGGCTCCAACTATCTGGCAGAATTAAATATCAAACCTGCATCCTAGCAAAAAAGCAAACATTGGACCTACCACCCCCTGGATCACAGGCACTGCTGAGACCATATAGCAGCCCATGACAAACCAGGAATTCAAACAACCTCTCCTTCACTGTTCCCCTTTGCAGGACTACCTAAGGCCAATGATCCCTATTTTTTAGGGCCTCTTCCTGGTTCAACACCCTGCCAGCAGAAGTTACCAGCAAAGCAACCCTGGGTGCTTTTAAGCTCAGCCTGCATCAATAGCTTATCTCTTGTGCCTCCTGCAACTGCTACACCTAAATAGTTTATCCCCCCACCCCCAAACCTCACCCTTCCCTCCCTACTTCTTCCCCCTCCTCTACTCCTCCACACACCTCCTCGCTGACCCTGCCACAGACCCACCCCCACTCCCTCTCTTCTCCTCTTTACAAAAGCCTCTTGCCTCACCTCCCTTTGTGAGATGGCTACCTATACAAATCTATATTGTTTAAATTGTTATAGAAGTGATTTGCACAACTGTGATGTTTTGGTAATTGACAAAGCCTTCTGGCTACTATGTTTATTTCTCTTTTGCACAAAACCACTGCCTGTTCTAATGTTTCAAGTAACCTGACATGGAACCTTTGCAAAAGAGCCCCTGGCTCAAAGGTGTATCTGATACCCTTAATAAATAAATAAATAAATAAATAAATAAATAAATAAATAAATAAATAAATAAAAAGTTTGGATCATTAATAAGACCGAGCATGTTCTGGCTGCAGGAGCTCTTCCAGACTCAGTCAGTGACCACTCACCTGTGTTCTGTGTTTGAAGGGCGCGTGTCCCTAAGACACCACCAAAGGAAATTCTCTTTAGAGACTTCTCCAATCTCAACATTGGTGCTCTATTCACTGGCCTTGATTATACAGATTGTCCCCTCTCTGCCAGATATCGGACATTGAAAAATCATCTGATTTCTTTGTAACCACAGTATAGGCTCTTCAAGATAAACACGTCCCCCTTAAAAAACGAAGAGTAATAGGTACATTGATAAGATGGATGCACAGCAATCTTCTAGCGACCATCAAAAGGAAAGATAAATCCTGGGTCAAAGCCAGACACTCACAGCCTCCACTGGACTGGGCAGAATACAGAAGGCTGAGAAAAGAATGCAAGCAAGCCATATGAACTGCAAAAAGCACCTACTGCAGACAACTTCTTCAAGCTCAGTTAGTGACTCACAAGGTTTTTGGAACCACATTAAATCATTTATGGGCCAAGGTAAAAGAACAACTATATCTGACATGACACTGGATGGGATGAATTGAAACAACACTGGCCAAATTGCAAATGCCTTCAATTCCTACTTCTTGGACCTCAAGGAGTCAGTCACCTGCTACTAAAGATAGCTCTTATAAATAGGTCCCCCTTCCTTTTAATTTTAGGACTGTCTCCATAACTGAGGTTCTACGTCAACTAAAAACCATCCCAGCTCATGGATCTGCAGGTTCAGATGGGCTGCTTCCCAAGTTTATAAAAACTGTTGCCTCTAGACTAGCTGCTCTGGTCACCAGGCTTTTCAATCTGTCTCTAGCTACAAGGACAGTCCCAATGCTCTGGAAAATTGCTATGGTGGTACCTAATGACAAAAAGGGAGACACCATGAACATGGAGAATTATAGCCCCATCACCATCCTATCAGTTCTGAATAAGCTGCTGGAGAAGGTCATAGCTTCCCAGGTAATGGAATGCCTTCAACAAAACAACCTGCTGTCTCAGGCTCAATATGGCTTCAGGAAGGCACACAGCACATCAACTGCCCTTATCCAGTTTACTAATGATGTAAAGATGGCCATGGATACTAGGAACTATACTAGGAAGGTTTAGATGAACAGAAGACAAAAACTCATAGAGTTCATCTCCTGCACTAGCAGGTCATCTCATCCCAAGTTCAAATAATAGGTTGTCGTCTAGTTTGTTTTTGAATGTTGTGAAGGTTCTGGCTTCAGCTATGTCCCTGGGTAAATTATTCCAGAATGAAATAATCCTTTGTGTTTAAAAGTTCCTTTTCAAATCCTTTTTAGGGTAAGTTAATCTCAGCTGCAGTTTATGGCTCCTTAATGCTCTATCTCTGTTATGATATTGTAGCCCAAGGCTGTCCATTAACCTATTATCTTTAGAGATTTTGTACATTAACAGCAGGTCTCCCCTTATTCTCCTTAATTCTAAGGAGTAGAGGTCAGGCCCCGCTCCTCTTAGTGAGGCACTGACAATACAGCAAATGATCCTATTAGTCTTTTTAAAATTTCTCCAATATGCCTATCAAAGATAAGGTCATTTGAGACCAATACCCCAAGATCTTTTTCATCTACTATTGTTTTCGGACTAACACCATTTAACCAATATTCATACTGTTTGTTTCTAGTTACAAAATGCATAAAAGCAGACTTTTGCAGATTAAACTGCATACCATTTTTATTTGCCCACTCCTCAATTTTCTCTAGGTCCTTCCTGAGATTTTCATCCTTCTCACTACTTCCAACCTCACAACCTATTTTGGTGTCATCTGCAAATTTTGTACAATACCTAGTTATATGAGATGTCATATCTAATACAAATAGATTGAACAAGATTGGCCCCAAAACTGACCGTTGGGGGACCCCACTCATTACTGGGCCTTTTCCAGAAATATAACCCCAGACCCTCCTACTTTGTCGAAAGCTTTCTTAAGATCCAAATAAATGACATCAACAGGCAACTGCTAATCAATCAGTTTGCTAGCTTTCTCATAGAACACCACATTGTTAGTGAGGCATGACCTATTGGGCTTGAAACCATGTTGTGTTATGTCATTTTGATTATTATTGGTAATTTCCAGTTGTAATTTGCTCTTAATCAGAGATTTCAGAAGCTTTCCTAATATCAACATCAGGCTGATGGGCCAATAGTTGCCAATATCACCCCATCCCACTTTTTATAAATGTGCACCATGGATGCAGTTCTCCAATCCTGGGGGACATCACCAGTCTGCAGGGACTTACTAAATAGATGATAAAGTGGTCCTACCAACCATTTACTAACTTCCTTAATCAACCTATGATGAAGTCCATCAGGACCTGCAGATTTTGCTGTGTTAACTTTTTAAGCTCTAACTTAATATCCTTCCTGGATACAACTGTATGTGGATCATTGGCAGTACTGGTTTGAGCCCCAGTTATGCTAGAGTTACTGTACAATGGACATAGATTGAAGTGAAATAATCATTAAATAAGGAGGCCTGTACTGTCAGATCTGTAATGGCTTCACCTTCACTTATTAGTGGGCCAATGGTCCTATTAGCTGCCCTATTATTAATATAGGCAAAAAAGGATTAACCATTATCCTTAATATGGGCTAATTTACACTTGACTTTTGTTTTTTCATCCCTTATTGCCTTTTTGCATTTCTTTAACAATTTTTTGTATTTATTTAAGTTGTAGTCGTTATCCCTTTTAAGCGCTCTATAGGCATTTAATTTAATTTCACTTTATTTTTTGTCCTTGTAAGTCTGATGAGCATAACTGTCCATTTTCACAGATGACAAGCATTACATAAATATACAATACAATAAGAAATACAATACAGACATTACAAAACAAATACAATATTAAATCAACATGTGCATTCCTGGGAAAGTTGTAAGTGCTTTTTCAGTCTGGTTTTAAAAGACAGTAATGAATTAAAATTCAACACATCCTGGGGGAAGAATTAACAGAATATGGATCCCTGTATAATAAAGAACTGTGGCCTAAGGCTTTCTTGAATAGTGGTACGTGAAATGTAAACAAAGACTGAGTTCTGGTACCTTTATAATTTAGATATCTGGGAAAAATGAATTTATTGATATGGGCAAAAGACCAGCTTTGATTTTAAACAAAAAAACACTCATTTTAAAGTGTATCCTATTGATGAGGGAGAGACAATTAGAACATTTTAAAAGAAGACAATGGTGGGTTCTTACACATGTGCACAAATCATGAATCTCAACTTGGAGTTATAAGTAACACTCAGTCTATCCAGAGATCTTTGGTTCATGGCTGAATAAACAGTAGCTTCCTTGATTCATCTATTAAAAATGTTTTGTTTATTTATAAGGCATCTGACCCAGCTAGTATACCATTGTGGTACTTTGCCATTTTTGTTGTATAATATTCAATTCAGTACATATCTATCCTCTAATTCCAATAATTTATTTTTATTAAGTAACCAGCTCTCCTCAGTTGTCAAGTGATTCATATCCAATTTCCAATCTTCTATTTCCTCCCTTATCTTATTAAAGTCACCTAGAGAGTAATTTTTTGCTGTGGTTATCCCCTGGACCATTGTTTATTTGTTAGACTTTCTAAAACAGACCATGTTGTGATCACATACAAAAAGGGGCTCCAGGATGCTTAGATTTTCGATACTATCAGGATTATTGGTTAATACCAAATCTAGGATGGTATTGTATCTTGTGGGGGTGTGAACCAATAGTTGTAGCCCATTTTCCATACACATATCTAATAATGCCTGTTCCTCTTTATTCTTATCACGGCCACTTAGCCAGTAGACATTGGGTACATTAAAATCTCCAAGAAGGAGTACCGCATGGTCCGACAACTGCACGCCGATGTTATTAAGTAATCCAATACATTCCTCAGGTCTAAATCTGGGGCCCTATAACATGCACCAAATTTGACTTTCCTCAGGTTATCTTGGAGGATTTTCACCCACATTATCTCACTATTTGTATCCTTTTTAGTGATGTTCCTAGATTGCATATTGTCCTTAACATATAGGGCAACTCCCCGCCTTGTTTTCCAACCCTATCTTTACAGAATACCTTATAACCCTGCATGTCTCTGTTCTACTCATTAATATCTGACAACCAGGTTTCTGTGATAGCTGTAATATCAACATTTTTCTCCTGAAGGCTCAGCTGTAGTTCAGATTTTTTAATATCATTGAGGCTTCTGGCATTTAGTAGCAGTATCACAGCCCCCTAACTCTGGGTTATCCTTTTCTTGTTATTGTGTATCATACAATTAGCATTGTTGCTAGTATTTGTACTACCTGATTGTCCCAAGTGAGCTAGTTTTTTGGAAAGTAGGTTGCGTCATTAATAGCATTATAGAACATGTTGCCCAGAAGCCTAGAGCCCTTTTGATTTAAATGGAGACCATCATAGCTAAAAAGGTCACGTCTATCGGCTCATGGGACTGGCAAGAATTCTGATAGTATTACTCTAGCACCTAGATCTTTTGCCATCCTACATATATTTGCCATGTCCTTTAATGTGTTATCCAAATTAGGCATACTAAGATCATTAGTACCAGTATATAATGAAATAGTCTTAGACTCATCCACCTTCTGAAGCATATTTGGTAACATCCCAGCTATGTCATTGATTCTGGCCCCACTATAAGTGCAACTAGTAATATTCTCTTTGTTTCCCTTGCAGCAACCCTATCCATATATCTTATCATGGAATCACCTAAGATGAAAATTTGCTCATGTTGGTGTTGTGGTACTTGCCCCTCCTCCAGAACCTCCATATTTCGGTCCTGTGGACTAGAGTCCAGTTCCACTGCTCCTATTATCTGAACGTTCCTATTGGATCCTGTACCATGATCCCCCAATTCAATCCAACTTCCAACCCCTCCGCCCCAAGGTGTGGCAGTTTGTATTGAGGTACACTCCTCCTCAGTGGTAGTTTACTTACTAGCATTGGCCTTCTTAGCCGAGACTGATAATGCAGGCTTACAATTTTCAGTATGGTTGATCTGTTCATCCCTAGCCAAGTCCAGGATTTCTTGTGTCTGTGTTTCTATGGAATAAATAAGGTTCAACAGTGGGGTATATCTATTTTCTGTTATTAATGTGTTTCCCATGCATCTTCTTCCCTTTTTTTTTTTTTGAAATTTCTTTTTATGCCCTCCTGAACGCCCTTGTCGCTCCACTCCTTCGGGCTTGCTCAATGCCCATCAGTCTCCCATTGAGTCTGCCACTAGAGTGCATCTCCAGTATCTCCTACCTGCCTCCTTACTCCCTCAGAGCACCTTGCACAGCGGGGTCTGCCCATGTTTTTGCAGACTGGGTGGTTGGAGTGGCCGTCATCCGGAGCGATGAGGGTTGTTTTCCGGTTTTCTGTCCTCGCCTCCCACCCGCTGAGGACGCCGGCTTGGGCAGAATGTGCTTACGCACACCTGCCAAGTGCCAATGGCGTCCTCCCTTCCCCGACTCCCAACCCAAGGGAGCTGCCATTGCCCCGAGAGTCGGTGCTTCCACCAGCTCTCCCGGGCGTTGGGTGTATTAACACCCCTGGTACCCTCCCGAAGGAGGAGAGCATCCGTTGGGACACTGATCCTCCTTCCCCTGCCGACTCTTCGACAACCCGAGTCCGCTCCCAAACCTGGGTCACCAGCGTGGCGCGAGGTGTGGCGTCCCGCGCCTCAACCCTCAGTGCCACCGGGCCGGCCCTTCTTCCCTTTTTTGTTTTATTTCTGTGATTAACCAAACACCACTCTTCACTTTTTCTTCGGATTCACTTTCCTCAATTCTTGACCTTTTGACACTTGAACCTGCTCAATTTATTGTGTTGTTAATAGCTTCTAATTCAGTAGCTTTTAATTTTTGTTTAGGAGATCAATTTCTCCTTCACAGAAGTTTAACTTATCCTGCAGCGCTATAAGATTTAAACATTTCTGGCAGACAAAAATATCTGGGAATAGTGTTTCTTGCTGTAAGCTAAGCATATGACATTTCTGGCACTGTATCCCTATTTCTCTGGTAGATAGAGTAAATACCTTTGGTTCCATGATACCAAGGGGAGATGTACTTAACCTTGTTTCAAACTGCCAAATCTCATGGCCTGTTGCTCTGTCTGATCCAGCTGACACAGTCGATATGCGTAGAGATGCCCATGTCTCTGTGTGCATCTCCGCGTGTGGCACTGTGCGCTCACCATGCTGGATCATGGCGCTGCCAGATATAGGAGAGGACCAGGAGTGGTGTCACTGAATTTCTGTTATGTTGCTGCACTCCTAACCCCAACTTTTAATTCAATTTGGGGATTCCCTGTCTACCAATATCCGCCACCTCATGCGGTGAACTTCTAGTGAGTTAGGAGATGGAGGTTACAGTTAAAATATTTAATAAAATGGCTCACTCCAGTAAGCCCATACTGTGAAAGCACTCTCTAGCAACCAGCCAGTGTAGCAGTATTCACACTACAAGCACACATGGATGCCCAGAAATGAAGGAAGGAATCAGCCAGCAAAAGGCACACCAACATCCAGACCCTATCACCAGAGTGTCCTGTGCTGCTGACAAACACCTATCCCTCTGGGGCACCACTAAATATAGAAGAGGACCGGAAGTGGAGTTACTGAACTTCTGGTTGCTGCTCCTAATCCCAACCATTACTTCAGTTTGGGGATTCCCTGCCAAACAATACCCGCCACCTCATGCAGTGGACTTCTAATGAGTGCAGAGATGGAAGTCCCAGTTAAAATATTTTAAAAACGGCTCACTCCGATAAGCCTGTAGTGTGAAAGCACTCTCTATATACTGTTGCCTAGCAACCAGCCAGTGCAGCAGTAGTCACTCTATAAGCACACACTGACACCCAGAAATGAAGGAATCGACCAGCAAAAGGCACAGCCACATCCAGACACTCTCACCAGAGTGTCCTGTGCTGCTGACAAACACCTATCCCTCTGGGACACCGCCAGATATAGGAGATGACTGGAAGTGGTGTTACTGAACTTCTGGTTCCTCACTGCACTCCTAACTCCTTTACTTCAATTTGGGTATTTCCTGGCTACCAACACCCACCACCTCATGTGGTGGACTTCTAGTGAGTGTGGAGATGGAAGTCCCAGTTAAAATATTTTAAAAAAATGGCTCACTCTGGTACACCTGTACTGTGAAAGCATTCTCTGTATACTGTTGCATGGCAACCAGTTGGTGCAGCCGTATTCACTCTATAAGCACACACGAATGACCTGAAATGAAATAAGCAGCCAGCAAAAGGCACACCATTGTCCAGACACTCTTACCAGAGTGTTCTGTGCTGCTGACAAATGCCTATCCCTCTTGGAGCACCGCCAGATATAGGAGAGGACTGGAAATGATGTTACTGAACTTCTGGATCCTTGCTGCACTCTTAACCCCAAACTTTACTTCAATTTCAGTATTCCCTGGATACCATTGCCCGCCACATCATGCGATGGACTTCTAGTGAGTGAGGAAAGGGAAGGACCAGTTAAAATATTTAACAAAATGTCTCACTCTGGTAAGCCCATACTGTGAAAGCACTCTCAGTATACTGTTGCCCTAGTAACAAGCTGGTGCAGCAGTATTCACTTCATAAGCACAGACAGATGCCCAGAAATGAAAGAGTCAGCAGCAAAAGGCACACCATCATCCAAGGACTCTCACCAGAGTATCCTGTGTTGCTGAGAAATGATAAGGATAATGGCATGTTAACAGGGCAGTTTTTATACACCTCACAAAGGCGTTCGACCTTGTGGATCACAATCTGCTGTTAGAAAACTCACTTCTATGGGCTTTTCACCTACGACTACCTCCTGGTTTGCAAGTTACCTGTCTGGATGACAACAACTTGTTCAAATTGATAAAATCAAATGGGAGTTCTCCCTCACTGGTGTTGGTGTCCCTCAGGGATCCATATTAGGTCCCTTAATTTTCTCCCTATTCATCAACAAGTTGCCCACTCTAGCAGACCCGTGCTCAGTATAACTCTATGCAGATGTCATGGTGCTGTATAAAAGTGCCATGGACTTACCAATCATAAATTCAAACCTGACTATGGCTTTTGATAGCACACAGTCTTGGCTTAGGCAAAACAAACTACTGTTGAACTCTAAGAAGACGGTCATTATGTTATTCATCTCTGCGCCTAGACTCAAAGCCTGTTCCTCCACTCTTATATCCCTGGTCCACACTGTACACCACTCAATGTCGTAGAATCCTTTAAGTACCTTGGAATTATCCTGGACCCTTCTCTGGAGAACTTCAGCCTTCATCTATCCATTATCTGCAAATCAGTAAATACAAAGCTGGGACTACTTATAAAACTAGACATACCCTCACTACAGCTCCTAGACTAGCTATTGCACAGGGTGTTCTGTGGCCGAGTCTTACATATGGTCTTATTACCTACCTGGAAGCCAGCAAGAGAGTCCTAAACAAAAGGAACATGTGTTATAACAGTATTTTCCACTTTGGCCTGTCTGCGCCCTGGCGCACCCAGCACTGTGTTCTTTATTCTAGTCTAGGATGGCTGTCCCCATCTTCCTATTGAACCTACGCTGTAGACTGTACAGTTGATAGCATAATAATATCTGGCACACCACCTAGACTAGCCAAAATGTCAAGACGCACCTCACGGGCATACTTGTTAAGGTCTGCTGACAGGCAGATCCTTCATGTCCCTAAATGTATGACAAATGTGGGTGGGCTGGTGTTCTCTGCATTTTTCCTGAACTATGGAACTCCATCCCTGTAGCCTTAAGTCTTGCCCAGTCTCACTAGGTCTTTAAGAATGCCCTATGTAAACACCTCATGAATGCTGACTTATGCTCTTGCAACATGACCCAGCATAATATTATTTAACTAGGCTGGTGTACTGACTGTAGAGCAACACCCTGATCTCAAAGACCAGCACAGCGACAGATTTCACTTGAAATCATCGGGTCACTGTGCTGGTCCCTGCAGACACCGTTGGTGCATCTTCCGGTGTTGGGCCCCCATCCTGAGACAACTCCAACTCTGAGTTGTATATATAGAGACTGGGAAGTGTGGGGGGTTGGGGGGTGCAGCCCCATGATGAAAACATGCCGACATCCCTGACAGAACAATGCTGACACTCGGCATTGTGTCTGTCACTGTGAGAGATGTCAGCATCCGCAATGTCCCAGCGCTAAAGGTAAACCAATTAGGCCTTACCTTTCTGTCAACAAGTTTACTTGCACTTCACCTACCTTGTCTCTGACCTGCTTTTTATGGTGCTGTGTTCAAGGATAACTATCTTTTGACCTGACCACTGTCAGTGCCTTGTTTGTTGTATCTCCAGCTATGCTTTGTTATGTTGTACTGCCTGTTATTTTATGCTTACATGGTCTGTAGCTCCTAATTGTGTTGCACCACCTGCCATGCTTTGTAGTGTTGTATCACATGTTAGTGTGTCACCTATGCTGTCTGTAACTCTCCAGGTTCATGCCTGAAAATAGACAATGCTTTTGTCTAGTGCACCTACCTGGTTAACAAAGCCAAATAATTAAATAAATAAACTGCATACTCCCACTGCTTCTGACTGCAGCATATCCCAGTACTAGAATCCTCCTCTTGCTATAGTCAGTACTGTTTGAAATATTGGGGTAGTGGGAAATCAGGAACAACAAGGTAAAAATCAACTACAGCTTTTCAAAGTAAGTAAAACTTTTATTTATGCACATAAGGAGCAAACCTGAGGCAGCCTCAAACTTAGGTATGTGACTTTAGAAAGTGAATGGTCCCCTTTAAGCACCACTTAATTTTATTATAAACCAAATAATCTTTTTACCAGTCAGGGCAACTTATTTATCATCACTCAAGCACATTTATTTTACTAAGAATGTCTCTGCTGCTTGCATTCCAAACTATAAAAAAATTTAATTTTGGTTGGAATGCTTAATTTTTCTCATCAGGGTATGTCTCTTTATAGAAAATGTATTTTTTTTTGTTACTCAAAGTTCAATTTAAAAACATTTAGGATGACTTACAGTATGTTTATGTACACATTTGTGTTGTCTTTTTGGTACAATAATGTCCTCTTGCAAGTATGTCCTGGTGTCAGAAGTTTTTGGATTTCCTTCATTCAGCTATTCTCTCATCAAAAGAATTCAAGAGATGACATTTATAACCATAAGAGGTGCAATGACCATCAATATAAATATATTAAACAAACAACAAAACTGAAGTACTATAGCTTTAAGTCATGTAATACATAATAATCTTGTCAATGCACATGTATAACAGAGATCATTGGATGTGCAAGGGAAATGAACTAACTCTGGAATTTTAATTTGCAATCGATGGTCTAAATAAACTCCCTTCTTCCTAGGAGCAATCACAAATTCTGCAGGTATAGTAACCACAGAATGCATGCAAAACATTAACACATCTACTCCTTGACTCCACTGAATACCCAAACCACAACTTTAAATCTAAATCACCCAGAAAGCTTCATCTCCCCAGGTTATAGCCAGTGCTTTCAACAGTTCTTTACTTCAATTGGAAAGCCACTTTCCTTAAGATTTTACAAATCTTAAAGTATCAGCACTCAGGCACAGCACAGCTAACATGTTCAAATATTCAATTTCCCTCCTGACACACCTGACCTTCTTTTTCAGAAGATGATTCGTCTTTCACTGAAGAGAAATATCTGCATGAGCTCAGCTGAAATTGCTAGAATCCCTAGGCTTCACTTCTGGGGAAGATGTCCCTCTCCTTGTGCAATCCATTAGCAATCTGTTTAAAGGATACTGAAAATTAAGAAAATATGTGCTATTTATTTATTTATTGAAAATTGGTAACTGGGAAATTGAGCCAAGGCTCATTTCCAGGTACGATCAGGGGGAGGGGTACAGTGGAAAAATGTAGTCAAAATTAACAAAAAAGTGTGTGCTGGCAAAATGAACTGTCAAAAGTCAAATGAAACAGGAGGCAGGTACAGATACAATGGATAGTAAAATAGAGCAATCCAAATGAGTAATTCATGGCAATACAGCTTTAACAGTGGGAGAATAGCAGACAATGTGAACAGTGAAGTTATACTGTCATTAAAAACAATAAAATATACAATTTTGGTGCACTCAGAGAAGAGTGTTAAAGGGTATTTAGCACTTATCTGAACCAGGGAAGGCTTTCCTGGCACAAGTATAAATTAGGTGATGGTGCATAGAGGTCACAAAGTACCAAATAGAAGGGTGAGGGCATGGGACAGACTAGCAAGGGTAAGAGCAAGAGGGAGCGAAGAGGTATTTGGGCTGATGCTTCAGTGAATGAAAGGAGGCAAAAAGACAAAGTACTGTATGCAGGAGAGGTTGTTCTAGATGAAAGGAAGATGGGAAGAGAAAGCAAGTTAACCAGCTACAGATTTGGAGTAGGAAATGCAGAAGTCCCTAATTTGCTTCAGAGATGTAGTGTAGGTTATAGTACTGCTGAAAAGATATTTATTTTTCAAATAAAACATGTCACTTAATAAACTTCCCTGTTGTCAAAATAATAATCTGTCCTGATGAAATGCTGTACTGGTTGGATGAATAAAGTTAAAGTTACTGCAACCTAATGGTATAGAACACCAGATTTAATTTGTGGCAAATAGTTGCCTACAAGATTCTGATTTCCCATGGGTGACCTTTGTTACTGTCACAAATGGTGTGTCAACAACAGGTCCAGCATCCAATTCGCACTATTTTGTTACAGATAGCAACCCATGTTCTCCCAGCTTTGTGTGCTGAACTCATACTTGCCCCTTTGTTGAGCTGGCACACTCCTGACACTGGATCTGTAAGCATAATTACCAATTTCCCACAAATAGACCAAAGCGTACTGTTTAAACCTCAGGTGGAGCATGGAATGATTAAGTGATAAGGCATGAAACTGTGTTTGTTATTGTGTAATAACACCACAGCTTGGGTGGTTGAAGTGCAAGGCCATGGGCTGAGTCCATTCAACACCCAAGAAGTGATGTTATTACATAATAACACAAATCCTTTGCAGTTCATATTGTAGCATGTGTACATAAGATATAGGTATTGTTTTTTGTACTGAGACAGCTTTTATGCTGTAAACGCATAATCTCTGGCTGTGGCTTTAGTCTATAATACAAGGAGCATTTTGTAGCTCTGGCTAGGTTGGGAGATTGCCCTTCCGGTATTTATCTTCCTAAGCTGTGCTTGTTGTTGCATATTTTACAAAACTGCTATAAATAATAAATCATAAAAAAAAACAAAAACAAAACAATAACACACATCCCTGGAGTGTCATAGTGCTATTATACAATGGCTCATTGGTATTAATAAAAATAAAAAGATTAAAAAATACTTATCAAAATAGTTTTTTTTTACTTAATGTTTGAATGGGTAGGTATACTTCAAGAAAAACATGTTGCTGTAATGGTGTAGTGTAGTAGGTGGTGTTGTTTTATTCCGTGGAATGTTATTGTCCTTGTCCTCCTCCTCCTCCTCCTTCTCATCCAGTTACGTGTGCCAGTTTTGTTTGCAAGAAGCATTTTATTCATCCAGTCCTGCTGCCTGCCCTTGGACTGGGCATTTGAAAGTTATTTAAAAAATGTTTGGGGGGGATGGGGGTTGAACTGGAGCCCAGTTGAAGAGTGGGGATTGCTACTTCCAGTTTCACACGCGACTGTTAGTACATTTGTGTTTGTTTCTAAGTCTGGATTTGTTTCTGGGTCTGGGGTTGTTTCTGAGTCTTGGTTTCTTAATTTAGTGTGCTTATTTTCCTGGCCATAAGTAGTGTGGCCATTCATTTTTCAAGTTGAGTAGCATGATCAGTGAGTGCAGTTCTTTTGAAAATGCTTGCTCTGCTGTAATTATGGTGGCTAATAGGGGACTGAAAGGGTGTTTCAAGGGATGGATTTGTTTTTAAATTTAAGATTGTTGTTTTTTGGGGAATTACATGGGGGCCAGATGAAGGAAATGGGACAAGAGGAGGTGAAAGTGAAAGGCAGATACTGACTGTCACATCTGTGAGTAAAGCCAGTTTCAGGGTGGATTGAATAGGGAGTGATTTTTACAGTGGATATGTGGTTATATCTGTGCCTGCCCTAGATCCATTGATGTTATTGTCAGATAACTTCAATGGTTCTAGGGCACGGTAATGAACCAGATTTCAAGGAATATTGTTGTCATTGTATAATTTTGATCATTGCACCACAACACTCCCATTGAGAGGAAGGACACATTAGCCCTAAGAGCATTTTTTTTCCCAGTATGTCACATACTCCAGCTATCCACAAATACCCCATTTCACAATGCATAATCAGTTACTTATATCTTAACAAATATTTTATTTTTTATTTTTGTGCAATCACCCTTCAGTCGGCACAGCAACCACCCTGCATCACTGCCATGAACGGTGTGGACATGACCAAGGAAACTCCCATGTCTAGAGGTATATGGTGAAACTCTTTGCTGGGAGCTACTTGCACTCGACAGTACCCATTTTCTTGACTGCCTGATGGAGCTGAACAAAACAGGCTAAACCACTGGCATTCGAGCACATAATTTTACTGGAGGTCTCATGTCAAAGCTCATTTGTACAATTAGTAGTCACAGGCTCAAGGAACCTAATTCATTGGCTCATACAAAGTTCATTACAGTAACACAATTTTCAAGAGTGTCCATTGCAACCCTTGTCTAAAGCAACATGGTGTATTAACTACATATCAGCTGCCTGCTGTGGCCCTTTCCATCCCTTCTTGCTTCCAGTAGTTCTCCCTCAGAGAATGATCTCTAATAGTCTCTATCGTTTTGGTGTTAGTATGCAGGGTTATTATGGGCAGACTACAAATACTCTGTGGGTAACACAGGGCTGGAGTTTCCTTATCCCCTTCTTCTCTAGATCCTGGTTTCTCTGCCCCTGTATCTGTTGGCACTAGCTGCACACGTGGGTCTTTGCTTATTACAGAATATGACTCATGGACAAAGTATCCAATGTTATCAGAGTGAACTAATGTCTTACATTGGTGCACAGCCTTGTCACCCTGGTATCACCCCCACCAGGTCCTCAGAGTATATCCAAGCACACCTTATGACCCACCCAACAGGGATGGCTTTCCTGCGGTTAGGCCATGGGTGTCTCACCATGTTTTGGGGACTCCCTCTTCCTACACACTCCATGAAGATGAGTCTCCTACCCGACTCCTGCTGTCTCAAGGCAGTACACATCACCCCTCCACTTGTATGCCAATTGATAACTTCTGGGGAACCTACCTCAGGCCCAAATGCCATTGGGTTATGTCCCTTGTAGTTATATTACCTGGAGTTCCCACACACTGCTGTATGTCCCCCTAAACTATGAGCAATCTCCAAGATCCTCATCCACAAGTCCCAATAGCATAGGATACATCTTGGGAGTTGTAGTCCCTCCCTCGTTGCTTTTAGGGTCTCACTCAATGGCTTACGGACACCCTCACCTCAGTGAGATGTCCAAGATTTCATGTCACTCTTGTAGTTCCAAGACTAACTGGCACCCATGCTTCCTGGCAGGAGCATACCTCAGGGGTCTCCTGTGCCAATGGCTTGAGTCTTGAAGTCAGCCATTTTGTGAACATGGCATGTGCTCTCCTCCACTGAGTGTGCAGGAGCACCTCTGACACCCTGATGCCAGGGTCAATTGAAGCACTGATGTTCCCTGCCAGTTAAATGGCACTTCCTGCTACCCAACAACTTCGCACCTAAAGGTCTCCAACTTTGATGGCACTATAATTCTCTACTACTTGAAGCTTCTCCCACACCAGCTTTATCAGTAAAGAATAGTGTCAGGGCACCCCCCACTGGCCACATATGATAACACCCACCTCCCCTTATTGTAAGGAGAGGACTGTTACTCTCTCAATGAGAAATTTAATTTCTATCTGTGGAAATGCCAGGAATAGACAGATGATAATGAGTACCAAGACTGCCACACAAAGGGGTTAGCTACTCAACCCACCATCCATCCATCCATCCAACCGTCCATCCATTCAGGCATCCAGCATGGGGGTCTGAGCATTGCTTCTCCCTGGGACAAAAATACCAAACCAAAATAAAAACTAACTTAACAACTTACTATCTTACCCTGTGAGGGGACAATCCCCCACCAGTAGCCCACCCCCACTGGCCATGGCACCACTCAGAAGATGTAGTCTGCTCTTTTGGCACCTAACTGCCAGGAGAACTGGGTCCAACTGACCTTTCCCTGGAAATCTGGGCCTTCCTGATGGACCACCCTGAGTAATGCCAGTGTGTTTAACTTGTCTGGGCCTCCCTTACATTTTTGTGGCAGGAGAACATAGTCCAGCCTCCCACAGGTTCCTACCCTTCCTGCTTATCCCCAGGGGTCCTGCATCCTCTCACCCTCCCCCCTCAAGGTTGCTATTTGTGTAAGGACGCCCTTCCTTCCCAGCCCAGGGGCCCTCACCAATGGTTTACAGCCACCACTTATCACCATAAAGAAGGAGAGAGACAGTCAGGTACTTGATAAATATTTATCATTATTGTACATATTTATTGTAGGCATCCACTTATGTACACACAAATTCACTTTTCAAAGACTGTTTGGCATGCAATCAGCCTGTACATTATTATTAAAAATCCAGAAAGGGTGGTTCCCAACTCAAAGTCATAGGGGGAGTCATTCTACTTAAGGCCTATTATATTGGCATAAGCTGTGTTACTTTTCACTAACACTTCCTCACTGGTGGAAGAATTCTCCACTACTTCACTTGACCTATAAAGAGAGAAACAACATGCAAACATTTTTGTTACTATACAGTAGCTCAGTATTCATGGGTATCTTTGCTCCATGACCTACTAGCATGGAAAAGCTCATCATTTGTGTTAACAGCAACATTGTCCCACAAATAAAATGTCCATTAAGAGTCCTTTATACACATCACAAGATGCTAATGTGGCAAACAAATCCTGAGCACAACCCATCAGTGGATAGGTCAGTCAGAACCCGAGGCTAAATGTCTCTAGTCAAGTTTAGTTTTTATGGCCACTTGTGTTCTGGGCCATGATACTGCCTCATGTGAAGCTTGATATCAAACTTGTCTCCCTGCCTATATTCAGTTTGTTTCTGTGTGGTCTGGCCTTCTCAGGTGCGGTGTATTATGCTGGACATTTTCTCACTGAACCCATGTTCCATTAATCAGTTATAAACTGCAGCTTCTTCTTATAACGGGCTTTGATGTTGAAGTGTTCATATCAGACACACTCCACTGTAGCTTCTCAGAGGCATCCTTTACAATGAATCTCTACAGTGCACAAGAGTCACACAGGAGGTAATGTAAACAAAATCCCAGCAGCCAGGCACACTTTGGGCAATCTTCCAATCCACCTGGCACAGCTTAACTAGAGTGACTGGTCCCTTGCCTAGCTCCAGCAACCACTCTGTATCACTGTCATCTCATGGTTTATAGTCAGAGGCAGCAAGGATATGAGGGCAAAGTTCATACCATGACCCTGCCCAACCAGTGCATCATACAGGTTTACCTATGCTGACGCGACAATGTTGTCGAGGTTCAGTATAGTGACATCCCCGATGTTGACAGACAAAGTTTTGCCTGTCAGACATTGGTCTGTGCTTTTGTCAGGGCTGTGCCCTGAACCCCCATATGCAGTGGGCTGCACCCCATGCCCTCTTCTATAGATTGTTAACTCCGAGTCAGAGTTAACTCGGGGGTGAAACTCGGAAAGGGTGAAATTTTGCCGGCTGGTCCTCCACAGCGACATTTTCAAAACTTGTCAAAAATGTTGTTGTGGGGGATTTCGCCAATGGGGTTTCACTCTTCCATTGGTACACCCATCATACATAATGTCAGGACTGCATTTATCATCAGGGCGTGAACTTGGGCAGTCTCTCAAAAGGGCAGATTTAATATCTTCCTGTGGCACGTCCTCCTGCTCAACATCCATCTTATCTGGTGGCAGAGGAATGCTGACTCATGTGGATGATGGTTTATTGTCATCCACAATATGCAGTGCCTTCTGGAGGTGCCCAGATTTACATTTATATGTGCCAGAAGCTATGCCTTATTTCCGGCACTCAGGTTAAAAGTACTCAGCTTCGGTGTTGATGTCATTTTCTGCAAACTTGTTACCATCCAGTCCTCCCCTATCAGTAAATGTTGTGTCCACTGGCAGTGGAGTTAGTGGTGCCATCCAAGCAGCACCAGTGGCGCCTAACACTGGTCCCCACCACTGCTGGCCAAGACTCAAGAAAAGCAACAGCAGGAACAGCAGCCACAGGAACAACAGCAGCAGCAGGTTGTCCCCCCAACTGTACAGCAGCCTATGGCATCTCGGGCCCCCCACTGCCTGTGCCTGGTCTTCCATGCAGCTCAGAAGTGTGGCATTTTTTCTCCACAGTGCCAGGTGACTCTAGTATGGTTAAATGTAATATCTGTGGCATGCTGGTGTGGCGTGGTCAGAATGGTATGCATCTGGGAACAGGTGGCCAGAGAACTCACCTGACTGTCCACCACCATGCAAAGTGGTAGGCCAAGGTGGCTGACATAGTAGGAAATGCTCCTGCAGTGCAACAGGTATCAGCACAGCCTCAGCCTGCATTGTGTGAGAAAAGCAGCAGAAGGGAGAGGGAACAAGTGGTGGCTTCTTCACCTGCATGCGAGCCAACCCAGCTGAAAACCAGGCCACACTGGAAGAACTTGGCCTATTGTGGTGTGAGGTCGACCACCTCAGTAATGTGGTCAACACAATGCAGCGGCAGTTGGACTGAATGGAGGGTCATTAGCTGCAAATAATGGCTATGCTCCAACTGCAGATTAGTCAGAACCAGACCCAGTAGTCTTTTTGTTTTCTTTCTAACTTGTATTGTGTGTTCTGTCTTTATTTTTCCTAACTTTCTTCCCACCAAAAAAATATTAAAAACACACCCAAAAAAATTATAAAAGAAAAAAAACATTAAAAAATCCTGGCCTGCACTTTCCTTCTTTTCCTACTTAATCTTATTACATAAATAAAAAGTATTTAATCTTTTTGCAGTAATGTTTTCTTCCTGTTGTATTGTGTTAAAGCAGCAGTGCAATAATGTTAACCATTTTGACCTATACTGTTTTATTCTATTTTCAATTGTCCCTTATCTACTGACTTGTATGATACCATTCCTTCCACTATTAATGTGATTCTGCATTATAACATGGTTATAAATGAATGGTCAAATGTGACAACTTGCCATTGGGCTAAAAGTGTCACTTGACCATTTATTAATGTCCCGGTACACCAACAATTGGCATGCTGATTGTGAAAAGCTTTTTATTTTTTTTGCTTTTTACAGTAACGTAGACCGTTTTATAAGTGCGATAACCCACTCCAGCCCATGAGTGTATCAGGGCATTAATGTACTTCTCTCCCAGCTGCTTTAAGTCACTCAGGCAATCCTTCATGCCTCACAATGCACACAGGGCATGCATTAATGCCCTGATACACCCATTGTCTGTCATGGATTATAGTGTACTTACTTTCTATTTTTAGATATGAAATAATAAAGTAGTGCACCTTTTAATATTGTTCAGATCTGGTTTTCATCAGTATACCCAGCCGTTTTTGAATACCTCCTGCTCCATTTGGTCATGGTGGTCATGGTGGTGGATGTGTACAGCTGAATTGCACGCTAGTTCATTTTAGTCACAACAGAAATTATTTTAAATAACAGATGTACAAAAACAGGTGGCAATACTGATGAAAAATGGCTGCAAGCCAGATTAAAAGTAGCACTGTGTTTATTATTTCAGATGTGAAAAAAAGGAGTAAATTGTGGAAAGAAGGGTATCATATAGACAAGTCAGTAAATAAGTACCAATCAAAAATGGAATACAAAAGTATAGGTAAAAATTGTGATCTGATTATTACACTGCTGCTGTACTTGTCATGCTATATTACTTTTGACTGTGTTAAGTTTTCATACCCACAACTACAATCAAAATGCACTACCATTACATACAACTACAATCCCCCTTAAAAAAAATGTAAAAATCATGAAAAGTCCAGATGAAGAATAATCACATGACAAACTGTTCAGAAAAGTCACAAGTATTTTTGACGCACTGCTAAAAGTGTGCACCTAGAGTCAGAACTCTGCATAAGTGTCCCAAGTGAGAAAATGGCTTGCTGGTGCCTGCTGCTGCTGTTGTCCTGATGTATTCTGCTGCTACTGATGTACATTGTGTTGCTAAATGATGATAGCCACAGATGACAATGTGTTGAATTATAATTTGACGTTCTAGAAAATTCTTTTGCTGCACTGACTGAAACATGTTGCCCTATGTGTTTATTTATTTGTTTACTGAAATGTTTCACCAGGAAAGCACACTGAACAACAAGTTGCTCATCTCCTGCCGTGACCTCGGGACAAGGTACAGAGTGGATAAACAGTTATACATTCAAGGTACAAGAGACAGCAGTTATATACAGTGGATAAAACAGTGGGCAATTAATTATGCAATCTAGGTATAAGAGACAACAGTTAAGAGACAACAGTTACATACAGTGAATAAAAGAGCAGGCAAATTGCAGAATGGCAATATAGAGTAAGTGGAAGGGGTAAAACGAGAAGTGGCAAAGGTGTGAATCTAAACAGATGATAACAACTAGTAGTAAGGAAACAATTGGATATATACTGAGCAGAGAAGATTGGGGGAAGGCAAGTGCACTCACTTCTGGTGATTCATAAGTGCCAGAGGGAAAGGTGAATGGGGACAGGTAAGTGATAAGTGCCAAGAAAGGGAGAGGGAAATTGTGGGGATTCAGGGGTGGGGGAAAGCTGAACCCATGGGCCCCTCCAGGATGTTGAGAACCCTGCAAGGGGTCGGTGACTGCTAGTGGAGGTGGGGATTCCCAATGGGAACCAGAGTTTTGTGAGGGCAGGTAAATAAGTGCAAAGTGGAAGAAAAGAAAAGGGGTAGGGCAAGGGAGGAGAGGTAGATGAAGAAAACGGGAGAGCCAAGTTCAAGGGCACAAAAAATGCTGGGTGAGAATGGTTTATTCAGACCGGGGTTAAGGGAGGGGGAGGGTGAAGCAAAGGGGGTTCACCAGGATGTTTAGAACCCTGTGAGAGGGGTATCCCTCCAAGATGCTGAGGACCCTGAGAGGGGGAAGGCTGGAAGGGAATAGGGAAGATTTAGAGGCAAGCCAAAATTTGCATAAAGGTTACTGGTTGCTTAAGGGCAGAAAGGGGATAGTAAGAATAAGAAGGAGGTGGAAGGAAGGGCTGAGCCCAGGAGGGCCCCTACAGGATGCTGAGAACCCTGCAAGGGGGGGGCATGGAAGGCTTCATAAGTTGTAGGGGAGGGAAGGTAGGTAAGGAAGGAGAAGATATGGTTATGGTTATGGGGTTCAGCTATACAGATGGAGGAACATGGTTTAGGGTGTGTCATGGCAAGACCAGCTGGATGAAATGTAGTTGTAAAGGGCTGAGCTGATGGAGTGAAGAGAGGAGGAGTGACAAACTTGGGGAGGAAGGGAATTCCAAATTATGGGGAAACGGTAAGAGATGCCTGATTGACCAATAAGGGTGGAGTGCCTTGGGATCAGCAACATTCGAGTATCAGTAGATCTAAAGGAATGAGAGGGAGAGGGAGGGGGAGGAGTGATGAAAGAGGAGGAGAGGTAAGTAGGGAGTTCACAACAGCCAGTGTTTTGAGGTGAATTTGCAGAGTGGGAAAGACGTCTGTTTGTGAGAGATGAGAAGGACAATGCATGGTATAAATTGCAATGATGAGTGCGAGTAGGGGTATCAAGGGCAAAGTGGCAGAAAGAGTAGAAAAGGGTGTCCAATCTGATCAGGGAGGATTTGGGAGCAGCATCATGGACTACGTCACAGTAGTCAAAAATGGGGAGGATCAACTTCTGGACAAGTTCATGCCTAGCCACAGGAGGGATGCAACTACTGTTCCTGTACAGGGCACAAAGCTTGGGGTGCAGTTTCTTCAGGACGGCATCAATATGTCCAGAGAAGTAGAAGTGTTGGTCAAGCCAGACCCCAAGATATCTGAAGGAAGAATTGTCCTCCAAAATGGTTCCATCCTTGGATACATACCAACAATGGTAAGTTATTGTAGTGTCACTGTCATGTTTTTTTACACACTGCCATTTAATTTGTATGAATCTTGTTTTTTGTTGTAAGCAGTCCATCGTGTTGTTCCTTTGCAGGGAATCAGCATCATACATATTGAATGTTTCCCCTTCACCGGCGTGTTGGCCATGGTCACATTCACATGCCATACATATGTGCCACCATCTAATGTGATATTGTAAAATTGAAATATTTTCTGGGGGTGGGGTACTTCTGTGATGAGTGAGTGAATTATAAGCATTTCTCATTATTTTTTTTTTTTCATTTAAATCTCAGGTCACAGGCTGCAAACAGATTCAAGACCGTGGTGATGAAACCAATGTTGCCACTGCATAAGTGTTCCACATGTGCCTGATAGTTGACTTCTGCTGTACCAACAATGTCAAGCTATGAAAGGTAAGTATGCCTTTTTTTTGGGGAGGGTTTGCATGCATCATTGGGAAAAAATTGTCATTAAAATTGTTGGCTTCTTCCCAGGTCTCCAGTGTATCAAAACTGTTGTCCATCTTCAGATTGGAACATACCACCCGTCCACAGTACCTTGATGCTACGTGCCAACAGATGAAGAAGAAATTATTCTGAGTTCATTCCAGTAACCCATTCAGTATCAGGACCCATTGTAGCTGTTCCTGTCTTTTGTTATATCTATCATCTGGCCTGTATGTCACCACTGTTAAATACTTTACACCTGCAGAAAACAAGAGAAACAAAAAAAAAGAAAAGCAGCCCTCGCAATCCTCAATGCCGGAGTTGTACCCATTTGGAAATTATTTTTCCATAACTGCATCAGCAACTTCAATGGTACACCACTTGATGCTGCCACCAGGATGGTCTGCTTAATGCACATAACTCAGCATCAGCACCACCATCATTGTGACTAGAGATGCAGCAAATTTAAAATTCACTTGCAAAGTTGCGGCGAAGTGGCAGATTTTGCTGCACAGAGTAATCCATGAATTACTTCTGTTATAGCCTGATTTTTGCCAAGGTGAAATTTCACCTTGGAAGGTGAAATTTCACCTGTGGAAGAGCACAGTTTTGCCTTGGAAGGTGAAATTTCACCTCTAAAAGCCAAATTTTGCCTTGGAAAGCAACATTTCTCCTTACAAGGCGAAATGTCGCCTTTCCGCAGGCAAAATTTATCCGTTCCACAGACAAAATTTCACAGTGAAATTTCACATTTCACTACGTGAAACGGGAGAAATTCATGGATTATTCCACGTAGCAAATTTTTACCACTTCACCTACCTCTAATTGTGACTAGGTGCAAACATAGATGTGATTGTACTTGGTATGTTACACCAAAAAAAAAGTTGAAGTGGTGTGATTCATGATCATGATGATGACCATGAAGAATGTGATTCAACTCGTGAGTCATGACGTGAGTCATGAATTTGGCACTGGCAGTGTTTCTCATAGCACTGGAAACTGGATGGAAGTGAGCTTCCACAAACAGTTGCATTGGAAATTTGAAATACTTTATTTATTTATTTATTGAAATGTTTGACCAAGAAAGGCACACTGAACAACAAGTTGCTCATCTTATGGTGCATCCTGGGGAGGGGGTAACAGGGATTACATATATACATATATTCAACAAGTCGACTAGTACAATTTATACAATTATACAGTGATAAATAAACAATGTAAGCAGTGCTGATAATTACTGAAGGAACTAATGACTAATGGCAGTGAACAGTAAGTGCTACATACTTGTACAGCATAACCGAGGACAAAAGCTAATGTTGTCTCACTAAATATGTGAACAGCAGGGGTTAAGGAAGGGGAAGGTACAATTAACCAAGAGAAAGTTATGAAGAGCTAGAAAGATGGAGTGTGGGGAGGAAGAGAGGTGAATCTGAGGAGGAAGAGAATTCCATAGTTTAGGGAAATGATGTCAGAAGGCCATTTGGCCTACTATGGTAGAACAACAAGGAATTAGCAATAGGCGAGAGTCATAAGACCTAAGGGAATGGTCTGGAGGGGGAGTATGGAAATAGAGGAGGTACGGTATGAGGGAAGCATACCAAACCAGAATTTAGAAAATAATTTGGTGTAGTGGAGATGGCAGCAATTTTCTAAATGGGGAATAGCCAGGGAGTAGTATAGATTACAGAGGTGTGTACAAGGGGAAGAGCCAAGAGTGAAACAATAGAAGGAGTTAAAAAGGGTGTCCAATCTGGTTAGGGAAGACTTGTGAGAGGCACTGTAAACTACATCACAGTAGTCAATAATAGGTAAGATCATCTCCTGGACAAGTTCATGCCTAGCCAGTAGTGAGAGGCAGCTATGTTTCCTGTATAATGTGCCAAGCTTGGGGCACAGTTTCTTCAGAATGGTGTCCACATGACCAGAGAAGCTGAAGTGTTGGTCAAGCCAAACCCCCAGGTACCTAAAGGATGTAGTGTCCCATCTAGGGCATGGAAGGAGGGCACCTTTGCCTGACCGTGTCTTTGTGGGCATTTTTGTATGTTACACGAGTACCACGACTGGTACTCTGACCGCTACTTCCCTGAACTGTACAACATTTGAGCTGAGATATTACCTACTGGATTAAATAGAGCTGGCTTGTTCAGATGACAAATATTCGAGTCCATCTGCTTCCTATAGAATGTGAACACTTACAGAAGCATCATACTGGACCAAGGATCTTGAGTGATGTGACTTGATAACTGGGCACCCTCCTGATTTGTGATGAAAATAAAGATTAAAAAAAAAAAACAGGGTTGGACCAAAAAAAGTTGAAGTGATGTGATTCGTGACTGTGATGACCATGAAGAATGTGATTCGCTATGCTGTGAGTGTGATGTGAGTCATGAATTTGGCACTGGCAGTGCTTCTCAGAGCACCACCACTGGTACTCTGACCGTTACTGGAACATTCAAAGTCATCCTCCTCATGCCTGTAGTAAACCTTCGGTGTTAATTCACAACTTTTATCTACATGGCTACTTGCTGTTGCTTGATGACTGACTGGCAGATTTTATTTCAGACATATTCATAGAATTTGTTTCTCACACCACCTACACTAAAGGTGATGCTGCAGACACTGCTGCTACCCACACAGATTCGGGGACCTTGCTTGGCCTAACCCTCTCTGAAACAGTACTTTTTCCCTTCAAGGATTTTTTTCTTTTTTTATTTATTACACGTGATGTGATGGAATGCCCTTCCCACAGAGCCAAAGCTTATACCCCACTGATTTATGTGGTTTATGCACCACAAGCATAAACACCTTTGCCTGACAATGTCTTTGTGCTCATTTTTTTAGATTTCAGAGTCAACAAGAAAAAAAACACATTTACTTCAAAAAGTGATTTTTTTTAATTTTGTAGGTTGCTAACAAATTCAAGACAATACAAGACAGTACAATGTCAAAAATACTGCAATAGGTACATTTCTGTATAATGCCTTTTTCTTTCAGTTAAATGCTATAATATGCAGTGAGAGACAGTATTCATGGTACTGTGGAGAAACACATGATAGTGGTACTGTGACAACAATTTCAACAGACTGAACACAGACAATTAACAGTGACTTTATATTTCATATTATATATCAGTTTTTGTCGGACGGGAAGCCAAAAAACAACAGTGACTTTCAGATGGAAATTGAGCACTAAAGAGATGTAGCTGCACAGGCACAAGACTTTAACCAATAACCAGTCTTCAGAAATCCAAAAGTGGAAAAACAATATCTTATTTTGTGGTGGGGGTAGCTATATAGAAGCAGAAAAATACCATAGATGGGCTAAGAAATTAAGAGTACTGCTATTACGGTGGTGCTATAAAATGCATATCAATTTACTTAAAACACACACAGATTAATGGTCAGGCACAGAAACTTTAACTGTTCAGTAAATTAATACAGACAGTCTTTTAAAATGACTGAAAAAAGTACCAGCAAACAGAAAAAACTTATAAAAAATTAAGTGAAGTTGTACTGTGTGTACCTTAACACACAAATTATGCAAAACTAGCCAATGTAGGTTGGAAAAACTGCCTTTCTCACTAATCTCCCTTCTACACTACAGATCCACACCTCCGAATCACACTTCTACAGTGTTTGTCAGTGCAGACTGATTGTACTAAATTAACATTCAATATTCACACAAAATCAATAAATGCTCAATGATATAAGCACACAAGGGTTTACTACAATTGGTGTACTAACTTTTGACACAAAATTTTGTGGCAAAAATGCATTTTTAACGGTTTTTTAATAGTTTGCTTCTCAGAGCTACATAGATACATAGATACATAGACAGTGTCGGCAGATAAGGGCCTATGGCCCACCTAGTCTGCCCATTTGTGCTTGTAAGTTCAGTTTGTTTTCCTAGAAGTCTATTTCCCCTTACCCCTGACCTCCAGAATTCCTTTATGTCTATCATGTCTATCAGCTCTGACAGCAAACTGTCTCCAGCTTTCCAAAACACACACTATGCTGAACTGAGGCTGTGCAATACAGCGCCCATGTGACTGTACATCCCATGAATCACTGCAAATTTCGCCTTAAAGAGCCAAAAAACAAGGTGAAGTAATGTGAAGTCCATAGAGAATAATAGGAGCTTTACGTTACTTCAAAATGTGAAGTTATTCACTTTGCTATGCTGAATACTATGCATAGCAAATTTTAGGTACTTTGCCCAACTCTGCTCTGAGGTCACCATTCCACCAGGATGCATAAAGAGGACATTAGGGGAACCTGCTTCAGGCCTGAAAGCCATTGGGAGATAATCCATGAGGAGACATTTGTTGGGGTTCCTGAACCCTCTCAGTGGTCCCTCTAAACTCCCAAACTATGGTGAACATCTGCAAGTCCCAGTGGCTTCTGATATTTCCTGTGTGCTCAAGGTTCTTACTTGGCAGCTTCCATTGTCTCATTCAATAGCATACTGCCACCCTCACCTTGGCAATGTTTTTTGGACCTCATGCCCCTCTCTGACCTCCAGTATTGACTGTTACCCACACTTCCAGGTACGAGCATACTTTGTAGGACTCCTATGCCGCTGGCTCCAGTCCTCTAGCTAGCAAATAGATGTGGCAAGCACCCACACCTACTGAGTTCACAAGAGCACCTCTGAATTCCTAACACTGAGATGGTTGATCCTGCAGCTTTCTCTGACTGGCACCCATACCTTGGATGTCCCAGCCAGCCCCTCTTCAGCATCCTGACTGTGACTGTCACATGAATAAATTCATGCCATTATCTGTTACATGGGACTGAACAATGATTTCTCTATTATTTTGTTTTTTTCTGGTGTCCCCTGCACCTCCCAGAAGCTATTCGGTTTAGGCTATGCACAGGTGCTGTACATTAGCAGCAGATTAACTTTTGAAAGTGAGTTCACCAAGGGCCAGACCCCTCAAGCCATGTAGTGTATGAGAAGTACTTCAGGTGCAGTCACCACGCTATGCAAATCCTTGAGTAATATCAATGAACCCAGGGCCATTCATCCTCAGGTGGCGACATCCCATCCCATCTGCAGTCAGGCTGATATGGCTCTGCACCATAGCACCTTCATGAGGGTAGTAGTCAAACCGTACATTGAACAAGCATACATCCAGTATTCATAGTCGTCTGCCCACTCTGAAATTAAGGATCATTTTCCTATGCTTTGTGGGGACAAGGGGCAGCTCTTGCTTAGCCCCCTCCCGTGTGACTTGGAAGTGTGCTTCTCCTACTGTATATCCTCCATGAAAGCTTCATTCATTGTTGTCCCTCCATCTTACCCTCTTCCATGCATTTCTTTGCTCTCCTTTGAGGAATGGCATCCTACTCATTCTTCAATGTTTCCATTAGTACTGTAGTAAAATAATTATCTTTCAACAGAAATAACACCCTTAGGACTATATGACTTGAAAGGTGGCCAGTATGATTCTAGAAGTTACATGTTGCATTAAAATCTGGTATTTAACATTACTGTAGATATGCATAAAATGCACATGTGAGTAGATATTAAACATAAGAAACAAATTACATTAGTACATCCAATATACAAATCATTTATTATTTAGTCAGGACAATCACGCCACAGGACAAAGCACTCATTTAAGACAATCGCATATTCAGCATGTGCTAATTCATACATCGCTGCAGTGCTAAAGTTACTGGGAGACATGCAGGAAAGAAAAAGCCACTATCAGCTGCACTGGTGCCACTGGTAATGAAAGTCGCAGTCAAGCAAGAAACCTGGGCACTCATCACTCTCAAAGTAAAAGATGCTGTTCAACACAATTGCTAAAGTGCAGAATTTTATTGAAGTAATAAAAAATCTCCAGATACACAATAAAATACAGCCCAGCAAAACCTTGTTTTGCGCTTGTGCGCTTTGTCACTTCAATAACGTTTTCTACTTAAGCAATTGTGTTGAGCAGTATTTTTCACTTGGAGAGTACTGGGAGACATGCAAGGCATGGCTGTCAGTTTTAAGAATTTGCCCACATAATTCCAAGTGTTTGATACAGTATAAGCAATTGTTGTTTCACCATACAGTGTCTTTGCCTTTGGTATTTGAGAATCTCACCTTTAGCAAATGTTTAGCTGAAATACCAATTACAGCTAAACTGAAAACCGGGATTCCTACTGCTGATTTTTTGTTTGTTTAAGGACTGTTACTAGCCTGTATTTGCTCATTCTGATAGAAAAATAAAAGAGTAAAATTCTGTTTGTTTGCTTTACTAGTTTCTGTGTTTTAGCCTAGCCAGTCCCCTTAATCTTCCCATTCTCTCTCCTTTGTGTGTCTCTTTGTTTGTTTAAGGACTGTTTCTAGCCTGTATTTGCTCATTCTGGTAGAAAAAAAAGAGAGTGAAATACTGTTTGTTTGCTTTTCTTGTTTCTGTGTTTTAGTCTAGCCAGACCCCTTAATCTTCCCATTCTCTCCTCTGTGTGTCTCTTTGTGTGATTTGTGTGTGTCTCCTTCCCCCAGCAGTCCTCGGCTGGCACCTACCTGAGGTCTGTGACCCACCCCCTGATTTAGCTTAATCTTGTTTCTGTGCATTACCCCTTTGTTTTATTGCTAATTTCCTAATCCTCCCACTGAGTCCCCAGACTATCTATATCTGACCTCTGTCCCTTTCTCTGCAGGATTGCTGCCCACTTCAGGTAAGAACCTCATCCTTGCAGCTGCTTTTAAGCTTGAGCTGCCCACCGACTGCAGAGGAGAGACCGGGAGCCTGCCTGCTGCCACCCGCCCACCGCTCTCCAAGCACAGGTAATTGCCGAAGCCAGATCTTCAGCCCTCAGCTGC
Source organism: Neoceratodus forsteri (assembly GCA_016271365.2). Lineage (NCBI taxonomy): Eukaryota > Metazoa > Chordata > Ceratodontiformes > Ceratodontidae > Neoceratodus > Neoceratodus forsteri. The sequence continues at coordinate 777,371,155 of CM028131.1, forward strand.
TGTTGCAGCGAAGATCCTGGATTTTTTTTCCCTGAATTCCTGGCACCATCTGACTGCAGTGCCCCCATTGGCTGCTCACCATCTTGGTGAACTCCCTGAGTGGCTAGCTCTGGAATCCAGTGTGGCTGCTTTCCCAGGACTAATTGCACACCTGTGCACAAATTTTGTAGTCTGTGCGACCTGGCCCTCGCTACTAGTGTGTGTGTACATAATACCAATTACAGCTAAACTGAAAACCGGGATTCCTACTGCTGATTTTTTTTTTTATCATTTAAGATTTTATTGACTTTTTTTAATTATAAAAGCCGTAGAAACAGCCCTCATACACCAGGCAGAACAATAAGTCCATACAATATAAAACAAAGATGATTAATCTAAGAAAATTTTCAACAGACTATCCAGCAGGGTTTTGTAAAACAGATCTGATCTGATACGGGTAATGGTCCTTACACGTTCAAAAAAGCAGCACTAAGCTTCATACAGGAGGGAAGTTAACTAACATAATCTTCCTGCATTAAAACTGATTAAAACTACTAAGAATAATTACCTGATAAGTCAGACCGGGTCAACCTACTAAATACTGGTAGAGGTATGAATCAAGGTACAATAGATTCACAAAGGTTAGATATGTAAAAAATTCTAATATATAAGTCCCTATATTATCAACATAGGATGGGGGGAGAAGAGAAAAGAATACAGTGTAGCTAGAGAGGTGGCAAGCCAATCAACAGCAACAGCCTATTATAGCTTAAACGAAATATGTTGTAAGTCAGAGAGGTGGTGGGTTTTGCAATGGTGGGGGGGGGGGGCAACCGAGCAGATATGAGAGTGCAAGTATGCTCCCCACTTCTTATAGTATCTATCCAACCTTCCCTTAGTTACCACCGTGAGCATCTCAAAGGTGGCCAGCCTGGCCATAGCAGCTCTCCATTGCAAAAGTACTGGGGGTGCAGGCTGCCTCCATCTCATAAGGATGGCCCTCTTTGCCTCCATGACAGCCACTAGGACCCAGGCCTCACTAGGGGGGGGGTAAGTGGGTTTAATATCAAGGTATCTCCCAGCAGAAGGCAGTAGTGTTGCAATCAGAGTGGCTTACCTATTATCCTGGAACAGTCCCCTAGACCTGCGTCCAGAAGTGCAGTAGGGCAGGACAAGTCCATAGAACATGGAGTAAATGGGCAGGGGTAGAATGACATCTCCAGCATTGATCCTGCAGAATAATCCTGAGGCTATGAAGAACAGTTGGGGTTTTATACCACCTATGGAGGATTTTCAGTTGTATTAGTTGGCTCTTAGTATCTTCGTAAGCTGTGTGAGCCACTCTGAGGCACCCCGACCATTGTTGTTGGGATATGGGAAGAGGGGAGATCTCGTTCCCAGGTGGCTCTACTAGTCTGTGTGGTGTCAGACAATGTGTCTCTGAGAGTTTTGTAAAGGACACCCACCAGTCCCTGACCCTTTCTAGGTAAGTGGAGGTGACTCAAACAACTCCAGGTATTCTGAGTTGGCAGGGCTTTGAGGAGAGGAGATAGAGCACTTCTTAATTGCAGGAATTTCCAGAAATCTGAGGATCCCAATCTGTACCTATCCTGGATCTGCTCAAAGGACATTAGTGTTCGGGTAGCTGGGAGTAGGAGATCTCCTACAACTCGGATACCCTTGGAGGCCCAAATGGTCCACATGATTGGCTTATGGTCGACCGTAATAAGATGGTTATTCCATATCAGGGCATAGTGAAGTGGGGGAAGGTATTCTGTCTTGGGAACACTAGTGATAGCTATTGCTCTTCTCCATGATCTGCATATCAATGTCATGATGGGGGTAAGTCGGTCACCCGTGGGTTTTCTATTAGATAACAGGGAATAGAGGGGAGCACCCACTGATAGAGTAGCCTCTAACGATACCCATTGAGAAGGGGGTAGGGTGGGGAGTGAACCAGGCCATGGCCTGGGCAGTCTATAAGCAAGGTGATAGCCCATGAACCAGGGGAGCCCGAGTCCACCTTGGGTCCAATGTGCTTGGAGTTTCGTCCTTCCCCATCTCAGGGCTTTGCCTTTCCACAGAAATAATGACACTAGATTATCTAAGACCTTAAATGGTTTTTGAGAAAGTGGCATTGGGAGATTATTTAACAGATATGAAACTCTGGAGAAAACAAACATTCTAATAGCTTCTATCTTGCTCTGCAGAGTAAGGTGTAGCTTTTTCCATCGTTGGACTTCAGCTGTTAGGGATGCCAAAAGAGGGGAGACATTTGCGGGTTCTTGGTCCTTCCAAGAGGTGGTGATGGTTACACCTAGGTAAGGAAAACCTTGTGGGCTACTGCTGATTTTTTGTTTGTTTAAGGACTGTTACTAGCCTGTATTTGCTCATTCTGGTAGAAAAAAAGAGAGTAAAATACTGTTTGTTTGCATTACTAGTTTCTGTGTTTTAGCCTAGCCAGACCCCTTAATCTTCCCATTCTCTCCTTTGTGTGTCTCTTTGTGTGATTTTTTCTCCCTGCCCCAACCCCCTCCTGCACAAGTTCTTAATACACCTAACTTCTCCCCTTTTGTGCACCTCCTCCCATTGGCCATCTTGCCCTACACATATTTAAAGCTGCAGAACACCTCCTAGAGTGCGGTCCTGCCCCACGGAACTACATTTCTAACAGCCCCTTGCCTCACCACTCCCTCATCTCCCCCTTCATACGGCTGACCATGCTAATTCTCTCCTACTACTTCCCCTTGTCCCGCACTCTCCCTCACAAAGATTAAGCTGGAACTGCCTATATTATGGGCCATCTCCCTAACTACTTCACTGGTATTGACCGATTTCTGTGCTACCGTGCTGGCCTGCAATCAACAGCGCCTCTCCTTCCTCTCATTGCCCACCCCCTCCCCTGTCTCAACCCTTTTCACTCACTACTAGGGATAAGTCCACCCTAGGGTGCATCGCTCTCATCCTCCTCACTAAAGGAGAATGCCGCCTCCTTGGCCACTACCTGGCAAACCTCTCCTGGTCTCCTACTATTCCCTCCTGCCCATACAGTCCCCTACTATCACTACTTTCCCTTGCTGGGGACATTGAATGCAACCCTGGCCCAACAAACTCCCATATCACCCCCTTTTCCAGCATCTGGACAAATGCCCCTGGTCTTAAAAATCGCACATATCAATGTCTGCAGCCTTCCTTCTAAATTCACTGACCTTGAGGCTTGGATTGAGCTACACAAGCCCTATATTCTGGGACTCACTGAAACATGGCTAAAGCCACACCACACTGAAAACACCTTCAAAATACCTGGCTACTCCTACCTATGCCTTGACAGGCCATGCAGGAAAAAAGGTGGCGGTGTGGCCCTGCTCCTAAGGGAAACCCTTTCAGCAAGCATTGTCCTACACTCTGACCCTTCCTCAGCTAGTGAATGGCTACTCTCTGAATTGACCTTGGTATCCTGCAAGAAACTCTGTATTGGCTGCTGCTACAACCACCCTGCGACCGGAACCATTGGACTCACCAGCCTCCTTCAAGGCCTGAGCTCTCTAACTCCCCATAGGGAATCTATCCTTCTTGGCGACTTTAATTTAAACTGGCTGAGCTGCTACCAACCTGACTATGTATCCTTGTTAAAGTAGCACAACCTGGTGCAGGTGATCACTCTCCCCACCAGACTTAATCCACGCTCGGCCACCCAGACTCTACTAGACTGGATCCTCGTAAACAGGGAGGACCGAGCATTACATGCTGGCACCATGGTTGACTCTAAAAGTGATCACTCACTGACCTATCTCCTCTGGTCTTCCAAACTAAAGCGCCCCCCACCCAAATACCTATCTCTCAGAAATTTCAGCTGCCCAGTATCCACAAACCTCCTCGAGGAGGCCCAGTCCTTGGACTGGTCTATGCTTTTTTCCCTTTCCAATGCAGTGATGACAGTTTCCACATTTACCCAGACTCTACTAACACTCCAGGACTGCTTTTTCCCTGTCACCACCAGAAGAGTCAGAGGCGGGTGCTCGCGCTGGGTCTCTAAAGAGATCCTAACCCTTATGAAGGCCAGAGACCATGCCTGGTCCACTTTCAAAGCAACCCCCTCTCCTGCCCTCTGGGATACTTACAGGCATATGAGGAACAAATGTAAACAACAGGCCAAATATTTGAAACAGGCCCACTTCCACAGTCTGCAAAAGGCCAACCTTGAAGACCCTAGAAAATTCTGGGACTCAGTCAGCTCCCTCTTAAACCCCCGCCCCAGCTACGCTGCACCACATCTCAACTCCCAGGATGGGCTGCTGACCGACCCTCACGATGTGGCCAGTGTCTTCAACTGTAAGTTCACCAACTTATCCATGTACCTAAATAAGCTGCCAACTGCCCAGCCTCAAAGCTCAGCCCTAATACCTGATACACTGCCATCCTCCTCCAGCTCTGCCAGTTACCCTCAAATACCCCCATTCTATTTTAAAGCCCTCTCCATACACAAAACAGTGAAGCTACTCAAAAGTCTACCTAACCACAGCTCCTCCGGATCTGATGAGCTATCTCCAGTCTTCCTTAAGCTGATCTCTCCAGCGATTGCCAGGCCACTCACCTTCATCTTAGCCTTGCCCTTTCCACCTCCTCCGTGCCTGACCCATGGAAGATAGCTAAGGTTATCCCCATTCTTAAATCTGGTGACCCCAAATCCTCTGACAATTACCGTCCGATATCCATCCTTCCTCATCTCAGTAAACTACTTGAGAGAGCAGTCCACAATCAGCTCACTGAGTACATAGGCAAATACACCCTCCTATGCAACCAACAGCACGGCTTTCACAAGAATCATTCCACTGCCACTGTCCTCGTCCTTCTGACCGACCATATCCTCTTTAACATGGATAATGGTAAAGCCACTGGGGCTGTCTTCATCGACCTCTCAAAGGCTTTTGACATGGTTAACCATGCTCTCCTTACCTCCAACCTTAGCCTACTTGGTCGTTCTCAGAAAGTCACAAGCTGGTTCATTAACTACCTTACTGATCACTCACAGTTCATGTGTATTGGCCAAACCTGCTCCCCCACCCTGCCTGTCTCTGTGTGGGTCCCTCAAGGCTCAATCCTGGGTCCCCTCCTTTTCTCCTTATTTGTTAATGTGCTTCCCTTCGACTGCCTCAACTGTCACTCTCTCTCCTGTATGCCAATGACCTTGCCCTCTTCCACAGTGACAAATCCATGGCCTCAATCTCCTCAGTTCTCTCGCACAACTATGCTGGGGCCCACAGCTGGTTCTCAAAAAAACCTCCTCTTAGTAAACGCCAAAAAAACTAAATTCATGCTGTTCGAATCTAAGCCCTTTCTGGCCAAAACTAAAAACCATGCCCCTTACGCATTCTCACCCCAGACGGCCCAGCGCTGGAGGATGTCAACACCTACAAATACTTAGGAGTACTGTTCGACCCCTCCCTCACTTTCAATGAGTATGCAAATTCCCTTGTCAGAAGGTTCCATCAAAAGTTAGGTGCCGCCTATAGATTCAGGCAATACCTTACCCCTGAAGCCAGACTAGCCATTGTCCAGGGTAATCTTCTCCCTATTCTTGACTACTGCTCTCCTATTTATGCCAGGACCTCAGCTACTGCCATGGCTAAACTCTCCACTGCCTACAACAGCGCCTGTCGCTTTGCTTTATTGGTCCCATTCTCCACCCACCACTGTACCCTCTATAATACCCTTGGATGGCTACCGCTACAAGGTCACTTTGACCTAGTCCTCTGCTGCATGGTAGACAATGTCATCCGCATGGCTCCAGAATCCCCCCAACTGTCCTTCTGAAAACCAGAATGCTCCTCCGCAACCTCCACTCTAATGGTACTCCCCCTCTAGCTGTTCCTAGGGTATCCTCCAACATGGGTAGCAGAGCTTGGTCTGCAGCTGCCCCTTTGCAGTGGAACAAACTACTGGCTGAACTCCATTCCATTGACACACACTCCAGTTTCAAGTCCCGCCTTAAAGTCTGGTCCTGGCAAACTCATCCTGCCGCTGCTCCCTGGGGTCTGACACCAACCCACACTAGTCAACTCCCCAGCCCAGGGGTTACCCACCTACCCACACTAGTCAACTCCCCTACCTACAACTGTTATATCATATTTTTCACAGTAATATTTGACTTCCTTGCCTGTACATATTGTTATATATATATATATATATATATATATATATATATATTTTCTTACTAAGTATTCTGTGTATTAGTTGCTCATTGGATGATGCAGTCACACACTGTACACTGTGCCTACGATTTGTTTGTCTTGTACAAAATCTCCTCATGTCCGATACTGAAACCTTGTATTCACTGTTCTCAAATGGACCTATGCATCAAACCTGCATATTGTGCTTACTATTGTTGCTTGTATCAAATCTGTTTCATGTGTATTACTGTTACCTTGTACTCCACTGTCACCCTGCACCATGTGTTATGGCCCGGGTCATGCCTGAAAACTGTCCCTGGGATCAGTGCACTCACCCGGTTATCAAAGTCATAAACAAAAATAAATAAATAAATGATGAAAGGCAGAAAATGGAGCCACGCACTGCACAGTCTGCAAAGTGCCATGTCTAATGCCAGGTCATTGCTGGTACCACATTAAAGCACACAAGAAAAGAAAGGTACACACTAGATCAGAGACAAGAGGGAAAAAGAGGCTTTATTACCAACTATGGCTATTTGGTCTCTTTTCTTTCTTGTTTCCAATCTAATGTGCATCTCCTTTCTCTTGTGTCCTTACAGCACATTTGTTTCCACTGAGCTTGGGACACCTCCTCTAAGAAATCTGTTGTAGACCCTTCAATGAAATCTTATTTCACCTAAAGGAGAAAATTAGGGATACCTCATACTCAAAAGATTTTGAAAAAATACAAATATTTAAAAACTTCGGGTGGTACAAAGTACTGAAACGAGACCACCATCTTGCACTTTATTTATATCTTATAAATGATCCATTGAGACAGAGAACTCTTACAGGATATAGGATGGAGCTATATACACAAGCAATAATACCCAACAGGGTGGGCGGTATTGGGCAAGAATGGACTGCCCAGGGGTGTAATGATGCCCAACGCTACAGGCAGTCCTGTATTGCCCATACTGCCCACCCTGGACGGTATCATTGTGCTTAGAAAATGGGCACTGTGTCAAATTTATTCAAAATATATATATATTTTTAAGTTTTCATGGTGAAATTATTATTTCATTTATTTGTATGTTAATAAAGTAATCTCTCTGCCTGTTTTTTTGTGGTGTTCTGTCTTTTGCACTTCCTGTTTTGAGCAGGTTGTCATGGTTACACTCAACCCCCCCAGTGTGCACGTGCACGCATGCACACACACACACACACACACACACACACACACACACACACACATATGGAACATTGGCAATTTTTACATTTTTTTTATTTCATGCTTTTTTGGTTTGTTTGTTTGCAGGCAGTGGAGAGGCAGTAGCGGGCAGTCGGTGAGGTGACCAGAAGTTTAGTCAATGGTCATGGAAGATGAGAGTCAGAAAATGAGTGAGCGAGGGTGAAAGCTGCGGGAGTCAGAGTGAGAAAAAAAGAACTGCAGGGGAGAGTGAGGAACAGAAGTTTCAAGTAAGAATTGTTTGAAATTCATTTTGAACCTGCAGACTGGCACAGCAGGTGGGGGAAGGTGGCGCATGACATGCTATGGATTGAAGACATCTCGGTTACTTAGCAAGGATAAAAAAATGGCGGCTCGTCAGTATGCCAATTCGGGATGCCCAAAGATATTTAAGCAATAATACCGAGAGGGTGGTGGTCGTTGAGCAATACGACCGCCCAGGAAGGCCGATGAGGCCCGACACCCAGGCGGAGGGCCTTATAGCCCTGGAAGGTCCGGGATTCATACCGCCACCCTCGAGGGTATTATTGCTTTTAGAAAATGGGCACTGTAAAAACATAAGTTAAATAAAAGAAAATTAATAAAAATAGTTTAAAGTAATTTGTAAAAAAATAGTTCCTCCGCCTGCATTAGAATGATGTTTTTGGCCCTCTGAAGGGTGAGAAAACATGCAGTTTGATTTAAACTGTGCTTTTATTTAAATGTGTCGCCCCCAGTGGACTCAGAAGACCGAGCATGTCAAAGCCCTGCCAGTTCGGTAAAATATACAGCCCACAAAAGAAATGAAGAATACTTTTTAAAAGTTAACAGCCAGCATATCTACGGCTGGTAATGAGCTGCGCTCTCGCCGTCCTGATGCCCAAGCCTTCAGTTTCACTGTTTACCATTTCCATGTCTTCGGGGGTTGCGCGACATCCGTGTTGTAAAGAAATGAAGAATACTTTTTAAAAGTTAACAGCCAGCATATTTACGGCTGGTAATGTGCTGCGCTCTCGCCGTCCTGATGCCCAAGCCTTCAGTTTCACTGTTTACTGCTTCCATGTCTTCGGGGTTCGCGCGACATCCGTGTTGTGTGACTGAAATGCAGTTGCGGTTTGTAACTGAAGCAAGGAAAGTAACGAGCCCAGCAGAAGGGAACGTGTGTAGTGGGAAAGACAGAGATAGAGCAGCAGTGGCAAGCCGGCAAGTAAAACAAAACGTTTTCTAAGCCACTGTGTGATGACAGGGCAGGGGGACAAAGGACATGTGGGAGGGGAGCTCAGCCAATTTATTTCAGCAGTTGGTGGCTTTGGATTAATAGGGAGCTGTGTGCGATTTATTTTCTGAATGAGTGGGGACATCGCTGCTTTCTGCATTTCTATGGTTTCTGTGACAGAACTTAATTGGCTTTGCTAGTCGCAGTCAGGAGAAATGTCGAGCAGCACACAAAAGCGCATAGTACAAAAGAAATAAAATGATGGTTTGTGAATGGGAAAACAGGTATTTTTGTTTTGGGCAGTTACTAGGTGGTGGTAGATGTGATAAGAAGTAAGTCTGTATGTGGGGAGGGGGTCTCTCACTGACTATCTCGGTAAAGTGATAAAAAAAAATGGCGGTAGTTTCAAATTGTGTGCCCAGTGCTGCACCAATCATAAAGCAGGCTGGGCACAAGGATAATTGGCTAGGCATGAGGCAGGTTAGGGCTGGAACTTTTTATTTGGTGGGCATCTATTGAAAGTCAATGTACCCCTTTAGAATGGGTACCAGCCAATCAGATGCCTCCAAATAAAAAGCCCATTTTCTAATCTTAAGTAATGGGGCACCTAGAATTGGTACTTCTTTAGAAGTGGGCATCTATTGTAACTTAATGTATCCCCTTCTATAGCTCTCAGCCAATCAGAGAACTGATAGTGTCTAGCCCATTTTCTAAAGCTAATTACATATGTTTTGTACAAAATCGACCTGGGGTCAAAAACAAGCTTTGCTGCTGTGATATGAAGTTAACAGATGATCTAAAACATGTAGTATTACTTTGTCTTCAATATGAGAAAAATCAAAGGTTTTGGTTATGAATCTCGGTCTCCCTCCAGATCAATTACTTATAGAGCTCTTTAATTCTAAAGATATGGCTGTTTTAAATGCATTGTCTTGCTTTTTGATCTCATTAAGACTGTAACATCACATGCTGGATAAGATAAGAAGGATATTTGTAATGAGAATATACTGTTTCATTTTATACAAGACATTTCCTGTTTAGTTTAACATCTTTTTCATGTTAGAAAATCACACAAAAGACATTTTATACTTCTTAAATTATCTTGTTTATAAAATCTTTTAAAAAGAAAGTACTGTATATGATATGTAAAATACTTAAAACTGCACTAATGTATTAATGATTTACTGTACTATTCTGATTGTAATGGCTTTGTGCCAAACAATAACAATTTCTTGATTGATTGATTGATTGATTGTGTCCTGTAGCCTAAGACTGAGTCCCTCGGACATCATAATAGTGGATCCTTATCAAGAGGTTGCTTTGGTCATATGGCTGAGCTCGCTGGCATTTTTGTGAAGGTGGTAGTCTCAGTCACAAGACATGGAGTATGAATGGGCAGACCATACACTGCACATGCATAGGAATGTACTGTTATTTCCCCTCACAAAAGCAAAGGTGCTTCACAAATCATCAGGGATTTAGCTCTCTGTGCTCACCATCAAATGGCTTATTTTGGACACTGGCAGTTCTGTAATAAAGTCTGTACTGCCTTAATTACTTTTTGTCATTGTTCTTTTTCCAGTGAGTACCTGCTCCTTCTGCTTTCTCTCAATCATGTTTTTTTTTCTGTATGGCACCAGTTCCTTTAGTGCACAATCCTCCTCTGTGCTTTCTGGAGCATATTAATACTGTAATCGTCTGCTGATGCAGTGAATTACTATCATGGAAAATAGCAGAATCTTTTACTTTTTCACTAATTAAAAATGCAAAGTTTTCTGTGCATATGCCTGCCTCTCTCAATGACAGACTAAATACTTCAAGTGATTACTGGATGTGACCTGCATGACAATCAGCAAATTAGAAAGCAGGATTTCTGTCTAGATTTTTTGGATCAAAAATGTAATGAAAAGAAAGAATTTGGTATACTTGAGAATTGAACCCTGGCAGCTGGTATGTTATTTATTTTTTTAATTTTACAATTTTTGGCCAGGAAAGATACACTAAGCCAAGGATTGTTTCCAGGTGCATCTTGTGAGCACAAGGAAGTTACAGTATGTGACTTGTTCATGGTCACACAGTATGCAAATGGGGCTGTGGGATTCAAACATAGTTCTCCAGGTTTGCAGCTCATTGCTCTTCATAACTACACTATACTACTTCTGATGGTATATCCATCCTTATGCTTTACAACTGACCTAGCTCAACAACCATCTAACCTGAGCCTCCTACATCTCTTTGTCAATCTACAAATCCAGCAGCTGGGAACAAATTAAATGACAAGGAATTACTACTGCAGTACTAGCTACTGAATAACATTTAGAGATGGATTTTCAAAAGAGCAGATGCAGCAGTGGAAGCGAGATCAGAAAAGTTGCACTTACAGCTGTTTTCAAATGCTGCAGGCAGTTTGTGACACGTGCTGCAATTTGCGGCAGCTTGCATCAATAATATTCATCATTAATGTACAGAATGAGCTGACAGTTTGTACTGTGTCGTGATACTGTTCAGCCATCTAATAGATGGTCACACAGTGCAGACATAACTCAGCTTGCAAAATAGAGCTGGTGGATCAGTTATGGATCTGCTTTGAAAACCCTGCCCTTGCAATTTTACAATACACACAATTAGAGCTGTGCATGATTTTCAAATGCCACGCCTGCTCTAATTCTGCAGAATTTGGGGAATTCTGCATATTTCCATGGAATTCTGTCAGAAGAGGAACTGGGAAATTCTAAGAGTGGAATGTTAAACTTTAGAATTTTAGTCCCCACTTGATGTAAACCATGGATTCATTTCCCACAAACCACATAATATTCTTCCAAGAGGATGTGATCTGCAGAATTTTAGTTTATTATTTATAAAGAAATGCTTTTTGGAATTCTGCAAAATTAAAACAGAAAATCAGACAAGCATTTTGGAAGTGAAATTGCCATCCCACATGAATTCCACCAGCAGACTTCTGCATTCTACACAGCTCTGCATATTATACAATGGTCTTAAAGAGTGAAGAAACTTGAATGACTCATGTCTGTTGTAAAACATAATGCATAACAAAAGGAGACAAAGTTCCAGTCAGACACCTGATAATATAAACAATAAATAACTATACTATCATTCACTTCAGAGGAGCCTGCCTTAGATGACTGAGAGTCAGTGCATACCAGGCATTCATAAAGTAAATGTAACTATTTAATTAATTTAAGTTTTTAAACCTGTTAACAAGACATTGGGACTATTTTTTGTTTCAAATTAATTTTATTGAAGTGACAAATATGTCTGTTTCATGTCTTCTTTCTTCATTGTATAATAGCAATAATATGCTCCAGGGTGTGTTATATCATGGGATATTGTCACGTCTTGACTGCAAGAGTTAGTCAGCATGCAGCCTCTTGCCTCAAAATGCACCTGTGTTATTATGATATCCCAAGAAATGTCATGCCCTGCATGTATTATTGCTCAATAACAGCAATAACTCTTAAAGCAAGCATGACCTACATTAATGTTCACATTAAAATAGCAGGTGTATCAACAGACAGTACAGAACACTTGTACAATATCACAGAAACAAGAAAAGCACTGCAGCAGACTTGGCTTAGGAGAGGAGAATACCCCATCCAAAGATATAAATACACACACCATACGGTACCTGATATTATTAGGGCTTCATTTCAGAAACTGTACTATTATTAAGATTAAATATATTTACTAGGACTGTAAGGAATGAAGAATTCCCCCAACAGAATTAGTGTGGAAAGGTAATTTTGAATCCAAAATTCTTTTCAATATTCATTCTGAAATTACGTAAAATTCTGAAAAGAATTTCTGTATAAAACCTGTACTAATTTTCTGCAAATCACGTAAACCACAGAATACTTTTCTGTGGAGTGTGGAAAAAGAATCCACCAGTGGATTTTTAGTCCATGAAAACCATTTTGCTTGTGAAATGTCAGAATTCTGCTACCAATGGGATTTACAGAATTCCGTTCACTTAGAATCTGAAAACTCTGCAAAGCCCTAACAATTATGAGTTATTCTGAATGAAAATGCCAAGCAACATGTAGAACAGTACTAGAATACAAAAGGGATAAATCACCCACAATTGGATTTGCACTTACCTAATGTATAAGAACCTGAACATTTGAATACAAATGATAGGGACAATGACAAATGTGAAGCAAAATACATATGGAATAGACAACAGAAATAGGGTTGTCAGAATCATCTGCAGTTCTAAGTTCAGAGCTTGTTCTGGTCCTGGTCAAGGTGAGGGATTAGGGAGGGGAGAGTGATTGATTCTTGTTCTCCTTGATCTCTCATCATCGTTTGACACTGTGGATCATGGCTACCGTTGGACCAACTGAGGGAATATGCAGGACTCTCCAGCAAAGTCATCAGCTGGTTTGAGTCTTTCCTCCAGGGCAGGACCCAGAGGATGATACTGCGGAATTTCTTCTCAGAGCTGATGGCCCTGTCCTGTGGAGTGCCCCAAGGTTCGGTCCTTTCATCCATGCTATTTGCAGTGTAGATGCTGACCCTGGGTGGGTTCATAAGATGGTATGGGCTTGGGTTTCATTGCTATGAAGATGATACCCAGCTGTACCTGTCTTTTGCACCTGGAAGAATGGATGTGGTCTCTGTGTTTAATGAGTGTTTGCCTGAGATGCAGACATGGATGACATCAAGCTGGTTGAGTCTTAAACCAGGAAAGTCTGAAGTGCTGGTGGTTGAGCTGGGTAGCAGGGGGTATGTGGTGGCCTCTCGGGAGGATTCTGGGCAATGGCTCAGTTATTCTAAACTAGTGTCCTCCGCTAAGGTGAAAAATCTGGCTGTCATTATGGACAGCGAGCTGATACTAGAGGCTTAGGTGTCGGTGGTAGTCCAGAGTGAGTTTTATCATCTCTGCAGTATCACCCTGATTAAGTCCCTTTCCCTTCCAAATGACCTAGCCACATGGGTACATGCTTTTGTTATTTCAAGGCTCAACTACAGTGATGTGCTCTACCTCAGGGTCAGGGGAGGTGCACTGTGGCGCTTGCAACAGTTGCATAATGTGGTGGCCTGGTTATTGACAGGTGTCTTGAGCCCTGAGCATATAACACTGTTACTGGACGAGTTGCAATGGCTGCTTGTCTGGTGGCAGATCTCCTTTAAGATAGGTCTTTTCACCTATAAGGCCCTACATGGGCTGGGTCTGGGCTAACTGTCAGAGTTTCTTCAGTCTTATGCCCCAAGATTCTTTCCTCACTCAGCAGAGGAGGGCCTCCTGGAGGTCCCCTGAGCCAGGCTAAAATCTTCAGGGGATTAGGCATTTCAAGTGGCTGCCCAGTCCTCTGGAATTCATTGCCTAGGTCCCTGAGGATGGCCCCTTTTGAGGAGATTTTTAAAAATGGTTTAAAAACCTTTCTTTTTTGCCAAGCCTTTGGAGTTTTATAAATATGAGTTTTAGTTTTATATCTCTAGGGAAGAAAATTATGTTACGGAGATGTTTTATTTTTTGTGGATATTGTTAAATTTTATGTAATGGCACCCTGGGACTTTGAGGAAGGGTGCCACAAATAAATAAAATCTACTAGTACTACTACTTAGGGCCATATATTCCAAAGACTAGCATGGGACTTACCGAGTTAGTGCCCTGTGCTAACCTGGTTTATCACCAATGTGCCGGATGAGACCATATACAAGTGCCCCCAGATTACCTCAAAAACCCAGCAGCATGATCATACTAACATTACTGCTGTGCTGATACAAGTGAGAGAGTCCCTCATGCATAATAACATGGTGGTATATTCAAACATATGAACAAATAAACATATGAAAAAAGCCAGCAGAAGAAGACCACCCAATCTATCGCATCTGCTCAGTAACTGATGCAGGGTCTGGCCTTACAGTTTACACCAATGACCCTGCCCCCCCAACCATCCCTCCCTCTACCCCTCCTCTCCCCTTCCTTGGTCCCAAGGGTTCCCTTTGTGCTTGTTCCAGGCTGTCTTGAATGCTTCCACCATCCTTGCTGATACCACCTCTTCTGGCAGCTCATTCCAGGTGGACATCACCCTTTCTGTATAGAAATGCTTCCTTAAATCCCTTATGAACCTCCCCCCATCAGTCTTAGACTGTGTCCCCTAGTGGTGCTATTGTCAGTCATTTTAAAGAGACCTTCCCTTTTCATGCTGTTGATTCCCTTCAAGTACTTGAAGGTCTCTATCATATCTCTCCTCTGCCCCCTCTCTCTTTCAGGGAATAAATCCCCAGAGCTCCCAGCATCTCTTCATAGAACCTATCCTGTAGCCCCTTGATCATCTTGGTTGCTCTCCTCTGGACCCGCTCCAGTATGCTGATGTCCTTCTTAGGATAATGATGACAGTACCTCACCCATATTCTAAATGTGGTCTCACCAATGACCTGTACAATGGTAAAATAACCTTGCTCCATCTATTACTGAATCTTCTTGCAATGCACCCCAGCATTCTGTCAGCCTTCACCACTGCCTTTTTACACAGACAGGTGTGTTTCAGGTGTGAATGGCCGACTAGTCCTCGGACAAAATGTTACGGTCAAAATGACAAGCACAAATCATCATGGGGACAAATAGCGGCCAAGCATTTAGTCAAAAGCAACTTTTGCTGACATTTCATTAGGATGCCATTTAAAAATGTAGACTAACAATAGGTTGACCTTCCTGACACACCCCTCCATCTCTATCTCATTACGTAGTTCATTCACTTCCTTCTGGTGCTAGTGTATTGCGTTATTCATTCCCCACCAAAACCTCCCCTCACTGCACTTCATTACAGAGACAGACTACAAGAACTACACAAAGAGTTTATAAATAAGTATAACATGCATCTTTATTAAGTAGATATTTAAAATTAAGCACATTAATCACAGGAAAACATTTGTAAAAAATGTATGGCAACAGTAAACATCATCACAACTGCATTTGGGGAATGTGCAAATGTGCAGTATAGTGCAAAAACTACAAAAAGAGATTATTTCAATGTTTGGGGAATAGCAATGGGGTATATAGTGCTTGTGTATCTTGTGGTACTTTTTGTGCCTTTACTCTATTCCCACCCTTGAGTAGTAGGTATGTAGGTAGTGATTTATAAGGAATAGAAGGCCCAGGAACAATGGTGAGAAGAGCACTGAGAAGGGGGAGCAGGACGAGAAGGAGGAGAAGGAGGAAGTGATGGTGGTGGATGAAAAACACTACCTAACCAAGGGAGGTGCAGTTAGCATAGAGCTTAAGTAGAGGTTGTAGGAGGAGCTATTCCCCACATTGAACCATGGGCACAGCCCTCCCATTCAATATTTGGGGAATAACAATAGAGTATATAGTGCTTGTGTAACTTGTAGTGCTTTTGTGGCTTAACTCTATTCCCACCCTTGAGTAGTAGGTAAGTAGGTAGTTATTTATAGGGAATAGAAGGCCCAAAAAGATACCTCCTCCAACTGACGGAGAGTATGACCCCCTGGCTCTAAGGAGAGGAAAAAAAAACAGGTGGAGGAAACTTCTGAAGGCCCATGGCTGGAGGTCTGCCCATCCTCTGGGCATACTAAAAGGAGAAGGACCTAGGTTCTAGTAACCATAGCTAATTTGAGGTTGGAGAGCTACTTGAAGAGACGATAATCCATCCTCAATCCATGGATGATGCTAATTGCATGATGATCCTGAGGTTGAAGACTAGGTCTGTTCTGAATGAGTGATAGAATCCAAAGCATGAAGTAAATCCGGGTGAGGGAGGGCGAAGGAAGTCCAACTTTCCAAGATGATGAATTCTGCTTGTCCCATGGTAATGCAATGGTGTAATGAGCAAAGGGAGCATGACTGGATTGATAAGGTACTAAACTGGGAATGGTAGAAACAGAATGGTACAAGAAGTCATTTGTGAATGATCCACTTTCCAATTCCAATGATCCTTCAGCTACAAAGCCCCTTCCTGAACAAACTCACTCCCAAGCCTAATAACTGATGAAACAAGGCTTGGCCCTTTTAAATCCAGGCTAAGAAAACACCTCCAGGCCTCAAACCTATGTGGCTGCAACTGACAATCCCCCGATGTCCTAGAACAAATTTTGGTGTCCTCCTCAGATCTAATGTTCTACGAGCTAATCATTTCACAAACAGTCTTTTCAGAACCTCTTTGCTACCTTATGGCTGTGCAAATCATTGTAAATCCTGTTGTCTTGGATTGGTAGTCACACACTGAACAAATGTGTATCCAATCCTTGTTATGTAATGTAATGTACTGCAATCTGTAACACATATTGTCCCTGTATCTTCTATGTATGAAGTGGAACCTTTGTAAATGAGTCTTTGACTCAAAGGTCTTTCTGAATATCTCAATAAATAAATAATACCGAGTGGGAGGCAAGGCTGAGTTGGTGAATTTGTCTTGACTGTTATGGATTGCTAGTTAGAATGCAGGAGAGCCAGTTCTCAGTGATGGTCTTCACTGCAAAGGTTAACAAAGGTAATTCAAGAAGAAGAGGCTGAAGGTTCTGCTGGAAGAGCAGTTAACCCAGCTTAAGGTACTAGGTGAAAAGGTGCAGATGATTGTATTATGGAATGGCGATGTCCAGGAGTGAAAATGATGGTTTGGATGGCGTGGAGTTAGTAATCAGCTATGCAGTGGAAATCCCACAATGAATATTCTGGGAGATATCTGTGAAATTCATAATACAAGCAATGTCTGTTGAGAAGTAGGAGTCGAGTAACTTGATGAACAGAGACAGTGTTGGAAGATGAGGCCATGAAGAAAAAATGGACGATGTCCTTAGCTGAATGAGTTATCTTGCGATTTCTAGTATCCATCAAAGCAATGTTGATTATGAAGTCAGAGCATAGCAGAAGGATTTAAGTCCTTTCCATGTATGAGGATAGCCAGTGAGATGAAGCAGACCGGGAAGTCACGGTGATTGAATGGACAGGATTCGGAGGGTAAATCCAATGGAGATGGAGAAGAACTTCCTATTGTACAGGTGAATGGGATTCAATGAATAATCATGAGGAGCTGATTGGGCAGTGTAAAAACTCTATAATGGCATGAGAGTCTGTGGCATGTTAGCTAAGGGATGTTTGCTGACAGGAGTATTTCTCCAGAGTAATGAATGAGTGATCCAATGAGTGGTAGAAGGGTACTGTTAGAATGGCCAGAGTAGGAGTATGAGATGGATCATATGGAAGAGCAGATGACCGGGTAGGAGTACTGGTCGGAGATAGGGTACAAGGCCCAAAAGAGCCGCAGCAAACAGTATGAAGCCCAGAGCCTGCAAGGTGAAGATGAAAAGGTAGCCATCAAAAATGGGAAGGAAGTCCAGAGTGGATCCTGAGGAACTGAAGGAATAATCTGGGAAAGCTAAGGGCTTGGCAAAGCTGGATGACATCCAGTGCAGAAAGGTACAGAACCTGGTCGACTCCACGGTGAACAGCAGCGAAATGCAGGAAAACTGAAGTAAGGCATCAGAGGATGATCCACGGAAGGCCAAGGAGCCAAGCCAAGCACTCTGAGCAACTGAGGTGAGATACAGGAGTCCCACATCTGACGAAGCCTGGAAATGACTAGAGAAAAGGATGGAAGGCATTGGAGCGTTGAAGGACGAGGTTCCCAAACCTGCAAAAGAAAATAAGTTCATGCAGCAGCCAGAAGGGGAACCTGCAGTAAAGAAGTTCATAAGGCAGTTGACCTGGATTGATAGAGGAACAGAACAAGCCAGCAGGATCCAAAATGTGAGGGAAAGGAGGCCAAAGGGGTTAGAGAATGACGGTCCATGGAAGAGCGAGATGTCGAGTGGAGTCATTTGAAACAGAGGGGTCCTGTGATTGAAGGGGAAGTGGCAAATTGGCAGGATGGAGGAAAATAAATCAATGAGGTCCTGGTTCCATGGTCAAAGTCACTGATAGAGCTGAGAGGAGGAAGATAGGTCGAGTGGAAAGGCCCCATTCCCAAAGGGAAGCAGTGACCTGCAGCGGGTAGAGGAAGCAGACAGTGAACACAGTGATGTGAGCTCAGGCTAAGGACCAGGCAAGGTAGTGCAGTGAGGCTGGAAGAACGGCTGTGGTCAAGGAGAAATGGAGACCACTAGCATTAGGAGGCCAGTTCCAGAAGGGTCAAGGCATTGAATAGCAGATGGAGAAGGAACACATGAGAAGCAGTGGAATGGAAGGACATGCATCCAAACGGGAATTTGGAAGCGAGATGATCCTGACTGAATGTGGCTCTCGAAGGTAGGATGATGAGAGTCCATGGTGAAGAAGATCTGTTCCTGAATGGAAGTGCCAATCCACATCAGATTTAGGATGCGAACTGTGGAATGGTTGATGTCAGAGTCAGGATCCCAGCCATTGAAGTCGGCGAATGGGACGATGAATCGAGGCTGCACAGAAGGTAAGATGGAGAAGGCAAGTCAGGCAAAGTCATGTTTCTGGAGGGAAGTAAAATCCAGCAATAGGCTGAGAACACAGACATTGAAGCAGTATACTATAGACCCAGGTACCTGTCAGGGACAGCAGAGATGGATGATGATGACCTGAGGCAGCCAGGCATGATTGGAGGGTATGTGGAGCATAAAAGTTCCATTCCTGAAAGGAAATGGCAACTGGTATGAGGTAGAGAAGACATGGTATGACTCAGTAGATTGTAGACATGGCTCCCATCCCTGGTAGTCAGGGTGAGCTAACCTTCACTCGATGCTACCAAGCAGAGTTAGGGATGGAGGATGTCAAGTTGGTAAGTGGAATAAGGTAGAGAATGTGATGGAATCCCATCCCTGGTAGACAGGGGAAGCGTACCTTCACTCAGCACCTCAGAAGGCATAAGTTTGGGATGGAGTCCGGAATACTGCTGGAATGAGCTGGCTAAGTACAAATGCTTCTGTAGAAAGAGGGTAGAGTTAGAACATATAAACAGGTAGAGATTGATGGGGCAGTAGCTGCCAGTAATGTGGGTAATAAAGGAGGTATGGTAACACACAATAGAAATGAAATGTAAGAAATAAGCCTTAAGGAGTATGTAGAAGAAGGACACTTGTAGAAGGGTCAGAGACACAGGGCTGAAGTATACTGTAGGTATGAGGAGGTATAATGCAAGAGGCAGTAGGGGAAGGCAATGGAGCAAACTCACTAGGATATGGCCTTCTTTCTGTCCTGCGGTAGTAGCGTTGATGTCCCAATGGTGGTGGGCAGTAAAAGTGAATCAGGATAGGGGCTAAGTTAGTAACATAAGTATGTCTTGGGGTAGCATGAGAATGGCAGTATACAACTGTAATCCATGAAAGTCTTCAGAGGGTAGATGACCCCCCCCCATATCACCCCGTGATGGATGGGATAAAGTCGGCTTTTGTGAGCATGACATAAAACATGAGAAATGAAAGCATATCTGTGGGGTATGAATGGCACATCAAGCTGATACAATATACCTGCAGGAGAGGGAATGCCCGACATAGTGGGAGCAGTGTAGTAGCAACCCCAGTAAATCCATGGCGGGTGATGTTTGAGTCAGGAACGGCATCCGTGAAGTACTACACTATGACCAGTGAACACTTACAGCAGGGAGATGCCAAGAAGGGTAACTGGAGTCCATTCGTCCTTGTTGTGGAGTAGCAGATCAGAACAGATGACTTGCGATTCAGTGGATTTGGGTAAACCGGGGATGCTTATGGCCATAGTGAGGAAAGGAATGGATGCGTATGGGGAGGGCAAGAAGAAAGGGCTCAAATGGAAGGGGAAGATGACAGGCTGTGCGGGGACACTTATAGCGCTTTGTTGTTGTGGAAGCACTCTGAGGGAATAATCGCAGGTGCCAGAGTGGGGAAAGATACGGAGAGGGAAGCTCGGTGGACAGCGTGTATGGTGGGGAGACAAACAAAAATGCCCAAAAGGAGAACAAAAAGGGGGAACCCCAGGGAAGCCAGGAAGGGGTGAGAACCAAACTGGGAGGTAGCTGGAGTGGCCGTGGAGACCAGGACAAGAATAGGGGACAGAAGGCAGGAGGAAACACAGCAAGCAAGAGAAAGCACAAAGACAGAAAACAGTGAGCACAACAGGAAAATAGGTAGGGAAGCACAAACCAGAGCAGCAAGAAAAGGCAGCACAACTACACAAGCCATGCAGGGAGCTCAGGGAAAAACACTCCCTAAGCAAGGGAGGTGCGGTTAGTGTAGGGCTTAAGTAGAGGTTGTGGGAGGAGCTATTCCCCACACTGAACCACGGTCACAACCTTCCCAAAATAAATAAATGTACAGCAATAGTAAACATCATCACAACTGCATTGTGGGGAATGTGCAAATGTGCAATATAGCGTAATGTGTGCAATTGTGCAAATGCATGTATCATTATGTGTAAACAGTATACTATGCTACATTTATTTATATTACTGTTGCAATATCCAGTAAGTACTGCTTTTGCTGTAGATTGGCAAAATCAGCACAAATGGTTTTAAACACTTTGTCTACTCGCATGTACTTGATATGTTGTTGGGGAGGGCTGCTGACTAGTTTAATTTGCCTTCTCTCTAATGCTGCAGCATGCTACTCCTCCATCAACTTTCTGGCAAGTCATGCATGGGTTGGGTGGCTTATAGACACTGTCGTGAGAAAGCCTGATGTCAATCCTCTAGTGCATTGTTACTTCTCGGCAAGTCTGACATAACTCTGCCATACTGGTTCCAGAAATGTACTATGAACCGAGGACTATGTTGTTTCTTTTTATTTCTAGTCAGCCTTCCAATGTAGTTGTCCTCCAAATAATATAAGACATTAAAGATCACCAAATTCTTCATCATCTTGTAGCATCTCAAAAAAATGCTCCACACTATGCTCAGGCAAAAAAGCTATCCCCAAGATACAGCATACATTGTGTGCAAATACCTCCTCTTGCACATAGTACTGCTGCAGCCCCTCCAGCTGGACTCTGTGCCACATTGCTTGACCTAGATGAAAATTGCACCTGCTGAGCTCTGTGTTTGGCATCATTTCATGCAGAACGTTAATAGCTGCCATTTCAAGGTCAGTCATCACACTGGTGACATGCAACTTTCCCCCAAGCAAGTTTTCAAGGTGCACAAAAAATGTCTGTAAATTGCCTCACTTCTACTGGGAAGGAGAACATAGACACATAGCCGACTGGTCGGTCCATGTACAAGTGCATGGACTGTGTATATCTGGTCATCCTCTCGTGGTGCCACAGCAAAAGTGTCATCACAGAAACAGTGCTCATGCTCGTTGAGCACTTTCAAGTCAGTGTCACTGGCAAAAACCAACATATCATCATTATTAATTCACAGAAATGGTTCATCACTGACTGTGAGTGAGCACTGCATGACATCAGTATCGTTGGTCCCTCCCTGCTGCTGTGGTGCCTAACATCATGCCTGAAAGTTTCTTGTGTTGGCAGCAGGCGTGCATGCCTCCCAGCCACCTGCTGTAGACCTCGATGGACAACATTTCTGGTTGCCTTCTCTGACTCACAGGCTCTGCGTTTCATGCTAGTCTGTGCTGCGATGACCTCCGCATGACCGTGCACTGGGGCATGATTATGCTCAGAGGAAGGCATGGTGATGGTATCACCCAGAGTGTGTAGATGAGCACGGCAGGTGAGCAGTTCACAGCACCAGAATATCTTGCCCTGTGCTCCATCCTTTTCCTTGGTATATAGATAATTGTCCAAAACCAATTTCTGATTCCCTTTCTGTGTTGGTACGTACTCCATGGCTGAATTAAGGTGAATGAGCTTCAAAATGTTACTTCACCTTAAATACAGCCATGTTAGTACTACCAGATACTGAATTTCAATCTGGATGGTAATTACTGCAGTGCTCCTTTAAATTTATATTTACAGGCATGGGGATATATTACTGGGTACACACACAACGGAGGAAGGGATGTCGCACTGAGGAACCATGCAGCATGAACACATATTCAGGCAACGCAAAGTTACTTTTTATCACACTCATTTGAATGGCCACTGTTGTATAAAACCAAGCTTCCTCTACAATGTGGCAGTGTTTAAATGTCTGGGGTTACATTAATAAGGGTGAGCGACATTCTATAGATGTCTGGGGCTACATTAAAACACTGTACAAAAAGTCACGCTGCCAGTTTGTAATGCCATCCTCTTTAGAGTGCGGTCACTGCATTTACATTTCATCTACGACAGCTACACTGGTGACGGCATGTCTTTTTGCCATTTTATCCACAACATTATGATTGTGACTTGTGTAACTGCTACGTAATGTCCGCATGCCATTTCAGGTCACTCGTAATCACTAACCCTAGATCCTTTTCCTCTTCAGAAGCAGTTACCTGAACCCCTCCTATGTAATACTCTGTCCTAGGGTTCTTGGCCCCCATGTGCGTCACTTTGCACTTTTTGACACTGAAACCAAGTTACCAGATTCCTGACCATCTCTCTAGTCTGGTGAGGTCCTACCTCAGATCCTGTATCCCCTCCTTAGTGTCCATTCTCCCACAGAGTTTGGTGTCATCTGCAAACAGGCACATTTTACGTTTAATGCCTTCCCTGATATCACTTATGAAGATATTGAACAACACTGGCCCAAGCACCAATCCCTGCGGGAGCCCGTTGGTGACCTCCTTGGTGCTGGAGAACTCATACCCAACCACTAGTCTCTGGGTTCTACCACTCAACCAGTTCTCAACCCATCCTACCATATTCTTGTCCACCCCTAGTTCTCTCAGTTTCATTACCAGCCTTTTGTGTGGTACAGAATCAAAGGCCTTGCTAAAGTCCAGGTATATGATTTCCACCGCCTGGCCTTTGTCCACTGCTCTCATTACCCAATTGAAGAACTTAATCAAGTTCATTTGACACAACCTGCCTGCCACAAACCTGTGCCATCTTTCATCTTGTAAACCATTATCCTTTATGTACCTCACCAGCCTTTCCTTTAGTATGGTCTTCATGAGTTTACATGCTATTGAGGTCAGGCTGACTAGCCTATAGTTACCCAGGTCATCCTTGGGTCCGCTCTTCTGGAGTGGCACCACATGTGCCGTTCTCCACACCAGCGGCATTACTGCTGACTCTAGAGATATACTAAAGGGAACAGCCAGCGGCTCTGCCAAGTCCTCTGCTAACTTTTTCAGCACCCTGGGGTGTATTTCATCTGGCCCTGAGGAACTGTCCACCATCATGGCCATCACCCCCTCCCTCACTCTTTCAATCCCAGTCATGGCTTCCATCCCTCTTCCCTCCATCCCCCCTGCACATGGCACTGGTCCATTCTTTTCCTTTGTAAAGATGGAGCAGAAGTATTCATTTAATGCCTCTGCTTTGCTCCCATCTTCGTCAACCCAACCATACACTTTCCTCAGTCTAACAAAGCCGTCCTTCTTGTACCTCCTTTCCTATATGTAGCGAAAGAAGGCCTTTTCCCCATTCTTTATTCCTTCAGCTATTTGGAGCTCTTTCTGTGCCTTTGCATGCTGCATCTCCCTTATTGCCACCTTAGCTAGCTTCTGGTATTCTTCCTCATTCTCTTTCTTTGCTGTTCTTTTGAATTTTCTGTAGGCTGCTCTCTTTTCCCTTACCACTCTGGCCATCTCCCTATTAAACCAGCTTGGTGGTCTGGCTTTTGATTTCTCCCCACTTAATTTGATTCAACTGCTTGTGGCCTTCTGAATGGCCCTCCCTAATGATGGCCCATAATCAATCCACCGCCATGCCTTCCTCCATGGTTTTGGCTTAGCGTTTCTCTTATCTTTTTAAAATTTGCCCCATGAAATCCAATGTTCTGGTCTTGGTGGGGATGGCATCCTTGCCCCTGTCCAAACTGAACCACTCTGTAATGTGGTTGCTTCCACCCAGGGGTTCCCTAACTTCGATCTGCTGTACATGCTCCCCATTGGTGAGCATTAGGTCCAGGATTGCCCCCCTCCCTGGTGGCATCGGACACACACTGAGTCATGAAGCCATCCTGGATTGCAATTAGGATTTCCTGATTTCTGGATTTCCTGACCTCAAAAGCTTTTGAGGCACTAAACAGCCTCAACACTGTTTACTGCTGCCCCCCCAAAAAAATCTTAATCTTGCACCAAGGTCTCACCCTAGGGCTGTGTGGAACGGAAATTCCACTATCAGGATCTCTGCAGAATGGCAATTGTGCCTCTGAAATGCTTTGCAGAGTTTCTTTTTAAATTCTGCAGAATTTTGGAAAGTATTTCTATGCAAACTGTGGAATAATTTTCCATGGATCATGTAAACTGTGGAAAAAGAAATGCAGTTTATGTGAATTGTGGATCATTATTGTCACTTTCATTTACCATACAGTGACAAACCTGAAGTGTATTACAAAGAAATTAAAAAGACAACCTTACATAAGAGAATTGATAGCTGTATTAAAATTGGCTTTTTACAGGTATGAGGTAATAAGAAATATGTATAGCACAGCACACTGTACACAATTACAGGGTTCCCTGAGGCTATAAGCCTTTTTAAACACTTTTCGGTAAAGTTAGCAGTATTGAAGAACTCCCAAGGAGCACTTTTTGCTGTGCCTTATTACTTGCAACTTATAGCATTTTGTCTGGGTGTTCGAATGAAGTTCTTTAACTGATATCAGCATTTATGTTAAAACAGCAGCACAATAAAATCACCCCATCAGTTTTTTAATGGATTTTACTCCCTGCATGTTTCGATCCAATTCAATCCTTTTGTACTGAATTATACCACAACTTAATGAGGTTCTTAAAGCGTATCTTTATTTTAGGCATGAGAGAAAAACATAACTGCATTCTGTATTGATTGAAACTTGGCTCATGCTACTCTCAACCTGTGGATTTCTCCAGCCATCCCTCATTCTGGCACCTGTTACCTAGATCCCCCCCATTGCTCTCTTTTGCCCCTTTTCCTCTTAGTATACTGATTCTGATGTTGTCAAGTGTCCAGCCCAATATAATTACCATTATGTCACTGCATTAAATTGCTCATTTGTGATGTGAATTTAAGGTAGGTAGATAGATAGATAGATAGATAGATAGATAGATAGATAGATAGATAGATAGATAGATAGATAGAGAGACAGACATACAGACAGTCAGACAAACAGATTTAAATAGATAGCTAGTCAGGTAAACAGACAGATAAATAGCCACTGCTGGAAGCTAGTGAGTTTGTGGTGGTGTGACAGAGTCTACACTCATTCAGACCCCTGTAGCCAAGTGCTGATCTACAGTAATTCATTGCTGAGTTCAAGACTCATATCCCCTGTAGTCTCTGCTTTACATCCATGGCAATTTTCTATAGTCTCTCTGACCCCATTGATTTTCAAATTATATACCCCCCCCAAAAAAGCAGTTATGCCATCCAACTAAGGAGTTGCCAGGCCATGTGACACTACCACCATGATAAAAGGGGTAACTAGCCCTTGCCTTTTATGCTTCCCAGTTTGCCTACTAACCTTCAGAAGTCAGATTGTGTAGCAGCAGAAGCTGCAGGGGACTGTGCCATTCTGTTGCCAATTGGAGCACCAAGTGCTTGTGTAAGAGCAAGACTTCACCCCAAGGAAACTGCCTGTGCCAGCTGTCCTGGACTTCAGTTACCACTTGCCTAAGGAGTCACCAGAACACACAGCCCTGCTGCCATCTTGTAGGGGTTCATAAGCCCTTGCATTTTGGGCTCCCTTAATTTTCCAACTAGCCATCAGGGGCGATATTGTGTAACAACAGGAGCTGCTCAGGACTGTGCTGTTCTGTGACAATTGGAACACCAAGCACTTGTATCGGGGGCAGAATTTTACCCTTTAATTATTATGTCTGTGATAGCAGTCCCAGCACGAGTAGTCCAAACATGACTGGCTCAACAGGAGTGGAATTCCTAAAGTGGAGTTACCTCAGTGGAGATGCTTGGATGCTACGAGACTATGCTTAACTGACTTCCATGTAAGTACTGTTTATTTCTTGTGTTGGTGCTCTGTTAAGGCTGCTATTGTTATTTAGCCCATGTGTTTTATTTTAAATGATTTTGTGCAATAAGTACCTTATACTGGTGTATTTGCATGTTTTTTTTGTAACAGCCTTATATATTCAATTTCTTAGATTAAGTACTAAGATATGTAGCCCATAAACATAATCAAACACATGATGAATGTGGAAATAACTTTTTCAAACATGAACTTGCACCATAAAAACTATAGTCCCCCTAGGTCTCTTAAGCAGGAATTATGGGCTCAACATGGGGTATTATATAATTACAAGGAGACTTAATATTTCTAACTCTCACCTACTTGTTTGTCACTAAGTTATTCTTAGAATGGTTACTTACTATAGCTTGTCAGGTGGTGTTTAACCACACCCAGGTCCTTGAGCTTCCTTGCATGGCCTAGTAAACACTTTCACCACTAGTAACAGTTTTCCTTGGCTTAAACAAAAAGGTTTAAGAGTTGCCCATATGAATATTAATAGACGGTTCCCTAAGACATCTGAGCTGCAATAACTTAAACTGTATCACCCTAATGTTCTGTCAGTGAATCATGGTTAACCCCCACCCCAAAATAAAAGCTGTCTAAGAAATAGTCATTGATTTATTGAACATTGCTAACCAAAAAAAGCACACTGAGCCAAGTTTCATTTCTAGCTGCAACCCAGAGGAGGGGTACAGGGAGATATATACATTTAAATCATAAAGTGCAATCAATGTAAACAACAGTATGCAGGCAAATATGAACTAGCTAGTCAATATAAACAGTAAGATAAATAGGGGCACTGTAACAGTGAAATTATGAGTTAGGCAATATTGACAACCCATGGCAATTTTTAAAGTGACAAAATTACTGTTAAAGAATGTGGATAAGTTATAATTGAAGTATAATGACTGGACGTATAAGGACTGGAAATGCCTGTCCCTTAATGCCAGGAGCCTTGCAAATAAATTTGATGAACTAGTATGTCTGCTTAATACGGAAAAAATCCAGATATGTGCCATAACTGAGACCTGGTGGTCACCTGAGGATAACTGGGACCATCATATACCTGGATTTGCTCTATATCATATGGATAGAAGCAGTAAAAAGGGTGGTGGGGTGGCCATATATGTATCTGATACAATTAAATCAGAAGCTATTGAAGTTCCCAAAGTACCAGAAATAGAACATCTGTGGATTAAGGTATTGCCACTAGATGGCACAAAAATCAAAATTGGGGTCATGTACAGACCACCCTCGATTTCTCCACAGAATGATGAGGCTGTTCTTAGCTTCTTGTATTCCCTAGAAAGTATTGTTCTTCTAGGTGACTTTAATCTGCCCAGCATCAATTGGTCAAAGCAAGTAGCAGGGACACCAAATGAGTTAAGATACCAGGACTCTTTCCTATTAGCTGGTCTGGATCAGCATATAGGTAGTAGTACAAGGGGGGAAAACACACTGGATCTGGTGTTAAGTAATTTGGGGGACTCGGTTACACATTGTAGTGTTACCTCTCCACTTGGCTCAAGCGACCACTGTATGATTAGTTTTGTACTTAAGGGAGCAAATACTATGACATCTGGTTCAACCGAGGTTTGAAATTACAATAAGGCTAATTTTAGTAATATAAGTAGGGAACTCATGGATTGGAAATGGCAAAAAGAGTTTGAAAATAAAACATTTAATGAAAACTGGGTTATCTTGGAGAATAAAATCATAGGCTTGGTTAATAAGCATGTTCCACTTAGGAAAAATATAATAATATCGGCAAAATTCCCTCATGGCTATCCCCTAGAACTAGAAAATTGATTAAAATGAAAAAGAGCTTATAATAAGGCCAGAAAAAGTGGGTGTGCAAGAAACTGGGTGGTTTATAAAAAACTACCAAAAGAAACTAAAAAAACAATTAATCAAGCAACCCGAAAATATGAGTTAAATCTGGTCACAAAAGTTAAGGATAATCATAAATCTTTTTTACTTACATTAATAACAAACAGGGGTGCAAAAAAACTGTGGGGCATATTAAGGATCAGGCTGGGGAATTAGTTGATGACAACCAGGCTATGGCAGGGCATTTTAATAATTATTTTGCATCAGCATTTAATGACAAAACTGAAGGTACTAGTGACCATCTGAAAAATGCAGGTTATAGAATTATTTTGAATAGTGGGGATATTGAGGACAGATTGATCCATTTGGACCCCAATAAATCTCAGGGTCCAGATGGGATCCATCCTAGATTCCTTAAGGAGCTAGCAGCAGTATTGGCAGAACTCATAACAGCACTGTTTCAAACATCACTGGATAGAGGGGAGGCAGTGGAGGTATGGCGAAAGGCAAACATTGTCCCAATGCATAAAAAAGGGTCAAAACAAGAACTGAGCAACTACAGACCTGTGAGCTTGACCACTGTCTTAGGGAAGATGTTGGAGACCATTATTAAGGACCAAATAGTGGAGCTCATTAACCTGGCAGGGGACTGTGACAACGCACAGCATGGTTTTAGGAAAGGCTTATCATGCCCAACAAATCTCCTGGAATTTTCTGAGCATGTGAGCAGGGCATTGGATGAGGGTACCTCTGTGGATGTAGTGTTTTGGATTTTTCAAAAGTATTCGACAAGGTCCCCCATGGTGAATTAGTGGATGCCTTAATAGAACACAATATACCAGAGTATATCACAGGTTGGGTAAAAGCATGGTTAAGTGAAAGAAAACAGAGGATCCATTTGAAGGGTGCATATTCAGATTGGTTAGACGTGGATAGTGGAGTTCCCCAGGGATCAGTACTGGGGCCTTGTTTGTTTAACATATAATACATTCACTGACTGGTGGAGGGGAAGTTTGGGAGACCACATTTGCAGATGATACCAGGATTGGTGCTAGCAGCAAAAATAGCGAGGATGCACAGAAGCTGCAGGATGCTTTATATAGGATGAAAAGTTGGACAAAGGATTACAAGTTATCCTTTAACACTAATAAATGTGCGGTTATGCACTTTGGAAAAAAATAACAAGAAAACAAATTACGTTCTTAATGGACATAAGTTGGGTAAGGTCACCAAAGAAAGAGATCTGGTTATTAAAGTGACTAATGATCTCAAGTTCCATCAACACTGTAGCCAAATGATAAGGACTGTTAGTGGTATACTTAATAATATCAAGAAACATATTAGGAGTAGGAGGAGGGAGGTGATTGTGCCTCTTTACAGTTCGCTGGTGAGACCACAGTTGGAGTATTGTGCCCAATTTTGGTCACCTGGGTTCAGGACATATGCTAAGAGATTGGAGAGAGTTCAGAAAAGGGCAACTAGGTTGGTGGCTGATGTCAGGGACAGAGATTATGAGGACAGACTGGAGGAACTGGGGATGTACACATTGGAGTATAGGCGACTGAGAGGAGACCTGTGTATGGTGTATTGATCGCTTAAAGACACCAACTTAAGGGGGAAACTGGGATTTACACTTAGGGATCAGTATTATAACACTAGGACGCACACACTGCAGTTGAAGGGGCAGCATTTTAAGACAATAAAAAGGAAACAGTGGTTTAGTGTTAGGGTAATTCTAGTTTGGAACAACTTACCTGACAAGGTGGTCACAAGTAAGAACATGCTCGAGTTCAAGAAGGAGCTGGATGAATATTGTGTAGCAAACAAAATTGGGAGTTACCATGATTAAGGCCTCAGTGAGCACAATGGATGCAAGTCTTCTCTGCTCAGTTACTACCTATGATATAACCAATGGCTTTGGCACAATCAGGAAGGGGTGATGAGGGAGTAAATAGGCGGTACCCAAACCAGGACAGGCTAGCAGGCAGCAAGTGTAAATTAGAAGTGTGATCACAGAGGCAGCAAGCAGACCAAGAATAGGAGGAGGACAATGGGCACAGTAGCCAGAACCAGGACAAGAGCAAGAGGGGACAAAAAGGAGTTTGAACTGACGTTTGAGGAAGTGATAGGACGGAGATAGGCAAAGTGTGTGTGTGTGGGGGGGGGGCAGGTTGTTCAAAATGGAAGGAAAGCAGGAGGAGAAATCTGATTTATCAGAAGGTGATTTGGATTTCAAATAAAGAACAGAGAAGGAGCTGAAGTCCCTGGAGTGAAATGCATAAGAGGTCGTAGGACTTGCAGAGAGAAGAAGTAAGGGTGGACACAACAACCAGTATTTAAAAACAAGCATTTGTCAATGCTGAATGTTGTCTTGTAGGCATTGGCATTAGTAGTGCAGGAGTTAGAGAGATGCATAATAGGAATTGCAGTGAAGTATGGAACTGACACCAACCTCACCCCATCCTGCAGAGACTGACAGGCATTGAAGTGTGCCTTTGGGTCGTTGGCCATAACTCTCATGCCATTTCACCTCACCTGACCCTGCAGACTCCAGGCAAGTTTTGCGTTGTTTCTTGGGGTCCTCGGGCCTTATGCTCACACCATTCCATAAGGAAATACTTTGAAATGGGTGCAGTATAGGAAAATGGGGTGAACCTTGGGTCCAAAAAGTCTAAGGCACACCTTAATGCCTGTCAGTGGCAGCAGGGTAGGGGTGGAGGTGGAATGACTTGAGCATTACATCTGACAATCCAAAGTCACACCTCTGACACCTGTCAGTCTCTACAGAGTGGGACGTTATAGTTAGAAACCCTAACTCCCAGGATGTTTGTTCATATTTGTACTACAAATTTTCAACATGGCCTTTTTGTGACCCCACCTCATGAAAGCATCTGGGACCTCTGCTCATGAACAGTGGTGCTGTGATTTTGTTAATCTGTTCTGAACATTGATTTCCCACACCGACTGTCCATTCTGCGCCAGATGTGCGAAAACACATTTTGGTGCAGGATGTGAAAAATGACAGCTGTTCTGTTCATAAGGAGGAGTGAAAAATGGCAATGTTGAAAATCTGCAGTGAAAATATTAAAAATTCTTGAAGTTATGAGTGTGCATGGAAACTGAACAATGCACACTTGTAACATAGTCATTTTGTGGGATTTTTTCACCAAATTTTCAACATAGGCATTTTGGGAGCTCCGCTTATGAAAAGTGTCATTGTGATTTTCTTAATCTGTCCTGAAAATTGATTTCCCATAGCCACCGCGCCATTGTGTGCCACATGTGTGAAAACACATTTCAGACAGGAAATGGAAAATGACAGCTGCACTGTTCGAAAGGAGATGTGAAAAAATGGCAATGTTGAAAATCTGGAGTGAAAATACAAAAAATTCTCGGAGTTACGAGCGTGCATGGAAACTGTGCTATGCACGCTCATAACACGGTCATTTTTTGGAATTTTTTCACCAAATTTGCAACATAGGCTTTTTGGGAGGCCACCTCATGGACAGTGACACTGTAATTTTATTAGTCAGTCCTGGAAGGTGATTCCACACAGTGACCCCAAAATCACCTTTCGGGACAGAATAATGACATGACAGTGACTGAGTTCATGAGGTAGGGTCCCAAGAACCCCATGTTGAAAATGTGGTGCCAAAAGTCACAAAAAATAGCTGAGATATCCACCTAAGTTGAACTCCCCCCCCCATTTATGCCATTATACAGCTTACCGGCATTTCTTCAGTTCGCGGTCAGCTTTGAAGAGTGCAGACGAGTTCTCGCTCTACCAAAGATTGACCGTGCCAGGCTCTGGAGGTAAGTATGGTGTGAGGGTGGTGAAGGGAGGTGGAATGCACAGAGGATGGGTGCAGGTTGGGGGAAGGGCACCACAGAAAACAATGGACCATTTTCTTTTTTACAAGTTTAAAAAAAAAAACTTTGTGGGAAGGTTTTCAGTTTTTACAGGTACATTTGGCACACTGGGTTGGGCTCTCAGTGTGCCACCTGGGTGTTTTAGGGGGACTGGAGTGGATGGAGAATGGGCACCCCATCTGCAAAGAAAACAGGTCTGTATTTGGGGGGGCATGATGCAGAGGGGGATTGGGAACCCCCTTGGCAGACAAATAAACCTACAGGCACATCATGCCGACAGGGATTGGGCTCCCGATCAGCAAATGAACTAAGGAGGGGGCATGCCGACAGGGGGATTGGGCACCCCCAATGACGGCTTTCAGGTGGGACTGTGAGAGGCAGATATCGACAGCCGCTGCCATGTTTGTTGAAATGTTACACCAGGCAAGGCATGCCTTGCAATGACAGGTGGCTCCCCCATTGCAGCAGCAAATTCTTTCAAGTTGTTAGCATGCCTTTGCAGTGCTGTCATAGATAGCATGCTATTTCACTGATGCCACAGATCCCAGTCTGAAAAAGCAGTGGTGCCATTGGCCACAATACAACCGCACCTCCAAAACCTGCTACTCCAAGCTACCACAATATGTTGTTAGCGCATGCATGCAAGACAACATAATAAAGGACTGACAGTGAATAAGGCAGCTAGAGGCAATGGGAGGTATCAAGAAATTTGTGTAAAGGGAGCAGTAATAGTTATGAGAGGGGGTATTAGCAGAAAAATGGAAGAAGGCACTGAATAGAGTGTCCAGTTTGGCAAGAGAGGAGGAAGGGGCAGTACCATAGACATCAACATAGATGTGCCTAATTATACAGTGTTTCACAAGGACAGATTACTGAAGCAGATGGGTAATAAATGTTTGGGTTTGTCTTAAGACTAGAGAATTACCACTCACCCTTAGCATAGAGCTCTGCCTTCTTCTGCAATTATTACTGGGCAGTAGAAAAAACTAAGCTTTTGTTTACAACTACATTCTGGAGAGTATCAAGGACTAGAGGATTTAATCAAACTTCTAAGTGGACCAAAGAGCTCAGAGCTAACAGTTCTTGGTGATACAAACCTACATTGGTCAAGTGAGGTTGCCATTCACTGCACAGTCAAATTGGAAGAACTAAGTATAAAACAAGTCATTAATTAACCAATACAACTGAATATCAAAACAGGCACCCATACATTGCTAGACTGGATTATGGTGTCTATGGATGACAAGCTGAAATTTGTGGGATAGCTTGGAGATGCTCTGAGTGACTGAGTGCATCTGCTCAAACACCTAAGTGACATACTAGCTACCACATCATCAGAAATATCCATAATTGGTGACCTCAACCTTGACTGGCTCTCTCTAGTCTCCTTACCATTGAAAGAATTCTGTGATGCCCATGGACTTACCCAGATCATTAATGAAGCTATCTGCCCAAACACTAAAAACCCAGAGAGTAGCTCCCTTCTTGACCTAATCCTTGTAAGCAAGCATCACCTCTTCTCCCACTCAGGTGTATTCTTTAACTACATCAGCAGCCACTGTGCCATTGCATGTGTAAGGTCAGTGCAACTCCAAACTTTCTCTTCCTCTAAATACATCCTTAAGAGATGTAAATGGAACTTCTGCCCAGATGCTTTTCTCTACGACCTCCAGTATGCTAACTGGCAGACATTTTACCTCACATCTTCTGTGGAGGAGGCACATGAGGTACTTCATGAAATACTCACTGGAACCCTAGTCCTCCATGCCCCAGTTACCAAAAGCAGAACCAAAAGAAAATCCTGTCCCTGGATCACGGATAACCTAAAGACTGCCTTATAGCACAGGGATGCTCTTTGGAAAAGAGCCAGAAAGTCTAAATTGGCCACAGATTGGTCTGCTTTCTGAACTGCAAGGAATTTCTGCACGAAAACTATCAGAGCTGTGAAGTCTAGTTATTTCCGCTCTGAGCTTAATGCATCCACTAACTCTGCTACTAAGTTTTGGAAAACTTTAAGGGAGGTAGAAGACCATAACAGCGCTGGAACACTTCCCCACAAAATTTTGACTGGTGGTACCCACACTACAGATAAAAATGAGATCCTTGACCTCCTTAACAATCACTTTGCCATAGCAGGGATGGTTTTTGATACCTCCCCAGCAAATGCCATCAGGGCACAGTTCCTTAGTCAGTCATCTGATTACCATGATCCAGAATCTATTGACCCTTACCACTTTTTCTCCTTTTGTCCGGTCACCTTCAAACAGGTTCACTGACCTACCAGTATAGTGTTATGCTTGTGCAACTGTGTTAGTTTGGTTTTTGGCCATTCGCACGCTCTATTCCAGAGGAATTACCACCCTGTAGGGTTACAAAAGGCAAGGAACCCTCAAAGAGGGTTTCACCCCTAGAGGTGCCACAGGATGATTCCCATGACTAAAGGTACCTTAGTAATCCCCCTAAGGAGAGAGTGATGCTGCTGGAGGAGGAGGGGAGGATGGTGGGGCAAAAAAAAAAGCTTCCCAATGAGACTGAGAGGAACTGCTTATATTGCTCAGGAAGTGGGAGTGGCTGGCTGCTTGGCCACTGAACTCCAGGCAAAGCCTTTCCAATTCACTGACCTATGCAGCCAGTATAGTGTTATGCTTGTGCAAGTGTGTTACTTTGGTTTTTGGCCATTCACACTCTCTATTCCAGAGGAATTACTACCCATTAGGGTTGTGAAAGACAAGGAACCCTTGGAGAGGGTTCCATCCCTAGAGGTTCCACGGGATGATTCCCATGATTAAAGGTACCTTAGGAATCCCCAAAAGAAATCTATAATCATCCTCAAACAAGGAGGCAACATGAAGCATATGAGCAAGCAGTAACTGTGACATAGGAGCAGTAACTGTAACATAGTAGTAGAGATGCATAGGCAGTTTGATAATGCAATGAGATGCTCAGTTGGACAACATAATGACAGCCAAGGTTTGCATTGCATGATACTGATGGTTTGCATTGAGATTAGGGGATCCCCTAAGAAGAGATGGAATGACAGGACATCTTCCACCTCCATCCAACAGCGGAACCTACCTAAAGAAACTAGGGGAAATAACTATGCTAACTAAGTGTTATGACCTGAGGCAATGGAGGAGAGAAAAAAACCCTATGAAGAAGAAATCTCTGGGGATCCAAGTCCTAGGACGCCTTCCCTCCAGGCTTGGGATAGCTTATTTGGTGATGGCTCTGCAGCTGCAATTTGGAAAACCCAATTAAAGGGAGGTGAAAAATATTCCAATTTGGAGGAAGACTCTCACTCAAACCCTCTAGTGGAAACGCCATGGAAGGTTGCGAGAAAACTCTGCAACAATACGTGCATCCAAGGTGCAGGAGGACAGCATTGACTGCTGAGGCACTCACCTGGCCTACTGACCCTAAACTCTAACCAGGTGAACCAGAAGCAGTTGTAGGGAGAATGCGGTGAAGGTGCCTTGCTAGGGGAAACTACTAAAGTCAATGGCTAACCATTATAGTGGAACACTAGAACCAAAGGAGATCGTCATAACCACCCTTTACTGCTAGTTTTAAATTCTACACCAGGAGCTGCTGTCACATAGCAGGCAACTAAAGCCAAGCCCGGGGTGAGGACATTCCCAGCTATGGGCCGGGTGAGAAGGATCCCCCCCAAGTTGGACACGCTCTAGATGTGGACTAAATACAGAGCGAGACCGTCAACTGCAGGAACCCTGTGCCAGATAGAATGGCTGGCATGCCCCAGACATTGACTGAGAGCTGAAAAGCTGGTGAGCTGAATGAGCATGGCATGCTAAGATTGTAATGAGCAATGAGTGCTGAGATGTTGCAAGGTTGAATGCAGATTGAGTGCAGCAGAATCCCAGAGACTGAAGCTGAGGTGATGGCAGTAGGCATGAAGCAATGGTTTGCATAAGCAAGGAGCAATGGTTGCGTAAGCAAGTGTGGACCTGCACATAGGTCAGTAAGCAGTAGTAGTGATAGGTGGACCGCACAGAGGTCTGCATAACATACTGTATAGCAATTAAACAGCACTGAATTGGGGGCAAGCCAGCCAGACATGAATAGCCAAATGAAGGTGACAAATACTCTGAGGATTTTTTGGCGGAGAGGCAAGATTTAATAACAAAGCTATATTAACAGCCTCAGAATGAACTTAGTTGGCTGACCTCAGAGTTGTAACTGCAATAAAACATGGATTCAATGCTTTGAAAGCAGGTGTAGCCAGGCAGTGCAATGAAGCTACAAGTAGAATGAGAGCAGGAATGAGCAGCACAGCTAGGGTCAGAGTAAACTGTGTCAGGTGAAAAGAATTGAGTATGCAACATGATTGCAGTTGCATTGCAGTAGTTTGAGCATGGTGAGCACAGTGTAAAAACACAAGCACTGGGTACAATAGTAATTAAAGTAAACCATAGCAGTGGCTGCAGTTGTAGGTAACTGAAAGCAGTTGCATTAGCTCTGATTAGTAGTATGCTAGGAGCTTAGAAACAAAGCCTCCCAAAAAAGACAAAACCATAAGACAGCAAAACAGAAAACAGGGAAGGGCCCAAAAACAAGAGAGACAAAACACAGGGAAGCACACAGCTGGAGGAAAGATACAAACCAGAAGCAGGAAAACAAACACTGACATCCAATAGAGACACACAGAAACAGCAGGTGGGGGGTAAGCCCCAGCCAGCTCAGAGGACAAACCAACAGAGCCTCCGGCTGCAAAATAAAAATGCTTCATAATGAGGCTGAGAGGAACTGCTTATATAGCTCAGGAAGTGGGAGTGGCTGGCTGCTTGGTCACTGAACTCCAGGCAAAGCCTTTCCAATTGAGGATCCCCTTCTTCAACTTGATACTAAGAAAAATGCGGGCGTGGATATGATTAAGCCTTTCTTCCTAAAGTTTGCTTACTATATTTTGGCTCCCCCTATTACCTACCTACCTTTTCAATTTGTCTCACAATCAGGGCTCCCTCCCCAAGGTCTGGAAGATGGCCCATCAGGGGACCCCTGTGACCTATAGTAGTAGTGCCGAATTTGTCAAGCAATTTTGTGAGATTCCCTATTTATCCTTCACAAAATTTAGGAAAAAAATCCTCTAAAATTCTTTTTGTTATACCTACAGAAAGAGGTCAGTTCCTGTTACATCACTTAAGTGCCATCTGGTAGATTTTCAACTACACTATCAGATGAGACAACCCTCTCTGGGTAGCAGTGAACACACTAACAAACAAAACAAAATCCCTAACTAAAGGTTTCACAATTCTCAATAGAGATTTTTAAAAATCCTTAAAAATCCTTTGACTAATTCAGTGCTACTACTGTAAATAATTACTGCTCAATCATCTTGCTTCCGGCCTTGTCAAAACTATTGGAGAAGGTAGTAAATGAACAGCTCAGATCTCATCTGTAAAGTTTTAATCTACTAAACCAGATTCCGTCCGGTTTCCATCCCATCCATAATACCTCCACTGCCCTTGCTAAGGTTATAAATGACTGGCAGTCCACACTTGATAACAAACAATACATATGAGCCTTGTTTCTGGACCTTAGCAAGGCTTTCGATATGGTGGACCACGATTTACTCCTGGTGACCCTGAAGAAGGTTGGGGTGGACAACTTGGCCCTAAGTTGGTTAACAAACTACCTTGTGGACAGAGAGCAGAAGATCAAGGCTGAAGAAGACCTATCACCAAAAAAAATACTCCTTAGAGGTGTCACCCAAGGATCCATATTTGGTCCATTTCTCTTTGCCATTTATATTAATCAAATTGACACTGACCTAAAGTCATCTAATATCCATCTCTTTGCTGATGATACAGTGCTATACAGTGTCAGATCAACTCCAGATCAAGCCATTTTGGACCTCCAGAATGATTTCGACATCCTCCAAAAAATCTACTCAACTTGAAGCTCCTACTCAATGACAGAAAAACTAAGGTCATTATTTTCTCTCCACTGGCCCCTCATCTCAAAAAAAAAACCCAGATAAGATTCTTCACATAAGCACCCTTTTGAAAGAATCTCTGGAGTTCGTTGAAAAATTAAAAAAACCTGGGGTCTGGATTGACTACAAATTGTCCTTCATTGATCACATTGATGAACTCACTAAGAAACTGCATCAAAGGCTCAGTATTTTCTTCAGGATCCAGTACTCACTAACCCAGGAGGCTAGAAAATCCTAGTCCATGCCATCTTCTTGCCTGTCCTAGACTATGCGGACTTCCTATATGGCCATAGTACCAGCACAGCTCTCTCCAAACTTGATACTGTATACCACAGAGCACTTAGGTTCATTTCAGATGCCCCTTGTGACACACACCACTGCATCCTCTATTCTTCCTTTGGCTGGAGCTCCCTTAGCTTCAGGAGGCAAAAGAATGCTATTCTATGGACATATAAGGCAATCACTCATAAATTACCTCAGTACCTCACAAGCTGCCTAATTCCCTGCATCCCTAGTGCCTATTCTCTCAGAAGTCTTACCATCTTATCTCTGGCTATCCCTAAAGTTAAAGCATGCTTTGGTAGAGCCTCAATAAGCTTCACTCTTCCTACACTCTAGAATAAGATTCAGAAAAACATTAAGGCTTGCTACCCCTGTCACATTCTCCCTCTTCAAATCTTTGTTCCTGAGGGCCTTCTCCAAGGTCTGTCATTGTTTCAAGTCAAGATCTTAACATCACAATTTGTTACTGCTTTAAATTCTGGATTTTAACCTCAACCATTGCCTGAGGCATCATTTGAGTCCTCCATTCTGTCATTGTCCAAATCAAGGTCCCAACATCATGATCTGTCTTTGCTTCAAATATTGGACTTAAACTCCAACCATTGCCTGTGGCATCTGTTGTGTTCTCCCTTCAAACAGTCCTTTTTCCCCAGGTCATCATGTCCAACCCTCTCCTACCTCTGCTGACCTTCCCTCCCCACTCCCTATACCCCTCTCCCCTTCCCATCCCACTTGCCAGACCATGCCTACAGTACTTATCAAAAAACTCTTACATCTCAATCTTCTTCACACTTTGACGATAGAGGAACTGCCACTCCTGCTCACTATGACTCCTCCAATGATGTTTGCTGTATAAACTTTAACTCATTACCTTACATCCATATATCTGTATCCTTGCAATTGTATTTAAATGTCACTACCTCCTGTTGAACCTATTGCTGTGTTCTGGTGCAAGTATCTTGTCACATGCGATGGTTATATGTTATTATGTTGTTATTATTACTATGTAATTGTTATGTACGTTCACGCAACCTGTGATGTCTTAACCCTGTTGGCAATTGTTTTGCCCCAGGTCCATCTTGTAAATGAGCTTGTCTTAATGATGTTCTACCTGGCAAAGTAAAGATTTTGATTGATTGATTGATTGATTGAATGTGCCAGACATTTCTGTGTGTGTGTGTGTGTGTGTGTGTGTGTGTGTGTGCGTGTGTGTGTGTCTGAAGCAATATGCACCTAAATTTCCTTTAAAGGGTCATCAGTGTTTGAGATCAAGCAGGTTTTAATTGTACTTTCTTAATGGCCTGGCCTTGGTAGACTGATGAGTTCTTGACAACTTTTCTGAAGTGAACTGAACCCTTAACTATTTCATGACTAAGTTAATATCTGTCATATTAACGATGTTGGTGCAAAATGACCCTATGAGAATTTATTTGCTCTTCTGAAAAATACATGTAAAACAACTCTGAAAACTGCAAAATATAATTTCCTCAAAAAAAACAGCAAATATGCTGTGCATATGGACATGCTCTGGAGATTAGGAGGATGCCCTATATGTGTGAGGGTGTTTCACCTGGAAAGAGAGATCTGGGAATTAAGGAGGGTGTTGGATCACTTAGTATTGGAAGTACTATAGGGCATAGCAGGAGAAGAGGTGGTGGTCTGGCAGCTCAGGGGAAAGTTTTGTAAGCTCTAATGTGAGGAGGGATAGTGTGGAAATTGGTGAAGAAGGCAGACCAGTCAATGTACAACACAGGAATCAACTAGATGAGGGAAGTAAGTGGATGGGGGGGATCTGGCTACTCATGGTGTTCTTGGGGGATTGAGTCAAACAAGAGTTGGCAGGAAGTGATTAGGAAGAGAGTATGGGGAGGGATGGATAGAACCAAAGGGGCTGGAAATGTCAGCTTTAGTAGGGTAAGGGTTGAAAAGACAGTGGAGCTGCAGGGGGTGTTGTGTTGAGAAACAGGTATTCACCGCTACAAAAAAGAAAGGACACAGGGGAGCCTGTGGAGATGGGGAAGACTGATGTTGCAAGGGGGGGGGCAGAAGAAAGGTGGAGAGGTAGGTCAGATGGTAAGCAGGGCCCCTGAAAAAAACAGCTGAAGATGGAAGGGCTGGGATTCGGAGAAATATAGACATAGAAGCAGGGTTAGCACAGACATGGGAGGCAGCATAGCACAGTGGTTTAGCTAATTGAGGCCCAAGACACCTGAAGGCAGCAGCAGAAAAGATACTCCTGAGGTCTTTAACGCCTCCAGATGTCCTGTACTTTGTGCCACTGAGGACTTTTGACGCCTGAGGACATCACTGCTTAAAACTTAAATATTTCATAAACTGAAGTGAGTAGAATTGACTGCATAGCACCGTTGGAAAGGTAATGTTCTGCTGAACAACTTTGCCACTGATACTTTATGTCTGTTATGTATACTTTAGAAGATATTTGCATTTTTGCAAAGTATGGTGTTAATGGCTGACATTTGTCTCTCAAGCTTCACTTAGCCACCTTAATAAAACAGAAAAGAAATACACGCAGCATATTAGAAAAACTGCTTTTTAGTACAAAATTTGTTTTGTACCTAGATCTAATGTATGGATGCTTAATTTGTTGTTGATGTTAAATATTTTCCCACAAAAAAATTGTTTCCTTTGCTTATTTTATTGAAAAAAAAACATGTTTTTGCTATTTCAACCAATATAGAAAAAAATAGGGACTACATTTAATTAATTGCATAGTACAATTGAAAAGGCAAGTTTGTGCTGAACAGCTTTGCCACTTGTACTTTGAGTGTAGCACTTACGGTTCATGAGTTATTCACTTTTGTTTGTGACATGCTGATTATGACTTGATTTTGCTCAGAAAGCTCCAGGTTGCACTGTTAAAAGTATACAGGCCACAAGTGGTGAAACTCTCAAGGAGCTCATGAGGCCTCCGTGAGTTAAGGCTCTGAGCTGCAAACTTGGAGACCTGGGTTTGAATCCCACAGCTCCCACCTGCATACTGTGTGACCCTGAGCAAGTCACTTAACGTCCCTGTGTTTCCAGGTCGCACTTGTAAAAAAGCTTTCAGCTTAGTGTGCCACTCTTGGTTAAACAATTAAAAAAAAAGACCCAGAGGGAGCAGTAGATGGCGGGAAGGAATCTGTAAGGTCTGGGTTTACAGATCATACTCTAGAAGGGGAAGTGGTGCAGGTAGCAGAGGAAGTAAACATGGAAGGGGTACTTGAAGGGGGAGAGGTGAGACTGACATGCAGGGAAAAGGCAGTGGGTAAAAGTAGGCAAGGCACGGAGGAAGGAGAAAAGAGGGTTCCGGTTTTGGGGAACTCCATCGTTAGAGGAATCAGATGGGGGAATCAAAGGTTGGCAAAGGGAGCACTATACAGGTAGAATGTATGCCGGGGATGACAGTATTTAGGGTGGGGTACCTTATGCACCCATTAGTAAGAAAGCACAAAGGGATGCTCACATTGTGTTGCACATTGACACTAATGATGTGGTGGAGAATAGTGTGAAAGAAGTGCAGGCCAAATATACAGAACTGGTAAGGTTATGCTTAGGTGAGAACTGCACTGTCACATTTAAGAAATCTTGCCAGTACAGATGGGTACTCTGAAATGAAAGCAAAGGATTGGGGAAATCAACAGCTGACTAATGTAGTGGTGTCCAGCTATGGGATATCGGTTGGTGGGCAAATGGGGGACTACATGGAAGAACAAAGAACTATTTGTTAGGGACAGACTACACTTCAGTAAGAAGTGGAAGGAGGTCCTTAAAAACAAGCTAGGGGATTATATATCTAGGATGTGGGGTTTAAACTAGATGAGTGGAGAGGGCAGGGCTCTTGAGCAAAATAGGAGGGTGTAGGCTTTTCACCCAATCTGGAAGAGTAAAGAAAGTGAAGGCCAAACCTAGAGGAGTGGAGGCCAGGAGCAAGGTCTTTGGTAAGATAGGGCACAATTCTGGGAGAGGCTGGAAAGTTGTTCTGATGAATGCATGGAGTCTGTGAAACAAGATGCCAGAGTTGCATGCATTGTTGGTGGAAGGGAGGGGATGTGGCTGCAGTCTCTGAGACTTGGACCAACCAGTACCATGACTGGGACATGAAAATACCTGGGTATGCCACACTTAGAAAGGATAGGACAGTGGGTAGGGGGGATGGGTTGCACTATTTGTTAGGGAAGGGATAGTGTGCAGCAGAGAGGAGGTGGGGAAGGATAATATGGAGGGGATATGAGCCATGTTACAGGATAGTAAAGGGAGGAGGATTAATCTGGGGGTGGACTACCGGCCACCCATGCAATTGGAGCACATGGAGGGGGAACTAATCGACAACTTGAGAAAAAACTGGGGGAGGGGGAGGAGTGAGAATGTGATACTAGGGGACTTTAACATGCCTGGGACAGACTGGAGCTCCATGGCGTCCTCATCAGCAAAGGAGCAAAGAGTGCTTGATGCACTCCAGGATGAATATCTGACTCAACTTGTTGAAGAGCCAACAGGGGAGGGAAGCATCCTGGACCTGGTGCTAGCCAATGGGGAGCAGGTCAGGGATCTGGTGGTGGAAGCCCCTTTGGCTGGTAGTGACCACTCCATCATGTGTTTTAACTTGGACATAGAGAAGGAGAGGAATCAAATGAAGACAGTGGTTGTGGACTTTAGGAGGGCAAACTTCAGGGAGATGGCAGATATCCTCAGGGAGCAGATAAAATCAGAACCAGAATGGACATGGAGAGGCAGTGGGAAATCCTGAAGATAGGCATACTGGAGGCCACAAAAACCTGTGCCAGGGCACAAAACAAAATGGTCAGAGCTAGGAAACCTTGCTGGTGGACAAGGAAGGTACAGTACAAGTCACATTAAACTATCTCACCAATGAGTTGGTTTAGCATTGTTTTTTACAGTTGGCAATGTATTTGCAACTCATATTGCATTGTTTTTCCGTGCTTACCCAGCTCAAGAGTAATGGTTGTAAAATGTTTTACAATGCATTTGGTATGTACCTGCATTCCAGTCACACTACTGTGCAAAACTGCATTTTAACTCTTAAGAAACAGTTTTTGCAGGACTTTGTGCCAGATCCAGCAATGCTTATGCAACTGAGTCAGAAATGCAAGAACAACTCATTGGAGGAACAGTTTAATGTGACTTGTACTGTACAGGAGGATGTGAGGAATAAAAAGTTGGCCATTAGAAGGTACAAATGCTCCCGCAGTGAGGCAGACCATGAGGAGTATCATAGGATATCCAGGGAGGTTAGCAGAAGGGTAAGAAAAGCCAAGGTTGCTAAGAAGCTTAGATTAGCAAGAGGGATCAGGGAGGGGGAGAAGGGATTCTTTAGATATGTTAGGGAATGTAGGAAGTGTGGGGGACAGATAAGCAAGCTGAGAAAGGAAGGTGGATGGGTAGGAGTGTAGAACAGGCTGAACTGTTAAACAATTATTTCAGCTCGGTCTTTACTAGGGAACAGGATGAGCCATTTTCTCAGGGAGGGGGCAGGAAAGGGGACAAGCGAGGGAGCTCTTACAGATGGTAGATCCAGGTAGGGAGGGTGAGGGAGGCTCTCAAGTCCTTGAGGATGGATAAAGTTCCAGGGCCAGATGGCATCCACCCCAGGGTTCTGAGGGAACCAGTGGATGTCCTGGTGGTTCCAATGATGGAACTATTCAATTCCTTCCTCCAATCAGGATGTGTCCCTCTAGATTGGAGGTTGGCCCATGTCATGCCCCCCCCCCACAAGTGTGGACCTCAGGACGAACTGGGGAACTACAGATCGGTCAGCCTGACATCCATAGCGGGGAAAATGTTGGAGGCAGTCTTAAAGGAATGGTTGGTGGAGTTCCTGGAGATAAATGGTTTTCAGGATGATTACCAACATGAGTTTGTCCAGGG
The DNA here is from genome assembly GCA_016271365.2 of Neoceratodus forsteri. Classification (NCBI taxonomy): domain Eukaryota; kingdom Metazoa; phylum Chordata; order Ceratodontiformes; family Ceratodontidae; genus Neoceratodus; species Neoceratodus forsteri. The sequence goes on from CM028131.1 coordinate 777,415,469, forward strand.
GAAATCATGTCAAACTAATCTGGTCGAATTTTTTACTGGGTGACAAGATCCCTGGATGGAGGATAGCCAGTTGATATCCTGTACCTGGACTTCAGCAAGGCTTTCTATTCGGTCCCGCAGGGAAGGCTAATTTGGAAATTGAGGGAACTGGGGGTGGGAGATAAATTGATGGGGTGGGTAGCTAATTGGCTTAGGAATAGACAGCAGAGGGTGGTGGTAGGGGGTAAAGTCTCAACACCCAGATAGGTCAACAGCGGGGTCCTACAAGTTTCAGTTTTGGGCACTATCCTGTTTAATATATTCATTGTGGACATTGGGGAGAGGGTTAGTAGAAAAATTAGTTTGTTCACAGATGATTCTAAATTGGGGGCAGTGGTAGACAGGGAGAAGGGTAGGAGGGCAATACAGGGTGACCTGGGGAGGCTAGAAAACTGGGACCACACTTGGCAGTTATGGTCAAATGCATGCAAATGTAGCTAGCATTCTACATCTGGGTGTTAGGAACCCTGGGTATAACTACCACTTTGAGGGGGTACAACTGATTGTTGTGATAATGGAGAAGGATCTGGGGGTGACGACTGATGCTAAAGGGAACCACTCAGAGCAGTTCAAAAGAGCGCTGTCTAAGGCAAACAAAACACTTGGGTAATACCAGGGGAGTAACGTCCAGGAGAAAGGAGGTTATACTTCCCCTGTACACCTCACTGGTGAGGCTGCATCTGGAGTACTGTGTGAAGTTCTTATGCCCATACCTAAAAAGGTCACCACACTGCTGAAGAGAGTCCAGAGAAGGGTGATGATGATGGTTAGTGGTCTGGAGGGTTTGTCACATGAGGACAGACTTAGAGAGCTGAATATGTACTCTGGAGGACAGAAGGGATGGGGATATATGATAGAGACCTTCAAATACCTGAAGGGGTTCAACAGAGGGAACAAGGAGGGTCTGTTCAAAGTAAGAGAGGAGGGGACTACAAGAGGCCATAGTCTAAATTGGCTGGGGTAACAGTACAGAGGACAGGCAATGGGGCATTATTTCATGGAGAGGGTGGTGACACACTGGAATGCACTGCCAGATGACCTGATAAAATGGTAACTGTGGGAGGTTTCAAGAAGGGTTGGGACAGGCACAGGGGCAAGGTACAGGTTGGGGGGTTTGGTGAATAACAGGTATACAGGAGGGAAGGGGAGAGAGGGAGAAATGAGGGGCAGGTAGAGCAGCTATTATACACTACCAGTTGGCTGAGTCGGGCAGACAAGATAGACCATTAAGACTAATTCTGGTACAATAAAGTATATATATATATATATATATATATAGATAGATAGATAGATAGATAGATAGATAGATAGATATATGTATATATATATATATATATATATATATATATATATAGATATGGATGAAATACATTTTGGGAAAACATTAACCAGATTTTGATAGGACCAAAGAAGAATAAGACTGAATTATTGTTTCTAATAAAAGTACCATTGTTGATTTGTTAACAATGGACAACATTTTTAATAAAGAATTTATTGATTTGAATTACTATAAAAACTCACATGAACTTGGTAAGTGAGCCTCTAAATAAGAAGACTATCCACTGGGCTTTCAGAAAGTGGTATAGCAGTTTGGACTTAGATGCTATATAGAATTTGTTTTAACATATTAGGTTTCCAATGGGGACTTGCAGGAGTTTACTAAGCTTTATGTTGTAACATTATGTCCCAGGATGACTGTTTGGACTATTTTTTGCTGTACTCATTAACAGTATATGTATCCATTTAATAAATACCTGAATTTAAAAATGGAGTGACTATAAAAGCTCCTCTCCTGTTAAGCCTCAGCTGTTAAAAAGTGACTTTGTGCACACAAAACCTGCTGTTTCTGATTTCTACCTGAAACTGGTGACTGTAAAGGAAGAGTTTGACTTATTGCCTAATATTACGGCTAACACATATGCTGGCTGTGATGGCCTGGAACCAAAACTAATTAAACTGGCTGCTTCGGTGATCTCTGCCCAAATAGCAAACATATTTAATCTCTCTTTCTTCACAAGGTCAATGCCAGAATCGTGAAAAATGGCTAACGTAAATCCATTTCATTAAGGTGGCTCCAAGCAGCTTTTATAAGAGCTATTTCTATCTTATCTATTTGGTGAAAACAAAGACAAGACTGATACAAAACAAGCTGTTGGCTTACTTGGACTCCCATGGAATCCTACCTGATGAACAGCATGGGTTTAGGAAAGACTGTGGCACATGAATGATGCTGGTAAGGGTCATGAATTATATTTTTCATGACCTGGACAATGGTATTTTAACTGGGACAACATGTATGGATTTATCTAGGGCCTTCAACTGAAGGATCATAGCATCCTGCTAGCTAACAATGCAGTCTGAGTTTTGAAGAGCTATTCCTAATGTGGTTAAGAGTTACCTCAGCTACAGATCTCTGCTGTATAAGGTTGCTGGCACCATGTTATCCCCCTTGGATATCTTGACTGGATCCTACAAACCTACATGTTGGGTCCTCTTCCATTCTGTTTATCAACCATCATTCACTGTAGTACTGCAAGGTCACTGCTCTGTACAGATTATGTTATTATTTACAACATTTCCAACAATATTGCGGCATAAATCTTAGTTTAAATCATGATTTGACAACATTGCAAAATTGTTTTCTTTTTTCAGATTACGCTTATTCTAAATGAAAGAGAAACCCAAACCTATGCTTTCTGGATCATCAACTAGAGGAAATACCTTGTGGAGTGCCATTGGCATATGCACATTGGATGGATTTAAATTGTTGTGTTGGTACTAGCGTTAACTATTTGGGGATGAACCTCGATCATCGTTTGTCCATTAAAAATAATCTGTAGTACCTTACTGTCAAACTAAATATTAAATGGACTCCTCCATAGAGTAAAGAATTGCCTGAAGAAGCCTGCTTGGCCATTTTAAATCACAGCCTTCTTTCCATCTCAGATATAGTGCCATTCTCTTTACCTCCCTTTCCAGCAGGGAAATGTCTACATTTAAAACTTTTTCCTATTGAACGGGGCATTATTCTTAGATGGGGACTGAAGGTTGCACCATTTCTTAACCTATAGTGATCTTGGATGACCCTCCCCAGAAGCAAGGTTAAATATTTTCTGGGCAGTACTACTTATAAAATCCTTTCTTCTAGCTCTCCCTCATGTTTATCCAGCCTGCTTAATTTTCATTTATTTATTTTATTTATTCAATTTTGGTAACCGGGTAAGCCCGCTGAGCCCTAAAGGTCTCTTTTTCAGGGGCGACCAGGAGTTAGTTACACAGGAAAGCATTTCATTCACAGAGGAAGTATATGACAAGTAGGAGCATTTGACCATTACAGGTTACAATCTAGTCATCACAGTGCAGAAGTCAGGTTTTTAGTACATAGTATTGTCTAAGCATTCATACATTAGGAATAAGAGTAATTAGTGTGGGGAGAGATCTTGGCAGACAGCCGGAACAGTGTACAGTATACTTGACTCCACTTGGTAGAGGACTAGACTGGCCTGAGCCAGCACAAGGTTGCAAGCTAGTCTCTCTTGCTCAGTGTTCTTGCACATGTACAAGTGCTATTCTTTAAGTGATGTGCGCACAGCTCAGATAGGAAGATTCCCAAGGAGGTCGCATCTTGTAATTTTTGTGGGAGCTTATTCCACTGCTTCGGGGCTGCATGTGCGAAGGATTTGTCACCACTGTAGTGTGTACCCTTGGTGTTTCAAGGAGATTTCTCTCAGTGGTTCAAAGCTGTCTGTTCATTCTCTAGGGGACCAGCAGCCCTGCCAGACTGTCTGGGGGGCTGTTGGATAGCTTAAATGTATTGCATTACAATGGGTAGTGCAGTTGATTTGTAATAGACGGCCACTTAAGGGAGGCCAGTGCCTCGTAGTGGTGTCTCCTTCTGTGAGATGATGTGGTGAAGTGGGCCACCTTGTTGTACAGTACCTGCATTCTAGTGAGCTCCTACTTTCCCAGACCCTGCATGACAAAGGCAGCATAGGTCAAGGTTGGTAGCAGGATGCTGTTGGCTATTGTGATCCTGGACTCCGGGACTAGCTGGTCATTCAGGTGGTAGAGCAGGCCAAGTTTGTGGTGCAGGATTCTGGTTACCTGGTCAACATGAGGCTTCAGAGTAAGGACTTGGTCTAGTTTTAGACACAGGTATTTTATGGATTTCACTACCTCAATAGTGGTACCCATTGAGGAGACAGTTGAGAGTAGGGAGTTTCAGTCCTACCTAAGTGTTCCAGAACCAAAGACCATGGCCTTTGTAGCATTGAGGATTAACCTGTTTTCTGCCAGCCAGGTTTCTAGCAATGCAAAGTCCAATTGGAAGTGGGACCCAATATCCACAGTGCTGCTTGAGGATTGGTAGATCACTGTGTCATCAGCATACTGGCCCAGCGAACATCCACCACAGTGTTTGTTCAGGTCATTGACAAATAGCGAGAATAGGAGAGGGCCCAGTATGGATCCCTGGTGAACCCCTTCCTTGAGAATTAGTGGTTCAGATGTAGCACCTCTCCATTTGACTTGTTAGGAGTGCTCTGTTAGGCAGCTACCAAACCAGTTTAGTGAGTGCTGGTCAAGCCCAAGGTTACCTAGTTTGTTTAGCAGGAGGTGGTGATCTACTAGGTCAAATGCCTTTGTCAGGTCTATAAAAACAGCCCTGGTGGGGGTGCCCCTGTCCCAGGCAGTAATTATGTCAGTTGAGAGTCTTATGAGGGCTATGTCCATCCCATGGCTTCTCCTAAATCCATGTTGTGTATGCTCTAGCAGTTTGTTAATCTCCAGGTAGTCTCTGAGCTGGCAGTAGACTAATCTTTCCAGGATTTTGGCTAGCATGCATAGTAGAGAAATGGGTCAGAAGTTTACCATGTACTCCCTAGGCCCCACTTTATGGATGGGAACCAAATTTGCCTGCTTCCATCCACTAGGTACAACTCCTTCGGTTAGTGACCTGTTAATGAGCCATGTGACTGGGACCATTACGGTTGGAACAGCTACCCCTAGCAGTTTTGGGTCCAGTTGATCTGGACCTGTTGAGCCTTTCTCCTTGAGGGACTTGAGCAAGGGAGCACTTCCTTAGCCCTTACCAGTGTTAGGTGAAAGAGTGGTCTATCTGGGCTCTAAGTGTCCATACATTGTTGTCCTGTGAGTCTAGGTGGGAGACTTGCTTTATTGTCTTCCAGGTTCATGAATAGCTTGTTGAAGGCCAAGGCTATTTCTTGTCCATCATTAAGAGTCCGGCCATTGTGGTGTATTCAGCCTGGGATACCACACCACTGCCTTTTATCAGGGCATCGATGCACGACCAAAATGACTTGGGGTCAGTGAGATTGGACTGCTGGAGACCCTTGACATACTCCCGTTTTGCAGTCTTGGCTGCTTGCTTGCACTTGTTCATCTGGGATCTATAGGTCACCTGGTCCTGTGTGAGTTTTGTAGTTTTATATTTTTTCCAGGCCTTGTCCCATTTTAGCATCATGGATTTCAACTGAGGGGAAGTCCACTTGTAACAGCAGCCTTTGGTTCTTAACCTCCTCAGGGGACCAAACTTGCTGGCTGTTGAGTTGAAGGAGCTTTGGAAGTACTCCAGAGCTTTGTCAAGACTAGGTAGCGGCCAAATAGGGGTACAGTCCATATTGAAGTGATACTGCTGGAAGGTGTCCTCAGTGAAGTTTGAGAAATCTCTAGCTGTAAGGAGCCTAGGAGGAACCTTGGGTGCTTTGCTCTTCCAAGTGCAGAAGATTGGTGAGTGATCACTCAGGGCATCGGCCAAGATGCCAGCCACCTGGACATTTAGGGGACTGGATGTCAGCACCCAGTCAAGGGTAGTGTGGTTACCCATCTTGGCATTGTGCCTAGTTGTGTCAGTGATGACCTGTTCCAGGTTCTCCTCCAGGAGTGACGCTCTGAAGCTTTGCTTGGCAACAGAGGCCCAGTTGAGTTTGAAGTCACACAGTATTAGCAGTTCAGTTGAGGCACTATCTGCTATTGCCTTGGTTAGAAACTCAAACGCTTGGAGAGCAGTTTTAGTAGGGTGATATAGGCAACCAATAGTCAGGTGCTTGGTGAGACCCAGTGTAACCCTAACGAATATGGATTCACCCCCTGTACTATCAGTGTAGGGGAGAGAGAGGCGAGTACCACATCTAGTGAATCTTTGGCATACATGAGTATGCCTCCTTTCTTACCTATCCTGTCATTCCAAAACATGGTGTACCCAGAGACTTCTATCTCATGCGTTAGGATGTATGGCTTTAGCCATGACTCTGATACAGCCAGAATGTCTGGTTTGTACAGTGCCATCCATCCCTGAACTTCATATATTTTGGGGCGCAAGCTGCAGATGTTTATGTGTTCTATTTTTAGTCCTTTAGTGGAGATCCAGTTCATGTCTTGGGGGAACCCAATATTAAAGTTAGCCACTGAAGGTCCTGGGTTTGACTCAATATCACCTGCCAGAAGTAGCAGGGCTGAGATCAATGTTAGCAGTTTTGGCAAGGCAAGTAGCACACTCTTTAGCACATGCTCCCTCAAGCCACAGAGCATTGGATAGGTAGCACCCTTTTTAGTTAACCCATGCAACACAAGCAGTGAGTTCCCTCCCCCGAGCAGCTGGGTATTACTGCAGTTGAGGTAAGTGGCATGCCTGTTAGCCCCTGTTCTGGTTCCTAGACCAGTACTGGCCCATAGGGGTGTCTATCCATAGAATTAGACATATATATACATCACTACCTGAATTATCCCCTTGTTTGGCATGCTTCTAGTATGCTCATGCCTGCCTGAGTGGTGATAGGAAGGGGGGTCTTTGTGAGTCTTGTGTGTAGCTCTGTCTGTCTTTTGGCCTCTCCCAATATCAGGGATAGTCATGGTTTCTGTTGGGGTCCGGGGGTCTGGTCCTTCAGGGAGGTTGTCCTAACCTTCTCGACCTGCACCCTCAAGGGGAGCCTGCTTCTGCATTGCGGGAAGAAATGCAAACAGATTTTAAGGGTGAGTCACAAAGCCCACTCTCACAGTCAGGGGGTGTGGGGGTGGGATGTTGCTATGAGGGAGTATTCTTAAGTTAATTCAGTTTGGTTTTACAGCTGTTTTGTGGAGTGGGATAATTAATGTGGCTTACATGCACCACTGCATATAAGGAGTTTGAATTTCTAGCAATTGCAGCTTCCCTTAATCACTGAAAGGTGCAGTACATGATATCCCTGCAGTTAAACATTTTGGGCAGTTTCTGCTTTTCTAGCTATGCTGAAAATATAGCAGAGAAATGTAGACATTTAAGCTGAGCTTCCCATAGAGTGCACATTGTAATTTCAACTGAACTGCACAGGGAGTGAGACTATGAACAGTGTCTGCTCTGGCAAACAATCATTACACATTAGATGATTTATAGAGATTTATACAATAATGCTTAAAATGCCTAGAGTCTAGACAATTCTAGCAGTGAATTACAGTGCAACACAATGAGAGGAGGCACTCCATCAGCACGATAAAGTTAGGCAGTAACATAGCCTCAGGGAACAAAGAAAAAAAAAGCACCCTCAGATAGTCAACAGCTAAGTTACTGCCAACTCTTTGGTTACAAACTTTGAAGGGACAGGACAGCACTTCTTTGATTATGCATCTACCATACTCTGGAAAACATAACCTGTCTACCAGAGGGAGCCCAAAACATTCTGTTTTTTTAACATGCATATAAAGAGTATCTTCTTGAGCATTGTAAGTGTAACTGTTTTATGTGAATTGTAATGTAATCATCCCTTATCTGTTGCCAAGTATACTATATGTACAGTAATGTATTGTTCTCGTTCATGTCTGGGTCAACCCTACAAATGGGCCTTGTTACAGTGGGCTCTGTTATGTCACCAAAGTCTAAATAAATTAATTATGCATCAAAACACATTAAAAAAAAATAAATGAAAATACACTAAGTTTAGGGCATTACATTACTCTTCACAATATTTTACTACACGTGGATTTTCCTTCCTTCCTTCCTTCCTTCCTTCCTTCCTTCCTTCCTTCCTTCCTTCCCAGGGCTAGCCAATACTGTGTATTTTTTTAACCGCATCCAGGGAAGGGGCATACAAATGCAAACCAGCTGAAACTGAACAAAATTAAACAAATGGTATTTTAATGAATGGGAGAAAATTGGCAAGGGCACTGGGGAAATGTCTTTACTCTTTCATCACCTTGCCCACAGTTTTCTGTTTTCAGTATTACTAATATATGGTATCTGTGACACATCTGTATAATTATTGACAGTTCTGTATGCTGGGGCAGTAGTAAAACAACAATATAGTTAATTGTTGAGTAGGATCTTCAATAAAAGTTCATAAAGGGGTAAGGCAAAGACACCCGCTTAGCCCTTTACTCTATGTTTGAGGAATTGGCACCCTATTACTTTAAATCATAGCACAAGCAGACATTAAGGGACAGTACCCCACACAGGAGGTGAGTCATAGCTTATGCTGAGGATTTATGTTTGCTTTTACAGGATGAGGCATTAGGCATGAAGGTCAAAGAGATAGTGGAGATGTTTTCAGGAATTTCAGGTACAAAGATTGATTATGAAAAAAAGCTAAGTTATTCCATTGGTGATGTATTTCTGATTATAACTGACATTGCTGGAGTTCAAATAGTATCTACTAGTTTTGAAACCTTATGGTTTCATTTTGGTAGGGTGACATCACTGGTTCTGACTGGAACAACAGATTTAAGTTGACTGAAGATAAAATACCAGCACTGGTTTGGAATAAGAGGAGATTATCAAGAAAGAAAAAAAGTTATGTTGTTGGTTAGGTCATATTTGCTCCCAGATTTTCTTTTCCTGAGCTGCAACCCCCATCACCACGCTCCACTGAATCAGAAGCCTGGATTTTTAGTCTTTTCTCCAGAGCAATGTCTCAAACATGGTGCTGCAGTGATGAGGCATCCCATCTTTTTCCATTATAGTACTTTTCTTTCTTATAATTTGAAGCTTCTTCTTAAAATGGATAACATAGTCTGGTAGCGTTTAGTGGACTTTTGGCTTTAACTATTTTTTATCTTTTGGGTGAGAAATAAATGCAAGATGCCTCTTAGGACGTTTCTGGAGACTGGTTGTACATATGAGTAGTCGGCTTTCCTCAAGCATAAACAGTGGTGGATGAATACCCCTAGATCTCATCAATGAAAAGCCTAGAGAGTTTTTATCTATTGTCTATTTGAACTTAGATGAATAGATAGTAGTTTAGTGTAGATGTTGAATGAATCAGACAGTGTAGTTGGTTTTGTTGCAACAAATTCAGGAGCAATGCTGAAGGGGTGTGCACTGGGACTGCCTCTGGTTGGCAGTGGTTGCATTGATTGAGAAGCAGTGATCATACTTTTATGGTGTCTGGACTTCCTGAACAAACCAGTATTACCCTCACCAACATTCCCTGCTGCTGCTAGCCTGTCTGGCTTAAGTGAATATTGGCCATGTCTGTTAGGAAGATGTCATGTATATGTTTTAAATAATAGACCAGAACATCAGTTCCCAAAGTTGAATAGACTGATCTGACATATATTTCTATCACATTAATTACAACACGCTTTTAGTCTATTTGTGGGCTTGTGTTGCCATCTATAAATAACTCCTACACTGAAGAAGACCTCTGTTTTTTTTAGATCAGTAGAGTGGTAGGGTGTGGGCACTTTTGGAGGAATAGGGTGGTGACTGCAAGATTATTTTTTTCTTTTGGCTGCTCTAGAATAATGTAGCTAGGGATGGGATGGCAGGGCAGCAGGTGGTCCAATACTTTGCTGTGAGATCTGTGGTGGGACATGTCTTTAGATTTTACAGCCTAAGAAATTTGCTTTCTTGCTTTACTCTTTGTTAGTATCATTTTTAACTTTGCCATCTTGTCCCATTATGGCCTTCACACTTCAGTATCACACTCATAACCATTAATCTGCCATGTTCACTTGTAAGCAGGTGACCAGAGGAGCAGCAGCAGCAGGGACATGCTGGTTTCTTTCTGTTTAATTTTGATATTGTAATAGTTAGTACTATGAGGGTAAAAGGTGCTGAGGAATTGCTGTTGGGTTGGAGCTGTTACTGAGTGAAATTCTGTGCTGGGGAATTTAAGCAGTGATGTTCAGGCTGGCTTCCTGATTGTTCCAGGAGCAAGGGGGTCTTAGTCCCACCCACCCAACCCCTCAATACACCACCCAAGGCAGTCCCTACCTTTATTCATCTGTCCCTTCATGTCACTTCCTTCTGGGACACATGCAGCAGGGTCATAACCTACAAATAGCCAAAATACAAAAAAAAGAATAAAAGAAGAAGCAGGAATTCAAGGACCATGGATAGCTGAGGGTAAACTATCTACAAATAGGCAAACCAATAACAAATAAGGGGGAGTACTAAGAGGCAGTGCGAATAACAATCAAAATCATGCAGGGAGTAGTGAAGTGCAATACATGTGGTACAGCAGTGTTCAGGAGTACTTTCTGGATGCTGAGGTGCAGCCTCATTTGTAGGTACCTCTCTGAGCTGTGAGTGGAGGTGGACAGACTCTGGGCCAAGCTGGCAGGATCACTGGAGATCTTAGTTCGCACCCAGAGGCCACAGTATCCCCAGTCATTGCCACAGCAGATTCCAAGACACAGGCATGTGTGGACTACAGTGGGCTCAGGGAGAACAAGGAGGGTGGCTCATGAGCACATTCCCCAAGTGGTCTAACTGGAGAACAAATCTGCTGTTCTCATAGCACAAAATACCCCAGAGAGGAGGCCCAGGGCTGAGACCAGGGAAAAGGTGCGCAACCACCAGAGGGAGGGCAAAGGGGCAGGAGCCAGAGGATCCCACAGTGGAGGAAGCTTCTCCTGGTGGGGGATTCAGTTGTTAAGGAGATGGTGTTAGGAATACATGGGGATATAGAGAAGGAGACAAAGTGTCTGCCAGAGGCCACTGCTCAGAGGGACACAATGCGAATCCACAGGATCGCCAAGGCAGTGGCAAAGAGAGGGAAATACATGTTGTTGTCCACCTTGAGAGTAATGACTTAGACAAGGAAGGGGTTAATGTAGAGACAGTACAGGATGACTTCAGGGTCCTGGTTACTCACCTTGAGGGGGTTATGAAATTGGTGATCTTCTCTGAGGTCCTACCAGTCAAGGAGAAGGGGGATGCAAAGAATCATTGTATCAACAAATTCAATGACTGGTTGAAGGGATGGTGCAAGGATAAGGGCTCCGGCTACACTGGGGACTGGGGATCCAACTGGGCAGATGCATGTCTATATAGGGACAGTCTGCATCTGTTCAAACAGGGGACAGAAGTCTGCAATGAAATGTTTTGGTACTTACTTTCTGGGCATTTAAAGTAGCAGGTGGGGGGGGCTATCAAAGGAATGGAAACAATGCAGTCTAGCCCCTCAGTTTGGTAGTGTCAGCACTGAGAAAAAGGAGGACAAGAGTTTAATGAATACAGATAGAAAACAGTGACAGGGTAAGGGGCACAATGTGAAATAGAGGGAGGGAGTAGTAACAGATGCAGGTAAGGAACAATGGGACAAGAACAAAATTAATGGGAGAGGGACCAGGATCGAGATTTGGAGCATAATGCACATGAATGCCCGAAGTCTGGGAAACAAACTCCCTGATCTAGTGGCTTTAATGCGGGAGGCTGACATAGTCATAGCGGCCATGACAGAGACATGGTACACTGATAACCACTTATGGGACACAAATATACTAGGATATGCCTTGTAGAGGAGAGATAGGAAGGGAAGGAGGGGGGAAGGGGTGGCACTTTACATCAAAGAGACAATCAAGACAACAGAAAACCAGGCCAAAAATGAGGAGACAGAGGAGTAGTGGGTCACCCTTGAGCCAGGTAACGGAAAGTCTGTTAGAACAGGAGTGTTCTACAGATCACCAGCTCAGAGGGAGGGGGCAGAAAAGTTAATGATGGAGTCAATATATAAAACATGACGGATAAGTGGGAGGTTCTGCTTATGGCCAATTTCAACTATCCTGATGCAGACTGGTCTGTCCCAATGGGGGCCTCTAGCAAGACCAGGGAAATTGTGGAGTCCCTACAGGGAGCAGGCCTAAGACAACTGGTACAAGAGCCCACCAGGGACAGGAATATTCTGGATCTACTGCTCACTAATGGAGACAGGATCACAGATCTCCAGGTGGAGGGAGACCTGGGGTCTGGTGACCATCACATAGTTTGGTTCAAATTGGACACAGGAATACAGGTCACACATACAAAATCTGAAATTCTAGATTGCAAAGGAGCGGACTTTACAAAGATGGGAAGGAGGGTTAAAGAGGAGTTGGCTAAGGGAGGATAGCAGGGGACATGGAGTGGCAATGGGCACACATTGAGGCATCCATTATCAGGGTAACCAGTCAATGTGTGAGGGTGAAGAATAAGGTCATGAGAAGGAGAAAGCCAGTCTAGCTTTCTAAGGTGGTGGCAGATAAAATCAGGGCCAAGAGGGTAGCCTTCCAAAAATACAAGGGGACACATGGGGATGGGGACAGAGAAGAGTTCCAGAAATGTCAGGGAGAGACATGGATAGCTATGAGAAATGCTAAAGCACAGACAGAAGAAAGGCTAGCACAATCAGTGAGGAAAGGGGAGAAGACATTCATTAGGAACATCAGTGAGAGGAAGAAGTCCAGAGGCGGCATAGTCAGACTCAAAGGGGACAATGAAAAGCGAGTAGAAGGGGACCTAGAGAAGGCCACAATCCTTAACAGGTACTTCTGCTCGGTCTTTACAAGAGAGGGAGCAGGGCAGGGACTACAACTGGAAAACAGTTGTGCGGAGGGGGAAGAATTGAGCTTCACAACATTTAAAGAACACAGAGTCCAAGAGGAACTTACAAAACTAAAGGTGGACAAAGCAATGGGACCAGACAGAGTACATCTTAGGATCCTAAAGGCACTGAGGATGAAGCTGGCAGCAGCTTTGGCAGCCCTGTTCAGCGAGTTACTGAACGCAGGGGTGGTTCCACAAGACTGGAGAAGAGAAAATGTGGTCTCTCTTCACAAGAGTGGTAGCAAGGAGGACACAGGGAACTATAGGCCAGTGAGTCTCACCGCAGTAGTGGGGAAGATCATGGAGACACTGATTAAGGAATGTATTATGGATCACCTGGTATCCATTGGAATGCAGGATCCAAGACAGCATGAGTTCATGGCAGGAAGGTCGTGTCAAACAAATCTGATAGATTTCTTTGACAGTGTGACCAAGGTGGTGGACCAGGGAGGAGCAGTGGATATTGCCTACCTTGATTTCAGCAAGGCCTTTGACACAGTCCCACATATAAGGCTGATAAACAAGCTGAGGAGTCTGTGGGTGGGATATAGGGTAGTGAACTGGGTCAGAAATTGGTTAGTGGATAGAAGGAACAGAGTGGTGGTAAATGACATGCAGTCGGAAGAAATGGGAGTCACCAGTGGGGTGTCACAAGGGTCAGTTCTGGGACCAGTCCTTTTCAATGTCTTCATAGCAGACATGGCAGAAGAGCTAGGGGAAAAAGTATGCCTGTTTGCAGATGACACTAAGATCTGCAACAGAGTAGATACTCCAGGGAGCATAGAGAGAATGAAAAGAGACCTGGAAAAGCTGGAGAAATGGTCTGAGGTATGGCAATTAAGGTTTAACATGAAGAAGTGCAAGATCATGCATGTGGGGAACAGAAACCCTGGGGAGAGCTACATGTTGGGGGGTGAGTGGTTGAAGGTTACCAGAGAAGAGACACGTTTAAGGGGTCATTATGTCAGATGACCAGAAATCCAGCAAACAGACTGCAAAAGCAGTTGGGAGGGATAATGGGATGTTAGGGTGTATAGGGAGGGGTATTACAAGTGGTAAGAGAGAAGTGGCGATCCCACTGTGCAAGACGCTGTTTAGGCCTCACCTAGAGTAATGTGTGCAGTTCTGGAGGCTGCACTTGGGTAAGGATATTGACAGGGTGGAAAAAGTGCAGAGGAGGGCAACAAAGATGGTGCAGGGTCTGCACGACAAGGCATATGGGGATAGTCTTAGGGACCTCAATATGTACACATTGGAACAGAGACAGGAGAGGGGGGACATGATTGAGACTTTAAAGTATCTTAAGGACATAAATAATGTGGAAAGGGATAGCATCTTCCAGTATAAAAAGTTCAGTAGAACTAGAGGGCATGACATGAAATTGGAGGGGGGGGTCACATAAGGGGTAATGTGAGAAAGCTATTTTTTAAAGAGAGGGTGGTGGATGTGTGGAGCACCCTTCCTCAGGAGGTGGTGGAAGCACATACTGTGGAGGGATTTAAGAGGGCATGGGATAGGCACAAGGGAATCATACATATGTCTTTATTTTTTTTACCAGGAGAGACACACTAAGCTGAAAACTTCTTTACAGGTGTTACCTGGGAGCACAAGGAAGTTAAGTGACTTGCTTAGGATCACACAGTATACAAGTGGGGGCTGTGGGATTCAAACCCAGGTCTCCAGGTTTGCAGCTCAGAGCCTTAAACCACTACACTACACTGCCTCCCCCTTAAACCAATGCGCTATACTGAGGGGGGCATAGCTGAGGCCACTGACCTAATAGAGGCAGTGGGATCAAACTGGTAAAATGGGCAGACTGGATGGGCCTTGCAGTCCTTTTCTGCCATCAACATCTATGTTTCTATGCTTCTATGTACAGTATATAACATTAGCTTTCCAAGTGCCTCTCATTTTTCATCCACATCTTCTGCATGTGCTTTTTCACTCCCTACCCCTCTTCTGTGTCTTCCCATGCTGATCTTCTTGTACTCTTTCTTTTCCTCCTCCTTGTCTTTTATTGCTTCCTTCTCCTTCCTTCTTCCTTCTCTCATGTTTCTTCGTCCCCTGTCTCTTCTTTGCCTTGCATGGATCATACACTTTGCCCTGCCCTTTTACCTTCCCCACCTCCTTTTCTTATGTGTCCCCTTCCTCTACTGCCTACTGTATGTCACATGTTCCTGCTTTGACAGGTTCACTTCCATATCCTCTTCAGTTGTCAGTCTCCTTTACATTACCTGCATTAGTGGCAGTTTCACTCACTTGCTTTTGTAGAACTGTGGGTTGGTATACCTCACTCTGCCCCCCCCCACACTTCCATGAACATCTATATATTTTCCTCTGGTGGCAAAAAACAGTAGTGTCTATACCTGACTCACACTCAGTTTCACCTGCTTCATGCAATGACTGAGCTGCAGTACTATACTGGGCAATGTGGTTCTGATGCTGATGCATAATTTTTGCTAGGGAGTATCACACTGTGGTTTAAGGTAGACTGGCAGTTGTTGACACTGCCCACACACAGGCAGCAGTGGCTGCTGTTGCCATGTTGGTCATATGAGATGGCCAAGGTTGGGGGGAGGGGACTTCCCTTTACATTTCTTGATGGATCTCTTGTATCCCAGGTAGGGCAACTGGAACTGGAATCTCTTGTATCCCAGGTAGGGGTACTGGAACTGGAAGCACTTGAAGGATGAAGAGGGAACCAATGTGCTTCTGATTGAACCAGGTACAGTAGTTTAATCACCAGATGCACTAGATGACCAGTTGGTAAGGCTGCTTACAGTGGGAATGGAGCCAGTGTGCATATGGGTATTAAAGAGCAAGTGCTTAGTAAGGATGTATATCTGACCGCTGGAATGCTTGGGGTCTTTAGATGCCTCTGTAATCATTTTGTTTGTTTTTGTTTCTCATTTTAATTACCTTGTCATCATTTTATTCATACCTTGCCAATTACTAGCAAAATATAATCCAATGGAATTCTTGTATTATGATGTCAGAAATGTTTTACTGGCATGCCTGGCAGTGTACTTCAGTGGGAAACTGCAACCTATTTTCAAGTTTTTATTGAAAAATAACACTTTCTGCCATGAAATTATATTATATTTAATAGAAATATGTGATGATTGAAAACCTATGATATTTTGTTATAACTTAGCAGGTGATGTTTTCTTCATAAGCAGCTTTTACTTGGAAAGAAGGAAAGAAACCAATTACTGTTTTAAAAATTATTAAATCATACAGATGGACCACAAACATGCAAACATATAAAAGGGAATGTTTGCTGCTGAAAGAAGTATCTATTTCTTTTGAAAAAGATAGTAAGCTTTTGTTAACTGAGAAAAGAAAACTTGGCAATTCTGCTTGTTTTCAGCCTTGTCCTGGGGGCGGGGGAGGGAAGATACAGATGGTAACCAACAGAAACTGAACCAGATGAAGCTGTTGGTGGTATTTTAGTAGCTGGTATCTTTAGTTTCTCATTAAAATATATTCGGCTTCTAAGTAGTTGGCAGTTTCTAACATCACAATACTAGAATTCCACCAAATTCTTTTTACCAGCAGCGTGAAAAGATTTAGGCTAAAACAATCTTGTTTAACTGATTGAATAAAATATTTTATCATAAAAGTAGACGTTAATTACTAACACATTAACATACAATAAATAAGACAATCTGCTGTCTATTTATTAAAAGTAAACTCTTGCTCTTTAATGAGTCATGGTTTCTTTAATAGTACTATCATGTGACACAAGTGAGTGTGCCAAAATCAAAAGTAAGAAATCTAAGGTCAAGAAGCCCAGCTGGCAATGCAAGGAGGTAGCAAATGTGGTAAGGGACAAGAAGGCACCCTTCTGGCAGTAAAAACATACTCAGAAAGACAAGAATGAGGAGGATTATTGTGCTAAACCAAGGAAGTCAAGCAGAGCGGTTAGATAGGCAAACGCTACAAGAGAAGTACAGCTAGCAGAGGAAGTAAAATTGGCTGAGAAGGCCTTCTTCAAATATATTAGGGAGAAAAGGAACTTTGAAGATGAGACTATCAGATTAAAAAAGGAGGGAGGTTGGTTTGAGGGAAGTGAAGAAAAAGTGGAAGTACCTAACAAGTACTTGTGCGCCATCTTAATTGGAGAGGATGGACCAGTACTACAAGAGAGCAGGAGGGTGGGAACTGGGAGTGAAGCAATCACAGATGGCATAATGCAAGTGGACAAGGTGCATAAGGGACTAAGGGCACTGAAGGTGGATATGTCCCCAGGGCTGGATGGTGTGCACACAAGGGTTCAAGGGAACTGGCAGGGGTACTGATGGGCCCCCTGGTAGACCACTTTAACAACTCTGTGGAATTTGGGAGTATGTCCTGGGACTGGGGAATTGCACATGTGGTATCACTCCATAAGAGTGGGCCAAGGGATGAATCAGAGAACTATTGTACAGGCTGGTCAGTCTGACCTCAATAGTAGGGAAGTAAATGGAAATAATCTTGAAGGAGAGACTGGTGAGCATCTTGATCCTCATCAGAGTCCTTATCATTTGCATTATAGAGCAGAGATATAACATCATCTGGAAATGGTGTGTCTGTCCATTTTAAATTGAGATCATCAGTCCAACCATGCAAAGCTGCATTTGGGGCATTGATAACAGCAACAGAAGAAAGCCTCCACAATCAGCAGATATAGTTGGCTCATAGAATATGTAACTTCAGGGTTTTTTGGCAGGGTGGTAGCAGAAACAGATCAGTTATTCTGTTGTCTTTGTTTTATTTCTCCCAGAAGATCTGCTGTTTGCTATATTTACACTAATAAATTGCTTCCTTCCATGCAGTTTACAGACATACTCCTCCAACAGAGCTACAACACCCTTATCCACTTGCCAATCACTCCCAAGTTTCTGAAAGGCATCCAGGAATTTGGTGTACTTTTGAAGGACATTTCAGCAAATCTTCTTACCCTTTTTGAAGAATGCAGAAACATAGTCATTGCATGTGAATGCATGGAAACCAACTAAGGCTTTCTTTGTTGCAGTGGTCATTTCACACTTGCTAATGTCAAAGATTTTCCTACTGTTACAATGGCCATTGTCCAGGTATATACTTTGCTCTCATTCTGAAAATAGTTACAGTAATATTACTGGTATATTGGTATTCCCAGATGGTGAACGGATGATGATAGGGCTTAGACATATTGTAATGGCATATTGCGCATGAAGGGCAATTTTTGTGTCTGCTTCTTCCTGGTCAGAACAGAGATCATCCACAACTACAATTGCTTCTTTAATGATCATGTAGCATTTGTCTCTCTCTTCGAAAAATAGATCACTTGGCTCTCTGGCAAACTCATGCAATTTTCTTCCCAGACCTGCATAATCAAAACAATCAGACACTCCTTGCTAGATACATTAGAAAGGGAGTAACTGAAATGCTTTGGCACTTTGGTGTTGGGACCTTTGATAATATGCTTTTCATTAAATTCTCATTGAAATCTCTCAGCCTCTTTGATCGACTGCTCTCAGCATGTATCTGCAACAACATCCACTCTTGCAAATCCCTGTGGAAGACTAGTTCTAGTTTCACTGCCAGATCACTGAAGGTTTCAGGGATTCCTGTCATAACCCACACTGTTGCCATTAGATCCACTATGAGTGCTGAGACACTTTTCCTGGGGGAAAGCTCTAAAGTGTCTAACACTGGACAGTATTCTGCTAGCACCTCAAGTAACTTGCTCTTTGGTGTTGTCCATCTAGTTTCATCTGCATTGGATAGACTCAGTGGGACTGGGCCCAGGCAGTATGTTAATAACTTGTTTATATCTACAGGGAAGATGTGCTTGTTTGAAAGGGCCAAAAGTTTTCCCAATATATCTTTTTAAAATTTAAGTTCTTTTAACTTTTCCTTTGGTAGTTACACTTTTTTGTTGGCATCATTGAAGGTTTTCACTGGGGTTTTTGAAACTGGATCAAAATATTTCTATTTATCACTTTCCAGTCTTTCTTTGACAAACTGTTCATACATTTCTGTACTTCATTCAAAGATACTGGTAAGGTTCTCTCCAATATCAGGTGCAACAGGTGCTCCAGAGGACAAGTTGTACAATCTTTCAGCATCTAAAGTAGCACTGAATGGGTTGATAAACTCTTGATTGAGAAGAGTCAATATGGTTTTGACACTTTGTTCTAACTTGATAATTTCAGATGGCCTGCATGCTTTTTGCAGATTACTGGCTGAACTGTGAAGGTCAGTCATCTCCAAAAGTGCCTCTCTGAATTTTGCTAGATGTGGCAGATTTAACACCCATTTATCATAGGCAATTTGACTTGCAACAAACTGTTTGATTCCACCTGGAATTTTGTCACTTTCACTTGTATGTCTGCTCACCAGCTTGGTCAACTGATTCCCTGGAAGCTTTATGATGGCTCCTTTGAACTGAAAACTCTTGCTTTTTAATTAATATCCTGGACCCTGGATAAGAATCCTCAAGAGTTCCAAGTGTGTGAACATAGTAAGACCCATATTGAGCATAATTTTGCTTGTTGAAGGTGAAGAACCTGGGGCAGTGAATATTTCCAACACAGTAGTCTAAGATCAAAGCTGTTTTCTTTTATTGCTGTGTGGAGCAAATGCTTACAATCCACTATATCCAGATACGTCATCCAGAGTCGTGGGGTTTTCCTCAGCTCACTGGGACAAATCCATTGCCTGAAGGCTTCATACTTAGTCTGGAAAGTGATAGTCTCATCTTCCTGAAGCAGTTTATGGATGCCTATGGGTTGAGGTGATGATCTGATCATGTCAGGCAATACTGCATGGGTGGCATTCAATTCTGTTGAATACTCTAGAAATCTGACCTGAAACAATCACTCTAAGGCATCTGCAAAATGCTCATGTACAGTCCATGCCTGATTGTAATGCTTCCCATGCAAAACTGCCATTATGTTACCAAAGGCACAAAGACCAGTCTGAAATACTATGTCCTGAAAGCAGCTGCCATAAAGTAACTGTCCTATAATGCCAACATTTTCCAGGAATAGGTGGAAGTCTCCCAAATGAATTATGATATTGGGGAACTGATCAGGGAAATTCTACACAACTTGATATGCCTTTACTGCTGCTCCAACATCAAGTGTCAGGTGAACTTAGGGCATATTTAATTGCTGAGCTATTTCTTGTGTTTGTGTGAGGTATTCAACTGCAGTGGCATAATCAGTGATGGGTTTATGCATGGGTGGAAGATATGTGATAACTGTCTTCTTTGGTAAACTTGAATTTTTTAATTTTTTTTTTATTAGTCTTTGGTAACCGGGTAAGGACCACTAGGCACAAGTGCATGTTTTCAGTGGCAACCTGGGAGCACTGGGCAGTTAAGTGACTTGCTCAGAGTCACACAGTATGCAAGTGGAGGTTATGAGACTCAAACTCAGGTCTGGTCTGCTGGATGTATCAAGCTTGTTCACATTTCGTTCCTCTAACCTCTAGGCTATACTGCCAGCCCAATGATTGTTACAAACTAGCATCAGCCAACCAGTAAATCTTGGGACAAGCCAATCCTCCTTGTGTGCTTCCCAACTGAGTTTCCATAGTATTAGCTTGGCCTTGCCAATATTCACCACTGATGTTGGTACAGTAGATTTGGGCATATTGCCAAATGTGATTGGCTCCTTCTTTGAATTCATCTGTCGATGTTCTAATTCCTTTTTATTAGATATGACTGTCCTTCTTTTTAAGTGAGGAATTTTAATAGAATCTGTCATTGAGGCACAGGTCAGGAAGCATAGGAACAACAGGAGCAGTTTCAAAATTTGCAAATAGCATTTTATTGTTCTCAATAACATCAAATTAAAAAAATAAAAAAAAATTCAGTATAACTATTTACAAAGGCAGTAAAAACAGAGAAAACCAAGTCCTTCTTCTGAGGGTATCTCTTAATTCCAAGTTTCAGTCTCTCAGTGTCTCACTCTCCTTGTCTCTCTAGCAAAAGCATTGCTGCTCTTTTTATAAGTCTTTGTCTGGGAACTCCTTAAGAGAGCCTGTTTCTCACAGAATGTTCTTGTTAAGTTTACAGAATGTTCTTGTCAGTTTCATTCCTTGCAGGTGCAGCAAAACAGTACATGGTGTCCCTGAACTGATCTTTTGTTCACAGCTCTGCAAAGGGCTTAAAACTGCATCTCAGGTTAACCCCTTGAGTTCCAAATAGCTGTTTGCAATAATTTAAACAGTATAACTATATACAGTTTTAAACAAAGGGATCCCAGTATCAGTGACATTTCTACATAAAAATTCACATTTATTTTTATATCCACAGATATGCAAGGGTGAAGAAAATGCAGAAATAGCAAGGGAAGGCAGAGTGATCACAAGAGGCGGAGAATTGCAAAACTGTCATAGTGATCAGTTTCTAGGTCTAACAAGAAAATTTGGTTGCCTTACCAGACAGACAAGAGACAGAAAAGGATAGGATAGAACAGACCTTTGCATTTAAACTCTTTCTGCATAACAAATGGGGCAGGGCCTTTTTCAACTCTGTCACAGAATCTTCTCAGAGAATGGAGCCTTCAGATTCTTCTTGGTACAAACACCATGTATATTATGTATTGTTCCATGTCCAGTTACTATTTCAATGTTCTTATCAAAGTTGTCCATCCAGAAAACTGTTAAGGCAACAGAAGACTCTGACTTTGGCTGAAGTGGCAGTAACAGACCTTGCTCTTGAAAATGCTGAGAAAGTTCCACTAAACCAATTTCAATTTCACACATTTGATCATAATTGCAACTATTTCTTGAGTGAAACAGGGTGTTCATGGGCATTTTCTGTCTGGTCATATTGTGCAGCATAACTTCAACAAGTGCATGTTTTGTAGTGAGAAACTTGCCAAGTGTTACATCATGAATTAGGTCTTCTGAGTAGAACTTTGACAACTGGGAGACTTGTTCACTCTTCGTATGTTTGGGGGATTTTAGTACTTGCGAGAAATATGATTGAACTGTCTCTGGGGGCTGTTGTTCTTTACTCAAGAGAGCATCCACTGTTGGTGGCCATGGTAGTGAAGGTGCTGTCTCTACACATTTTAAGATATGTTCCCGCAACAGGGAAGCAGCATTCTTGATGACTTGATTGTCATTCATTCTCAAAAACTCTGTGACTGATGCATCATCAGTAAATGTTTTTTGAGAATCAGCTATTAAAAATAAAGTTAATCCCCATATTTCTTTTTCAGCTGGCTTCTAAGTTTATAACAATATTGTTGATTTTATACTCCAATGCCCACGATTTCATTCAATGCCTTCATTAAAATGGCTTAGTGCCATTGAAGCACATTGTCTTCAATTACACAACAAATGGCCTCAAACTTAGTTCCATCTGACTGCTCATTGTCATCATCACTTCTATTCTGATCATCTGGCGTCCTGTCTCTTGTGATTACTGTATAATTTAGGAAGCACT
Source organism: Neoceratodus forsteri (assembly GCA_016271365.2). Classification (NCBI taxonomy): domain Eukaryota; kingdom Metazoa; phylum Chordata; order Ceratodontiformes; family Ceratodontidae; genus Neoceratodus; species Neoceratodus forsteri. The sequence goes on from CM028131.1 coordinate 777,437,734, forward strand.
TGTCATGTTTATGAAACTCCCTTGCAATGAGGTCCTCTGTCTTAATTTTTGTGAGCATATCTTGACCATCACATAGCTCTGCTGACCCTTTTCTTGTGGCTTCAGCTGTTTTTGTAACAATAGCAGTTAGATACTGCTTCTTCCCCTTCACTTTGATTACATATGTGTTACAGATTCCACATGCATCAGGAAATAACATTCTATATAATGAGGCACAAGGAACACCACCCCTAAGATGATGATGTGAGCTATGTTCACCAGCATCTGCATGTTCTCCAGATTTTCTGATACTCTTGGCTTTTGTGAACTTTTGATAGCATTGTCTATGGTATCCATGCTTGGCAGGGTCATAGTTAGGCATTGGAATTGATGCACACCACTCATCATGATGATCTTCACCACCTAACTGGGTTTGAATATCTTTGCTCTCTATAAGTGTGCAGTATCTTTTGTCACTCAGAGGAGTTAATTCAGAGTCTCTTGTTGTCAGGGAAGGATAATACACTACACACTGCAGGGTCCTAGGATTTTTCTCTCCACATTTCCACTTGACAGAAAGGTTTAGAGATGTCCTCGAAGAGTCTGAAAAAAAAGAAATGTGTGCATTGTGCACGGCAGTGGGATGGTCATCCCTTGCTTACAGAGAGCAAAAAAATGCTGCAGTTTGGACATACAAAGCTATATCAAATAAATTGCCCCAGTATATCTCCGTCTGTTTACCTTTGTGCACTCTGGGGAAGTATGCCCTGAGAAGCACCTCATATATCTACCTTTATGTTTACAAAGAAAAATCTCGCATTGGCAGAACAGCCATCAGCTTTGTGCTCCCTCAACTGTGGAACAAGCTGCAAAAAATGTTGAAATTAACTCACCCCATCAGCCTAGCAGCTTTTAAATCTGTATATCTACATCATAATAAATGAGTCTTGTGCCTGTCTACCCTAAATAGTGACTCCTATAAGTCCAAGCACACTCTAATTACTACTGTTAAAAGACTGATCACATCTATAATCGACTCTTCCCTCTCCCCTTTTTCTACCCCCATATCTGTCCCTTCCACATTCCTTTGACCCTGGTTCCCGCTCTAAATTCTCCATACCATATCACTATATATCTTTTTATATTAGGTTTTATTTGTGTTCGGTGCACCTGATATGTATATTTCTTTTCTTTTATGAAAAATTGTGTCCTACCTAAAACTAGCTGTATCTTCTGTTCAAAACATATATTACTGTCAATGCTACCTGCTGATACTTTGTATATACTGTATTATTGTATCTCACTTTATTTGTATTATTACTATTTTCTTGTGTGTTGCATCCCATGTATATTGTCCCTTGTTCCTTTTTACCAAACCCAGGTCCACCTCGAAAATGAGCTTGCTCAATGGTGATCACCTGGTTAAATAAAGACTTCGATTGATTGAGTTATATATATATATATATATATATATATATATATATATATATATATATATATATATTAGAGGCAAAAACTCTGTTTAATGCAGTAGTTAGGGTTGTTCCATGCGACAAAAGTGAGGAATTCGCTGTTAGGGTTGAAACCCTAACCCAAATTCACCCCCAGCACCACACACACACACACACACACACATGCAAGTATGGGGAGGACCAAGTCAACACAACCAATGACAGACATCCAGCAGCAGATGACAGAAATAACAAACAATTGTCTAAATGTACTACGAGACATCCCCACCCACCTGACCAGGTACTGCATGCTCAGTGGAGATCAACAGCAAAACTGAGGCCATGTACACCAAACGTACACATCCCTGATTGCAGCTGCACACGACGTACCACACTTAGTAGTTGCATGGACTTACCTACCAATGCCCCACACCAGACTACACCACATGTGGTGGGCCACCTGAGCAATAGAGTTCAGCAAAACCAAGGAGTTGTACAGGTATAATATCTCTGATTATAACAAGGGTTTGAGAAATGCAGCTTTCTAATTGACTGTAAACATTGTAACAGCCTTATGTTTAGTTTTTATTAACATACATGTAGAGCCTAACCATATGATGAACATGGTTTAATGTTGTTTAAAAAACAGTTTTATTATGATAGCAATAAGCCACTCCCAGGTATTATGTTAATGGTCAGTTTATCACTGTCTAGCAACATGTGGCACTTGACTATGCCTCATTCAACATTAAACTCCTACAGGGTGATTAACAGACCATTTAACATAACTGTTGGTCATGCCTTATTGCTTAATTGTCTTTATGAGTAGATACTCTCCCTCTGCTAGGCACTGCAGCAGCTTTGCAACACAGTGTCCCACCCAGTTACACCATACACTGTCTAGTTACTGGAGAATGGCTGTGAATATGAACTCATGAAGATGAACAGTGTAACTTGATCATTACAGTCATCGAAACCTTAGTGTGATTATAACTAACAGAGTCTGTGATAGAGAATAACCCCTGCTGTCCTAGTACACTTACCCCATTGTGAGTTAAATCAATATTAAAAGACATTCTTTTTATATCTACACCATACCTACTTGATTCCTGTTGTACCACAATTAACATAGTTATCACTTTGATAGCATCAGTGACAGAAGTGTGCAAACCCAAACACTAGGCATACAGCCTGAGTATGAAACAACTGTTAAAAAAAATTACACTGTATCCATAAGTGGCATAGATCACTCATTGCAACAATAGTAAATGTATTTCTATTTGAATAAGTTAGTCATCACAGATGCAATGAGATTGTCTTGATCAGGTACAACATACTCAGTAAGTGCCTACAGGAAAATCTATCCTATATACATCTCCGATACAGGTACATCATTGTTGGCTCAGTAGTGCTATGATATTTAGAAGTTGCTTGGCCTGATCCATGCAATTACACTGTTTCTTACAAAGAATACTTACTGGATCTTTAGTATTGAAACACATTGAAGGTCTATATATGTACATCAGCAGTACACCTTCATCAGTATAAATGCATCTGATACTGGCAGTACGAATTTCACAGCATTGAACAGGCAATGCTTTTCCATATGTATACATCAGCCTCTCTATCTTGAGTAAACCATTGCAGTAAATGTACTACTATATAAATCACATACTAAATGTAACACTACTTTTATCTTGAGCATGCTAGTATCTTGTAGTTAATTTATGTACTTCTCTTAATTAATGTATGCTCACTAGTGTTAAAACCTTTCTACAACTGTCATCATGCACCTTCAGCATTTATATTGACTAACGGCACAGTACCAGTTGTGGTGTGTTGTGGGGCATCGGTAGGTAAGGCCATGCAACTACTAAGTGTAGTACGTTGTGTGTAGCTGCAATCAGGGATGTGTACATTTGGTGTACATGGCCTCAGTTTTGCTGTTGATCTCCACTGAGCATGCAGTACCTGGTCAGGTGGGTGGGATGTCTCGAGTACATTTAGACAATTGTTTGTTATTTCTGTCACCTGCTGCTGGATGTCTGTCATTGGTTGTGTTGACTTGGTCCTCCCCATACTTGCATGTGTGTGTGTGTGTGTCTGTGTGTGTGTGGTGCTGGGGGTGAATTCAGAGTTAGGGTTTTCAACCTAACAGAAAATTCCTCACTTTTGTCGCTGTGGAACAACCCTAACTAATGCATTAAATGGAGTTTTGCCTCTAATTTCCCTTCTTTTAGGAATGATAATGAGAAATAGTAGATATGTCTGGGGTGGCTGAGCCACGGGGCCCAAAGGGCCCTGTGCCCCTGCCACACGTTGTCTTGTGGCATAGTATCAGGAAGAGCAACGCAAACAGAAGCGCTAACAGTGGCGCACATGGTAACGCAAGTGCAAATGACAACAGAAAGGGCAATGCACACGGTGGCATAGATGGGAACAGTCTGCCACGTGATGTGTTGTCACATAGTAACATGGTGCCTGCAAACGGAAATGTCAATGGGCATGGTAACGCAAAGTGAAACAGAAAGAGAAACAGTACTGTAGACACAAATGGCAAAAATAACAGAAGCGCAATCGCAAATGAAAATGCAAAGGATAGCACATAGGGCCCTCGCTTCCGGCACATAATGCAGCAGCGGAGGTCACGGGGCCCAAGAGACCCCTTCACCACATGATGTCTTGTGGCATAGTAACAGGAACAGCAATGCAAACAGAAGCTAACAGTGGCACACAAGAGTAGCAAGCGTGAATGAGAACAGAAAGGGTAACCTGAACACGGTAAGCGTGACGGAATGGAGTGCCCGTGATGTCGTGTCACATAGTAACATGGTGCCTGCAAACGGAAATGTCAATGGGCATGGTGACGCAAAGTGAAACAGAAAGAGAAACAGTATGGTAGACACAAATGGCAAAAAATAACAGAAATGCAAGCGCAAATGAAAATGCAAAGGATGACGCACATGGTGGCGTAGACGTCAACGGTAAGTGAAATGGGCATGGAACCGCAAGCGGAAAGGGCAATGGTAACAGTAATGTAAGCGCACAGGCTGGTTTTCCCAAAAAGCTGAATAGAGAAAGACAGTGAGTACAAAGAATGTATGCATAATAATGAGTATCGGAGCAGAAAATGAAGACTTAAATAGGTTATATCTCAGGAACCGTACGACGTAGAAAAAAAATTTAAAAGTCGTATGATTTATGACTGTCCTGGCTAGTTTTGTACTTAGCCACTCTTGGGGGCTAAGAATTATTCCGACGAAAAGTCCGTATCTCGCACCATTTCCAAGATACGGGCCCTGAAAGGCGCGTCGAACGCCGTAATGTTATCCTATGGAAAAAAAAAGAGAAGTTCGGAGCACCATAACTTTGCCTCCCTGTAATATTTTTTCACCAAACCACTGAAAGGCACATCTGTGCGCTGTTGGCTGTCCTCCCTCAAAATTTCAGGAAAAAAGACCAAATCGTTATTTTGCAGCAGGGTGCCAAAGGATTCCTGTAATGCATCTGGCGCCGTAATGTTATCCTATGGGAAAAACCGTCAACTTTGGAGTGCCGTAACTTTGCTGCCATGTCATATTTTTTCAATACAACACTGAAAGGCACATCTGTGAGATGTCGGCTGCGTTTCCTCCAAATTTCAGCCCAAAACTCCCAACGGTTCTTTTGCAGTGCAGTGCCAAAGAATTGCTGTCATTTTCCACAGACTAGAAAATTACTGTGTCGCATTTGCAAAAGCTTTCAAACATTTGCGACACTTTCGCGGAGCACGAACAGTACTTTGTGAAAGTACTTTTTCCAGAAATCTGAAAACATATTTCTGGGGTGTTTACACCCCAAAATAAAGACATGGCTAGCATCCTCAGGGTCCGACTAGGTGAATACAAAAGAATTAGGTTGCTAGAGGGTCCCAAATTTAAATGCCAAGCATTTTTCTAATCACCAACTGAAAAACAAAATGGCTGATTTGCAAAAGTAACAGGCCCATTTGTGAAAGTAAAAATGCATTTGCGAAAGTGTTGAACTTTTTAACTTTTCCCATTGACTTATAATGGGAAACTGTTTTTTGAATAACTTTTGAACCGTTTAATATTTTTTCACCAAATCTTCAAAAGGCACATCGGGGACCCTGGCTGCATGTTCCCTGAAGATTTCAGGCCGGTCGCGCAAACCGTACGACCTGTACGCACGACCATAGAATTCCAGAAAAAGCTTAAATGCGCACGCAAATCACACTTAATAACTCCACAGCCATGTATCTGACTGGTACGAAACTTAGCAGATGCCAAGACCTATGGTTCTTGATCATGTATTCCAAATTTCAGCCAAATCTATCAAACGATTACAAAGTTATTAAGGTGCAAAGTTTTGGGGTTTAACATAGAAATGGCTCCTCAACTCTAACTATGGTAGCACTACCGTGCTACCATAATATCTTTATCTATATCTATATCTATATCTGTATCTATATCTATATCTATATCTATATCTATATCTATATCTATATCTATCTATTTATTCGTTGCAAAAAACTTTGTTAATGCATAAGATAGGGTTGATAGCACAGTGACAAAAGTATGGCAATTACATGTTAGGGTTACCCCTCCACTCACCAATAGACTTCGGGGTGTGCCATGCGGTCATCAGGCCTAACTCTCACCCCATTCCATGTATACTCTAGCTGACATGCTACATCATAGGAGAATGGCTGATCAAATGGGAGATCAAAGCTGTTTTCTTTTATTGCTGTGTGGAGCAAATGCTTCCAATCTGCTATATCCAGATATGTCATCCAGAGTTGTGGGGTTTTCCTCAGCTCGCTGGGACAAATCCGTTGCCTGAAGGCTTCATACTTAGTCTGGAAAGTGACAGTCTCATCTTCCTGAAGCAGTTTATGGATGCCTGTGGGTTGAGGTGAGAGTTAGGCCTGAAGACCCCATGGCACACCCCGATGTCTGTTGGTAAGTGGAGGTTGGAGTTGGGGCGGTGGTAGAGTAACCCTAACATGACATTTCCATACTTTTGTCACTGTGCTATCAACCCTAACTGATGCATTAACAATGTTTTTTTGCAGTGAATTTCCCTTCTTTTTGAGAAAGCGTAATGTAACTGGTAACTGGCATGTGGCTGTGGGAGTGCGGGCCCTTTGAGCCCTGCGATCCCTTCACGCTGCCCAGGATTTGCATAATGGTGTGCGTGTATGTGAGTATGGGCCCTCTGGGCCCTGCATTCCCACTTACACATAAATACAGAGCCATACAGCAGCCCTATTGTACTGAAACGGAACCCTTGTAACACTTATTTGGCAATATCACACTTACCGTAGCAACTATTAAAAACATTCCACTTCAGTGGTAATCATGACTTTGAAACATCCACATGAGATAAGTCCACCTGAGGTAGACTAAGCAGCAGAGAATGAAAAATCCATATCTTGCATCGTTTCTGAAATATGGGTGTCGAAATTCTCCGCGGGAGCCGCAATGTTAGCCTATGGGAAATTTCTCAACTTCAGAATGTTGTAATTATGGGCCCATTGAATATTATGGGACCAAAGCCCCAAAATGCACATCTAAGTGACAGGCTTGCCACTCAGCAAATTTCAGCCCCAAAGCCCCAACTGTTTTGATGCTGTGGGGTGGCAAAAAATTGCTGTTTTTAGATGCTGTTCTATTGCATATTGTGACACTTTCACAAAACGTTGTGAAAGAATGGGCATGACCCTTTCATGATTTGCTAAAGTGTTGCATCCATTCTGTTGCAATTTGTGACACCATGGGTGTCCGATCACCGAAAAGGCATTTCTGGGGGATTTTGCCCCACAAAAAAGATAGTGCAGTGATCCTCAGGGTCCGACTAGGTAAACAAAACTGTCAGTGTTTACCTAGGGGGTCCCAAAGTTAAACACCAGGCAGTTTTCTCTCTCGTTAACTGAAAATAAGATGGCCACTGCACGACAGTAAAAGGGCCATTTGTGACAATACAATGTAGTGGCGGCAGCTTTTGAGAGACACATATATTTTTTTCCCTTTGACTAAAATGGGAAACTTGTTTTTGGAATAACTTTTGAATGGTTTAATATTTTTTCATCAAATCTTCAAAAGGCACATCAGTGACCCAGACTGCATCTTCCCTGAGGATTTCAGACCAAATGGATAAATTGTGTGGGCTGTAGCCATGAGCAAAGAAATACACAAAAACACCATTTTTGCCATTTTATGGTGCTCTGCAGCTCTGCAACTGCTCATCCGACCGTAACACAACTTGCCAGATCCAGAGATCCATGGTACCCCACCATGCATGTAAACTTTTATGCAAATCTGTCATACAGTGACAAAGTTATTAAAGTGCAAAATTTGGGGTTTAGCATAGAAGTGGCCAGGCAACCCTAACTATACTGGCACAACTGCGCCAGTATAATACAGTATATGTGTGTGTGTGTATATATATATATATATATATATATATACTGAATGTATGTATATACAATATATATATATATTTATAAAATGCTTGAGACAATCATGGTCAGCAGCACCATCAGCACTGGACAAACACCATCACATGACCGTGCGTATATCAGGCGCGACCGCACACCTGCACTTTACCCCTTCCAAAACAATTTTGACATTTTATAAGATAGATATACCACTCTGAGGTGTGTGGTCACGCTCTGATATCATGCCGCCTTGGGTGGTTGGCCTTTTCACCTTGCGGCCTCGTGCGCCTAACGCAACGGCGCGCATGATATCAGAGCGCGACGCGACCTCAGAGTGGTATATCTATTACATATATATATATATACATACTGTACATACATATGCCACACATATATAAACACAGAAGATATGGCATGAATAACTAAAAAAGTATAAACTTGCTCAAATTTCGTCTGTTAATGGTGTCTTCTCTTTTATCAATTTGCCCTCTTACTGTATATTACTCTAAAACTTCACAACCACATATGCATTTCAAAGCAGAATCCTTACCCTTTTAGACAACATAACATTATATTATAAAGCACAAAAAGTCCTGTCTGACAAGATTAAATGTAAGAATATTTTGAAATTTCACAAGAAATTAAGGGATGGTGAATGGTATTTATTTATTTATTTATTATTTAATTTTGGTAACCAGGTGAGGAAACTGAGACCATCACAGTCCCTTTTTCAGGCGTAACATGGAATTAATTACAGATAAATCATTTTACAGAATAACAAAAGGTATTTAACCCTATAATTTTTAACATTAATATTTTGATGTAATGTATGGGTAGGTATTTTAAAGTTCTAACTCCTACCTATTCATTGAGACCACATTTGAATGCATGTTTCATTTACTCTCGAAGTAATGGCCCAAGAATCTGCATTAAGTACATGGAGCTGAAATGCAAACAATTTGTCAAGGTGTCTGTACAAAATTAATGCAAGCTACCATTTTGCCCCAGCGTTCATGTGATCAACAGGCAGAACATGAATTTTGGATATATCTGCTATATATTAAACAACCATCAGCATTTATTCAGCTCTCAGGTTATACCCCACCTCCATCTACACGTGGTCTCCAAAGTGCTGAAGTGAAGCTGAGTCCCTTCAAACCCATTGTTAAAAGTGTTGGATTTTAACACTTTCACCAAATGCCAACTCAGCCTTTGCTCATCCTTAGATAGGTGCATATTTGTTTAGGCATCACAGCATTCTATCTTAGAGTGCAGACAGCACATTAGAAAATAAATGCCAGTGTTTCATAGGAATATAGGAAATCATTGCATCTTCAAAAGACTAATTGGCCCAACAATCTGTCCCTTGGAGCTGATTTCCAGCACCACCTACCAGCTACCTCTTCACATCCTTCAGTGTCTTCTTTCAGAATTCAAAAATCTAGGTCACTTGAGAAATTCAATGTTTCATACTATACCTTCTGTTGCTGTTGGTGCTGTGGTGGCAGTGGGAGAGAATGGTGCAAACTCTTTTTTAACCTCAACTCATTCCACATTTAACTCACAAAACATCTGTGAAATTATGCAAACTGGGTACTAAACTGGCACATGGGATTCTATTTCCTGATTCTTTAATCATAGAGGAGTTTACAAAAGCCCTCTGCCCAGCATGTTGGCCATCTTAAGCTGCTACAAGTCATTTCCTTTTGCCCTGTATGAAATACTGTACAAGATGGATTCACCAATACTGTAGCTTTCTCTTCAGTATTGTACCTCTGTATTTTGTTATACCTGTTTGTTAACTAGTCAAAATGCATTATCTGAAGTAAGAGATGTTACAAAAAAGAAATGTTCAAGCTCTATTAGCAGAAGCTTTAGAATCCCTTTTACTCAATTTTCTACATTTTAACCTCCTGCCCTGTGCTCTTAAATACAGTATGGCATACATTATTGTTAATATTAAACATGTCGATACTAAAATATGCAGTACTGATCATTAAAATACAATTGCAACAAAGCATAGAATGCTCTTAAATAAATAATAATAAAGAAAATGGGCCCGATTCCAAGACTGGGTATGCCGGCGTAAGCCAAGATATGCCAAACCCCTCCATTCTCTGGCATGCCCCTGGACTCCTGTGCCACCTGTCCTGTCCTACATGACCCCTAGTGTGTGCCATGGTGTTCCGGGGTGGGGGCTTTGGGGGTCTGCCAGTAGCGAGCTGTGACTTGCAACATGTGGGGCTTCTACACCATGCCCATGGTGGTAGCCTTCACATGGCATAACCCACATGTTGCAAGTGCCGGGACCCTGCTGCTCTTGGAATGTGGCGCGGGGTCCCTGGCATAGCAGCAAATGTTGCAACTCGCATACGCTGGCGAGTTGCAACATTCAACTTGGAATTGGCCCCAATGATCCAGCATTGCATCCACCTGAGACACTTCAAAGGGTGTAGAGCAAGGCCACAAAAATTACTAAGGGGTACTGAGGTAAAATGCCATGATGAGAAGCTGGAGGCAGTTTATATGTTCACACTGGAGAAAAGGAGGCTGAGGGGGACATGATCTCAGTCTTCCACATTACTATCTGGACACTTGGCTTGAATGTAGCCTGGAATCCTTGGTCCACACAGTTGTCACCACTCCAAGCTTCTCCCCAAACTTGGTGCTCTATACAGAAACAAAGCCTGTGTCCCTCCCCGTGCCAGGTCATAAATTATTATATACAAATATCTTTCCTGCTTTTGACTACAAGGATTGTGTCTAGCACTGCTCCTACCTCCACCCTAGCCAGGAATGACCTTTTCCACTCCTTCCCATTTTCCCTCAACCACCACCCACCACACTCATCATTGCTCCCTGTTCACCTCCTTCTCTGTCTTCTCTTGTGCTGATCATCACCTCTCAGACTATGCTGCCCTCATATCCATGTTTGGGATTTGATCTCTTAATGGCTACCTCAGTTCTTTCCAGTCCTGTCCCCAACATTCTTCTTATGCCCCCAGCACAGCTGATCCTCTCTGATCTCTAGGAGGACCAGAGAGGTGAACACATGTTTGGCAGAGGAAGGTATATATAAGTGCCCTTTTACCCTTTTAGGCAGTTCACTCATCTAGAGAAAAGATATCCCAGTCTACCCCGGGTCACCAATTAACCTCTAACATAAAGCTCATTGCATGAAGTAATTGAAAATACATTCAGCAGCCTTTTCCTGGATGTTCAGATTTCTCTTTTAAAAACTGGAAGGTTGCCAGGATGTCTGTAGTTTGGTATAGAAGATGGTCTACTCTGATAATCTCTGTCTTCCAGTTTAAGTTATGGTAACCCCTTGAATAAACTATTGAGAGTGGTTTCTTTTCAATTTTAAAGGGGATTGAAATTAGTAGTGGGGGGGAAGTATCGATGAACTTTGTATGTGCCCAGATTGTATGAGATCCCAGTGTAGCATCCCCCCTTCCATCTAGGGGCCTGATGTTAAATAGGGAAGGGAGCACCAACTTGTAGAAGAACCAGATCCCGAACACAAAATTAGAGATGCCACATACCTGCTGCAGCTGTTAGGGTTTAAAGATGGTCACAAAAATCAGCTGAAACAGGGTGCTGAAAACTGGCAGCTGTTAGCTGGAGGAGCAAGCTAGAGTTAGCAGGCAGCATCTAAATTCATATTAAAACAGCTGGAGGCCACACTATAGTAAGATGTAAACAAACAAATTAATTTCTTTTTGGCCAAAAAACAAAACAGCTTCCAGGAGCAGGAGGTACAGCTTAGAGGGAGAAACAATTTAAACAGTGGCACAGAGCCACGGCACAAAATCTTAGAGCTGAGAAGGCCTCAGTGCTAGATTCTGCTGAGCCGAGTAGCTCAAAACATTTAGGCAGCAACAAAATCAGGCTGGTCTCCAATTCAAATCTCGGCCTACACCTAACCTCAGCAGCTTGACACATGCCAACCACTCGTATCTTGCACTCTATGTGGTAACTCCCAACAGGCTGCAGATCTTCAAAACTTCTCTTTTTGCTTCATTCTGCAACACAGAGTTTTAAGGTGCCTGGAGCCCTGGCATCCCTGGACATAGAAAAACACAGGCAAACTGAGGGGCTCAATGGGCCCATTTATCTCTCCCCGCAGGCTATATTTCAACATTCACTCATAACTTTGCTTATTATCAACAAGCAAACTCTCTTCCCCCACCTACACCCACCTACCCCTACTACTCCCTTCCACCCCACTCTCCTCCTCCCAGTCCAGGCCCTGTCCCTTTGCAGGGTTCATTGCATCCTGAAGGGGATTCAGTTCCTGGTTAGCCTCCTCTCTCCATCCAAGCCCCCTTCCTCCCTCCCTCCCTCTTCTCCTTTCTGCCAGGTCCCCTTCCCGCAGGGTTTGCAGCATCCTGAAGGGGATCGTTCTTGGCTTCCCCTTCATCTCTCCCACCCACCATTCCTTTCCTGCCACTTGTGCAGTAGTTCCTCTATTCAACCCACCCCTCCTTCCCTGTCTCTCATGCTATAACTCCCCTTCCTCAAAATCCTATTGTGCAACTCTTAAGGTCTGGCTTTTCAGATCTGGACCTGCACTTACTCACCAGTGTGCTGCCACTACCTCTTCCCCTCCTTCGGCCTCTTACCTAATGTTCCTACTACTCCTGCATACTACTACTACTGTATCTGAGCTATATCTGCACATTGTTCCTTTACCCCCCTATTTCTCCCCCAATGACTAAGACTTCTTCTCTCCCCCAGTGTCTATGACTTCACTTTGTCATTTACCACTCCTGTTTACATTATCTTCTGTTGTCTTGTACTGAATTGTATTGCATTGTATTAGTACAACACTGTATGTATTTGAATTGCACTGTATGCATTTGATTGTTTTGTATTTGTATTGCATTGTACTAGTACAACACTGTATGTATTGAATTGCACTGTATGTATTTGATTGTTTTGCTTTTGCTCCATCCTCCTATTTATGTACCCCTCCCCACAGGACGCTTCTGGAAATGAGCTGTTTACAGCTCATGTTGTCTTTCCTGGTGAAACCTTTTCTCACATACTGGTGTGTTCTTCAGTGATGTTAGTGATCATTGCTTCATCTCTAGTGTAAGATCAACCAACAGACCTCTGTCCCCATCAAAGTTCTCTATCAGAAGATCAAGGCAAAATTTCGACCCTTTTGCTTACCTAGATGATCTGAAGTACTCAACATGATGGCAAGATTTTTACCTGTCAAAATCTGTACACACAGCACACGACATCCTAAATGAAATAATTGCAGGAGCCTTAAACAGACATACACCACTAACTAAAGTGCGTGTAAGAAATAAACCATGTCAATGGTTCACCCCAGATCTCAAAACTGCCCTGTTAGAAAGGGATAAACTATGGAAAAAAACACAGAAAACTAAGACATCATCAGACTGGTGTCAGTTTAGAAGGACAAGGATCATATGTACCAGGAAGATTAGGGACGCAAAAGCAGGACACTACCACTCTGAATTGAATTCTGCTACTAAGAACCCAGCTAAATTCTGGCACACCATCAATGGCCCAAAGGGACACACACCAGGGAACTTGCTCCCAACCAAGATCACCTCTGGAAATTAGACCATAACTGACAGATTGAAGATCCTAGAATCTTTCAACAATCATTTCATGACAGCAGGCATAGCATTTGATAACTCTCCTGCTAACTTGATGCGCTCCCAGCTTTGCATCCAACATAATGATCCTACTGTGACAAAGTCATCATTCTCTCTGCAACCTGCCAAGCTGAAACAGGTTGAAGAAATACTATGCCATCTGGACACAAAATAAAGTGCTGGTGCGGACTCCATTGAACCCTACTTCCTGAAGATTGCCTACCCTGTTCTAGCAGTGCCTATAACACACTTGTTTAATCTCTCCTTGTCTCAAGGAGAAATCCCCTCTATCTGGAAAACTACACAGGTCATTCCATTATTTAAATTAGAGGATCCTCAAGACCTTAACAACTATAGGCCCATCTCCATTCTTCCAGTCCTATCCAAGCTGCTAGAAAAAATTGTAAGTATCCAACTGAGATCTTACCTAGAAACTACAAATCTCCTAAACCCTAGAAACTATGAATCTCCTAAACCCTGCACAATCTGGCTTCAAAGCCAAGCATAGCACCATCACAGCCCTAGCAAAAGTCACCAATGACTGGCAGAGAGAACTAGACAAAAGGAATTTTATCTGTGCTGTGTTTCTGGACCTGAGTAAGGCATTAGATACGGCTGCCCATGACTTGCTTCTCTCATCCCTGGAATCCATAGGGTTGGATTCACTCTCCCTACAATGGTTTACCAACTACCTCTCTGGACACCTCCAACAGGTCAAGGCAGAAGGCGAACTCTCATCCCTTAAGCCGTTGTTAAGAAGTGTACCCCAAGGATCCATTCTTGGTCCTATCCTCTTTGCTACCTGTATTAACAATATTGATGATAATATTACCAAGGCTACAGTCCACGTATTTGCTGATGACACGGTGCTATATGTGAGCTGCCCATCACCAGAAACAGCTTGTAGTGACCTACAAATGGAATTCAACTTACTCCAACATTAACTCCAACACAAAATCTCCTGCTAAATGCAAAGAAAACAAAAGCAATGCTTTTCTCTCCTGGCATGCATGTAGTAAACCCAACTGTCCCAGGATATCCTATGCAGATAGCCACAATTCTAGGAGAAAAATTAGAATTTGTTGACAAATTCAAGTACCTGGGGGTATGGCTTGACAATATGCTTTCCTTTACTGAACATATGGAGTCAATGCTAAAAAAACTACATCAAAGACTTGGTCTTTATTTCAGAATAAGCCACTTTCTTACAAGATATGCTAAGCTAAGGTTGGTCCAGGCAACGTTTCTTTCTGTAATTGACTATCCGGACTTCCTGTATAGCCACTGTCACACCTCCTACCAGGCAAAATTGGATACGCTTTATCATAGAGCCTTAAGGTTTATTACAGTACTTCCGTTTACTACACATCATTGCTCCCTATATGCAGCAGTAAGATGGACTTCACTTCAGTTTAGGAGGGACAGAAATGCTGCTATATGGACACTAAGAGTGATAACCAATCAATTGCTGCATTATGTTTCAGACTGTCTACAGCAAAACACAATAAGCAAATATCCCTTAAAAAGCTACACCTATATCATGCTGAAAGTGCCTAAAGTTAACTCTCATTTCGGAATGGCTGCCATTAGCTTCACGCTGCCCTCTTTGTGGAACAATCTGCAAAAAATTACGAAACTAAGCATACCTATAACCATTACTTCTTTTAAATCTCTTTATTCACGTTTTTTTAAGGAACACTGCAAATGCTTCCCGCATCACTAGATTGATCACATATATACATTGCACGATGAAGACAACTGACTAGTACATTCAACCAAACATATAACTCTACTATTCTCCACCATTATTCTTGTTTCCCCACTCTATGTGAATCTTCTACGTGCTCCCCATCACTGCTCTAAATTAGCATAAATACCTCCCTACTCTTGGACTAGCAATACTTGCTTCACCTTTACCTCATTTCTTCACCTTGCAGTTACCATCTCATCCTGTGTCCCCTTGCGTCATTATCCCCTTTCTTATAAATAGTTCCCTTCTTACAGCTCTCCTTCCCCAGATTAGTCCACAATTACCAGGTCCCCCTTCCCATCCCCTATGGAAAAATCTGTATGGTATGGAAAGGAGTATACAAAGAGTACATATTCTTATCCACCTCTACCTTTCTCCCCACAACAGGAGCTTCTGCACAATCCCACTTTGCTGCTAAGTACACATATATTTATGCATAAGCATTGTTGTAAATGAGCTAGGGTGATTCTTCTCATATGTTTTTTTTCTGTACTACCTTATTTATTTTTTTCATAGATGAATAAGTTTAGTAGCATGTAGAATATGTATCCCATTGACATTGTTAATGACCTTGTCCTACCCAGGTCCATCTTGTAAATGAGCTCTTCTCAATGATGTTTAACCTGGATAAATAAAGCTTTTGATTAATTGATTTTTGACTGAAACCTTTTCAAATAAATAAATAAATACATAAATGAAATTTTTCTCCAAATTTTCAGCATAGCCACTTTTTCACACCATGTCATAAACCAGACAGGCATTGTTTTTAAAATCCTAGATAAGACGTGTTTTCGCAATTGTGGTGCAAAGCTATGTTTCAGTCATTATTCAAAACAAAATCTGACCAGAGCCGATAGGCCTGCAGGTAAGGAATTTGGTGTAGAAAATTTGAAAATTACCAAAGTTATGAGCCTGCATTAGCAAAATGTAACATAGACTCATGAATTTGTTGTTTTGTAATATTTATACACCACATTTTTTTTAAAATAGCCTTATTATGACCATGTCTCATCAAGAAGGGCAGAGCAGATATTCAACTGCTGCCAGAAAGATTTCATAGGTTTCATAGGTAGATTCAAGCAAATATGGACAATAAGTCCGTGGTGCTTGCCAGTGTGTTACCCAAAACGATATTTCACAGCATCTGCAATGGCTAGGTCTAGGCTTGATTTGAAGGAATCCATATCAGGGCAATTTACTACTGCAACTGGGAGATTGTTCCATATTTGGACAACTCTGTTAGTGAACCAATTTTTCCTACTGAGTGTATTCCATTTTGCTAAGACTAGTTGTTTGTTATGCTTTCTAGTACTTGTTCTGTAATCACTAGGTGATGTGTTTGTTCCTGTTCACTTTGTATTATCAATGTCTGTTTATCTGCTGGTGTGGTATTACTGGAGAGGGCTACTTGGGGAGGGAAACAGATAGGGACAGCTTCTCAGAGGGATGTACCCTGCTACCATGTAACCCATTTCCATTCATTCTCTTGCTGGAGGCACCTTGGTATACAAGAGTAATCACCCTCAGCCCAGGCCCCCACCAAAGGTTAATCAGCTATGACAGGTGAGAGGGTGGAGTATGGTGGGACTGTACCCCCGAAATAAACCTTACATCTTGATTTGAATTGAGTCTTGTAAATTTATTCACAATTACAACACATTTTTGCAATGGGTGGACTAAAATGCAAGACAAAAGGTAGTAAAATGTAAAAGTGGCAGCAAAGGGATGTTTACAAAAATATACAAGTTCTGGTCAGAGCTAATACAGCTGCTCAGAGCAACAGGAGTGTGGCAAGAGTGAGTAAAAGAATACTTGGAGCTGTTGCCATGCCCTTGCCACACCACAGTCTGTCACGCATGTGTGGAAATAAATGCAGAAGTACCACATTAATGTAGTATAGTGTATGCTGATTATATAAGGGAGCTCACCAGTGGTCACAAGCGTATTGTTATTAGTATGTATCAAAAACAAAAAAGTAGCAATTTATTTAATTATGGAACTAAGAAAGAATATTCACACATGACGCTGAATTATTAATAAGAAAATAATAAAAAAAAGTATTATTAGAAAGAAACATTGGAACCTTTTTAAAACAGATGACTATGTAGAGTCAAGCTCAATAATTATAAGCCTACTGGCATGTTTTTTTTACTTCCTGTGAACTGCCAAAGAAATAAGTGTGTAAGAGCACAAACCTGTTATAGTAAGACCATGGGAGTGGGCTACAGCTACCTCTGATGCCATAATTAAGGTGGCTTCCTGCCTGCAACAAATATGTATTTGCTTTCTCATAGAAAATGGTCAATATTGATCTTTTCACCTACTGTAGGCCTGTAAATGAGTGCTGCAGGCTCCACAATATGAACAACAGCTACCAGTTCTTCCCTCTATCCCCACCAGCAATTTTAAGTGAGGTCCACAGCCCCAGCACTTGGCAGGCAACAAAACAAGCAGTTCTCTGGATAATGCCTGAACATCTTCCAGTCTGTAAATCTAAAAACTGAGTCCCATACCACCAGAACCCGATGCTAGCCAGCACTAGACTTAGGCATCCCAGTATGGAATCCATGTCTCTTGGTGCGTGATTGCCCAGTTGCCAAACCTCTTACCCTCCCTGTCATTGCCAAGCTCTGCCAAAGGCACAAACCTGTTGGGGTAGGTGAAAGAAAGAAAAAAAAAAAAAGAAACAGGGTGGGAAAGAAAGGTAGAGTCCGAGTGCTTTAAAAATAGCTTATGTAGTTCTTAAAAGCACATGTATTAGAATCAGGTAGATATGTACCTGTTTAGCAGAAATCAACTTCTGTGACAAACAATCTACTTTCAGCTACGCAAAACAATTGAATTAAGGGATATTTTATTGACTGGTGGATGCATGACATCATTATGCATTGATTAATAAAAACATTTATTAAGGTTGTGGTTTAGTGTTTTTCACAACTGGGTCCATTTTATTATCACAATAATGCACTCCATGGCAAGGGTTGTTGTGGGATTTATCCATTTCCAATATGGTTTAAGGCACATGGCTGCGCCTTACACCACAACAGGAGGCACAGATAACTTTCCCAATGACTAACACTCAGTGATATCTTATTGCTTAAACATCTACTATTAGTTCCACTCCTATATCTCTTTGTGGCAAGTCTATCTGGACTTTTCCCACTGGCACTGGTCCCATAGTCTGGCATACCACCACAGCAGTAGTGAGGCAGCTCCTTCCTCTGATGACACGCTAACGCCATACATTTAATATCTTTTAATTTTTAGGAGTTTTGATGCATAACTTGTTTTTTGGGGGTTATGCTTATGTAATTTGAAAATCAATGCTGCCAGACACAGAAAAAATATAGAAAGTAGCACACAAGTAAAGCTGAGACACATGGTGGTATACAGTATGTCTTGAGGTCAGTGATGAATAGTAACTATTACTGTGGCTCACACTGGGCTGTGGCTGTCTTGCTGAGATTTGCAGGCTCTGTCACAACACCACAAACAGCAGTCCACAGCAGATGCATGCCAACAGCACCTGCAACTAGTAAGTGATAATAATTCATATTCATTGCTGACCTTAAGACTTTCTTACCCCCTCTTTGTGGTCAGCTTGCACCATGATAATTACTGTATTTGTAGATGAAATGTTTTTTCTGAATCCTGGAAGCCGAACCAAATGTATGGTTTTAAAGCCAAATGGATGTTGCCAGTGGCCTATTTCTCTAACCATCAGTGAGAAGACTGTTTATAATACAGTATGACCATATTTGTGTACCACCAGTTACATGTCTTGACCGGCTGCAGCTAATTATTTGATTGTCTAAATACTGTTAAAATTATTTTTCTATCAGGGCCTGTAGCTGATGATTTAGTCTTAAGCTTTGTCCAGTGGCAGCGAGTAGAGTAGAAGATCATATTTTTCAATTACCTGGAGGAAATGGGAATTTGGTAGAAAGGCCGTTGAATTTGCAGCATCATATACAAAATGTACTTTACATACTTGCCTCTGCGGTGCAAAGCGCATATGTCTGTGTCTGTGTCAAGAGCTCCCTCTGTGTCTATGTGGCTCACATACCTTGAGGTAGATGACAGAGCCACAACCACACAGACACAGCTTGCAACACTTCACTGACATTGACTTTCCCGAGCAGTGCTGCTACAGGGCAAAAGAGAGAGAGAGAGAGAAAGAGAGAGATACACACTCATGCACACACACCACACACACACACACACACACACACACACACACACACACACTTCATTTCTTCAAAGCACTCGACAGCTGAGTCTCTGTCTGTCTGTGTGTGTCTCTCTCTAGCTGTCTATCTCTCTCACTCACTCACTCCCTTAGCCAGTGGAAGCTTTTGCCCTGCTGATGTCCCATGCAAAGCTTAATGGTGGGGCCCCCAACAGACAGTGTTGCCAGTGGGGGAAGGGGGAATGTAGCAGGGCCATTCCCTCCCAGCCGTAAGGGTAAATCACCACAACTATCCTTGTTTTTCTCTCCTCTCCCTTGACCCTTAGAGCTCCCTTATATTCTGCTCGGTACCACAATTGTTGAATCATCATATGCCTTCAAGTCTCTCATGCCTCTATGTCCGCTGTGACACAGTAAAGAGCCACAGCATGAAACCTGCAGCTGCTGTACACCAGAGAGACCAGCATTATACATCCGAAATCTTTCAGGGTCTGATTTGATCTGCATACCATGAGTACTGAATCAGACATTTGCCCTACAATCCTTTTAGTTAGATAGTTAAGGCAGGACTGGACTGTCTTTTTTGGGAGTGACCAAGTAGAAGACCTGCATTTTTGCCATTTGGCCTCGTTTTGGATTACAAACAGTGATCCCTTTAGTTTTAAACATAATAACTGTGCAGGTTAAATAGCCAAATCTACATCAAACATTGGGCCTATGATGATTCAACAACTGTGTTACCCAGGAGAATACAGGGGGCTCTTAGGTACTATGGGGATAGCATAATTGCTGCGTCTGTTAGCTGGGACTGTGAGGGACTGACAGGGATAAGGGGTGAGGGGGGCGGTAGAGAAGGGATTGCAGGGATTGCCAAATATTTGTTTATTTTTTAACCCTTCCCTTTCCTTCCCCAGAGCCTTGTTCCTGCCTTCTGTTAAACCTTATCCCATATCCCTTGTTTATGTTTTACTCTTGTGTGCTGTTTTCTATTGCTTGGTCATTGTGTTATTGCATTGTGTAGTGGGACTGTGTGGGGTTGTTAAAATACAGCATAGGGCTGTCAGAACAGCATAGACATTAGAGTAATGGGCTGTGAATGAGCTTGATACATCCAGCAGAACAGGGTTTGATACCCACAACCTCATCTTGCACACTGTGTGACCCTCAATAAGTCACTTAACCTTCCTAGTGTCCTAGGGTTGCCCCTGAAAACATGCCCTGTGCCCAGTGGGACTTACCTTGTTACCAAAAGAATAATAAAAACAAAGAAGAAATATATTATTTTCTGGTGTGGGGGGGTAACATTATGAGTACCAGCAGGTATTTTATGGGCATATGACTATGTTACAGGATAATCTAGCGCTAATAATCTAACACATTAAATTAATGCAATTAAGACTTTCCAGATGCTGCCTATACCCTTAGACCTTCAAGTTTTCAATTCAGAAGGAAACATTTGGAAGGAAAACAGGCTATTTTTAATTACGTTTAGCCTAATTCATAGATTTATTTGTAGCCTCTCCCTTGTCTGTGTGTATGTGTCTCTGTGTTTCCCTTTCCCAACACTACCTTTTGCAGGCACAGGTCAGTTTCAGGGCTAGGAACAAATAGCATTTATAGCAACCAACTGATAAAATATTGCTTGCTGGGGGGTGTGGTTTAGCCACCAACATGATGGCAGCCTGAAACGCAGAGCTCGCTCTGGACTAGGTCGTATCAAAGCTCTGGTGTCAAGATCCCGGTCCACCTAAACCCCCAGCTAGTACTTTCTGATGGGTGTGATCGCAAATTCTCTCACTGTAAGTATTACCTGAGCAACCACTCCCGTCGTCACGGGGCAAAAACCACACCACTGGGTTTTGTCTTAAGGTCGCTTTATTTGATCAAATCTTACACATGCATGTGGGACTTCTACAACGGAGAAGTCCTCCGATTACAATTTACAGCAGCTTTTTATAAGCTAGATTTTGCACTTCTTATCTTGAAAAATACCAGCATTTCAGTATAAGCCAATCATAAGACAGCATAACAAGTTTTCAGCAATGTAACAGAAAAAAACACATTGATATGCATGAGGTATTTTTCTACTGCTTATTTTATTTCTTTCCCATTACTGCTTGATACATATGCCTGGGTCAAGCTGACCTGAGAGAGACAATGAGTTTCACTCACACCATAGCAACGTACAGCTTGCCTTCAATGCCACTACGTGCTGTTATTTTTATATTTTGCCCAGGCATGCTCTTATCTTTATTTATATTTTGTCCAAGCCTGTTATTCAGGCTGGTACAACCAGTTCTGCTCAGTTTTATCTAGCTTTCTGTTTTTACAAATGTACCTCAAGTAACCTCAGTACAAATTCTATAACCCTTAAAAAAAGAAAACATGAACTCAGAAATTTCTACTACATTCATTATGACTTTGTTACAGCAAGCATAACTTCAAGGCATATAATAGCATATAATAGCAAATATAGCTTTAGGATATATAAAAAAGGCATACATAAAAATTCCCTCACACTTTCCCCCCTTTTGATACTATGTATCAACTAACCGATCCCTTTTTACTTTTTCTCACTTTATATTTTGGTCACAATTTGGCTTGTTTTGTAATGGAAACACCCTCCAGTTTAATGGGGTCCTTTGTTCAGGTTGTAGAGGGGGCAGGTGGGTGGCTCCGTGACACCATTAGAGTTGTACAGGCATTGTAGGAGAAGTTTGATTAGGACAATCAGTAGCCAGAGTGCCAATATGACCACTAACAAGTACTGTCACCCAATGGAGAAGAGTAGCACCCCAGTCACTGACTACGCTTTGCTAAGCCATGACCATGGGTCCCATATTTATGTGTAGTGTTTAGAAAAAAATGCAAGGCTGGAATTTCCCAAGAAATTATGACAGCATAGCCCGGACACCTGTACATTAATACATTTTCATTATTAAAGTTTTTATACATGTTAGTAGCTATTGAATTTCTGAGACATCCCATAATTAAATTTCTTGGTTATGAGATGTACCTGACATTTTGCCAAGACAGGGGAGTTATTCTTACCCTTGAAGGGGAAAACAAATGGTGACAGAATAGTATATTTATCTCAAATAACTTTTGTTTTGGGAGCCAGAAAGCATATGAGAGAAGTGACTAGCTTGCTACAAATGTCAAAGTAACCTTGTACCAGCAACTAAACGAGGTATCTCATTATTTTTTATCAGTTTTTTGTTAAAACATATATTTTTTTTAACACAAGAGAATTATATGATGAGAAACTTTTAACAGTCAAGGCTAAACACAGCTGTGTGCATATCTCGGCCACGGCCTCATTTTATTCGTTCAGCTATTTTTTTTTAATTGTATAGAATTTTACAATTAACCCTTTTAAAGTCTTACACGCACACATATTATGACATGGTGGTATTTAGCCACTTGCAGCCTTTTGCTACTAGATATACTAATTTACAATGTTGCATCATTTAGTCATTTACTATCCATTTTACCTTTTACTAGCCCTTTAGCAATTTACACTAGCCATTTTACACCTTTTATTTCTCAGTTTTATGGTTAGCTAACTACATATTGTTGATAAAAGTTTGGTCACTGATTACTAAAACCTTGGCCACTGACCACTGTTAATAATTTCCACCCTGAAGATAGGAGACCCCTGAGGACTGAACATTCACAAAAATTGAACATAAATGTAAGGATATTAGTTAATAACTGAAGGTTAAAAAAAAACTAAACATTTCTACTTTTAGACTGTTAGACTAGGTGAATAGGTATATGATTTAAAACTGGTTGCCAGCATACAGATAGTCAAGGCATTTATAAAAAGCATCCTGTTCTGGAGTTGGTACAGGGGTGGTAACAGACAGAACACAAATCGTGAGTTTGTAAAACATAATACAGAATTGAGGGATGTCAACACCACAATTGAAATATGTGAAAAAATGCTAACATGTGACACCACATATAACACAATATAACATAACAATTTTGTTGATGAAAAGAGTTCATGGAATTCAATTTGAGAGTGAATAAGGTAGATGCTACCTTGTGTTGAGTGTGGCACACCCTGGGAGCTTGATTGAAGAATCTGTTGATAATGTCTCTTGACAGATAAGTCCTTATAAAACATAACAGTCCATGAAATTAACAGTTCATAAGTTCATATAGTATCCACAGGTTGATGTAGTTACAATACAGATGAAATGTCATTTGCAGAATGGTGGTAACCTTACAAGGCACATGGGGCAATGCAGACAGTAATTTAAAACAAAACACCAGCATAGTAGAAAAGTCAGTGTTCATTTTGCTGGCTAGCTGCTGATGGCTGATTAGTAGACACACTGGGCCAGGGTGTATTGAGTCCTTTACTGGAATAGCCACACACACACACTGGCATGGCATTTGTTTTGTCGTAGTTGATTACACCTCTCGGCATAAAGATTAACAGTCCATAAAAAGGTAACAATTGACAATAAACCATTAAGAACACAGTCCATAACAGAGCAATAGGGTTGTAGAAAGTACCAGCCCTGTTTGGAACAAGCGCAGTGAAGAAAATGGATGTATTGCTTGAAGGTCAATTGAAGCAGAATCTTCTCGCTGGAGTTAGGGAGTGCCCCTTCCCCAGACTTAACTTCATAGTAAGCAAGAAACAATAAGCTTGATTGCAGAGTCTGAACTGACTGGACCTTCTTCAGTTGATTTAAGTTCTACAAATAGGTGTAATTTTGCTGAAAACATTACACTTGCAGAGGTAATAATAACTGGATTCATGCAATAGTCCTTATAAGGAACCAGTCAGCCACAAAGATGGTGATAACATCAAACTGTGGCAGTTGTTTTTCTTTTTTAAGGAAAAAGATGAAGGTCTTGGCAACTTAGATGAAAGTATTACTGCTGTTGAATGTGGAGATCTTATGTGTGCCACACCTTGGAAACCTGCAAACTTGCAAAGTGTGTTAGACACTGAATTAAAAAACACATAAATAACAATCTTTTAAACCATTAACTTTTTGTTTTGTAAAGAGTGGTGTGACAGAGACTAAATTCTGGCAATTAGAAAGAGAAAAATTAAAAATTGGACATTAACCGCACACCTGGGGGTGCAGGCCGAGGTTCAATTATACCATTTGACCATCTGTAAATCATGACAGTGTTATGGTTACCTCATAGAAACATAGAAACATAGAAGTTGACGGCAGATAAGGACCGCAAGGCCCATCCAGTCTGCCCATTTCTTTTTCTACCTTATAAATGTACCATCGGCCTTTGCTCTGTCAGTGACCTATCTATTCATAGTCATTTGTATTGCTCCCTTATGCCTATCCCATGCCTGTTTGAAGCCCTGCACTGTATTCATAGCCACCACTTCTTGTGGTAAGCCATTCCATGCATCTCCACCTCCTGCTTTTAAATCACAGAAGCAGTTATGACAGTGATGAACATTATTTCCCTGTCTGTTGCAAGCAGGCCTGACTGAGACCTGAGTTATAAAATCTTGTAATGTTACAATAACACACTTCAAACATATAGTTCATAGCAATATGCCTGTTACACAATGCAATTAGTGGGACAAATACCTATATTGTTGGCCTATGCCAATTTAATAACAGTGCCTATTGCACCTGTGACAAGTGAAAAGGTCTACCTTCTTTACCCTGTATATAGAAATACTCCAAAGTATTGAGTGGGTAAGGCTTGAAGCATAGGTTTGGAATACAATCTAAATTCTGCATATTATAATTGTTAAAATTTAAAATGACAAAACCTGCATAGAGTACTCATTCTTTTAGGGTACCTGTGATAATAAGACAAACGGAGCATTAATTTTACTTTTTGGTTTTGCTTTGGAACATATTGTGGGTGGCAGCAATGCTGCCCCTAGCATTTAGGTTTGTTATGAGCATTAAAAACGTTATATGATGGAGCACTTTTCTGAATACACACATGATACAGTGTAGCAAGATGTATATCAAAACATTATAACATAAACATGAAACATAAGCATGTTTGTAATAGAACAATTTCAGTATTGAGCATAATGTATAAAATATATTTTAAACAACACATATAGACTGTAAACTTAGCTTAGAGTCCAGAAATGTTAGAGTACTGTGAATTTACTGGTTGAAAAAATGCATTCATTGCTGTAAGGCAATGACAAAGTTGTTTTGCATTTGTTTTAACAGGATAAGAAAGCTGAAAAGACAATCAAAAGAATGAATATGTGTGGACATACATACACAACTCACCCTCCAGCGTAACTGATTACTTGCTGAGGGCAGAAACCCTTGTACCAATAATAGGTGTGAGATTTAACTGTTTGCACTAGAAAAAACAGAAGGGCTTGGGCTGGGTTATGCTGTTAAAATACCTTGGGTCTTTTTTTTAAAACCTGTAAATAAGAAACAATTATTGGCAAATATACATTTTCTTTATTTATCCCTTTGGGGGAACGGTGATGTACCTTGCAACCTTTGTGGGTACTACACTGGAAGGGAGGAAGAGTAGCTTACCCCCTTCCCCCAAGCTCCTACTGGTGGAAGAGACAACTCAAAGTGAAAGAGACAGCTCAAACACTGTAGCAATAAAAAAGTTATCTGTGGATGGTGACATGATCCCCACCTACTACACTTTAAATTATAAGAAGATAGTATTACAATTAGTTTAGTAAGTTTCATACCTTACTATAAAGATGGGGAACTTCTTTTTCTCTAGAAGAAAGAGAAGAAACACAGACAAACAACAAAAACAAACACACACCAGTTTAAAAATAAAACAAGATTATTTCCATAGGATAAAAGAAGCGTCGTCCTGGGTTCCCTTTATCCAAGCATGACAAAATGTCAGCTGAGTTTATAAAAATCCAGATTGATGGTAATACCGTACGTACGTATCTCTTAGAATGCATTTCCAAAAGACAAAAAAATGATTACACCATGGTCACACATAAAAACAAAAGCCATTGTTTTTAACTGTAGATGGTAAACTGTCAAAAACAGCTGTAATAGTCCTTTTTTCAAAAGCGTACTGTATCTGTATAATAAAAATATGGGGAGATGATGAATAATTCTCCCCTTCCAGCTGGAGTATTGCCTGTGTTGGCTGCAAGCCAGAAGCAGTGAGACGAGAAGAAAAGTTTGTTCCTCTTCACTTAGAATACTAGTTTTGCAATAAAAAGTCAAATTACATGGTTCACTCTTGGTGTGCTTTCATGAAAACATACATTTTGTGTGAAAAGTTGTGCTTTAGGTATGGAATACACATCAAGTTTGAACTGGTAGTAACATAAAATGTTGAAACACAAGAAGGTCAAATAACATGCAAAAGGTCACAGTGTGCATATAGAAACATAGAAGTTGACAGCAGATAAGGACCGCAAGGCCCATCCAGTCTGCCCATTTCTTTTTCTACCTTATAAATGTGCCATCGGCCTTTGCTATGTCAGTGACCTATCTATTCATAGTCATTTGTATTGCTCCCTTATGCCTATCCCATGCCTGTTTGAAGCCCTGCACTGTATTCATAGCCACTACTTCTGTGGTAAGCTATTCCATGCATCTACCACCCTTTCTGTGAAAAAGAATTTCCTCACATTCCCCTTAATCGGCCTCCCCTAATCTCATGCTGTGTCCTCTTGTCCTGCTATTTTTCTTATATTTAAACATGTTAGACTCTTTCACCTTGTTTATGCCCTTAAGGTGTTTAAATGTCTCGATCATATCACCTCTCTCCTCCTTTGCTCAAGGGTATACATATTGAGCTCCGCTAATCTGTCCTCATATGTCTTCTGATGCAGTCCCTGCACCATTTTGGTTGCCCTTCTCTGGACTGCCTCAATTTGGTTAATGTCCTTGTGAAGGTGTGGCCTCCAATACTGCACGCAGTACTCCAGATGGGGCCTAACCAATGTCTTGTACAGAGGGATTATTACCTCCCTCTTACGACTTGTGATACCCCTACTAATACACCCTAACACCCCCCAGCCTTACCTACTGCTTTAGAGGTCTGCTTGATGATTTCAGGTCATCAGTGATGATGATGCCCAAGTCTCTTTCTTCCTTGTGACTGCTAGCAACTCCTCCCAGCCTATAAGTGGCTTCAGGGTTTCTCTTCCCTATGTGCATGATTTTGCACTTCTTTGCATTAAATCCTAGTTGCCACTCTTCTGACCATTCTGCTAGTTTATCCAGATCTCTTCTCATTCTGCCCACCCATCTGGATCATCTACTCTGTTGCAGATCTTGGTGTCATCTGCAAACAGACAAGCCTTACCCTCTAGTCCATCTGCTAGGTCACTAATGAAGATGTTGAATAGGACTGGCCCCAGGACGATCCTGAGGTACCCACTTGTGACTTGCATCTCTTCTGACTGTATACCATTTACCACCACTCTCTGTTTTCTGCCAGTCAACCAGTTTGCCACCCAGTTGACCAACTTCTGACCCCCCCGAGCCTACCTAGCTTATTTATCAATCTTCTATGTGAACAGTGTCAAAAGTTTGCTGGAAGTCAAGGTAGGCGACATCAACTGCTCCCCTTGGTCCACCACTCTGGTTACCCAGGCAAAGAAATCTATGAGATTAGTTTGACAGGACCTCTCTTTGTAAACCCATGCTGTCTTGGATCCTGTGCCCCTATGGATTCCAGGTGTTGCACTATCCTTTCCTTAAGGAGTGCTTCCATAATCTTGCCCACTACTGAGGTAAGACTGACGGTCTGTAGTTCCCCGCCTCCTCCCTGCTACCACTCTTGTGGAGTGGGATCACATGAGCCCTTCTCCAGTCTTCTGGGACCTCTCCTGTGCTCAGAGACTCACTAAACAATTCTGCTAATGGCTCTGCTAGTTCCTCCTTTAGCTCCTTAAGTACCCTGGGATGTATGCCATCAGGTCCCATTGCCTTATCCACCCTGAGCTTAGTAAGCTCTTGTAGGACCCTTTCTCCCCTTCCAGCTGGAGTATTGCCTGTGTTGGCTGCAAGCCAGAAGCAGTGAGACGAGAAGAAAAGTTTGTTCCTCTTCACTTAGATGCATGCAAGCATGCAAGGGTCGTTCAAACCCAGTTATTTTTTTTTTTTTTAGTGTCCTTGAACACTACTGATATTAAATATTTTTAAATAATAATAAAGCATACAATAAAACTGCTGGCCAAGACAGTACACACACATACACATACACAAAAAGAAATACTTAACACAAAATAAGACTGACATTGTTTCACACCAATTTGCTGAGGTAATGCCCATAGTTTCATTAGAAAACTGTAAGTGTTTTAGATATATGTGCTGCCTCCCCCTGTCTTGTAACACTGACAATTTTTAAATCAACACATTTATACATATCGCCATGCCAAATCTTTCCAGAACAAAACACTTTTTAACACATTTTAACTCCGTTAAACGCATAGCACAACATATCATCTGTAAGTGAACACATCTTGTATAACATGGTTACACCTTTTGGCATAGCCAAAATATGGCACCTGCCATTTTGCAAAAGTTTCTGGTTATAACTAGAAGTATGATAAAGCCATTTATAGCTGTTAACACATTACATTTCACCTAGCAGTGGCTTGGCACATTGCTTGCAAACTACAAATCTTTCTGCACATTGCAATCTATATAGCGTCATAACTCTTCACCATCAACACTACCTGCTCCAACCAACAACTACAAACAAAAGTTCTTCACTGACCCTATCTAGGCAGCACAAATGTTCCATTAAAAATAAAGCCAATTAAAACAGTCAGCTATGAGGCAAAGAAGCTTCTTCTTTCTTTTTTTACTGTAACATGTTGTGCACTGAAGGCAGTCAATCCTATCTCGCAACCTTGACAACAGAACATAATTACAGAACACAGATATAAGCTAGAAAACATGCACGAGAAAGATGGAGCATTACCTTGTTTAGTATATGTATTACAGAAATAAAACAGACAGACATAAAACAACTTTAAATAAAAAAATTCAGACTGACCCGGTGCCAAGGTATTTTCTTCTTCTTTTCTGATACACTAGTCTGAGTAAGAAAACTGACTGCAGGACCTTCATGATAATTTCCAAACGCTGCAGCTATTAACCCTTTCAAAGGTTTTAACCCTTTCAAAGGTTTTCTTTTGGCCATTTTAGTAACCTGCCAAACCAAGTCTTTTTCCAGAGCTCTGGTTTGCAGTTTAAAACAAAACAAAAATCTCTAACAGTACTAGGTTGAGATCCATCTGGTAGAGGTCCCCAGTACTTGGGTTTGGGATCAAATGTTTTAGCCTCTATAGGAGGCAAGGGAACTTGAAATTGATACAGAAAAACTTGAAACTACACAGATAGGCAACATGGGGGGGGGATTTTCAAATCATCCCGTCTGTAGTCACCTACTGTTCGTACATCCACAGTAGTTTATTTTTCTTTCTCTAGATGTTGCTTATCTAACTTTACTTAATCAAGCCTCTGCTTTTCTCCTAAAAGCAGCCTGAACTGTGAAAGCCATCATTGGCTCTAACAGTATATACTTGCAGCAAGCACAAATTACAAGTACAAAGGGCAGTGCAGTTGCCCTTGTAATTTGTTTGGTCAAACTTGTCAAACATACATTTTGCGGTCCAGATAATACTAACTCTGGACCCAGCTATTTTTTTCCCTTTTTCCCATATTATCTAGGCCTGTCCTTTATAGTGCACACTCGCCCAAGGTATTCTTGTACTTACAGTGATGATGAGTGCTCGCCGCCCCTAGGCGCCACGCCCTGATGGGGTTCCACAAAATGTCCTTCTTTGTCCAAGGAAACAACCCGATCATGAGGTGACACAGACCGAAGAACTCATCCTGCCGACTATGCCAAAACTGTGATCGCAAATTCTCTCACTGTAAGTATTACCTGAGCAACCACTCCCATCGTCACGGGCAAAACCACACCACTGGTTTTGTCTTAACGCCTTTATTTGATCAAATCTACACATGCATGGGATTTCTACAACGGAGAAGTTCTCCGATTACAATTTACAGCAGCTTTTGTAAGCTAGATTTTGCACTTCTTATCTTGAAAATACCAGCATTTCAGTATAAGCCAATCATAAGACAGCATAACAAGTTTTCAGCAATGTAACAGAAAACACATTGATATGCATGAGGTATTTTTCACTGCTTATTTTATTTCTTTCCCATTACTGCTTGATACATATGCCTGGGTCAAGCTGACCTGAGAGAGACAATGAGTTTCACTCACACCATAGCAACGACAGCTTGCCTTCAATGCCACTACGCATGTTATTTTTATATTTTGCCCAGGCATGCTCTTATCTTTATATTTTGTCCAAGCCTGTTATTCAGGCTGGTACAACCAGTTCTGCTCAGTTTTATCTAGCTTCTGTTTTACAAATGTACCTCAAGTAACCTCAGTACAAATTCTATAACCCTTAAAAAAAGAAAACATGAACTCAGAACTTTCTACTACATTCATTATGACTTTGTTACAGCATGGCTTTCAAAGCAAGCATAACTTCAAGGCATATAATAGCAAATATAGCTTTAGGATATATAAAAAAAGGCATACATAAAAATTCCCTCACATGGGGTAACCTCCCCTTACCTGCCGACGCCTTCTGACTTTAATTCCATTTTGTTTTGTGGTTACCAGAAGCGTAAGTCTCTGGGTAGCACTCCACTCACTAGGCCGCGTAGGTCCCACCACTACTACACTGCAGCGACTACGTGTATTCCGGCTGCAGTATCGGGACCCGATAACTATACTCCCTGCCCCAACAGGACACAGCAACCCACTCTCTCTATCTAAAAACCTGTTCTCTTGCTCAGTGGACAGTATGGCATCACAAGGAGACAACAAGCAGACAACTCCACTGACACAGTTAGTGATACAGTCTCCTTCTGTCGATGAATCTCTACAGTACATAGCGCATATGTTGGATACAGTACTTAATCAGGTGGAAGATATCAGCACTACATTATCGGGCACTGTTGCTGATGTCAGAAATTTTCAGGATCGTATGAATGTATCTGAACAGCAGGCAGAGGCATGCGAACAGCAACAATCTAAATTACTACACTGACTGCAGGTACAAGAAGAGAAAATTTTAGTTCTCTGGGACGGAATAGAGGATCAGGAGAACCAAGCCAGATGCAATAACTTGCATATAATAGGAATACCAGAAGGGGCAGAGGGGCAGAACATGGAGAGATTCCTGAATGAGACCTTGGCCATTATGCTGGGGGATAGATGGAGGGGTGCTATGGAAGTGGAGAGGGCCCACAGAATAACCACCTGAAGGGACAGGAATTCTCCCACACCTAGGCTGATTATAGGGTATTTCTTATGCTACACAACAAAAGAAAAGATCCTTATAGTCGCAAGGGAGCTAGGAGAGATTTGCTGGCAGGGGTCTCCTGTCTCATTCTATCGAGACTTTGCTCATATAACTGCTAACAAACGATGAGGCTATGGTCCTATCAAGAAATTCCTGTACCAATTTAATTTCCATTTTAAGTTCAGGGGTCTTACCAGTCTTCTAGTTGCTAAAGATGGCAGGAAATTGCTGACAGACAATCCACAGGACATTGAGAGATGGTATGCTAAATTCTGGCCAGATCTTCCCGTACTGACTACAATACCCAGGAAGCTTTAGGAACCGAACAGGATCAATACCACTAAGGGGAACCATTTTGAAGGGAACAGAAATCCAGAGTACTCAAATGCAGTTGGACGTGCACCACTACAAGGCAATACCCCATTAGCCTTGGGCCCTTCAGACCATACCCCATCACTCTCTGCTGTGGTGCCACAGTTTCTATTTAATGCTGCTCCTGCCATGCCTCCGTGATTGTCAGCCCCCTCTTCCAGACAATGCCAGAGAACCAGAAGCGGAACCCAACCAATACAGGATTTTGCTATGGCGGCTCCCCCAGCTAAAGTTTCTCAGGATGATAGAATTTCACCTCCTCTTAGAGCACAGAAACATCCCACTGAATCCTTCAAGATGGACACTACTAGTACTTCAGGCTGGGCAGATCTTTCAGAAGCCTCGTTGGTGGAGGCTGTGGATGCTCTGACTCCTGAAAGACCCGGGCTGGTCTTCTATGTTTTAGCGGTGGCCATGACTACCCCTGAGACTGTAGTTTCTCCCCTAATAACTAATGGGTGTGCCAAAAGTTCTCCTGGTCAACATGTGAACCCTTTCTGTTGTGGCTGTTGTCTTTCAGCCTTCTTTAATAGAAAACTAAATTTGGGGTTTTGCATACTCTCAATGTGCCTATACCCTGCTATGTGCATGGGTGGCGGTTTGTCTCTGATATGGGTTCTTCAGACTACATGGTATATTTTTCTTAGTTTCCCTGAATATATTGATACTGGGCATAGTGCCCTGGATCCTCATGGGGTACTCGTGGTCTCCTAACTTTCCAAGGTCACTGCCACTTGGGTAGCAAAGGAAGCATGCGAATCCCACCGTGACAATAGAGTTAAGGCATTATAGCAGCCTTCTCTCTTATATTACTATATTTCAGTGTTAATTGGGGGCCTTACCATTCAGGTAAGGGGATTCCCCTCTCCCCCTCTCACCCCCCCTTTTAAATCCCTTCTTCGACATTTACTCCACTAACCCCCCTGTCTAGTCCCTCCCCTCTCCCTCCCCCCATGGGTTGGTTACCTGACCTCTCGTATAATACCAGCCCGGAGGTCTTGAATTTAGCTGGTTATAAACAACACCTCCCAGTTGTTAGGTTCTGTGAGCTAGCATAGCTGAGACTAACTGTGCAAGTTGGTCTCTTTCACATACAGCCTCAAACCTATAGCGCAATTGCACAGTGTTACATTGCATTTTGTAGGTGTTCATTGTTAAAACTGTTTCTTGTATTTGAGGCAGAATTCTCTGTTGACTGCCCTGAAGTTAAAATTGTATTTAGTGTTTTGATTGTGTCTGCTCACAATATTGTTCTTTTTCTACTTTATTGCAGCTAGCCTCTCACGGGCTGTCTATTTTTCTTCTTCTTTGAATCTCTCTTTCTTCCTATCTGGTTCCCCAAGGTCATACCCCAGTTCCTCAGAGGCGCGTCGGGGTTGTGAGTTTCCCTTCAGTTTGCCAATTCTACAGTCGGGGGAAAGTACATCTTTTTTCTCTTATAATGCTGTTCAATGACCCTTCCTAGCCATGATGAATCCCATCAGGTCCCCATCAGTTTTGGTGTCTTGGAATGTCAATGGATTGAACCATCCTATCAAATGAACTAAGGTACTTCAGCACCTTCAATCTCTCCATACTGACATTGCCCTCTTACAGGAGACTCATCTTCTAAAAAGGTCAGTCTCATGGTTGAAGAAATCCTAGGTGGGCACAATCTGTGCCAGTTCAGCCTCTTCCAAGATGAGAGGGGTAATTATCCTAATCCGGCATTCCTCCCTCTGGGTCCTGGAGGAATCCCGACAAGACACGCAAGATAGATGGGTGGCGGCTAGGTTATCCTCCCCGGAGAGAAAAACGCTTCTCTGCATTGGATACACCACAAATACCGATCATGCAGATTTCTTTTCCTCGATTAGTCAGGCCCTTTCTTTTCTCTCCCAGCAAGACAGCGCCATCTCTATCATAGTGGGAGGTGATTTCAATATGGTTTCAGATGTCTTCTTGGACAAAGCGACACTTACCCCTCAGGCTAGATCCAAGGCAAGTTTAACTCTTCATGAACTGCAGGGGGAATGGGGTCTAGCAGATGTCTGGTGCAGAGACAATCCCTCTGGAAGGGATTCTACTTTTTACTCGCCGATACACTCTACCCACAGTCGCATAGATTTTTTTCTAGCCAACAGTACAGTGGCCCAGAATATCTCCAATACTAAAATTGGGAACATTATTATCTCAGATCATGCTCCGTAGTAGCCTCATACACAGTGGGAGGACAAGCCAAAACTGGCACCTGCTGAAGATGCAATTCACTGCTTTTAAAAGATCCAGATTTTCATAAAATGATCTCCCAAACTGCTAAAGATTATTTTGCTATTAATGCACACTGTGGCGTCTCCGCAGGTTCAGTTTGGGAAGCCTTTAAGGTAGTCCTCAGAGGTCATATTATCGCCTTTTCGGCCACCAAAAACAAAGTCCGTAAGGCTACCTTGGCCCGATGGCAGGCTGACCTTACCACCCTAGAAACCTGCTTTAAAGCTACTCACCCCTCCAGAAGGGTTAACTCCCTGATTCAGCGTATTGTGGGTCTTAAATATCAAATTAATGCCACCTTACATCAAAAGGCTGAGTGGTTGCTATTGCATTCAAAGCACGCTTATTGAGATGGGGGAGAAAAGAGTGGCAGACTACTAGCATTCCATCTTCGGAAGCAACAGCTTCCTCTCGAATACATGCCCTCCACAATTCCTCTGGTAAGATTGTCTACAACCCAGAGGAAATAAATGACACTATGAGGGTTTTTTATCAAGCCCTCTATCAGTCACAATCCATTCTTTCCAAGTCACAACTAGAGCAAGAGCTGGACAAATTCTTCCTGCGGTTCGACAGGACGGGACTTACCCCTGCCCAAGTGACCACCTTAGATGCCCCAATTGCACTAGCCGAGCTTCATCAAGCTCTTTCACAAATGGCTAATGGTAAGGCTCTGGGCCCAGATGGGATGACAGTTGAGCTATACCAAGCACTAGCAGAGGATATATCTCATCCACTACTGCTCACCCTCCAAGAAGCTCATACTGTTGGCTCTCTCCCCCCTACTATGAGGGAAGCCCTCATTACCCTTATTCCAAAAAAGTCTAATGACCCTCTAGATTGTGCAAATTATCGCCCTACCTCTTTGCTTTCTGTGGATACCAAAATTTTGGCCAAGATTCCGGCCACTAGGATGCTGGAGGTGTTACCATTTATTATACAATGGCAAGAAAATTTCCTGGACTCTGATTGGTCAGTGTGTGCCTGAGACAGTGATGATATTACACAATAACATCACTGTGCTGATTTTATGGAGCCTGAGCCTGAGCACTTTTTTTTTCCAGAAACAAAGATATACTGCCTCACTAAAAATATTTTTATTTTTATTTTTGTTTTGTATAACATCGAGCCATTGTATAATTGCAATAAGGCACTCCAAGGTGTGTGTTATCTTGTGTAATAACGTCACTCCTGGGGTGGTGGAAGCACTCGGCCTCGTCTCGTGCTTCAGCCTACCCCAGGAGTGACGTTATTACACGATAACACACACCTTGTCGTGCCTTATTGCTTAATTATACACCCAGCCCAAGTTGGTTTTATGAGAGGTAAATCTGGTTCGGATAATACACGACTCCTACTCAATTTAAAATGGATAGCCTCTCGATCTTCCTGTTCCATGGCTGCACTATCTATAGATTTTACTAAGGCATTTGACTCCATTGAATGGCATTATTTGCATTGGGTTTTGGGACTATATGGTTTTGGCCCCACCTTTTGTCAGTGGGTGTCTACACTATACGGCTCCCCAGGGGCTAGAATCTTGACAAACACCACAATATCCACACCTTTTCCCCTGCATAGAGGCACCAGACAGGGCTGCCCATCATCTCCTCTCCTTTTTCTAGTGGGTTTGGATCCCCTTATAAGGGCCATCATTGCCTCAAAAGGCATCTGGGGACCAGAAGTCGCTGGTAAATCATATTTCGTGACAGCATATGCCGATGACCTGTTATTAACCCTCTCACAACCAGAGGAGACACTGCAACCTGTTTTATCTCTCTTGCAGACCTTCTCGACACTTTCAGGCCTATGTGTTAACCAGAAGAAAATGATTCTGGCTCCTCTAAACACAGCTTGTAAAAGGAGTTGCCTGCAGGGGAACAGAGCTCTCATGGACAACACAGGGCTTCTCATACCTGGGCATAACTATTCGCTTCAAATGGTCTGACTTAGAACCAGCTAATTTTTCCCCTCTCCTGACCCAACTAGCTGTGGAGATAGAGAGATGGTGGAAATTCCAGTTCTCTATGCCAGGGAGGGTTGCTGCTCTCTGTATGGTCTTCCTGCCTCGAGTCATGTACCTGTTTAAGAATCTACCAATATGACTTTCTCCTAAACTTTTCACCTCCCTGGAAATCCAGTTGTCTCACTTCCTCTGGGAAGGGAAATCTCCCAGGTGGAGCAGACACAAATTAAGAGTGCATTGGTCCAAGGGTGGCCTCGGCTCCCCATGGTTTCAAGGCTATCACCTGTCTTGTATGGCTCCCACAGCTACCAAATGGTTTGTTCCAAGTTCTCTACCCCCCCCCCCCCACCTTGGGTACAGTTAGAAACTGGTTTGGTGGCAGATACCAACCTACATCAGCTATTGCACCCAAGCAGTCGGTGCCCTCTCACCCTGGCCCTGATACTGGCCGAGACTAAACGGGCATGGCATTTGCTTATGTCCCTGTCTCATATGCCCCGGGTGGCTCAGGCCCATCCCTGGCCTTACACACCTCTATGGCATAATAAAGCTTTGACTATTGGTGATATCCCTATATATTAGCCAAACTGGGAGGTACAGTGTATTTGCCATATACAGGACTTGTGTATTCCAGGCTTATGTGTTCTGATGTTCTCTGAACAAATACAGCATAAATTTCATCTCCCGAGCAGTGATTTTTGGAAGTACCTTCAGATACGCAGTGCACTGAAGGTGGTAAGACCCTGCATCTGCCCTGATCCCAAATGGAACTGGCTAGCCCAACGTCACAAAGCTCCTTCCTCCGGTGGCCTCATTGGTCAATTTTATAGGACATGGCGGGATGCCCAGGTGGAACCCTCAACTCCATGCTGCCTGAAATGGATGTCCATCCTAAATATCCATATCTCAGAAGACTCTTGGAACCGCTATCTCTGAGAAAGTCACTACACCTACACAGATACCAAGATCTGCTTTCTACAGCTGAAAATACTGCTTTTCTGGTACCACACCCCAGCTGCCCTTCACTCCCACAGCCTTTTAGGGCACTCAAACTGTTGGTGTTGTCAACAACTTGGAGCTCATTTGCTCCACATTCTATGGACATGTCCTCAACTTACATCTTTCTGGACATACATAGCCCAGGACTGCTCCATGATACTATGTGTTCAGTTACTCTTATCTGATCCAAAGCTCTTGCTGGGAGACACCTCCTCCTTAACAGCCCTACACTGGCTCCAACAGCAATGGGTGGCTTTGGCCCTTATAGAGGCCAAAAGGCTCCTACTCATGCAGTGGCATCAACCAACACCTCCATATTGCACAACCTGACATGCTGCCCTTGCTAAGCTGTCCATACTAGAGTGTCTATCCTCGGTGCACTAAGGCCATGTGGACCAGTATATTGCCAGATGGGAAGCCTACCTTCACTCACCCATTTGCAATTCTCCTACTCTATACTGCAACCTTCCCTCTTAAATTTCATTTTATTTACTTACCTTACCTTACCATTTCTGTTGCCTTTTATTCCCTTCCCTCTCTGTGTTACTGGGCTAATAAGCTGCTGTATTTTACATCTTAGGTTGTCTGTTTGTAACTGCTTTATGTCAGTTGTTACTAGTAAATGTATATATATTATCATATCACCTTGAGTATCTATAGATATGGCTAGCTGCTTACTGATTATAGCATTTGTAAGAAACACTATACTGTGCTAATGTATTGTTGACTTTAAATCAATAAAATTATTCTATGATAAAAAAAAATCTCGCTTGATGTCCCTATGTGTGTGTGTGTGTGTGTGTGTTGGGGAGGGGGGTGCCTGGAATGGACAGCCATCAGTCCAACAGTGAAATTGTGGTGGGTGGTTATGTATTCAAATAGGCTCCTGTGAATGTCATTGTGCCATTCTTGCCAATTGCCAGTACTTCAAAACCAACTCATTAAACAAACTTTTATAACTCCTATTAAACTAATAAAACCTTTGAACCCTATTTTTACATTTGAAATGTTGTTTTCTTACTTTTATGAACAAAGCCTGTAATTACTAACCATCAATTTCTGGCCTGTCTCCTGCTAGTAGCTGCAATGTTCCTCTGTCTCACAAATCAACACATGTTACAAATTAGCCAAGTACTGCTGGGTTAGTAGTCAGTCAAAGTAGTTTCATGGTTACTCTGACACAAAATAACCAAGGAGATAATGAGTTAACACCTAGACAGCTGAAAGAACTAGAATGAATCTATTTGATTGAGCTGGACAGATGCTTAGTCTGCAGCCCTTCAAGTGTTAAATTGATGGGCTACAAAAACAGCATCTTCAAAAGTGTTTTTTGTTTATATCCTGAGAAGTTGGGAAGTAGCATCCCCCCTTCATTCAGACACCTTTAAGACAGAGCAGCAAATTGCAAAAATCAGAGGAGGAGCACACTATTTTGCAGTTGTGGATGGAAACTTCCAAAAGTCCAAAAAGAAAGTTCCATGGTAAGCTCATTTTTAGAGCTAATGCAAGAGGGTTGCAGGCTCCAACTACCCACAGCTCTAAAAATGCCACATGTCATGTTTATAAGGGGAGTCATAAAATGACTATCTTGAAAATCTGGGGACAAGATTGAAGAAAAAAAATGATCAATAAACATTGGGTGTATTGCAAGACTTTACCCCAGTGGGTAGTGGTTTGTGATCTTGTGCATGTGAGCTGAGTTCAGGAGTGAGCTCAGTCAGCCAGCTAGATGGGGAGAGGGTGTGTGGATGGTACTGCTATGTGACAACCACCCCCCCAGCAAGGGAAGGAAAGGTGCAGCATTGCCCACCATGGTTCTAGGGACCAGATACTGAAAACAAATGGTGTTCAGAGGTGGGCAAAAGTTGTGAATTCCACTTTTGCGTAACTTTCGCAAAAATTCTGTAATTTTGTGGAATTTTCCAATCTTCTGCCACTGGTGAGATCTAAATCTTCCAAATGTGTTTGGTGGATTTTCTCCCTGTTCCATGGACTTTTTTGGCTGAACTGCAGAATAATACATATGAACTACAGAATAATAGATCTGCTAAATTTTTTTCTGCAGTTTAATGAATTATTCCGCAATACATGTAATTATTCTGCAGTTCAGTGATCAGTTCTGAAGACTTTTTTCTCCACAGTTTACTAGAATAATCCACAATTTATACATGTATTCCACTGTTCTAAGTCAGAAGTTCCAAGAAAGTTGCTAATTTGATTTCTGAACTTTTGTAGAAGTGAAAGTTCGACTTTTGAGGAAATTCCACCAGCGGAACTTTTTTTTTGAACACCTCTAATGGTGGCAGAGGGCCCCGTGCATTAGCTGAGAGAAGGACTGTTTTCTCTGTGCATCTTTATCAGCGGCCACATGGACACACCGGGCCCAGATGGTCCTGCATTTCCACAGTACACCAGACAGATCCATAAGTTCTTGACATCCATGGATGCACAGAAGTACAGAGCCAGCATAGCCCTGCAATCCAGCAGGCAGACAGAGTCTTCCATTGGCACAGGTCACAGAGGGCCCTGCACATCTGCATCTTTTTAAGCAGATCCCTTCAGAACCTCTGTGAATGAGGATACAATTCCATTATCTAAAAAAAGAAAAGAAATTCTTTGCAAAAAATTACATCACTGCACCAGTTAGGGTTAAGCTTGACACAACAAAGTAGGGAAATGTGGTGCTAGGGTATCCAACCTTAACCCCCCTTCTCTCCAAAGCAGCAAAAGGACAACACCACATAAGCCACCACATAGCCATCATCAGATACAATGTACAACTGTATCTAGATGACACAAATGCAGTAACACTGATGTGCTACTTTTGTGGCTTTGTATCTGTAGCTGTGTTTTTGCATCCATATCTGAGTCTCTTTGTCATACTGCATACATGAGTATGTGTGGCTCTAAAAGGGTAGGTCCCCATACAGAAGGTCTCATCAGGCCTGGGTCTCTGCAGTCAGATGTACAGCAGTGCCAGCCAGGTTGCAACACAGTAATGCTGCAGTATATCACAAAAATGCTGCAGTATGCTGCAGGGAACAATGTAATTCAATTACAATTAAGCCCTTTCTTACTACAGTATTTTGTGACATGTCATTTACTACAAGTTACTGTGTTGCATTGTAGCTGGCTCCACTGTACTCATGCACTGTGTATGAGGTGCCTCACTAGATAGCAAGATCTGTTAGTGCATGCTTTTCTATATACCTCTGCATAACTGAAAAACTGCTACCCCCTTAAACTATTTCTAGATCCACTGCTGAGACCATTATACCCACATTGTGACAATACTTCCATCTGCATAACTGCAGGCCCCACAGGGGCCTACACTTCTGAAACCAGAAGTAGGTATGTATGTCTTACACCTGTGGCTAATGTGATGCAGGCCCCACAGTGGCCTGCACTTTTGCAGACAGAACAAGTGTTGGATTTTTGTATAATGGATGATATGGTGCCTGCACTTCTGCAGCTGGAGATCAGTGTGTATGTCTTACACCTGTGGCTACAGAAGCCCTTCAAGTGTGTGTATATCTTACAGTGTGCATAACTACTTGAGGCTACAGAAGATCTGCCCCATAGGGGCTTATGCTTCAGCAGACAAAAGAACTCTTGTAATTTGGGTATCATGGATTCGTATCTGTAGCTGCAAGGGTCTGTGTATACACAAGCAGTCTTGTGATTTGAGTATCATGGATTTGTATCTGCAGCAAAACAAGTCAGTGCATATGTCTTGTGGTCTGCATGTCACAGATACAAACCCACAAAGGCAGCACATTAGTGTTACTGCATTTGTGTCATCTGGAAACAGTGTATATTGTTTGTGTCACCTGATGATGGCTGTTTGTGGTTGTTTGTGTGGTGATGTCCTTTTGCTGCTTTGGGGGGAATTCAATTAGAAACCCCAATGCCACATTTTGCTACATAGTTGCATGAAGTTGAACCCTAACTGGTGTATTAATGCCAATTTTGCAAAGAATATCTACTAAGTCACTCATAGATCATTGCCCCAGATCATCATCAGTGATACCTCTGGTTGACTACTGCTAAATATAATGATGAGTTGCCTTATTTTGAACTGTTAGACAGAAATTATGTGTCTAGATAGGATATCATTTATTTATTTATTGAAATGTTTCACCAGGAAGGCACACTGAGCAATAAGTTGCTTGTATCCAGGTGCAACCTGGGGGGTAGGGTAACATGAGGATAGTTTACAGAGATTTGGTACACAATATAAATTTACAGTAGGTTACATTCAAATAATTCAAGCAGACTGTACAGGAGTAATGAAATAGTAGGATGGTAACAGTTTTGAACTAGGTAGATACTACACCAATGCTTTTGGACTGGAGAGCTACAGCAACACAAAATAACATTTAGGCATACACTAAATGACACATAACTGTGTAGCTAGAAAATGGCTGAATAGAATTGTTGTAGTTTGATCTAGGGAAGTCTGTGAGAAGTAAACACTGACAGAGCAGGTTAGCTAAGATATAACAGAAGTGCAAGTTAACTACAAGTGCAGTAGAGATTAGGGGTCAGCCATAACAGAAGTGCAAGTTAATTACAAGTGCATTAGAGATTGGGGTCAGCCATAGCTAGGGCTACGTAGGGGGAAGAAGGGAAGGTGAGAGAGAGGTAGGTATGTCAGTAGGCAGCGAAGTGGAGAGTGCTGGAAGGGGATGGAATGAGGAGGTAGGAGGAGAAAGGTCTGCTGGGGCCTGACCCCTCCAGTATGCTGAGGACCCTGCCTGCACAAGGCAGGGGTCACGCACGACAGGAAGGGAGCAGGTTGCGGCAGCGAGAGGTGGAGTATAATATGAGGGAAGCAGGTTGGAGGCAGTGAGGGGGAATAGGCTGTGGAAGAAAAGAAGAGAGGGTGAAGGTGAGAGAGAAGAGAGGCCATGATGCCAGACCTTCAGTATGTGGAGAAGTGGAGGTAAGAGTTTTGTTAATGGTGTAAGGATAGGATAGGGACTGGCCCTTGGTACAACTTTAGATGATAGAGAAATCACAGTAAGATAACAATGGAGGGTCAGAAGGGAAGGAATTGGAGGAAGGGAAGGCATGCTGGTTTTTAGGTGGGTGGGAGGTGGAGTTGCAGCAGGGGTATTGCATGGGTACTGAGAGGGGTAGGGTTTGTCAGAGGCTTAGAGGGGGTTAGAGAGGGTTGTAGCAGGAACAGCTAGCTGCAAGGAAGTTTTTAAGGGCAGAGCTGATGGAGTAGTAGGAGGATGAGTGACAAATTTGAGGGGGGGAGAGAATTCTACATTTTTGGGAGATGGTGAGAGTAACCAGATTGGCCAATGAGGGTGGATCTGCGGGGGACTGCCAGAGTACGGGAGTTGGATGATCTAAGGGAGTGAGAGGAAGTGGGGGTGTTATAAATGTGGGGGAGAGGTAGGAAGGAATTCACTCAGCCAGTGCATGAAGGTGAATTTAGCGAAGTGGGAGAGTCATCTGTTTGTAAGAGAGGGGAAGGATAGGGCATCATAGAGATCACAGTGGTGGGTGCGAGAGAGAGCATCAAGGGCAAAATGGCAGAAGGAATTGAAGATAGTATCCAATCTGACCAGGGAAGACTTGGGAGCAGCACTGTAGGCTACATCACAGTAGTCAAAGATGGGTAGGATCATCTTCTGAACAAGTTCACACCTAACCATAGAGAGGATACAACTACAGTTACTGAACAGGGCACCAAGCTTGGGGCACAATTTTTTTTGGATGGCGTCAATATATCTGGAGAAGTTTAGGTGTTGATCCAGTCAGACACCTAGGTACCTGAAGGAGGACGAGTCCTCAAGTAAAGTCCCATCAAGGGTGTGGAAAGTGTGCAGGGAGGGAAACCTAGAGAGTCTCTGCCTTGTGCCAGAGGTCATGGAGACAGTCTTCTTGGCATTGAGAAAAAGTTGATGGTTAGCAAACCAGAGCTGAACTTTGTCAAAGTCTTGCTGCAAGTTGGATGTAACCTCAGCTGGGAAGAGCCAGATGCATACAGGACCATATCATTGGCATACATGTGTATGGCAGTGACAGAGGAGCAGACAGATGGAAGGTCATTTAGGAAGATGGAGAATAATAGGGGTTCTAGTACTGAGCCCTGAGAGACTCAAGTATTAATTGGGAGAGGAGGGGAAA
The DNA here is from genome assembly GCA_016271365.2 of Neoceratodus forsteri. Taxonomy (NCBI): domain Eukaryota; kingdom Metazoa; phylum Chordata; order Ceratodontiformes; family Ceratodontidae; genus Neoceratodus; species Neoceratodus forsteri. The sequence continues at coordinate 777,481,225 of CM028131.1, forward strand.
TGACATCAGAGATCCTGGCTGATTGGGTTTTACCAGTGAGGTAGGCCTTGAACCAGCTAGTGGCTGAAGGAGATAGGCCAGCTGTTGAGACAGAGTCAAGGAGGAATGAGTGGGAAACAGTGTCAAAAGCCTTGGCGAGGTCGACACAGATGGCTGAGGTGATCTGGCCATTGTCCATCCCGGTAAGGATAAAGTCAGTGAACCAAAGTAGGGAGGTAGCGGTGGAGTGATTTTCCTGAAGCCAGATTGGAAATGGGTGAAGTAGGAGGTGTCAGTTAGAATTGAGGTAAGCTGGGAGAGGACAAGGTGTTCTTGTAATTTAGCTAGCATAGGAAGGAGAGATATGGTGGTGATTTCAAGGGGAAGATGGGTCTCCGCCTTTGGGAAGAAGGAGGACCACTGCATGTTTCCATGGGGTAGGGACTGAGGCAGTAGAAAATAAGAGGTTTAGAATTAGAGAAAGGGGTGGGCAATGGGCAAGGCAGCGAGAGAGAGGAGTTTGGGGTCTAGACCATCTGGGGAGGAGCCTTTTGAGGGGTTGACAGCGAGAAGAGCTTGTAGCATGCCATTTGGGGAGACTATATTGAAGGAGAAGAGGGGGTGGGAGGATGGGGTGAAGAGGTACCATTGGAGAGAGGAGAGGAGTGTGGGTAGGAAGGGAAGGATTTCAGTAGCTCAGTGGCACAAGTGGTATAGTAGGAGTTAAATTCAGCTGCTATGGCACCCGGGTCAGCCACAAGGGTGTCATTTATTTTAAGCACAGGTGGGGTGGGCGGGATGTGGGAGAAAAGAGGGCATGAACCACCTTCCAGAACTTAGAAGGTGAATTTATGTTTGTGAGGAAGGCGGTGTTAAAGTATTCAGACTTTGCTAGCCTTGTGGCCCTGTTACAGACATTTCAAAGCTTGCAGTAAGTCATGAGATTGCTAGGAAGCTGGGTTGCTTTATGACATTTCCAGGTGCAACCACTAGCTCTGAGACAGGCCAATAGTTCTGGAGTAATCCAAGGTAAGTGGTCTCCTCTAACCCTGGTTTGTTTGAATGAGGCAAAGGTATTCCAATTCTCTAGGAATACATCTGTAAAATAAGTAAGGGCCTTATCAACCAATGGGATGTTGGCTAGGGGAGACCAGTGAGAAAGGGTTAGGCTGCACAAGAGAAGTTCTAATTCTAAGGATTTAAAAGAGCGTAGTTGCAAGGTTTTATGTGGGGATTTGGGTTTGTGCACTTTCCTGACTATGAATATGGGATTATGGTCACTGAGTGGGTCAGGAAGGATACCAGAGGTGAAGACTCTGTGGGGGGGTGGGAGGTATGAGCCCAGTCAAGAAGGGAGTGATTTTGTGACTTGTGGTTGGGACGGGTGGGTTCTGATATTAGCTGTGTGAGATTATGGGCACAGATTTCGTTGTGTATTTTGGTTGTTTTTGGTGACAGTCAGTTCAAATTGAAGTCACCTAGGATGTACTGCTCCCCAGAGTGAGAGAGGGCAGTGATGGAAGTTAGGAGATCAAGAGCGGTAGAGGGCTGGATGTTTGGGAGGCAATAGATACCAGTTATAAAGACAGGAAAAGTAAAGGGAAGGGTAACATGAATAGAGAGAGCATCATGGGTCATTGAGTTGGAGGATGAGTAAATTATGGAGTATTGGAGGGAGGTAAGGACATACATGATGGCACCGCCACACCTGTCAGCTCAGTCTTGCCTTAAGAGGGAGTAGCCAGGAATGGAGACTGAGTGGTCAGGGATCATGCTCTTTAGCCATGTTTCTGTAATGATTAGGATGTCTGGTTTTAGAAAGGCCACCATGGTTTGTAGGATGTCAATTTTGTGTACTTGGCTACAGATATTTAGATGTAGGATCTTGAAGCATCTTGGAAGGGCTGTAGGAGCAGAGGAGGGGCAGCAGCTGTGGGAGCACCAGAAGTGCTGGAGGCAACAGGGCCAGGGTTGGGATGGATGTCCCCAGAGTACAGCAGGAGTGAAGCAAGGATGAGGAAGTGGAGCTTTGGGCATTTGTAAGGAGAATCTGAGGAGGCCAGGTGTTTGGAGGGAAATGTAGGGGTAGAGTAAGGGAGCAGTAGATGAAGACCAGCAAGGATAGATGGCACAGATAGTAGTGATGCATGAGGAATCATAGAGAAGTGAGACCATAGTTCGGATGGGGGAGAGGGAGTAATAGTGAGGATGTAAGCAGGGGATTTGAGGAGGGGGATGTAGGGGGTTGTTGAACTATTTTGCATTTATGTGTTGTAAGAAAGAAGGGTTGGTAGAGAAAAAGAGACAGAAACAGAAAAAGGGGAGGGAAGGAAGGAAGATAGTACTCAATTGTCTTAAGACAGCCTGTAAATGAACTTATAAATATTGTTGGACTCCGTTGAACCAGGTCTGATACAGATATCAAGCATTCAGCAAGGGGGCCGAGTAATCCACCAAAAAGTACTGGGCTTACCTTGAACTCTACAAAGCCTGTCTACCAACCTGCCGCCTCATTACTGATCTTTTCTTAGACCTAAAGGGGCATGGACTATGGCTGGAAAACCATGTTTTTTTTCTTAAATAAGGAACAACAAGAAAGTCAAGGTATAAAAAGAAATAAAATGAAAAGAAACACATGAAAAAAGTTAAAAAATTGCTTGTTTTTTTTGCAAAAATTAAATAAATACTTGCAGCAGTTCTTGTTTAGGCTCTGTTGTTACCAAAGAGATGATCCAAAAGGAAGTGGCAGCAGAACTGTCAGATTCACAAAACCTTTCAAGACCATAGTATGATGATGCTTAATATGATGTAGTGTACTAGGAATGTTGTTTCTAGTGTGTATACGATCATTCTGAGGTATTTTATGAATGTAAATCGGATAACAAGAAATAAAACTTCATTTTCAATGAATAAAAAGAAATAGCAAGAAATTCCAGAAAAATAAAAATAAAAAGCAGTGTCCTTTTATCCTAGACACATTCTGTGAACTAAACAGTGAAGGACCATGTTTTTTCTTCAAAAGAAACTTCTTCTAATTAGATTCTTGGCTCCAATAAAATCATGACAGTTTCAAAGAACAATGTGTAGCAAAGTAGAAACAGTGCAAACATACAGAGACCTTACTTGTTAGAATAGCACAGCATAGTTGAAGGACCCCTGCTTCAAGCTACTAGAACCTTACATTTCACCCCATCTGTGCAGAGTTTCATCAGATGTAAGGTCTCTCTGTATGTTTGCACTTTTTCTACTTTGCTGCACATTGTTCTTAGAAACTGTTATGATTTTATTAGAACCAAGAATCTAGTTAAAAGAAGTTTCTTTTGAAGAAAAAACATGGTCCTTCACTGTTTGGTTCACAGAATGTGTCTAGGATAAAAGTGCACTGTTCTCTACCATGACATGGCATTAGGGTCTACGTTTGGTGCATTTTCTTTTGTCTGAGACTGGTTGTTTATCAATAATGTAATGGTGCACATTTGAAATTTAAATCAGACCTGAAGTGGAGCACCCAAAATTTGTACCGTGGGGACTGCATTAAAAAATAAAAAGAATTTCACTGGGCTCTAACTATGGCCAGGGGATTAGAGTGGGAGTGTCAGTATCTTTGGTGCAGTTGGCATCTTTAAGATCTGTAGCTCATTTTTGTACATCTTTCAGCTGCCACTGATGTGCGTGTGCATGAGCATGACCATACATTTGAATCATTGGCAACAACCCTGATGGTACCAGCCACTAGTGTGACAAGACACATGCACCTCTAGGGGCTGTTAGGACTGTCTGATGGCAGGAGTCTTTTGTAAATAAAGACTTTGTAGGACATGTACCTACAGTATAGAAATAGGGTCACAGCCATCATTGTTGCCTCTGACTTCCTCAGTGGGAGCGTGGTGGTAAGGTAGCTTGGGAACTGGCTATGTGGAAGTTCCCAGCAGGTCATGGTTGGTGGGGTTGTCTCATCACCCAGAAGGGTTATTAACGGTGTCCCACAGGGATTGGTGTTGGGCTCACTCCTATTTAATGCTTATGTATCCAATATCAGGATGGGTATCAGAAGAAAAATTAGCCTTTTTGCAGATGACTCCAAACTGGGGGCAATGGTGGATGATGAGGAAGGTAGGGAATCCCTGCAGAGGGACCTGGAGGTTCTGGGACAGTGGTCAAGCACCTGGCAGCTGAGGCTTAACAGAGGGAAGTGCAGGCTTCTTCATCTGGGTCCTAGGAACCCTGGCCATGTATACGCCCTGGGAGGGGCTACATTGTTAGTTTTGGATGGGGAGAGGGACCTGGGGGTAGCAGTGGATGCCAGAATGAATAACTCTGAGCAATGTAGGAGGGTGGCGGCCAAGGCAAATAGAATGATGTGGTGCATCACCAGGGGGATTACCTTGCATAGTAGGGAGGTGATTCTGATGCTTTAGAAAATGGGCAAAGAAAATTCTCTCTTCTGATTGGCTGAGACACTTATTTAGGTGGGCATCCATAAAAAGCCCCAGCCCAAACCTTCCTGATAGCCAGCAAAGTATCCTTATGCCCAGCACCCTGCTTCCTCATTGGCTGAAGTGCTGGGCACACAATTTCAAACTGTCGCCATTTTTTTTTAATGCTTAGCGAGTGACAAGAGACCAAGTGAGCCCACCACATACACACACACAGACAAGGATGGACAACCAAGTGTCAGACACAGTCCCCTAGCAAACTTTTGTTTTATTTTATTTAGCAACACCACATGTCAGGCAGGCTCCTGACTACTCTCTCCTGCTCAAAGATGCCAGCTGCTTAGCGGCTGTCCTACAGCTCAGCTTCCGCTCCCCCCCAACCAAGTATCAGATACAGTTTCTTTTATTTTCTTACATTACCCTCTGTCACGTGGGCCATTTTTTTGGAGGGGGGGCTGGGAAGGTAGTAAGATGAATTTAGGAGAGCTAACATTGTTCTCGGTCCTCCCTGCTCCAGCACCCACTCTATGCCAAAAACGAAGCTGAAATTACAAAATGGGTTTTTGCTTACTGAACAGTTGGCTCACTCCAAAAAAAGAAAGAATACTAAACCACTAAGCCACATTTCCATTTAATAATAAATAAAAACAAACAAACAAATTTAATTGTGCCAATGCCTCTTCTCCTTCTTCCATACCTCTGGGTTTGACGTCATTGCACACCAGCGAAGTAACTGCCACATCTTCCTTAGAAAAACAGTCTCCTGACTAATGTAAACAAAAATGAATAGCTGGTGCACACATAAAGAATGCAAGTCCACAAAGCCACAACTCAGTATAAGTGACATTTATTACAAACTCCATGTCTTCATCTACAGTTGGTGGTGGTGGGAGGAAGATTAGTGCAACAGAATATCTGGGGGGGGGACACAAGTGATGGCACACCACAGTAACAGGGACTACTTTAAGAGACAAACATTAAAACATCATTGTAAATATATACTTTAAAATCTTTTTCTTTAATTTTTTTAAATCCTATCTAAAACTGCAACAGTGTCCATTTTCTAAGCGTAATAATACCCTCCAGGGTGGGCGGGATTGGCAATACCGGACTTTCCAGGGGCTATAAGGCCCTCTGCCTGTGGTGTCAGGCCTCATTACGCCCCTGGGTGGTCCAGTATTGCCCAATACCACCCACCCTATTGGGTATTATTGCTTATGTATAACAGCCTGGTTAGACCTCGCCTGGAATATTGCATGCTGATCTGGTGGCCACATTTAAAGAAGGACATTCTACTGCTGGAAAAGATTCACAGGAGGGCAAATAAAATGATTCGGGGACTGGGTGACAGATCTTATGGGGAGAGGTTTGTGGAGCTTGACCAGCACACACTGGAGGAGAGGAGGGATAGGGAGGATATGATAGTGGTATTCAAGTATCTAAAGGGGTTAAATGGGGTGGGTCTGGATGGGGTCTTTCACAGGAAGGAGGAGGGCCACCAGGGGGCATAGCTTGAGGCTGGAGGGTGGGAGACTTGGGGGGAGAGGAGGAGGAGGAGGAGGTGGTATTTCATGGAGAGGGTGGTGGAGCCGTGGAATGCTCTTCCAGAGGAGCTGGTGGAAGTTGCACAGTGGAGGGTTCAAGAGGGGCTAGAACAGGTACATGAGCAGGATGAAGGCGGGTAATGCCAGCCCAGGAGGAGGGTACTCAGGCAGGGGGAGAGGGGTGACTGCAGAGGGGTATGGGAGATGGTGTCAGGCCCTACTAGGGTGCTGACCTGCAAACAGACTCGATAGACCGAGAGGCCTACTCTGCTGGCAATTTTAATATGTTAGCATAGCAGCAGGATCACAGTGTAGCTCTCTCAACCAATAAGGTTACTTAATGCCTGATGTCAAACCAGTAGAGCTCATGATCTACTGGAGGACTTCATTAATTTGCCCATAGGCCTAGCAGCCTATTGCATGTCAAGTCACAGCCAGACCATGTTCCTCCTGTGGCTGACAGAGGGACTAACCAAACAAGGGGCTGGAATCTTGAGTGTAAGGAGAAACCACTACGGTGGCAGCAGTTTGCATGTGACTGAGCTGAGTTACAGAGAGTGCCACTGCAAAGTACACATATACATTGAAGGTAGGCTTGTCCTTTCAATGACGAGAAGGAGAGATTTCTAAATGCCATAAAAAGAGATTGAGAAGCAACTGCATTGGCTGGCATTGACATTCTAGAAGGGCAAGCCATCCTACAGTCTGTGCTCCAGGGTAAACTGAGATACTTTGTGCTAATTCATATCTAAGGGTCTGTGACTTAGGAGGCTGGCACAACTAACCCAAGAAGCCATCATCATCAGTCATTATAGTCAAGTGACTAGACTTCAGTGTTGTGAGTTGTCACGAGGTCTCACTGGTCAGGGAGCTGAGCACTTCTCACCAAATGCATCAGGGTTGACTGATCAATGCAGTGAAATGTAGCTAAATTCAACACTCACAGTTGCTGTAGAGCTTGGCTGAACATACAGAGTAATTGCAGATCTTTACCAAATATCCAGTACAATGATGAGCTGAGCCAGAGACTGGAGCCAATATATAGTGCATCTAGTGAGGCTTGCATTGCCTGGAAACTGTTCTCTACCATGACATGGCATTAAGGTCTGCATTATAGTTATCTGAGCTAGTTTGAATACCAGAATTTATTTGCAGCTGGACTATCTGCCTTATGCATCCATCTTAGTCATTGTGGATTAAAATTAGGCCATCTGGCCTTTGGATATTAATAATGCATTTTAATTAGGATCTGTTACTTCACTTGCCAGGTAAGGTGCAACACCACTGTCAACCTGCCCTCACCGATTCAAAAGCTGGGTATGCAGTAACACTACAGAGAGCTCCCTGATGGGGATAAGGGTTTAACTGGTTACAATGATGGATCGGGAAGTGGTCCATGAGGGTTTAGATAGAGCTAGAAAATGGGATATGGTGAAGGGTGGGGGTGGGCTGTGGTAAATGCCACTGCCATAGCCAGTATTATGTTTTTGCCTTTTATTATCTCTTTTCCTTCCCAAGATTTGTTGTTCCTTTTTCACAATAAAATCCTTTTTTTTTTTGTGTTACTGTGTCAGTTATATTACAATGACTATACTGCATTAGAGTAAGAAATGTTTTCGTAATGTGAGGGAAGTGTTGGGTTTAACCTGTGGGTACACATTGGGTGGTATTGTTTCATGGAAAGGGAGACAGTTCTAGTAACAATCACACAGGAGTGCAGTGTTCATATTTATGGAACACATACAATCATAGATGAAAAATAAGTAAGTGCCTCAGCTGGGACTTGAACCCAGGCCACCCAGAATACCTTTCCGATTGCGCTAACCAGATGTGCCACTGAGACAAGTGGAACCTGGGCTATACCTGAGCACATTACTCTTTCTCAAATGCACAACCCAATGGTAACACAAACATTTACTCATGACAATCACACAGGAGTGTGCTGTGCATATTTATGGAACACATACAAACAGAGGTGAGAAAGAAGTAAGTGCCTCAGCTGGGACTTGAACCCATGCCACCCAGAATACCATTCTGATTGTGCTAACCAGTTGTGCCACTGAGACAACTGGAACCTGGGCTGTCCCCAAGCACATTACTTTCATAAATATGCACACTGCACTCCTTTGTGATTGTTACAAGTAGATGTTTGTGTTGCCATTGGGTTGTGCATTTGAGAAAGAATAATGTGCTTTGGGACAGCCCAGATTCCAGTTGTCTCAGTGGTACAGCTTGTTCCATTTTTTTAAATCACTTCCCACTCCACCACTGTAACCGCTCCCAGCATCTGATTCCACACCCAATGACTGAACCACCACTAGCTGGCAGCATGACTCCTTTTCTAAACCCATTTCAGACAACTCAAACAACACAAAATTTAACAGATACATTGTCTAATCAGTCCCAGAGTGTTTCTCTTTGCTGTCACTCCCTGCTGTGGCCTTGGATTCCCATCTGTCACATAGGACTACACTTCCCATTAATCTGTGGGGCAGCTGTGCATCTCAGTCTACAGGATCTCCCAAACAGCAGCACCCTCTACTGGCAAGTATAGCACAGTAGCAGGCCTACTTAAAAGAAACATTTTTTGATTTTTTAACATTAATTAGACTTGTTTTTAACATTTTTTTTAATTAAAAGATGTTACTTGTAGGCCAATTTCTAAGCACAATAATACCTTCCAGGGTGGGCAGCACTGGGGAATACTGGAACTTCCAGGGGCTATAGGGTGCTTCGCCTGTGGCATCGGGCCTCATTATGCCCTTGGGTGGTCAGATATTCCCCAATACCACCCTCCCTGTCAGGTATGATTGCTTACATAATTCCCATGTCCAATATTTTTTGTATTACCTTTAGTTTATCAGCATTTATTCAGTCTTGGGTGTCACTCATAATACAATTTTTTTGTTTGTTTGTTTAGCAGAGCATAGCAGTCACATACTGTACTGTAACTTATTAAATTCACTGCTGATAAAGTCCAGTGCAGTATCAGTGTTTGGGATAGCATTTATATTGTGTAAGAGCAATCATGCCTAGTAATTATGTTGCAGAACTCAGGTTATTTAGATTATAGATATTATAATTATAAGAAATGGTAGGTTCAGGCCATACTCCTCTGGTACTCCAGTTACAAATGAAAGGATAATGATCACAGAGTGTGTCAGGTACTACACCAGATGCATTGACTCTGTCTAGTATGGAGATTAAGTATTAATCAAAAAGGGTGTGCTTATTCATTTTGCAGGTGAGACGTTTTGGAATATAAATAATTTGAGTTAGCTTTAGGCCATTAATTATGTTATGAGATTTGTAGTTTTTCATATTACACCAGTTTGTATTGAAATCTCCCATGATTATTTTTTCTTTATATGTGTTTCCCTGATCACAGCACAGGCTTTGTTAATGTAGACCCTCTTCCCCTTTACCTTAAGGGATACAAACAGTATCTAAGATCAGCTTTTTTTACCCTGCCTTAGAAAGATTCAAAGCTAAAATACGAAAGCAATGATTGTATTCTTTTGGAATAATTGTGGTAGCTGTAAGGGAAATGTTTACAAGGACAGCATAGCCTCAGTTCCCCTTTTCATCCTTTGCTGGTCATTACAGAATAGTAAGCATGACCTTGCTACTGCCACAAGGTCATCAATATGAAAGTTAAGTCAAGTTTCTGTTACTGCTAAGATTTCAAGAGCATGTTGTAACCCCTACAGAAAATTCAGTAAATCTAAAAATCAGGCTGTTACTCTTTAGATTATCAATGCTTACACCAGTCCCTTTGCCACATCACATCCCACCAATATTTGTACTGAAGGTGGGCCTGGCTGTATGTGAATGACCTGGATAATAAATGCAGGAATTAAATAATAATTATTTTCTTTATTGATTTAAAGAATAGCACTCTATCAGTATGCAACATGCTTATGAGGAAGAAAAAAAAGAAACTGTGTAAGCAGTAAACATTTAGGGCTTGATTCTCAAAAGGCCATTAGATTGATGCAAGTTGCAGCAAAAGGCAGCTTGTGTCACAGCCCGGTGCACCGGGGACCTTGTGCCTGATTCTCTGTCAGGCAGGGTCCTGGCAGCAAAGTCCCATGGCTTGTGGCAACCATGGCTGGGTGTCAAACAGATGATGCACCCAAAGTGTTTGCCACAAGCCACTGGGCAGCTGTGCACCACTCTAGTCCCTGGTAGAATAGCAGTCCCCACCCAGCGACACACCAGTATATGTAAAAAGTGTCAGTAAATCATTACCTGGTGGTCTAGCGGTCGTCTTCTCCCTCGTGACATGCCAGTATATGATAAATATGTCAAATAAACCTTACCTGGTGGTCTAGTGATCCCCCTCCCCAATTCCCAATGTCCCCATAGTCATTAGTAATTATAGACCCCTACCTGGTGATCTAGTGGCCCCACAATCCCCAATGTACCCCTTATAAAAATAATACTTAATAATGCCCTGTTCCCTGGTGGCCTAGTGGCCCCCCACCCCCTCATCAGGTAGTGTTCACTACCCTGTAGACCATCCCAAAACAGATCCAATGACAGACACAGACCTTCTCTCACCTCTGCAGCCTACCATAGACTGAACTGTCACTGAGCACGTACTGTAATGTGTACGCACTCTTTGATTAATCAATGAGTGCATACACTTTACATTACATGCTCAGTGACAGTTCAGTTAGTGTATAGCAACAGAGGTGAGAGAAGGCTGTACTGGCCACTGGCTTTGTTTTGTGATGGGGTGCTGGGTGGTGGGCACTACCTGCTGGTGTGGAGGGGTGGGAACCACTAGACCACCAGGAAAGTGGGCATTATTAAGTATTATTATATTGGGCCACATCAGGGATCAGGGAGAGTGACCACTGGACCACTGGGAAGGGGTATATGTGTACGTTTGACTACAGGGACATTAGGTATTGGGGAGGGGGCAACTAGACCACCAAGTAGGGGTCTATATTTACTCATGACTGCAGGGAAATTGGGATGGGGGGTCATTATACCACTTGGTATGACTACAGAGACATCGAAGATCAGAGACGGAGGCCTATAGACCACCAGGAAAGGGTATATGTGTATCTTTCACTATGGGGACAATGGCGGGTAGGGAGGGGTGACGGCAGCACATTGCCTCACACAGGCAACTCTCCCAGAGGAGATTTGTCTAAGAACCCTTAGACCAGCCCTGGCTGGTCTAAGAGTACTTAGAATTTCTCCCTCTGGGAGATATCTGAGAATCTCACATTAAGGGATGTGGTAGCTTACATCTGCCATAGGCCCCTAGTACCAGGTCACAGACCATTGCTGGGCAAACAGGTGGTGCAAGCCCTGTTTGAGGCAGGCAGCCTGCACTTGATGCAAGCTGCCTTGGAAAATTGCTCCTGGTGCATTGTTTGGTGCAAGAGGCACATTGCGCCATTCATTGTGGTGCAAGCCCCTTGTGCCATGCCAGGAGCTTTGAGAACAGAGCACTTAAATTTCTCATTCTATGAACCATGTCATTCTATTTTACCATTTCCAGTGATTCAGTGAGATACAGAAACGTGCTAGACTTACGAGGTGCTTACAGCTTCAGAAGAGGTGCAAGACTGGTCAAGGCTTTACTATTGAAACTATATTAATATCTATATTCATTGGTGCCTGTTTGATTGAAGGATAAATAGTACCTAACCATATGAGATGAAACAAGAGCAGCATTTTCAGTGTGTACACGTATATCAATGAAGTGCCCAACAGTGTATCCAGTTTTACCTGCCTCCTCTCCTGATCCCATCTTGACTCTGATTTCCTACTTAACTTGATATTTGGGGTGAGTGAAGTGGTCAAAATTCACTTTGTGAATAAATTTATGAATTGCACAAAATTTGTGAAGTGTGAATTCACAAATTTTATCTAGCAGAGTTACTACTTTTTCAGCAAATTGAACAAAATTCACTCACAAAGTGGCTGCTTCACCCAAAAAAATTACCTCTTGGCAGTAGAAACTTCATTGCTTTTGGTAAAATCAAAGTTCATCAAATCCACAGAAACTTCATGAAACTTTTCAAAAGCAAATGTCTGCCAACTCATGGCCACTTCACCAGCAAAGTTTAAAGAACACCACTATTGCTGACTTTTCTTAAATACTGTAACCTAGTGCCTCTTGCCATCTGTGTGGACAGTGATAGCATATCTGGTCCCTAAGTAATATAACATTTACAATAATGCACTACTTCTTTTTACATTGCATTTTATGCATTACAACCTTAATGCCTTAATATATGCATCTCGCTGCTCCTGCATGTAACCAAATGACTATGGCAACTAAACACCATTAAACTCCTTTAAGAGTGTTTTTTTTTTCCCCAAGGCAGGTGAGTTTCATGCAGAACTTGAAAATATGATGTTCACTGAGCTTGCCAAAGTAAGTTGTATTAGAAAATGAGCAATATATCTCAGTGAAACTTGTCTTTGAAAAGTAAAGCCATGACTCTGGGAATGGGCATCAGTGCTGACACTGACGCACAAGCCCAGAGTCATGACTTTACTTTTACAAGGTGAAAGTTACTTATTTAAAGTAAACTCATGTTACCAAATGATGGGCATAATGTTTCATCTTATAATTAGAGCACTAAACTGTAAATCGGATCCCAGGTTTGAATCTACCACACAGATTGTGGTCTTACACAAGTGATTTTAGTCTCCCTCAGCTTCAGTCCTACAAGCTGTAACACTGGTTCAAAACAAGACCCAAATGAAAATGAGATTGTTTATCTCTGTTGGGCTATCCTGGGTAAATACATTGAAGAAGCAATGAATCAGAAGCATTGCATTGGTCCAGTAGCCCATCGACTGCATTGTTTTGTTATTTACAGATTATATCAATAAGTGCTTTCTTGCATACAGCCAGAACATTGTTAGAAGTCATAAACTGTGCCCATAGATAAAAAGTAACAATAAAGCAGATACAAAAATAAATTGTTGCCATCAGGGATGGCTTAGTTTTTCTTTCAGGGCTAAGCAGTTTAGTTTTTAAATCATGTTTAAGCTTTGCAGACTGAAGATAAAAGATTTATAGCTAAGAGTGAGATGTTATATATCAGCATGTGATACTGACACTGGATACAGTATGTACTGAGTACGACACCAGTTTGAGTATGTAAATGTTTACCTGGTAGTTTGCTCTCAAACTCCTGTTCATTCCTGAAAAGAGACATTCTACTTGCCTAGTGTACTTATTTGGTAACCAAAAATTAAAAAAATAAGTATTACCATATTCTCATTTTCTAGACTGGCTTATGTTGGCCAAAATCCAGACAACACTATCAGCCAGTCATTACATTATATATAGTACCATTTAGCATACTTAAGAATGGGGTGAACAAGAATATACTCTGTACAACATTATTGTAGTTGAACAACTGCAGTAACATGTATTACTTTACAATAATTATCTATCAACATGCAATTAATGGAAATTGACTAAAGTAGTCTCTGTGGAGATTTGAAATTGGAGTGGCCAGTTGCAACAGTGTATACAATCTGGTTTGGCAAGTTCAGAACAACTATATTGGTGTAAGACCCCTGAAAATGGGGGTTCCTGAAAAGTCTTCTTTGAGTTTGAGCTTGCCTAAATGCTCACTGCCAGGCTGGTGTTCTGCATTTTAGCAGTAAATGTTATTGCCAGAGAGTGCTAGTGTAGCCTCTATGTACTGTATCATTAAGGGCTGCCTAGATTGCAGTTATAATTAATCTGGGAGGGGGACTGAGTGTTTCCATGCTCAAGTCCTGTCTGGGCTGCCTGACAATCACTCCTTTTCTGCCATTGTGCAGAAGGAGCTCTGTTAAAAAATGTACTTGTTTGCTGATCATCTATTAGAGCAGTAAAGATATTGTAGTTTGTCTAACCTGCCTTCTTTACAGCATGGACTGTTCTGTACATCACCACCATTTTGGTCCTGGACTGCTGAAATGGGCCAATCAGTGCTTTTGGGATTCTAACATGGAGCCTGCCTACAGGGGCTTGGTGGGGGCAAAACTTGTAGGACTTGTAGTTTTGGGCTTTTGGTGCCTAATCAAACCTGGATGGGGAGCTCTTGTTGTGACTGACAGACAAATCAACCAACCAAACCTTTTGGATCCTGAGGAAAGTCCCAGGCTTGCTTGCTTGCAGTTTAATCAGATCTAAGTTGGGAAGTGAAGAAGCAACAGCTCGAGACAGTTGAGCAGCTGTGCTGCGCAGTTTCGAGCGGGAGAACTGTGGAATAGGCTTGAGTTTGGCCTTCTTGTTTTCCTGCTGCCCTGAGAGGGAGAAGAGAATTATTTCAGACTGAATCCAAGTTGGTGAGAATGAAGTAAGCCACTGAATTGCGACCAGTCTCATACCTGAAGAAGACCAAGGATTTATTGAATGTGATTAGCCTGTCAGGGCTTCCAGCCACCTTTGAACTCCCAGTTTGTGCAGAGACTCTGTAATTGTGAGCAGATAATAATCTGCCTGGTATAGTAGAATTTCCTTTCGTGTAAATGTGCTGTGTGCTGATAGTAGTTCGTGATTTGGTTCCCCACTGTGTGAATTGTGTTCTGCTTGCTGGAGGCGGCATTCAGCTCCAAAGGACTAAATCCATTTGCATCTCTATTCAGCCTGGGCCTTGCCACACTGACCCAGCCAGAATACCCACTGCACAGAGAAAGCCATCGCCGAGACACCAGCCTGGGGATCAGCCCCCTGCTCAACGTTTGAACAGGAATGATGCCTCGGAGATTCATGTGGGCCCTGCTTCTCCTGGCACTCCAGCTCAACAACCTGCAGTATCCATTTCATCCCACCCGTGTCCTGCACTGGGTATCATGAGTAACCATCAGGGTAGCTCCCTGCAACAACAGCTAAATCTAAAAGTGTTGTCATCTGTTTGCCTTTTTTGTCTTTCTTTCATGAACTGAGCCCTCTGACTCAGGATTACAAATAGTGTGTTGTGCATGTTGCTTTTTCCATCACCCCAGGCAACGTTCCTGGCTAGCCCACCTCTTCCTCACCTGGGTACCCAGATTGTGTGACTTTCTAGGGACTCTGAAGTGCATGCATAACTGTCTAATTCATATAGTCTTTAAGCAAATCAACCTGATTACACCCCTCCCTTGTTCAAGTCCCCTAAATAAATCAGATCTAACTCTTTTTGCATTTAACCTGACTGTGGTTCCAGTTTGTGCCAAAAGTGCTTTACCTTGTTTTACAGGGAGTCTCCAGGGTTGAGCTAGAGGAACCAGACCTGGTGGTAAGTGCAAACAGTGGGGGCAATTGCGTGGTGAACAGGGGTCATTGTGAAAGTGATTATTGTGTATTGTCCTGGCCACTAGAAGGGGAAAAAGGGGGGTTACAGTGTCCTGGAGGGCTATGCCCAGGTTAGGTTGACCACTAACAACCCTGACCTCTGGGTGGAGGCACCCGTTTCATTACCCAGGCTCCTTAACCTGTCACTAGCCTGGCAGGCAGGGGTAGTAGCCCTGGGATAGTGCCATCTAGGGTTTACATTGGGGGTTCAGTTTCAGTTCCAACTTTGTTAAAAGTGTGTTGGGCTATTTATAAATTCAACTGTTTGCCATACTCTTGTAGAGGAACATGGGCTTGTCAAAGATTTGCAACAAGTCTTGTCATTTCATTGCTATTCCAAACCTTAGCTGGTTACAGTCTTTGGAAAATGTCCTAATCTATCATTGCAGCTGCGTGTATGAAGCTTTGTGACAGTCTCACTCTTACTTTCCAGTAAACTGTTATTTTCTATAAGAGGAATAATCGAAATTGGGTCTGAATACAGATGGTTCATCTTTAAGGAAAATGACAAGGATAAAAAAAATATCAGTTTTTAGTTTCTGGGAGTAGTTTTATTTTTAGTTGCATTCAGTTGACATTTAGTTGCCTGTAATTTACACAAATGTCATTTTAAACCTGTCTTTCCAAATGAGAATAAATGGCATGTCAGACTAAACTGAAATATTGCATTATAACATTTATGGCTTTAAACAGTAATTCAGCAAATTGTTGCATTCCTCATAGCTACACAATGCACAGAGAATTACTCTACAAAAATAATTTCTGAAAGTTCAAAGGTGATAAACACAGCCATATATCAGCGCTATTCTACTGACACTTAATCAATGGAGTTGGTCCAATATAAATTGCACACAATGGCAAATAGAGCCTTGTAGATGTCAACCAAAAATGCCTACAATTAATATGTGGCTGCCACCTCACTTTATCAGCGCGAGGTAAAATAAGTCAACAGTATCTCTCTAGTACAAGAGACATTAGAAAATTAAAAATGCAATAATTGCACTACAGGGATCCTGCCACCATAGCTTTCCATATCATTTCTAATTGGACACTGCTGGCTTAATTGGACTACTTGGTAACAGTTTCTTCTTGAAAAACAATGCATTGTATTTCTAATGCAAAGGGTGATGGATTTACACCATGAAAGTAAACAAACTTTCTTTCATCAAAACTATACTGTGGAGCAATACAGTAAAGGTGTGACAGACAAAAGGCTCATGGGAACCTCATGCTAACCTGTTTGCCTTGGCCCTTGTCTGCCAGAAACATCTGGAAAAATTCCAGAGATTCATGTTCAAATCCCGTCTCAGCCTCATTATTTCTTTTCAGCAACAACAAAATGTAATTAAAAGATATGGAATGCAGTCAGTTTTTGAAAAGCCATCCACTAAGATTCTAGGAGCCAGAAAAGCTGAAGTACCTTCAATAACACTATTCATTTGAAAGAGGTGACATCTGGCTGAGGAAAAAAGTCTAGGTGCTTCTTAGCCAGCTAACGAAGTTGTTGCTTCAAAAAGTATGGGAGGACATCTGAGGCAAAATTGCATGAAGTTAGTAATTGATTTGCCTATTTATTTCTTGTTATTGTTGCATCCTGGATTACTATCAGGTGGAACAGTACTGATATAACTATTAACTGGGGATACAATTATGGATTACATTGGATTGTCCTAGGATTGATTTTTCTACAGCACCTTTCAGTAACAGTAACAGAGGCAGTGTGGTCTATGAGTCTGATGAGTGACATAGGAACCAGGAGATCACAGGTTCAAACCCAGCTAGGGCCAAATACTCAATGTGAGAACTTTTTAAGTCTCCTAACCTCCCAATGCTCCATTATTCATAGCTATGGGAATGGGTAGAAGCAGGACCACACTCAAAACAAGATATTGCATCTCAGCTGTGCAATCCAGAGTAAATACAGTAAATTGTAACAAAAAAAATTTAAGTGCTGCAGAGTAACCAAAAATATATACATTCATAAACACAACAAACAAAGGAACAACAGCAGTAAATTAAGGGTGAGCTCATGCCGAACTGGAATCCAGTGAAAACATTGAAAAGTGGAACCTTTGACACCAGCGAAGCAGGTCCTAAAGAATTCAGCTTCACTTCAGTATTTCAGAATTTTGATGTCATATGGTATTTTTTTTTTGTCAAGGATCACTCACGGATCACATGCAAGTCAAGGACATGCAGCAGCCATTCAGCAATACTTGAGGTCAAGAATTTCTCATGCTGTACATGTCTCTGTGCCATTTCCAGCTCTTTCTCAGCAGAGAAGGATGTGGCTCCTAAGAGCTCTTCATTTATTTTTCCAAAGTACAGTGGTAGCAGCCAGTTCAGCAAGTTATCACCCATGATTTTTGGGAGAACCTACCTAAAAAAGAAAAATACTGCTTGCCTTCACTGCAGGAAAACTCAGAAATATCTCCTTAAAGATCTAACATACTAACATACTAAAATGCCAGCAGAATAGGCCTAATGGTCTTTCATGTCTGCTTTTGGTCAGCCCCCACCCTGGGAGCTGACCTTGCTGCCCCCCTCTCCCTCTCTGGCTTCTCCCTTTCCAGTCCCGGATAGTCTCGCTGCACTGGATGTTGCTTCCAGAACCCTTCCCCTGTACCTGTCCCACCCCCTCTTGAACTCCTCCATTGTCTCTGCCTCCACCAGCCCCCTAGGCAGCGCATTCCATGGGTCCACCACCCTCTCAGTGAAGTCGCACCTCCTCCTTTCTCACCTGAATCTCTTCCCCCTGCTTCCACCCATGTTCTCTAGTTGCCCCCTCCTTCCTTTGGAGCACTCTGACTGCTCCTCCCCTATTTGCCCCCTTCATGACCTGAAGACCTCTATCATGTCCCCCCCCCGGTCCCTTCTCTCTTCCAATGAGTTCATATTTAGCTCTTCGAGCCTCTCCCCATAGGTCCTATCCCCCAAGCCCCAAATCATTTTGGTTGCCCTCCTCTGGACCCTCTCCAGGAGTTCAATGTCCCTCTTTAAATGTGGCCTCCAAAACTGCATCCAGTACTTGAGGTGTGTCCTCACCAAGCAGTTATACAGTGGGAGTATCACTTCCCTCCTTCTGGAGGTGATCCCCCTAGTGATGCATCCTGTTGGCCTTTGCTGCTGCCCTCCTACAAGTCTCCGAGTTGTTCATCTTGACATCCACCACCACCCCCAGGTTCCTCTCAACCATCGAGACTTGTAGCATCCCCCCCCAGGGTGTATACTTGGCCCTGGTTTCTGGCTCCCAGGTGCAGTACCTTTCATTTCCCTGCATTGAACCTCAGCTTCCACTTTCTAGACCACCTTTCCAGAGCCTCCCAGTCCCCCTGTAGGGCCACCCTCCCCTCCTCCCCATCCACCACCGCACCTAATTTTGAGTCATCTGAAAAGAGACTCATCTCACTCCTGATACCCTTCCTTATGTTAGAGATGTAGGCGTTGAACAGGAGGGGCCCAAGGACTGATCCCTGAGGGACCCTACTAATGACCCTCCTTGGGGATGAGACTATCCCACCTACCACAACACTCTGGGTCCAGTCCTGGAGCCAGTTGCCTATCCATCTGATTATCTGATTCCCCACCCCCATTTCTCCCAGCTTATCCAACAGGCCTCTGTAAGGAACAGAGTCAAATGCCTTGCTGAAGTCAAGAAAGAGGATGTCCACTGATCTACCCAGGTCCAAGGCACTCGTCAACCAGTCATAGAACTCCACAAGGTTTGTCTGACAGAATTTCCTCAGGATGAATCCATGCTGTCTATCATCCAGGCACCCAACTTTTCCAGGCCCCCCCCCCAGTCTCTCCTTGACAATGCCCTCCATCACCATGCCCATCACTGATGTCAGGCTGATGGGCCAGTAGTTCCCTGCCACCTCCCTTGATCCCCCCATGTGGACAGGCACTATATGTGCCACTTTCCAGTCCTGGGGCACACACCCTGTCTTCGAAGAGATGCTGAAGAGCTCAGCCAGGGGTTTCGCCAGGACATCCACCAGTTCCTTCAGCACTCTGGGATGTAATATATCCGGCCCCAGTGCTTTCTCCATCTTAAGGGACCTGAGGGCTTCCCTCACTTTCTCTGCCATGATTTCCACCTCCGCTACCTCATCCCCCTGCTTTGCCTTCGCCCTACCTACCAGTGATGCCTCCCCCCCCCCAGATCTGCTGATCAGTAAGGGTCCCCCCTCCTCAGTTTCACCATCCCTTCCCATGTATGATGCAGCCCCCCCATTTTCCTTGGTGAAAACTGAAGCGAAGTACTCATTTAGTACCTCAGCCTGTTCCACCAGGTTTTATGCCCATCCTTCCCTTGTTTTAATCCTGCTAATCTGCCCCTTCACCCTTCGTTTTTCCCCAATGTATCTAAAGAACCCCTTGTTCCCTCTTCTAATTTCCCTGACCAGGTTCTGCTCCTTCCTTGCCTTAGCCACCCTCTCCACCCTAGTAGCCCTTCTGGCCATCAGCTCATACTTCCCTCGATCCCTTTTACTCCTTGAGCACTTGAATTGCCTATAGTCCACCTTCTTTCCCCTCACCACCTCTTGAACCTCCCTGGTCCACCAGCAGGGTTTTCGGGCCCTACCGCATTTTCATCTTACTCTTGCGCAGGTGCTGGTAGCATTCTGCACCCCCTCCTGATGATTTCCTACCTACTGTCAGCGTCCATGTCTGGCCCAATCCCATCCAAGTGCTCCTTAAGGATTATTCCCATTTTCTTGAAATTCACCCCCCTGAAGTCAGTTACCTCTGTCTTTGTGCAGCCTTCTACCCTTCCTAGGTTCAGGCAGAACCAGACCGTGGCATGGTCGCTCCCTGCCAATGGGTCCCTTACCTCCAGGCCCCTAATCTGGTCACTGTCTGCCAGGACCACATCCAGTATCTGCACCTCCCTGGTCAGTTCCCCCACCTGCTGAGTTAGGAACGCGTCCTAAAAAACATCCAACAGCCACTGTTCCCTGGCCACCAAGGATGTCATAGTCTCCCAGTCTGTTCCTAGCATGTTTAAGTCCCACAACACCACCACCCTTCCCCTGCCCAATCTGCAGTGTGTCTCCCAACATCTGCCACCAGACTCTCCTCCAGCTCCTCTGCCAGTGCAGGGGGTCTAGTCACCCCTCCTATTTTTGCTGTCTTGCCCCCCCTTCTTATCAAGGTGACCCAAATTATCTCCACAGTTCCTTCCTCCTCCTCCACTCCTCCTATGGCAATGCAGTTTTTGACTATTATTGCTACCTCTACTGCCCTTCCCTCCCCCCGTCCTTCCTGAACATGGTGTAACCCTCCAGATTCAGGTCCCAGTCATGCCCTGCGGTGGTCCAGGTCTCAGTGACTGCTGCTACATCCACCTCTCCCTCAGTTAGCATCACCTGGAGCTCAGGCATTTTATTGACCAAGCTCCTGGCATTTAGCAGGACTACCTTCCACCCTTTCCCTATACTTCCATTTCCCCTGCTCGTATTCCTGTGGAGATTCTGTCTTCCCCTGGTCCACACCTTACCAGTTGGCCTTTTCCCGCATTTCTTCAGCTCCCCAGGGTGGTGGAGACAGAGTCCCTCCTTTATTGGACCCTCCTCAATAGCCTTTTCTCCCATCTCTTCCTCCTTCACAAGTTTAAACCCCACCTTTCAACAATGAACCCCTCTATTTTAAACTTAAGGATTTCCTTCCCTTCCAAACTGAGATGGAGCCTATCTCTAGCATACAGCCCCTTATCCTCCCAGGTCTCCCCCCAATCCCCACACCACTCCCTGAGCCACTGGTTTATCTCCCTAATCTTCCTTTTGTGTTCCCCACTAACCCTTGGCACCGGCAGGATTCTCGAGAAGGAATTGCACATCCTATGTCATGACAGACCCTGGCAAGCTCCTTGAACCTTGCCTGTATCTCTAGCTCGCTATTTCCCTCAATGTCATTGGTACCCAGGTGGACCAGTATGTCCGGGGAACCTCCACAATCATTTGCCAGCTGATATACCTCATGCTTGGCCCTGTGCACTGTTAGTCCAGGGAAGCATTTTTTCTAACCAGGCAGGCTTCCCCCTCCCTATCCCATTTGATACCCCTGATCATGGACTCACCCAACAGGAGCACTCTGCCCACTTCTTTTCCTCCATTTCCTCCCCTTCCATGTCCCTCATCCTTTCTACCGTCCCTTCCCCCTAGCTGGCTCCTTGCTCCTCCCCCAATCTGGGTGCCACCTGCCTCCCCCTCCTTAAGTACCCTGGCCACCCCCTCCCCTCCGATCCTATGCCTCCCCTCCTCCTCCTGAGTATCCTTCTGTAACCTGCTATCCCCCCATCACTGCTCATGACTGGTTCTTCCTCCCCTTCTGCTAAACTTGCCTGATTCATTCTCCCTTTCTTCCCATCTCCATTCAGCCCCTCCTTGCCTGTCGTGCTCCCCTGACCTAAACCCTCAACTCCTTTTACTGTATTCTCCTTGTACTTCTGGTCTCTCTCCTTGCCCTTTCCTCCCAACTGGTCCATATCCTTGCGCTTTCCTCCCTCTACCCTCCTCCTCCTCCTGCTCTGATCCCCCGCTCCCCCCATTTTCCTGTGTTCCAAGTTCCCCCCTGTTTTTCCTGCTATCTAGCCCCTGCCTCCTCCCCCCCCACTCCCTTACCACCTCTAACTGCCCCTGTCATGGCTACATCACCCTCCTCATCCTCAAGCAGAAGAAGAGAATTGAAGCAGTTACTGAGCTAAAGGTCTGATCCACCTCCCCCCCTTGCTTCCTTCTGTTCAGCCCCAGCCATCTGCCTGCTTCCCTGAGAATGTCCTCCCTTTGGCCCCCCTCTGTGAGGGTCCCCAGATACCTGCCTGCTTCCTTAGTAGTGTCCTCCTTTTGGGCCCCTTCTGTCAGGGTCCCTATGTGACCCCAGAGTACTGTCCTGCACTCCTCTCCCTATGCCCCCGCTCCTAGTGCTTGGGGCAACCTCGTGGGAGAGCCCCTGTCCTATTCCCCAACCATACCACCCCCTCCCTCCAGCTGTCTCCTAATCCTGTCAACCTCCTCCCTAGCTGTGCTGGCTGGTAGCACACTGGACAACCACCAAACTTCCAAGTCCAGTCCAGTATCATGGCTGCCCCACACCCTGTGCACCCCACCACCCTCATAAAGATGCCGGCCCTAATGACATGTGGTCCCATCCCCCTTCAAGTAGGTTTCCTTGGATGAACCACCAGGTTCCTCACTAGTCCAAGATACACCCCTACCCACTATCAGGTCATCCACTAATCCTAGATACAGTCCCGCAGTAAACAGGTACCCCTCTTACTAGGTGCAGTACTACACAGTAAACTTACAGGGGAAGTGTACAGCTCCCTAAGCCCCTCTCTCCCAGCCTTTAAACACAACCCCCCAGTGGCTAGAACTACATGAGCTGCACCTGAAGCCTTGTCCTCCAATTGCGGGGCATGTGTTCCCCTATAAGTGAGCCAAGCTCTGGGGAGAGAGAGGTGAGGAGGGTGGGATTGGGGCCTACACCTGACTCTCACAAGAGTGTATAAGCCCTGTGTATGCCCCTCACTGCACCTCCAAGCACTACCAGCTAAGAAAATCTTTCAAGTCTACTTACTCTCGCAGCCTCCAGCTAGAAGCTTCTTCCCCCTTCTCCTCTAACTGAAAAAACAAGAAACAATGTAAAATCAGCAAGAAGAAGCTACTGTACTGGAACTGATCTGATTCCTTCTCCTTCTGGTTACTTCTGAGAAGCCAAAAGTAACTGACACCACATACCTGATTGAGCTCCGCCTTCAGTTAGTTAGCTCAGTGAGACCAGGCCAGACCATTAGCACCCTTTCCCCACCATGCACTAGACTTTGCAGCTAGTAAAGCCAACAAAAAGCAATCTCAATTCCACTCAAAGCACAAAAAATAGGTTTGCTACCAAAAGAAACAGGTCTCCAGTTCAAACAGCCTCATCAACAATAGGCCTAAAATTAGAAGATATAGGTCTCCAATTCAAAGAAACAGCTCCAATAAATTGCACCAAATAGGTTTTAAATCAGAAGAAATAGGCCCCCCAACACAGCCTGCTACACAGTGAAACATCAAACAAATGATCCCATTTATAGCCACCAAAATAGGTTTCAAAATTTCAACAGCCCCAAAAAAATACCCTGCTAGCCCATTAGAATTAGTAAGAAAAAAGTAAGAAATAACCTTCTACCAAGTAAAATCCACAAGAAGCAATGTAAAATCAGCAAGAAGCTAATGTACTGGAACTGATCTGATCCCTTCTCCTTCTGGTTACTTCTCTGAGATTTTGGAAAATAACCTGCAAAATAAATTGCTTCTATTGTAGCAATGTTTGATTAGAAGTAATATATCATCAGAAAATCATGCACTATCATTCTAGTGCAATACAGCAATGGGGCAGAGAAAACATTGTGTGCCAGAACAAGGTTGGGACAAAACACTGACCATAACATGAAATGTGTGCCAACTGCACATCAAAACCCAGACGGCGAAATCCCTCACAGTGACAATCTCGACAGGTTTCAAGATTGTCACTGTGAGGGACCCAAGGGTGAAAATGTACCCTTTTGCCATGTTTTGCCTGCCCCGTCCAAATCAACTCTGACTCGAAGTTGATAATCTTCAGTAGGGGGGCATGGGGGACACAGCCACCTGCATGGGGTGTTCAGGGGGTGCAGCCCCCTCAGTGAAACACACCAACGTTAGACAGGTGAAATTTCACCTTTCAACATTGGGGATGTTGCTATGCCAAACCTCGACAACAGTGTTGTCGATTCGACATAGGTAAACCAACATGAAGAGTGCACACCATTAACAATAATAGTAATGTCTGTTTTTTGGTGGGGGGCTCAGCCCCCTGCACTTCCCCCTACACCCCCAGGAGTAAATATAACTACCTCCACAGGGATGTGGTCTTCGGAGAAGGGGCAAAACACTGGAGTGTGTGTGTAAACTGTTTCAAACACACAAAAAAAATCACTATACAGTAGTACCTGGTAGGAACCAAACCGCATTCCCAAATCCTCTATGCCATCAGGTGCTGGTGCCCTAGCCACTCCACCACAGGAGCGGCTCAACCAGGCACTGCACTGGTAGCCTACTTGATACTCCTTCAAGACAGCATACAGCAACATGGGTAGTGGTTGTAATCGTACTCTCAGAAACCCCTGTTGCTGTACAAATCTTAATGCTTTCTACTGTATGATTATTCTTGTGTGGTTCCACCTATGACATGCTGACCTGTTAATGCTTGCTGCAGCCCTTCCATAGGACAATGGGTTTAGTTGAAAGGGAAAGGTGTGGGGAGATTTTTGAAGGTTTTATTTGGCAAAAAAATTTTATTAGTCTGATTGATGGTGATTCATTCCACAGAAATCCATTTTTTTGGGGGGGGCACAGGAACTAAGTCTGCTTAGACCATTTTTTTGTCTAAGCAAACTAAATCCTGGTCAGCAGTTCCAGTTACAGTTTCACACACGCTGCTGGAAATCACAGCTGATTTTTATACATTGACTGTGGTTTTTAAAATAACACTCAGTGTATCTATGTGGGAAATGGGATAGATACAGTAGGTGTTCTGGCAGGAAAGCACAATGCCTGCATCTAAGATTTCAAAATTCTAGCCATAGGTCTCTTAGTGTCTCCCAGTGAAGTGGTGTTTGGGTGTGTCAGTGGGGTATAGCTGGGTGGTTGCTCTCACCCACCTTTCTTGATTCCCTCTCACCTCCTGAGTTGGGCATTGGCATGTGCCCATCATGTAGACATCTATAACTTGTCATCAAATATTGTTGAGTCATCATAGTTAGTGTACAGAGGCAGCTGCATCACTCTAGTATCCTCATCTTTCATATGTCATCATGTAGAAAAAGCAGAGGAAAATAAAAGCAGGAGAAAAGGATGCGGGGGATGGGATGGTACAGCCAAAAGTTTTTCCATGCCATTCCCACCAGGCACAAACTCTGCAAACTGGCAGTAGTTGAGAAAGAGATGGCCATGGTGGAGCTGGGATCAAAGTCAGGGAGCTGTAAGCACTGTCTCAGAACATGATGATATTATGGACAACAAAAGCATGGTTTATTCGTCCACAGACTTCCACTGGTTCCACTACCTCTCCAAGCAGCCTTCTCAGCCTGTTATCCTTTGCATCTAGTGATAAAGCTCCCTTTAGTAACCAGAAGCACACCACTTTCCTTCTATTCTACCTTCAAGCACTGCTACTGCCACTGTCAGTTCCTCTATGTGAGATGGAAATGATCCATCCAGAAATGTAAAGGCAAGCCTGCTCTCTGACTCTCTTGTATGAACAACATGACAACAGCTGACAACAGCCATGTGTTCATGGTGGTTGACAGCTGCCAGTGTACCTTGAACCACTGTTTAATGCTCCCCTGGCATCACCCACTAGTAGCACTACATGGCCTCAGTCATCTAGTATGTCTGAGGAAGGTGGCACTGAGTCTTTCTCAGGAATAGCAGCAGCACCATATTACTGTATCTACAGTATGAAAAAGAAAATGCACACAAGTCGATAAAAGTGATTAAAAAATGTCATTTACCTTAAAGCTGCAGAATTTATTAGCCAGCAAACAATTACATAATAGAAGTTTTTCAGCACTTATACATTTCTTACATAATTATATGTCATTAACTTATTTTTTTTTCTTGCAGTTGTTTTTTAAACAACTTTTATTACTGATTTTCAAATTACTCAACTCATTAAAATTGACTGCCATGAACAATTTTTAAACATCTCGTCCCAGAAGGTTACTTTTTGACTTTACGTAATGGATTCACACTGTGAATGTATTAAGGGGGTGCTAATACACATTTCTGATGGCAAACAGCACAACACCACATCAAAATATTTAATTTAGTCATATAGTGTATATACCAGAGATATCAACAACCCATATCTCAACTCAGGAAGGAAATGCAATGAAAAAAAAATGTATGTATGTATAGTTTTGCCAGAAATATATTATTCTTAAAAATACCGTGTATTTCATGTTTTTTGTTCCATTTTAACAACATTGTTGCTTTAAAAGCACCTCCACAAATATGATATCACTAGACAGTGTGGAGCTGGCAAATTTTGCTTTGTAAATTACTTTGCAAACTTTGTGAAGCACAAAGTGTGGACTTCAAAAAGCTTCTGGCATGGAAAATGGGATTTTTTTTTTCTAGTGAAGTCGTGCAAATTCAGCAGCAAAGTTGACACTTTGCTATAACTTCGCCGGAAAAAAAATGACAGTTCAGAAAAAAACAAACAAGCAAACAAAAAACATTACAAAGTGGTGAAGTGCACTGCTGGTGTAAGAGATGGGAACTTTGAGAAGTTTTGGAATGGCAAAGTTTTCTCATTTCATACCAGTTTTGATGGCAATGTTTTGTCTTCACAAGTTCATATCTATAAACATCAGTGGTGGTCCATGGTTTAAGTGGCAGCTGTAGTTTCAACCATAATCTTTATGGAGGTGCTTTTAAGGTAAAATTTTAAGATAAAAGAAGCATTCTTGAAGCAGCTTATAGTCTTGTATGCATTGTTTTCTGTAGGACTTGTTAGACAGTCACTGGCATTAACAGCAGCTCTGTAGGGTGGGACTGCAGTACCACACTCTCTTCTGCATGCTACCATAGTGCTGTACTACTTGATCTTACTTTGAATTTGAGCTCTTGCAGCAGGCTACACAATAAGGACTATGCCACCAGGCACTAGAACCCTAAGTAAAACTTCTTGCTAGCAGTGCACAGCAGGAACAGCCCCAATGCAGACCACCTCTGACATCAACCAGTGGTATAAAGGGGGGTGATCCATAGCCCCACCTCAGTTCTTTTCCTGCCATTGACCGATATGCGTCAGCTCCATGGACACCCCCTGCTACCTGTCATCTGCAATTTTTTTGCAAGCTTCACATGTATTTCTTTCCAATTTTTTTCTGAAATTCTACCCATGCATGTCTTCTCTGTCTTCTACAAAGTGGCGAAAATCGAAGTGTGCCTGTGGGAAACAGATTCCGGTGACCGACGGCCATTCAGCCTGCCTGATTTGTCTCAACTCATTGCATGACTCCAAGGCCTGCCTAGACTGTTGTATTTTCAATTGGAGCACTCACATTCATTTTCTGAAGGCTCTGAAGACTATTCTCCTCAAACAACAACTGGCCACCATGCAGAGGACCTCCTCCAGTCATAGCTCTTCTTCTTCCTTGGTCCCTGGGTCCACGACCTCTTTCCACAAGAAGGCCAGTTTGAAGCACCAACTCAAGGAAAAAGAGAAACATAGGTTGGATTCCTGCTCCAGGACTCTGCATCACAAGGTGGCCTCTTCGAGTCTCCAGTCCCATGGGAGAGTGGACTCAGCCCCTCCAATAGATCTTCTTCCCTCTGAGCTGCCATCGATGAAGAACCCCACCCTCATCCAGACTTTGGGTGTGGGGGCTTTCGTGCATAGGCCTTCGGCCCCACCATTGAGTCTTAGACCATTTCAGCATCAGCCTGGTTCTAAGCTAGTGGTCCAGCCAGCTCCTAGTTGGAAGGCAGGCAGGGGCCTGTCATCAGCACTGCTGGAGGATCCTTCATCTAAGGCCATTTATCTGGGTCTGATAATCAGAAGAGATGCCAGTAGCAGGAACTCCAGGCCAGAGTATACTCCCCCAAGCCCAAGATGATGGACACCCATCGTCAGACCCTGACATCATCTTCCTCTGCCTCCCCAGGATCAAAACAGGCAACACCACCTCTGACAGTGTCCCCTAAGTTGTCATACAGGGTCCACCACCAGCCAAAATGGTGCTGCCACCTCTGACACCAAACCAATGGTCGCCCAACAGCCTGACACCTCCTGACCAAATGGACGACCAGGTGTCACCATCCCTGCCACTGGTAAGACTGCTGCCTGAGGCTCCAGTGTCCCCAGACCTAATGATCAGGCCCTCTGCATGTTCAGGGCTGATGCCAGGTATACCCGCTGTCCCTCCTCCAGTGCCAGATGTTCCAGGGCCTCTACTAGCATCACTAGCGGATGTGGGGTCCCTGTTTATGTTGTGGTGGAGCACACATTAAAGGGGACCTCCTGCCCAAGGATCCCCCGATCCTGTTGCCAAACCTGATGCCCTTGAATGTCCCACATGGGTGTCCAAGGTCACCACTCCACCACTCAGGAGACCATTGTCACCACCCAAAAAGGTGACACCTCCTCTGGACCATTCGGATGAAGGGTTTCCCAGGTGCCATGGATGGAGGTACCATTCATCATTGCAGTCCTCTTCCAGACACCAACGCTGCTCTCGTGGTCATTAACCCCAGCAGTCATACACTAGGTCTCCTTCTTTGGATTCATCTGACAGGAGTTCCTATCTGTCCCCCAGATCTTCAGAGGGATTTGCCTCTCCTCCTCGGCCAGATACCCCTTGTGACTCCCCTTTGTTGCCCTCAGACAACCCTACATTCATGGATGAGATGCATCAAATTCAGTTCTTAAACCAATGGGACACTGAGGACTTGGACCTGGAGAGGCAATGATTGGATCATTTCTTAGGCATGAAGGATCCAAAGCCAATGATAGTCCGACCCTTGGTGGCTCCATTTCAGAATGTCACCAAGCTTGCCTGGAGACACCCTTCCTCCACTTCTGCTGTCCCTAAAAAGTTGGACAGACTGTATCAAACCCCCCAAAATTAGCCTTTTTGGAGGAATATCTGAAAGCGGACTCTATGGTCATCACGGCTGCCCATGGCAGTACCAAGCAGCCCCACCACATGAGTTCACAGCCACTGGACAAAGAATCTAAGAAACTGGATCAATTTGGGCAAAAAATTTACTTCTCGGCCACCTGCATCATACATTCACTGAATTTTTTAGCACATATGGTGCAGTATCAAAAATCTTTCTGGAAGAAACCCCTGACATTGGCTCAGAAGCAGCCTGATTCTCCACAAAAAAAGAGCTATTGGATGTTCTCCAATCTGGCCTTAATATGGGAAAACACTTCTTTAGGTCTTCTTATAACTCAGCAGACATGCCAGCTAGAGCGGTAGCCACCAGGGTCTGCCTCAAAAGATACTCTTGGCTAAGGGTCTCTGGATTTAGGCACTATCTCCATGAAGCTATTGTGGATGCCCTCTTCCACAGGTCTATTTCATTCAGCAAAGTCTCTGAGAAAATAATTATGGGCCTTCAGAATTCAGGCAAAGCCATCCAATCTGTATACCAAATGTAAATGTAAAGGCAGACCCTCATCCAGCATGACGGAAGCCTTTTCATCACTCTGTGGGTCAGAGATCCAAAGGACAAGAAGCAAGAGGGCCTTTTTAGCACAAGACTCCCTCTCAGCCCTCAGGTGCCTCGGGACATTGAAACTCAAAGTCCTCCCAGGTCTCCTTGCCCACTCCCGGAGCCTCTGCCTGACTCCATGCCCTCCCCCCAGTGGAATCTTTGGGGGAAGGTGTAGGGGGGTCTGTTCTCCCTCTATGTAGAGGGGTGAACCAAAGTAACTTCCAATGCCTGGGTCCACCAGTTCATTGAAAGGGGTCATGCACTGGAATTCATACAGATTCCTCCAGACAATCCTCCAGTCACTTCTACTTTACTACCCATCCCATGCTTTGCCATCCTCATTCAAGAGAAGATTCAGACCCTCCTGGACAAGTAGGCCACACAGCCCTTTCCCCTGTCTCAATGCAGGAGAGGGTCCTACTCCCACTTCTTCTTGGTCCTCAGGAAGGCAGGGGATCTCCGTCCCATCCTAGACCTAAGCCTCCTGAACAATTACATGAAATAAAAGAGGTTCAGGATGGTAACCCTGCAGGACCTTCTCCCCATGCTCCACCAAGAGGTCTGGCTTTGTTTCCTCAATATGCTGGATGCTTACCTCCATATCTTGGTACTTCTGGCCCACAGGAGGTTTCTGCAGTTCTCCTTTCAAGGGAAACATTACCAATTCTGGGTCTTGCCCGGTTGGCCTTTCCTTGGCACCGTGGGTCTTCACTAAGTGCCTTGCAGTAGTAGCTGCAGCTCTCAGGCACCGGGGCCATTATGGTTACCCCTATCTGGATGATTGGTTCCTAGCAGCCCCCATCAAGGATCGGCTTCTGACCACCTTGTTGGACACCTTCCTTATGTTCAGAGATCTGGGAATCACACTGGACATTACAAAGTCATTCCCCTGGCCCTCCCAGTGCCTGCAATATGTAGGGACCTTCCTAGATGCATCACAGGAAAAGGCTTCCCCCGAACAGTACAGCTTAGCTCTGGACACTGGCTCAGAGGGTTTCCTCTTCCTACCATGTTCTGGCTCAGACAATGCTGCAGTTCCTCGGTCACATGGCAGTGGCCATAGTGACGGTCCCGTTGGCTCGACTATTTATGAGAGTTCCACAATGGACTTTCAGAGTTCAATAGGACCAAAGGTCAGCCAACCTAGATCAGCCTGTCTGAATATCCAAGACAGTGAGTCAGACCATTTCTTGGTGGCTGACTTCCCCAAATTTAGAGCAGGGAGTTCCCTTTCATTAGGGTTCCCCACAGGAAATCTTAACAATGGATGTGTCAAGTCTAGGATAGGATACCCTTCTCCAAAACTGACAAATGCAGGGCTCCTGGTCTGTTCTAGAACAGAGCCTGCATAAATGTCCTGGAGATGAGGGCAATTCTTTACACTCTCCAGGCATTTCAAACAAATCTTTCTCTGGGGCCCTTGTTGATTTAGATGGACAACATGTAAAACGTCTTTTACATCAACAAACAGGGAGGGACCCTCTCCTAGCCTTTATGTTGAGATGCCATGAGAGTGTGGTTCTGGGTCATAGAACATGATGTATCCCTCAAAGAAGTCCATGTTCCAGGAGTCCAAAATACCTTGGCTAATGGGCTCAGCTGATCTCAGTCCAACGTGCAAGAGTGGGCGCTCCAACAGTCTGTTGTGGAAGACCTGTTTGAATTATGGAGAAGTCCATATCTGGACCTGTTCATGTCCCTGTCCAATGCCAAACTGCCCAATTTCTGCTTGCTAGATCTAGGGCCTGGTGCTTTTTGGCAAGATACGTTTTCCATTTCTTGGACAGGGAGATTCCTGCATAACTTTCCTCACTTCCCTCTTCTTCAAAGGGTCCTCCTTCAAGCTCTAAGCAGAGAGTGCTGACATGATTCCAATTGCCCCACTCTGGCCATGTCAGATTTGGTTTCTGCTGCTACAACAGCTGCCGGTGGAATCTCCAGGCCTCCTGCCCATATCCTCCCACTTGTTCTCTCAAGAGTGGGGTTCTCTGGTCCGTCCAGATCTCAGATCCCTACTTCTACATGTAGGGCTCCTACAGATGTAGTTACAACCCATTTTGGAGTCTCCTCAAGGGTGGCAGAAGTCTTGGTACTGCCTCGGAAACCTTCTACTAGGGCTACGTATACCATGAAATGGAAGCATTTCTGTCTATGGGCTTCCACTCATGATCTGGACCCATTCTCCTGCTCTGTTAATTCTGTCATGGAGTACCTGCTTTCCCTCATGGATGCCAGCCTCCGTTATTCCTCCATTAAGGTGCACCATTCAGCGATTTCAACCTACCATGTGCCTGTGAAGGTCAAATATGTTGCCCAACTGGATTTTCCCCATACCTTTCTGCAAGGCATGCTGTATTTAAAACCTCCTATCAGGGACCCTAGTCCCCCATGGGATCTTTTATTTTTCTTAGAAAAGCTCACCCTGCCCCCATTTGAACCAGACGCGGATGGCGAGCTTCACTTTCTGTCGTGGAAAGCGTTATTTTTAGTTGCTGTTACTTCCGCTCAGAGGATTTCCAAGCTGCAGGCTCTTATGTGTAAAGAACCCTACCTGGATTTTCATAAGGAAAAGGTGTTCTTGAGAACCAAGCCTAATTTTTTCTAAAAGTAGTGTCCGATTTCACCCTCAAACAGGACATTCACTTACCAGTGTATTATCTGGAGCATGCTAATTGGGGGGAAAGCCCTCCTGCATACCCTCAACATCCATAGAATTCTTCACTATCATGTGGATTGCACTAGATCCACAAGGAAGTCTGAGCAACTGTTCATCTTCTTTTCCCCCTAGGTCATTAGGCTCACTAGTGACTAAACAGACACTCTCAAAGTGGCTGGTGAATTGCGTCACTTTTTGCTACAACAAATAAAACAAATCTTTACCAGGCTTTGTTAAGGGTCACTCCACAAAAGAGATTGCAGCTTCATTTACACCTTCAGGAATAGGCTTGTGCAAAAAAAATTACACCTGTGGAATTTCCACAAAAATGCAACTTTCGCTTCCCGAAAGTTTGGAAATAATTCTCGCAACTTTCACAGAAATTCTGCCTTAAAACTGTAGAATAATTATACAGACTGTG
Organism: Neoceratodus forsteri; assembly: GCA_016271365.2. NCBI lineage: Eukaryota > Metazoa > Chordata > Ceratodontiformes > Ceratodontidae > Neoceratodus > Neoceratodus forsteri. The sequence goes on from CM028131.1 coordinate 777,513,826, forward strand.
GGTCAATTTATTAAACTGCAGAAAGAAAAATCCACATAACAGATCACTGCCAGTGGTCAGTTCTGAGGCTTTTTTAATTGCAGTTTAATTCATTAATCCACCCCCTGCTGATCAGGGGTCCCAGTAAAAAAAATAAATTAAAAAAATACTCTGATCCCTCCCTCAGACCCTTCTAGTGTCTAGTGCACCCCCCCACCCACCGATCGTGGGTCCCAAGTAAAAAAAAACTGATTCCCAGTGTCTAGGGGTTCCCACCCCCCTACCTGAGGATCATGGCCCGTGGGTCCTAGTAAAGAAGAAAAAAATCTCTGATCCTCACTGGTGTCTAGTGGCCCCCACCCACCAATCATTGCCACCAAAACAATTTATTTTCCTACTGTCTATTGGACCCCCACCCCGACAGTTCATTCACCACTGTCCTGTTCCCCCACATCCTGCCCTGAGTGTGCCACTGGTGCAGACCTCTTCTCTTTTCCACTACCGGTGCCCTGCTGAACTGTCAGTGAATGACCATTGTGTTTGTACAAGCACACACTCATTCACTGACAGTTCATTAAACTGTGGATAGAATAAATTCTGCAGTTTATATGCATTATTCCACAGTTCACAAAAAAGTCAGTGGAACACAATGAAAATAAGTGGAAAACAGCAGTTTCGCCATTGGCGAAAGTTTTGAAATTTCCACAAAATTTTTGAAATTTCACAGAATTTCTGTGAAAGCAAAATTTACAACTTCTGCCCACCTCTACTCAGAAATGTTTTGGCAGATGACAATTGCACTGCTGCTACCTGGAGCGCAGTGCATACTTTCATCAAGCACTATGGCCTGGATATTGCCTCTTGTAGAAGAGCAGGCTTTGGCATTGCAGTCCTTCAGGGACTCCTCTCATGAAGGTTCTCATTAAGTTTAGCTCCTACAGCCTTTTGACCTGGGTCTCTCTCATACTGCTTAGTACTCAGTCTTTATTGTGTATCTTACTCCAAGAGCTCCAACTTGAAGTAAGATAGTACTGTTATGTAAGAACTTACCGTAACGGTAGATCTTTGAGAAGAGCTCTTGCAGCAGGCATTGCTTTCCCTCCCTCCTCCCCCCCCTTGTTTGTTTTGATTGGGAACTGTCAAACCCCCTTGGTTCTCCAAATCTTTTTTTTTGCTCAGCTGGGTCTCTCATGGGAGAGCTGATGTGGGGCTGAGGACTGCCCCCTTTATACCATTGGTTGACATATGAGGTGGTCCAGCATTGGTGGTGGTCCCCGCTGTGGACAGCTAGTAGAAATGTTCCATGGGGTTCTAGTGCCTGGTGACATAGTCCTTATTGTATAGCCTTCTGCAAGAGCTCTTCTTGAAGATCTACTGTTATGGTAAGTTCTTATGTAACTGTACTTTGCTGGCCTGTTGGTCTGTGCCAAGCCACGTCATTCCACAACACTTAAAAATATATATCTGCCAGTCACTGCCAATTCCCTCATGAAGTCCATTCATGGCCCCACCAGATCACTGTCTATAAAAACAAAGATATGCAGTGTAGGAGCATTTTAAAGATGACACCATGCATCACTTTAAGCATGTTGCAATCATTGTGGTAGCAAGACCAGTTGGGGACAGTCTACTCAAACTTTGAGAATCAGTGTTCTGGCCAATCATTTAATACAGGAATGTGACATCCTCCAAACAGGCACATCAATTTCTAGTACCAGCACATGTCAGGTGGGCCAGCAGCTTTGACAGTCATGTTTGGGTATGGGAAGTGGTGAGATAAGATGGTTATTTCAATAAATCCAGCAACCATGGCAGCAGCTGTAGCCTAGGCCTACTGCTGAACATCAGATACCAGCACTGCTACATGAGGAGTCCAACCAACACCATCCCTTGCAGGAGTTATAATGAAGGAAGCAAACAGTTTTACAGAGGCACAGCAATAGCATAAATGTCTTACTTAATGTCGCATTAATGGAGGAGAACCACAGTGGGAGACACATTCTATCTGTCAGTGGGGTAGTGCTGTAGTGAGGGTCACCCAGTGGTGTGTGGTTGGGTGGTCTCACTGTTGTTCATTTTCTAGTCCTGCATCTTTCCTCCCAAAGCCTGACTTGATTCTCTTCCTTCTCACCACATGGATATCTACATTGTTTGAAGATTTTTGTAGTAAGTCATTATAGTTTGTCTTTGATGGTAGAAACTCATGTGTTTTTATAGTGTCATCTTCAAGGCTTTATATAAAATCTGAAGAACTATCTTAGGTCTTCTAGAGTCTCAGTGGGGTGTGGTGATGGTCAGTAATATGTTTGTTGTTTATTTAAATTGTTAATTAAGAAAGGCACAGTGATCCACTTCTCATTTCCAGGAACTCCCAAGGGGAGAGGTATAGGAAGACAAATACATACAATGATAAAATAAATGATATCTGATGTAATAGTAGCACACCTCACATGAGAGGTGTGCTCCAGTGCTTAAATGTCCTTTTGCCAGCAATATACTTGTAGGGGGTTTAGCTCTGTGTTAGGAGGCTCTCAATTGCAGTGTAGCCATCTGGGAAGTGTAATCTGGTAACCTACAGGACTACAGTACCAGACAAACTTACACTTTCTACCTGGGCAAATTGTAGCTTCTGTCAATATTATTGGGTGTTAGCATATGCCACAGAAGCACTGAGGTGCTACTTTTAAGTATATTTTAAAACTTGTTTTTTTGCCACCCGAGTGTGGGAGGGGTCACTTGACCCGCACACTTCCTGGTTTGGCAACACATTTAAACTTGCCCCAGAGTGAGTGGAGTAAGCTCGAGTGGTGCATGTGTGCATTGCTGCGCATACAGACACACGTAGAGACACATGTAAGCATGTCAGTGTGTGTCTGCCATGTCCGCTGAGGTCAATGAGCAGGTGAGCAGTAATTTTATTTTTACAGTTGGTTTTAAAGTGGTGACCACATTGTAATAGGGCTCTGTATATAGGGGGTTTGGGATATCACTTTATAATACACCATTGAGCTTATGCTATGTATGTTAAATTTACTCAGAGTTGGTAAATATTAGTAGTGCAGGAAAGTGAAAACCTGGAAGTGTAGTTCAGTCTTTTCAGCTACTAGATAAGGAACTACAAACTGTTTCAAACTGCTTCTGACCTATTAAATTAGGTACACTGCTTCATTATTGATTACCCTAAGAGTAGACATATAATCAAGGCCATAGATATTGATATTATTTGTTTTATAATAGTTATGCTGTTAGTGACCTTGAGAACTGATCCAGATCACATGACAGCATAAAATCTCATCACACAGCATGCAGGACAAACTAGAGAGGGCACATTGAATAAAAGGTGTAAGGGGAGATCAGTTCTTCTCCAGTATGTACACATAATTTGGAGAGCTGAAGTAAGAGGGGAATTTATATCAATAATATCTTACCTGTCACTTAAGGGTAGTACTAGCAGGCCACAGCATAATCACAGGAGAAAATACAAACAGTGATACAGCATGGGTAGGAGTATACTGGAGCACCTGCAACCCATAAGAAGCAGGGAGAGAGAGGTCTGTAGAGTAATAAAGCACACAAAAAGATTGCGCTACTGTCCTATAAGGGACCTTATATTGTCATATAATGGAAGAAACTAGTATAATGTTGAATTCACTATGTGAGCAAGTAAAATTGCACAGATGTTCAAAATGCTTGATGTTTACAGCTGCAGAAAATATAGTGGATAATACATATAAATGTGACAAATGAGTTCAGCTGGATACTTTACAATACAATTATTAGAATATAACTATGCAGCTGACTAATCTAAAAGAAATAATGAGTATTGAACAAGAATGTGGTATTCAGAGCACAGTAAACTGTTTAATACCTTCCCCAGTAGCTAACTTTTCTCCTAACCCATCCTTAAAACAAGTGTCTGAAAATTCTCCATTAATGAGTAATGAAAAAAAGAAGTAGAGACGATCAAAGCACAGAAAATGAACAACCGGGAACATCAGTCAAATCATAAAAAGACAAAACATACTGGGCAAGAAAACAGTAACAAGTGGTAAACTGTAAGTAGTGGAAATAGGTTTAAGAAAGGGAGAAGGGTTATAACAGTACAAAATACAACTACAGTAAATAGATTTGATTTATTAATGGACACAATAGTAGATGCTACATCAGATAGAGGAAATACATAAGGACAAAAGGGAATTTATTGTAATGGATGATTCCATCATAAGAAAATGTTACACTTCAATTTGTCAGGGAGACAAAGAAGACAGGATGATTTTGTGCTATCCAGGAGCAAGAATAGCAGATATGCAACTACAAATACAGAAAGTTATAACTGTAGCAAATGGAAAAAAAAAAACATAATGACAATACACACAGGAATAAATGATGTTGGAACACACCATGAGAAAGACATTTATTATGATTTATAGGAAACCACAAATATATTAAAATAACAGGGGGCACAAGTAATTATTTCTGGTTTATTACCAGTACAAAGAGGGGTACATGAAAAAAATCTCACAATAGAAAGAATAAATACAAGATTGAACAATCAGTGCAAAACTGGAGGAATTTGTTTCTTGGATTCATGGAGTTGTTTTTATGGGAAAGAAGCATTATATAGTAAAGATGGACTGCACCTCAGTACTGAAGGGGCTAACATGTTAGGCTCACTCATAAGAAAAAAAATGGAAAGTGCTTATTTAAACTAGTTATGGAGTGTGGAGGGAACTCCAGCATAAACCCTACTTTGTCCAAAAATACTATAGACAAACACAAAAGCCATATAACTAAATGTATACTGAGCAATATGAGACATTTAAACAATAAATTTACAGAATTTCAAGCTACATTACACATACTTAACATAGATATTGCACTATTAACAGAAACTTGGCTAGACAATAATGATGACTGAAATAAAAATATTGATATGTTTAATACGATTAGGCTAGATGGTTCTAATAAAAGAGGAGGTGACATTGCAATTTATTTATCAAATCATGTAAAATATAGTGATATTGCTACACAAATAAAAACAGAACATAGCATAACAGAGACATTGTGGCTTTATATCAATAATGTACTGACTGAGGAATTTATATTGGGAATACATTACAGGCCCTCTGAGACATCAGCAGAAGTAACGAAATTATCCAAGAAATACTAACAGCTAATGAAATGGGTAATATATTACTTACTGGAGATTTTAACTTTCCAGGCATTAATTGGACCAATAATACCAGCACTTCAAGACAGGAAAGAGAGTTCTTAGAACCTTGTCTAGAAAATAATTTAATTCAGCAAGTCCAATCTCCAAATAGAGAAGATAATTTATTAGATTTAATATTTACTAATGAAAATCTAGATGTTTCCAATTGTGAGGTTCATGCCCCAATTGGAAACAGCAATCATGCCACAGTACCACAGTATTATTTAATTTGAAAAACACATTGACTCAAATCAATGGATTTACAGAAATTTACTTGTATAAAACTGCTGATGCAATAGCTATTAATAGAGAATTGGCAGGAATCAATTGGCAAACTATACTTAACCATAAATCTGTCAACGAGTGCTGAGAATTTATTAAAACAACTATACACGATACAATGAACAAATATGTTAAGAAGGTTAAACAATATAATAAGAATGGAAGAAAACCTAGGTGGCTAACAAATAGCATTCAACATATAATAAACAAGAAAAACAAGGCTTATATGTATTATAAAACTCATAATATTGAGACAAGTTGGATAGCTTTTAAAAACATTCAGAAAAGATGCAAAAACAAATTTAACAAAGCCAAAAAGAAATTTGAATATAACTTAGCAAAACATGAAAAAAAAAAAACAGCAAACAATTTTACAGCTACATCAATTCATTGAAGAAACAAAATGGGGAACTAACAACAACAGCAGAGAATGGACAATCCATAACAGATCCTATAGAAATCATTAATACATTCAACACTTACTTCTGTTCAGTATATAATAAAAATGGTCGAACTTGTACACTATTAAATGAAGATCAGAGAATGAAACATACACAATCACAAGCGGATATAGTGAAAATAATAAACAACTTAAAGGACCATATTTCACCAGGCCCAGATAATATAACAACTGAAATGCTAAAAATTATGAAAGATCATATATATATTGTACTCAAAATATTATATGAAAAATCATTACACTCTGGACAAATACCAAGAGACTGGAATAAATCCAAGGTTATTCCCATATACAAAAAAAAGATCAAAAACAAGTACAATTACAGACCAATCAGTCTCACTTCAATCCCATGTAAAATGTTAGAAACCATAATTAAGATAAAAGTCTTAGACAAATTAAGTGATACCTATATAATTGATGTTACTCAACATGTATTTAATAAAGGTTGATCATGTATAACAAATCTGATCAGTTTCTTTGAAAATGTAAGCAAATATTTAGATAAAAAAAAGATCAGTAGACATAATAATGTTCGATTTTAGTAAAGCCTTTGACTTGGTCCCTCATTGGGCTATTAATGTAAAGTTACAAAAATACAGCATTGACAAATCTATTATATGTTGAATTAAAAATTGGCTTACTAACAGAGAACAGACAGTATATATATCAGAGGACATTTATCTAATATAAAGTATCAAGAGGGGTGATACTGAGTTCTGTTTTGGGCCCTGTGATCTTTAAAATATTTATAATAGGCCTTGAAGAAAAAAATCAATAACAAAGTTATTAAATACGCAGATGATGCAAAGTTAGGTGGACCTACTGACACTGAGAAAGAACTTCAATCCCTGCAAAAAGACATAAACACAATAGCAACTTGGACATCTCGCTGGGGAATAAAAATAAACGCAGATAAGTGCTGTGTCCTTCATTTGGGTCATAAAAACAAAAAAAACATCAATATATGCTGCATGAAAATTACGTACCACACAGATCAGTAGAAAAAGATCTGGGAATATTAGTACATGACAAATTTGAATTCAAACAACATCATACTAATGCTATAGCTAGAGCTGATAGAACACTAGTTGCTATTAAAAAGGAATATTAAAAGCAGGTCTCAAGAAGTACTGCTCCCACTATTTTTGCCTTATGTCAGGCCACACTTGGACTATGGGAGTCAATTATGGAATCCATATATCAAAAATAGAAATTAATACACTAGAGAGAGTTCAGTTAATATTCAACAAATACGTAATAAAACTGAAAGAAAATACATATGAGGAAAGACTTCAGAATTTGGGACTTTACAGCCTCGATATGAGGAGAAAAAGGGGAGATATGTTATTTTACTTTGATATTATAAATGATCCAAGAATGATGACAAGCTAAATATAGAGTATAAACAAGATAGATCTGAAGGTAGAGAACACCCCTTACAGGTAAAGGTCAAAAGGTACAACTCAAACAAAAGGACACATTTTTTTACAAGTAGATTAGCTAATCTATGGAATACTATAGACTGCCAGAAGAAGTAATTATAAATACTACTAAAGACAGCTTCAAAAAAAATTTGGCTAGATATATAATACAAGGGAGAAACATGAAGTACTGTATTATGTCCTAACGAAGCTACGTTATGGCCTTCGGCCTTCTTATGCTCCATTTTTCTAAATGATTCTAAGTGAAAATGCAGTCAGTGTAAGCAAAACAATATAAAGATAGGTATGCGCTACTGAGGCAAAGTGATTGGTAGGGAAGAGATAATATTGCAGAGATATTAAGAAACTGACAATAACTAAAATCCATGGAAAAAAAATTATAGTGAATAGTGTATTGACAAGAAAGGTAGATAATAAATACAGGCAGTATGATAACATTTATACCAGTAATTGTGGTGCACTTAGGTGGAAGTGAAAGGTGAGTAGTTAGGAAATTTCCCAACCCTGGATAGGATAGTAGGCAGCAGGCGTAAGGTAGGTGAGAGAGCAAAGAGGCCACAGATTAGCCAGGGCATGCTTAAGAGGGGTGGAAAAGGAGTTTGACCAGATGTTTGAAAGAATGATAAGAGGAAGACAGGTGAAGTGTTCCAAATGGCGAGGTAATGGGAAGAGAAACTAGACTGCCCAGCAGTAGATTTGGAGTGAGGAACAGAGAATATGTGGGAATTCCTAGAGTGAAGTAAATAAGAGGGGAGGAGTTGAGAAAGAGTAGATAGAAGTAAGGAGGAAGCAATGAGAACCAATATTTTGAAGTAAATGATGCACATTGAATGCAATGGTGGGAGACAAGAAGTAAAACTAAAAGGTTAGTATAAGGGATCAGTGATGGGTTCCACAGGAAGCATTAGTGGCAAATTGTCAGAAGCTATTCAGAGTGTCATCATCAGAGTGTCCAATCTAATGAGAGGAGGAAGAGGCAGTGACATAGAGAATATCTGCGTAGTCAGACATTGAAAGCATTATCTAGGTGACTGTTTCATGATGGACTGGGAGTAGTAGGCAATTTTATATCAGTAGTGGGTACCAACATTGGGGAGAGCTTTGTGTGGATGGCATCGATATGTGTGGAAAAGTCAGGGTGTTCCATCCAGCCACACACCTAGATACTTAAAGTTAAGGTCATCTTCAAGGGTAGTGCCATCCAAAGTGGAGAAGACTGAGGTGGAAGGAACTAGGCCAGCTTATAGCTTATGCCAAAGGTAATGGACACCGTGTTCTTAGTGTTGACCTGAAATTGCTGAGACTGAAACCAGCTTTAGACATTATTAAAGTTGGACTATAGCAGTGTTTCCAGGGCTGGTCTGAGGCACCTGAGATAACAAGTACAGTGTCATCTGCATACATGTGAATTTGTAAGCTTTAGGAAACAAAGGGTAGTTCATTAAGGAAGATTGAGAACAAGGCAGAAGCCATAATGGAGCCATGTTGGACACTCCCTTGGAGAGGGAACCAAGACATCATCAACTTGTACCAACAGGAGATGGCCAGAGAAGCAAGATATAACCCAGCTGATGGCTGTAAAGAAAAGACTTATGATTCACAGTTTATCTAGGAGAATGGAGTTGGCTATGGCATCAAAGGCCTTATCAAGGTCGATGAAAATAGCAGCATAATGTACCCCTGGTCATCCCACAGAGGATGGCGTTAGTAACACATAGGAAAGAGAAAATGGTGCATAGGTATTTGCATAAGACAGGCTGAAATAAAGAGAAGAAGTTAGTGGCATAGAGGAAGTTCACAAAATAGGAGTTGGCAAGCTTTTTTGTAGCTTAGCTAAGGGAAGGAGATGGAAAACAGGCTGATATTTGCCTGGTGAGGTAGGATCACCTCCTTTGTAGAGGTGGAAGCCTTGGCAAACTTTCAGGACTGTGGGACATGAGTTGGGGGGTTGAAGAGAGTTTAAGTAGGTGAGTGAGGGAACAGAGATAGCAGGGGCAGAGAAGTGGAGTAGTTTAGAGTCCATCTATTCTAGACTACAATCTTTGGAAAGGTTGAGGCAAACAGCATGTATGGTCTTCAGTGGAGAGATGGGAGAAGTGAAAGCAGAAGTCAGTTGGAAGTTGAGAGATGAAGAACTGAGGTGGGAGGAAAAGCTGAAGAAGCAGGGGTGCTGGTGGTGAAACATTTTTAAACTGAGAAGCAACCTGAGAGGGGGTAGAGATAGGGGAACCATTGTCAAGCCGGACTGGAGAGGAAGAGTGGGGGGAGAATTGAAGATGGAAAGCATCACCTTCCAGAACTTAGGAGGAAACTTAAGAAATTTCTGGAGGTTAGAGATAAAATAGTTTAATTTGGCAGCTCTGTTGGCCCTAGGATAGGGATTTTTACACCTCCTGTAGGCAAGGAGGTCTTCTGGGGAGTGTCACAATTTGAAATGAGACCAGGCATCATCCTGTGTCCTACAAAGACAGATGAGGTCAGCAGTAATCCATGTTTGGTGGATCCTCTCACATGGAACTTTTTAAAGGGGCATGTTAGTCACACAAATGCATGCATTTAGAGCAGAGCAGAGAGAGGGCCTCATCAATGATGGTGTCGGTAAGCATGGAGGACCAATCAGTGGCACAGAGGTCATGTAGGTGGGAGTCTATATTTAGCAAGCCAAATGGCATTGACCAGAACATTTGTGGGGCTGGAGAGGAGCTGAAATTTCCTGATGCAATACTTCTTTTTTGTAGTTACTGAAGGCATCAGGTAACATTCCAGTGGCAGCTATTTGACGAGAGTGGGAGGAGAGGATCCAGTCCAGCAAAGAGTGGTTGGTGGAGTGTGGATTGAGATTGAATCAGCACACTTATGAGTCGGGAGAGATTAAGAGTTAGGTCATGAGTTGGGACTACTCTGGTGTTTCTGGGTGGAAATAAAATAAAAACAATTAAAAGGGAAAAAAAAGAATCCAATCGTCTTCCACTTACACTACAAGCAGCCTTCCCAGGTCATCCAATGCAACTGATGAAGACACCACACTGAGCTATCCTGAAGCACACTGGTTCAATCTGAAAATATTAAAGGAGTTGAGGCACCACTGTCAGCACTGTTCAGTGAGTTTCTGGAAACAGGAGTTGTTCTAGAGGACTGGAGGAGAGCAGATGTAGTCCCTCTCCACAACAGTGGGAGTAGGGAGTAGGCTGGAAACTATAGATCTATCAGCCTGACCTCGGTGGTGTGGAAAGTTATGGAAACACTGTTAAAAGACAGGATAGAGGAGCACCTTGAATCTTGCAGAGCACAGTGTCTGAAGCAGTACAGATTCATGTCAGGAAGGTCATGTTGGATGAATCTGATAGATTTCTTCGACTGATTTACCATGGAAGTAGATCGGGGGAGTGGTGTTGTGGCCTACCTTGATGTCAGCAAGGTGTTTGACACCGTTCCACACAGGAGGTTGATAAACAAGCTGGGCAGCCTAGGATTGGGACACAAGGTAGTGAACTGGGTTGCAAATTGGTTGAGGGATAGAAAGCAGAGAGTGGTAATGAATGGAGCTAGATCTGAGGAGGGGAGGGTGACCAATGAAGTGCCACAAGGATCAGTGCTTTGCCAGTCCTGTTTAATGTCTTCATCAGTGACATTGCAGAGTGACTGGAGGGGAAGGTATACCTCTTTGCAGACAACACAAAGATCTGCAATAGGGTAGATGCACCAGAAGAGGTGGAAAAAAATGGATAAACTGGAACAATGGTCCAGAGTGTGGCAGCTAAGATTCAATGTGAAGAAGTGCAGAATCATACACTTGGGGCACAGGAATCCAGGGGAGGAGTACATGATGGGTGGGGGAATTGCTATCAGCCACCAAACAGGAGAGATACCTGTGGGTTATCATATCTGATGACCTTAATGTGCCAAGGCAGTGGGAAAAGCCAGTGGGATGCTGGGGTGCATAGGGAGAGGTATCACCGGCAGAAGAAAGGAGGTATTTATGCCACTGTACAAGTCCTTGGTGAGACCACATTATACTGTGTCCAGTTCTGGAGACCGCATCTCTGTAAGGACATAGATTAGAGGCAGTTGAAAGAAGGGCAACAAAGATGGCGCATGGCCTGCAACAAAGGTCATACAAAGAGAGGCTGGAGGCACTCAATATGTATACTCTGAAGGAGCGGAGAGAGAGGGGAGACATGATAGAGACCTTTAAGTTCCTAAAGGGAATAAACAAGGTTCCAGAGGGAAGCACCTTTCAAAAAAGGAGTTGCCCCAGAATAGGAGGGCATGACATGAGATTGGTAGGGGCTAGACTAAGGGGCTATGTGAGAAAGTACTTCTTCACAGAAAAGGGTGGTGGAGGCATGGAACAGCCTCCCAGCAGAGGTGGTGGGGGCAAAGTCAGTGGACGTGTCAAAACTGCATGGGGTAGTCAAAGGCGAACCCTAGCAGTACAAAAGAGGTGATAAGGCCAGAGATACAGTGAAGCCCACCATTATGAAGTGCATTGTGGCAGAATTCTGCAGTAGAGTTACTGCAGCAAACAATGCAATTTCAATGGGAGTTAATCCCTTTTGTCATGCAGTAAACCTGGAACACTGCACTTCAACCTGGTGGGCTTCATTGTAGTGCAAGGATTAGCAGCTTTGCTTAGTAGATAGGGGAAAAAGGGCCAAATAGATGGGCCTATCAGTCCTTATCTTCCATCATATCCTATGTTTCTATGTAATCCTGCTCCTTCAAGTGCTGCTAATTCCAGTTCTACTTCCCCTACCCAAAATAAGAATGATTGGCCTGTAATTGCAAAGCCAAGCCCTGCCCCTATTCGTCTTGTACAAACAGCATGACAATACCTGTCAATCTCCAGCAACAACATTCCACTTTTCATCACAGTACCACCAAAATCAATCATCTTGTCACTGGCATCTGAAAAGGAGAAAGTCAAGTGGCAAGCCAAATCAGATATTCACAATTTATGTTTTCTCGGCATATGAATAATAAACATTAACTTGTGAACAAAACAATGATATATTATATTATTACAGAACTATTTGCACTCACTTTCAGACTACAGTCAATAAATTTCTCCTCCTCAAATGAATTCTATATTTTAAAGTGCTCTCCATCCTCATTATCTTGAAATATAAAATATATATTTCTTCGTTTGAAGGAAATTAAGCATTTTTTATCAACCATCCATGATTAATGTTTTCTCAACATATAAATAAAAATTAAAAAAGTAATAAACATTATCAAATATTATACTATATGTTTTCATTATCATAGAACTATTTGTTACTGCTTTTATACTACAGCCAAGATAATACCTCATCCTAGAATTTTCTTTCTTAAAGTATTCCTTGTTCTTTTCTCATCCTCTTAAAATATTATGAAATATATAAATTATATCATATAAATATTGATTGGAGTTGTAGTCAGTGGTGTGTAACCAGAACCCCTGAAGAGTATTCTATTGACTGACAATTGTTATACTGTCTGAAGCCGAAGACTGAGGGCAATATTGCTATTGTCTGTCAATAAAACATTCTTTAGGGGGTTTAGTTTTACACTATTGACTGAAAAGATCTCATCAGTATCTCATTTCATTTTATTTGTAATTGCAGTTTGGTACACTGGAATGTTAAAATTCCATTTTCAAGCATGACCTGAGGTCAGTAGTATAAGCATACAAACAATAAAACATGACAAACAATTCATTAATCACATCATTTTACACAAGTGCACACATTCAGGTTGTTAAAATAATTACCTACAACATTTGAAAAAGTACTAATAGATGATGAGCACTTAATATCTGGCAGGGTGTTCCACACTGTGGCAGCGCTATAGGCACATGACCTTTTCCCTGAGTTTGTGCATACTAGGGGGAGGACCAAGTGAAGCTTTTGAGATGACTGTGAGACATAAGGGGAGTTAGAAATGTCCAGAAGGATATGTAGCAATGTAGGAGTACTTAAAAGCAAGATCATAAACATGAAACATGGCAAGGCCAATTTATAAGGGATTCCTGCAATCCCTGCAAGGGGATAGTCTCACATAGCTAGTGAGGGAGCCTACAAAGGAAAATTCAATTCTGGATCTTGTCCTAAGCAATGGGGACATGATAAGGGAAGTCACAGTGGGGGAGACCCTAGGGACCAGTGACCATCAAGCTGTGGGGTTCAGTATAAGGACTTCACAGGAGGCTAGCCACACAAGGACTAGAATCATGGATTTCAGGAGGACAGACTTTGGTAAGATGAAGGAAGAATTGAGGAAGACTATGCAGGGTTATGATGACATAATGGAACAATGGGATAAGATAAGGGAAGCATGCACCTAGTAGCAAACCATTGTGCCAGGCCCTTCAACAAGATCAAAAGAAAGAGGAAACCATGGTGGTTCTCGGGTGGGGGAGCAGAGCTAGTAAGAGGAAAAAAGATGGCATTTCTGAGGTACAAGGCAACACAAAGCAAGGAGGACAGGCAAGAATACATGGAAAAATGAAAGGAAGCGAACAAGGCAATAAGGGCAGCAAAGGCAGAAACCAAGGAGAAGTTAGCTAAATTGGTGAAGGAAGGAGGGAGGGCATTCTTTAGGTATATTAGTGAGAGGGGGAAGACAGAAGGGAGGATTGTGAGACTTAGGGAAGAGGGAGGTGGGGTAGTGTGGAAAGACATCGACAAGGCAACCATCCTCAACAAATACTTCTGCTCCGTGTTCACAGAAGAAGATAATGGGGATTGTCCCTCATTAATGGAGAAGGACAAACAAGGAGAAGGGGTGGACATTAGAACTTTTTCAGAGTACAGAGTAAAAGGAACACTAGAACAGCTTAGGGTAGATAAAGCTATGGAGCCCGATGGGATACACTCGAGTAACCTAAAGGAGCTCCTAGAGGAACTGGCTAAACCTCTGGCTAAGCAGTTCAGTGGATCACTGGAAACAGGCATGGTTCTGGAGGAGTGGAGAAGGGCACAAGTGGTACCCCATACACAAAAGTGGTAGCAAGGAGGAGGCAGGAAACTACTGCCCAGTCAGTTTGACTTTGATAGTAGGTAAAATGATGGAAACCCTACATAAGGAAAGGCTGGTGGACTACCTAGAGACAAGGGGTCTGCTGGACCCAAGGCAGCGTGGATTCATGGCAGGGAGGTCATGCCAGACCAACTTGATTGAGTGGGTAACAAAGGAAATAGACCAGGGCAGAGCAGTAGATGCAGCTTATCTGGACTTCAGGAAGGCCTTTGACACAGTCCCACACAGGAGGCTAATCCACAAACTGGCAAATCTGGGGGGTTAGGACAGAGGTGGTCGTGTGGGTTGGAAACTGGTTGAGTAACAGAACGCAAAGAGTGGTGGTAAATGGGGTTATCTCACAGGAGGGATGGGTAACAAATGTCATATCCCAGAGATCAGTGCTGGGACCAGTGCTCTTCAATGTCTTCATAATCGATATTGCAGAGGGTGTAGAAGGGATGGTTAGCCTGTTTGCAGATGATACAAAGCTATGTAACTGAGTAGATGCACAGGAAAGTATAGGAAAAATTAAGAGGGATCTGAAGAGGCTAGAAAACTGGTCCAAGGAATGGCAGTTGAGTTTCAATGCAAAAAAGTGCAGTATTATGCACCTATGGAGACGGAATCCTGGGGCTGATTAAGAACTAGACAGGGTAACACTGGAGGCCACCACAGAAGGAAGGGATCTAGGGGTAGTCATAGAAGGCAACCTCAAAGTGGCTAAACAGTGTGACAAAGCAGCTGCAAAGGCTAACAGAATGCTAGGGTGCATAGTGAGGGGTATAACAAGTAGAAGGAGGGAAGCGGTGGTACTGTTGTACAACTCCCTAGCAAGGCCTCATCTGGAGTATGGTGTTCAGTTCTGGAGGCCCCATCCCAAAAAGACATAGACAGGATGGAGACAGTACAGAGGAGGGCAACAACAAATGCTGTTGGGGATGCAGCATAAGTCGTATGAGGAGAGACTCAGCTCTCAATATGTACTCCCTGGAGGAAAGGAGAGACATGGGAGACAAGATAGAGACCTTCAAATATCTAAAGGGGATCAACAGGGTACCTCAGGGGAGCATCTTTCACATGAAGGGAAATAGCAGAACAAGGTGGCACAGCATGAGTCTAAAAGGGAGAAGACTTAAAGGGAACTTGAGGAAATTCTACTTCACTGAAAGGGTGGTGGAGAGATGGAACAGTCTCCACAGGAAGTGGTGGGGGTGGCCATGGTTCAGGGATTCAAGAATGCATGGGATGGGCACATGGGAATTATCAAGTTAGGGCGAAAGGGTGGGGGCTTGTAGCACCTTGGGTACCTTAAGTATTAGAAAGAGAGATAGGGCAGACTGGATGGGCCACAAGGCCCTTATCTGCCGATAACATCTATAAACAGATAACCAATAAACACTATTTAGTACATTACAATGATGTGTCCTGTGTGGTGCCATGGTTACAAATTTTCCAATTTTATAGAGTAATGTTTCCTTCCTAGAGACAAAAAAGTAGGCAGATATGGCATCAGTTATTAATGAGGAATAATTCAAAACAGGAAGCAAGCTCTGTGGCACAATTATTTTATGTGAGTCTTTTGTCAAAAATTTAGAAAGACGATACAGGGTCCCTATTCTAGAGTGTATTTTGGCTGTGATTTTATCCATATGTATATTAAATTTCAAGAATGGGTCTAAAATTATGCCTAGGTATTTAAATGATTTGACAACATCAATAAGCCCACCCCTTAGAATGCTCACTGAGAAATGTCCTGATTGTTTTTTTTAGCTTTGGTTCAGGCCAAATAACATGGCCTTTGTTTTGATTTTATTCAACATCAGGTTATTTTGTGAGAACCCAAAATTGCAATTTGTTAAATTCTCCACTTAATATTAAGTTAATATCAGTAACTGATGAATTATGAGTAAATAGAACTGCGTCATCCGCATATACTGTAATAATAAATCACAGTGTTCCACAACTTTTGCCACAGGATCTTTAAAGAGTGAAAAAAGCAAAGGGCCTTTTCACAATGTTTAAGTAAAACCTCAGCCTGTTTAAGCTGATGTCATGGTTCCTCTGTGTTTGACCATTTAAGTCTCTGTAATAAATATCTAGGTTAGAAAACTGTAAAATAAATTCTTCGGCTATAATGGTAGTATCTGTCAACAGTTCCCCATCTTTGAGCATACTTAGACTACTTTTGTTGGGGAGGGGGGGATAATGACTTTATTGAACTCCACAACTCTTTGGGATCTGATCTGTTGTTGTTGACAGTATTGTATTTTAGCCAATTTTACTTTCCTTTTGCATAAATTCCTCATGTTTTGATATATACTTGTCAACTGTCAAATCACTTTTATATATTTGTTCCAGTCAGCATCCCTTTCCCTCATAAGATTAAGTAGGTTTCTATTAAGCCATTTGATCTTCCTGCCGCTGACTCTCCTTTTGACTAATGGGGCTTGTTTATCTATTACATCCATAAAGGTCTTAATAAAATAATTTAGGGCACAGTCTACTGTATGTTAGGTATTACTTTTAGGAAAGACTAATCAATTTCAGATAGACTACTTAAGAAACAAGGTACATCAATCTATGAGTAATTGCCTGTTTTAATAAATCATGGGGGGGGGGGGTTGTTATTCATCCTCTTTTCCAAATCCCATAAACTGGGTGGTAGTCACTAAGAAAATCTGAGATCAGACCACTAGCTTGTTTAATTTAAGATTAAGATAGGTAGGATCTGTTATGAGTTGTTGCAACCCTAAATCCATTAGTACTGTCTTATAGTTGAGTTTGTTATTGCTAACACAATTTAGATAGAAGTCTCCTACTGTTATTATTTCACCTATACCACATTTTGACACAAGACCCCCAACATTTTGATGCCCCTCTTTTCTGTTCCTTGGTGGATTACAAATACAATACATAGTTAACTTTTTGAAAGGTCCTAATCTAATCCATAAACCAAGATGCTCAAATGAATATAAATTCTGCTCAGATTGTGTAATAACATCAACAATACGTGTGTTTCTGGTATAAAACATTACCTCTCCACCTTACCCAAGGCCCTGTCCTTTCTATACAAACAATAACGAGGTAGCAGTACATCAGTATCTGGTATTGAAGGCCAAAACCACGTTTCCGAAATAGCTAGTATGTCTGGATTGCAGTAATTTAGCCAGGCCTCGATTTCATGCATTTTTGAAACAATGCTTCTTGCATTAAGATGAGTTATTTTTAGTCTCCCTCTTAAGGATGCAAAATAGTCCATATCATTTTCATTTGTGTCAGCTGGTGGTCCTGGATTTAATTCCACATCCCCGATAGCATCAACAGCCCAATAATAACACATGGTATGAGGCTAGGTTTAATCAGTGAACAAGTGGAAACTGGTTTCCTGATAAGAAAACCTGTGTTGCATGCCAAAGTTTTATCACGAGTACCCAATCAGTGAGTGAAGTTTAAATTGAAGGTACTATCTAAGGGAATACAACAACACCTTTCCCTTACACTTCATAATGGTAGAAGTTGTTTAGCACTGAAAGCTAGCATATAATCTGGCAAGATAAAAAATGCCATGTAAGTAAGACCCAGGCTGATGCCTCTTCCTGACATGTTTACAATGTGTGGACTCCAATAAAATTAATAACCGTGGGAGAAAATTATGAAATAGACCAAGTTAAGCAGGGAAAATCGATAACTGTCTTAACAGTAGTCAAACTTTTACACAATAAAACACAATCAAAAGGTAAAATATATAGAAAACCTAGGTAAAATATGCCTCCGTGTTGTATCAACCAAGCAACACAAGCTTTCTAAAATACAGGAAACTAGCTAAGAAGAAACATAGTCCATTTAAAAACAAATTAAAATGCAAACTACTGAAACAGCATAAAGTTACCCCTGTGAGATAATGAGAGGTTTTAAAGATACTGAAAGAAAAACATTTACTGAGTGACGCTCATGCACAGCACTCGCTGTTGGAGCACTGCTTTCCTCCCCCTCCAGGCTGGCTCTGTACTCTGACTGGATCTGCCACTGAGCACCCCTCATAGCTGACAGCCTTTGATGTTAGAGGAGCCACTGGGAGTAATTTCTTAGTCTGAGTGCCCGGTAGACCAACAAGACTGGCAAAGCTGCTTGCAGGTAGGGAGTAATCTTGACTCTCCCGTGAGTGGCTGTAAGGCAAGCTACACCTTTAAAGAAGTGTAGTTGTAGAAAGAAAGAGTTCAGCAGATGAGGTATGTGGTAGGCAGCACAGTTCTAAGAGTCTGCAGTTTGGCATGTTCAGCAGGTGGATTCCTGAATACAGTGGTAACACAGGCTTTTGAAGCACCATGCTCCACCCCTCCATGCTGGCATCACACTCCAATTGGACCAACCGGTGAGCCCCCATCACACTGACAGCCTTTGATGTTAGAGGGGCCACCGGAAGTAAGTTCTTAGTTTGAGTGCCCAGTAGACCGGCAGGACCGGCAGAAGCTGCTTGCAGGTAGGGAATAATCTTGAATCTCCTGTGAGTGGCTGAAAGTCAAGCTGCACCTCTAAAGAAGTGTAGTTGTAGATAGAAAGAGTTCAGCAGATGAGATATGTGGTAGGCAGCACAGTTATAGAGTCTGCAGTTTTGCATGCTCAGCAGGTGGATTCCTGAATGCAGCAGCAGCATGGGCTTTTAAAGCACCGTGCTCCACCCCTCCAGGATGGCTCAGCACTTTGAATAAACCTGACACTGAGCCCCCCCCTCACAGTGTACAGCCTTTGATGTTAGAGGAGTCACCAGGAGTAATTTCTTAGTCTGAGTGGCTGGTAGAACAGCAGGACCAGCAAAAGCTGCTTGCAGGTAGGGAGTAATCTTGCATCTCCTGTGAGTGGCTATAAGGCAAGCTGCATCTCCAAACAAGTGAAGTTGTAGACAGAAAGAGTTCAGCAGATGAGGTACTGTATTTGGTAGGCAGCACAGTTCTAAGAGTCTGCAGTTTGGTGTGCTCAGCAGGTGGATGCTACCTGTTTTATTAAACCTTCTTGAGGTTACGTTACACACCCAATTACATTAATTGAAGAAAATGTACCTTTGTTGTGGTGTACTGTAGATGTAAAAAACAACACATTAGTCTCAGTGGTCTATCCTTGGGCTCCATATAGTGTCCCCTTCATTGTAAAATTTAAAAAAGAAGTTTTATCTGGTAGATTAGTGTTCCATCCACTTCCAGTTACAAGTAACCTCCTTGTTTTCCCAGCCCTGGTGACCACAAGATCTTTGGTCTGTTGCCTCCTCTTACCTTCACTACTGACTGCTGTTTCAGTAGCGCACATGCAGGAGTGTAGCAGGGAATAGTTTTTGAACTATTACACATTGCTAGCTACTACGGACCATTGTCAGGGAGAACATTGATCAGTACTACTTAGTTTTTGAATGGCAGGTAATGGTCAATGGACCAATAACATGGCAGGATTTTGATGTAAAGTTTAATAAATTTTTCAATTTAGAGGCAGTCAAAGGTCTTTAGAAATGCAGCAAAGTTTTACATTCCTGCTGAAGTTGAGAACTTCACAGTATGCAAAATGGAGCAAAGTTTTCTTGATGTCACCCAACTTCATGCAATAATTTGTTTTTGTTTTAGAACTCCCATTTTCAAAGACAAAACACTCCTCCCTCATCCTTAGGTTTCCAACACCCCTCCCCCTACCTTCATCCCCCAAAACTGTAACCATTCAAAATCCAATCTTCCTGCCCCCCCTCCCCACAGTCTCAGCACCCATACCTGTCCTGATGCAGTTCATTAGAGAAAAATAAAATCAGGGTACATTAGAACTTGTAAAATATCCTTCTTCCTCCCAATGGCCATAAAGACTCACACACACACACACACACACACACACACACACACACACACACACACACACATACGTGCACACACACACACTACATAAGCACACACCATTCCACAACTATCACAATAAAACTTAATAAAGTAATTAAAAATGCCCCCACCCTGCTACACCCTCCTCTCACTCTCAGGAAAAGATATGACTTTCATATCAGATGACCTGCACATATTTCCCACTCTTCACCTCAGCCTGCTGCCATCTAATGAATTAAACTGAGTATGTGCCCCTGTAGCAATCACCTGATTAGATCATTGCTATGGTAGCTCTTGTCTCATTTTGTTCTGTAGACGTCAGCTGGATGATGTGGAGATACAGATGTGCTGATCATCTGCTATGGGAGTAATATCCTTTTCTGAAGTCAGAGAGGGATGGTGATGGTAGGGTAGAAGTGTATTTATTGATGTTTACTAGGACAGATTGGGAGAGGAACATGGGTCATAAGGTTTTTATGTGTCTTTATGAAGATTGTGTGGGGGAAGGGATTTTTACAAATTCTGTTTTTCATTGACTGTGTCTATTTCTAAGAAACATTGATGGAACTAGGAGAAGGAGGGTGGTATGCATGCTTTTGGGGTGGGAAGATGGTGGAATGGATATTGAATTGTCAAAAGTGAGGGAAGAAGATGGGTACCACTACTATATGAAGGAGATGTTTTACTTTTAAAAGTCTTTTTTCTATAAAAACACAAGAGAACTAAGCATATTTGCTTTTCACTGGTGAAGTACCACTGCACAGCCTTTGAATGTGAAGTAGGCATTTTTCTAAATAAAGAACTATGAGAATTGTCACTTCACACAGCACAAAGTCAGGACACTTCATTTAGTTTTCCATGAGGTTTCCTGCTTATGCACATCTCTAATTCTCTTTCCTCACAAAGTCACAATTCATGTTTTCTTGGCATATAAATAATTAATTAGCACATGATATTATTCTTTGCAAAAATGTATTTGTATTTATTTATTGAAATGTTTCACCAGGAAGGTTACACTGAGTAACAAAAGTTCATCTCCCGGTAAGTCCTGAGGGAAGGGGAGTGGGAACAATAAGTAATACAACAGGATACATGTACAGTATCAGGAACTAGCTAAACAGCATGTAAACAGACAGTACAGGATTACCACCATCAATAGCTAATGACATTTCTAGACTAGGATACATAGAGAGAGACTGGCAGGAGGTATAGTAATAAGGTACTCAGCAAGGGGGTGATACAGAAGTGGTGACAGAAAGTGCTAGGTTGCAGAAAGTGCTAGGGTTTCAAGAGGGGTTAGGAAGGGGGGCATATCTGGCCCAGCTGGAGGAAGGAGGAGAAGGTATAGACCAACAGCTAGGCATGGCCCCATGGGGCTAGGTGCAGTTGCAGCTCATCACTAGATAGTTTACTAGGGATGTAGAGAGAGAATAGGCTGAAGAGGAGTGGTGGATTTGGGTTGGTAGTTGATTCCAGAGCTTTGGTATGCGATGGGAGAATGCCATTTGGCTGGATGTAGTATTTTTGTATGGTATATTCAGAGAACGAAAGTCATCAGAACAGAGGGTGTAATTGGAGGGGTGAGGGGCAGATAAGGAGGCAGCAAGGTAAGGGTGCAGCAAGCCTAGCCAGAATTTTGAGGTAAACTTTTCCGCATGCAAGGTTCTCCTGCCAACAAGTGAGGGAAAATTTAGACAGTGGTGAAGAGTGCAGTGGTGTGTCAGAGCAGGGGCATCCAAGGCAAACTGGCAGAAGGAGTTAAAGTGAGGTTCCAGCCTGGATAAGGAGGATTGAGGGGTAACCCATAAACAATGTTGCAATAGTCGAAAGATGGCAGTATCATTTTATGTATCAGTTCGCTCCCAGCCTGATGAAGGATGCTGCCCCTGTTATAATAGAGGGCACCTAGCTTAGGCCAGAGTTTCTTCAGGATGGCATCGATGTGCACGGAGAAGTTTAGGTACCTATCCAGCCAAACTCCGAGGTAGTGGAAGGAAGAGGTGCCGTCTAATAAAGTCCCATCGATGGTACAAAAGGTGGGTAAGGAGGGGAGCCTTGCCAACCTCTGCCTAGTACCAAAACTCATGGAGGCTGTTTTCTTTGAGATTAGAAAGAGGTGATGCTCAATTAGCCAGTGTTGTACATTGTTGAAATCATGCTGGATCCTGGCGGTGACATCAGGGACTGATTTGCCAGTTGTGAGCATTACAATGTAGACAGCGTACATGTGTATGTTAGTCAATAAGCAAAACTGAGGGAGATCATTGAGGAAGCTTAAAAATGGAGATGCCCAAGTACCGATCCCTGGGGGACTCCCGTGGTAATGGGGAGGGGTGAGGAGATGGCATCTGCCATACGGACAGATTGTGTTCTGCCTGACAGATAGGACTTGAACCAATCAGTGGCATTAGGGGAGAGACCAGCAAACCTGAGGCAGGACAGGAGTATAGGGTGGGAGACCATATTGAAGGGCTTGGCCAGGTCAATCAAAATAGCTCAGGTTATGAGGCCTTTGTCCATGCCTGTGGCAATAGTGTCAGTCAGCTGTAACAGGGAAGTGGTGGTGGAGTGGTGTTTTCTAAAGCCAGATTGGAATGGAGTGAGAAAGTAGGAGTCAATAATGTAGGAGAAGAGTTGTTCAAGTACTATGTGCTCCTGGAGCTTAGCCAGAGTTGGAAGGAGAGAAATAGGGTGGTAGTTGCTAGGTGAGGAGGGATCTCCCCCTTTAGGGAGAAGTAGAACTGTAGCATGTTTCCAAGCTTCCGGGACAGTGGACGAGACAACAGAGAGGTTTAGCAAGAGGGATATAGGATAGGTGATGTCAGAAGCAGACAGAGAGAGGAGCTTAGGGTCCAGGCCATCTGGGGAGGAACCTTTGGCAGGGATAATGGACTGAAGGGCATGTAAGCAGCAGCTGGGGAGATGTGGGTGAAGAAGAAGGGGGTAGAAGGAGAGGGAGCTGGAGGAGTACAGGAAGGGGAAACATGGAGTGGAGGTGGGACGGTGTCATCCAGGGAGGGGGGGGCAACCAGAAAGCTGCATGGGCATCAGGAGGGCTGCTTGGAGCATTGTGGTGCAGGACATGAAATGGGAGTTAAAGCAGTCAGCTACAGCCATAGGATCTGAGATGTCTGAGAGATATAGCATAAGGGTAGGAGTGGGGGGCTTGATGGAAGGGGAAAAGAGGGACTGCATAACTTTCCAGAATTTGGAAGGTTTGTTTGTGTTATCTTGGAAGTTAGCCTGGTAGTGTTCAGTTTTGGCCAGCCGGATAGCTTTGGTACACTTGTTTCAAAGCTCCTTGTAATGTTGGAGCTCCCTGGGTTAGTTGGTTACTTTGTGTTTACTCCAAGCAGTGTTCCGGGCTCTTTGACAGGAGAGGAGCTCAGAGGTTACCCAGGGCAGGTGGTGTCTTGGACTCTGATTTTACACAGTGGTGCATGTTGGTTTCAAATGTGAAGGAACTTATCGCAGAACAGTTGGAGTGCAGCGTCGATTGAAGTGCAGACAGCAAGTGGGGATTAGTCAGTGTTAGTGCGGTCACGATGAAAATGTAGAGTGTCAAGAGAGGAGTAGGTGCGGGTTAGGAGGATTTTGTGTGGTATTTTTTGCCTATGTAGTTTGCGCACCATGTATACGGAATGATGGTCACTTAGTGCATCAGGTAGGAGGCCAGCGGCCTTGACCCTGTGGGGATGCAACATCAGGACTAGGTCCAGAAGGGAATGGTTATTAGTTTTGTTGTTCACTTGAGTGGGTTCCTGTATTAGCTGTGTCAAGTTTTGTGACTCTGTGTCGGCGCTAGTTTTGGCTAATGTGTTAGAGAGCCAGTTGATGTTAGGGTCGCCCAGTATATACAGCTCAGCTGAGTGGGCAAGGGCCATTAGTTTCTTGATCAGATCCATGACTTGGGAATGGGGTTGGCCCAGATGACAGTAAACTCCTGTGATAAATAAGGGGTAGGAGTAGGGAAGCTTCAGGTTGAGGAGGATAGCTTCATGAGAGGAAGGAGAGGTGATTTTCAACACAACTGTGTGCTGTGTGGAGGTAGAGACATAGATCGACACTCCGCCATCTCATCCATGTCTGTCCATCCGAGTTAAAGTGAATCCAGAAATAAGAACTTCTTAGTCCATGATATGACCCAAGAGCCATGTTTCTGAGATGATGATGACGTCAGGTTTATATTCAAGGACCATGACCCACAGTATGGGTAGTTTGTTGGTAAGGCTGTGGACATTTAGGTGGATAATTCTTAGACCATTTGGGAAGGCTAGGGGAGTATACAGTGTGCGAAGGGGGGGTAGGAGAATTCATTGAAGGGAGACCAGGGCTAGGGTGGACATCACAAACAAGCAGGAGGAGGAGCAGGAAAGTGAGGAATATAGCTTTGCGGTATTTAGGGGTTGCTGAGTAGCACTGAGCATGACATCCGGGTAGGTGTACACTACAGGGAGCAGTTGAAGATATTTTGAGCAACGTGATCAATAGGTCTGGCAGGCAAGTAAGAGAGGCGCAAGGTTGTGATGGGTAGTGCAGGTAGACAGTGTGGCACAGAGCCAGGGTGTAGGGCTGCTTTCCAATGTAGTTTATAGTGGCAGCTTCAGGGTGAATATCTGGATATGCAGTCAGTGAAGCAGGTGTAACTGCCGGCCCTAGGATAGCGCAGATCAATAACACCAAGAATAGGTGATGTGGGTATCTCAGGCACATGCTCGCAGGTGGCATAGTGGCAGGAGATATGTTTAGGTGCCTGTGAGGGTAGTGCAGAGATAGCTGTAGGGTGAGCAAAGGTTCCTGTGTCCCCTCTAGTGGTGAGAGAATATAAGGAGCCAATGGGAAAGTAGACTGTTAGCAATTTCAGCTCATGTGACTTGCTACAGCTATAAATAAAATAGTTGAGAAAGGGCGGGAGGGTGGGGGATGGGTAGGGAGCCAGCTCGCAGCACCGGCGGGGTCAGCAGCAGTGCCTCTTCAGGTTTTGTGACCAGGCTTGCGGTCTCGGGTGGCAGCTCCATGGATGCCGTCTGTATGGGGGCCGAGTCCTGAAGATCCGGATGAGCTGTGAGCCCTGGTCAGGGGCAGAATTCAGCTCACTCATGCACTAGTTAGGGTTCAAGTTAACACCAAAAAAGTAGAGAAATGTGGTGTTAGGGACTCCCCACCTCCACCAATCGAGGAGTAAAACCAAAAAAAACATTGATTCTCTGGAGCCTTGGTGAATCAGTGGTGGTCTCTTCCTTGGGGTTGTCAACCCTAGTGCCAACCCCATTCTCTGAGAAAACAACTTCAAACATAATCTCTTTTCTTCACAGAGGGCCTGCAGGACCCTCCATGAAGAAAGTGACTAAGGTGCAAACTAAGGTGTTAAGAGCTAAGAAGTCAGTTAGCCCATCGATGCTCCTGTCCATTTATCCACAATTTTGTAGTACGTTTCTGCTTAAAATATAAGAATCTCACCAGTTTTTAAATTGTTGTTTCTCCCTACTAATTATAATCTCCAGTGGGAGTTTATTCCATGGATTAGCCACTCTTTGGGTATAGAATGCATTATTTTTGTTAGTGTTACATTTTCTTGGTCTTAATTGTAAGAGGTGCCCTCCAGTGCCCTGCTGGTCATTTTTCTATTCAAAACTCAGTTCACTAAATAAGTAATCATATTTCATGATGTCATAACACAGAAGCAGGTCCTCTCGTATTCTTTTTGTCCGAAGAGACAACAAATTGAGTTCCATTAGTCATTTGCTATAGGGTACTGTTTTAATGTTATGTATTAATTTTGTTGCCCATCTTTGGACTCTTTCAATCTTATCAATAGTCCTTTTATTTATTGGACCCCATACAGGGCTACCAAAGTCCAGTATTAGTCTAACATTTGTCTTGAATAAAGGCATTATTACCTGCTACTTTCTGCTTTTTACATTCCTTTTTATTGTCCAAAGTAACCTCCTACCTTTAGAAATCTGTGTCTCACAATGAGATAAACAATTAAGGTTTTGTTTTATTATTATTCTCAAATCTCTTTCTTTCAATGATTCTCTGAGAGGGGATCTATCTAGAAAGTACAGTATGTGGTCCCTTGGTTCTGATAGCCTAGGTGCATGCCACAGCATTTATCTTTGTTGAAGCTCTTCACCCATATCTTTGCCCACGATAGGATATTATTTAAATTACTCTGCAGTGCAGCTCTATCCTCATCAGTGCTTACAACTCTTGCAAGTTTAGTGTCATCTATGTACTTGCTAACCCAACTGGTTACATGCTTCCCCATATCTGCTAAGAATATCTGAAACAATACCTACCCCAGGACAGAGCCCTGCAGCACCCCACTGGTCACAACCCTCAAGCTAGAGTAATATCCATTAATACAAACTCTCTGAGATATGTCACTCAGCCACCTCTGTATCCATTGTATAATTCTGTAATCCAACTTTAGGTTTAATAATTTCTGTATTATTGCTCCATGTGGGACTGTGTTGAATGCTTTAGCAAAGTCGAGATATATGAAATCTGCCCGGTAAGCCTTTATCTAATGTTGCTGATATTTTTTTCATAAAAACACAGGAGATTTGTTATACACAATCTGTTTGAGGTGAACCCATGCTATTCTGTGTCCTGTGTGTTATGTTTCGTTTGAGGTTCTATGTGATAAAGGCAAGTCTGAAAGACCGCCTATCACATAGAGCGAACAAACTTGACCTCATGGTCAAAAGAGCGATGGATATTGTGGCGACCGTCGCAAATAGTGACGGTTGCTACAATACTTAAAAAAAAACATACAGAACTCTTTATGTGTGGGGCTGCACTCCTCGTGCCGCCCCTTGTGGGGGGCAAGCCCCTGCAGCCTCCAAAACTTATTCAACTCCAAGGGGGGTGTGGACCATGGGGCAAGTTATTGGATGCTGAAAAAAAATGTATTCTGCCTCTAGCCGGATGTGAACCCAGGGCTGCTTGCATTGCAAGCAGTGGTGTACACCACTACACTATGCAAGCAGCTCGGTGGGAATCGGCCCCAAAGGACACTATATCCTGCAATAGTGAGTACAGCTCCTTGCTGTACTCGCTATACAGGATATAGCACCATATTGCACCACTCGCTCTCTTGTAGAGTGTTATTATTGAGTCGCTCAAAAGTGCAGCGCGCTCAATAATCAGTGCTCTACATGGGTGCTACCTTCATTTGGTGGTCAGTAATCATATATTTCAGCATAGACTCCAAGATTGTCCCAAGCATGGATGTAAGGCTAATAGGTCTATAGTTTTTACAGTTTGCCTTGCATCCATTTTTGTGCATAGTTATTGCCATAACGCATAATCAATCTGATGGGACTGCATTATTTAGTATTGCTGATAAAAATAACTTTTTTAAAAGGTATAGATATATGTGGTGCTAGATGTTTTAGCAATCTTGGGGATATGTTATCTGGCCCTGCCAAGTGTGTATTTTTGAGCCATGTGATTTTATTTGTGATGTCACCTTCTGTTAGTTCTATTATAGATGAGTTATCTATTTACACATTTCCTATATATGGGTCAGCTTTGGAAAACTTTTGCTATCAAAATTATGTTTTCCCTGTGGATTTTGTAGAAGCACTTAATACCCTGATCTCTAAACCTAGGAAAGACCCAATAGAAGTGGACAATTACCACTCAATTTCTTTGCTAAATATGGATGTTAAGATTTTATCCACCATCTTAGACTGGCCCAGATATAGCATCCATTAATTGGCAGAGAACAAATAGGTTTATGCAGGGACACCTAGTATCCATCCATATGAGGAGAATTTTTCATTTGCTTTCAGCCTTCAGGTAGTCAAGCACCCCTGCAGTGCTGGGCTCCCTGGACACCGAAAAATGTTTTGATAAAGTATTGTGGCCTTTCTTATTCCAAACCTTCTCAGCTTTTGGGATTCTAGAAACATTCATAAAATTGGTATGCATTTTGTACTGTACTGCTTTGGCATGCATTTTTTGGAATTTGGTTTTAGCAGATGCTTTTGATTTATAGACAGGTACAAGGCAAGGCTGCCCTTTATCACCTTTTTTTGTTTAATTTTTACTTAGAACCCCTTACTAGACATTTTATTCAGCACCCCATGATCTCTGGAATCTCTACTGGTCTGCATGTCTTTAAACTCTCTACATACGATGATATCTTTCTCCATCTTACCCGTTCTTCAGTCTCATTGCCTTCTGCCCTACAAGTGCTTTCGGTGTTTGACCATCTATCTGGGTATAAACTGAATTTATCTAAAACTGTTATTTTCCCCCTTATCGCTGCAACCCATAGAGGAGATATGCCACCTGAGCTGCAAAACTGCTGGTCTGTGATGGGTCTCAAATAGTTGAGTATTCAGTTCTTACAAAGCATGAAGAAATTGATTGACCATCATTTTCAACCTTTACTTACCACCACAAAGATGGCTCTCTCTCATTGGCAAATTTTACCGCTATTTTTAAGGGGCAGAACATCGGTCGTGCATTTAAATATTGGTACTCCACTATCTCCGACTTGGTTTACAGAGCTGCAGAGGATTACTGATTTTCTCTGGAAAGGTAAAAAAATGCACATTGCCTATTCTAAGCTGTCCATGGTGAAATGTCATGGAGGACTCCAGCTACCCCACTTTTATTGGTATTATTTAGTGTCACAAGCAAGTACGTTTTTGGCTTGCTGTCTTCCTAATTTGGGGATGTAAATTACTCTACTCCATGTACCATGGAAAGAGATAGAGCTCCATTACTGTGTTGTCCATAGACTCTCTTGTCCATAGCATCTCACCTCAGGCCCTGGCTTATATACCATGGTCAAAGTTACTCTCAGATTTGAGGGATACTCCAATAGGCTGGCCAGCTTGGATTATTATGCAGCTTTGTCACCTACTTAATTATGTTCCAAACTGAGATCCATGCCAACCAATCAGACACAATCCTAATTTACAGATTGCAAACAAACCTATACCCCCAGCTTGCTTATCAGGTTCAGCCTTCCTAAATATACCTGACCTTTTTGTTGAAGAACAGCTTATTATACTGTATTTGAAGCCTCTTGTCACAAGTTCTCTGTACCTAGCTCCTCAGCTTTTGCCTTTTTCCAACTTAAAAAAATCCATTTTAGAATTTTTGGGACCATGCCCCTGGTGTCTAGCAGATGGTTCCAGCTATTGGAAACTGGCCGAACTTACAACATAGCCACATATGGTGTCCACTGTATACAAAACCCTCAGGGATATGATGGGGATGAACTCTCCTGTACAATGTAGATGTTGGGCCAAGGAATTCCCTGATTCTTCATCTTTTCTGGATTCTAAAATCCCAAGGGAGTTTGTTTACAGCTATCTCAAATTAGATAAACTTAGATTAATTCAGTACAAGATTTTATATAATGTATATTATACACCACACTGATTATTTCTTTTAGGTACAATACATTTGAGAAACCCATGTGTGGGAGATGTAGATCCCGATAAGGTTCCTTGAGACACATGTTATGGGATAGTCCACCTATAGAATGTTTTTGGAATCATATAAAATCCAGTTTACATCCTTTTTTAGTGCTCCAGGAATGTTTCACTCCAGAGCTATGTCTCTTAGGGATTGGTATTAAGCAGTCATTAGGGCCTCAGAGATTTTACCTAGCTCTTAATTCAGCTGTAGCAAAGTTGGTGATTTCAAGAGATTGGGTGAACAACCAAATCCCCTACTTTTAAAGAATGCCATGTTGATATTCTGCCTATATTAAGGATGGAAAAATCTTTAGCTAGCCTATGCCATAACCTTTCAACATATAAAAATAGATGAGAAAGGCTGGATACCCTCCTTCAACTAATTATAGTTTTGGTGCTACTTTATTTCTTATGTTTCTATATTAACAGGCTCCTTGGGTTAACCAAATTATTCCTTTGGTTTGTACTCTTTGGGTCAGATATTCAAAACTTTGCGTCAGGCAAAAACCGTTTGCGCAGGTTTAGCGCATGATTAGTGCGGGTCTGCTATATTCAAAAGGCCAAATAGCACGGGAAAACTGCATTAGCGCTGGGCAAAACTATAATGTATGCAAGGGGCAAACTGACATGAACACAGGTGCAATGCTATATTCAGTGACTAGCGCCGCGCTAAGTGGTTTTGCATGACTTAGCATGACACTTAGCGTGGTGCAAATTACCACCCAGGAAAAGCTTGTCTTAACCCTGGGCAATTAGCTTTGCATGACACTTTGGCTTAGCGCAGTGTTTTCGCGGGTTTAGCGCAGGTTTTGAGGGACCCTAACAAATAAATATGACACATAGATAAAGCCAAACATAGAGGAAGCATGCTGCTAACCGGTGGCATCACAATGATGCCATCATCTGCCACTAGTCCCAGCCATGCCAGGCAGTAAGTGGTGACCCTGCCACCAGTGGACAGCATTGCAGTGTGGCCATACAGCACACATCTGCGGACCACACATCTGTGGACATGAACAGATACCAGCACACACATGCAGCACTGTGGGCATGGAGGATGTTGAGGGGAGCGTGTATGGGTGGCGAGGCTGTGCCACAGACCAGGTGTGGCCACAAGGCTGGGACACATCATGCAGTGCACATGGGCCAGTATTGGGAATACCCCAACACCAGTGTACCTTTTGGATAATATATGCCCCGGCCACATACCACACAGCTGTACAACTGCCACAGCACACAAAGCCAGAAATGTACATGTCACTGTGAGCATCCCATGCCACAGGTACAGCATCTGTGGGTCACACAACAGTGTAACAGTAATGTCCACTGTCAGTAAACACCTGCAGGTTGGGCCTGTCACTGTGTACAGTGCAGTCATCATCACTGCCCTACACACCATAGGCAGTGCTGTGTCCCTCACACTACTGGCCCCCTTGCTACTGTAGTGTCTGCTGTGCACTGTAGCATGTCCTACAGTGTGACAGTTGCATGCAGCACCACCACCTGTGCCTATGCTGTCTTGTCCCCTGGGGTACAGTATGCTATGCTATGCTGTACTGTTTACATGTAGCCTGCAGCTATCATCATGCACTGCCAGACTGACCTACAGGTGGAGCTGCAGTTGGACCTGGTCAGCCCCTGTATTTCTAGACTCACCAACAGGTGGCTCTGTGGGACCCTGCAGTAACGCTGGGCAAACTGCATGCAAATCAGGGTATAATGAGATACTAATCTGGTTGTTTGCCCAGAGACTACCTAAGTAGGCTCATTTGCATGGCACTTTTGAATATGGCACATTTTAGCTCCAGGCAAACGTGTTTGCACTGGGCTAACTACTTAGCTCCATGTTAATGCCGCGCTAATGTGTTGGCGCGGCGCTAATGGTACGGGGAATAATATACAGTTTTGATCACTGTTCTTTCACATCTGCTGCTTCCTGCAACTGTACTGAGTCTATGCATTTGCTGGCGCACACACATTGGCCAGGTAGTTCGTCTGTACCTGCCCTCATGTTGCTGTCCACTGTGTTGTTGTTGTGGGTTGCGCTTCCTGGTTGCTTTATTCAGTGCTGTCTTATTCCCGGGCTATTTTTGCCCTGCACTCCCAGACCAGTTTGCCCAGCTTCCTTAGACTGCAATATTCAGCAGGATTAGCACCAGGCTATTTCCATTTCAATATAGCTTGCTCTGTGCTCCGGGCTAAGTTTGCCAGCCGGGCAGTGCTACTTTAGCCCCTGGGCAAAGTTTTGAATATCTGACCCCTTATGTCTTGTTTTCTTTGGAACTTAATTTTTGTGACTCTTATATACTGTACAATCTTATACTGTTTTTACCGCCATTCATGTTATTGGATTATGTTTTCTTCACCACTCAGATCTAAATTCACTAAGTTGCAAACGAGCAAAAAGAGGCATATGCCCATGAAACAGCTCCTATTAGGACAAGATGTAGTAGTCCAGATTTCCTCCTGTAGAAATATAGTTGTCAAGATTTTTTTTTTAAACTTTCCCTACTTGAACTGGTTATTACGTCCAATGATAATCTATTCCAAAGACTGGCCACCGTTACAGTATAATATTTTTGCTTATTAGTTCAAAATCTATCAACCTTTGTTTTTACTGGATGACCTCTAACATTAAAACTGTCATTTCTATATTCAATATTTATTTCTATCATCAGGGAAAGGTAATTTAGGATTTCACAGTATAGTAATAAATCACTCTTACACCTTCTTAGTTCCAAGCTATGCAAGCCTAAGTTGGTTAGTCTATCATTGTAACTTTGATTCTTCAAAGAAGTTACTGATTTAGTACATCTTTGTACCCTCTCCAGTTTGTTTATTTCTGCCTTTGTACAAGGGTTCCATAGCTGACTGCTATAATCCATTATAGGTCTAACTTATGATAAGTATAGAGGTATGAGAACTTCTGCACTTCTACTCTTCATGTTTCTTTTGATTGCCATTATTGTTTCATTTGCTTTTGTGATAACTGAATACATTGCTTATTAAAGTTAAGGTTATTATCAATAATTATGCCAAGATCTTTTTCTGAATTATTCTTTGGGAGGGCAATGTCATTTACTGTATAGGTATGCAAAGAATTTTGTCTCACCATATGTATTATGAAGCACTTATTGGAGTTAAGTCGCATACCCTATGTTGAAGTCCATGATGAGATTAAGTTTATACCATTTTGTATTATTTCAATTTGCTCCATGCTACCATATGGGCCACAAAGTTTGGTGTCATCTGCATATTTATCAACAGAATTTCCAATATTTTCATCTAAGTCAGTGATGAATATTTGGAGAATTATAGGCCCCAGTACGGAACCATGAGGGACACCATTTGTAACTTGGCCTTCAGAAGATAGGTGGCCCCATACAGAGACAAATTGTGTTCTGTCTCTCAGCCAATTGTTGTTCCAATTAACAATATGAAGATCTATACTATATTTACATAATTTTTGATTGACAGCCCAGTGTGGGACCAAATCAAATGCCTTGCTAAAGTCAAAAAGAATTACATTCAACGGTATACCTTTGTCCAACATTTTGTTCACATTATTATAAAAACACACAAGATTGGTGATGCATGATCAACCTTGTACAAACCCATGTTGGTTTGGGTCAAACAGTGGGATGGTTTTGAGATGGTCTATTATTCTGATTTTGATAAGTGATGCAAGGATCTTACACAGTATTGAAGTGAGGCTTTTTGGGCTATAATTAGAAACATTAGTTTTACTACCTTTTTTGAATATCGGGGTCATGCTTGATTTCTTCCAGTCAGTGGAGACTAAACCATGATTCAGAGAATTATTGTATCTTAAGAGGCAACCTAATGTAATCTTTTAATAAATTTAACATGGGTGACTTGATCTTATCAAGACCGGGGCCCTGCTATCTTTTAATTTTTCAATTTGATGTATTACTTCCTCTCAGATGAAAAGATGTGACCCTGATACATAATTGCTATTTATGTTGACTGAAAGTGGTGACTGATTAGAGAAGACAGAAAAAAAATAATTATTGAAAGTGCTTGCCATCTTAATAGGGTCTGATATATATTCACTATTTACAGTGATTGTTGATAATTCACTTTTACCCTTTGTTAGTTAATTAATGTAGCTATAGAATTGCTTACTATTAGATTTACTAGCATTTTTTGCAAGATGAAGTTCTGCTTTTGTTTAAATTGCATTATGTTAGTATTTGTGGACTGCTGTTAAACACCTAACCCTGTACTCTGGTCATTATAAATGGTGTTACAGTATTCAGTAGTTTTTGTTATACCTTGTGCTTGTGTACCTTTTTTGTTGGTTTAAAAATGTTTAATCATTTTTTTTTTAAAGAAACCCTAATACCATATTTCCCTACTTTTGCGGTGTTAAGTGGAACCCTAACTGATGCATTAATTGAGCTTTTTCAAAGAATTTCCTTTCTTTCTGAGAAAGAGGAACTGTATCCTCATTCACGCAGGTCACAAAAATATAGATGGACAGGAATACTGGTGAACAGCAGAAGCAGGAGAGCTGTTCAGGGAAGTGCTGTGTTTTTTCTTTTTTCTGTTTAATTTTGATATTGGAATTGTTTGTGCTGTGAGAGGATACATTGGTGGAGATTTAAATCAGTACTGTGAGTTACAACTGTTACTGAGTGAAATTCTGGGCTGTTATATTTAATCTGTGCTGTTTGAATGTTTGAAGCTGTAACTGGGGAGATTCACTCAGGTGTGGAGCTCAAACAGGAAGCTGCAGTTTGGCCTTGATAGAGGGGTTAGGGGAATATAACAGGCTCCATCTTGGCTCACAGAAACACTGGGGAGCAACAGAAGCAGGAGAGCTGTTCAGGGAAGAGATGTGTGTTTTCTTTTTTCTGTTTCATTATGATACTGGAACTGTTTGTGCTGTGATGGTATAAGTTGGTGGGGATTTAAATCAGCGGTGTGAGTTACAGCTGTTACTGAGTGAATTCTGGGCTATGCTATTTAATCTGTGCTGTCTGAATTTTTAGAGCTGTTACTGGTGAGATTCACTAAGGTGAGGAGCTCAGACAGGAAGCTGCAGTTTGGCCTTGTACCTTTGTGTGGGGATGGAGATGTTTCAGTGGGGATAAAGGGTCAGGGCTTATTGACTCTCACAAGTGTCAGGGTAGGGACCAAACCCTAACCTCCCCATCCCTCCCACCCCAGAGTACTTCACATTAATAGGGAGGAGACTACCCTACTATTGGTGGACAAGACTGCCAGGTGCAGCCATTTCATTCCCTGGAGAAGTGTGAAAGCCACAGGGCATCAAAACACATAGCTTTTAAACAGTGAAAATCTCACCCTTGGGTCTACACCAAAAACTTTCCACAGGCAAGAGGAGAATTTGGGGGGACCACATTTTAGGGGCACATGAAGCAGAGTGAGGGCAGATCCAGTGCAGGATCCCAATGCTTCAAGGGCTGTGGGCATCTTTGGGAGGGTGGTAGGGTGTACTGGTTGTGGGTCAGCCATGGTACTGAATATAGCCTGGAAAGTGGGGGGATGTATGGCATGTAGACAGATTGCACAGCTAAGGGTGGATGATGGATTGCTGAGATGGACACTAAGCTTGGAAAGGGAGAGTAGTAGATGGGGTGTACATGAGGGGTTCTGCAGAGGGAGCTGTAGCAACAAGTGGGGGACAGTGGGAGGACAAGGCACAGTCAAAATGGGAGCTGCGGGGAACACGGAGCAAACTCAGCTGCAGGAAGGAGAATATGGGATGGGGACTGGAGGAAAGTTGGGGAGTATGAATATAAGGGTAGGGGGTAGGGGAAAGCACTGGAGGAGAGACAGGAATCCCAGATAAGGGCAGCAATGAGCACAAGAGAAACCTGGGGAAATGGCAGGTGATACAGCATAAAGGTACAAAGCCTGCACAGAGGACAAGAAAAGAGGGAGCAAGGGAAGGACTATCAACCAGAGGGGTACAGGCAGTGGGATTAGAACAGAAGAATAGATATAAATGGGAGGAAAGATCAGGAAAAGGGAGCTGAAGAGCACACAGGGAAAGAAGGAGAGGCAAGCATGATGGAAGGCATAGAACAACTGGAAACGGGAGAGGGACTATCAGGTAAGACCAACAGGCAAGCCCAGAAGGAGGGGAGGACAGTGTGCTTGGGTTCAGAGGAGCAAACGCTGGATGGGGAGGAAGGGAGGAAGGTCCCCAGGGAAAATCAGGCAGGGTATGGGCAGGGAAAGATAAACAAAGTTAGAAAATGGAGGGGCAGAGGTGAGCAGCCTGACAGATAGAGCCTGGGGGAGGTGCAAAGCTTGGGGAGGTGCAGAGTGAAGAAGCACAGAGTAAGTATAGTGCTTCAGGAAGTGAAATGGGCAAAGTGGGTTTTGATAATAAGACAGGAAATAGGATACAGAGGGTTGGGAAAGGATGGTAGGGAGATGCAATCAGAAAGAGATGGAGAGCAGGGTCCTACTGGTTGGAGATTATAATAAAAGGGATTAGGTGGTGGGAAGGGGAGACAGAAACAGCACAGTGTGGGTGGAGTGTCTGCCGGGCATGACAGCACTGAAGGTCATTCATTGTATTCCCTCAAGAGGGAGGCAGCAGGATGAGAAAATGCACCTGCTGTTCCTCCTGTGAATGAATTACCTGGCAGAAAGTAGCTTGATGGAAGTGTAGCCTAGATTCAGAGTTCTAGCTAGATACTGTAGCAGTCTGCAGTTTAAATCAGTGGCATTATCAGAAGTGTTACCAGTACCGAGGGCAAGCACTGATTGGAAGTCAAGGATTGGGGAGTTCAATGAGTGGCTGGTAGGGTGGAGTGAGCAAATGGGATATGGCTCGGTAGGGGGACTGGGGATCTACATGGGAGGACATGATCCTATTTGCACCTTACAGACTGCACCTGAATAAGGAGGGGGTATCAGTACTGAAATGCAAGCTAGTAGAATATATAGTGGATACCTACAATTTAAACTAGGTTGGGGTGGTGGGGTCAAATCTGCTCCACAAGGAGGAAAGCTTGGGGGACTACCAGACCCTCTAGGATAGCACTACATGGCTGGGCAAGAGGATTATGGGTGCAAGTGGAAAGAAAGGGGGAGACTGGTGGAAGGGATTGTCAGCAAACACCAGGAGTTTAGAAAATAAGATGGTGGACCAGGATGCCATCATGAGGGAGGAGAGATTAGATTTAGTAGCAATACGTGAGACCTGATGGACAGAGCATCACACCTGGGAAACAACCATTCCAGGTTATAGAATGTTCAGATGGGACAGGGAAGGAAAGAAGAGGGGAGGGGTTGCCTTATACATCAGGGAAGGCATCAGTGCTACTGAAGGGCAGGAGAAGGAGGAAGGGGAGACTAAACTGCTGTGGGTAACATTAGGTAGGAAGACTGGTGAATCCCTGTGACTGGGGGTGGTATACAGGCCACCTTCACAAGGAGAGGTAGATGATAGATGACTAACTCAGACAATCACAAGACTAACACAGAAAGGTGAACTGCTACTGGTGGGTGATCTGAACCTCCCAGATGTTGACTGGAAAATCCCAGATGCAGTGACAGGAAGGAGCAGGGAGGCTATTAGCCAAGCTGCAGGGGGTATTCCTTCAAGAGCTGCTCAGGGAGCCAACGAGTGGAAGCAACTTGTTTGATGTGGTCCTGACAAATGGGGAAAGTGTGGAGGACGCACGGGTGGGAGAAGCCTTGGGCACCAGTGACTACAGCATGGTACAGTTCAAGGTCAGAGCAGTGAGGGAGACAAGTAAGACTAATATGACAGTCATGGACTTCAGACACACAGACTTTAATAAGATGAGAAAGATAAGGAAAAAATGGAAGGTACAAAGAAGATAGGGCAGTGGATGAACTCTGGGAAGTAAACAGGGGAGGCACTGAGGAAGTAGCAGAAATATCCATAAAAAATGTCAGGAGGAGCAACAGGTGGAGGAGGCCACTTTTGTTCACTAGGGAGGTAGTGGGGACAGTCAGGGAAAGGAGGAAGGCTTTCAGAAAATTTAAGGTGACACTTAAAGAGGAGGATAGGGTGGAGTATAGGAAGAAGAGGAGTCTGGCAGGGAGGAGAGATCAGAAGGGCAAAAGCAGCCACTGAGGAGAAAATAGCCAAAAGGGCCAGGAGGGGGGATAAAACATTTTTTTAGGTATGTGAGGGAGAGGAAAAGAGCAGGGCAGGTGATTGCTACACTGATGGGGGAAAGAGGGATAAACTTGGAGCAGGACTACGAAAAGGCAGAGCCTCTAAATGAGTATTTTAACTTATTGTTCATGGAGGAGATGGAAGGCAGCAGTCCAGTACTAGCGTCTAAAGGGGAAGGAGGGAAAATGGGTGGATCAGAGCCCATTCACTGTGGATAGGGTCAGGCCTGAGCTGGATAGACTAAAGGTGGACAAGGCAATGGGGCCTGATGGGTTTCACCATGGAGTGATCAAGGAATCAAATGAGGAGCTGGCCACACCATTGACAAGGCTCTTCAACTTGTCCCTAGATATAGGGAGGGTGCTGGAGGCCTGGAGAAGGGCTGAAGTAGTGCCCTTGCACAATGAGGTAGCAGGGAGCTGAAGGAGAACTATCACCCAGTCAGTCTCCCATCTGTGGTGGGGAAAGTAATGGAGGCATTAATCAAGAAGGGGGTGGTGAATTACCATGAGGAGTGTGGCTTGCAGGACAGCAGACAGCATGGCTTCACCAAGGGGAAATCATGCCAGACCAACCTAACTGAGTTCTTTGATTTGGTGACTCAGGTAATCGACAGGCAGTGGATGTGGACATGGCCTATCTGGACTTCAACAAGGTCTTCGACACTGTCCCTCATAGGAGGTTGGTGAGCAAGATGGAAAGCATGGGCTTGGGAGGGAAAATAGCAGGCTGGGTGGAGGCCTGGCTAGTAGGGAGAACTCAGAGGGTAGTGGTTAATGGGGTGCACTCCGAGATGGCAAAGGAGAGAAGGGGAGTGCCAGAGGGGTCAGTTTTGATTCTGCTCCTCTTCAACATCTATATCAGTGATGTTGTAGAGGGTTTGAGAGGAAGGATGTGCCTATTTGCAATCATTCAAATATCTGCAATGGGGTGGACACCCCAGAGGGGGTGGAAGACATGAGGAGGGACCTCAAGATGATCAAGGAGTGGGCCAGGAAATGGCAGTTGAGGCTTAATGCCAAGAAGTATGCTGCAATGCACCTAGGGAGGAAAAACAGAAAAGCGGGGTACACACTGGGGTGGGGGGGGATCAAAGAATCAGAACAGGAAAGGGATCTTGGGATCATAGTCTCCTCAAACCATAAGGTAGGTTTCTAATGTAGTAGGGTGGTGGGAAGGGCCAATGGAATGCTGCCATGCATAGGCAGGAGCATTACTAGCAGAAGAAGGGAGGTTATAATGCCACTCTATAAAGCCATGGTGAGGCCACAGTTAGAGTACGGGGTTCAGTTTTGGAGATCACACCTCAGCAAGGATATAGATGCATTTGAGAGGGTTCAGAGAAGGGCAACAAAGACGATGCAGGGTATGCAGGGGAAGACATAGCACAGTGGTGTAAGTTTCTGAGCTGTAAACCTGGAGACCTAGGTTTGAATCCCACAGCCCCTATTTGCATACTGCGTGACCCTGAGCAAGTCACTTAACTTCCTTGTGCCCCCAGGTCACACCTGTAAACAAGCTTTCAGCTTAGTGTGTCTCTCCTAGTAAAATAAAAAAAAAATACAATAAAAAAAACACACGAGCAGAGGTGTAAGGAGTTGAATATGTACATGCTGAAAACAAAGGAGGGAAAGGAGGACATGATTGAAACCTTTAAATATGTAAAGGGGTTCAATAAAGTAGGTGAAGGGGTGTGCTGAGGAGGAAGGAGGGAGCCAGAACTAGAGGGCACAGCTTCAAATTGAAAGGAAATAGGTTGAGTGGTAATGCTGTCTTCACTATATGGTACCTGGGCCCATGTGGACAAACCTGCACAGCCCTGGCTGAGGGGTGTCTCATAACAATGCCATCCCCACACTTTCATCCCATCCATCTGGGTCACTAAGCTTGCTCCCAAACTCAGGTCACCAGCATGATATCACAAAGCATACCCATTGGGGTCAAAACTGTCACTAAACACAAAGTTTCTTAATAATATATATTTTTTTTATTTTGACCACACATTTTCAAGATAGCCATTTTGTGACTCCCCTTATAAACATGACCTGTAGTTTATTGGCTAAAACATAATTTTACATCAGAAGTGTGAAGACACATCATTCAAAAATGACTCCTGTCGTGTTTATGAGGTAGTGTGGGAGAATGGCAAAGTTGAAAGTTTGGAGTCAAATTATTGAAAATTAGTGAAGTTATGAGTGAACATTGAAATATTGCAATGCTCACTTATAATCTGGGCATTTTACTGCATTTGAGTACCAAGTTTTCAGCATAACCTTCTTATTACCCCATCTCATTAATCTGGTAGATGAACATTTTTAAATTTCTGCCAATATTCATTCCATGCCACAGGTGAGAACACATTTTCACCAGGATATCAAAAACAACAGTTGTAATGTTCACGAGGTGGTGTGAAAAATAGGATAGGCTATGTTGAAAAATTGGGTCAAAATATTTAAAATTATCAAGTTATGATCAAGTATAGAAAAATGTCAATGTTCACTCATAACTTTGTCATTTTAATATAGTTTGACCCCAGTTCTTATGACCCCCACCTCATGAACAGGGATGGTGAAAATTTTCAAATCCTACCCGAAAGATGATTTTGCAAAGCAACCACAAAATTGCCTTTCAGTGCAGATTTGCATTATTCCACCACCACTGCTCAAGAAGTGGGTCCCAAAAAGGCCATGTTGAAATTCTGGTGTAAATATATTCAAAAATTAAAAGGTTATGAATACAAATTCAAAACCTATTTAAATAGATTAAACTACACTTACCTGATTTTCTCATATCACAATTGTCGGTTCCAGCAGCAAGATATGTCTTCTATTGGAGAGTGGATCTACACCGGGTGACATGTTCAGGTGAGTGAGGGTGTGTGGGGAGTGTGGGTGGTGTGGGGTGGTGGATGCTGAGTGGAAGGTCGAGGAATGGTGGGTGGGGTTTTGTGTATGGGGCTTCACATCAGCAGGGGGCTGTTTTCCTTTTTACAGGTTAAAGAAAAAGAAATCATCAAGGGAAAGTTTTCTCCATTTTAGGGGAAAGTGATAGTCTAACACTGGGGATTGGGCACCCCAGAGGTATGCTATTTTTCAGCAGCACCAGCTGTGGGCAGCCCAGTACCATGCTCTATATAACGGGAAAAGGGGTAGCAACCTGGAGGTAAGAGGTGGTTAGCATTAGCAATACTGCAGGTGGGCATCATGGTCCATTTAATAAAACTGTGA
This sequence comes from Neoceratodus forsteri, assembly GCA_016271365.2. Classification (NCBI taxonomy): domain Eukaryota; kingdom Metazoa; phylum Chordata; order Ceratodontiformes; family Ceratodontidae; genus Neoceratodus; species Neoceratodus forsteri. The sequence continues at coordinate 777,554,877 of CM028131.1, forward strand.
TAGCTAGATAGATAGATAGATAGATAGATAGATAGATAGATAGATAGATAGATAGATAAAAGAAGAGGTGATCTATAATGCAACATACTTGTTAAACATAGTCATAAATATGAAATAAACATAAGTTCAACAATCTTAGTAATTGAGTGAGAACTTACAACTGAAACTAGCAATGAAATGCATATTTCTGGCATATATGCACATTTTTGTAACTGACTAAAGAGAACAGTTCAACAATTTTGCCTGCCACCCCTAACTATGGCAAGATTTTATAAATACTGTTATCTCCTCTTCATCCAAAAGTTATTCAGTGTGTATAATCTTATGTTTGCAGTAAGTTAGATAGATAGACAGAGACAGAGAGAGAGAGAGAGACCAAGAGAAAGAAACCAAGGGGTTGCCACCTCACTGCTGCCACTGAAGCCAGCAGCAGGACTCTAGCTGCAGCTTCAGCATGCAAGAAAGTCCTGCTGTTCTCTTAGAAAGAATGCGGGTCTATGGTGCCCCACACTAAGCTGGGCACCTTGGATTTTGGTATACCATAAAATATATTTCTGTCCTTAGATTTTAAAAAAGCAAATACCAGAATCCAACAGAGGGGGCCCCATTTAACTACGCTCAACTATTTGTATTTTAAAGTTTCACTATTTTTATATATTTTCTAAGACAAGATGGTGACCCTTATGACAGGAAAAGTTTTTTTGGTGCTGTGAGAAGCAAGAGGTGAGAAAACAAAAATGGCCTGAGGCATGGAATTTTCTGTGTCATATCAGAACGTTATCCTCCCAAAATATTGAGCATGCTCAAAATAACAAAAAAAAAAAAACTAAACTTAAAATACTTATAACTCTGTAACCATTTCAGTTTTTTCACAAAACCTTCCAAAAGCACTGCCTTGGCAAAGCACCTTTCTACTCTGAATTTGTTGTATTAAAATTCTGTTCCATTCCATGGACATTGTAGGAGACAGCAAAACCAAAAACCCATAGAATAGGAAAAAATTAGACAACTGCAGTAAAATGGCATATGTAGATCTCAGAGACTGCACATGCTGCCATCACTAAACTTTCCACATATTTAGACCTTACCTACTAAACAATGCAAGCAACATTTCAGCTAATTTCAACAAATGCTGCTAAAGCTATTAATGTGCAGAGTTGGGGTTTACCATAGAACCTGTTGCCCAACCCTAACTATACTGGTGCTACCACATCATATATATACTGTATATATATATATATATATATATATATATATATATATATATATATATATATATATTAATATGTATATAGTGCCACTATAGTTAGATTGAGAGCCACTTACACGTTAAACCCTAAATTTTGCATCTTAATAACTTTGCAGCCGTTTGATGGATTTGCCTGGAATACATGATCAAGACCCTTACGCCTTTGGGATCTGCCAAGTTTCAACCGGTCGTGACATATACGGCTGTGGAGTTGTTGGCCGTGGATCTGTACGTGGTTTACACTTTTCTGGAATTTTACTGTCATCTCTACAGATTGCACGGTTTGTGCAACCAGTCCGAAATCTTCAGGGAACATGCGGCCGGGGTCCCTGATGTGCCTTTTGAAGATTTCGTGAAAAAATATTAAATGATTCAAAAGTTACTCAAAAAACAAGTTCCCATCATAAGTCAATGGGAAAAGTTAACAAAAAGTTCGACAGTTTCGCAAATGCAGATTTTACTTTCCCAAATCCACCATTTTGTTTACAGTTATCGATCAGAAAAATGCTTGGCACTTAAAATTAGGACCCTCTAGCAACCTAATTCTTTTTGAATTCACCTAGTTGGACCCTGAGGATGCTAGCCATGTCTTTATTTTGAGGTAAAACACCCAAGAAATATGTTTTTCAAATTTCTGGAAAAAGTACTTTCACAAAGTACTGTTGCACTTGCAACACTGTCGAATGAATTTGTGAAAGCTGTCGCAAACTTCGACAGTACTTTTCTAGGCTGTGGGAAAATGACAGCAATTCTTTGGCACCCTGCTGCAAAAGAATGGTTTAGTGTTTTGGCCTGAAATTTGGCAGGAATGCAGCCGACATCTCACATATGTGCCTTTCAGTGTTTGTTGAAAAAATATTACATGGCGGCAAAATTACAGCACTCCATAGTTGATGCTTTTTCCATAAGATAACATTATGGCGCCAGACGCATTACAGAAATCATTTGGCGCCCTGCTGCAAAATAACGGGTTTGTCTTTTGGGCTGAAATTTGAAGGGAACACAGCCAACATCCCACAGATGTGTCTTGTTGTGGTTTGGTGAAAAAATATTACAGGGAGCTAAGGTTATGGCACTCCAAACTTCTCTTTTTTTCCCATAGGATAACATTACAGCATGCGCCACTCCTTTCAGGGCCCGTATCTCGGAAACGGTGCGAGATACGGACTTTTCGTTGGAAAAATACTTAGCCCCCTCCTTGGGACTAAGTACAAAACTAGCCAGGAAAGTCATAAATCATATGACTTTTACATTTTTTCCTACGTCGTACAGTTCCTGAGATATAAGCAATTTAGTATTCCAACTCCTCATTTTCTGCTCTGAGAACCATTATTATGCATACATTCTTTGTACTCACTGTCTTTCTTTTTGCAGCTTTTGGGGAAAACCAGCCTGTGCTCTTACATTACTGTTACCATTACCATTTTTGCTTGCGGTTCTGTTCCCGTTTCACTTCCCGTTTACATCTACGCCACCATGTGCGTTACACTTTGCGTTTTCATTTGCGCTTGCTTTTGCGTTGTTTTTAACATTTCTGTCTACACTACTGTTTCTCTTTCTGTTTTGCTTTGCGTCACCATGTGCATTACTATTTGCGTTTGCAGGCACAATGTTACTATGTGACAAGACATTATGTGGCGGGAGCACAGGGCCTTTCCCGCCGCTGCATTGCATTCATTATTTCTCGTTATCATTCTCAAAAAGAAGGGAAATTAAATGCAAAAACCTCTGTTTAATGCATTAGTTAGGGTTGCTCCACACTGACAAAAGTGAGGAAATTCGGTGTTATGGTTGGCCCCTTAGCCCCCCCACCACCCCAACAGACATCAGGGTGTGCATTAGTGTCGGTTCCTAACTCTCACCCTATTCTCCTACACCTCTGCTTCTTTACACATTTGATGGGGTGAGGGTTATGGCTGACAACCTAATGCACGACTCTCGATGCCAGTTGGGGTATGGCGGGGGTCGAGGGGCTTTCAACCCTAACACCGAATTTCCTCACTTTTGTCAGTGTGGAACAACCCTAACTAATGCAGTAAATGGAGTTTTTTGCCTCTAATATATATATATATATATATATGTATATATACATACATACATACATACAGATATATTGTAGTGGCACAGTAGTGCCACTATAGTTAGGGTTGAGTACCCCATTTAAGGTTAAATCTGAAATTTGGCAGCTTAACATTTTATTCAATATTATTAATTAAAAGGAATTCAAGGGAACTTCGTTCAAATTATCAGATTAAATTAAATGTTCCCGAAACCAAGACCAAAATGGGGAATGGCTCCTTTTCTTATTCTGCTGCTAAAAATTGGAATCAGCTTCCTATTGCTTTATATGGGAATGTTACCCACCAAACTTTTAAAATTAAGCTAAGAAATTACTTTCTTGGAAAATTGCATTGTCATTGTTTTTGAGTGAGTGTTTACATCTGTATATTATTTTAATGATAGTTGTATTGTAATATTGTGATGTATGTTTAATACTTGTTAGTATTGTACTGTATTGTAAATTTGTTAATTTTATTTTTAACATCTTGACTGTATATTTATGGTCCCGGGTCGTACATGAAAACAGGCCTTGGCTCATTGTACTTACCCGGTAAACAAATGTTTAAAATAAAAAAAAGTAAACAAAATAAATTACTTTGCAACCGTATGATGGATTGGCGTGCGTGGTCAAATACCATAGATCTGCGGATCTGCCAAGTTGCGTTATGATCGGATGTACAGTTTCAGAGCTACAGAGCAGCAAAAAACACATAAATTATGCATTGTTGAGCGTTTCTTTGCTCGCACCTACAGGTCACACAGTTTGCGCAATCCATCTGAAAACACCAGGGAACATGCAGCCAGGGTCCCTGATGTGCCATTTGAAGATTTTGTGAAAAAATATTAAATGGTTCAAAAGTTATTCAAACAAAACTGTTCCCCATTATAGTCTATGAGAAAAATTAAACTATGCAAAAGTGTCGCAAATGCAGTTTTACTGTCGCAAATGACCCTTTTACTTTTGTGACTCAGCCATTTTTATTTCAGTTGATGGTCAGAAAAATGCTTGGCATTTAAATTTGGGACCATCTAGGGACACAATTCTTGTTATGTTCACCTAGTCAAGCCCTGAGGGTGCTAGCCATGTCTTTTGTTGGGGGTAAAATAGCCAGAAATATGTTTTATCAATTTTTGTAAAAAGTAGTGCCGCAAAGTACTTTCACAAATGCAACACTTTAGTGATTTATTTTGCGAAAGTGTCGTGATTTGAGAAAGTAATTTGCAACACTATGCCCAAAACAATAGGAAATCTTTGCCATCCTGCTGCAAAACAACAGTTTGGTCTTTTGGGCTGAAATTTGCAGGGAAGAAAGCCAACATCAAACAGATGTGCCTTTTGGTGGTTTGGTGCTAAAATATTACAGGGCTGCAAAGTTACAGCACTACAAAGATGATAATTTTCCCATAGGATAACATTACTGTGTCCGCCACGCCTTTCGGGTCCCGTATCTTGAAAACGGTTCAAGATACGGACTTTTTGTCACAAAATTTCTTAGCAAAACTAGCCTGGAAAGTCGTAAATAGCATGAGATTCTAATTTTTTTTAGTATGTCGTATGGTTCCTGAGATATAAGCAATTTAGTATTCCAAGTGCTCATTTTCCTGTCCGAGGGCCACTATTATGCCTACAATCTTTGTATTTACTGTGCTCTGGATGCACCTCTTTTGCACACAAAGCATGTGCATTTGCATTACTGTTACCTTTAATGTTTTCATTGCTATTTGCATTACCATTTCCATTTGCATTTCCTTTACCATTAGCTTTTGCATTGGCGCTTGCATTTCCATTGTCGCTTGTGTTACTGTTTCCTTGTGTGCCGCAGTTGCCGTTACCATTTGCATTTGCATTTGCGTTACCATTACCATTTGCATTTCCATTACCATTTGTGCTAACATTTGTGTTTGCATTTACATTTGCAGTTGCTTTTCCATTACCGTTTGCGTTATTGTTTCCATTTGCATCACCGTGTGTGATACCATTTGCGTTTGTGTTTGCGCTTGCATTTGTGTTTCTGTTTGCGTTACCATTACTTTTTTCATTTTTGTTGACATTTGCGTTACCATCTGTGTTTGGTTTGACATATGCATTTTCATTCCATTACTATTTTCATTACCATTTCTGATTGCTTTTGCACTTGCGTTTGTGTTACTGTTTGTGTTACTGTTTCCTTTCGTGTCACCATTGGTGTTACCATTTCATCTAGCATTCATGTTACTGTTTGCGTTTTCATTACCGTGTGCATTACCATTTGCTTGTGCATTTCTGTTAATGTTACTGTTCTTGTTACTGTTACCTTTACCGTTTGCATTTCCGTTAGCATTTTCGTTAGCATTTCCTTTTGCGTCACCATGTGCGTTACCATTTGCATTTGCATTTTCACTTGCATTTGCATTTCCATTTGTGTTACTGGTTCCTTTGGCATCACAGTTGCAGTTACCATTACCATTTTCATTCCCATTTGCATTACCATTACCGTTTGTGTTTTCGGTACCATTTGTGTTACCATTTGTGTTTGCCTTTCCGTTACTGTTAGTGTTTGCATTTGTGCTTGCATTTCCATTGTTGCTTGCATTACTGTTTCCTTGTTCCATCGATGTTGCCATTACCATTACCATTTGCATTTTTGTTTGAATTTCCATTTGTGTTACCATTAGTGTTTGTGTTTACGTTTGCGCTTACGCTTCCATTACCATTTGCGTTATCGTTTCTGTTTGCGTCACTGTGTGCATTACCATTTGCAGTTATGTTTATATTACCATTAGCATTGTTGTTTCCTTTTGAGTCACCTTTGGCATTACGGTTTGCGTTTGCGTTACCGATACAGTTTGCTTTTCTGGTACCATTTTCATTAGCTTTTTCTTTTGTGTCACCATGTGCGTTTACTGTTTGTGTTTGTATTTGTGCTTGCATTTGCTTTTCTGTTTGTGTTACCATTACCATTTGTGTTTTCATTGCTATTTGCATTACCATCTGTGTTTGTGTTCACGTTTGCGCTGGTGTTTCCATTACTGTTTGTGTTACCATTTCCATTTGCTTTTGCGCTTGCATTTGCATTACTGTTTGCGTTACTGTTTCCTTTCGCATCTCTATTGGTGTTACCATTTCCGCTTGCATTTGCATTACCATTTGCATTTTCATTACCATTTGTGTTACCATTTGTGTGTGCATTTCCATTACAATTACTGTTCTCATTACTGTTACCATTACCGTTAGTGTAGGTGTTACTGTTAGTGTTAACGTTCCCATTAAGATTACCATTACCATTGCCATTACCATTACTGTTAGCATTACCATTACTGTTAGGGTTATTACACACAAATGGGAAGTGTGGCGCTCCCACCACCACATACCATTCACTATTTATAGTGCACATTTTACAAAAGAAGGGAAATTCAAGGCAAAAAAAACTCCATTTAATGTATCAGTTAGGGTTGTTCCACAGCAATAAAAGTGAGCAAATTTGGTGTTAGGGTTGCCACCCTTTGCACCCCATGCCCACCCAGCCCCCACTAACAGGCATTGGGGTGTGCATTGAGGTCATCAGGCCTAAATATCAACCCATTCTCCTATACTGCACCACCTCAGCTTATTTTCACATGGAATGAGGTGAGAGTTAGGACCGAGAGCCAGCACACCTCAATGTCTGTTGTCGAGGCAGGGTGGGGGTGTGGGGTGCAAGGTGGCAAACCCTGCACCAACTTCCTAGCTTTGTGCTGTGGAAAAACCCTAACTGATGCATTAAACAGAGTTTTGCCATAAAATATATATAAATATATATATCATATATATATAAAATTAGAGCAAAAACTCCGTTTAATGCATTAGATTAGGGTTGTTCCACAGCAACAAAGTGAGGAAATTCACTGTTGGGGTTGAAAACCCCTTGGACCCTCCGCCCACCCCCAACTGGCATTGGGGTGTGCATTGGGATCATCAGCCTACTCTCACCCCATGACATGTAATAAAGAAACAGGAGTATAGGAGAATCAGGTTGAAGATAGGACCCACGATCAATAGCGCCCCAATGCCAATTGAAGGTAGGAGGGAGGTCAAGGAAGTTTTCAACCCTAACAGCGCAATTTCCTCACTTTTGTAACTGTGGAACAACCAACTAACTAATGCATTAAGGAGTTTTTGCCTCTAATATCCCTTATTTTTGAGAATGATAGAGAAATAGTGAATGTAATCCGGCAGCAGGATTGGGGTCCTTTGGGCCCAGGCTCCCGCCGCATGGGCCCAGCGCTCCCACCACATGATGTGTTGTGGCATACTAACAGGGACAGCAACGCAAACAGAAATGCTAACAGTGGCGCATATGGTAACACAAGCACCGAATGAGAACAGAAAGGGTAACGCACATGGTGGCGTAGACGGGAATGGTCTGCCACGTGATGTGTTGTCACATAGTAACATGGTGTCTGCAAACAGAAATGTCAATGGGCATGGTGATGTAAAGTGAAACAGTAAGATAAACAGTACTGTAGACAGAAATGGCAAAATAACAGAAATACAAGCGCAAATGAAAATGCAAAGGATGCTGCACATGGTGGCATGAGCGTCAATGGTAAAGTGAAATGGGTATGGATCCGCAATCGGAAAGGGCAACAGTAACAATAATGTAAGTGCACAGGCTGGCTTTCCCCAAAACCTGCATTGAGAAAGACAGTGAGTACAAATAATGTATGCAAAATAATGAGTATCGGCGCAGAAAATGAGATCTTGGAATACTAAATACATTATATCTCAGGAACCGTCTGACGTGAAAAAATTTAAAAGTCATATTATTTACAACTGTCCTGGCTAATTTGAATCTTAGCCCCATTAAGGAGCTAAGAAATTTTCGATGAAAATCCGTGTCTCACACCGTTTCAAGAATCACAGGCCCTGAAAGCGTGACGACACGCCGTAATGTTATCCTATGGAAAAAAAGAAAAGTTCAGAGCGCCATAACTTTGCCTCCCTGTATGTTTTTTTTCACCAAACTACTGAAAGCACATCTGTGGGCTGTTGGCTGTCTTCCCTCCAAATTTCAGAAAAAAGACCAAACCGTTATTTTGCAGCAGGGCTCCAAATGATTTCTGTTAAGTGTCGGGCGCCGTAATGTTATCCGATGGGAAAAACTGTCAATTTTGGAGTGACGTAACTTTTCCGCCATGTGATATTTTTTCACCAAACTACTGAAAGGCACATCTGTGTACCGTTGGCTGTCTTCCTTCCAAATTTCAGGAAAAAAGACCAAACCGTTATTTTGCAGCAGGGTGCCAAAGGATTCCTGTAATGCTTGAGCACCGTAATGTTATCCTATGGGAAAAACTGTCAACTTTGAGTGGCATAACTTTTCCGCCATGTAATATTTTTTCAATACAACACTGAAAGGCACATCTGTGAGATGTCAGCTGCGTTCCTCAAATGTCGGCCCAAAACTCCCAGCAGGTTATTTTGCAGTGCAGTGCCAAAGAATTGCTGTCATTTTCCCACAGACTAGAAAATTACTGTCAAATTGCAAAGCTTTGCAAAAATTTAAGTACTTTCGTGAGCTACGAAAGTAATTCTTGAAGTACTTTTTCCAGAAATTTGAAAACATATTTCTGGGGTGTTTTACTACAAAATAAAGACATGGCAAGCATCCTCAAGGCCCGACTAGGTGAATACAAAAAAAATTAGGTTGCTAGAGGGTCCCAAATTTAAATGCCAACCATTTTTCTGATCACCAACTGAAAACAAAATGGCTGATTTGCGAAAGTAACAGGCCCATTTGCGAAAGTAAAAATGCATTTGCGAAAGTGTTGAACTTTTTGTTAACTTTTCCCATTGACTTATAATGGGAAACTGTTTTTTGAATAACTTTTGAACCGTTTAATATTTTTTCACGAAATCTTTGAAAGGCACATGGGGACCCTGGCTGCACGTTCCTGAAGATTTGAACCAGTCACTAAACCGTACAACCTGTAGGCGCGATCACAGAATTCCAGAAAAGCGTAACGCGCACAGATCAACTTAATAACTCCACAGCCGTATATATCCGACCAGTACGAAACTTGGCAGATCCAAGGCCTATGGTTCTTGATCATAAATTCCAAATTTCAGGCAAATCCATCAAACGGTTGCAAAGTTATTAAAGTGCAAAGTTTAAGGGTTTAACATAGAAATGGCTCCCTCAACCTAACTATGGTAGCACTACCGTGCTACCATAATATATCATATATATATATATATATATATATATATATATATATTCTATGCAAAAACTGCGTTAATGCATCACTTAGGGTTAAAACAAAGAAGTCAGGAAATGAAAAATCTTCAGGGTTTCCCCTCCCCACACCCACCAATTATCCTCAGATTGACAGATGACGGAGTGTGTCATTGGGGTTTTGAGACCTAAATGTCACCCCATTCCATGTGTAATCATATTGAGAAGGGACAGCGAAAAAGAATGGGGTGATATTTAGGCCTCACAACCCCAATGACACACACTGTCATCTGTCAATCTGGGGATGATTGGCGGGTGGGTTGGAGGGGCAACCCAAAAGATTTTTCATTTCCACTTTTGTTTTAACCTTAAATGATGCATTAACACAGTTTTTTTCATAGAATTTCCTTACTTTTTGGGAAAGAATATAAAACTAAAATATTGTGGAAGTCAGTGGGCCCGTGCTCCCACCAACTTGTAAACATGTGCTAACCATGAACATCCTCCAACTTTCAATGTAAAAGACCACACCATGTCCGAGATATAACATGTTAAAATTTGAGATTTTCATGCATTGGAGTTGCACAGTTTCACACCTGTTGACATTTTACAGACACAATGACTGAAAAGTACATCCACAACACTAAGGCTAGGTACACTATCAATTTCAAGCCACCACAACAATGCAAAACACTGTTCACAAAGCGTAAAGTGTGCCACACAATATCTCCATGAAAAATATATTGTCTGACAGGTAAGCATTGTAATTGACATCTACAGAACATGCCGTAAACACCTTCCAAATTTCAAGTAAAAAGACCAAACCATTTCCGAGATATATAATGTTAAAGATTAGTAAAATTGGCCTATCTAATGCATTATAAAATCTGGCCATCTCGTCCCTCACTCTCGATCAAAGATGGCGATCAAAGAATCTCACCATCAAAGAATTTTTAGGCTTACGATCAAAGAATTTGCAGGCTCATGATCAAAGAATAAAAAATGTTGAAAATCTAAATTTTGAGACAAATTTGGCAAACCACCATGGTTCGACAGAACAAAGCCCCTTAAGCAGAACCCTCACTCATTTGTCTTCCTAGGTCACCCCTGGGCTGAGAAATTTGCATTTTTCAAAGGTCCATCTCATCCCTCACTCACGATGCTAGATCACAATCAAAGAATTTGCAGGCTCACGATCAAAGAAATTGCACGCTCATGATCAAGGAATAAAAAATGTTGAAACGCGAGTTTATGGATGATTTAGATGAAATCACTGCAATGCCTCAAAAGAACAGAGCCCCCTGATTACATCCCACCCTCATTTGTGTTCCTAGGCCACCCATGAGCAGAGAAAATTGTATTTTTAGTTTGCAATGCAAGATCGCAATCAAAGAATCTCGCAATCAAAGAATTTGCAGGCTCGCAATCAAAGATCGTTAGCGAGCCATGGTCAAATAATTTAAATGTTTATAACTCTATGTTTTGACCATTTTACACAAAACCAAAGGCATAGCTCAAAAGATTGAAGCCCCCTGAGTAACACACATGTACGTTTTACTTCAGGAGTTACCCCGGGGCCAAGATATTTGATTTTTTTCGATCGGAATTTAAAAACAAGATGGCGGACCTTGCGATCAAAGAATTCATGGGGACAAAGATTTTTTGACTGCGAAGCTGCAAATTTTTGAATCATGAGACTAGACCAGATGTCCAGAACCCCATTCTTTCTTCGCAAAATAACCAAATAAATTTTCCCTTTGACTTATAATGAGAACTTAAAAGTGCTATAACTTTTGAATGCCTCAATATTTATTCACAGAATGAAAAGCAACATGTTCAGCCAGTAAAGCTCTTTCAAATGAGCTATGTCACAGAGTGGCACACCACATGATGGCTGTGCAGCACCATGGACAATATCCCAAAAACTGTCTTCAAACTGGATAATTTTGGATTTTTCAGTGTTTTCATGCACAAACAAAGTAAGTCCAACCAAAACAAAATTTGGCAAATCAAGACAGCTACCATACCCCACCACACATACCAAATTTCATGCAAATCCATTGAACAGGTCCAAAGTTATTAACACCAAAATGTTGACTTTAACATAGAAGTGCCTTCATAACCCTAAATATAGTAGCACAACAGCACCACTATAATGAAATATATATATATATATATATATATATATATATATATATATAGGCAAAAAACTGAGTTTAATGCATCAGTTAGGGTTAAAAGCAACAAAAGCGAGGAAATGAAATGTTAGGGTTGAGCCCTAAACCCCACACATAACCCACACCCATCCTCCATAGACTGACAGACACCGGGGTGCGCCATGAGGGTCATGTGGCCAACTCTCACCCCATTCCATGTGTAAGCAGGTTGACATGCTACAGTAAAGGAGAATGGGGTGAGTTATACTCACAACCCATGGCATACCCGGCGTCTGTCAGTCTGTTGAAAGATGGTGTGTGATTAATATGAGGTTAAAATGACCAACACTATGTTTAATTTCTCACTTGTGTTGCTTTTAACCCCTAACTGATGCATTAATGCAGTTTTTGCCATGCATATATATTATTTATTTTATTTATTAAATTTTGCTAACTGGGTAAGCCCACTGAGCTGAGCCAGAGGTCCCTTTTTCAGGGGTGATCCAGGATTACATAGCGCAAGAGAATAAAACAGTGTAACAGTGTTAATTTAGGTTACAGGTATCACTACAACACAGTTATGATAGCAATATAGGAACATAACAGTACAATTGAGATAACTCTGCCCAGCAGCGGAGCCTGAACTTGGGGATTGCCAGAGCCTTCAAGAGGTAAAGCCTCCTGCACTACAGCCTGCCTGTTGTGTAGCTCTTCCTGCCCACCCGCCCAGGGGCGGCGCTTCATTTATTGCTACTGGGAGGTCACGTGTCACATCACGTGACCTACCCTTCATTTTACTAAGTGTCCACTTTCCCATTTGCACTCCAACCACTAGGGGTTACTGCACTTTCCACTCTGGCACCTCTATCCACTCTCTACTCCTTCCTAGCAACGATTACAATCCCTGTCCAATAGAGGTCTCTGCAGTTCCCTTCTAATTCTTTCTGCTATCTTCTTTCCTCACTCCTTCCCTTCAGCCCACCACTAGGCCCCTTGCAAGCCTCAAGCCTCAAACCTTGCACCCCTTATTCCAAAGTCTGCAGCCCAACCACCAAGCCAACGAACCAGGCCAATATCTACCTCTAATTTCAAGCTTTTAACCCTTCCTTCTTCCTTCTTAGAAACAAAAATTTCTGTCCTCTGTCCTCAAACCCAGTACCCTTGCTATGAGCGTCAGCAGGTCTACCTCTTAACCATTGTATCTGGCTATCTTATTCTTACTTTCTAAGACTTTCATAGTCTCTGACCCCCCCAGTCTGCAAAAATATTTCACCATTTCTCTCTTGCTGCCACTGCAGACATTGAACCCTGCATCCTCACTATTTCACTCAACAGCTCCACCACTCAGCTATCACATCAGACTATTGTTTGTGATAGGTTTTAAGACTCTAAAAGCCTCTAACCCTCATAGTCTGCTAAAATATTTTCTGAGTACTACTGCAGGCTTTGAACCCTGCTCCCTGCTGCTGCAACTACTGTCCTGGGACCTTTTATGTCATCCTAGGCAAGTCTTGAACCTGGTGCTCTGTGCACTTGAGGCAGGAGCTCTACCACTGTACCAAGGTGGTGACTACACTTATGGGTAGACCTTTCACCCTCTTCTACCCATCTCATTACTGCTATCTGCAAACCCATCCTGTTGTCCCCCCATACCCCTCTTCTCACCTCTCCCATCCAAATCCAGCCCCTACCATCTTCCCCTCTATCATCTAAGTTTCCCTCATTTTTCTTCACTTCAGCTCTCACACCCTTACCAATCATGCATGCACACCTCCTGCCTACCTGCCTCTCTCTCCTCCTCCTCCTATTGCCTTCCACTAACTCTAATGTCCCTGTTAACCCTCAGCCTCACTACTCTAGTGCTCCTACCTGCCCTCCTGCCCTCCCTCCTTCTATGCCACTGCCTCCCTCCCTCCTCCTCCACTCACCCCATATGCTCCTCTCCACCTCACCCCATCTAGACACTACCTTTCCTCCCCTTTGCTCCCTCAGGCATCTTATCACTCAAGCCTTCCCAGCCTGTGCTGCCCTACCCACCCCTGTGCTACAAACCCCTTCTCTTCCTATCACTCCCAAGCGTAAGCTCTCCTTCTGCCACCCCTCTGTCCAGAGTGGCTCTCCTCCTTCTGCTCCTGACTGGTCATACATCCCAATCCAGTCCAGCTTGCAAAAGCTCCTCAAAGGAATCCACGGACTTCATATTGCTTCCATGAACATATGTAGCCTCCTTAAAAAATTCGACTCTCTCAATTGCTGGGTTGCAGTTCATAAACCTGACGTTATCTCAATAGTTGAAACTTGGTTGTCAGACTCTACCCCTGACTCCCTGGTCTCACTCCCTGGCTACTCCCTTTATCGGGAGGACCGTGTTGGTAGGCGAGGTGGGGGCTGTGCCATTTATGTCAAAGACCCTCTCGTTGGACTAGCCCTCCCAGCCCCTGTCCTTGACTTCAGGGCTCAGGCCCTAACCCTAAAACTATCTCCTGATCCTTCTAGGGGTTCCATCTACCTGACTGCAGTGTACATACCTCCAAAAAATAAAGCACAAGCACTAGGCCCACTAATTGATTATCTTACCTCCCTACCCCACTCCTCTGACCAAATCCTTGTGGGGGACTTGAACATCAATTGGCTTAGCCCTTCATCCACTTCCTCCCGTGACGCCTTTGCAGCCATCGACCTAACCCAACTAGTCTCCCAACCCACTAGGTGAATCCTAGAATGGGCTCTAGCACTCCTGGATGTGGTCCTCACAAACCGCCCTAACCGCATCCGCAATATCCAAATCCTCCCGGACTGTCTTAGCGACCACTCCCCTGCTCTCTTCTATTGGTCAACCTCCTTGCCCAAACCCACAGCACAAACTACCCTTCAGTGACATCTTAGACCTGGTGGGCTGAAAGGTCTTAAGCAACTCCTAGCCCTCATAGACTGGTCCCCTATACTAAACACCCCAGATATTGACACGGCCCTTTCCTTCTTTATCCACACCTTCAACTCTGCTTGTGACATTTTTGCACCCATAGCTGCACGCTGGTCCAAAGTAAGGCATACCCCCTGGGTTACCCCCACCCTGCGCCAACTTCTTAAGCACAGGGACAATCTATCAGCACATTGCCATGAAACAGAGCCACCCAGTTGACAGGCTGGCCTATGCTGCTGCCCGGAACAAATGTACATGGGCCATCCACAAAGCGAAGGCTGAACACTATCAAGCCTCCCTCACTTCCTCATGGGAGAATGCTAGGACCTTCTGGGACAACATTAAGCAGCTGAATGGTGGCACGCGTTCTCCCCACCTTCACTTATCAACATTAATGGTTTGGTCTCCTCAGACCCTGTCCTTATTGCCAACCACCTCAACAAATCTTTCACAGACCTTAGCACGGTGCTCCCAGATAATTTCTTCACTCCCACTCCCCCCAGGTCTGTCCTTATTCTCCCACGCCCCTTGTTCTACCTGCACCGAGTCACTGCCCAGGAAGTCAGACCTTACCTACTCAAGGCCTTAAAGAGTAACACAATTGGCAATGACTCTCTTGATCCCAGTCTTCTCCATCAGGTTCTGGAGCTGGTTATCTCACCAATCACCAGCCTCTTTAACAAATCTCTCTGCCTAGGGCAATTCCCCTCTGCTTGGAAGATAGCTACTGTCACCCCAATACACAAGGGTGGTGATAGGACCCTCCCTAGCAATTATCGACCTATCTCAATCCTCTCTCCTCTCTCTAAGGCCTTAGAAAAAATGGTGGCCACCCAAATCTCTGAATACCTCAATAAATATAGCATCCTCTGCCCAGAACAACATGGTTTCAGAGCAGGCCACAGCACCAATACTGCCCTCCTGGAGTTCTCTAACTTTCTTCACACCTCACTGGACTCTGGCTCCCTAGCAGGTGCAGTGTTCATTGACTTATCAAAAGCCTTCGATACTGTCTCCCACCCCCTTTTGCTAGTTACCCTTAGTCACTTAGGCTTTGCCACTGGGCCCGTTTCCTGGTGCTCCAGCTACTTGTTGGCCCGCTCACAACGTGTAAAAATCAACGGGAAACTTTCCAGCACCTGCCCTATCAGCTCCGGAGTCCCTCAGGGCTCCATTCTTGGGCCGTTGCTCTTTTCCCTTTTTCTCAACTCCCTGCCCAGTGAATGTACTGGTAAAATCCTTCTTTACGCAGATGATGCTGTACTCTTTGCCTCCGACCGTAATCCCATCTCACTTCAGGATTCTCTGCAGGAATCCTACAACGACTCAGAAGCCTGGTTTACTGAGCACAGACTCGTAATTAATCTAAAAAAAAAACAAAACCATGCTCTTTTCCCACCCCCAAAATAAATCCAGTAACTATCCTCTCGCAGTCCACTCCACCTCTAAACTCCCTATTGAGCTAATTCACTCTTATAAATACCTAGGTATAACCTTTGACCCTGCCCTCTCTTTTCATGCCTACATCTCTGCCCTTGCCTCAGCCTCTAACACTCGGCTGGGTATCTTCTATCGTCATAAAAACTGCCTCCCCATGGATGCCCTCCGACTTGCAGTCACATCCTCTGTTCTATCTCTGGTAGACTATGGCTTACCTGTGTATGGTGCAGCAGACCAGACTGCCCTGCACAAGAGCTGCCTCACCTCAAACAAGGCCTGCAGGCTCATAACTGGGGCTCCTAGTCTAATCCACACTTGCCTTCTTTACACCATGGCTAATCTATTCAACCTAGATGAGTGCCTCAAGTACCAAACCTGCCTCCTAACAAAAAAATCACTCCTTGGGCTATCCCCACTGGGTCTGTCAACCACTATCCACTGAGCAAACCCTACAGTGCACCCGTATATCCAACAAAGCTGCACTGGTTATGCGGCAGAACCCTCGCCAAGATCAAAGGGCTTACCCTACAGAGCCCCCTGTTGGTATAACGCCCTCCCGCCAGAATCACTGATGCGCCTCGCTATCTTATTTTAAACTAGCCTTAGAAATCACCTGCTCTCCAACACACACAGCTGTACCTTGCTCGAAGCCTCGTCCTATCCTTCCAGACAAAGCTCGCTGAGCCGCTCTCTGACCTTCTGTCCAGCTCTACCTTTACTTGCTACTATCTTCCCACACTCCTCTTCTGATGTCTTCCACCCAGCCACCTTTATCTGCCCACTGAATCAATCTCCATGTAACTACTGTATATTGTCTACTCTGTAAAGCTCACATGTAAGCCTGTTGTATACTGTGTTTGACATATGCCTGTATTTTTGCCTGATTCCTAAATGTACTCTGATTTTTTGTCTGCCCTGATGTTTGTTGCTTGCACTGTTTTGTCCTTTCTGTGATGAGGTACCTTTGTAAATAAGTCTCTGGCTCAAAGGTTGTTAAACTGATGTTCTAATAAATAAATAAATAAATAAATACATAAATAAATAGGTTGATCAACAGTGATAAAATAGTACATATTTTGAAGGTTAATACTAGAGGAGGATAGGACCTGTTTAGTCATTTATCCATGGGGTTTTATCAGGAGCCAGTGCAGTGGCAAGTGCTGGCTTCTGCCAGGTGGGCCTTAAGCCTAGTGTGGAAGGTTTTGATAGAGGGAGCTTCCTGCACCCTGGGAGGGAGTAGGTTCCACAGGGTGGGAGCTGTGTGAGTGAAAGACATACAGTCTGCCTTGGTTCTAACCCTGGGAATGTTTAGGAGAGTTTGGCCTATTATGCAGAGAAGCCAGGGATTGGCTTTTAGAGCAATGAGCCCCAAGAGGCTGGGGGGGAGCTGGGCTGACTAACTTGTAGGCTAGGTCAAGCAGAGGGTACTGGAGGTGAGCATCCAGTTAGGGCTAGTTTAAAAAGTATAGAGAGTCACAGTGGTGATCCCTAGGGTTGTCCTGGGAGGTGAAACAAGCCACCTTATTGTAAAGTACCCGAAGTCTGTTCCTCTCCAGCTACACCAATCCTTGCATGATCCGAGCTTCCCCCAACAAAACATGGTGATTAGTGAGGTAAACACCAAGGTACAGAAGTTATTAGCGAGCAGAACAGATTTAAATGTAAAAAATGGCAAAGGCAGTAAGGACAGAAATGGGGCTAAAAGGGGTAAGGCTATCAAAAAGTGGAGGGTGATGAGTACCAATGTCCGTAGTCTGTGTAAGAAGCTCCCTGAACTAGTGGCCTTGATGGAAGAGGGTTGCCTGGATATTGTGGCAGTCACAGAAACATGGTACACAGAGAACCATGACTGGGATGTCAACATACCAGGATACGCAATCTACAGGAGGGACAGAGATGGTAAAAGAGGAGGAGGAGTAGCTCTCTATGTAAAGGAAGGGATCAAAGCAACAGAACTAAAGAGTAAACAGGGAGCAGATGAGGCACTTTGGGTCACCCTGGAGACAGGAAATGGCACCACAATCCGCATGGGGGTTATTTACAGACCCCCATATCAGGGGGAGGGAATGGACAGGGAAATGATAGAAGGCTTTCTTAGAATGGCAGAAAAAGGGGAGATATTGTTGATGGGGGACCTGAATATGCCAGATGTTAAGTGGAGCACCTTTGCTTCAGGCACATCCAAGAGCAGGATCATTCTTGATGCCCTACAGGGGGCATGCCTCAGACAGCTAGTATTGGAACCCACTCAGGAGGGAGCAATCTTAGACCTGGTACTCTAAAATGGGGATGGAGAAAGAATCTCAGATTTAGAAGTGGGTAGCCATCTGGAACAAGGACCACCAAACAGTGTGGTTCATGATAAACACAGCCATACAATCAAGCCATACAAAAGCAAGAGTACTGGACTTTAGGAGGGCTGACTTTGGGAAAATGAGAGAGTGCCTCAGAAAAGCACTAGCAAACAGGCAAGAAGGAGGGTGGAGGAACAATGGGAGTGATCAAAACAGCCATCACAGAGGCAACAAGTCTTTGTGTAAAGCAAATCAATAAAACACAACAAAGGAAAAACCACTATGGTTCTCAAAAGAGGTGGCAGGGAAGGTTAAGGAGAAAAGGACAGCATTCAGGAAATATAAGGAAACACAGAAGGAGCAGGACACAGAACTTTATCAGTTAAAGCAGAAAGAGGCAGGAAGGCAGTCAGAATAGCAAAGGCCAAACTGAGGAAAGGATAGCCAATTCTGTTAAGAAGGGGATAAGACCTTTATAAGTACATTAGGAGTGAAGAAAGACCAAAGGAGGGATACTGAAGCTTAATAAAGGGAGGAAATGTGGGTAGAGGGTGACAGTGAAAAAGCAGGGATACTGAATGAATATTTCTGCTCAGTATTCACAAAGGAAGAGGAGGGGGAGTTACCTAAACCAAACAAGAGAAACACTCTGAAGATGGGGGTCGATACCAGTCCATTTACAGAAGAAAGGGTTCTGAAAGAACTAATAAAATTGAAGGTGGACAAAGCAATGGGGCCTGATGGGATTCACCCAAGAATTCTAAAAGAACTAAGGGTAGAACTAGTGACACCGCTGACTACTCTCTTTAATAAATCATGGGAGGATGGGGTGGTACCCGAGGACTGGAGGAGGGCAGATGTGATTCCTCTTCACAAAAGTGGGAGCAGGACAGAGGCAGGAAACTACAGACCAGTTAGTTTGACCTCAGTGGTAGGGAATATGATGGAATCACTTCTGAAGGAAAGAATTGTTGAGTACCTAGAGGCCAGTGCAGCACAGGACCCAAGGCAGCATGGATTCACAATGGGAAGGTCATGTCAGATGAATCTAATAGATTTCTTTGACTGGGTGACCAAAGTAGTAGACCAGGGAGGGGCTGTGGACATGGCCTACCTAGATTTTAGCAAGGCATTTGATATAATCCCACACAAAAGATTCATTCACAAGATAGCCAGCCTTGGAGTGGGTCCTCAGGTGGTAGCCTGGATAAAAAATTGGATAGACAACAGGACGCAAAGGGTACTAGTAAATGGAGTACACAGTGAAGAAAGGAGGGTTACTAGTGGGGTACCGCAGGGTTCAGTACTGGGACCGGTCCTTTTTAATGTCTTTATAAGTGACATTGCAGAGGAACTGGAAGGAAAAGTATGTCTCTTTGCAGATGACACAAAGATCTGCAACAGGGTTGATACACAAGATGGAGTGGAAAGGATAAGAAGGGACTTGGCAAGGTTGGAGTGGTCAAATGTATGGCAGCTCAGATTCAATGCAAAGAAGTGCAAGGTAATGCACATGGGAAACAAAAACCCAGGGGAAGCTTACACAATGGGGGGTGAGATACTGACAACAGTAAAAATAGAAAGGGACCTGTGGGTAATTATATCAGATGACATAAAGGTGGGCAAGCAATGTGAAAAGGCAGTAAGGAAGGCTGGGGGGATACTGGGATGCATAGGAAGAGGCATCAATAGTAGAAAACAGGAAGTTGTTATCCCTCTGTACAGACAGTTGGTGAGACCCCATCTGGAGTACTGTGTGCAGTTCTGGAGACCCCATCTCTGCAAAGACATAGACAGAGTGGAGGCTGTCCAGAGGAGGGCAACAAAATGGTGCAGGGTCTGCACCAGAAAACATATGAAGAAAGACTAAAGGAGCTTAATAAGTATACCTTGAGGAAAGAAGGAGAGAGGGGACATGATAGAAACTTTCAAGTACCTCAAGGGAATTAACAAAGTCCAAGAGGGTAGCATCTTCCAGAAAAAGAGATGTGCAAGAACAAGGGGGAACAATTTGAAGATAGAGGGGGGACGGCTCAGAGGTAATGTGAGGAGTATTTTTTCACTGAGGGGGTTGTGGATGCATGGAACAGCCTCCCTGAGAAGGTAGTGGAGTCAAGAACAGTGGAGGACTTCAAGAGTGCATGGGACAGGCATAAGGCAGTCCTAGTGGGGGGTAGGAGAAAGTAAGCTGTTGGTTAACTAGGATCTGCAGCTTATCTGTTAGGTAGGAAAATGGGCAGACTAGGTGGGCCAAGCGGTCCTTATCTGCCATCAAATTATATGCTTCTATGTTTCTATATGTGAGTGTTGGGAGGAGGATGCTGGTGGTGATAGAGATCCTGGCTTTCGGTACGAGCTAGTCTTTCAGTCAGTAGAGGGTGCCTAGTTTCACATGTAAGTGGAGGCAGTCCAGAGGAGGGCAACCAAAATGGTGCAGGGTCTGCACCAGAAGACATACGAAGAAACACTAAAGGAGCTTAATATGTATACCCTTGAGGAAAGGAGGGAGAGAGGGGACATGATAGAAACTTTCAAGTACCTCAAGGGAATCAACAAAGTCCAAGAGGGTGGCATCTTTCAGAAAAAGAGATGTGCAAGAACAAGGGGGCACAATTTGAAGATAGAGGGGGGACGGCTCAGAGGTAACATGAGGAAGTATTTTTTCACAGAGAGGTTTGTGGATGCATGGAACAGCCTCCCTGAGGAGGTCATGGAGTCAAGAACAGTGGAGGAATTCAAGAATGCATGGGACTGACATAATGCAGTCCTAGTGGGGGGTAGGAGGAAGTAAGCTGCTGGTTAATTAGGATCTGCAGCTTATCTGTTAGGTAGAAAAATGGGCAGACTAGGTGGGCCAAGCGGTCCTTATCTGCCATTAAATTCTATGTTTCTATGTTTCTATGTTGAGTTTTGGTGACTAGGTCCACGTGGTTCTTCAGGGTGAGACCCTGTCCAGGGTAAGGCCGAGGTATTTCAAGGAGGGCACTACTTCTAGGCAGTTGCCAGATGCGGAGGTAAGTTGTAGGTGTTGTTTTCTATTTATTTATTTATTTAATTAATTAACAGACTTTAGGATTACAACCTTTGAGCCAGGGAATTATTTGCAAAGGCTCCGGATCAGAAAAAACAAACATAAACACTTAATACATATAGACATAGAATGGCAGCTAAAGGTTACAGTTTTTTCAGTTATACAATATTACAGAAACAAGATCAGCTATACATTGCATTGAACGGGTTACCGAGGGCTGTATTTTACAGTTTTCAAGAGAACAATAAGTTTGCTGATAGAGGGAGAGAGTAACAGGTTTGATATTTACAGCAAAGTAGAGAATTAGACAGATATCGTGTGAGTGCAACCAAAGGAGGCATTGTTAATAGATAATGTTTGGTAGCTCTATCGGTAGGAGCTCAGTGGTGGGGTGGTCCTGTAAGATGATAGATAGATGATTCAGCACTAGATTGTACATTGGCAGCACCATGAAGCAAGAATGTGCTCTTTGAGGGCTGACTTGAAAGGTCCTAATTTGGAGATGGAGGAGACATCAGAAGGGAGTTCATTGTACCAAGCTGGGGCCCTGTGTGGGAATGACCTATGGGTTAAGGAGGTTCTAACCCTTGGGGTGGACCACACCTGTTGGTTGGCAGTGTGGGTGCTCACTGAGGTGTGGGAGGATAGGAGAGAGGCAGAAACCCCCAAGGGGGTAAGCCCCAGGTGTATTTTCTTTGTGAGGAGACATGTTTGATAAAATAGCCTTTCATCCAGGGTGAAGAGATTTGTCAGGGCATGTAGGGCACAAGTGTGGGTATACTTGTCTGCCCGGAGAGGAGTCTGCATGCTTTACTTATGGCCAGATGGATTTTGTTAAGGGCTGTGTGGTCAGCAGCTAAGTAGATAGTGAGCCCATAATCAATTAGGGAGAGGACTGAGGAGGTGACACCCAGATGAAGGGCTTCTGGAGGCAGGCAATCCTTGTGCCGATACAATAGGCCTATACAGACATTTATGGCTGATGACAGAGTATCAATGTGTGAATGGAAGTAAAGGCTGGAATCAAATGTAAGGCCCAAGTAATTATATATATAGACCTGTTCCAGAGGAAGGAGAGAGTGGGAGAGGATTGTTAGCTCTGCATTCTTGGCCTTATTCTGTTGGTGGGCAAAAATCATGGTCTTTATCTTTTTTACATTGACCACAAGTCTTTGGTCTATGAACCAGTTTTCAATCTGGTTAATTGCATGTTGGAGGGAGGACTGCAATACTGTGGGATCTGGGTGTGAGGCAGAAAGAACCGCATCATCCGCATAGAGTAGTAGGTTGCTGAAGCAGGAATTGGGCAAGGTGTTTAGGTAGATGCTGAATAATAAAGGGCCGAGGATGGAACCCTGGGGAACCCCAGAGTGGACTGGCAGGGTGGTTGAGAGGGTGTTGATTATTTTGACGCATTGTGATCTAGCTGTGAGGTAACTGATAAACCAGGAGATGGGTCCTTGGGACAGACCTATGAGGCGGAGTGTGCTTAAGAGTGAGGGGTGGGAGACTGTATCAAAGGCCTTTGACAGGTCAATGAAGACAGCTCCAGCCAGGTGCTTTCTATCCAGGGCAGAGTGAATAAAATTAGAGAACTCAGTGAGAGCCGTAGTTGTACTGTGCCCAGATCTGAAGTCATGCTGCTCCCTGCAAAGTAGGTTATGAGCAAGCAGGTACTCAGTGAGTTGGGTGGCTATAATTTTTTCAAGGGTTTTCGGTAGTGGTGGGAGAATGGATATGGGACGGTACTTATTGGGGAGGTGCTGTCACCACTCTTCAGTATTGGGGTGACTGTGACAGTCTTCCAGACTGTGGGGAACAGCCCCAGACTTAGGAAGTGGTTAATGAGGTCAGTCAGTGGGGAGAAGACTGTATCTAGTACTAGATGTAGGATTCTCATATCAAAAGAATCTTTGCAATGGTGAGAGCCACTGAGTGCTTTAATGAGATAAGGCCTTTCCTCATTCATAGAGCTCACCCTGAGATGTAAGGAGGGATGCTGGGTGTTAGGGTGTTGTCTTTACACTCTTGGTGTGTAGGGTAAACAATAAAAATAATAATGATACAGATTCTTGTGTCTCGGAGTCTGCCAAGAAACATTCGTAAGCAAGCAAGGAGTACTAATAAAGTTTATTATGCTACTTACGCCAAGCATGTGACAGAGAAAATCATGAGGGAGATAGGTTTCTCACCATTCCTGAAGAATGTACATAATCTTCAGAATTGTAGATCTTAGGTTCTCTAAGATCTTGTTCTATCTCTCCCCGTGCTCCAGCTCTCTGCCCTTCTAGAGCAGCTACAGTATTGTCTCGAGAGTGCTACAATGGGTTGCAGACAGCTAAATACTACAGATAACAGCATAGCAACAGAGATTGCAACATAGTTACAGTTATGAAAAACAATATGTATTGGTCCTAAGTCATTTTCCTTTGGATAATGACTTAGGAGACAGAATTACTAATGAATATCATATGAGACAGAATATGCTTCCATTAGCATTATAGCTTAGACAAAAGAAATGCTGACAGTTCAAACTACATGTACATTTCTTACTTATATACAATATAAAACGTGGGAAACATAACAAAAGCTATCTCCCTCTGTCAACTTGCTTAGACAAAGAGAACTGCTAACAAGCCTATTACATGGCATATCTGAGTGTAAAACACATTACATATAATTATATGAGAATATAAGTATACAATAATCAATGATGATTCCTCTGAGTCATCTTATCAGTTATTAGATAGATTATATATGGAATATATGTAAAAGACAAACATAATCTAGATAAATGTATTATAGTGAGGTATAATAAATCATGCATGACAATATTAGCATATCCTAGCAGCGAAGCACATTCCTAGCACTCATATCTACATATAAGTGCAAAATAGCAGTATCACAGTACAATAGACCAGGAATACAGTGTGAGGTGTATGTCGGACAATAGGGAGCATAACCCAAGTGTAACAATCCCCTCTCTGTTACCCTAATTGCAAAAGTGGCAACACAACAAAAAAATGGAGGTTAGTCACCATTCATCTACAGGCCCAAGGCACAAGCCTGATAGAGGAATATTAACTGGTCTAGGTGGTGTATCAGGAATTTCCTTAAACAACAAAATGTAATTATAAGAGAAAATGTTAATAAACATTGCATTACTATAAACATTTGGAATACAACTTCACAATGGGGTTTTTCAATATGAAAACAATCAGTAAATACTGATATGTATCAGGTGTGTATCTGTCCTATTAGGGAGAAATTGAAGAGACAAACTTAAGTTGCCTGTATGGATATTAAAAATAAGTAAAATCGAGATAAAGCATCAAGATAGTTAGGACTACACTTAATGATATCTGTTTCCGGTATGGGAACAGGTGTGATTACCGTATAATCTATTACCTGTTTAGGGAATAAAAACAGAAGTTAGAAGTGTTCACTTTGCATAACTTTTAGTCCATATCAGAAGAATGTATAGTTGGTCACCACACAATTTTCCACATCTGCAGAATATACCACCTTGGAGGATGACATTTTTCAGTTGGTAAGTTGAACAGGACACAAAATGTCAATGTCCACAAGGCATAAACTTTGAACAGTTCCAGGGATAAATCTAGGGTTTCTTCAAGTGTTGGATGAAGATTCATAGTTCAAATTTGATGCATTCAAATTTTCCAAAGGTTGATCAAAATGTTCAGGAGGCAGCAGTATTTTCATAGGCCTCAGCAGGGGGTGTATTGGATTGCACATTGAGTTTCACAATGGAATAGCAAGAGTGTTCAGTTGAATATGATCACACGGCTGCACAAAGTGTAAAAGTTCATAACCAAGCTCAGTTTGTATGAGGTGCCAGCCAGGCTTGGAAAACAAACAGTGAGGAAAAATGGATTTTTTGATTGTAGATCAAATGAAGAAGAGTCTTCTTGCTGAGCTAGGAGATTGCCCTTACCCCAGACTAGTTTCATGGTATGCATAACAATGAGCTTGATTGTAGAATCTTAATTGGCTGGACTGAATACAGTTTATTTGAAAGTTCACAAATGGAAGCCTAATTTCAATTATTAGGCCAGTATTCACAAGTTGGTGAGACAAGTTGGAAGATGTCACATCTGCATAAAAGGTGATGTTCCTTTCAGGTACGACATTCAAAGTTCAGTCAGTCACGATTCCAAGACCTCATGGTAAACAAGGAAAGGAGGTAGTTTTAACCGTTCATGCTAAAAGTTCCCATCAAGATGGTCAATAGAATGGATGGTTGCCAGACGATCAGAGATGGATGTTGCCAGATAAAAATGTGTCAATGACACTGTGAGTCACAAACAAGGCTTCCTGGAGTGTGCAGGAATAAGTTTCAAAACATGTAGCAATACTGATGTGTGTGGTGACATATACAAGGTTCCTTGCCATTGACAAAGGAATGGTTCTAGATTTAAATAAACATTTAACACATGCAATAGAAGTGCAAAATGTGGCAATGCCACTGACCCATACGTCTGTCATGTATGACAGCAAGGATATATCCTAATTCCAGATCCCAGAAGAGATGACCAAAGGGTTGTAAAAACATGATAGCCATAGGCAGTGCAAAGGACTTTCCTAGCTATGTGATGCTCATCTGCTTCCTTAATGTGTGCAGAAATTAATTCATTAACAATAACTTTTGTCAGATCAAACCCCTTCACAATATCCTTAATATTGTAAATGTAAATCACTCTTAATGAGCAAAATGATGTATACCATGCAATGGGGGGGGGGAATTGATATTATACTTCATACTATCATGAATCTTTAACATATGTGCTTGAATAATGGCTATATCAGAGTTATTTCAAATAGATAAGTCAGAGCCAAATAGGCCTGAGTCTGAACCTGTGTTGTTTTTAAAAATAAGAAAAACAAATGCAAAATGCTAAGTGCGTTTGGGTAGGTTTAAAATCATAGGTTGTACCACTAGCAGTCAGGATGTGAAAATCCTAAGTGTGTGTGTATATGTGTGTGCTATCAGTCCCTGTATAGGGAGTCATTAATGAGTACCTGGTATGCTGCCAGGGTATCCAATCTCATCATTATTTAAAAAAAAATGTGGGAAATGTTTGTTGTGAAACATAAAACAAATCATTCCAAGTTCTAAAGGGTGAGATTTAAAAATCACTGGGATGTGCATAAACTGCACATTATTAACTATACGCGGTTGCCATTATGTTGTCTTTACACTCTTGGTGTGTAGGGTAAACAATAAAAATAATAATGATACAGATTCTTGTGTCTCAGCGTCTGCCAAGAAACATTCGTAAACAAGCAAGGAGTACTAATAAAGTTTATTAATCTACTTACCCAGTAGGTAGGGGAAATGGGCAGACTGGGTGGGCCAAGTGGTCCTTATCTGCCATCAAATTCTATGTTTCTATGTTACGCCAAGCACGTGACAGAGAAAATCACAAGAGAGATGGGTTTCTCACCATTCCTGAAGAATGTACATAATTTCCAGAATTGTAGATCTTAGGTTCTCTAAGATCATGTTCTATCTCTCCCCGTGCTCCAGCTCTCTGCCCTTCTAAAGCAGCTACAGTAGTGTCTCGAGAGTGCTACAATGGGTTGCAGACAGCTAAATACTACAGATAACAGCATAGCAACAGAGTTTACAACATAGTTACAGTTATGAAAAACAATATGTGTTGGTCCTAAGTCATTCTCCATTGGAGAATGACTTAGGAGACAGAATTACTAATGAGTATCATATGAGACAGAATATGCTTCCATTAGCATCATAGCTTAGACAAAAGAAATGCTAATATTTCAAACTACATGCACATTTCTTACTTACACACAATATAAAACATAGAGACATAAAAGCTGTCTCTCTGTCAGCTTGCTTAGACAAAGAGAACTGCTGACAGGCCTATTACAAGGCATATCTGAGTTTAAAACACATTACATATAATTATATGAGAATATAAGTATACAATAATCAATGATGATTCCTCTGAGTCATCTTATCAGTGATTAGATAGATTATATATGGAATATATGGAAAAGACAAACATAATCTAGATAAATGTATTATAGTGAGGTATAATAAATCATGCATGACAATATTAGCATATCCTAGCAGCGAAGCACATTCCTAGCACTCATATCTACATATAAGTGCAAAATAGCAGTATCACAGTACAATAGACCAGGAATACAGTGTGAGGTGTATGTGAGGTGTATGTGGGACAATAGGGGGCATAACCCAAGTGTAACAAGGGGGCAGGGTTGCAGAAGTGGGGTCGAAGAAGTTATTTGGGAGTACTGCACTAAGGTCAGATAATGATGAGTTGAGGCAGTTGGTGATGGCCAGTGGGTCAGTGGTAGAGACATTGTTGACAGTTAGTAGGGAGGGAGGGAGCTGGGATTTGCCATTGAGTTCCGTGATATTTTCCCAGAACAACCGAGCATTCCACCAGAAGGAGGCAAGGGTTGTTTTGTAGTAACCCATTTTTTCTTATCCTGACCAAGAGATCTAGGACCAAACAACATTGCCTTAGTTTTGTCTGTATTGAGGATCATTCTGTTCTCAGTGAACCAATGCTCAAGTGACCGGAGGTCATCTTGGAGTAAGGGGATAAGGCCTCCCAGATTGGCAGTGGAACGGTAGATGACAGCATCATCTATGTACTGGACAGCAGAGCTCCCACTGCCGTGGTCAGATAGTTCATTAGTGAACAGGGAGTAGAGGAGAGGGCCTGAGTATTGACCCTTGAGGCACTCCCTCTTTTAGTGGAAGTGGTCCAGTGGAACCACTTTAGAGCATGGCAGTCTAGACCTATGTTGCTCAGCTTAGCTAGTAGAAGATTGTGGTGAACTAGGTCGAAGGCCTTGGAAAGGTCTACAAAGACTGCACCAGTAGAGGTACCCTTGTCCAGGTCTCAGAGTACGTCTGTTGTAAATTTGGTCAGTGCAGTATCAGTCCCATGCTCGGTTCTGAAGCCATGTTGGGAGGGTGCCAGGATTTTATGGACCTCCAAGCAGTCACAGAGTTGTCCATAGATCAGCTTTTCCAGGATTTCTGACAGGATGCAGAGCAGGGAGATTGGTCTGTAGTTGCCAATAGACTCCCGGCAGCCGCCTTTGTGGATTGGGACCACATGTGCCTGTTTCCACTTTTCAGGGACTGCACCCTCCTTCAAAGAGTGGTTGATAAGCTACATTAGGGGTCTAACCAGGGCCGGGGCCCCCTTCCTTCAGCAGCCTGGGGTGAATACCATCGGGTCCCCCTGAACCCGAGGGTTTTAGAGTCTTAAGCATGAGAGAACCTCTTTAGGCTTGACTAGCTGTAGATGAAAGGATGGGTGGTTGAGAGCATTGGGAACCCACGTGCTAGGGTCTGTGTTGAGGGGAGGTAGGCCAGCCTTGTACGAGTCAAGGTTAGTGAAGTGATAGTTTAGTGAGGTGGTGATTAAGGGATCCTCATGTATTAATTATCCATTGACCTCGATGGGGCCAGGTTAGAACTTGCCATTCCCCTTCACCAATTCATTAATGTGGGCCCAGAAAAGTCTAGGGTTCCCTAGGTTATTTTTCTGAAGGCGCGCATGACATACTCTCTTCTGGCAATTTTTATGGCCAGTTTGCACTTGTTCCTGAGAGTTTTGTAATTCACAAGGTCAGCCGGTAGGGAGGATATGCATATATTATGGTGGTGTGGTAGTGCCACTATAGTTAGGGTTGAGTAGGCTGTTTAATGTTAAACCCCTAAATTTTCATTTTAATAGCTTTGCCACTGTTCTGTGGATTTCCACAAAATTTTGCATGCATCATCTTGCAGCTGAGATTTCTTGACTTGCCAAGTTTTGTTCCAGTTAGATGTGACAGATAGCGATAAAAAAGTGAAAAAAAAGAGTTTTTTGCCATTTTTTTTTCATCATCTAGTGTTCGGAAGGTTTGGAATTTTGCTCTGAAATGTTCGGGTTAGAAATGGTGTGGGCAAAAGTGATGCTTTTCACTGCTTTGATGAAAACATATTAATCTGTTCTGGAGTTATAAGGATTTGAAATTTTGGTTCTGAGCATGTTCTATATAATCTTTTGGATAGCTGTGTCATACAAAAAAAGAATTTGGCCCATACAAAGAAAGATTCTTTTTCATAGGACAGTAGTCTTTTTTCATGAGGAAAACGTCTTTTTTTTTTTTTGTATGGCTGCCATTTTCTTTCTGTTATTAAAGAAAAAAAATTTGAAAAGCCTGAAAAGTGATATCCTGCAGAGACATCAACACACGTACCTTGCTTAATGGAACCCACATTGGTGGAATTTGCAGTTAGTGTTTGGAAACATCACACAGAATTGTGTTTTTAAAACATTTTAAAATCTTTTTTTGTGATTTGAATTTCCTTTTTCATATGGTCGTAAGAAAAAAACAATAGAACCACATGAAAAAAGATTCCCTTCATATGAAAAAACAATTTGGACTTAGGTTTTTTTCACATTCTAATATGTAAGTAATTAAGCTCCTTTATACAGTTTCAGTTCGTTTGCATGTAACCATTTGTCAGTCAGTTTATTATCGTGCAGGAATCTAACTTGATAGACTGCCGGACTGAACTTGTTCACAATGGGTTAAGGGCCTTCCCACTTATTGGAGAAGGAGTGTGTGGGATGTGCAAATCGGAGGACCATTACCTGATCTCCAACCTGCCAATCCACTTCTTGTGCATGCTTGTCAAACTGTATCTTGGACTGTTGCTGGGCCTTGCCCATGCAATTGGCAGCATACAAGCGTGTGTGTATGAGGTCTTTTCTGAGTTTTTCCACAAATTGGTCTACAGACACACGGTCCGCAATGGGGGTGTGCAGGTCAAACAACAGGTGTCCGGGTAATCTGATCTGTCTTCCAGTCATCACTTCAAAGGGTGTCATCTGGGTGGTGGCTGAGGGTGTACCCCTAATTGCCATAAGGAGAAACGGCAATAGGGAATCCCAGGTTTTGGGATTGTCCTCAATGAATCTGGAAAGCATTTGCTTAATCCATCTGTTGGCTCTTTGTACTTGACCTGAAGATTGAGGGTGGTAAGGTATGTGGAACTTCTGCTGAACCCCAAGGAGCTCAAGGGATTCTTTCATCAACTCACTTGTAAAATGAGTTCCTTTGTCATAAATTACCTTAAGAGGCAGGCCCCACCTGGAGAAAATTTGTTCCACCAGGATTTTGGCAGTGGTTTTAGCAGTGCACGTCTTAGTCGGGAAAACTTCCACCCACTTAGAGAAAAGATCAGTTACCACAAGAGCATACTTGTTGTTTCTGCTTTTATTGGTCAGGGGGACAATAAAATCAATCTGTATGGCAGATCTTTGTGGTAGGAGTTTGGCATTTTGTTTGGTAGGGATGGGATTGTTTTGCACACAAACAAGGCAGTTGTCTATGTACTGTTTAACATCTTTGGTAACACCAGGTCACCAGGTGGTGGTCTTGAGCCTCTGGAGGGTGTTTTCCACTCCCTGGTGTCCACCAGTGGGGGTATTATGCACTTGGTGCAAGAATTCGAACCTAAGGTGTCTGGGGATCACCCACAACTTGGTGGTGGAATCATCTGGTTGGTATCAGATGAGCTTGTCATCTGGGGACAAGTGTAACTTACTTTCATGCCTCCGGTACAGATTATGTGTGGGAAATTTCTCTTCAGTACCTTTGTCAAGGAATTTGAACACTTCTTTTATCTCAGTATCAGCATGTTTTTTTTTTCCAAGATGGCAGTCACGCTGGACCAGCCTTGGTACTTCGTGAGTTTGTTGTGAATCTGCCCTCATTTTCTGTGATTTTTTCTGTGATTTTTTTTCTTTTTGTGTTTATTGTTGTACCGTTTCTCATTTTTGTTTTACTGCTTTGTGCTGCCTCAAGGTCGCTTGTCACCTGTCTTGGCGTTTTTCTCAGTGGAGTCATTTCTCTGGGTTCCATGTACTGGCCTGACATGGTGTTGAGCCGAGGAGTTTGGTGGCTTGTTTCTTGGATCTCTGCTTGGACACTTGGATGCTGGGCTTTCGTGGGACTTGCTGGATTTGCCACTTGATTACTGAGCTTTCATGGGATTTGCTGGATTTGCTAGCTTTGTCATCTGGTACATGGTTTGCTGGCACTCTGGACTTCTGTGGAAGAGGCACCTGATAGGAGGACCTGGTAGTGCTGTTTGGGTGAAGATCTCGGAGTCTGGCTATGGAGCACCGACCGAAAGAACAGCTGGTGTTACCCTGAATTGTCATGAGTGGTGGGACCCAATTCATTGATCAGTGTCTTCCTTCTTTTGGGATCTTACTTTTGCCCAGATTGTTATGGCTGATCAACATTGAGCATTTCAGCACTGTATTTGGGGAAGCAGGGCTATTGTAGTGTGTTGGATGAGGGAGGCTCTCCCCCCTTTTGTGCTCTGGCTGATCTTGGGTTACCCTGCCCAGGACAGAGCAAGAGCTGCTTAATTTTGCCTATAGGGAGCTAAGGGTATTTTGGGGAGCTCCTAAGTTTTTCTGGGATCGGCCTTGTTAGTCTGACCTCAGGGTACCTGTAGCTGCGGGTCTTGGGTGGTGTAATAGAGCCTGATTAGGTGGTTCAAGGGTGTGTGGGGGGGTGAGTCTTCACTCTCTGTTGTTTGGTCTGTGTATATTCTTAACCTTTATTCAGGACTTCCCTGCTGCCCCTTATTGACTTGCACCAAGACTATATGCTTATTCTTTTGGATGTACATGCTGGAGTAGTTTGGAGCAGTTATTGATTTTGGGATTATTGGTGTGCCATTTGACTCTTTGCCAGATTCTTTGCTTCATCTTACTAGGGAAAGTATGTGCAGTGAGAGTTCCTTATTACCCCTATGAACTTGGATTCTGTGCAAATTTGATCATCGTTGGCAGTGAGAGTGTCTAAATTGGATGAATGGACCATTTATATTTTGTTTTTGAGTATTTTAGAGTCCTATTGGTAGTGAGAGGACCATTGGGACTTTATTTTTTTGTTTGTTTTATATTATATATGCTTTTTGATTGTATTATTTATTTTTTAATTTCCTGTTTTGTTTTGCTTAATTTTTCCTCCTCAGAGCCATGAGAGGGTCCTGGTGTAGGGAAGTTTTATTTAATTTTGTTTGTTCATTTTCATTTTATTTTTTGAGTTAGGCTTTTAGTGTTGTGTTAATGAGAAAGGTGTAATTGTGGGTGGGTTTTTTGTTTATGTGTAATTCAGGATAATTTACTTATGAGGTAACTAGGATTTTATTGAGGTGTTTGGTCTCAATATTGTAGCTTGCTTGTGGTATGCATTAGTTAGCTACTCCGGTCTTGCGTTACTCATCCTATGATTTCCGTGCTCTCCGTCCATTCCCCCCTCCCATTTTCCATCTACCAGCATTGTTGCATGCTTGGTATTGTACGTAGGAGGGATCCGAGTGGGTACGGTTGGGGGCGCGGACATTGGAGGGCGAATGAACGGACCTCTCATATAGGGCTGGTTAGGTCCAGAAGATGCCCTGGGGTGAAATGGAGCCTTGAATGTGGTGATCCATGTCTAGTTCCCATACCCAAGGGCACCATCTTTTTTGATGGGCAAGAGTTTGGGATGGCTCAAGAGACCTGTTCAACTGAGGCGGTGTTGTGCAATGCCAGATCTATTGAAAACAAGTCTGCTGTTATTGCTGACTTTGTTAGAACAGCTGATCTGGCTTGCATCACTGAGACCTGGCTGGATGAAAATGCTGACCCAATTTTGGAGGCAGCAATTCCAGCTGGTTACTCTGTGATTTACCACCTGAGATTGGATCGGGGGGTAGACGTCTATTTCAATACCAAGTTGGGGCTCACACGTGTACCAGTTGAGGAGGCCAAATCCTTTCAGTGTACTGTGGTACTGTGGTAGCTGGTGTGGGTTGCAGGATAGCTCTTGTCTACCGTCCACCAGGGGACGAGAAGCAATTCCTGCAGGAAGTGTCGGACTTCATCGCCGACATGGCATTGGAGTTGTCCAGATTGATGGTTTTGGGTGACTTCAATGCTTGGGTCAACAATGAACTCTTGTCTTTTGGTCAACATTTCCTCCAGCTGATGATATCGCTGAGGTTTAAACAGATTGTTTCTTCAGCTACCCCTAATCATAGTCACTCTCTGGATTTGGTTTTCCTCCTGGGGATTGAGGCCTCTGATTTGGTGGTGGAAACTGTCAGTTAGTCTGATCACTACACCTTGGGCTTCAACTTTTGTGCTCCCCTTCATAGGTCTGCCCCTGTGGAGATGGTTCATTATCACCCTTTACGGGATGTGTGCCCTGAAGACCTGATGGTGGTAATTTACCTCTCAGAGTTTCCTGTTGCTAGCATGAGTCCGGAGTCAATGGTTCTGGCTTATAACCAGGCCATTTCCTCATCTCTAGACTTAATAGCTCCTATCAGTGTTCGTCCTCTCCCTCTCCACCCTCGGGCCCTTTGGGTTGATGGGACCCTGAGGGAGTTGTGGCATGTGGGACGATGGTTAGAGCGTCACTGGTGGAAATCTGCTCTGGAATTTGACCATCTTAGTTTGGAGGGGCAGTATCAGCTCTACCAATCAGAGATCTCCTGTAAGAAGGCAGAGTTCCAGGGAGATCGCTGTCGCTCAGAATTGACCAGCTCAGCTCTTCAGAACCATGGACAAGTTGTGCAACCCAGCCTATCTACAGCTCTGTTGAGCTTTTTTACAAAATAAGTGTGATGAGATTGCTCAATTCTTTGTGAATAAGGTTGCTGACATCAGATCGGAGATCCACCTGACCCACTTTATGGGGGATGCTGTTAGTCAGCATTCGTGTGTGGTACCTCGGGTCTCCTGGAGTACCTTTGACCTATCGAAGTTCGAGGATGTTATGTGGATTGTCCAGGGGATGTGTCCTACATGCTGTAAGTTTAGATCTGGGCCCAACCTCCCTGATTTTGGGTTGTGTTGAGATTGTGGGCCTGTTTCTGGCTCAAATTATCTGGTGCTCCATAGAATCAGGTGAGTTTCCAAGCTCCCTGAAGGAGGCGGTGGTGACATCGCTTCTGAAGAAAGCTTCTCTGGACCCAGATGTTTTTGCTAACTACAGACCAATCTTGAATCTTCATTTTATTGGGAAGGTTATTGAGAAAGTAGTGGCAAACCAGCTGGAGGACATATGACCATCCATAATATCTACGAACCTCTCCAGTCTGGTTTTTGTAATAGGCATAGTACTAAGACTGTTCTGGTTCAGGTGTTCAATGATCTCCTGATGGCAAGAGATTGGAGAAACCATTCTATTCTGGTTCTCCTTGATCTCTCCTCAGCTTTTGACACTGTAGACCATGGGGTTTTGCTCGAACACCTGAGGTCCATCTGTGGACTGTCGAGTACAGTACTCAGATGGTTTACATCTTTCCTATCTGGGAGAACGCAGATAGTTGTGTCGGGGATCTTTTCTTCTGACCCTTTCTCTCTGCCTTCTGGGGTTCCTCAGGGCTTGGTGCTTCCCCCATGTTGTTTGCAGTGTACATGCTGCCCCTCAGAGACATTGTAAGATGGTAATGGCTGAGGTTTCACTGCTATGCTGATGATACCCAACTCTACATGTCTTTTGCCCCTGACCAGGCTAGTGCTCTCTCGGTATTTAATAGCTGCCTCACTGAAATCCATGACTGGATGAATTCGAGCTGGTTAAAGTTGAATGCAGGTAAGACCAAGGTTATGGTAGTAGACCCGAGTCGCAGGATAGATGGGCTGAGGACTGATCAGCCCTCTGGTTAATTTCTGGGGGGTGATCAGATCCTTACCTCAGAATGGGTGTGTAACCTGGGGGTGGTACTTGATGGGCTGACCCTCCATTATCAAGTGTCAGCAGTCATTAAGTCTGCATTTTACCATCTCAGGAGCATTGCCAGGGTGAAACACCTAGTTCTGTCTTGTGATTTACCTGTGTTGGTACATGCCTTCATGACCTCTCACCTTGACTATTGCAACTCCCTGTACCTGGGGCTTCCAGGGGTTGATATCCACCACTTGCAGCTAGTGCACAACGCTGCTGCTCGGTTGTTGACAGGAGTGTCAAGAAGGTTATGCATTACCCCTCGTATTGTGTGATCTGCACTGGCTGCCAATACAGTGGTGGATCACCTTTAAAATAGGTCTTTTGACCACAAAGCCCTACATGGACTTGGTCCTGAATACTTGAAAGAACTTCTGATTCCATACAGCCCTGTGCGACAGCTCCGTTCTGCTGATGAGGGGCTGCTGTAGGTTCCAAGGGTTATTTTAAAATCATCTGGGGCTTGGGCTTTTATGTTTATAGCCCCAACCCTCTGGAATTCTCTGCCCCATCAGCTTCAGGAATGCACAATGGTGGGGAGTTTTAAGCAGGAACTTAAGACCTGTTGGTGGAGACAAGCTTTTATGGGTTGATGTATGTTTTATCATGATTTTATATATGTATTTATTTCTGTGATTTTATTGTTCAACTGTACAGCACCTTGGTGCTTGAAAGGTGCTTAATAAATAAAGTTTTATTTATTATTATTATTATTATTATTTATGTTGGGCTGCTGAAGGGTCCAAAGGGGAAAGAGATTCAGATTTCTTCCTGACTGCTGCAATATGTAAAGCCGCATTAGCCTCTGGATGATCCATTATCCAGGTGTCCCCCCCTTGGGCCCCTTCCTTGGCAAGGGTGTCTGCTGTGTCATTGAAGGCATGGTAGGGGTTGTGTAGGGAATGAGCTTTAACTTTGTGTACATAGAGTTTGTGTGCAAACCTTTATGCCAGTGAGTGTATGTATATTACCAGTTCTTTGTATTTCACTGGGCTGCCATCAGAAGAGAGGAAGGAGTTCTTCTGCCAGAACAGAAGAAATTCTTTAAGAGAACAACAAACCCAGTTAGTCTGTAAAAATGATGGTATCCTTGGTTCCATGCTGGATGAACTCGAGGGCACAGGCCACCACTGCCATCTCTGCATACTGTGATGATGCTACACTGCAACATTTAGAGATTATAACAGTGTTACTATAATGGTAAATCACTAAGACACCGATTATTGCAATCTGTTCTCCCTGATAGTAGGAAGCTGAACCATCTGTGAAAATATGACACAAAGAGGTGCTCTCAAGTATTTGTGGCATGGCAGGGAGGAGAGGACATAGATCTGGATAATCAGGTGGTTGCAGTGTACAGTCATGGGGTTCTCCTTGGAAAAGGAGTCCATGTGCCAGCATGGATAGAATTTTGGTTGGGTGTACCTGTATGTCTCCATCCTGGAGAAGGAGTGACCAGCGTGTCAGTCTGGTATTAAAGACTGACCCATCATTCACTCTGTCTGATAGCAGAAAGGTAGTTGGGGTATGGTTTGTGTTGATGATCAGTGGGTAATACCCAATGATATACACAAAGTGCTTGACAGCCCAGGAAGTAGCCAGAAGGTTCCTTTCACAAAGACTGTACTTCTGTTCTACTGGGGTCAAGAGCTGTGATGCATATGCAATGGGTCTCAGAGTACCATGAACCTTCTGGGCCAGTGCTACTGATATGGTAATGGCAGAGGTGGCACACTCCAGATGGAATGGGAGTGCTGGATTGTGGTTGACCAGAGCTGGAGTCGAGGCCAAGGCCTACTTCAGTGACATCACAGCCTAAATGTGTATGGGGCCCCAAGTCCAGGGAATGTCCTTTTTTAGTAGCTCATACATAGGAGCAGCCTTCTGAGCAAAATCACAAATAAAATCTCTAGAATAGTTCACCATACCTAGAAACCTTCTAAGAGTTGCCACGCTGGTAGGCAATGGCAACTCTTGTAATCCTTGTATCTTTTTCCAGGTAGGACTGTGGCCTTGGTCAGTTATTCTCAGGCCCAGAAAGAGTACCTCTTTCTGACATAGTTTTCCTTTTGCTGGATTGCATTTGAGGCCCACTCTCCGGAGGTGAGTCAGTAGTTCATCCAAGAGATCCAAGTGTTGTTCCTGTGTGGCTGTTGCCAATGGCAGGTCATCTACATACTGCAAGAGACACTGGGGAGTAGAGAAACCCTCAAGGGCATCCATAATGTGCAGTTGGAGCAGGGACGGGCTGTTATGGAATCCCTGTGGTAAGCAGGTCCACGTGTACTGCCTATCTTCAAAGGTGAAGGTGAACTTAAATTGACTTTTAGGGGCCAATGGGAGTGACCAGAAACCATTGGAGATATCCAGGGCACTGAACCATTTCAGATCAGGTGTGGAGGCCACAGCTGGAGCACAACTGGGGGTGATCTGGTTCAGTTTCCTGCAGTCAGTAGTAAGTCTTCAGGTGCCTGCAGGTTCCTTCACAGGCCAGACTGGGGAGTTGGCAGTAGAAATACATGTTCTCAGAGTACCATGAACCTTCTGGGCCAGTGCTGCTGACATGGTAATGGCAGAGGTGGCACACTCCAGATGAAACGGTAGTGCTGGATTGTGGTTGACCAGAGCTGTAGCCGAGGCCAAGGCCTGCTTCAGTGACATCACAGCCTAAATGCAGAGAATTGAAGGATTCCATTAAAAGTGTAGTAATTTTATAACCAGAGGGAGTGAGATACACCTGGATTTGCTTGATTGCTGAGGTTGAGACCTAGGATTTGGAAGGATATTTTTGCAACATTTTAAAAGTGTCCTGCTGGCTGAGGAGTGAGTTCATTTTTATGTTCGCTTGTGCGCATGCGCAAGGAACATATTGGGAGAGTAGCATACTTGGAGGTGTGCCTCTCCCACCCAATGCACTGCTCCCTTGAGCAGGCATGGCAGTCCTGCACCAATGGGTGCAGGAGCCCAGTATGACAGCGGCGTTCCTCTGCTTCAAAGGAAAGCACCGCTGCCATACTGAGCGCCACCCCTCCTCGTGTCGTGCTACCTCCTCCCCGCACACGTCCGTCACGCCGCCCCCCCCAAAGCTTTCATGCCACACTGGGAGCCTACTCCAGCGTGGCAAACATTGTTTGCTGACGGGGGTGCCAAATCCCCCGTCGGCTCCACAACCCCCATAAGCCATACTGCTGCCACACTGGGAGCCCACCCCAGCATGGCAAACCTTTGCTGTTGTTTTGCCGACTGGGGTGCCCAACTCAGTTGGCTCCTCACCCCCAGCGTAGTTTGCCGACGGGATGCCCAATCCCCATCGGCTCCTCAGTCCCCCACACATATTCTGCCACACTGGGAGCCCACCCCAGCATGGCAAACATCCCACGTCGTTCTTTTTTTTTTTTCCTGTAAAATAAAAATGGTCCCACTGCGAGTCTTGTAGCCCCCCTCCCACAACCCGCACCCACCCACTGCGCACCCAGCCTCCCCACACCCCCCACCCCATACTTGCCTCCGGACTCTGGCACGACGATCTTCGGTGGACCGGGAACACGTCTGCACTCTTCAAAGGCGACCGCGAACTGAGGAAATGCCGGTAAGCTGTATAATGGGCTAGATAGGTGGGTTTCAACTTTATTGCATATCTCAGTCATTTTTTGGATTTTGCACCAAATTTTCAACATGAGGTTTTTGACCCTTCTCTGAAAGATGTCACTGTCATGGCGTTATTCGGGCCTGAAGGGTGATTTCGCAGACACTGCACAATCACTGCACAAAATCACCCTTCAGCCTTGAATAATGACATGACAGTGACATCATTCATGAGAAAGGGTCCCAAAAACCTCATGTTGAAAATTTGGTGCATAAATTCTGAAAAATGACTGTTTTACGAGCATGCGTTGCGCAGTTCCTACGCAGGCTCGTAAGTTTGCAAATTTTCAATATTTTCACTCCAGATTTTCAACATTGACATTTTATCACACCT
Organism: Neoceratodus forsteri; assembly: GCA_016271365.2. Lineage (NCBI taxonomy): Eukaryota > Metazoa > Chordata > Ceratodontiformes > Ceratodontidae > Neoceratodus > Neoceratodus forsteri. Next base: position 777,594,019 of record CM028131.1, read on the forward strand.
TCTTATAAGCTGTACAGCTGTCATTTTTCACATCTCACCCAAAACATGTTTCCGTCCATGTAGCGTACAATGGTGCAGTCGGTGTGCGAAATCAATGTATGGAACACATTAAGAAAATCACAGTGACACTGTTCATGAGCACAGGTCTTAAAATGACTATGTTGAAAATTTGGTGAAAAAATTTCTAAAACTGACTGTTTTACGACGTGCGTTGCGCAGTCTCATGCGGCTCGTGCGTTCTAATTTTTCAATATTTGCACTCCAGATTTTCAACATTGCTATTTTACCACACCTCCTCATGAGCAGTACAGCTGTCATTTTTCACATCCTGCCCAAAATGTGTTTCTACCCATGTAGCACACAATGGCGCAGTCGGTGTGCGAACTCAATGTATGGGACACATTTAGAAAATCAAAGTGACACTGATCATGAGCAGAGGTCTTAAAATGGCTGTGCTAAAAATTTGGTGAAAAAATTCCTAAAAATGACTGTTTTACGAGCATGCGTTGCGCAGTTCCTACGCATGCTCGTAAGTTTGCGAATTTTCAATATTTGCAGTCCAGATTTTCAACATTGCCATTTTACCACACCTCCTTATGAGCAGTGCAGCTGTCATTTTTCACATCTTGCCCAAAACATGTTTCCACCCATGTAGCGCACAATGGCACAGTTGGTGTGTGAACTCAGTGTATGGGACACATTAAGAAAATCACAGTGTCACTGTCCATGAGCAGAGATCTTAAAATGGCTATGTTGAAAATTTGGCAAAAACATTCCTGCAAATAACTGTTTTACGAGCGTGCATTGTGCAGTTCCTACGCACGCTCGTAAGTTTGTGAATTTCCAATATTTTCACTCCAGATTTTCAACATTGCCATTTTACCACACCTCCTTATGAGCAGTACAGCTGTCATTTTTCACATCCTGCCCAAAATGTCTTTCCCATGTAGTGCACAATGGAGCAGTCCGTATGTGAAATCAATGTATGGGACACAGTAAGAAAATCACAGTGACACTGTTCATTAGCAGAGGTTTTAAAATGGCAATGTTGAAAATTTGGTGAAAAAATTCCTAAAAATGACTGTTTTATGAGCATACGTTGCACAGTTCCCACGCACGCTCATAGGTTTGTGTATTTTCAGTATTTCCACTCCAGATTTTCAACATTGGCATTTTACCACACTTCCTTATGAGCAGTACAGCAGGCATTTTTCACATTCTGCCCAAAACGTGTTTCCGCCTATGTAGCTCACAATGGGGGTAACAAACAGGTCATGCTGACAACTTATTGTGCAAATGCCAGCAATCACACAGGGCATTAGGGTAAAGCACCATACATGCCAAACACCACTGCAAATACCTGCACGCGAACGTTCGCCATTAACAAATGCTTGTTATCCCTGGACTCAGTAGAGTGGTTTGTGTAGGAGCCGTGGTCTAGTAAATTGTGGTGTTAGTTGAATTAGTATAAAGGGCAGTACTCACCAGGGTGGTGGAGCAGTTGTGTATTTGATTGTTTCTAACAGTCACCAGTGGCTGTGTACTACCCACCACCACCCTTCCCCACACCCACTCCCCCAGGCATGGCATTTTCTTTATAGCCACAGTTCTGACATCACTCCTCAACAGGTCTTGGGACAGAACTGTCATATTCTTAATAACCCAGCACAGTTCATAAAGGTAGGTACACACTACAAATAATATATATATATATATATATATATATATATATATATATATTAGATATTATTATAAGGGAGAGGGACATGTGGGGAGTGGTGCAATGCACTGGCTGTGGGGCAGCAGTTTTCTGGGAGACATTCTAGAAACTACAATGCTGTCCTATTTTCAAGCAACTGTCAGCTCTGAGGGAGGAGGTTGCCCATCTCCAGGCTGAACTAGCAAGGACTAAGGAGGCCTTCCCATTCCAAAGAGCACCACTGCCACAACCACTGCCTTAGAGGTTGCCAAGTATGAAGAGCAGTTGGACCACAGAGGGTTCTGGGAGGGTGCGGGTGGTGGACCCAAGGCAAAGCCCCCTAGTTGTACCTCTACACAAATCATATGCCATTCTGGCAGAGCAAGGTTCCTCTATGATTGCACCCTCAGTGGAGACCCAGAAGAATGCTGAGGACATCCACAAGGGAGACCCACAAAAGGGTGGCAAGGGACACCACATGGGAAGGAAACAGCTTCTGATAGGGGACTCAATTGTTAGGGGGGTAAAACTGGGGAAGGGAGAGGAGAAGGAAGTAAGGTGCCTGCCTGGTGCCATGGCTTGGAGGGACAGGAAGCGAATCCTCAGGATTGCAGAAGCAGCATCACAGGAGAGGGAACTAGATATCATAGTCCACCTTGGGACAAATGACCTAGCTAAGCATGGGATCAATTCAGTGCAGAATGAATTTGTGGAGTTGAGGAGGGGCCTCCCATGGGTAGCAAGCACAGTAACCTTCTCAGAGGTGCTACCAGTCCATGGCAGGAGTGAGGCTAGGTTACTGCACACCATGCAGTTTAATGAATGGTTGCAAAACTGGTGCAGAGCACAGGGCTTTGGCTTCATTGGGGACTGGGGGTCCACCTGGAGAGATAAAGGTCTATACTGGCATGATGGTCTGCATCTGTCCATAAAGGGAACCAAGCTCCTAGGTGACAGGTTTAAATGCGTCCTTGGCAAGCTTTTAAACTAGCCAAGGGGGGAGGTACTGATAAAAGGCAGGAAAGTTCAAGCCTCCCCCCACAAAACATGGCAGGTAGTAAGGTAAACACTGAGGTACAGAGCTCAACACAGGGCAGGACAGGGGTAAATGGAAAAATAGACAAGGGCAATAAGAGCAGGGATGGGGGAAAAAGGATAAAGTCAACATTAAATGGAGGGCAATGAGTACCAATGCCCGTAGTCTGGGAAACAAGCTTCCTGAGCTAGTAGCCCTGATGGAAGATGAACAATTGATATTGTGGCAGTCACGGAAACATGGTACACCACAAACCATGACTGGGATGTCAACATACCAGGGTACACAATCTACAGAAGGGACAGGGAAGGTAAAAGAGGAGGTGGAGTAGCTCTATACATAAGGGAAGGGATCAAAGCTACAGAACTAAAAAGTAAAGGGGGAGCACAAGAGGCACTCTGGGTCACCTTGGAGACTGGGAATGGCATCACAATCTGCACAGGGGTTGTAAACAGACCCCCGTCTCAAGGGGAGGAAATGGACAACAAAATGATAGAGGACATTCTCAAAATGGCTGAAAAAGGGGAGATACTGTTGATGGGGGACCTGAATATGCCAGATGTTAACTGGATAACATGTACTGCAGCCACATCCAAGAGCAGGGTCATTCTCTATGCCCTGCAAAGGGCAGGCCTTAGACAGCTAGTGTTGGAACCCACTCTGGAGGGAGCAATACTAGACCTGGTACTCTCAAAAGGGGAGAGAGGATCACAAATTTAGAAGTCAGTAGACATCTGGGAACAAACGACCACTGCACAGTGTGCTTCACAATGAGCACAACCATGGAGATAAGCCATACAAAAACAAGGATACTGGACTTTAGAAGGGCTGACTTTGGCAAAATGGGTGAATACCTGAAGAATGCACTAGCAAATGACCAAAAAGGAGGGGTGGAAGAACAATGGAGAAAAATCAAAACTGCCATCATAAAGGCAAAAATCCTTTGTGTGAAACAAATAAAGAAAACAAAGCAGAGTAAAAAAGCACTATGGTTCTCAAAAGAGGTGGCAGGGAAGGTTAAGGAGAAAAAGGCTGCATTCAAAAAGTATAATGAATCACAGAAGGAGCACAAATGGGAACTGTATCCATTAAAGCAGAAAGAAGTGGGGAAGGCAGTCAGACTAGCAAAGGCCCAAACTGAGGAAAAACTAGCCAACTCAGTTAAGAAGGGGAATAAAACCTTTTATAGGTACATTAGGGAGCATAGAAAGGTTAAGGGAGGGATAGTGAAGATTAATAAAGGAGAGGGAGGGCAGAGGAGACAGTGAAAAGGCAGAGATACTGAATGAATACTTTTGCTCAGTATTCACAAAATAAGATGAGGAGGAGTTACCTAAACCAGACAAAAGAAGCACTCTGGGTAGGGGGGTTGACACCAGTCCATTCGCAGAAGAAAGAGTCCTGAAAGAACTCCTAAAACTCAAGGTGGACAAAGTAATGGGGCCTGACGGGATTCACCCCAGAATCCTAAAAGAACTAAGGGAAGACTTAGTGACACTACTGACCACGCTTTTTAACAAATCATGGAAGGATGGGGCTGTACCTGAGGACTGGAGGAGGGCAGATGTGATCCCCCTTCACAAAAGTGGGAGCAAGGCAGAAGCAGAAAACTACAGACCTGTAAGTTTGACCTCAGTGGTAGGGAAAATGATGGAATCACTTCTGAAAGAAAGAATTGTTGAGTACCTAGAGGCCAGCGGGCCACAGGACCCAAAGCAGCATGGATTTACAGCAGGAAGGTCATGTCAGATGAATCTAATTGATTTCTTTGACTGGGTGACCAAAGTAATAGACCAGGGAGGGGCTGTAGATATGGCCTACCTAGACTTTAGCAAGGCATTTGACACAGTCCCGCCCAAAAGATTAATAATCAGTTAGCCAGCCTGGGAGTGGGTCCCAGGTGGTAGCCTGGTAGCAAACTGGTTGCACAACAGACACAGAAGGTAATAGTGAATGGAACACATTCTGAAGAAAGGGGTTACTAATGGAGTACCTAGGCTCACTACTGGGTCCAGTCCTCTTTAGCATCTTTATAGGTGACATTGCAGAGGGTCTGGAGGGAAAGGCATACCTCTTTGCAGATGACATAAAGATCTGTAACAGAGTTGATACACAAGAGGGGGTAGAAAATATGAGAAGGGACTTGTCAAGGTTGGAGGAATGGTCAGACATATGGCAACTTAGATTCAATGCAAAGAAGTGCAAAGTAATGCACCTGGGAAGCAAAAACCCAGGAGAAGAGTACAGAATAGTAGGGATGTACTAACAACAAACAAAATGGAAGGGACCTGGGGTAGTCATACCAGATGACCTAAAGGTGGGTAAGCAATGTGAAAAGTCAGTAGGAGATCCAGGGAATACTGGGATGCATAGGAAGGGCATCACAAGTAGAAAAAGGAAGTGGTTATCCCTTTATACAGACAGTTGGTGAGACCCCATCTGGAGTACTGTGTGCAGTTTTGGAGACCTCATCTACTCAAGGACATAGACAGGATGGAAGCAGTCCAGAGGAGGGCAACTAAAATGGTGCAGGGTCTGCAGCAGAAACCATATGAAGAGAGACAGAGAGAGCTTAATATGTATACTCTTGATGAAAGGAGGGACAGGTGGACATGATAGAAATGTTCAAATACCTCAAGGGAATCAACAAAGTCCATGAGGGTAGCATCTTTCAGAAAAAAATGTGTCAGAACAAGGGGCACAATTTAAAAATAGAGGGGACAGCTCAGGGTAATGTGAGGAAATTTTTTCACGGAGAAAGTGGTGGATACATGGAACAGCCTTCCTGAGGAGGCTCATTGGTCTAAAACAGTGGGGGAATTCAAACATGCATGGGACAGACACAAGGCAATTGTAGTTGGGGGTTGCAGGAAGTAGGCTGTTGGTTAACTAGAATCTGCAGCTTATCCAGTAGGTAGGGAAATGGGCAGACTGGGTAGGCCAAGTGGTCCTTATCTGCCATCAAAGTCTATGTTTCTATGTTTCTGATTACCCCTTGGTTGAGGAGTGATTTTATTGTTTCCCTAAAAGAAAGCAGGACCTCAGATGGGAAAAGATATTGCCTTTGCTTCTCATGTGCCGGCCCTGACACTTTGATAACAGTTTGCATTCTGCCACAGTCATGCTTGTTGATAGCAAATGCTTCCAAATGCTTTTTCAAAATGGGAAGGAGCTTTGGAAAAAGCTCATGGTTCTTGAGCAATTCTATGACATCATACTCCTTGTTGTTCACAGATATCGTTGCCACAATGTGTGAATCAGGGATCAAAATAGTATGATATTGGCCCTGAATCTGTATCAATAGCATATTAGCTAGATCCATCACACAGCCATGTGGTGCAAGGAAATCAATCCCAATGATACTAGGATGTTCATGCAATACCATCAGTTTTAAGGTGTGTGAGGCCTTCAGGTGTCCTAACTCTACAGGTAGTAGTAGACAGTGGTATGCAGGTAACCTAGTACCATCTACTCCTGACATGTTGGTCCTCCATCCTGTGGACCACAGAGATGTATCTGGGTGATCATCATGTAGTACAGACACAGCCACGCCTGTATCCAATAACACTGTAAGTAGGTGGCCCCCGACCTTGACCTCAGTGCAGGGCCTTCAGTTTGTGTCCAAGACCAGCTTGTTTACAATCCTGACAGGGGCCTGTAATTGTCAATCTGTACTGGAGGAAGCATGTAGAGGTTGGGCCTGGCTCCTTTGAACCACTTCACCATGCTGCACTGATGCTATATAGGGAGGTGCTTCTGGGTTCAGGCCCGTATGGGCCTGAGGGCCTGTACTTCCAGTAACACCATGGCCCATTGGGGCCTGGGTTCCCGGTTATATGGCTGCAAGGGACTGAGCAGGAACAGCATCTGCTACAGAGCGCATTTGCCCCAGAAGCTCTTTAAACTTCCGATTTTCTTCAGCTATCTCCCTATAGGAAGGGCCTGACCTTTGTTGTTGTTTACACTTATGATTCTTATGCTTCTTATTCTTATGATAGTTCCAGTTCCCACCCCATTGCTGTTGTTGCTGTTGTACTTTTTGTTGTTGGTCCTGCTGGGGATGTTGGTTGTCCGCGGGGAGGGGCTGTTTTTGTTTGGCCTGCCCTTCCACCATGTTGTGCATTGCAGCCTCTTGAGCAGGCTCCACAGCGGCTATTTTCTTGGAACTGGAGCCCAGATCATGGATGTAGAGTTGGTAAACTCTCTCAGTTTTCCGAAGGATGTCGGCAAACCTTTCCATGGTGAGACAGGTGGTTGGTTCTACCTTCTCTCTCACTGCAGGAATCATGTTCCTAAGGAACAGGGTCATATATTCACTAAGATCTAGATCCGCAACTTCTTCTGTGAGTTGTTTTCCTACTCAGTAGGTCATCCAAAGTCTCTGGTAAGAAGTCGCTGAACTTTCTTTTGCATTCTGTTTTACAGGGTATGCAAGCATCACTCCTACTACACCTGGGCTGTGTGCAGAAATGAGTTCAGCTGCAACCTCATCAAAGGTGGCGTTGCCAGCCTGGCGGATGGCATTGGGGAGTTTGGCCCATAATCCAGGCTCGATGGTCTGGCATAGTATTTGGACCTGATAGTCTGCAGTGAGGCTAAGCATCTCACATTTGGAATGCACCTTTTCCAAGTGGCAGCTAAGGTTGCCGGACGGGATCATCCGACCAACACTGTCAGCTATTTGCTGAACAGAGTAGGCCATTTGTAGGGGATTATTGGGCTGATCAGGCTGGGGTAGATTACCTTGGGAACCATCCAGGGCTGCCTGGGCTACAGCCTCAGCCGTGGTATGAACCATGCCTTCCTGAGTTCCAGCCTCTTGCAGAAGCTGTCTAATCTGGGTTTTAAGGACCCACTTATTTCTCTCAGAAATAGGCACGTTACCTATTGCATTCTCAATCATTGTTTCTATCTCCTGCCTGTCTTCCACATTAATAATGGCCACCAGTGTTGCCATCGGGACCAGGCTTGGGCCTACCCCCCCCATCAAGGGGGCTGCCATGTTGGCATCATCCATGATGTGCATCATGATGTCGATGGCGCATGACAATTTGTGGGTGGAGAGGGGACCCACCATGTTGTGGATGGCTGGGTGGGGTTTCTGGGCCATAGTAGGGGTGTGACTGGGCATTGTACTGGGAGATGTCATCATCTGAAACCTCCCCTTCAGATGACGTGGTTAAGCCAGGGGCTACACCTCCCATCACCTTAACATATCCAGCCAGAACCTCTCGCTGATAGTGCAGTTTCACCATCTTAGATTCACATTCTGCATGACTCACATTTGCAACATTCACATCAACCTCATCTTGCATTTGTTTCTGCAACACTCTATACGTGGCCCTCAATTCACAATTGTCCCCAATAGCCACTTCTAAGTCATTACGTACCTGGTTTATTTCGTACTGTAGCTCTCCCATATCCTCACACAACTGCTCATTCACTCAACTTAACAAGTCATTCATATTCAAAGCCTGCCCCTTACCCTGTCTCAAACTTTCACACTCCTGCTTCAACATACAAATTTCTTGTTCTCCAGCCTGAGCAGAATGATGCAAAAGTGAATCCTTTTCATAGAGCAGTGTTTGGAGTTCAGACTCCAAATTCTGCTGCAGTCTAACACATTCTGTTTCCTGTAAACCCATCTCTTGCTTAAGAGATAAAATCTGCAGGTCAAGGGTTCGAAACCTTGCTTTGGAGGCTCCCAGAGCAGCATAGAGAGCTGCGACCAACAGGCCTTTGGTATGACGCTTATTGGTTGTTGTCTCGTCTCACAGTACTGGGTTGAGATCCCCAGTATAGGGTTTTCATATTGACTTCCATCCCGCGTAAAGTCAGCCGATCCTCCACGGGAGCCAAGGAAGTTTGAGACATTGAGTCTCAGTTATGCACAGATATTTGATATGGTGACTATTGTGTGGGAGGGAACAAAAAAATCAAACTGCGAAAAACGCACCGTGCTGTGTATTGATCCACAGCAGGAACTTTACACACAGTCAGGCTACTGTTTACTCCATAGGCTTGCAAATCAAAGCTGCTGTGGAGAGGGTCGAGTCGGCATTGACCACACCCAAGAAAAGCAGCCAGATGTTGCAAGTGACTACAAAGTGGTCAGAAAACAGGAGGGGTGATGCGGGAATGCACACCTATAGTCCCCGTTGGAAAGGGAAAAGTTTTAAGCAACAAGTGAAATTTCACAAACACCAAATATTGCCTGCATGTGGTCGGCAATTGTCAGGAGGTCTAAACCTCACTCTCGGGTTCTAAGCAATATTGGGAATGCAAGAAATCACAGTCAAGTTGCATACGAGTAATAAACATGTTTATTACTACTACCAAAGGGATAAATCACAGTTATCCTAAGCAGTTCTTACCACTAAGCATTCCCTATACCTCGAGGTTGCTTCATGTCTCTTGGGGTCTCCAAGGTATAAGACTTAGTGTCTCACATTATATACCTATGATAATTACTATGGTAACTGTAAGATAGAAACATTTCTAGTTACAGAGATGAGTCCTATTGGCTAAATTAGAGGTGGCTTCACGGTCCAAGTTAACATTATACAATTTTGTTGTAGTTATCACTTTGTGAAACAAAAGAGTGCAGTTCTTACAGTTCTTACACAAATCAGTGTAGTAGTACAGATCACCAAAAGGTGGCAATGCCAACTTATATATCATAATCATTACTAGGACACAGATGTCCTAACATCTTGTGAGTAAGAAATACATAGAAAATATATATGTATTAGAAAGCAAAGTATAGCAGTGTCAGTGGCTCAGTAGGTAGCACACTCGCCCTCTGAGGCCAGGAGGTCACAGGACTGTGGGTTCAGTTCCCACATCTGGCACTTGGGTTAATATCCCAGTACTGAAACTGTAGTGCAGCATGAGAGGGGTGCTGCACTTCTGAGGTGCCATCTTTCGGATGAGATGTTAAAAACCGAGGTCCCATCTGTCTGGATTGGTGGTAGTTCAGGTGGATGTTAAAAATCCCATGGCACTTATCGAAAAGAGTAGGGGTAAGTTTATTTAAAAGCAAAACCATATATACATCAATGAAATACAAGAATGAAACACAAAAAGGATACATCAAACACAAATTTTCAAAGTGAGTAACTCAAAGTCCAATTCATATCTGAAAAGAAAAAAAAGTTAAAGAAAATACTTCAATTATAACTAATTTTGAATCAAAAAAAGTTCCAATAGCGTTCCCATATATTCCTTTTAAGAGTTTTCCTTTCATCTTCTTTTAAACGATTAATATAGGTTATTATTTTCTCGAATAAATCCTCAGGAGTAAGGTGACATTGCTGAAACAAGAACCAACATCTGGTTTGCCATACCCAATACAATATTATAACAGCTATGATGTTCAAGGTGCTGGAATTACAGTTCGACCAAGAAACTGGAAATAAACGAAAAAATAAAGCTCTCTGATCCCATTGACGCCAAGCTTTATTCCAAAAATGACGTCGCCACAGAAACCAAAAACGTAAAATAAAAGGGCAAGAAAAATATAAATGCGTCATTGTTTCCGTGAGATCTGTACATGAGTCTCGAAAACAATATCTATCCACCACCTGTTTATGCTTTTGATTACCTAGTACATTAATTTTACCGTGTGTACCTAGCCAAGCAATATCCCACATTGTCTCAGGAATACGAGAATCCATCAGGCGATTACCAATCTGTGTCTTTTCTAATGGTGTAAATCCTGGAAATATATCTGCCTTAAATTGGGATTCTACTATTTCTGTATACAAATGTTTTCGAGTTAAATCTTTAATCATATTAACCGAAATATGCCATGTTTTTAGCATATCATATACTATTCCCCAATCTGTAGATAAAGTATATTTCCTTCTATTTTTATGTAAAAATTCACCAATACTCCATTCTTGATAAATCTCTTTAAGTGATATATGTACCAAAGGAATCCAGGGTTGAAGATGATTCTTAGCCAATGGTTTCAAATTGGTGGAAAAGAAAAGTGAATAAAAAAACACTATCGGGTGTATCATAGGAAACCCCCACCTGACGGTAGGTTTGTAATAAAACATTCCGGCTAATTGGGTTAAGACAGCTACCCCAGAAACAAGAGAAAAAAAGGCTTAGAAGAGGCACAAAAAAACATTTGGGTAGTGGAAAAATATGTGCTATATGTAAAAATAGAGGCAATAAACATGTTTTAATCAAAAAAATCCGTTTCTTCTTCCCCAAAAACCACTTATGCCATTTACTTACTTTTTCCTTACCCTTATTCATAACTATCTCCCAATTATATTTAGCTGTATCCGGAACACCAAAATAAACACCCAATAATTTATGTGGAGAATCTACTAACTTAATTCCACCTATGGAAGAAACATTCTCTAAAGAGGAAGCCAAATTAAAACACACACTTTTCTGTAGATTTAAACTAGATCCAATAACTGATAAAAGGACCGGTAGTACTTTACTTAATAAACAACCCTCAGTAGTGTTAGGTACCAAAACACAAAGATCGTCTGCATAACAAATTACTTTATGAAAATTAGCATCAATGCCAGGGATACCTGAGAATCCAAGAGATTTGTGGAGTAGCCTGATAATAGGGTCCAAAGCTATGACAAACAATAAGGGGCTTAAAGGACAACCTTGTCGTACTCCTCTACGTATATAACAAGGGGGTCCAAGTCTACCATTTATGTACGGCCTAACATAGGCTAAAGAATAACATAAAATAAGCCAATTTATAAACAGTTGTGGAAACCCATAATTTTTGAGAGTTAACCAAATAAATTCTTGGAAAATACTATCAAAGGCCTTAGACAGATCAAAATTAAACAAATAACCATGTAGAGTCCCCTGTAAACCTTGAGAAAATAATTCTCTTAGTAGTAATAAAGCATCTCGGATGGACCTACCAGAAATTGAGCAATATTGGAAAGGTGAAAGTAAAGATGGCAAATATTTTGAAATCCTATTCCCTAATAACTTAGCAAAAATTTTGTAGTCTGTATTCAGCAATGTGATTGGTCTCCAATTCTTCAAATCTTGTTTATCACCTTTTTTGTAAAGAAATAACATCAATCCTTCGTACATCTGATCTGTCAGACGATCTTCTAGTAAAAAAGCATTAAATACAGCTACTAATTGATGTGGTATGAGTTTCCATAATGATTTATAAATTTCTGCTGACAAGCCATCAGAGCCAGGAGCTACCCTATCCCTAAGACCTAAAATAATCCCTTTCACTTCTTCAAAAGAAAAGGGCTGTATAAGCTCTTGTTTTTGAGGTACCGACAACGTAGGTGCACCCAATACTTGTAATAAAAGCGTCATATCTGTCAAATCACTAGCAGGGGTTTCAAATGTATGTTTTATAAATTTTGTGACACATTCCATAATTTTGTCTTGCCCTTTTATAATATGACCTTGAGCATCCAACAATTGAAACATTTGTTTACCACAAAATTTTTCATTAGAGACATCAAGGGGGTTAAATTTACATTGGGTCCCAGTGGTCCTAAACTTCTGTTCAAAAAGTACAGATTTTTGTCTATTATATTGTACTTTAGTTAAAGCCGCTTTAACTTCTTTTATACAAGCAAAGCAGTCAGAGCCATACAAGTGTGATTCTGTAAATAATGCTAATAGTTCTGCATGCAAAAGGCTAGAGGTGTGATGCCTTGCATCAGCCAAAAATCTCGCGTGAAATTTAAAGTACGACACCACATATAATTTGGTATCATTCCACCAGTCTATCATGGAGTCATATAGGGCAATTACTGTAATACGATCCATAGCTAATTCTTTAAAACCATGAAAAAACTCAGGAATCAACAACAAGGCTGAGTTAACTCTCCAGACCCCAGGGCCCTGTGGTAAAACTTCTTCTAATTGGATTTGTATCCCTATTAATTGATGATCTGAAGTTGCCATCGGTACTGTGATGCCTGTTACTGCTTCAGTAGACTGTGAACAGAACCAGAAATCAATTCTCGAGTTTAATTTTCCTTTTGTGAAGGTAGGTAACAGGGACTGTGCTAAAACATCCACTAAATTCATTTCTGTAATGATATTGCATAATGCATGAGTGTCACAATAGATTTTCCTATTGGAGGAGATTTCTAAACTGGTATTAAAATCTCCACCCCATAAAACAATTGGATTTGTAAGTAAAAAAGGTTTAATGAGACGGAAAAGCTGAACTCTAGCAGCTTTTTGTTGTGGTGCATAAATATTTATAAGTCTATAGGGTAACTTATACCAGAGAAGGTCTAACATTAAAACTCTGCCAGGTACTAAGTCCACAATCTTTTTTAAAGTAAAATTAGATGATCTAAAGCAAAAACCAATACCAGAACAAAGATCCTGTCCTAAAGACCAATATGAAGGTCCTAAGCCCCACTCTCTCGAGGCTGTCGCAGCATCCCCTGCTGTATATAATCTAATATCCTGTAATAGGTAGACTTCATAGGCTAAACTATGTAACACTGAGAAAGTAGCTGTACGCTTATACTTTGAACGAATACTATTTACATTGAAACTAGCTAAACGTATAGCAGACATAATCAAAAGAATAGAAAAAAAACCATGGTATGAGTAGCCACCTCATTTCTTTTTCTTTAGTCTAGTGGACTTCTTTTTTGAGGTAATCCCAAAAATATCGGTCGTTAGTAGTGATGTGGAAGCAGCCATAGGAGGGGGAGTAAGAAAGGAATTCCCTAACTCTTCCTCTTCCTCTTCCATGGCCTCCCCACAACTTTGTAAGGGTTCATAAGGATTGGATACTGGGACAGTGGGTAGAGATACAGAGTCTACATGTCTAGTGGAGCGGAGTCGCCGAGCCACTGGTGGGGAGGGTTTTAAAGTTTCTCCTAACTCTACATCCCCTTTCCCTGGAAGAGGTGTAGTTTGTTTCAAGGCTTGGACTGGATCACTGGTAAAACTAGATACCCCATCAAGTGCAGGAGATTCTATAATTTCAGAAGTGACAGGAGGTTTAGGGATTCAATGGGCTCAAGGGCCTCAAGAGTCTCAGGGGGGTTGGGGGTTTCAGAAGGATCTGGAACAGATAGTTGTTCAGACGGTTCAGATAGTTCAGGGGGTATTAAACTATCAGTAAGAGTAAGAAAGGAATGAGACTTTTCTTTACATTTAACAGGCTGCACTAAACCTTGGGGAGGGGGTGTCCTAACAGTGGAAGATTTAGCTATGTAAGCATCATGTTCTGCATAATCCTATGTATTATGAGCCGCCCATGGACAAGCTACAAACACATGCGAAGCATCACCACATAGATTGCAGGTGGGAGGTATTTTACAAGCCAACACAGTATGACCTAACATACCGCATGATGTGCATTTTAATTGATCACAGTCAGAACTTAAATGAGTCAATGCGCCACATCTATAACAGGAACATGGTTGTCCTGGATAGAACAGCATACCACGATCTCTTCCTAAGTAAAAACAATTAGGGAGATGTTGGATTCCAGACTCAGTTATTTTGAGTTGGACATTAAATTTCCACCCCCCCGTCCAAAACCCATTATCATCGATTATAGCATGTGGCGTGCCATTAACTGTGCAACGTTGCTCTAACCAGTACAAAATATCCAAAACATTAACGCCTTCGTTTCGAAAAAGGACAGTAATAATTTTAGCAGTTGGCCTAGTAATGGGAATGACTACAAAATGTTTCCAAACAGGGTCAATAAGAGCAGTATAATAGGCAGACCAGAATTTATCTAATAATGCAGCTGAGCGAAAAGAAACATCAAAATTATGGTCCCCTGATGAATGTATTAAGGCATACACCTCTGAAGGTCTAATACCTAAAGATTTAATTATAAGAGTTTTCCCCACAAAGTTCCGGTCAGGGGGAAGATCCATATCCCCTTTATAATGGATCCGTGCCACAAAATGTTTCCTCACCGGGACATCTGTTGATTTAAAAAGAGATGGATAGCTAGCTGGCTTAGTTGTAGAGAGAGCATTAACAGAGTCACCCGTAGCTCTGGCATTAGTCATTTCTATTCGTGGGTACTGACCTTCCGTTCTTGCTGTTGACACAGTAGCACCATTAAACTCCATAGTGTTTTCCAATTCCTCAGTGTTCTGATGCAAAATGCCTGGTTTCACTGACGGCTCCGCCGGTACCGAATGCTCAGATTCAGAAGGTAGAGGCGGAAATGACACATTATTCCGGTCCGTCATGGAAAGATGCTCCTCTACTGCACCCGTTGCGTCTAAGCGTTCCTCCTGGTTTCCCGATCCTGGTAGAGGAAATTTAGGATCTGGAATCCACGCTGTTGGAGTTTTAATCCAACCTGCTCTTTCCAGCGCCGTCTCTGGAGACCAAGTGGAAAAATGAGCTGAAAAGGGAAAAGAGTCTTCTGCAGGTACACTGTTAGTTATACTCTCGATTGTTTCCATCGGGTCCACTATAGCATGAGCACTACTTTTTTTTACTGTACCAGAAAAGATTGCTGGTCCATTCTCCGGTCGTTTTCTTTTTTTCTCTTCCTCTATTACCAGAGTTAAGTTTTCGACCGTCACTCCGCGATTCCCTTCATTCATAGCCTGAAACGTCTCCTCTTCAGGTAATTCAATGCTTGTATCTCCTATAACGGTAGAAACTGTTGAAAACTCTGCAAGAGCATTGTCCATCTCTTTGGGTTTTTCGTCCATCGCCTCTGTTCTCTCTGTTGCCTCTGCTCTCTTCATTGACTGAGGCATACTGGACCTAGTCCAGATGTCTCATGGGAAGGGTCCCCCACCCATCAGAGTAGGGGAATTTCCCTGGTGTCCTGGCCAAATTTCCCTCATTCACTAAAAATACCACCAACAGCTTAATCTGGTTCAAGGTCAGTTGGCATTCATCTGTATTCCCTTCCCCTGGGTTGTGTCTGAAAATAGGCAGGATTTGTCTAGTGCACTTACCCGGTCAACAAAAGCTAAATAAATAAATAAAATATAACAATAATATTCATACGTATCCTGACATCTACTCTTGTACGGTAGATGCCCATAGCCCTGTATTTTAGTATAACATATGCCTAAGCATTAGCTGTCTACGGTGTACCACTGGGGGTACCAATAAGGGTGTAGGGACCTCATGTAACAGAGGTAATCTTTATTCCTATGAATGACACAGCCTCACAAAAAAAGATCTCTTCATATGAAAAATGAATTCAGACTTAGTTTTTTTTCCACATTTCAAATTTAACAAGTCATAACTCTGTCACTATATGCAGTTATGGGACAATCTATATATCACAATAAAGGTCTTAATGACTACTACAACACTAACATATAACACCACCCAAAAATATAGCCCATATAGAAATCTATAAAAATTAAATTAAAAAAATAAAAATACAATTCTCATGGGATAACACTGCAACATTAACAAGCTGTTACTCTGTCAATCTTTGAGTTAGGTATATATATATATATATATATATATATATATATATATATATATATATATATATATATATATATATATATATCAATAGAAAGGACTTAGTGACTATATAGCATTAAGACCCTAAGAAATAAGAACTGAAAACAGTCCACTCCTTCAAAAAAAAATTACAAGAAAACACATTCTGTGGAGGAACGGAAGCACAGGGGGTCCAGAGGGCCCTGCAGTTGCACACCTACATACACTAGTGGATAAATGGAAGCATGGAAGTGCAGTGTCCAGAGGTTCCTGTGCTTCCATGATCATGTGGATGAGATCATGTAGGTCCCAATGATACAACTGTACTGTCTCATAAACTATGGAAATTCCTTGTGAAAAAACTTTAGTTCACCAGTTAGGGTTAAACTGACAAAAGAAGGGAAATGTGGTGTTAAGGTTTCCAACCCTGCAAGCAGGAACATTACAGTTCTGGCTATCCTAAGTGCTGGCAAATCAGGCCTGGGGTCTTCCTTGGGGTTATCAACCCTAATACTTCCCCACCTCCTTCAGTAAATATGCTCAGATGTGCAGAATATATGAGAATGGGGGAAGCATTAGGGTCGATAAGCCAAAAAAAGGCAACAGACCTGATTTGCAAAGACTCAGGGGAGCAAAAACCATGACTTTTTTTCTTCCTTTTGCTGCATGAAGAGCGGGGTTGGGGTGTTTGGATTGGAAACTCTAACAAAACATTTCCCTACTGTTGTCTGTTTAACCATAACTTGTGCATTAACAAAGTTTTTTTTGCAATGAATATATATATATATATATATATATCTATATATCTAGGATATGATGGCCTGACTGAAGATAAATATGATATCTTCAGTCAGGCCATGTCAGTTTCTGTTTATACAATGTGGGCGGATATTCAAACTGCGCTATTTTGTGGTGCAAGCCCTTGCGCTGCACAAAATAGTTGTGCAGGGGTGTGGCCGGAGCGATATTCAAAGGAGTTGCGCTATTGAGCAACTCCTTTGAATATCACCCCCGGCCACAGCCACTGTGCATGGCACAGTGGAACTTGTGCCACCGCAAGTGGTCAGAGTGGAGCATCCAACTTGCGGTGGCGCAAGTACCATTGCGCCATGCGCAAATTTCTGATATTCAAAAGGTGACATGCAACTGGGGCCATAATTCATGCAAGACACAGGGGGGCCATTTGCATCTGTTTATGGCCCCATTTGCATGCCATCAGCATGCAGGTGCGCCGATCCCCGAGGACTTGTGCCTGGCGCCCTGCCAGGCAGCAGCCATCGGGGACCAACGCCCCCTGCAGCCCGATCACGGGCAAATGTATGAAATCCCCTCCCCCAACCTGCCCGATCATGGGCATAAGCTAAATCATCCCCCACCAGCCCAATCGTGGGCAGCAAAGTGTCCTCCCTGAGCATATCCTGGTGGTCCAGTGGACCGATAAGCCTGATCGCGGGCTGAAGAGGTTTGAAACCCCCAGAACATATCCCTGGTGGTCCAGTGGACCGATAGCCCGATTAGGGCTGCATTATGTTGCGACACCCCCACCCCAAGAACATATCCCTGGTGATTAGTGTCCCCCACCCCACCCACCCATGAAGCCCCACCACCCCGCCTCCCGCAGCCAGCGGGCGGCAGTATCCACCGCCCTTGCCACCCCTCATCTTCGCCGATCTGAATGCCCAGTAGGGCTGCATGCCCATTGGTGCAGAGCAAGAGCCAATAGACATGCAGCTATTGCGATAAGGTAGTCCAGATATGTGAATGAATCTATCTCACAAATCTGGACTGCCTTGTTATAGCAGGGATGCACGCCCATTGGCTCTGCTCTGCACCACTGGTGGCAGTCTCACCGCAGTCAGTCGGTGGGCGGCGGGCGGCAGGTGGGTGGGATGCTGCCGCCCGCCAGCTGATGGGGGGAGCAGGGTTGTGGGGCTTTGTGGGTGGGTGGGGTGGGGACACTATGTCACCAGGGATATGATCTTGGGTGGGGGTGTCGCGAACATAATGCAGCCCACGATCGGGCTTATCGGGTCCACTGGACCACCAAGGATACGCTCTGGGGTGTTAAACTTTCAGCCGCGATCAGGCTTATCGGTCCACTGGACCACCAGGGATACGCTCTGGAGGGGTTCAAACCTCATCAGCGCGATCGGGCTTATCGGTCCACTGGACCACCAGGGATATGTTTGGGGAGTTTAAACCTCTTCAGCCCGCGATCGGGCTTAGCGTCCACTGGACCACCAGGGATATGTTCAGGGGATACTTTGCTGCCCGTGGATCGGGCTGGTGGGGGTGATTTAAGCTTATGCCCACGATCGGGCCAGTTGGGGAAGGGGGGACTTTTCTGCTTTTGCCCGCAATCAGGCTGCGGGGGGGGCACAGGGAGTAGGTTGAGGGCCAGCCACAGGTGGTAGCTGCTGTGTTGTGCCCTGCAATGCGGCAGCTCACCTGTGGGTGGCCCTCGAGTTACTCCTTTTTTTGGGGGCTCAAAGTTGTGCAGGCACAGGTTGGGGGTTGCTCCTGCACAACTCTACACAGCCTGACTGAATATCGGGCTGTGCAGTTTATGCATGGTTCCTCCCCCTCCAGTTCAGCATGCATTCATTTGCATTGCGCTGTTGCTCAGCACATTTTCAGTGGCGCAACTGCCTCCTGCTGAATATCGCAGAATGGCACAATTTCGGACTTGTGCAGGCGCAACCCTATTGCGCATGGCGCAACCCTTTTGAATATTCCACCCCGTATGTTTTGGGCTGAACTCAACAAAAGTTCGAAATGTTCCCTTAATACAATCTCCTACATTGAGGTGATGGCTGTTTGAACACACATCTGCTGAATCTCTAGCAACACAACAGATGCCATAAGTTATTTAAAAAAATATATGTGGCTGACCCTGCCTCTTTAAATTGCAAAAAAAAAATTTCTGGATTCTGGTTGACCGAGCCATGGCCACCCCCAATATAACTCTCAATACACCCCTGCCCCAAAACAGCAAATGAAAAAAATGTCTGATCTTGCCACTTTAGTTATTTAATAATACATAATAATGCAAGAACAAGGGGACACAATTTAAAGATAGAAGGAGGGCGGTTCAGGGGCAATGTGAGGAAGTATTATTTCACAGAGAGGTTAGTGGATGCATGGAACAGCCTTTCTGAGGAAGTTGTGGGGTCTAAAACTGTGGGAGAATTCAAGAATGCATGGGACAGACATAAGACAATTCTTGTGGGGGGCAGGAAGATAAAGGCTGTTGGTTAACTAGGATCTGCGGCCTATCCTGTAGGTAGGAAAATGGGCAGACTAGATGGGCCTAGCGGTCCTTATCTGCCGTCAAAGTCTATGTTTCTATGTTTCATATCTGGTTGATCCTGCCTGCATCTTTAAACATATACTAGGGACAAATATTTATTTAAAAAACATACATTATCTGGTTGATCATGTGACTTTCTTTTTTGCACCTCCAACTGTCATGTAGCTTGACCAAGCGCTATGCCCTGAGTGTAGCGTGACTAAGCGCTAGGAAGCTTCAGATGTGAGGCACTGTCAGATAGTTTTAATTATGGCACCTTTGCTGTAAAACATAGAAAATGTGGCATTTTCTTAATGCTGCCTGTATTTTGTCAACTCTCTCGCTCTTCTCTCAGTATTGTCGGCAGCTTCTTTTGACAAAATATAGGCAGTATTAAGAAAATGGCACATTTTTCTATGTTTTACAGCAAAAGCGCCATAATTAAAACTATCTGACAGTGCCTCACATCTGAATCTTCCTAGCGCTTAGTCACGCTACACTCAGGGCATAGCGCTTGGTCAAACTATCTGACAGTGCTTCATATCTGAATCTTCCTAGTGCTCAGTCGTACTACATTCAGGGCATAGCACTCGGTCACGCTACATGACAGTTGGAGGTAGAAAAAAGAAAGTCACAGGATCAACCAGATATGTTTTTAAAACATTTTTATTTATTTATTTATTTTATTTAGTTTTTGTTAACCGGGTAAGTGCACTAGCCAGCAAGTGACTGTTTTCAGGCACGACCCGGGAGGTAAAATTACAGAACATATCTGAATCTTCCTAGTGCTCAGTGAACATAATTCCTGTAAAGACACAAGCAGATGTGAGCAATGAATGGGGGAGGGGGTCTTCCTTCTAAAGAGAAAGCTGCATGGGGGGGTTCTATTAGTAGAGAGAAAGCCACAGGATAGAAAGTGAAAAACTTTCAGTTTCACTGTGATGACATATAGGAACATTGAGATATCAATGATTTCTTCACATGTGAAGAAATCATCATTTCATCCTGCCATTTATCCCAAAACACACATTGTATAAATATATGTATACTTATATAGATATGTATTTATACAATATGGGTGAGGAAAATGAGTAGTGGATAAAACCATGTACTTTTCCACACAGTGAGATAAATCCAACAGGAAGTCAACACAGTGAGAATATTTGCCATTTATACACATTGTGCTTACATCACTAGCAAATATTCCCACTGTGCTGATGTCATCCTAACACTCACCCCTACGTTCTCTGTGCTGGCACTACTTTCAGCAGGTAATGAAAACATAATGAATCACACCTGTCAGAATTCCACCTGCTGCTTTCTGCTGCACTTTTTTCTCAAGCTGCACTCCATAACTTCATTCCACATAAAGAAGCAGAATGTTAATCAGCAAAAGGAAAAAGAAACCATTTAATTTACTACGAAAAAGAAAGCCGACAACATGTTTTGCAATCCAGGAAATGACACAACCAACTCAGATTTTACAACTGACTGAACAAATTGACTCAAACTGAAAAAAGGACAAAACCAATAAACATAGTGGAAGAAGTGTTTCTGAGCTGTTCACAATTTGAAAATGACAAACAGCCACTCCTTTTTTTTTTGTTTTGCTACTTATTTTTCTTTTATGCCGGCCATCCTATGGAAGGAGCCCCCAGCCCCATCCCCCAGCGTCTACCATCCAGTGCTGGCCTGTACTCCCAGGGCTTGTCCCCCCGGTGGGGCTGGAGGGGTTCCCCAACCCCCACCGGAGACTGGATTCAGTGTGGCCAGCACAGTGGCTGGCCGGGAGTGGAGTCTGTGAGGCTCCCTCCGCCATTCACTGTGGCATCTTCTGTTTCCTGGTTTTCACCCCAGGAGTTGAGGCATGCAATGACACTGGTGAAGAGGAGAATGCATGTGTCTACATGTGCTCCCTCCAAGTGTCTTCCCCAACTCCTCCCCCTTCTACAGTGTTGGCACTCTGTCCCCCAGCCTCCACTAGGGAGCAGGCAAGCACTGACCACTGACCACTGATAACCTCTGCTCCCAGGAGAAGGAGAGCAGTCCATCTGATGCTCAATCCTTCTCCTCTCCTGCTGACCCCCAGTGACCCATGCTCATTTCGAAACATGGATCGCCGGCATTCTGTGAGGTAAGGCATCTAGCGCCTCAGCCCTCAGCACCACTGGGCCAGCCAAGCAGCCACTTCTCGACCCAGACATGACAACTAAAACTGCCACATTACCAAAAATGGAAGATCTAAAAAAAACTCACAGCCAGACACAGTAGACAACAAAACAATACAAGACTTTAAAAATAGTACAAAAAAAATGAAAATACAGAAAGAAAAACTGAAAATGATGTAAACCCCTTTCAAAAATTAATTCTGGAGACAACGGTATAGCAGATCTTATCCACAACATACCTGTGGATGACTTGGATCCTATTTTATGCCAGCATTTTATGTACTCTCACAGAAAAGATGGCACTGAATATGAGCCCCTTAGCCTGCGGTCCAAGTTCCAATCATTTGAATGATATCTAAAAGAGATGGACTATCCTGAATCCTTAAATAATTCATCAAAATTCCTCCAAACAAGGCAAGTGCTTCAGTCCAAACAGAAGCTGCTGAAATAAAAAGGCATGGGTAACAAACCTGATGCTGCTGATGAGCTGACTGATACCATCATTGAAAAGCTGAAACAGCTCAACTTTATGGGTCCAGAAAATGCTCATCCCTTACCAACACCATGTGGCAAATTGTTACAATGCTCTTTGGAATGAGAGGTAATACTGAAACCCATAACCTTCAGTGGTAGGATATTACCTCATGCAGAGATGACACCAACATTAGGTACTTGAAGTATTCAAGAGAATGTCAAACAAAGACCTGAACTGGATTAAATCCAAAAGACATTTGCACACTGAAACCTACGTTGTATGAAAGATCAGACCACCAAAAATGCCCATTTCAGAACTATATACTTTATGCTTCCAAAAGACCCTTTAAAGCCAATTCAGATACTTCTTCATTTTTCCTAGATATTAATCATACACACAAAAAACAAGCAGTAAGTAACTGGTATAAAAAACAGCCACTCGGGATAAACTCCATAAGCTCCATAATGAAAAATATGATTGCATCTCCTGGAATGAATACTGAAAAATACTCACTAATCATTTGAAAACACCTTGTCCAAAAATTGTAAGATAGCAATATCCCCCCACAAACATTGTAGAAGTGTCTGGATACAAAAAAGTCCAGTCACTGAATGATTACTCCAAATTAAATGAACAAAAACAAAAAAAGATTTCTCATCTCCTGAAAAATGCTAATGAGCCAATAACATCAACCTTGAACAATACTGAGCCACTGCCATCAACCTCAAAGAACACTGAACCACTGCCATCAACCTCAAAGAACACTGAACCACTGCCATCAGCCTTGAAGAATATCGAACCCAAAGTTGAAAGAAAAATACACAGCAGTGAATGGCAAGAACACATATCTGCCTGCTTTAGCAACCCAAATATAACAGCCACAACATAGCTTTCAACATAATGTAAGGTAAATACAGCAATAAACAGGTATGTAGCATGTTCCATATGGTATAAAATGTAGCAATATTTTCTTTTCTTCTTCCCTACAGGTCCTCAATATGACTGCGGCTCCTGCAAAAGACCTTGCATACTGACATCGGATAGTGACTCTGATTAACCGATGAAACCAAGCAAACAGCACGACATTCATAAATACATGAAGTGTCACTTCTACTTCCTAAAAGAACCACTTCTTATGTTTTGTTGAAAAATAAAGTTTATTTTCTCACTTACTGTGAAATAAAACAATGTTTCACTTGCAATGAAGCAAAAGTAAAAGAAAAAAATTGAAAATGCTCCGGTGAACATAACCGGACAAGAATAAAAATAAATCCACTGATAAGTTCTAAGCACTAAACACCATTACCCGAACCCCACAATATAAATAAAGAACTGATTCCACATATTGTAAACTTTAAAATGAATAAAAACTATGCAGAGGCCGACTTCCTGAATGAAATAAAAGCCGGCCCCCACACAAGACATCTGCCAAATAAAACTTATGCCTCATGCATGCCACATCAAATTATCCAATGGAACCACAAACATGACACCCATTCATACAAATAACCAATCAAAAAAATCGAAGACAGAAACCCAATCAGAACCAAAAGCTCCATTCAGAACAAGATGCAGAAAACCTGCGAAGCAGTACTAGGACCAAAAATAACACACTGCACAGGAATACTACAACAACACACAGAAACAAAATCAAATACAAAGAGCAAAATCAGTGAAACCCCTATTGTATAAATCGCACACATGATGTGCAGATCATGGATATGGGTTTCATTTCCTGCAGAGTGAGCTCTGAGTCTTCTCACTCTTGCCTTCAGCATTCGTAAGTATTCAGAGTCACTCTGCAGGAGTGAGAATATTTTCCATATCCCACTACTCCATCAGGTTTTATATATATAAATATATATATATATATATATATAGGCATGAATACAGTATTCGAGAGACTCATACCTACTGCACATTGACACCCTGTAACTTTTTGCTGAATTGTTAAAAGGTTCACATGACACACCTAATTTGTAATCCCACATTAGGAGAGATATTAAACATAACATGACCCAGTTTGGTTCCACTGTGTTCTTTCAGTTTTATCACAAACATCAATTCACCCCTTCAAATATGGTGCCATTTTGTGACATTGCTTGCATTCCCAATGTAAGCATTTAAATACAGCCCTTTATTGTGCATTAGAACCCCAGCTGTTGTTAATGTGTTATCTAATTACTTCATTTAAGCCTCCCCCAAGAACTCCCTGTACAGAATAAAAGTTTTTGCCTTTTATTTAATCATTTTATACAGCTGTAACGTTCATTACATGTAGTGTCCATCTAGTACCTCATCCTAAGCAGACTGTGCCTTTAATTTGCATGAACTGTGGTCCAAAAGCATTATTTTGTCTGGTGACCTTATTTTTGTTACTGACATGCTGCCAAAACCTTGCAGTTTGTTATGACTCATTTATTTAGAAAATTCCCTTTTCCCATGGCGTGTTATTTTCGTGTCCTTTTGTTACCCACGTTACTATAGGTTCCTCCACCGGCCCAGAATGTTGAGAACCAGAAATGCATGCTGACACCTTCAGTCATTACCCCATGGTTCTTTAAAGCTGTGGAGCTGGTGGGTCCACATTCTTTGTACTGCCACCTACACTCTGGACAAGATATGTTGTCCTCCTGAAGTTTGGAGTTATGCACATTACGGGCACTACAGTGAGCTATTCTCTGTGCATCTCTGCTGCACTTTTGTTCCCCAGTGTGTCAAATGTCTGCAGATTGTAAAGGTACACATTTGTTTTTTGGGAAGCACAGAGACATGTAGTTGGACCTTGCCTCCTGGTCCCAAGATGCTGGGCTCGGGGTTTGAAGGGTGGTGTGGGCAGAGAGAGTTGATTATAAAGCATTTTAAAGTTGAACAACTGCAGGTTTCCTAGATTAAATGGTTATAAATATTTACCTATTCTATAGAACAAGTCTCTACATGGGGATCATTCTGTGTGGCCTGGTCCCTGTGGCGGGGGGGAGGGCATTTTGTGTGATTCTATTCTCTATCAGGGGCCCCTTTAATGTTACTGCTACTAAATAGTTTGTTCTGCACTGGGCAAACAAACTGCAGTTTTGGGGAATATATCAATTGGATCTGGTTAGTGCTGGGGCTCATTTTGTATTAGGCATCAGAACACCATATCTACAGTTTTTGAGAGTTCTGTAATGAGAAATAAAATACATGCTGTATTGGGGAGTAAATGAATAGGACCTGATCTCTGCAGGTGCTCAGTTTGTGTAGACTTGATCTCTTTAGGGGCTTATATTGTGTGGGAGGCATCAGAACACCAGGACTTCTTTTAAACTACCTGCTTATCTGCTACACTTAAAAAGAAATCCTGGTTAATATCATTTATTTTTGAAAAAAACACTTCTGTAGAACAGAAAAATGGTCAGCATTCCAAACGTACTCACAGTACTCACTTATTTCATGTGCAAGTGCATCAAAGCCATTTAGCAGCAGAAAAGCAAATAACAGCAGCAGTAAATGAAGCGTTAGGTAATCCACAAATTTCTCAGATCCACAGGAGTCTATAGGATGGTAACTCTTTTAAAACACATATTGCACCCACCGACTCAACACTAAGCACCCAAACGCCAGCACAGAACCATTTACATTTCAGCAATATGTTTTGTGATCATTAGGTGTGCCATGTGCTGCATGTTAGGCCAAGAGTCTAGCATCGCACATTAAACAATTATTGAGATTCACTGCAACAGTAAAATGAGCCTAAAAGGGCAAAAACACCAAAAATGGATGTAAAATGACTGTAATTGATGGCAATTGGGTTGCAATCACCAAAAACATCAACCCTGCTCATTGTTTTTGTGCAATTTTAGGCTCATTTGGCTGCTGTTGCAGTGTATCTCAGTAACTGGCTTCCATGGCAGTACAAGTGAAGAAAAATACTGTTTTTCCTTACTGGGATGATTGCTGTCAGTGACTGTTAAAGTGTTACCCTTTGTTCTGTATTTTTTTTCATTCAGGTTTTGGTGTGTACTTTTAGGCTTACTTTGCTGTTGCAGTGAATCACAATAATTGTTTGGTGTGCCATGTCCTGCATGATAGGCTGAGGGCCTGGCATGGCATATCAAACAATTACTGGCATTAACTACAGTAGCTGAAGAAACTCAAAATGCACTGGTTGCCATATGTACCTGCAGGACCATGCTGTGGACACAATGAGCGACAGTACCATGGAGGGGTCCATTTGACAACAGGAAGGGGCTATGTTTTCAGCTGTGGCTGTGATCTGGGGGATGGCACCATTAGTAACAGGGATAATTGTCTACATCTGCACCATACAAGGGGACCATGCAAAAGTACCTTACACTTTGTGATTTCAGGACTTCACCAGATTTCAGGTCGATGACTTTCCATTTGTATTGTGCCAACCTCAGAAAATCTCCTGGACACAAACCTTGTTTGCCCATAACAGGGCTTTGGAATATGGACATTTGTGAAAATCTGGGTTTGTGCAAAAAAAACTAGGCTTTGCACATGGGCAAGCTTTTGAAGATCTGGCCCCTGAAATCAGTTTTTAATTTCATTTTCATTTTTAAAACACATTTTAAGATTGAAGCAACCAACTCAAGGGCGTAGTCCTATTAGTAGGAAGTAACCCACTCTAGGGCGTGCAGTTATTAGGGATTAATCAATACCCCAAGTGCATTGTGAAGCACAAGGCTGCTGGCTGAGTGTCCTCACAACACCCAGTGTGTTAATTAATCCCCAATGACCACACACCCTGGAGTGGGCTATTACACTTATAACAGAGGGTGCACTACAAAACAAGGAGAAAGCAATATACATGTTTTTTCTCCTTTTATAAAAGACAAGCAAATTACTGTATTCTGCTGCCTAAAAAAATAGTCCCCAACAAAATGGCTGTCATGCACATACAAATGTCAGAAGGAAAGTGTTGCTATGCTTTCTCTGACATTTGTTGTGCATGATATGCCTTCTGAGACAGCACAGTAGCTCCGAAGTGCAAAACACGGAGTTGCTTGCTCTGGTACAGACACGGTGTCTATACCTCCACTGGCTTAGCTGCTCTGTCTCTCTGTCTGTGGTTACATTAATGCATTGCAAGTAAGTAAACATTTTCCCCAGCAGTGCAGTCACATAGTCTACCAGACTGTATTCTACCAATTAAGAAACGGCAATTAATGGGACTCAGAGCCTGCAGGTCTTGCTGTAACTCTGTTTCTCTGTCCACCAGCATAAAGCTCACTTTCAGATCATGACATCATTGGGGGGGGGTCTCCCTCTCTTCACAGTGTTCCATCGGACTTTATGCCACAGCTATGGGATTTACCTGTCAATCTGGCTGTGCAACAGAAAAATGACCATGGGGACCACACACTTCACTCTGGGAACAAGCTTGGGGTAAGAAGCAAGACTACAAACTTTGAACACTACAGCTACTGTTCCTGCACTGCCTGGGACTACATGGCAGGCCTCGGCTCTCACTCATTAAGCAGGGATAGTAGTGGCTGCTCCACAGAATGCAATTTTGCACTATAACAAGTTCAGAACAGAAACACAGGCTGATCTCTCAGAGGGATGGTTCACCACTAGCTGTCATATATTGTGGAGTAAGCAATGGTCACCTGATGGTTGTTTACCATTCAACTGCCTTTATCTATCCCATGTTATAAGTCACTAATACACTTTCAGTGTTTTGCCTTCAGCCTTGAATATCACAAGCAGCAAGGGCATGCATTAATCCCAAACATCCCCATTCATCTCATAAAGATATAGTTGGTTTCCCTCGCTCTTATTGTAGGCTTGGGACCAGCTGATATACGTAATAGACAGACCAGGTGAGATTCAATCCATACTACACTGTAACATAAAACATTTGTGAATATCTTAAGTTAATATCATGTTGTGACTACAGTACAATCTTCAAAATGTTCAAAAAATGTTACACCAAATATCCATAGTATGACAATCATTTTTTGGCTGAACATTAGCAATAACTTTTGGTAAGACTTAGTGAGACACTTGGTATGATATTGATACTACTGTTCTGGTGTCCACGTTACTCATGTGACTTCTTGTGTTGTGTCTGTGTTACTCACGTGACGTTCTGTGTAGTCTGAGTTACTCACATGACATCCTGTGGAAAAAAAACATGTAAATAAAGTATAATTCACTTTCTGAAAATTCAGTGATTTCTGTCTTTTCCTACGAGGGTAATATAGTTGTGCAAAAAAACAATGGGCTAGAAAATCAAGGACATGAATGTGGTAGCCAAACTTAAACATGTCCAGATTTAGGCATACTGTGATCAGGAAACATACTGTGGCATAATTACCAACAAGTTAAGTTTATGATAAAAAACTGAAAAGTTAGATGTTATGCTACCTAAATAGATACCATAGACATAGTAATATCAAAAAATATATGTTTGATAATATGACAAATTTGCTGTCAAGGACACAATGTTACTCACATTACATTGCCCTTGTGGGAACTTTTAATCCCATTTTTAGCACCTCTGAACTACAAGCTATCTTTATATTGCAGACTGAAATACTACCACATGTACCCAATGTAAATATGATATCGTTATGACAACTGGCCCAAATCAATTTTGGAACCTGATTGTCACACTTTGTCTCTCGAGTAGCATATCAGTATATATATATATATATATATATATATATATATATATATATATATATATATATATATGTGTGTGTGTGTGAGCTATAGGGCATGGTAGACCCCAATATTTAGGGATGAACAGGGGGTTCTATGTTAAACCTCAAATTTTACACTTTAATATCTTCACAATCCTTAAACACATTTGCATGGAATTGTGCAAGCACAGTCTCGAGTGGTATATCTTTTGACAGGCCAAGTTTTGTTCTGATCAGATGTGTGGATTCCAGATACAGATAGCCAAATAATGTATAAAATCACTGTTTTTCATTGAAGGGGTTTTGTCATCACTTTGCACACAGGTAGTTTGGAATTTTGGTCTGAAATTTTCAGGGTGGAATTGTCTTGGACCACAGATGTCCCTTTCGCTGGTTTGGAGAAAAAAAATATTAATCCATTCAAAAGTTATTCAGTTTAAAATTTTGATTTTTGAGCATGCTCGGTACAGCCTTTTGTGGAACAAAAAAATAATTTGGTATGAACGAAAAAATATCCTATTTCATTTGTGTCCAATCCTTTCTCATTTGGAAAAGTCGCTCTTTTTAATATGTAATTCTATTGTTTTATACAAAGATATAACACCATTGATACAAAAGATATTAGACATAACATTTCCTAAAA
The DNA here is from genome assembly GCA_016271365.2 of Neoceratodus forsteri. Lineage (NCBI taxonomy): Eukaryota > Metazoa > Chordata > Ceratodontiformes > Ceratodontidae > Neoceratodus > Neoceratodus forsteri. Next base: position 777,623,419 of record CM028131.1, read on the forward strand.
TAATACATAAATAAAAGAAAACAACCCCCCCAAAAACAATTTAGCCATCTAAATCAGAATGGTGAACTTGTATATATTTCACTAACAAAATAATGTTGAGAGAACGTATCTATAAATCTTACAACCTTGTAAGTGGGGGAAACAAATTCACAAATTCTCTCAATGATGCAGTCATAATATCATTTGGGTTTTCTATTTGAAACCATCATTTTTTTCAAAAATAAGTGTTTATTTTACTTTGTGCCACCCAATTTGTTTAATAGTTGGGATGAGGGCTTGGCATTTCCAGTATTCTAAAATGATCCTTTTTATGGCTTTATATGAATTACTTTTTGTTAGTCTTTTCTTAAATTTAATGTGTCAAATGTATTCAGTACTAATATTACAGGGGATATAGTAATGTTTATACCAATCATTTGTTTGAGCTTATCAACTGTTTTCTTCCACGAGCTACAGAAATTCACAATACACATAGGAAGTCAGAAGAATTGTGGGTCACCCTGGAAACAGGAAATGGGACAGTTATATGAACTAGGGTTGTCTACAGGCCTCCAGACCAGAGGGAGGACACAGACACATTATTGTTAGAAGATATGCAAAACATGACAGCTAAAGGGGAGGTTCTGATAACTGGAGACTTCAACAGGCCAGATACAGATTGGTCAATACCAGCAAGAACATCCACAAGAACTAGACACATAATGGATTCCCCACAGCAGAAGGGTCTCAAACATCTGGTACAGCAACTCACAAGAGACAGGGCTTTCCTAGACCTAAAACTGACTAACGGGGAAAGGATCATAGATTTCCAGGTAGAAGGTGACCTGGGGGCTAGTGACCATCACATGGAATGGTTTAATTTGGCCACTAGAACTAAATCATCCCATTCCAATGCAAACATATGGGACTTCAGATGAGCTGACTTTGATAAGATGGCCAACAGAGTTAAGCTAGCCCTGGCAAGAAGAAATACAGGTGAGGGGGTACAGGCAAAGTGGGCAAGCATTAAGGATGCAATACTTATAGCAACATCCCATTGTGTTAAAGAGAAAAGCAAGAGCAAAAGGAGGAAACCACTTTGGTTCTCAAAAACAATAGCAGAAAAGATCAGAGCCAAAAGGCTGGCCTTCAGGAAATGTAAGGAAACACAGTTGAACAAAGATAGGGAAGCATACCAAATTTCCCTAACAGAAGCAGGGAAGGTAGTAAGGAAGGCAAAGGCCCAAACTGAGGACATACTAGCATGGCCAATAAAAGAAGGGGACAAGACTTTCTATAGATACATTAGTGAAAGGAGAAAGTCCAGAAGGGGTATTACTAAGATCAAAGGGTATAAGGGGGATTGTGTGGAGAGGACCACGGAAAAGCATCTATCCTAAATAGATACTTCTGCTCTGTATTTACTGAGGAGAAGGTAGGGCAGGGCCCACAGCTCAGCAGCACAGACATGGGGGAGGAAGGTGTGCACAAGTCCCTTCACAAAAGAAAGGGCCCTGCAAGAGCTTGCTAAGCTCAGGGTAGACAAAGCAATGGGGCCTGATGGCATACATCCCAGGTTACTAAAGGAGCTAAGGGTGGAACTAGCAGAGCCATTATCAGAACTGTTTAGTGAGTCGCTGAGCACAAGAGAGGTCCCAGAAGACTGGACAAGGGCTCATGAGATCCCGCTCCATAAGAGTGGTAGCAGGGAGGAGGCAGGGAACTACAGACCAGTCAGTCTTACCTCAGCAGTGGGCAAGATTATGGAGGCACTCCTTAAGGATAGAATAGTGCAACACCTGGAATCCCAAGGAGCAAAGGATCCAAGACAGCAAGGGCTTACAACAGGAAGGTCCTGTCAAACTAATTTCATAGATTTCTTTGACTGGGTAACCAGAGTGGTGGATCAAGGGGTTGCAGTTGATATCACCTACCTTGACTACAACAAAGCTTTCAATACTGTTCCACATAGAAGATTGATTAATAAGCTGGGTAGGGTCAGGGTGGGTCAGACGTTGGTCAACTGGGTGGCAAACTTGTTGGCAGGCAGAAAACAGAGAGTGGTGGTAAACAGTATACAGTCAGAAGAGATGCACGTCACAAGTGGGGTACCTCAGGGATCAGTCCTGGGGCCAGTCCTCTTCAATATCTTCATCAGTGACATTGCAGATGGACTAGAGGGTAAGGTTTGTATGTTTGCAGATGACACCAAGATCTGCAACAGAGTAGATGATCCAGATGGGGTGGGCAGAATGAGAAGAGATATGGATAAACTGGCAAAAGCACATCAGGAAGAGAAACCCTGAAGCCACCTATAGGCTGGGAGGGGAGTTGCTGGCAATCACAAGGGAAGAAAGAGACTTGGGCATCATCATCATCACAGATGACTTGAAATCATCCAAGCAGACCACTATAGCAGTAGGTAAGGCTAGAGGGATGTTGGGGTGTATTAGTAGAGGTATCACAAGTCATAAGAGGGAGGTAATAATCCCTCTTTATAAGACACTGGTTGGCCCCATCTGGAGTACTGCGTGCAGTACTGGAGGCCACACCTATACAAGGACATTAACAAAATGAAGGCAGTCCAGAGAAGGGCAACCAAAGTGGTGCAGGGACTGCATCAGAAAACATGTGAGGACAGATTAATGGAGTTCAATATGTATACCCTAAAGCAAAGGAGGGAGAGAAGTGATATGATTGAAATATTAAAACATCTAAGGGCATTAGGAAGGTGAAAGAGTCTAACATGTTTAAATATAAGAAAAATAACAGGACAAGAAGTCATAGCATGAGATTAGAGGGAGACCGATTAAGGGGTAATGTGAGGAAGTTCTTTTTCACAGAAAGGGTTGTGGATGTATAGAAAGGCCTACCTCAGGAAGTGGTGGATATGAATATATTACAGGGCTTCAAACATGCATGAGATAGGCATAAGGGAACAATACAGATGAGTATGAATAGATAGGCCATTGACAGAGTATAGGCCTATGGCACATTCATAAGGTAGAAAAAATGGGCAGACCGGATGGACCTCGCTGTCCTTATCTGCCACCAACTTCTATGTTTCTATTTTTCTATAAATTATTTGGCAGGACAAAAATTATGGATTATGTCAACTTTCTTTCTGCATCCATGATGACTATTGTTTGTCAAATTAGGTACCATATTGCTCAACATTTTTGGAGTAATGTAGGCTCTTTTCGGAAAAATCCTTTTTCATTTGCTGCCAACTTGTTTTCTGTTTTCTTGAAAATAAAATTCAAAACCCATATGAATGACATCCTGTAGAGAGACCAAGACAAGTATCTTGCTTATCGGGACTCCATTAGGTGGATTCTGCAGTTATCTGTTGGAAAACTGACCCCAAAAGATGTTTCTGTTTGTTTTTAAATCCTTTTTCATAACTCACTACTGCTTTTTCCATGTGAGATTTTTCATTCTGTCGAAGAAGGATTACTTATATGAACATGCAAAGGTGCCATCAGAAAAAGACCTTCTGGCCTATCAAGTCTGCTTCATTGCACAGCTAGCAACCCTTACACTTCAGATGCCCCTGCCTCCCTTCCCCTTACACATGACCCTGCCCCATACTCTTTTGACACAGTTCACTGTACTACCACTTTCTTAGGTAGTGCATTCCACCCAGACATCACCCTCTCTGTGAAACAGTGTCTCCTCATTTCCCTCCTGAATCTTTTCCCCTGAACTCTCAGATCGTGCCCTCTAGTGTCCCTCCCCTGCTTTACTTGAACAGCCCCTCTGTGCCTGTCTTGTTTATAACTTTCAAGTACCTGAAGGTTTCAATCATATCCCCCAATCTCTCCTCTCCTCTAGGGAGTACATGTTCAGCTTCCTCAGCCTGCTCTCATATGGCTTGTCCCTTTGCCCCTGGATCATCTTTGTTGCCCTGCACTACACCCCCTCCAGTAACCCAATGTCCTTCTTCAGGTATGGGTGCCAGAACTGCATGCAATACACCAGGTGTGTCCTGACCATTGATCTATACAGTGGCAGGCTCTCCCCCATCCTGGAGAATATACCTCTGGCAATACAACCCAGCATCCTGTTGGCCTTGGCCACTGCCTTCCTACACTGTACTGAGTTGTTCATTGACCCTGTTATGATCACTCCCAGATCCTTCTCTTCCTCTGTCATGGCTAACTGAATCCACCTATTAGATAGCTCCTCCTTGGGTTCTTTGCGCTGAAGTGTAGCTCTTTGCACTTTTTGGCATTGAACCCCCAGCTGACAAAAGTTTAACCAGGCCTCCAGTTTTGACAAATCATCCTGCAACCCCTGCCACCATCCTAAATCATCCACTATTTTTGGTATCATCAACAAACAGATTGATCTTGCTCTTGATGCCTGTTGAGATGTCTGCTATGAAGATTCCAAACAACATCATACTCAGAACAGAGCCCTGTGGTACCCTTCTTGTCACTGCTTTTGGAGCTAACAGCTCCCCTCTCACCACCACCCTCTGCTGTCTCCCTTGCAGCCAGTTCACTACCCATCCCACCACCTTCACCCCTGCACCTATGCCTTTCAGCTTACTTACCAGCCTCCCACGTGGCACCAAATCAAATGCCTTATTGAAGTCCAGGTACAGGACATCCATTGCATGGCCCAAGTCTAATTACCTATTTACCTAGTCATAATAATCTATCAGGTTGGTCTGACAGAACCTACCAGAGACAAACCTATGTTGCCTACCGTTCTGCAGCCCATTGGTCTTCAGAAACAGAAAGGAAACCAGCCTCTAGATATGAAAAAAGATTTTGAACTTTTTTTTTTTTTTTTTTTTTGCTCTTTTCTCATTTGTCCTTTTTCGTTTGAATGAAAAAGAATCCCTTGACACAGAAAAAGATTTTGGACCTTGTTTTGTTAGTTCTCTTTTATCATATTACCTATTTTCGTTCAAATGAAAAAAGATCCATTCAAATGGAAAAAGAGTTTGGACTTAGTTTTTTTGTTATTCTTTTTTCATTTAAAGGAATAATTTTTTGTTTCTTTTTTCATTTTTCATTTGATACGGAAAAGGATTCCTTCAAATGAAAAAATGATTTTGTATGCCATCCCCCTTTTTATTTTTCCCTGTTATCTAGTGGCACCACCCACCCTCTGATTGCCATCCTCATATATTTTAATTATTTTTCCCTGGTGTCTAATAGCATCCCCTGATCGCCTTCCCCATAATTATGTATTTTATCCCTGGTTTCCAGTGGTGCCCCCTACCCTAAGTTCACCATCCCCATAATTGTAATATTGATCCCTGTTGTCTAGTGGCAACAGCACACCCTCTGTTCACCATACCCATAATTGTAAGATTGATTCATTATGTCTAGTGGCACCCCCCAACACTGGGTCTGAAATAAAGAAAATCATCCCCCAATATCTTTTTTTAAAAACCTGTGGAAAAAAAATACCTCACCAATTTGACCCCCCACCCTGATCTCCCACTGGGCACCCACCACCCCGAGCCCCCCACACACCCTCACTCACCTGAACAAGTCCTAGGGTGAAGATCCACTCTCAGACTGAAGATGCGCCTTGCTGCTGAAACTGGTTACTGCTATATGAGAAAGCAAATTAAGTGTGGTTCAATGTATTTCAATGTGGTTTTCAACTCTGGTGCATAACTTTGCCTTTGTTGCATGTTTTGACACCAAATTTACAACATGGTCTTTTTAAGACCACACCTCATGAACAATGTTGGTGGAATTATGCAAATCCAGCCTGCATGTCAATTTCACATTTGCTTGACAAAATCACATTTTGGGGGGATTGAAAATTTTCACCAACCTTCTTCATTAGGTTGGATCATAAGAAGGATATGTTAAAAATTGGGGGCAAAATACATCAAAATGAAAAGTTATGAACATCTGTTGAAATTTAAAGACAATCCATTGTAAATTCCATAAGTTTAAATATTTTAACCCAAAATTTTCAACTTAGCCATGTCTTTACATCACCTCATGAATGTAACAGCTGTCATTTTTTTAAATCTTGGCCAAAATGTATTTTCGCACTTCTGGTGCAGAATGCATTGTGGTAGCATGGAATGATGTTTTGACTGGGATGTTAAAATTGTTTTGTATCAGCTTCATCATAGTAACAAGAAATAGGTGTGTGAAAAAAAATTCCACTCCTGGAATTTGTACAAAAGTTGGACTTTTACTTCTGCGAATATTTGGAAAACATTTTTGCAACTTTTGTGGCAATTCCACCTTAGAATGGCCAAACAAACATACAGAGGGGCTGCAGTTTAATATTAAATTGTGGGGAAAAAATTCTGCATAACTGATCATTGTCAATTGGATCTGTTCTGTGGAATTTCTTTCACAGTTTATCATTTCCATCTCTTTGGTGTCTAGTGGCTCCCCCACCCTCCAGTTGCTTGCCCAGTGGCCCCATAAAGATTAAAGTTTGCCTGGTGTCTCGTGGACCCCCTTGCTGATCAATGGCCTGATGTAAACATTCCCTGGTCTCTAGTGATTCCCCTCATCACCCTTTGGGATACCACTAATATCACAATTAACATAGCATTAGGATGCCAGCCAAACCAATTATTGAGCTGCAATAGAACCTGGAAATACAGACACTTACACAGACCCTCCAAAACCCAGAAATCACCCAAACTCCTACCTGCACACACTATACACCATTCCTTCTTTGCTGCAAGAGACCTTCAGGTGCCATAACATGACCGCAAATTCAATCTCCATTACAAAAACTATCCTAATGTATTATGTTCAACAAATAATGGGTAAGGGTGTAACACTCAGAAGTATACCCATCTTGGGGGCTAATTAGGGCAATAAAGCCACTCGTCCTTTGCACTTGTGGCCTATTATAGCACTAAATAGCCCTCTTGATGAGTATACATCCTAGTATACCACCAAAACCCATTGTTTATTTCATCTCTTTCTCTCTCTCTCTCTCTCTCTCTTATATATATATATATATATATATATATATATATACAGTGTATATATATATATATATATATATACACACACACATATTTATTATAGGATTGTGCTAGTACCCCAATAGTGAAGGTTAAGTAGCCTGTTTAATATTTAACCTCAAATTTTGCACATAAATATCTTTGACTCTCTTTGACTAAATGAGCTGACATTGTGTATGTGTTGTCTAAGAGGTAATGCCTTGATGTTTGTAAATTTTTGTGATGGTATCTTGTGTGGTTTCTGACATCTGTATATGCCATTTAAAAAAAATTAAAAAAAATAATTTTTCCTATACTTAACATTTTTTTTTGCTCTTGCCTGCAGCCTACATGGAAAGGAATTTTTGTCCCAGACTTGCAGGGGACATGTATCATATCCCAAGGTAGTGCTTTTGACAGGTCTGGAGAAAAAATATCAAAGGGTTCCAGAGTTATAAGGCTTTAAATTTTAGTATTTTCTGACTTGCGTGTACGCAGTAGGGTTTTTGAGATAATGTTTTGCAGCAAAAGTAAAATTTTCATGCTGCAAATGCATGTTTTTCTTTCATGCCACTTATTTGGACTGGCACCAAACATATTTTTTGTGTTGTACCAACTGCTGTCTGGTTGATCTTTCCCACAAACATGAAAAATACACACAAATGCTGGGATTTTAATAAACAAACATCAGAATCTAGGTAAACTGGACCCCTAAAGCTAGATTCTGATGTTTGTTTATGAGGTCTATGGGCAGACACATGTTTTCTGTGCACCCAAAATTACAGGTGCATAGTTTAGTGAGAGGAGCATTTCCCCTGCATTCTTTGTATGAGAACAGTGGTAATTTCTTGACTTCTGTAGCTGAACTCATGCTGCTGGCTACAGTGTGAGCTGTGAGCCACAGTTTCCCTGGTGTCTAGTGGCACCCCTCACTGGCCAATTTCTCTACACATAACAAAAATAATTGCATTCCTTGGTGTCTAGTGGTACTCTCCACATGCCAATCCCATTCCAGACTCCCAATAAATAAGTGAATTCCCTAGTGTCTATTGACACCCCTCAATTGCTGGCTAATATATATTCCCTGGTGTCTGGTGGTACTCCCACCCATCGATTGCAATCCCATTTATTATATTATATAATCCCTAGTGTCTAGTGGCACCCCCACCCACTGATTACTGTCTCTGACTCTTCATAAAGAAATTAAATTTATTCTCCACTGCCTAGTGACATCCCCCACCTGCAGATTGCCTTCCCATTTTGTATTATCATTTTCCCTGGTGCCTAGTGGCACCCCCACCCACTGATTGCCATTCTGTCTTTCCATCCTCTCCCTACAAATCATTTAGCCAAATCTGAAATAAAGAAAATGGTCCCTCAATTATTTTTTTGTCTGGAAAACTTGTAAAAAAATGATCCCTTGCCAATCAGACCCCCCCCACCTCCCACTCAGCGCCTACCTCCCCACACCCCTAATACACCCCCACACACCCTCAGTCACCTGAACAGGTCCCAGGTTCAAGATCCGCTTTTCCCAATCAAAGACACATCTTGCTGCTGGAAATGATGACTGCAATATGAGAAACTAAGGTAAATGAGGTTCATTTATGCTAAGGTCCTGGGTAACTTAAGTGAAGAGACCAAAAGGGAAAATCTCACCCCTCCCCGGAATGCAGTACAATGGTGGTAATCAAGAGTGCTGAACAATAACTGTCCTAGCTATTCAGCCTTAGTAGGAAACATCTAGGTCCCCAGCGGAGGGTCAACCAGTGCAGGATGATGTGAGCTGCACTAAGGCAAAGATCTATTTCAAAGCATGGGGGAGAAGGAGGTCCAAAATAGCACGTTAAGTCCTGGTGGAGCCCATCCAGCTGAATTTGAGCAGAAAGTTACAAGCTGATATGGTAAAAAATTGTGGCTCAGAAAAGAATAACAAACAAAGTTCCCAGGGCATTCAGGGCCAAAGCAAGAGAGGTTGAGATCCTCTGGACACATTACTGAGTCAGGCAGGTGACGGAGTGAGGTATGTGTCCCCAGCTGAAGCCTTGATCCAAACCAGGAGGAGAAGAAGTAATAGGGCCTTGCAGTTCAATGGGGGAATATAGCAGGCCTATCAACCATGTGGGAATCAATTAGATGTACTCACTGCACCATTTAAAGTCGAGCTTCTAGGTATCAGAAGGACAAGTGATGAAGGGACCTTCACTTGAAGAGTTCTGGTAATAAAATCTTGAGCTCTGCCACCGCTTGTGCCGGTGACTCATAGGAAATCCACTTATCGGCATGTTTGACTTGTAGCACAGAAGGGTATCAAACCCTGAAAGGCTTCCCTGCTGCAATCAGCTTGGAGACCATGGAGTGAAGTTCTTGTCTTTTAACTCACACTGATTGTAGAAGATCTTGAGAGATCTGAAGTCTGTGTCCTTCCCATTGCAGCTCCTGGATTTCTCTAACTTTGGCCAGGATATGCTGCTTGCCCTGAAAGTTGAGCAGCTTAAAAATCATAGGTTGAGGAGAAGACTCAGGTGGAGGTGGGGGGTGCAGCAAGAGGTGGTCCCACTCGACCACATAGATGGTATTGTTGGGAGAAGGACCTGAAATCTTCCCACAAAACTTTTGAATAAACTCACAGGATTGTTGCCCTCTGTCACAGAGTGGCTCTGCGATGGATTGGGGGCCTTTTACATTTGTGCTAGATGCTTTCCTTAATGCCCTTATGTTAGAAAAGTGATGGGTAAACACCGAAAATAAATAAATGAATGTAGGATTTAATGTTTAAATCAAGTTAACAATAATGGTGTAGTGCAGAGCAGTAAGATATTAGAAAAAGAAACAAAAGAAAGGGGGGGTTGCAGTTGTAATGGGTTTCCTGTATTCTACTCCTTTGCGGTATATTTATAACTGTCTTGTTTTCTGCTGCTTTAAGAAGATGTGTGTGTGTGTGTGTGTGTGTGTGTGTGTGTGTGTGTGTGTGTGTGTGCATCTTTGCATAGACAGGCTGTAAAATTCAGCCTTTTAGTAATTGAACCTCCCCTCAGAAATGTGAGAGGTAGCAGAGATTTGTAGTAATGCTCGTCTGGGGTGATTACAAAACTTGTGAGCCATCTGGGCTAAATATAGGCTCAGTGGTATAGATAGGCTATAATGGGGAGCCTTTATGGTAGTGTGCCTGAATGCAGTCACCATCCTAAGAGTTAAATAATTTATTAAAGATATTCACTTTAAGATAGATGGGGTAAATATTAAATCCTAAAGAGGCGTATTTCCTCTGTTAGGGGATCTGTTTAAGTGCAGATGAAAACTTTAGGGTAGTGAATAATTGCCATATGAAATGTAAAATAAGGGAAATTAGCAGCTGAGTTTTAAGCTTGTTTAAACCATGTAGCTAGCTTTCAAATGCCTGGAGAGAAAGAGAAAAATATAGTATAGCAGGGATTTGTTTATAGTGTTAACAAATAAAGGTCGGAGCGCTTTCTGGCTGGGCAGCGCTTAGCACTGCCAGCCTGAATGAAACAAAAGAAAAGTGAAGGTTTACTTTTATTTATTTACTAGTGGCAAGTATTAGATAGAATGAAGAAAAGGGGTTTTGCCAGTCAATATGGAATTTTAGAGGAGCCAGTTGTTCTATTAGAGGTCTGTTAACAGGGAGTCGGCAGCTGATCTTTGCTTTTGGTTAAATTCAGCTGCCACTTCTAAATGTTCTTTATGCTCCTATTTTGGTAAATTAATTCCCTCTCTTACTCCAGTAAGGGAAGCTGTGTGTATATTAATTGATGTGGCTTTCTAATTTAGGTTGAGGTTGTAGAGGTAGTAAACTGCAGACAAGGAAAAATGTGTTAAAATTATAAAAATGCTTACAAAATAAAATATAGTGTGCATTTCATACAGGAGAGCCCTGTGGATAACAAGTTGTGTTATTTTGTGGGCAGGGGATATTCTGAAAAGAACTTCATTAATGGGAGCATTTTTCTATACACTGTACTTTAGAGCTCCTTGGAGCTACACAAATCGTCAGTGTTTAAACTCTCCTGAGATGTGACTTTCCAAACAAATAGCCACTGAACTCTGTCATGACAGTGCGAGTGCAAGCTCTGGTAAGCTTTTTTGCCCACTTGAATGTGTGCACTGTCCTGAGGATATGTAAATGTCTAACTTCTCTCTCTGCATTAAGCTTTCTTTTCAAAATAAAGCTTTAAGCCTTGCATGTACCTCTTACTGCGGAAATGGAGCATTGTTGGGGTTTTCTGGAAGGGATTAAAATGAAGGGTATGAATGCTTCTGTTGGCATCTTAATGCTCCTAAAGTAAACCACCTTCAGCTCCAGTAGTATTATAAGAGCCGGTTGGCCACTCCTTTGTTACATTTATGCTGCAACTAGAAGTGGGTGGTGCATTCTGATGCCAAGAGTTTGTTTCATACCTTTAGAATGATAGAAATATACTTTAGAGACTAAAAGCAAGTCCCAGTTTTGATTTAAATGTGTCTATGCTATGTAAAATAAATATTTGCACTGTATATAAAGACATTATATTTAAAGAAATGTACTGGTGGGTGGAGCTAACCTATCACATGGGCACAGAGCTGTATAAATCCTAAGGTAACAGCTAGAGATATCAGATGTGAAGAAGACAGAGATCAGAAAGGATCTGGGTCTGGAGAGAAAGGCAGGAAGTGATGCCAATTGCTAAAAAAAAGTGTTAGACTTGGTCTAATTTAGTCTTCTAGTCATTTGAAGTGATGTCGAATCAGTTTGCTCTATGGAATGTGTCCTGCTTCTGAGGAAAATATTGATTTATAAAATAAATACTGGACTATATAGAAAACCGCCATTGTGTCACACTGCTTGATTTGTCCACGAATACCTGCACCCTATCACACCCTCTTCTTTCTCCGGGAGACTAATGAGAATTCAATTATTGCACTGCCTTCACTCCTCTAAATCCTCCAGTTTGTCTTCCAGACATCTGTTCTTTTGGCGCATAGTGGTAGAGTCTTGATTGACCGTTCCCTTCCACTTCTCCACTGAGGTAAGCCTGGCTTCAGAATCACTGACTCTGATGGAGAGGGAGTCAGCAGAGAAGCAGATTTTTTGGGAGGTCTGCAGAGATCACAGATATGGCCTCTTGCATAGGTTGCATAATTTCTAAGAAGTGCTCTTCTGAGATGGCTGCACTGGTGGTCAGAGGTTTGTTTGAGCTTGCAGGCTGTTGCTTAGGCCTTTTTGTGGCCTTGTCCTTCTCAGGCGTTGGCGAGGAAGACTGGCACAATGGTGCTTTTTTTATTACTATTTCCATTCTCTTCCAGGAAAAGCATGAGCAATGGGGTCCCCTTAGGAGGAATTAGGGAACCAAGCTGTGATGAATGTGTAGAGAGCAAATAGAAATAGGTATTACCTGCAGGAACAGTGAGGAGTGATGAAGGTAAGCAGCTCTCTCCTAAGCAGCCATCACGTGACCTGATGGTCTAGTATTTTATTTTACTACTGGGGAGGGGCTATTATCCAAGGTTAGAGTTCTTTTAAGTCAGATAGCCAGATTTACTGCTCAGATGCCTCCAAGGACACACCATTGTATTTAACTCAGGCAGGTGGTTGGCTTCCTCTTGAATACTGGTACACATTTCAGTTGGGACTTCTGGTTAAAAAAGTAACATTAAATCTGGTACCCATGCTTGTAAGATCTTTTTTAAAAAAAACACATCACTGTAGTTTCTATTCGATGGTCAACTAAACAATTTTTCACCATTCCAAGAATGAAAACTACAATAGGCCAGAAAGCTCAGCCATACTCTATTACATCCTTCTTTAATTTTCTTCAGTCTGTCTTTAATTGTTTAGAAGTTTGTCTTCTAACCATTTGAGTGAAGCTGAGAGGGTTTTTATTTGCTGAGAGTGAGTATAGATGTTTTGCATAACATTGCAATATTTAATTGATTGTTAGTGGAAAAATGGGTGTGTTTTGTATACTGATGATTTTTTACTTATTGTATGTATTATTTCATGTTATTTCATGTACACTGGTCACCCTTGAAAATTGTTCTTTGGCCTATGGTCTTGCCAGTTTAAATAATAAAAAAAAAAAGAAAACTGTCCCGTAATGGCTTTTCTTTTTTATAAATCTCTGAAATAATGGAAAAACAGTCCTCATTGCCTGCCACTGTCTGCACCCCACAGCTTGACCCTAGATTTAAACTGGACAGCTGGGTGCCCAATACCCCATGCCATCAACATGTCTGTATTTTATTATTTTTTTATGTATACCAACACCGGGTGCCCAACCCTGGTGCTGGTTCTTCTCTCCCCATTTAGTTTTATTTTCAGTTCCCTTGCCTTGTTAATCTGCCAACTCTGGGGTGCTCAGTCACCAGTGCCAGCATTCTCCATTCCCCTCTGACCCTACTGGAACACTGGTGTACCCAATCTCCAATGCCATCAAGTATCTTGCCAACACTGGGGTGCCTGATTGCCAGTGTCAGATGTACAATAGCTAGAATAAAGAAAACAATCCCATAACAGCTTTTATTTCTATTAAAATCACTGAAATAAAGAATATGTCCCCTCTTGTCTGTCACTGTCCACCCCCCACCCTGAGCATCCCATTCAGCATCCGATTCCACTCACCCCCTCTTACACTATACTTACCTGGTGGAGCTCCAATGCTATAATCCTCTCTGGAACAGAGATGTGTCTTCACTCTTCAATGCTGGACCAGGAACCAAGGAAAACAGGTAAGTGCCGTATAATGTATTTCAAGGTGTTTTGAACCTTTGTTCATAACTTGGTAAATTTTTAATATTATTTGTCCAAATAATCAACACAGTCTTTTGGGATCCCACAGCATGAAAAAGGCCAGTGAAATTATTTATATCCTGCCGGAAAGGTGAGTTTGCCATTGCTGCATAAAACCAACTTTTAGAACAGATTTTAATAATTTCACAACCCTTGTTCATGAGGTGTGGTTCCAAAAAGGCAATGTTGAAAATGTTGGCAAAAAAATTCAAAAAATGACCAAGTTATGAAAGTACATTGAAATTTTTCCACACCCGCTCGTAACTTTGGTAATTTTCGATATTTTGACCCTACATTTTCAACATAGCCATTATTTCACAACACCTCATGAGCATGACAGCTGCCATTTTTTAAACCCTGGCAAAAATGAGTACAATGATGTTATGAAGGGGATGTGAAAATGCTCACCAACTGGGTTCCTGAGGTGGATCATAAGAAGACTTTGTTGAATATTTGGACTCAAAATACTGTATTAAAAACAACAAAGTTATTGAGGTACATTGATATTTCTCAACACGTGCTCATAACTTTGATAATTTTGAATATTTTGATCCCTAAATTTTCAACATAGACATTTTTTCACACCACCTCATGGACCTAGCAGCTGTTGATTTTTAAATCCTGGTCCAAATGTGATTTTGCAGTTGTGATCTGAATTGACATTTCAATCAGTACAGTATTTTATAAATTACTCACTGATGAAATAAACTTGATGAAATATGTTTGGAGGGTGAGTTGGAAACCTTACCTATTGTAATAAAACTCCCATATGCTAAACCGCTTTTGCTCATTATTATTTATAAGCCACCCAAGGTAATAAATGAGTCATTTAATGTATTGCAGGATTATTGTAAAACCTATAGGGATACACATGACATACTGCTTATAGGGGATTTTAATGTAAATTGGGCTCAAATAAATCCCACTCATCCTCTAATTGAATTTCAAGAGATGTTGGGTCTGGTTCAATTGATTAAGGACCCAACCAGATTAATTATGCAGCATTTACAAAATTCAATAATTCTTGGTCTTGTTTTCACAAGGTTTATGTAAAAAAGGGAGTTTTAGCAGAAGCATTTTCTGATCATCAGGTAGTGTTTGCTGCACATGCAGATATTAAGGTTATACCAGATTCCTTGCTCATTTGCTGGAGACATTTTAGATGTTTTGACTATGTAAACTTTATGCTAGATGTTGAAAGAAGGTGCTGGGATTGAATGGAATTGATACCTGATGTTACTGAGATGTGGTCCTATTTTCATCAAGAGTTTCTGAACATTTGTAGTAATCATGCCCCTCTAAGATATAGGAAGGTTAGATCTATAAATGTGGTGTGGTATAATCCTTCCTTGCATAAAATATGGAAGGCCATAAATAAGACATAGTCCAAAGCAAAACAGACTGGCTTGAATAGTGATTGGCTATTATATAGACAATTAAGAAATAGATTTACTAGGGAACTTAGAAGGGACAAACAGAGTTACTTTACAAATAAGTTACAAATAAATAAGAAGCATAATCCAAGACAATTTTGGATATGGTGGCAAACCTGATAGCGAAAAGGAGTAGTCAGCAAATGAAAAGAATAGAGATTGATGGGCACTCTGAGCCTATCAGTAATAATGTTGCTAGTTTATTCAATACATACTTCAACAACATTGGTATATAGACCTCTGGCCTAATTTCTTCACCAAAGTTTTTCAAGGGCCACTGGATAAAACTGGCCAGACAGGGCATGAGCATGAGCAAAAGGCATTTGCTTTTAGTCAAATTTAGGTGAATGAGGTTAGAGATGAATTGTTGGTTTGGGATGCATTTAAGGCCAGGGGACTGGATGATAGCCCTACTAAGTTGCTGAAGTATGCAGCCCTCTGTATAGCATACCCACTTGTTTACCTGTTTAACTATTCTCTCCTGACTGGAGATATCCAGAGGGTTGGAAATTGGCTAAGGTAGTGCCCATCTGTAAAGTTGGTTCTAGATTGGAGATGGGAAATTTTAGACCAATTTCACTGTTGCCTCAAATTTCCAAAATTATGGAGAGACTGGTTGCCAGAAGGTTGAAAGGCTATCTGGAGGGGGGGGGATTTTTTTGAATAAGTATCAGTCTGGCTTTCATTCAAAACATAGAACCCAGACAGCATTGTTAAACGTTGTGGGGGATATCCAAATGGGCCTGGATAAGAGGAACTTTGTGGTAGCCATTTTGCTAGATCTTTCAAATGCCTTCGACACCTTAAATCATGAGTTCCTCTTGTCCAGGATTGGGGATTTGGGGATAAAGCGTTTGCAACAAAAATGGTTTAGCTCTTATCTTATGGAGCAGAAACAAATGGTGGAACTAGGTGCTTATAGATCATCTGCCCTTCCTATAAAAGTGGGGGTGTCCCAGGGATCTATCCTCAGCCCCCTACTTTTAATATATTTATAAATTGCATAACATTTACAGATCCTGATATAAGATACCATGTATACGCAGATGATACACTGATTTACGTGGAAGGTAGTGCCCAGGAAAGAATTAATACCAAATTACAGGTAGCTTTTCATGAGCTTCTTTCCTTTTTTTCTTCTCTTAATTTAATTTTAAATGTCCAAAAGCCTCAAGTGACATATTTTCATGGTCCTACAAAGGAACATCAGTCATTCAATACAGGACAAAGGGAGGAGAGAAAATTAAACAGGTAACTCATTATAAATATTTAAGAGTGTGGTTAGACCAAAGAGTGAGATGGGACAAGCATCTGGAATACCTGATGGGTAATCTTAGTGGAAAGCTGGGTATGCTTTATAGATTAAAGCCTTTTACAACTCTAGAGGTGAGGCAGACAATAGTGGAAACTATGATCTTACCCATCTTAGATTATGGGGGTTTGGTATATGAGGGGACCTCTGGGATGGAGCTGACAAAGCTAGATGCTATTTACAACAGGTTTGCTCACTTCATCCTCAATGCCCCCCGAAGCACACATCATTGTGATTTATATTGAGTCATAAATTGGTGGTGCTTGGCTGACTGGAGGAGTTGGCACCTTGTAAAATGTATGGGTAAACGTAGAAGGTGACATTTGCCTACTTATATCTTAAGGGATTTTGATGTTAGGGAACACAGGAAGGGGTTAAGATCTTCCAGAGGTATAGAATATGTTGTACCATGATGTAATCTGGAGTTGGGGAAGGGCATCGTCCCTTTACAGGGGTCCCAAAACTTGAAATTCCTTGCCCCTGGATTTGAGATGGTTAGAAGCCCCTGTAAATTTGCATATAATAAAAAAGTGGTTTATGAATTGCATATATGAATCAAGAACATGCTGTTTACATTAGTATTTTATAGTAAAGAAATTTAGTGTCATTATATGACTTAAAAATAAGAAAATATTGCATCTTATGTATAACATGATATGTACTTTATTGAATTGTACTTTGACTAAAATGAATAGGGAATCTTTAGTTGGTATATATATTTAAGTAGCTGCACATTTTTTAAATAATTTAAGCTGTGTAATGAAAAAGTATGTGGTTTTGATGAGTTAATATTGTTTTGTGTTACATGATTGTGTAATCTGTTTAAATGCCTATTGTTTGTGTAACTATTGTCTGTGCACTATGGACCTCCTTGTAAATGAGTCTTGTTACTCAGTGGAGTATCATACTGTTCATATTATAACATGAATAACATTTTACTATACCATACCATACACCTGTCATGTTCAGAGGGAGGGATCTTAAAAAGAATATGTTGAAATGTGGGTGTCAAAAAATGTCATAAAGTAATGTTTGCAGGGATGTCCATTGGCCCACAGGGGATCACGTTGCCTTCCTATGCCAGTGACCTCAGTTCAGGTGCGAGTTCATAGAGCTGGCTGAATGGTTCAAGGCTGATGGGGTAAGCAGTGTAATGTTTGGCACTGGCTCCAGCCTGAGGAGGGACAGAGCAGTGTTCTGGTACATAGACAGCACCTTGTGGCAAGTGGAGGAGCCTTCCCTCACAAAGGGATGATGTGTGTGTGTCAAGACCTGATGGGTCCAGTCACCATTTCTGGACAAGCAGGGTGGCAAGACAAATGTTGGAAAGTGTACATAGCAGAATGAAGGTCAAATCACTGCAGGGCCCATACCAGCAACAGGCTGCATTCTGCTGTTGGCAGACCATCCCAGTCATCATCTCTGGAACTTACTCTGTACCTTTTAACCCCCCCCCACAGTATTGTTTTACGTTTATGTTTAGACCACCTTGTTTGTCCCAGTTAGATACTTCAAGGGCCGCAAATCCTTTGTGACTGCATTGCTAGTCTTATTTTACAGGTATAACTTGATGTTCCCCCAAACATCCCACAATCCACTGTACCCAGGTAAGAACTCTTTATTATTAGTAGTACTGTATTTCATCTAGTAGTTATAATGCTTGTTGTTTATTAGTCCTGTATCTCAGTTAGTAGTTATAATACTTATAGCTGCACCCGTTACACATACCATAATACAGTGCAACTTTGTAACTACATTAATATGCTGTTGTCTTTCACATGTTGGTTGGTAAATCAGGGCTAGAAATAACTCCAATATCCTGTGTATTTCATTTTGTGGTGGTCCCAGAGGGATCTGCGCAAATGAGGATGCAATTCCTGTATCAGAAAAAGAAAGAAATTAATTGCAAAAATCTGTGTTAATGCAGAAATTAGGGCTAAAGAATGCAAAGTGCACAAAGTAGAGTAGGGAAATGAAAAACATTAGGGATTTGCATCTCCAGTGTATCTGCAAAGTATTTGCAAATCAGTTGTGGGGTCTTCCTTGGGGTTGTCAACCCTAATACTCACAAGACAGCTGTTGTTTGTCAGCTGGCAGGGTCAGCTCCCTTGCTGACAAATCCATCCCTGTTGTTTTCATTCAGCAGGCATGGGCTATGTGTCAGTGTGTAGCCCAATCCGTGTTGTGCATGCATCTGTGTGGCTCTGCCACTATTAGCTACATAAGTGACTTTATTCATTTCAATTGGACAACGGGGAGCCCAATCCAGGTGCTAGTTTAATTAGTAGTATCATCCAACACAGGGTGCCCATTCCCCCCATGTGGTTCATTCTCCTTCCCCTCCCTCTCCCCCCACAACCCCCTAAATTCAAGTTGCCAACAGTGGGGGTGCCTAGTCCCCAGTGTCAAAATACACAACCTCCCTACCACCACACCCAGCAGTCTGGGAAACTGGGGTGCATAACCCTTGTGCACCCAGGTATAATACCAACAATGAAGTGCCCAATATCCAGTGTCGGAAGTGGTGTTAGCCCCTTAGTGTTCCAATAATAAAGAAAACCATCCCAAAACATCACTGTTTTTTTTGCTTTTTAAACCCTGAAAAAACAGTCCCTCATCACCTGCTTCCATCTCCAACACCCCATCTTGACAATCCCACTCAGCACCCATTACCCTACACCCCCTATTACCATATTCTTACTGAGTCACATTCCAGCACTGTAATCTTTTCAGAACTGGAGACATGTCTTCACTCGTCAATGCCAATCTGTGAACTCAGGAACTGAGGGAAACAGATATGTGCCATACGATGCATTTCAATGGAATTTTGAAAATATCTTCATAACTTAGTCATTTTTGGAAGTTTTTCACCAAAATTTCAAAATTAACTTTTTGGGACCCCACCTCATGAACACTTACAGTAAGATTATATTAATCAGCCCAGGAAGATGATTTGTGTGAAATCACCTTTTGGGCCTGATTATCATAATTTCACTGTCAGCGTTCATGAGGTGGGGTACCAAATATACCATCTTGAAAATTTGGTCAAAAAATATTTAAGAATGACCAAATTAAGAACGGATCCAAAAACAAATTGTTTAATATCTTTTATTTGACCAACATAGATGTAACAAAAGAAAACACTGTTTTCTTTTCTTGCATCTATGTTGGTCCAATAAAAGGTATCAAACCATTCGTTTCTTAATCCATTCTTACAAGGACCAATATGGCAACTAACTAATTCTGCAAGTTATGAATTACATTGAAATTTTTGTATGCACACTCAACTTCAGTAATTTTCTATATTTTGATCCCAAATTTTCAGCATAGCCATTTTTTAACTCCGCCTCATGACAATTATAGCTCTCACTTTTCACATCCCGGCCAAAAAAGTGTGTTTGCACCTGTAGCTCAAAATGACATTTTGCCATGGATTTGAACATTTTCACCTATGAGGTGGGGCCATAAGAAGACTTTGTTTAAAGTTTGAAGTCAAAATATTAAAAACCAACAAAGTTATTAAAGTATGTTGTAATTTCTCTGTGCACACTCATAACTTTGCTAATTTTCAATATTTCAACTCCAAATATTCAGCATAACCATTTTGCACACCACCTCATGAATGTGACAGCTGTTGTTTTTCTAGACCTGGCCAACATGTGATTTTGCACTACCGGCATGAAATTACATTTTGTCCATTATGATATAAAATGACAACTGCCATGTTCAGAAAGAGGGATCATAAAAGGACTCTGTTTAAATTTTGGTGTCAGAATATCACAACAAAACAAAAATTGTAAAGTAATGTTGCTTGCAGGGACATCTGTTGGCCCACTGGGGACCATATTGCTTTACCATGTCAATGACCTGAGTTCAGTTGTGAACTCAGTGAACTGCTTCATGGGACAAGGTTGGGGGGAAGATACTGCAGCCTGCAGCCCCAGCCCCAGCCTTGGGAGGGCCAGCACAGTGTTTTAGTGCACACACAACACCTTTTTGTGTGCCAGGAAGCATTCCCTCATATGGTAATGACACTTGCGTCGAGGCCTGATGGGCCCATGCACTGGGTCAGGACTGTACTTGTTTCATCTCTAAAGGACCTTTGTAAATGAGGGTATGATTCCACTGTCAGAAAAATAAGGGAAATTAATTGCAAAATGCTACATTAATGCAGACGTTATGGTTGAAGAACACAAAGGGCACAAAGTAGGGAAATAAAAAACATTAGGGTTTTGAGTCTCCAGAGCATTGACGAATCAGTGGTTGGATTTTCCATGGGGTTGTCAACCCCAATTCCCACCTACTCCCCTGAGCAAACAAAGTCAAATGTGATCTCTTTTCTTCACATAAGGCCAACAGGGCCCTACATGAAGAAAGCTATGACAGATTGTGTTGGCAACATATGGTGAGCCATACTTCTTTACTTTTGAAGAGATTATCAAGATGAGGCACTGGCTTGCAGCTGTACCTTGTGCTTTGGACATGACGTATGGGTTGAGGGGAAAGGAGTCGGCACTAGGGCCAGTGAGTCTCTCTGTTATAAATGAAAATGAGCTTAAAAATGTAGGGAGTGGAGCTCTGAATCCCAGGTTCAACAGCAACTCTTCTCCCTTTGCAGCCACCTCCATCTGCAAGCCACTCCTCTGAGCAAAATGTGCAGTCATTACTTACCAAAAAAAGAGGATGCCCTCTTCAGTGTGTGTGTGTGTGTTTTGGGGGGGTAGATTTATTTTTAAAAGGTTCTAAAGTATTTTTGGTGGTATATGGGGGGGTTGAGAGCAAAGAGTGCCAAACCATCTCACATTGCAGAGATGTCCTCTATGTTCAGTAAGTACTACATAAATGAATAAATGATGTAACATCCTATAGTAAAATCTGATTGGCTGAGGCTTCAGATAATCAAGTTTTATTATAAGAAAATTCATAAGTCATTAACTTTTTAAATGATTTTCAAGGGAACTCCAGTGATCTCGTAGTGTAGAGAATATGATCTGCCATAGTACAGGAGTTATGCGTTTAATAATAACAATGGAATGGGGGGGAGGGATCTTTTAAGAAGCATCACTGTTATATTAGCCTGTACATGTCCTCTGGACAGGAGATAGTTTTCATTTTTTTTAAAAGGCCTTGCTGGCCCGCCAGTGGAGCAGTTGAAATTCCACTTGTGACGCCGATGATCAGGGTTCAGGAATGAACCTGGGAGTCATAGAGCTGACTGGGGGAGAAACAGTGAGCATCCTTGGGACTGTTTTCTTTCTCTGGGGGAGGAAGAAATCTGTCCATCACTTTGTTGACCCCTGGAAGAGGCTGAGGGTGCTGCATGGCCAGTGCCAAAACACAGGGGGGCATGGTGGATGCTGGACATCATTGCACTTCCCTG
The DNA here is from genome assembly GCA_016271365.2 of Neoceratodus forsteri. Lineage (NCBI taxonomy): Eukaryota > Metazoa > Chordata > Ceratodontiformes > Ceratodontidae > Neoceratodus > Neoceratodus forsteri. The sequence continues at coordinate 777,645,259 of CM028131.1, forward strand.
CCCAGGGGCATCAGCATGTATGCAAAAACTGCTGACCCTGGCATGACACCCCTACCCTACAGCTGTCCTCACTGCTTTTGATGTCTGCTGGGGGGTCCTTCTGTTGTGACCCTGACCCTGGGGATAAGCCTGGGCTAGCCTACAATGATCATTGGGGGTAAGCCTAGGCATGGGGGGGCATGGACGGGTATGGACTGACTTCCAGTGGGAGGATTGGGGGGCCAGGCACATAAAGAATGCAAAATAATAAAAAAAGGCCATAAGTTATTTTTAGGGGATGACTGGGACTTTGAATTGCGTATGGTGCTAAACAATCCTGCATAGCAGAGTTTTCCTCTCTGTTCAGTAAGTATTGCAGGAGTGTATAAATGATGTAATATCTTTATAGCATAACCTGATTAGGAAAATACATTATTCATTGATATTTTTTTATGTGATTTGCAATGGGTCTGTAGCGCTCTTGAAGTCTAGAGAATCTGATCTGGCACAGTACAGGAGTATGCATTAAATAATAACAACACAACAGAATGGGTTTAGATCTCTCAAGGAGTGTCTCTGTTATATTTACCTGTAGAACAGAGGGACACATTCATAGTTCAGCATTCAGCATAAGCATCATATCTGCAGCTAACTGGAGTTAGTTTTGCCCAAAGTATGGCTATCATTTGAAGAAGCTTTTGCATTTACATGAAATACAACCGTTTGAGGTCTTTTTTCTATTTTTTTTTTTTGCAGACTTTCAATATTTCAGTCTTTTGAAGGTTAGATGCATGATGTCTAAACTGCTAATACATCAAGATTATAAAGGATAATACTTTTGAAAGAAAATAGATTGTATAAAGCCGAACAGACAAGATCCATAATACAGTCTTGTGGTAGGCACATAAGGCTGCAGTAGACGCATATCTAAGTCGCATATGTTCACCTGTAAATGGGAAACACTGAATTATTATGTGGATGGCACTGAATAATAAATTAAAGTTAATTTTTGCATTTGCTTCCCAAGACTTGTGGAAACTTGAACATTATACGGTTAACCCCCTTTGGCCTGGAACACTATTTATTTTTCTTGAAAATGTCACTATAGCTGTGGAATGAAAAGAGTGGTTGAAGTGTACAGCAGCACCAACATATGTACATTTTATTTTAATAGATAGATAGCTAGATAGATAGACAAACAAACAGAGTTTTTATGCAGTTTGTGTGGTGCTGTTGTTTGTATATGATGGCTGAACTCATGGAGTTCAGTATTTGTAATACAGTACCTTTTAATCACACCATAGAAATAGCAGCAAAATATAACAGCATTTTCCTTCTTCATTTCCATTAGGGGACTTTAATGTTTCACTATGTGTCATCGACCATCATCAAGAAAATATGGAATACAACTTTATTTTATGTTACAGGAATGTAATCTTCTAACAATTGTAGTGACCACCTGCTGCCAATAAGAGAACCATGTTATATGCTGCAAGATACCAATCAGTGTATTTGAACATCAGCTTCATAAACCATGGACTTTATGATGCACTGCTAATATAAATTATAAATTCTGTTTTGTAAGCATTATTTTATCCAGGAAATTACAAATACGAATTCTAAAGAAATTAGAAGTGTAATGGATTTGCTGTTGGTGGGGCTCAAACTTGGTGCTGCATGTTACAAAACATGTACAGTAGCCATTAAGTCATACTGCATGTCATTGTTTCTGCTGATTAGCGACCAAATGATAAATATAAAGCAAACTCTGCTTTGAACAGGTGCACTGATGTTATATTACTATTCAAGTATTTAACACAACAAAGGCATAGTACAGATGCACATCTAAAGCATGGCTGTCTTTCTCAAAATGTGTTGAATATTTTGCATTGAAGAATAATTTGTCAGGTTTCATAATTATTGGATGCAGTTCCTGAAGGCAATGGCTCAAAAGGTGGACTATTTGTCATGTATCTGTAAAGTAAACCAGAAGGATGACAGTTCGATTCCCATAGCTGTCACATACTCAGTTTGTACCATACAGTATATCAACATTATTGTGCTCTTGCACAAAGTATTTACAAACACTGGATTAAATAAAATATTGCATATGCACTCAGTCAGCAGCTTGTAAATATCAAGTTGGTGTATCTTAGCTATATGATGCATTCAGTATTTCTGGCACATCATCCCATCCTACACACGCTACACTGTGACTCCCATAGAATTCGGCAAATATGTGATTGGGGTGATAGACCAATCTTTTGTATCTTGTTTAAATACTTTTAACAATTAAAATAATAAAACAAGAACTGTACCAAGAAAAAAAACCAATACGATTACATTTTTATTTAACCAGCAAAATACCCCGTTGAACGAGCTCATTTACAAGGTGGTGCCGGTAGCACACAAATGTTACATGTAAGGTCAAGAACATAAATTCACAATTGAAGCAAACAATAACAAAGGTTCAAAAGAGAAAAAGAAAAGAAAAACAGAATGTCAGAGACAAAGTCGTTTGTACAACATACGTCAACTCTAACTTACATGAAGGAAGCTCTAATTCCAGCTATACAGTTAAATAAATGGGCAGCTAAATAATGTACAAATAGGGTACAGGTGCATAAATGCTCAAAAACCCAAGAAGGGTCAACCAGAGACCAAAATATAAGGGGTAAGCTAGGAATATAGGGAAGGTATAGATGGACAAGAGCTGAAGGACCCTAGGAACAGAAGGGGTTATAGGAGGGGAGCAGGGATTAGTGAGAGATGATGCAACATTGTTGTGAGGAGAAGGAGAAGGGACAGCAAGAGGGTGTGAGAGTGGGTGGGGATATCAAGGAAGACAGCTAATAGGAAGTAAAGGTGAAGGAGGTACACAAGTGGGACTATGGGGGGAGGTCGTGGGTGGATATGGGTGGCAGTGAAAGAGGTAGCATAAGTCTAAGTAAGGTGTCATATATTAGAGAGAATAAACTAAACATTTGTTTCATTTGCTGATAGGGTTAGAGATGGCAGTTTCATGTCTCCTTTAAAGAGTGATTAAGGAGAGATTTAAAGCAGACATCCCAATTAAGTGTAAAGGTTTTAATGACTTTTGCAGGTTATTCCATAAGGGGGAGGGGAAAGCATAACTTATAGCTGAGGCACTGTGGCACATTCTTATTGTAGGAATGTCGAAGAGAATATATGTATACCTTCTGAGAGAATAAACCTCAGGGATGTGTTTAAAAAGGTTGGCGATGTAGTTAGGGAGCTTGTTTGTGATGGCTCTATACACCCAGAGTGATGCATTTCTCCACCTCCTAGTGTTAAGGGAGGACCAGCCCGAGTGTAGAGAGAATAGTGGTGGGTTTTATATGGGGTGTTGGTAATAAATCATATCACTCTGTGATACAGGGAGTCTAGTTTGGATAGGGCAGATTTGGGGCAGTGATTATAAAGAATATCAGTATAGTCCAGCATAGGGAGGAATGTAGTTTGAACCAATTTAAGCTTTGCATCATAGCTAAGTAGATGCTTGAGATGATAGAAAATGCCTAATCTCTATCTCAATTTTTTTGGCTATTTCATCACTGTGCATCAGATAAGAGAGTTTGCAGTCAAGCCAAAATCCCAGGTATTTGAACTTATCCACTACTTCAAGTGGTTCCCCTAAAAGTGTCTAAATTTTTAGTTTAGCACATGGCAGACTAGGGTCTGTTCCATGAACATAGGGAGAGAGGAACCTGACTATTGTTTTTTTGGCATTGAGTAATAATTTCAGTTGTAACAGGTTGTCTTGGACGATGCAAAATTCATGCTGTAGTTTAATACATGCAATCTTGGGGTTAGGCCTGGCGATATAAAGCACTGTGTTATCTGCAAAGAGATGTACACTTGCAGGATTGATTTTGGAGTCAATATCATTGATGTATATAGTGAAAAGTAAAGGCCCAAGAGTGGACCCTTGTGGCACCCCTCTTAGCAGTGTTTCTAGGCGGGAGAAATCCCTCTGTGCTTTTACCTGCTGTCTTCTGCCTACTAGACAGCAAGAAAACCATTTCAGTGCAGTATCATTCAGGCCAATGTCACACAGCAAGGAGAGTAACAAGTTGTGATCAACAGTGTCAAAGGCCTTACTAAGGTCCAAAAAAAGGGCATAGACATGTTTCTTAGAGTCAAATGCAGTTTGATAGTCGTTGGTGACCTTAGCAAGGGCAGAGACAGTGCTATGTTTTGGCCTGAAGCCAGATTGAATGGGGTTAAGAAAGTTATAGGTTTCAAGGTGAACTCTCAATTGAGAGTTAACAAGTTTTTCTAGTAATTTATTTACTTATTTAGTTTTTGTTAATTGGGTAGGTGCACTAGCCATGAAATGAATATTTTCAGGCACGGCACGGGAGAGTACAACAATCAAAGACAGGTACATAGAATGAGTACAGTGAAATTACAATAGTATAGGTCAAAACAGCCAGTAGTAATGAATACATGCAGCCCAGGACAATAACAATCAATGAAATTCATATAGAATTTGGGGCAAAAAAACACACAGTCAAGGAGGAAATAACACAACATAGCAGCAAAGAAATATTGGTCAAACTAGTCACAACAATGAAGGTTCAAATAGGCAGCAAAACAAGACAAGGGCAAATTCCTGACTGGGCAGGATGCATTATCAAGGCCTCTGAGACAAGACTCAGGTGTGCAGGGAGGGGAGGCAGATTAGCCCTCAAGGAGATAGTAAGAGTAAGAAGCACTATGAGGTAGGGAGGTGAAAGTTAGGCGAGAATGCATCAGGTGGGTGAATGGATTAAAGAGGATTAAAACAAGTCAGAGATCAGCAAGAGATAGCAGAAGGCACAGCTCATTTTTGAAGCTGCCATGGGATCCTGATATTCGAAGTTCTTAGGGGAGGGAGTTACAGAGCATAGGAGCAGAGTGATTTAAGGCAACAGAGTCTTTTGATATTTTGCATCTAGGTACATTCAGCAGGGATTTGTCTACCAAGCGCAGTCTGTAGGAGGAGGTTTGAGGTACCAGCAATACTGTGAGTGCTGAAGGGGTCTGGTTTCTGAGTATAGAGTCAATCAGGGAGCCAAAAGAGTATTGACAGCAAGCTGAAGGGGGAAATCCAGCCCAGGTTCCTGTACAGTTGGCAGTGGTGCTTAAGTCGAGGTGACGAGAATGCATACCGACAGATATTGTTATAAGTTACATTTCACTTATGAAGGATGGTTTTGTGTGCAGCAGCAAAGATCAGCATGCTGTAGGTGAGGGCAGGGAGTAATATGTCTCTGGCAATGACAAGTTTAGCAGAGGGAGTTAGCACAAAACTGGATTTATAAGCAACCCCCAGTTTAGCATTCACTGCTTTGCAGGTGGATTGTATATGTAGGCTGAAGTCCAGGGATTGGTCAAGAAGATTTCCCAGGTACTTAAAAGATGTAACACATTCCATTTGTGTGCCACTGTGGTCTTGCACCAATAGGGGAGTTGACATGTCCTAAGTTTAGGGGCAGATCCAAGTAACATCGCTTGGGTTTTCTTAGCATTAAGTACAAGCTTATGCACAGAAAGCCAATTTTGGACATTCGTGAAATCTGAGGAAAGGGATGCATTTATGCTGGTGACTTTATCAGAGCTTGAATAGAGTGCAAGATCATCTGCATAGAGAATAAATGAGCATAAAAGAAAAACCTTGGCTATGTTATTGATGAAAAGTGAGAAAAAAAGAGGTCCCAGAATAGAGCCTTGGGGGCCCCAATATTAATTGTAGCACCATCCGATAAGGAGGAGTTAAATTTCACAATTTGAGTTCTATTTGATAGAGAGCTTCCATACCAGGTAACATCTGGGGGTGAAAAGCTCAGATTGCAAAAAGTGGAGAGGAGCAGGGGGTGATCAACAAGATCAAAGGCCTTTATAAGGTCTATAAAAACTGCCTCTGTCAGCTGGCCGGCATCCATATTGGTAAGCACATCATTAGTGAATTTCAGAAGAGCTGTGGAGGTACTATGACCTTTATGGAAATCATATTGGGTATCAGACAGAAAGCAGTACTTTGTGAGGTAGTCAATGGTTTGATTTTCAACAAGTTTTTACAGATTTTTACTTAGGACTGATAAGATGGCTATAGGCCTGTATTTAGTAATCTCCTTGGGATCTCCTTTTTTAAAGACAGATGTTGCATGAGCAATCTTCCAGAGGTCAGGAACTTGGCTATTGGAGAGAGACAATATGACAATTTTAGCCAAATAGGAGGCTATGTACAGTGTTGCTAGTTTCAGGAGCCGAGGCTCAAGTGTATCTGACCCAGAGCTAGTGTTGTCAGAGATAGTCCATAATAGTTTTAGGACCTCAGTCCTTGTGATTGTCTTGAAGTGGAATGGGGAATTTTTAGACATTTGTTGAGAAGGATAGCTGGAGGTAGTGGACTATGTTGATGCTGAAAGCAGAGAGGCTACCTGAGGTGATGAGAAGGCAGAGGTATACTGAGACAGGTCCGAGAACAATCGATTGAAGGAATTGGCTATGGTGTTGGAGTCATCGCAATGTACTCTATTTAATACCCTGTCGCTAGGGGTAGTTGACTGGGAAGCACCGAGAAAAGTGTTGACGTGGACCCAGAATTTCCTAGGGTCCCCAGCAGAGCCTAGCAGCAAGTCTTTACAACAGGCACTCTTAGATGTTCTGACCTGTTTTTTATAGGAGTTACGTAGAGTTCTGTACATAGCATAGTCATCTTGTAGCCCAGACACTTTGTACTTTTTCCAGCATTTGTCCCTAGAATGTAAATGCTTCAGCAAGTCTTTGTGAAGCCATCTTGTTTGTTTACTCCCACCCTCCATGTCATTTGGGGCATGCCTGTTCTAGATGGCCAGAAATACATTAAGGAAGATACTTGGTGCAGACTCAACATTACAGGAATGATAAATACCAGACCAGTTAATCCTCGAGACATCATGCTGAAAAGCCTCAATATCCAGGTTGGCAAAATTTGTAAAGTTGACATAGTGTGGTGGAAGGGATGGAGCAGCCTCAGGACTCCAGATGCAGAAGACAGGGGAATGATCAGTAAGTGAATCTGCCAAGATGCCTGCTTGGTGTACATGATCCAGATGGTTTACCAGTACCGAGTCAATAATGGTAGAGGATTTTAATGAAGGAGTAACTCTGGTAGGCTCAGTTAACAGCTGGTGAAGGTTATAATTGTGTACCAGAGACAGCTGCATGCTATGGGCAGTTCCTAGCCAATTTTGATTAAGGTCACTCAATATGATGACCTCATTATGTTTGGAGTGCAAAGAGGTCTGTTCAAATAATTCCTGCAGTCCTACAGTGCTCCCATGTGGGGGATTGAAGGCACAGACAATGTGGAGTTTTTTGGCTCCCAGTGTGAGAGTAGTGTGAAGGGACTCACAGGTGAAGGATGCTGAGGCAGAGTGGCTGTGCTGTTTAGATGACCTTTATAGAATATGGCAACCCCATCACCACTCTTTGAGGATAGCCTATCCCTACAGATAAGGGAGTAGTTAGTCAGGGAGCATACTGAGGCAGGCATAGTCGGCTTTAGCCACATTTCAGACAAGCGGAGCATGTCAGGCTTGTAGACACCAACCCAAGCCTCAAGATCAGTGAAATTTCAGGACATACTTCTGGTGTTCATATAGACATAAGGGCAATGATGAGCACATTGCTAGAAATTGCAAAGATGTCAGCCGGCTAGAAGAGGGCAGGTAGACCCGGTTAATTTTGACATTCCCTTCAAGAAGGATGGCTAAGATGGTGAGGAACCATAGTTTTTGACAGCAAAACAGTAAAGGAAATGCGTAGCTCAGCAGGCATTTTTTAAGTGTGGTAATCACATAAAAGGTACAGTCCTTAGGGAATATGAGGTACTTAAAAGCAAGCATAGGTTGAGATGCAGTAATTAGGTTAGAGAAACTGAAATCAGCATGTAGAGTGTTTGGAGAACTAGAGGGCTAAGATCGTGGGAAAGTTACAACAACCAAGTTAAGGCATAGTAGGAGTAGGAGTAAGGGGAGCATCTCGAACATGTAACGAAGAGGCATGTTTGAACAAAGGTGAGTGAAATTATCACACAGAGGTCTAGGCAGAGGAGCAAAGGTAGCCAAAGAGGAGTTATGATATAGCTATATAAATGTAGACAGAGAGCTGAAATGCAAGTGCCAGCCAATCCCAGAGAGTCACTGGAAGCCTAGACCAATCAGAATCAGGCACCAGAAGTTCAAAATCCTTTGTTCACTGGGAGGTGGTTTTGGCACTGGACATACCTGGGGAACTATGCTTTTCAGCCAAACCAGTTGGGTGGCACTAGGCTGCTATCCAGTGTGGGAGGCTTGGTCTGCAACTTTTGTTCCTGTTTTTGGTCCTGCTCCACCAGCATGGAAGTGGAGCGGGGGCAGGCAGTGAAGTCTTTCAGCTTTAGAGGGTGAGCACGGTCAAGCCTGAGAAACAGGCAGGAACCACGGCTCTTGCCCCGGGCATGGTCCTCAGAAAAAACAGTATCCCAGGTCTTCTGGAGTGGAAGAGGAAGGAGTAAATATTAAGCGTTGCCCCTTTAACAGGAGAGACTGCTATGTTGCCCTCTAGTGGCTTTGAAGTATAATTTGCAAATGGGAACGTAGGCACAAAAAAAAGGAGAACATTTTTTGCTTTACAAAAAATCAAGATAGTCTCAGGGGGAGCAGCGCTGATTAGTGGCTCTAATGAAGCAAGGTAAGATGGAGAGCAGCCAGAGAGAAGTCATGAGACTGAGCTCCTCCAATCAGAGTGTTGGTGCTGAAAATTCTAAATGTCCAAAGGAGCCAAACACCAACGTACCTGAGTGGGTATACGGCTTTCCAACCCACAGCCCCAGGTGAGTCACCAGAGCATGGTTCAGTACAGGCTAGGCTACTGGGTCCTAATTCAGCTGTTTCTGTAGATTCTGAACCCTGCAATGAACCAGAGTTTGGGGGATCCCAGGCAGCAGTTATGGCAGGGTTAAAAAGCATCGAGGTCTGCCAATCAGAAGGAGCAGGACCGCAGGTCACTTCCCAGGTCAGGCTTGTTGCTTTTCCTCTGGTGGTGAGGTCTGAGCCCCGGTCAGGCATGGTACACCTGAGGGGGTATACGGCTTTTCAACCCACAGCTCCAGGTGAGTCACCAGAACGTGGTTCAGTACAGGCTGGGCTAGTGGGTCCTAATTCGGCTTTTTCTAGGGATTCTGGACCCTGTAATGAACTAGAATTTGGAGGATCCCAGGTGGCAGTTACAGCAGGGGAAAAAAGTCTCAGGGTCTGCAGTTTAGGAGGAGCAGGACCGCATGTTACTTCCCAGGGCAGGCTTGTAGCTTTTCCTCTGGCGGCGAGGTCCGAGCCCCGGTCGGGCACATTTAGACAGAATAAGTAACAATGAAATAGGCCTGTGTTCTGCCAACTCAAACCAGGCAGCTATTTACTCACTCACACTCACATACACACAATAACAATACAATAAGTACAGCAAGCCAAAGCTTTATTATAACAAAATATAATACAAAAGGTTATACATCACCGATTCAATAAAGCATCATCCAAGCCCTCTTCCAATGGCTGGGAAGCCCCCTTGTCAGCCTGGCTAGGAGTCTCTCGAACCGGGAACTGGCCCCACAGTGATGCGTCCACCCTGCAGGAGAGCTTCTAACCAGGCATTGAGAAAGATACATTTATATCTTATTCTATGCTAAAAATAACCGTGCAGCCCTCATAGTGTTGTTTTCCCACATTCTAGAAGCTGGCCGGGCTCCCAGGATGTGACGAATTCACACCATAAGGACTGCTCAGAATTCCCTACACCTGCTAGGTCACTGTGCTCCAAACACTGGCCGGGTGCCTAGAACACTATGAGCTAAGCAGAAGTTTAAACAAAACTACAAAAACAGGTTGCCTGATAATATGCGACCTTCAAGTCAGCAAAGTACACTGTCTGAAGCAAAACATAATAATGAGGCTATCTAAAGAGCAAAACACTAATTAAATGAAGCAGCATGTAAAATGGAGTCACACAATACAAAATGGAGTATAAAATGACATACATTACATGAAATTTGCATACAAAATGGAGTGACAATAATCAACATATTATACTATCACTACAGCCTGTAGTTGTTGAGATCATATGGGTCACCAGCTTTGAAGAGGGGAATATTGTGCACTATTTTCTAGATGGCTGGGATGTCACCTTGGGATAGTGATAAATTAAATGGATGTGTGATAGGGGGTGTCAGTATGTGATCACCTAGCTTCAGGAATAGGGGTTTGAGCTGGTCTGCTCCAGTGCTTTTCTTAGTATCCACGCTAACTAAAAGGTCTTCAACTTGTTTATAGGTAATTGGGCTGAATTTGAAGTCATTTTTTGGGCAAGTAGTCTTGGCATGAGGTGAGGGAGGGACAACGGTGAATAGGGTGTCTTGGTTACTAGGTGGGGTTAGTAACTTACTTGCCAGTGAAGTATCAAAAGCTAAGCCAGCAGTGGCAAAATGGTTAGTAAGTTGCTCTAGGATGCTGGGTTTGCTTGTAAAGGTATTGTGCCAGTAATAATTTTAGTCAGCAGGGTTGAAGATGGTGTGTGCCCTTCTATTTCCCTAAGAATTTACCAGAACTTGGCAGTGTTGTTATTAGATGATGCTAAGGCTGATTGAAACTAATTGGCTTTTTCTACCCTTATAAGTTTTGTACAAATGTTTCTGGAAGTTTGAAAGACCATCCAGTCTGATACTAGTTTAGTTTTACAGGCACTTTTCCATAACTTATCTCTGTCATTAAGTGATGGTCTTAAGGATGGGTGAGCCAAGGGCAGGTCATTTCCTAATCCTAATGCTAACGGGGGGGGCAATTTTGTTAATTACCCCAAAACAAGGTTCTGAAAGATAGTATAAGCCTCTGTAACTGAGGGTGCCAGGTAGAATTTTTGCCAACCAATCTGACTCAGGTCAGCCAGGAAGTCCAAACAATTAAATTTTCTAAGATTTCTTTTTATTTTGAAGCAGTAAGTGGAGGTAGGTTTGGGGATATGCCTTACACATGTGATTGCCCTGTGGTCAGTGATGTAGTTATGAAAGACCCCAGTGAGACAAAAAGTGTGAGGTCTGTTGATGAGAATTTGGTCCAGGAGGGTACTATGGGTTGGGGTTTTAGTGTTAGGGTAAGTAATATCAGAAATGATCTGAGAAAGACCAATTGTATAGCATAAATCTTTTAGGTGGTTTGAACAGGAGGAATTCCAACTAAGGTTAAGGTCTCCCAGAATAACAATATTCTGAGTTCTTATTCTGTAGCATCTTGCAGAGATGAGACAGTATTTTGAGTCCCCCCAGATGGGGGTCTATAACATCTGGCTATAAATATCGTCTCCTCAGAAAGTAAGGTCAATTTTAGGGTACTGCACTTGAATTCTTTAGGTAAGGTGGAGGAGTCAACAACTCAGATGGTATATTTATATAGAATAAAAAGAGCAACCCTCCTCCCCCCGGGTTGGCCTGTCTGCTCACATTATAGTTGGGAATATTGATGGAATGGTCAGGTGTAGATCCTTTTAACCATGATTCAGATATCACCAGCACATCAGGGTTTGTATGTAGTGCCCAAGCTTGTATTATATCATGCTTTTTGAGTAGGCTGCAGGCATTAATATGTAGAAAGCTAATGCTGTTTAGCTGGATGAAGTCCAAAGGGGCTTTAATGGATGGGGGGGCTGGGTTTAGTTCTATGTTTCCAGAACAAGTAGTAAGAGGAGAATAAGTTTTCTGAGCCAACTTAACAGTGACTTAAGGAGCAATTGCTGGGGCCGTTTAGGAAGTGTAGGTCTTGGACTAAGTGGATTGGGGGCAGAGTAAAGGTTAGAAATGGACAATGCATAGATGGCTGTTTTAACAGGGGATTATTAATGGTGCGTGGTAATAAGGGGTTGGCATAAGGTGTTGAAGGGATGAGGTAGGTGTCAGAGAATTGGTACCAGTGGGACAGTGCAATAAAGCCATGGTGCTATGCCTGGAGCAGTGGCAGGGGGTCCTCAGGTCTGCCACAGTCCTTGCTAATGTACTGGATACTAAGCAGAAATGTGCAACAAATCAAGGTGCTGTAAGCTTTGGTAAGCAACATAATTCTTGCTTGCAGTACTAGGTATGACCTAAGAAGTGTAGCAGCAGTAAGCTTAGAGGTATGGGGTGGAGATGATAGAGGAGAGCACAGTGTAAGTGGAGATGTATTTAAGAACAGATGTGAGTCAGGGCAGTATAATATTAGAGGAATGTCAATGTTCCTCTAGAGTATTGTAATACTCGTGCTTGGATTAGGAAGAGGCGTATGCTTGTGTGTTGCAGGCTTGTCATTATAAGAAATGAATGATAGGTGCAGCAATGCTTGCAGAGGTTTGAGCAGAACTGCTTTACCAAAGCTAATTTTAATGTAGCAGAACAGAGCTGCTTTAGCTAAGATAATTTTAATTTAACAGAGGGTGATACTGCCCCTAGTGAGCTATCAAGATAATGAGCAAATGAGAAACCCAATACGTAATATAGTGGTCATGTGATCAAGGTTAGCTATAAATATAATTGTCCGATAGGGTGGGAGGAAGGGGGTGGGTGGGGAGCCGGCGAGAAGTGCCGGCAGGATGCAGCAGAAAAGGTAAGCTGAGAGTGGGCTGGTTAAGTTGTAGCTCCAAGTCTCAGCTGAAACTAAATTAAACTATTCATTTAACTACAGTATTTATTTAGCTAAATAAGAAGTCCTCTTCTCAATACAAACTAAGTCCACTGCACAGCACAACAACTGTGACTTATCCAATAAGGATCTGGTGCATTATGGGCAGAGCATAGCTGATTAGCCTTTGGAAACAAAAAGGAGCCAAATTTAAAAGTAATATAGAGCACAGTCTCTGATTGCATCCTGGACCTCCGTACCTTGTTGCACTGCTGGCAGTTGGGTGACCGGGGAGCTGCTCTGTGGGCAGAATGCCCAGGGGCCAGGGAGAGAAGAGATGGTGGACAAGGGATTAAAAAGGGCTTAGGGAGGTGGCTAGAAATCAAGTTACAGGAGGAGGAGGAGGCAGAGCTGGAGAGAAGAGGAAGAGACAGAGAAGAATGGAGGCAGAAACTTAGCACATTTGCAATTCAGCAGCAAGGTAAATCAATGACTTAAGCTCAAAGATCAAGCTCTTAATTCTTATTCAGACTTACATGAAAAAATGGCTGTTTGTTCCTGTAAAGCTCCAGTAATATTACTGTTTAAGCAAGCAATAATGCCCTAACAGGTTGGGTGGTATTGGACAATACTGTACTGGCCAGAGGCATAATGAGGCCCAAAGCCACAGGCGCAGAGCCTTGTAGCCCTTGGCCGGTCCAGTATTGCCCATACTGCCCACTCTGGAAGGCATTATTGTGCTTAGAAAATGGGCAGCTCTATAAATTTTAATTAAGTAGTAAGAAAAAAGAAGAAATTTGTTTCTAAAGAAGCACAAAGAGTAAAAAAAATACATATTTTTGATGAAATAGTCCCTCATATTTTGTGCTGTTCCATCTGCTGTTGCAACCCTCCTCCCAGCCATTCCCTTCTACTTATCCTCCCCCCCTTCCACTACCACATCAAGAGATGGAGTGCATTGTAAACTTTAACAATTTTGTTGGTTGTCATGGGTTTTTGTGCTTAGTTTGAAGAACGGCACTTTTCTTTCCTGTAAGCTTTTTTCCCCCTGGTCGGTAGCGTGGGTTGGAAGGCTGTTCATGTTTGTCACGTAACCTTGTGTGACCCTGAATCACAAAACCAGGAAGTGGAGACTTGGAAAATGAGCAACTGAGTGTGAAAGCCATGGGAGGTAGAGCGAGACAAAAAACACTGCAGGGGAGAGCGAAGGACAAAGGATTCAAGTAAGAAATGTTTTTTATTACTTTTGAACCTGTAGACTGGCACAGCAGGTGGGGGAAGGTGGCACAATACATCTTGGTCAGTTAGCGAGGGCAAAAAATGGTGGCTCATCAGTATGCCAACTTGGGGTGCTCAAAGATATTCTAAGGTAATGGGTCATCTCGAATGTGCACGTCTTTCGAAGCGGGCGTCTACGGCAACTTAATGTACCCACCTGTTATAACTCTCAGCCAATGAGAGAGCTGATAGTGTCTGTTCCATTTTTCTATCAACTCCTAATCATAAGATTACACACAGAATTTAATATTCTATTTATTTTTAATTTGTTTTGACTTTACAACAAAACTTTTTAACAAAATCAAACTCAGTGCAGCAGTAGAGAAATGCAGCAGGAAAGATAAGGTGAGAGCAGGCTGGTTAAGTTGTAGCTCTGAGTCTTGGCTGAAACTAAATTAAATTATTCATTTAACTATTTATTTAGCTTAATAAAAATTCCTCTTCTCGGTACAAACTAAGTCCACTGCACAGCAAAACAACTGTGAGCAGGTGGGTAACCAGGGAGATGCTCCATGGGTGGAATGCCTGGGAGCTTGTTGCACTGCTGGTGGGCAGGTGACCAGGGAGATGCAATGTGGGCTGTACTATAAAGATAAAAAAAGAAAAAAAGAGAACAAAACATGCTGCAGGTGATACGTTTTATTGAACTAACAAAGTTATTAATGAGACTAGTTTTTGAGAGACAATACTCTGTTCTTCAGGTCAGCTTTCATGAGATAACATGCCCTTCTTTGGGCAACATGATTTACTTTAAAGAATAAAGAAGAAAGTTACGTCAGACCATAATCTGATACTTCACTAAATAGGTGTTTGAGAATGAGTCTGTTTATGTGTTTGTGGGTTGGATGGGGTGGGCTGAGTAACAGATAAAAATCATCAAACTGTTCAGTGACGTATCTAAAATAAAAAAATAGAACTGTCACTTTAAATATACAGTGTAAATAGTAAAAAGGAAAAATATCACACTGCTGTTTGCCAACTCTGTTTCCTTTAATGACAGGGGTGTATACAGGTTAGACCTGCAGTATCTCTTCCAGTAAAAACAGATTGCCTGCATGTTTTTTTAACTGTTAGCATTTACTGAAAGTATCGGCTCTGCTCACAAGGCAGTGTACTGCCCACCTCAGGGAAATGAAAGCTGGTGCAGCCATCTCCAGTCTCCCGCTCGGTATAGGAGACTGCAGCCACGGTGATCTAGGGTGTAGGGGATAAGTGAACCAAGAGATCTGCTTTTGGGTGCCATGAAGTTTAACACCTTAACACCCTAAACTGGAGCAGAGGATCATTCCGAGTGTCCCTGCACTCACTAACTGGTTTGCTCATATATAGTAAGACTAAGATGAGAATGAAACCGAATGAGAAGTTGAACTAAATAAAACTAAGTTTAGAATTCAGTAAATTTGCATGTATTTCAGCTTTTTGAAGAATAACTATTTTGTACATTTTTACTAAAAAGTAATTCTGCAAAAGTCTGAAATGCACAGAATATTATGCAAGCAATAACACTCGACGAGGTGTGGGTTATCGCCTGATAAGAGCATGCCTAGGTGTACTTGAGCACGGCGCGCCATGCCGAGTGCCTTATGCCCCTAGGCATGTTTTATCCGCAATAACCTACACCTCGGAGTGTGTTATTGCGCTTATAAAATGGGCTTATCTACTGATTATTTAATGAGTAAAAGGAAAAAGAGATAAAGTAAAAAATATTTAAAAAAAGAAGTTTTAATACTTCAAATATGAAAACTAGTCCCCCTGTGAAGTCACTTTAAAAAAGTGTTTCATTTGAAGTACTGGGTTTCTATGGCTTTCTTAGGTCATGTTTACCTGTTTTTAACACTATATCTTGAGAGCTAGTGTGTGTTTTCACTGACAGGTGCCACTGTGTCTGTCTATGTGACTGCATCTCTGTGATCAAATATTGGCAGAAATAAATGGCGCGACCGTGTTCTTAGTTGGCCGCTGGGAGCGAGCGTGTCCATTACTGGGTGCCGTACGATACCGCTTCCTGCTTCTGTGAAACTGCGGCGGTAAACATTGGGAGAAATAACATGTGTTTTAGTTTTCAGAGATTTTGTTTTATAGGTAGTGAAGTCACCGAATCGCGAGCAGTGTCAGGAGTGAGCGTGTTCCTTTTTGGCCACTGGGAGTGAGCGGGCATTTCATTTGGGAACGAGCGTGTCATTCAGCAACTTTTTTTTCTGCAACGGTTCTGGATCGTGTTTTGCAGATAGTACTGTTGGGTCTGCATTCATGATACGTCGGAACAGTTGGTTATTAAAAAAAAAGCTTAAGCTGTTGCTGGGAAATACACCGTAGAGGAGTGGTATTGGATCTGGGAAGCTGCGTGCTGTCGTCGTGTAAGCAACTGTCCGCGAGACAGCAGCTCAGCACATGACGGTAAGGAAAAACAAATTTGGTGAAGGGAGCTGAATCCAAAAATGAGTCTTTGCACTTTGGGGAGGTGAGAGGGTTGGGGAGTGAAGGCACAAGTAGGGAGAATGTGTGTGTGTGTGTAAACCCAGAAGTGAGGAGAGCAGTCAGCGAGAGATCCTGTGAGGAGAGCGGTCATCGAGAGAGCCCGCCAGAAATGTTTTTTGAAAACTGCCAGGCACGGATCTCTGACTGCAATGCATCCTGTGTGGTGTAACAAGTACCAGTTGCTATGTATATAAGCTGATAAGGACACGGCTACTGGTACCTGTTAGCCAATCAGGATGTAGGGTGTCTTTTACCCATTTTATAATTAGTACTATAGTTTACTTAGTTGGCATGATGACTGAGAGGACTCCCCCCATGCTTTCTATATTCTGTCCAGGTCACAAGGAGACCAGTGTTGTTACTCTCCCCCTTCCATCACCAGCCTGGTGTTGTTAGAAGTCTTGTTCCCAACTATGGGAAGGATCCATTGATTAATTCTGTTACTTTGGGAAGCGCAGTGCAGTTTCTTTACCATCAGCAGCAACCCTCATATCAACTACCCAGTGCTTAGATAAGTGCTAGTAGACACTGTGCCTTACAATCTCTGTAAGGTGGAATAAGTTAACTAAACATCTATCAGTACTGTGTGTGCTTTTCTGCCTTTTGCAGAATGACTTTTACTAAAATGTCATTCTGCAAAAAGCTGAACAACAGTACGTTACCCCCAGCTGAGCTGTGCATTTCAGTCTTGTTGCCGGGACTTGATGCCACACTGCTGCCTGAATCAAGTCACTGTCACAATATTTAACCATGTAGTAAGCCAAATTCTGATTATTAAGTAAATGCAAAGACAGTGTTACAAAAATGGGTTGCCACTGATAACATACCACTTGTTACTAATGCTACTTTATGGAAAAATTACTCCAAAGGAAACATAGGTTATAGAGGCTCATTACCTGATAATTTTCCCTTTGGCAGGATGAAATTGCATCTGTTGGCTCTTGAGCCTCGACCAGAACAGTTAAACTATTATCAGTTGTAGCAAAAAAACTTTATGCATATTTCTTTTATTAGTATGAATCATTTCAGAGGCTCCCCAG
Source organism: Neoceratodus forsteri (assembly GCA_016271365.2). Classification (NCBI taxonomy): domain Eukaryota; kingdom Metazoa; phylum Chordata; order Ceratodontiformes; family Ceratodontidae; genus Neoceratodus; species Neoceratodus forsteri. Next base: position 777,662,699 of record CM028131.1, read on the forward strand.
TTATAATTGTGATATATACTAAGAATCTATGCTAGTAACTGATGCTGCAAAAAACAAGTTCAGGCCAGAACTGATAGGGCTGTGACGAGCTGGCAAGTGACCAAAGTTACACGTGTGCATAGAAGTTATTGAATGCCCAGGTGTAACTTTGCAATTTTTTTGGAGGTGTTGCACCAGATTTTCAACATGGCCTTTTTGGGACCCCTCTTCATGAACAGTGCCAATGTTATTTTGTTCACTTGTCCAGAGAGGTGATTTTGCAGAGCAACCATGCCATTCTGTGGACAGGTGCAAAAACAAGTTTCGGGGGAGATTTGAAAATTGTCAGCTGTACTGATAAAAAGGAGGTGTGCAAAACTTGCAATGTTGAAAACCTGGAGTGAAAATATTAAAAATTGATGAAGCTAGAAGCATGCGTTGAAACTGCACAATGCACGCTCATAATGCAGTCATGTTTTGGAATTTTTTCACCAAATTTGCAACATGGCCTTTTTGGGACACCACCTCATGAACAGTGGCACTGTTATTTTATTACTCAGTCCCGAAAGGTGACTCCACACAGCCACTGCAAAATCACCTTTCAGGACTGAGTAACAAAATGACAGTGACACTGTTGATGAGGTGGGGTCACAAGAACCCCATGTTGAAAATTTGGGGCCAAACTTCCAAACAATGGCTGATTTATCAACTTAAGTTGAAAACCCCATTTAATGCTATTATAGCATGCTTACCTTCGATTCTTCAGTTTGTAGTTCGGCTTTGAAGAGTGCAGATGTGTCCCAGTCCAGAGAAGATGACAGTTCTGACCTCTGGAGATAAGTATGGGGTGCAGGGGGTGCAGGGAGGTGGGTGCTCAGTGGGATGGTTGGGATCAGGAGGGCTGGGGTGATGACAAGGGACTATTTTCTTTTTTACAGGTAAAAAAACATGTTGGGGGAAGGTTTTCTTTATTTACAGGTAAATAAAAGAAAACATACACTTGAGCACACTTGGGTGTGCCACATGAGTTGGGGGACTGTACATAATGCCGACACAGGGATTGGGCACCCCAATGTCAGAAAGGGCAATATATACAAATACAGTTGGGCACACTAAGGTGGGCTCCCAGTATGCCACATGAGTTGGGGGACTGTACATAATGCTGACACAGGGATTGGGCACCCCAATGTCAGAAAGAGCAATATATACAAATACAGTTGGGCACACTAAGGTGGGCTCCCAGTATGCCACATGAGTTGGGGGACTGTACATAATGCCGACACAGGGATTAGGGACCCTGATGTCAGCGTGGGGACAGGGAGTGGGGGGAATAGCAGCAGTGGGAGGGTTTTCTTTCCTGCTGGTGCTGGTGGCTGCGGTGCAACTGTGCATGTGTGCCACTCGCACATGCGTAGTTGTGCTAAATTGCATTTTTTGCCATTCACAATATGGCGGCACCAGCAGAACTACGCATGTGCACAAGTCACGCATGTGTAGTTCTTGCTATGGAATGCAGATGTAACAGCTGAAATAGTGCAGCTGTTATTCCATAGTGGCTGATCATGGCAGAGTGTTTCAAGCTCTGTTGGACTTTCAGAAGGATACTTCCAAAAGTCCAAAGGAAGGTTCCATGATCGGCCGTTTTTAGAGCTACGATTCCAAAACGGCTGCAGGCTCCGCCCACAGCCCTAATGAAGGCAAAAAAATAAATAAATAAATACTTTGTCCACTACACAGTGGTGTCATGGTGTATGACATGATTGATAATCAGCACTACAGAACTGTAAATGAGTAACACATTGCTAGTTTTTGTTTACTTCATGTGACAGACAAATTCTATGTTGCAGCAAACCAAAAGCCTCCACAAGCTGGAAGGTGACAAAGTCTTGTTCCTGTTCTTGCTGTTTTCTGTAAAAATTCATCTCTTGTTTTCTGCACCACCTTTTTCATTGTTATTACTAGTATTCTAGGCTCATAAACCTTGCTTAGCAATCTCTTGCACATTTCTCCCATTTCCTTCTTTGGTTCCCTTATTTCTGAGCTGTTCCTTAACCCTTTAACAGAAAACACCAAAAAGAGAAAAGGAACACAACATTGTCACCTTCAGTACAGTTTTCAATAATGAAGTGAGAGGCATAGCAGGAATTATCACCACTTCACTCCATTATGTATTGGATAAAGTTTATATATTTTATTTTTTATATTTTTGTTTTTTTGTTGTCATTACTTTTGGTAGCATCAGTTACTAGCATAGGTTCTTAGTAGAGATCACAGTTGTAAGTGAAGGAGCCTCCAAAGTATGTTGTTTGTCACAACTGATAATAATCCTGGTTGAGACTGAAAAGCCAACAGAAGCAGTTTCATCTTTCCAAAAGAGAACGGTATCAGATAATGAGCCACTATAATTTATGTTTCCTTTGGAGTCATTTGTCTATGATGTAGTATTAATGACAGCGGGTCTGTTATCAGTGGCAACCCATTTTTGTACTGTAATTCTATCTTTGCATTTACCCAGTAACCAGAATTTGATGTATTGTTACAAAGTTAACTACTTGATTCAGGCAGCAGTGTGGCATCATTAATTCACTTGTTGCAGAGCAGAATGCATGGCTTAGCTGATGGGGGTGGGGTAACTATTGCAACTACTGTAGAAAGTGTTGTGTACATTAAGTTTTTTTGGAATGATATTTTAGTGAAAAGTAATTCTGCAAAAAGCTGAAATGCACACACAGTTTTGACCAATGTTTAATTAACTTTTTCCACCTTATACAGATTGAATTGCACGGTGCCTGCTAGTGCTTATCTAACCGCTGAGTAGTTGATCAAAGAGTTGCTGCTGCTGGTAAAGTAACTGCATGCCACTCCCAAAAGTAACAGAATGAATCACTGGATTCTTCACATAGTTTGAAACAAGGCTTCTAACAACACCTGACTGATAATGAAACACTATCTTTGCATTTACCTAATAATCAAAGTGTGGCTAATTACATGGTTAAATACCATGACTGTGACTTGAGGGCTGTTGGAAGCAACACCCACAGTGGCAATATGGGTTGGTAATTGATGATTAAATTCTACAGTAGCTATTCTTCCTCTCCAGTTATGAAAATTAAAACTGTTAATTATGATTGGGCAGATGCTGACATAAATGATGCTATTGAGGGATTTCAGGCTCATAGAATGAAGGAACCTCTGTGATTCGGTTGATCATCATACCCGGAAAATGGTGAGTGTCAATTAATAATGTTTAATGAATTTGGTAGCTTTAAGTAGCACTTCTCAATTTGAAAAGAATGGATCAACAATTTAAAGATAGTGTGGCAGTTTATAATAAATAATAATTGTAGTGTGTCACAGAGGTGACAGAAAGCACCAGTATGCACTGTCTGAAAAGTCAGTTTAAAATGTGATTCATGTAGATAGATAGATAGATAGATAGATAGATAGATAGATAGATAGATAGATAGATAGATGAATAGATAGATAGATACCACATAGAAGGGTGGTAGAAAGGGATTTAGGGGTAATAATTAGTGATACAATAAGGGGGAGTGAATGTGAAAATTGATAACTTTGGTTTGCTTTGATCTGGACTCTCTGGGCTGATTTTAAAAGACCAAAATTTGATGTAAGGTTCCTGCACCAAAAGGTTTTGATGCAAGTGGCACCTTGCACCAAATGTTCCGGCAATTCTGATTTTAGAATGCAGGCTATGTTGAAATCAGGATGCCTTGCACCAAAGCAGCCTTGTGCCACTCCGTGCCAGAAGTGCCAGTGCACCAGGTCGTAAGCAGGATTGCGCCACTGTGGTGCTGCAGCATCCCCTTATTTGGGATTTTTGAAGCCCTGCCATGGGCACAACTTGGCACTGAGGTTAGACAAGCCATGAGCTGGTCTAACAGCCCTTGCACTGGGTGTCTGGCATAAGCCAATTTGAGGGGGAAGGGTGCGTGGTACACAGCATCTAGACTGGTGGGGGTACCAGTTATGGATAGCGTAGACATGGCTTGGTGTGGAAGGATACACTGGTGGCACTGGGGCAGGCATGCCATGGACTGTGAAACAGAGCTGCAGACTGAGAATGGGCAGTATGCTGGCATGGACTGTGTCCCGGACCTCTAATACTGGCAACCCTGCCAGGTGACCCACAGCATGCACACTCCTCAACATACTGTCTGCCAGACCACAGGATGGCACCTCTGATTGAAGTGCCTGTCCCACCTGCTGTAACTATGGCATCTGTGGCTGTGCACTGGGGTAGGTGGCTCTGACCAGGGTATGTCCCTCACTGAGTACAGCACCTCATCCCATGCCACCATGGACTGTCACCCCTATTAGGGTGGTTGCATGATGTGGTTCAGTTGGCAGGGCTGATGGTATTAGATGTCCAGGACATGGTCCATGCCAACATACTGCCAATTCTCAGTCCATGGCCTTGTTGCACAGCCCAGGGCATGCCTGCCCCGGTGCCACCACTGTACCTTACAACACTACATCATGCCCATGCTGCCAACTACTGGCACCCCCACCAGTTGGACTGCTATGTACTACGCAACTTCCCCATGCCCAACATGGTAGGTCTGGGTCAGCATTGTGCCAGGAAGTGGGGTCTTGATGGGACCTTCCATCAAACCCCTTTGGTTCACCAAAGGATTGCCACAACACTTGGACTGCAGCAACTCTTGGGAATTTGGAAAAGAGTTCCTCTTTGTACTGGAATAGGGCACAGGAAGCCTGATGCACCTGGATTTTGCTGCAGCCATGGATCAGTGCAATATGCACCAACCTAGTGGTCCTTTAAAAATCAAGCCCTCTATATTATCTTAAATTCAGCTTTGAAACTTTGGCCAATGATGCTCTGGGGCCTTACTATGAGAATGTAGAAGACTAAAACTGGTAGTTAGAAACACTCCTAGGCTAGAAGCATCTGACCCACCTGATGAGCGCTTACAGCTCTAGGAGGTCAGAGTTATTATGTACTGTATGATTGGTGCATAACTGTGTGTTTTCCTCTTGATTTACCCAGTACAGTACTGGCTGCTAGACTGTAATCTATGATTTCCTTCATGTAACATTTAAAGCACTAGCTGGCTTTCTGGGTGTGGAGGCATGGGTTCACTTTCAGTGTGACCAAAGGGACTGGTGCCTCCCTTCTGCCCGGTTGGTGCTATGTAGACCACTCTGATTATATTTACAGAAGCAAGCTCCCAGTTACACTACTGTGCTGGCTATATGGATGGTGTTTTGATCATGGTGATTCTGATTTAATTTCAACACAGCTGTCTTCCCCATCATGATCATTGACTATATCGGACATCCCTGTTGGGCATGATGGGCAGCCCTGTATAGCATGCCATGTGGTCTTCCTTGCAGTTGTGTGATATAAGTTTACTATGGCTACCTACCAACTGTCTTCATCCTATGGTGAGTCTGGTATGCCACAGGTTGTTTTCCGCATTGACTGGATGTGTTATAAAATGCCAGGTTTCCTAAAAGGTAGAACACCAGCTGACGTCAGATTAAGTCCACTTTTCTGGGGTACCACCAACATGATATTTCTCCGTGCAATTTGGGATTATATCAACATCCTGATAGAGTGGTGATATACTCAAATATCTCCCTGGCATGACTGCTCAGTTCCCCTTGAGTTCTAAATTGATCTATCTGATTGCCAAACTGTTGATTCAGCTGGTCACTACTCTGCTCTGCTCTACTGCTACTTTTTTAAGTGAGGACTCCCACGCTGACACTTGCCCAGAAAACACCGACCTGACTGTGATATATAATGAATATAGGTGTCAAGGGAGCCTAGTTTTCTGTAGTCTGCTTAGGAGCTAGTAGGAAATCATACTATTTAGTGCGCTACCATTTGTGTTGGGGGGATACCTCATTCTTAAGTTTGGAGGTTTCTTACTATCTTCAGGGGATTGGGGGTTTTATGAAAAGGGGCAAAGAGGATATGGCTATAAGTATTAACCATAAAGACACTGTTCTTCTCATATTTTTGGTTATCAAAGTTTCTGAACTCAATTTTGTAAAATTTGTTGTGTTCAAATGGGGGTGGATGGGTGACCAACTGTTACCAGTGAGAGGGAGGGTGAATCTTATTAAGGGGGTTATTTCTATTGTTCAGTTTAATTGTTATATTGTGATTAGTGTTATAATATTTAAAAATGGTACTACTAGGGTCATTCAGCAGGCTTTGTACCTGATTTCAGTGTCAGTAGAGATCAGATTATTTATTTACTCTTTTACCAATAGCTGATATAGCTTTTAAAATCTGGTCCTGGAATATAAATAGGCTAAAGTCCCATATTAAATGTAAGTGGGTACTGGCAAAAATCAGGGTTATGAAAACTTACGTGACTCCAGGAGATGCATATAACTGAAATGGAGGGTGCTGATATTAGCAGAACTGGGGAGGTGAGTGGTTTGGGGCATGCTTCTTGTCCAAGGCTTGGGGAGCAGCTATTGGGCTAAGGTCTAGATTTCCTGGAACAGACATCAAGAACTGCACAGGCCCAGGGGAAGTATGTACTCATACAGGCTCAGCTGAACTCCAGACACAAAATAGCAGTTAGCTCTGTGTATGGCCCCGATACAGAATACCCAGAGTTTTTCCAAAAATTGAAGGTGCCGATTGTAGATTTTGAGGGGCCATGGTTCCTATGTGGGGACTTTAAATGTGTACAAGATGTCATCTTAGACAGGTCATCTAGGGTGATAACACCTACATCCCAAAACACAAAAGTACTTAAGGACGAGTTAGCAGATTATAGATTTATAGATTCCTGGTGATTTGTGTACCTCACGGGCAGGAAATATAGATATTACCCACTACTCTGTGGGCAACTATGCCAGATTTGATGTTATTTACATCTCCCAGTCATTGGCAGCTACTATACACAGCACACAACATGGCCCTATTTAGCTGTTATGGATCATGCCCTGATCCTATTTGATATAAACAATTGAGGGGTTCCCACCACTTCTAGGTCCTGGAAGCTGGACCCCATTTTGTTACACAAACCTACATTCATTTCTTTCATCCCTGGAAAAATAGAACAATTTATTAATAATATCTGGAGTGGAAATACATCTGCCACAATTAGGTGGGAGGTGCTTAAAGCTGTGCCGGAGGGGTAATATATCTTATGCCAGCCATGAACAGAAAGTTGAAAACCTCCATCTTGATAACTTGGAACAAGAAATTTGTTAAACTGAAAAGCAGTATATGTCTGATCCTACCCCCGAGGGGTATAATAAGATTCAGAAGTTTAAGGTTCAAAAATCAAATGGAATATTTTGTTAAACCAAGCCACTACCTATTTTGAGGGAGACTCATGGGGTAAATGGTTGGCATGGCATGGCAGCTAGGACACAGAGACAATGTTAAGAATGTTGTTTATAGTCAGTGTATTTGTATTTGGTGACCTCAAGTGCAATGATGAGGGGATAGGGGAGTGTTTTTGTGAGTTTTATCAGGCTCTCTATGCCTCAGAATCTCAGTCATCTGTTGCAGCAATTCAGTCTTTTCTCTCTAGAGCTTCCCTTCTGTCTCTCGACTGTCTCTTGACCCTGCAATAAGGACAACCTACACAAAGATTTCAATTGGGAGGAAATCAAAAAAGCAACAAAGCATCTAAAATGTGGGAAGGCCGCAGGACTGAATGGTTTCCCAATAGATTTTTACAAGATGATGGCTGAAAATTCATCCTGATTTGTACAGGGCCACCAGGTAAGCATAATGTTCAGAAAACCCTTAATATTCTCATGAGATGGGCTACCCAGTGAGCAAGCAAAGAAGCTACAATCCTGGGTTTGGATGCCAAAAAGGCCTTCGACAACATGGAGTGAGGACTTATGTTCTCCATGCTTAAAAAAATTGACTTGGTGAATAGCATGTTGAAATGGATAGCCACCCTATATCAGCAGCATTTGACCCAAGTTCTGATTAATGGAAGGTTATTCCATCACTTCATATTATCCTGCAGCTGTCCCTGTTCCCTCTTCTTTATGTGTTCTCCCTGGATCTTCTGGCTGCAGTTATCCTTTCAGATCCTGGGGTTCTCTGGTTCCAGTCATCAGGCCAGTGTTACAAAATGTCACTGTTTGCAGATGATTTGTTGATTTTCCTGGAGAGGCCTGCGGAGGGTATTCCAAGGATGCATCATATCCTGTCAGACTACTGCCTCATGTCCAGCCATAAAATTAAGTGGTCAAAAAGTGAGATTCTGTCAGTGGGCAGTGGGCACTATCAGGCTTTATTTGATAACCCTAAATATGAAAGTGGTTAACTCCCTTAAATACCTCGGGATCTACATCAGTAACAGTAGTGCAAAGCAAAAATACAGGCATCAGGTTTGCAGGTAAAACAGTAAGTTACTTTAACTTTACACAAGTGTTAAAGCAGACAGTACCTTAAAGGTACAGAAAATGCAGTGCTACCTTGGCGACCCAACCAGTTTTGCTTCTAGCTTCTTCAGAAGTCACCCATACCAGGAAGTGGATCCCTCTTTTTACTAATAAGGAACCTAAAGACACAATGCTCAATGTTCATATCAATCTAAGATGAAAACAATGTTTAAATATATAAACACATCAAGTCTTCATACCCTATGACATACATAAGATAGGGATCCACTTAGTTAAAACTTATTACATGCCTTAGTGAGATTTTAAGCCAATATCCATATATTATACTTCTTTTTATATCCTTCTTGTATCCTTTCCCATTTTTAACTATATTTGTACTGGGCTTTTACCAGGATGTTGTTTAAAGTCCATATTCCTTATTTCTAAGTCCTCTATTGTACTGTATAATTGGCACCATTCAGTCTTGTGGAAGTGGACCTGTGGTCTCTATTTTCCAATGGTCAATAACAGCAAGAAGAGGTTGTACCATGGCAACTACACTAAGTTGTTAGTATCACTTAGACAGGATTGTGAGAGATGGGTGGAACTGACTACTCCTTTGCTTATTAGGCTGCATCAATTCCATAAAAATGAATATCTTATCTAAATGCTTTTAACTACTTCAGAATCTCCCCATAAGAGCTCTGGACAAATGTTTTAAATCCCTGAATAGTATTTTGCACAGATTTTTGGGGGGCGGCAGACCAGCGTGTATTTCCAGATCTATACTCCAGCTCCCAATAAATAAGGGTGGACTTGCTCCGCCCAATATGAAATACTATTACTAGGCTGCCCAGCTGGCACTCTTGTCTGAGGGTGCTAAGGGCAAAACACCTGATTTGACTGTCCTGGAGGGAGAGACAAATGTTGTTGGCCTCCTTCATGACCTTCTGCTGCTAGCACTATTTTATTTCTGCTTTCCTTCTATGGGTAACCCTTTCACCCACCAACTGATTATAATCTGGATGGAAGCACACAGAATAATACAACAGCCCCCTGGAATATCATTAAGGGCAGGCCTATTGGCCATAATCAAACACTCTCTGGGTTATAATGTACCTCTTCATCAGGCTTTATTAAGGTGTAGAAGGAGAGGACTAACTAGGGTGTCTGATTTATATGAGGTGGCATTCTTAAACCTTTTAGCTCGTTGGGCAGGAATTTTCCCTACAGACAGGGGACTTCTTCATTTATCTTAGAGTCAGATAATTTGTTGCTTACTGTTCAATTATAACCTCCCTCATTCTAGAAATCATCTTTCATCCCAACCAAATGCCAATTCACTGTCCTCTATTTATATTGTTGGAGGTACTTCATCACCTAGGGTCAAGGAGCCGGAGTAATGGGGTGAAGATCTAGACCAGGCCTTGGGAGGGGGGTGGAATGGCACTATGCTATCAGACATGTCCATAATTGTTATTCTTTAAATATGCTTCAAATGATACAATTCAATTTTCTTTATAAAGCCTACCTCACCCCAAAAAGACTTAATCAATTCAAGCCCATGTGAGACAAATATGCTACAAGTGCCAAACAGAAGAGAGAAATTTCCTACATATGGCCCTTACATGCCCCAAGGTTGTCCCATTTTGATACCAGGTACATCGGAGCATAGAGAAAGTATTACACTGTGCTTTACCTAAGTCACCCATGGAATTCATGTTGGGGGTAATCTCAGTTTAGAAACCAAGGAAAGGTGTTGAGATCCATCACAGACTTTAAGGTATAGCTTTAATTAAAACCCGAAAGACTATAGCACAACATTGGCAAGCTCTTTGCCAACAACTACTGGCCACTGACTGAATAACTTGTTATTGTATATGAAACTGAAAATTTTCAACTTAAAGCCTCTATGAGGGAGACACTATTTCATCAAACTTAGGATCCCACGTTAAGACTCTTTGAGTGTATCCAGTACAGCCAACCTTGGTAAAAAGCAGAAAATATTATTTGGGGAGTAGCCTTGTAACCAATCAAGGCAAATAGACAAGAAATCAAATTGGTACAAAATGGGTTCACTCACCCAGAGGATAAAGTAATAGTTCCTATAATAGGTCAAAAAGTTTTTTTATATATCTGTATCTATATATATATATATATATATATATATATATATATATATATACACACACACATATAGGCAAATATACAATACTGAAGAGAGGAAATGTGACATTTGTGACCCCCAAAAAACTTTGCTCAGTGCTCTTGAGTATGCCTTTTTTTCACTGATTACACATGGTAGTAGTATAATTTCACATATAAAGATTTGAAAATTGCAGCTATAAGTTTTCGTATGGAAAATATAACGTGGGCAACATGGTGTCCATGATTTCATATTTTCTGTTTTTAGCAATAAAGTTTATTTGATATCATAATGTCTATGCCTTCTATTTAGGAACTGTAGTATGCAACATTTCATGATTTGTTTTTAATCTATACCTGTGGGGCATTGCTGAACCATCCATCTTGACACGCCATTATATCACTAACCTAAATATATTATAATTTAGCTATGTCTTACATCTTATTTGATTTCCTGGACCACCTATGCTGTACAACTAGGCACCAATATGTGCTTAAGATAGACACCAATTAAACTCACAAATAATAAGGATATTTTATTTTATACAACTTCTTTTCTGACACATAATGTGTGTAACATGGATATCAGTATAATAATGTCACAGTATCAAACCATAAAATGCTGAATTTAATTAATTAGGCACATCTCATAACTATGGCTTACAAACAACAAAACCTAAAAAACATTTATAAATATTATGTACATGAAAAATATTCTATTGATATATACTATATGCTGCTTTACATGGATTGAATCTCATCTCTGTATCATGCAGTTATATGAACAAAGGAAATGGCCAGAAAAAATAAGGTAATTTGGTCTATCAAGTCTGCTAGTATTTGAGGCATACTGATGCAAAACAAGGCCAAACAAAAGGGTAAGACTGTCTAGAATAATGTTCATTACAAAGGACACCTCTGCTATGGTGTCTTTGCAATGAACATTCACTGAAACAAACAGGCATAACATTGAAAAGAACAGCATAAATGCCTCCCAAATAATATAAGTCAAGGAGACACTGTGGCAGACACAGTGATCAAAATCCTAGACAAAGGAATCTTTTTTTTTTTTTTTGCATCAGTATTTCCCCAAAACCTATACTGTGCTTAACATACACCACATGGGACATCAACCTTACAGAAAATCAAAGGCCTCCACTAACAAATGTTTAAAAAAATCAAAACTTCAACTTGAAAGAGGAGCTTTTTTCATACCTCTTTTAAACTTCAACAGGCATTTAGGGATAACTGACATGAAAAAGCAAACTAAAGCAATAACATTACCCAGGATTATGTTGTTTGTGAAGGACATCACCACTATGATGCCTTTGTAGTGAACAATCACAGACATGGTCAAACAAGCATACATGTTAAGAGAAACATCAGAAACACAAAAAAGTTATATAAACTGATGAGCAGTTAATATCCACGGTAACAAAATGTTTTAATGCAATCCTCTCAGATGGTCACTAAGTCAAGCATTCTTATTTAAGAGTAAACAAAAGAAACAAACTTATGTTTTTCTTTCAAATAAGGATTGTTTGCTTGTCTTTTTTATGGTTTTGGTACTTTATTTCCAGGAGGGCTATAGAGTATGGAATAAACCAGTAACATGGAACTGTATTCTCAGTAATAACATGCTGCACAAAGTACACCACCATTATGGTTTCTTAGTAATACACAAACCGAACAACAAATGTCCTATAATGATAACCATCTTACTGAAAAAATAACAACATATTACAGAACCCAACCCGAAATACTTAATGTATCTTTCTGTGATACTCCCCATAAAATGTATTTACTTTCCTGTTACTTTTTTATGAAAAGAGCATGTGCTGCTAATGTGCAGCACATGGGACTACAAACAGTTTGGTTTACTGTGATGCCTTTTGTTTCCACAGCTGCAGCTACTGACAAATTTTGAATACATTACTGCCTAAATGTAGTTTAATTAAATTCATTTCAGATGTTAGCTGATACAAGTCCCTACATTTGCATTTTAACATAATCTACACTCCCAAAGGTAGCATTCACTTTTTCCATAATATTCAAACATGTTGCACAGTCACGGACACCACAAACTCTTCTTGGATCAGTAAGCTGCAAAATAGCTGTATGTCCATGATGCCCCAGCTTTACAGCAGTACCAAACAATCTAAGCAGAACATAATGTACACTTCTAGTGTTGTGGACTAGAAGCCCACTCACTTAACCCCAGATAATGTGCATCACTATAGGACACCACACAGGCAGCAATATTTTGGGAATCAAGTACTCATTCCCTGCAACTCCTCCACCTAAAGTAATTGGGGCATTCTGGTGGAAGTAAGTGAAGAGAAACAGCAAAGAACTCTTGAAAACAATAAACATTTGCAAAATTAACTACACCATGTTTGTGGACAAAACATGATGGACACCATCTGTGATGCATGTTATGGGGGCTTAAAAGGTGCAAAAACAAAGTGTTGGTCAATTTATTTTTTTTCTAGTGCAGTGGTATAAAATAAGTGATGTACTCTGCATTAATCAAGCCTATTAGTAGAACTGAGGACATTATTGTAATAGACAAGTGATATACTTTGTAAAGTGACTTACAGCTATGTCACAAAATGGAGGGCATTTTAAGGTGGACTTTTGGTGTTTCAGGAGCTGCCACTAAAAAATAAGACTCATCAAACCAAGATTTTGTGCGAACTATCTCTTTGGTAACATTACAACAACAAAATGAAGAAATTGTAACAATGTATGAATTGTTAACAAATTTAGGGAGGGTGCATTGTAGGACTTGCTATTCTCTCGAGTACTGTAAACTTGCCTCTATATATATATATATATATATATACACACACATACACACACACAGTGGCGTCCCCCAGGATGAAGCCCAATTTTAAAGCACTAAGCAGTATGCTGCAGCAGACCTACCAAATAAAGCAATGTAATTTCAATGGCAATTAGTCCCTTTTGTCATGCAGGAAACTGAGGCATTCACTTCATCCTAGCAGTGTCACATTTTCCTGCATGACAAAAGGGAATGACTGCCATTGAAATTACATTGCTTTATTCAGTAGGTCTGCTGCACCATTCTGCAGAGTGCTGCAAAATGCTGCAGAATTTGGTTTCATCCTGGGGAACACCACTATCGATATAGATATAGATATAGATATAGATATAGATATAGATATAGATATAGATATCAGTATCAATTCCTGTCATACAGTGTTAATTAATACATTTTGGATAAACATTGTTCCTCAGTGAAACACTGTATTTTGAATCAAATAATCTATACAGAAATCATAACATGCATAGTGTTAACCATATTATAAGTGTTAGTGATAATTTAAATAAAATTATATCTGTAAATCCAAGTAAACAGACTGTTCTCACCAGAAGAAATGTAATCTAGCTCCAACTTTCAGTAGTCTACCAAAAAAATATATATAATTCATTTCTTATAGTCTTTGTTCTCTGTGTTCGCACCATTCCTAAGAGTTCCTGAATTTTTTTGTAGCTATTAAAGCAGCAGTGCAATGAATATGGGCTAAAATTTGACCCCACCTTATTTTCTTCCTAATTGATGCCAGATGTCTTCCAGTTTATTTTGGTGGTGAAATTTTTAGTTTCTGTTATCATTTAAGAATTTTATGAAAGTTTTAAGACAATTATTTATCAAGAAAAAAAGATGACCGTCTCATTTTTTGCATAGAAATAATATTGAGGACCAGAGGAGGGTAAGAATTCAGACAAAGATGCAGATGTACCATGCACAGCATAGGAAGTATCCAGAAAACCCAGATCAACAGTTCTGGCAATATTTTTCAAAACCACAGAAGAAAATGTGCTTTTTGTGATAACTTTTTTCATTGCACTGCTGCTTTAAATATATATTAACAAAGTGGGCGTAAGTGTATTTCAGTCCATGAATGTGTATAATTAATGATGCCTCTATTGCTTTTCTTATAGGATTATTCTATGAAACAGATAAATATTTTAAATATTTTTAAATACTTCCTCTACTTTGTTTGATTACAAGTTATAATATATCCTCTTAGCTAATAATAAAGCCAGATAATCATATATATCTTTTCATGCAGTCCAAAATCCACAAAATAATCAGGTCTCTGTGTAAAATATTCATTATTTCTATCAAAATAAAACACTTATCCTATATCTCAAACTATCAGCTTCAACATATTGCTTAGCTTCTCATCATTTCACTATACATTTTAAATCAGCATCTTATTTTTCCTTTTAATGAACAAAGAATGCACCAAGAAAAATAGGCTGCACAAAGAAAAATGCATTTGTTTTTAACTGCAAAATTTGTCCGTTTTCATCTTTTTATCTAAACAGAAACGAAGTATGTATTATTTTAAGCAGGAGGCCCTTTTGGTGTATTTAGCTTTATCAAAGTTTTAACATTCTTTTAAAAATATTCAAATAAGTTTGTGAACTTACTAAATTATGTTGGGAGTGGTGCACGACCTCCAGCTCTTTATTTCAATGGAGTTGTGCTGCTCATGCTACACAGTTCTTTTATTTCAGGGAATCTGGTGCTCGGCAAAGTGCCTAGTCACATGACCAAAACAATGTCATGTGATCTGTGCTGCTATCGTGGACGCCCGACCTGCTAAAGCACCACATAGCATTTTAAATCATGCTGTGTGTCCCCTGTGCATTTTTTAAGTTTACATGTTTAAAGGTTTCAAATAGATTTTTGATATATAAATGTATCCTTCAGTTTGTTAACCCAGTTTGTCATTCAAAAAATATCTCACAGTTGGTAATAAGACTCCAACCCATGAATCCCAATTGAGGGAGGTCAGAAAGATCATGTTTTTCTCAAAGAAGGGAGTACTCAGTGGAAGATGAAGAATATAGATAAATAGATATATAGTGCAAAGGGGCAGATTAAAGGAATTGCTACTGTTAGAAATGGAAATGTGAAGTTATGTTGGTGGGAAAATAAAAAGGAGTGAAGAAGATTTCTATATGAAGAGGGGGTTGTAAGAGTACCTGAATAGTATTATCTTTATATAATAGGCTGCCAGTCAATGCAGTCATTGAGGCCAAACCTGGGATTTGTGGCCTCAAATCTATCTATGTAAATTGCTTCCCTCAAAAGTAGTTTAGTCCTTTAGTCCCCACCCCCTGGGATTTGGTTAAACTTTTTCTTTTACATAGAAGCATAGACTTTGATGGCAGATAAGGACCACTTGGCCCATCTAGTCTGCCGATTTTCCTACCTTGAGAATAAGCTGCAGATCCTATTTAACCAACAGCCTATTTCTTCCTACCCCCCTACAAAAATTGCCTCATGTCTGTCCCATGCATTCTTGAATTCTCCCACAGTTTTAGACCCCATGTCCTCCGCAGGAAGGCTGTTCCATGCGTCCACCACCCTCTCTGTGAAAAAATGCTTCCTCACATTGCCCCTGAGCCATCCCCCTCTATCTTCAAATTGTGTCCCCTTGTTCTTGCACATCTCTTTTTCTGAAAGATGCTGCCATCTTGTACTTTGTTGATTCCACTGAGGTACTTAAACATTTCTATCATGTCCCCCCTTTCCGTCCATTCCTCAAGGGTATACATATTAAGCTCCTTTAGTCTCTCCTCGTATGGCTTCTCTTGCAGAACCTGCACCATTTTAGTTGCCCTCCTCTGAACTGCCTCCATTCTGTCTATGTCATTGTGGAGATGGGGTCTCCAGAACTGGACACAGTACTCCAGATGGGGTCTCACCAACTGTCTGTGCAGGGGGATAACAACTTCCTGTTTTCTGCCGGTGATGCCTCTCCCTATACATCCCAGTATCCCCCCAGCCTTCTGTACCACCTTCTCACATTGCTTGCAAACCTTAAGGTCATCTGATATGATTACCCCCAGGTCCCTTTCCATTTATCTTGTTGCTACTACCCCCATTGTGTAATCTTCCCCTGGGCTTTTGTTTTCCAGGTGCATTACTTTGCACTTCTTTGCACTGAATCCAAGTTGCCATACTTCTGACCATTCCTCCAACCTTGCCAAGTCCCTTTTCATCCTTTCCACAACTCCTTGTGTAGCAACCCTGTTGCAGATCATTGTGTCATCTGCAAAGAGGCATACTTTTCCTTCCTGTCCCTCTGCAATGTCACTTATAAAGGCATTAAAAAGGACTGGACCCAGTACTGAACCCTGCGGTACCCAACTAGTAACCCCTCTTTCTTCAGAGTGGACTCCATTTACAGTTACCTTCTGTGTCCTGTTGTTCAGCCAATGTTTTACCCAGACTACCACCCTGGGACCCCCTCCCAGGCTGGTAAATGTGACTACTAATCTTTTATGTGGGACTGTGTCAAATGCCTTGCTAAAGTCTAGGTAGGCCATGTCCACAGCTCCTCCCTGGTCTAGTACTTTGGTCACCCAGTCAAAGAAATCAATTAGATTCATCTGACATGACCATCCCACTGTGAACCCATGCTGCCTTGGGTCCCGTGCCCCACTGACCTCTAGGTTGTCAACAATTCTTTCCTTCAGAAGTGATTCCATCACTTTCCCTACCACAGAGATCAAACTTACAGGTCTGTAGTTTTCTGCCTCTGTCTTGGTCCCACTTTTGTGAAGGGGAATCACATCAGTCTTCTTCCAGTCCTCAGGTACCACACCATCATCCAATGATTTGTTAAAAAGGGTAGTCACTGGTGTCACTAGTTCTCTGCTTAATTCTTTTAGAATTCTGGGGTGAAATCCATCTGGCCCCATTGCTTTGTCCACCTTCAGTTTTAGGAGTTCTTTCAGAACCCTTTCTTCTGTGAAAGGACTGGGATTGACCCCCCTCTGCAGAGTGCTTCTGTTAATTGGATTAGGCACCTCCTCCACTTCCTCTTTTGTGAATACTGAACAGAAGTATTCATTCAGCATCTCTGCTTTTTCACTGTCACTCTCTGCCCACCCACTATCCATTCTGTTCAGCCTCACTATCCCCCCCTTTGTCTTTCTATGCTCCATGATATACCTATAAAAGGTTTTATCCCCCTTCTTAACCAAGTTGGCTATCTGTTCCTCAGTTTGTGCCTTTGCTATTCTGACTACCTTCCCTGCTTCCTTCTGCCTTAAATGGTACAGTTCTCTGTCCTGCTACTTCTGTGTTTCCTTATACTTCCTAAAAGCTTTCTTTTTCTCCCTAACCTTCACCACCACTTCTTTTGAGAACCATAGTGGCTTTTTCTTTCATTTTGATTTGTTTATTTGCTTCACACAAAGGCTTGTTGCCTCTGTGATGGCAGTTTTGATATTTCCCCATTGTTGATCTATCCCTTCTTCTAGCCTGTTTGCTAGTGCTTTTCTAAGGCACTCTTCCATCTTGCCAAGTCAGCCCTCCTGAAGTCCAGAACCCTCACTTTTGTATGGCTTGACTCTGTAGTTAAGTTTATCGTGAACCACACTGTTTGGTGGTCGCTTGTTCCCAAATAGCTACCCACTTCTAAATCTGATATCCTATCACTGTCCCCATTTGAGAGTACAAGGTCTAAGATTGCTCCTTCATGAGTAGGTTCCAAAACTAGCTGTCTGAGGCATGCCACCTGAAGGGTATCAAGAATAGCCCTGCTTTTGGATGTGGCTGCAGCAAAGGTGCTCCAGTTAACATCTAGCATGTTAAGGTCCTCCATCAACAGTATCTCCCCTTTCTCTGCCATCCTAAGTATGCCTCTATCATAGTCTTGTCCATTCCCTCCCCCTGACATGGGGGTCTGTATACAACCCCTTTGTGGAATGTGGTGCCATTTCCAGTCTCTAAGGTGACCCACAGTGCCTCCTCTCCTCCCTGTTTACTCTTTTGTTCAGATGCTTTTATCCCTTCCCCTACATAGAGAGCTACCCGCCCTTTTGCCCTCCCTGTCTCTCCTGTAGGCTGTGTACCCTGGTATGTTAACATTCCAGTCATGGTTCTCTGTGTACCATGTTTCTGTGACTGCTACAATATCCAGGCATCCCTCTTCCATCAAGGCCACTAGTTCAGGGAACTTGTTGCCCAGACTATGGTCGCTGGTACTCATTACCCTCCATTTCTTGATGGCCTTACCTCTTTTTGCCCCATCCCTGTCCTTATTGCGTTTGTCACTTTCTCCATTTACCCCTGCGCTTCTCCCTATTGACATCTCTATGTTGGTGTCTACCTTACTTAGTACTCTGATTTTTGGGGGGGGCTAGGATTTCCCTGCTCTTTTCCAGTGCCTCCCCCTTGGCTAGTTTAAATGCTTGCCAATGAAGTATTTTAAACCTATCACCTAGGATCCTGGTTCCCCTCCTGGACAGATGCAGACCATCATGCCAGTATAGGCCTGCATCCCTCCAGGTGGACCCCCAGTCCCCAATGAAGCCAGATCCCTGAGCTCTGCACCAGTTTTTCAACCACTGATGTAATCCCATGGTGTGGAGCACCCTAGACTCAACCATGCCATAGACAGACAGCACCTCCAAGAAGGTTACCGTGTGTGCTATTTGTCTAAGGCCCCTCCCCGTCTCCACAAATGCTTCTTGCACTGCTCGGATCCCTTTCTTTGCCAGGCCATTTGTTCCTAGGTGGACAATGACATCCAGCTCCCTCCCCTTTGCAGCTGCTCCTGTGATCCTGAGGATTCACTCCCTGTCCCTCCAAGCCATAGCACCAGGCAAGCACCTTACCTCCCTCTCCCCTTCTTCCCCCAGTTCTACTGTCCTAACAATGAAATCCCCCACCTGGAGGTGTTTCCTTCCCCTGTAGGGTCCCATGCCACCCTCCTGTGGGTCTTCTTTGTAAAGGATCCCAGCATTCTCCTTGGTCTCCACTGAGGGTGCCTCCATAGAGGAATCACACTTTTCCAGAATGGCATAGAAATTGTGGAGATGTACAACTGGAGAGATGTGCCTTTGTTCCACCACCCTCACCATCCCTGAGCCCACTGTGGTCAAACTGCTTCTCTTCCTTGGCAACCTCTGAGGCAACGGCAGTGACTCTGGTGGTCCGTGGATAGGTGAAGAGGTCCCACAAATCCTGGCCAACCCAGCCTCGAACTGAGCAACCTCCTTCCTCAGCCCAGAGAGGTGCCTGTAGATGGGACAACACTGCATCCTCCAGAATGTTTCCCAGAAGACTGCTGCTCCACAGCTACTGCACTGCACCACTCCCATCATGTCTTTTTTCTAGCCCCCTAACTGTTGTTTGGAATACTTACTCTTTCCTCTGTTTGTTTATTTATTTTTTCTCCTACTTACTTACTGCCTCTGTGCCCTTTTAGCTCCTGATCTTCCTGTTCTGAGACAAGAAGTTCCTATATTTCTCAGTAGTCTCCTTACTTGCTCAGAGTCAGACCTCCAGCAGCTGGAGGAGACAGAGATCTTAAGTATGATAGATGATGCCTGTGTTCAATGAAGTGCCTTGCTACTGGGTATGTAAGATCTTCTCTACATACTGATTTCACTTTTATGTTCCCCTATTTGGCTTTTCAACAACCTTTCAGTTTTTCCAATATATATCTTATTGCATAGACACTTTAACAGATACACTATTCCAGTAATCTGACAGTTAATAAATTGTTCTGTGCCTATATCCTCATCTCTTGCTGTGTTACTTAGTTTTTTAGTCTTATAGGTATTATTGCAGTGTATACAGTGTCCACACTGGAAATTCCCTTTTAAATCTAGTGCTGACATGAAATAAGTTGGCCTTTTTTCCAGTATTTATGCTCATCGTTAAATAGCTGGTTTTACAATTTTCTGTTTTTCTTGGCTACTACCATGGGATTCTGTTCAAAAAGTTGTGCTCCCTTGAATGTAACCTTGATTACATCCCAAAGTTTGTTACAAATTCTCTTAATGTTAAAAAAAAAAACTTCACTGCATGTAGTTGCTAGAATGAATTTTCCTTTTGTTTACTAATTCTCTCCAGCATGTATGTTTCCCTCCAACAGACTATTCCTGCCCCTAATATTGATCTTTCTAGTTGCTTCTTCTAAAACTGTTCCACTGTAGCCTCTGGCCCAGATATTCAAAAGAGTTGAGCCATGCGCAATAGGGTTGCACCTGCACAAGTCTGAAATTGTGCCATTCTACGATATTCAGCAGGAGGCAGTTGCGCCCCCTAAATCATGCTGAGCAACAGCGCAATGATAATGAAGGCATGCACAACTGAAGGGGGAGGAACCATACATTAATGGTGCAGTGCGATATTTAACAACTTGCACCATGTGCAATAGGGGAGCAAGCGGAAGTTGCGCCATAGCGGAAATGAGCCAAAATAAAAAGGAGCAAGGGAGTGGCGCAAAAACACTACAGGGAAGGCACATGAGGCTGAACTCTAGCCACACAGACATGGCAGGAGGGACACACAGAGCAGGCCAAGGAAAGGTCACCCTGAACACAGAGGCACAGGGAAGGTGTGGGGAGCCACAGCCAGTTCAGAAGGGGGAAGTGCCACACAGCTCAGAGGCCACCACAGGCAGGTGTTCCCGGTGCAGGGGAAGTAGCAGTGAGGACAGTGGGGGGAATACAGTAACAGCTGCCGGGGGGGTGAACACAAGCCAGGGACATGGCCAGTGCCACCTTCTAGATGGAGGCCGTTATGAGGGGGTGAGAAGGTGGAGAAAGAGGGGCATGGCCATGGAAGGGCCCATAGGCGGAAGCCCTCAACAGGCAGTACCGAGCCCACACCAGCTCTCGAGCTGTACAGTGATACTGAGATTGTGGCTGGCACCGCCTGAATAGGGCAATTCTGAGGTGGCTCTGTGAGCTGTGCAGTGATGTGATGCAGGCACCCACACGACGGAGCCATGCCCTGTCAGTGGAGACTAAAGTGACAGCTTGCATGTGCCTGCTCACCACAGGTACCTTCCAGAGACCAACTGGGGACACCACAGACATAACCAGTCAGCCACGTCACACCACCTCACCCAATTCCTCAGCACACTGCTGCCACATGCTGCGGAGTACAACCTATTCTCCATCACACCGGTGGAGCGCACAGCAAACATACAGGAGTTCCACAGGTTAGCACGTATGCCTGGCATGCTAGGGGCAATAGACTGCACCCATGTGGCCATACGCACACCACCTGACCCCGAGGGGGCCACATATATCAATCGCAAGGGCTATGCTGGCATCAACTGCCAGGTGGTGTGCGATGCCAGGGGGTGCATAATCAATGTCTGTGCCATGCACCCCAGGGGAGCACACGATGCCTTCATCTGGCACCAGTCAGCACTGTGCCACAGATTTGAGAGTGGGGTGATCCCCACTGGACACCAAGTGGGTGAATATGCAAACCACATGGACAATCATAGGGCTTGGGGGCATGGCAAGAGGTGACATGGGTAGTGGCCTACATGGCCCAGGGCAGGGCAATGCTGATCACCAAACTAACCTCCACCCTCTACACACAGGTGACAGTGGATACCCACTCCGTCTGTGGCTGCTCACACCCTACCAGTGGCCCGTGACCCCATTGCAGCAACACTACAATGAGGCACATGCCACCACACGTAATGTCATCGAGTGGGTGTTCGGGATGCTGAAGGTACATTTCCATTGCCTGGACACCTCCGGTGGTGCCCTACTGTACAGCCCCTCAAAGGCCTGCGGGCTATTCCTGGCCTGTTGCATCCTGCACAACATGGCCAACGAAATGTGACATAGCTGTACAGGTCGAAGAGGGGGACAGCGATGGGGACGATGAGAACACCGGTGATGATGGTGATGGGCACTCCCCTCTTGGGTGACAGGACCCGAAACAGCTCCGGGCTGGCACAGCTGCACCGGGACACCATCACGGAGGAGCACTTCATCCAACCAAGGTAAGTCATTGGGACATGTGCAGACAGCAGTGGCTAAGGCACAACCCACAAACATGCATGGACACACCAGGGATGCATGCTGTCAAGGGAAGTGGCAGGGCATGGAACCACACACATAACCAGGGATGGGTGAGGACTAACATGCTACGCGGATGGACACACACACACATATGCACATACACACAACACACCAAACTTGCACAAAGGGCAGGAGGCACACTGACCCAGAATGCCACCCCTAGCCACACACATGTACATGTCCACAGACCACCACACCCACTGCCTCTCCATGTGCGTGTGTCAGATGCTGAGCACCATTGCACATTGGTGTATAGTGCAATGCAGGCATCATCATGCACACAAAACTGCAGACAGCAGCAGGGAGGGTGTACAGATGGACTGTGTGTCCGCATGCAGGGCCGTGTGCCCACCCATGCACTGCCCACTGAAAGACACAATGTACACAGGGCAGCACCAGACAGTAGCCGTGTTGGGAGACAGGTCAGTCATGCAACACAGTGCCCCAGCTGCCAGGAATGCATGGGTGGCCCTGCTGAGACCCACAAGCAATGACAGGCTGACCACCGGCCTCATGGGGTGGCACCAGTGGTCTCCCAGGGGTTCCACTGTGTGAACACGACCGTGCTCATGCAGGGGTCTGCAGCACACCGAACATGCCTGCACCAGATGTGCTCAGGATGCCCACAGCTGAACCTGGTGTCGACAGGAAGGGTGTCTCACGATGCCAGGAATGGGGGGTGGAAAGTGCACTGCGTGGTGTCCGCGACGCATGGGCACATGACTGTGTGCCGATTGTGGCCATGACAGCACTGAATGCCTGTGCATGCCTGTCAATGGCAGCGGTCACATCCTCCCTCAACCGGTCCATCCCTGCCAGGATCAGATCGGTGTCCCTGCTGCAACACTCCTCTGCCCACTCCAGAGCTGCATGCAGTGCATCCACTGATGTCACAAGCCACATCTGCTGCTGGACTGATGCTTGCAGTAGGCAGGTGTGCTCATCCAAGAGGTCATCTGCCCCCCTCAGCATCCTGTCCCTCAGGGTGTGCACGGCCCTGACACTCTGCACCCCTTGAGGATGGACGCTGCACACCAGGACCAGGTCTGGGCAAGTCCACAAGTGGTGCACAGACGCCACCACTGGACCCTGTACCCCCAAGCCCATTGGCCGACTGCTGATGCTGCCCCTCTGGCTGCCACTCCCCAGGGCTCAGTGGTGCTGCTGCAGTGGCCGCAACAGTCCCACTGTCCTGAACAAACACCAGTGCTGCCCCACTGGTGCTGACAGGCACAGGCTGGGACTGTGCTGACACGCAGGTCTCCACGGCAGCACCACCCACAGCCATGGCCCCGATGTGTCCTGCTGTGTGGCCATCCTGTGGCACACATGTGTCACTGCCCATGCTGTTAGCGACATCATCATCATCATCGGTGATGGACTCGGCACCGGCCCTAGTCACAGCATGCTGGCATCCATGGATGCCAGCACACTGGGACACAGGCAGGGCTTCCTCCGCACCTGTTACAACAACTTCAGTGTGGACAGCCAGGTGGCCCCACTGTTGCACTGAGCCACATATACCTGTGGAGGTGGATGGGCCCTCCTCCGTCTCCAGTTGACTGTCCTCAGTGGACATGCCCACCACCTCTGACCCATGCAGACACTCAGGATCTGTAAGGGAAAGCAAAGTCGTGTTACTACATGTGACCTACCCTGCCCCCCCATAGACAGACCATGACTTACCATGCAGTGATGGGCCACCACCCATCTGGAAGCCACCACGCAGAACACCCTCAATGGCACTATGCTGCATGCTTCCAGTAATTCTCTCCTCCTGTGGGGTCAGGTGTACCACATTCAGCTGTTCCCCACCTGTTGCAGCTCATGCTGCCCTGATGGCAGCCACCTTCTCCTTTATACTCCTCCTGTCCATGCACATCTTTTTCTTGCACTCCTGCACAGAGCACTGGTGGCTTCCATGCAGGTTCACAGCATGTGCCACCTCCTCCCATGCAGCAGCACGGGCTTGAGGTGTTCCCTGCCATCCACTGAGAAGTGGCTCCTGATCCAGGTAGGCATCAAACAGGGCTTCGGTCTTGGCCTTGGTAAAATTAGGCCTCCTCCTCTTCCCACCACTGTGTTCCTCCTCTTCCACAACTTGCTCGGTCATTATTTAGCCTGTAAGAATGGCAGTTGTTACCTGTGAGTGTGCAGTCCCATGTATGTCCCTAAATCCACAGTCCACACTCCCAAACAGCATGCAACTCACCAATAGACTGCAGTAACTGACTATGGCCACTGCAGCCCAATGTCGCACTTTTATAGTGCAACCCCTGCAAATGATGCAAGGCGCAACTTTAAGTGGATGCAAATTGCAGTGCTGAGCCATTGAATGGCTGATTAGATGATTTGAATATGATGGCTGAATATCGCACTTTTGCACTTTGCGCAGTTGTGTTGAACATGCTGAGCCAATGGCGCAGTTCTGTGACATGCGTAGTACACACCTCACTGCGCATGCCTGGGTTGCTGACGCAGGTGTCTGCCACGCTGCTGATGTGCTGTGTGCAGGAAGCAATGCAGGGCATGGTCATCATTGTGCCAGTGGCACTATAGTGATGGTCACCTACATGGCGCTGTGGCACTGGGCCATCATAGGCGCACTGGGGCAACAGCTCGGTAGGTCGCTACTGGCGGTAGCACACAGGCAGCCAATCACGCTACATGCATTGGGTTCCAATGGCACTGTGTGTGTCTGTGAGACCCTTGACCTTGTGCCCGACCTTTTCCCCTAGGCACCATGCATCAGGCATGGGTGCACCACTATCGCGCTGTTCTGTGACAGCACGATAGGGAATAGCAGTGCTGTACCGCGCAGCATCTGCACATGGGGAGCCACGCTACAGAGTGCCATATTTTCAGATCAAGCAGAGAGCATGGCATGCAGGAGGGCTGCTCAATGGTCACAGATAGAGCTGGCCAACCTTGTGACCATAATGGAGCCACACCATGGGCCACTGTTCGGGGAGGCACCCCTGGACAGGTCCAGGAGCCAGGTGTGGGAGGAGGTGGCCACTGCACTCGAGGAGGCCACTAGATGGGGGAGAAGCACAGAGCAGTGCCACCACAGGTATGGGGACCTGCAGCGGAGGGAGCCAGAGCTGCTAGCCCACCTGGGGGCACGTGCCAGGATGGGCACAGTGCCATGGCTAGGTAGGTGTTATGTCAACACACTTTTATCTTCCACATGGGTATCACAGTTGCATGTGTCCAGCACGTGGGGGAGGGACTGTCTGGGGTTGGCTCTGGTGGTGTTATCAGGGTGTGGGGTGGGTGGGTCTGGCTGGTTGGGAGGGCACACACCTGGGGGCAGGGGGGCTTTGCTATGGGATTGTACTGATGTTCCTCTCTCCATGTTTGCACCACAGGCCCAGAGGAATGGCACCCTGCCCGTGATCTGCAGTGGAATGAAGAACAGAGGGAAGCCAGGTAGAGCGAGGGTCCACACCACCCAAGAGACCGGCCCGATGATGGTGAGTGCCATACCTCCATGATTACTATTGCATGCTGTATAACAGGGTGGGCAGCTGGGCATGGCCACCATCCATCGACACCACTGCCATGCACGCAACTTGTTACAGTCGACACTGTCCAGTGGCAATGCATGTCTGGGAGTGCATCAATGGTGGTCCATGCATGCACCGGGTACATGGCTGTGACACTGCCTTTGCACCACATAGCCATATCACTAAACGGCCACAGTGGTGCTGTGTGCAACTTGGCCGGTGGGTGTGTGCAGCATTCCACATGGCTGTATGTGCCTGGGTGGGCAGGTCATGTGGACGTGATCACTTTGGGTGGTCACACACCATCACAGAGGTATGTCCCATGGCCGTATGCCATGCACAGTGGGCGGGCTGTATGGGGTTGTGCATTCACACCTATTGACTGTGCTCCCTTGTCCTAGGTACATGCCAGCTCTGAGAGATAAGGGAGGTGCTTCAGTAGATCCTGCAGGTGGTGAGGGCGTCACTCGACATCCTCCACAGGATCGATGACACCGGGGTCCTGCGGAGGCACCAACAGCATCAGAGCC
The DNA here is from genome assembly GCA_016271365.2 of Neoceratodus forsteri. Lineage (NCBI taxonomy): Eukaryota > Metazoa > Chordata > Ceratodontiformes > Ceratodontidae > Neoceratodus > Neoceratodus forsteri. The sequence continues at coordinate 777,689,109 of CM028131.1, forward strand.
AGAGTGGGGAGCGGCCCCGCCTAGAAGTCCCTCTCCCTGAAATCCCTACCCCGGACCCACCTTCACACTCCTCCTTTCCTGTCCCATTTGTCCACCCCTTCCCCTTACCCACCCCATCTTGTTAGTGGCCCTCCCCTCAACTTGTATATATTTTGTAAATAGTTAACTTTTATATGTTGTTTCAATACAGTTATTTTGATAAGAATACTGTGGTGGTCTCTGATTTGCAGTGGGCTATAGGTGTTCAGCTGCAGTGGTGTGCATGACGTCAGGGGTGGTGCAGTCATGGGTGTGTGTGTGTGTCCATGTGGAGGTGACTATGGTGTGGGGGTAGCTATCAGTCAGTGTCTGTGGTGTGTGTGTGTGTGTGTGTGTGTGTGTTGTGCCCTGTGCACTGGATGACTGTGTGCAGTAGTCCATGGTGCATGCTGTGTGTCCATGGTGCCCCTATCAGCCTGTCCATGGCCTGTGCAGCTGACACACATGCATGTCTGTGACCTGCACAGTCCACTGGCATGTCAGTGGTGGCAGTCCATGCAGGGCAGCCACTGTACCCGTCACACTGCTGGGTTGCCTCCAGTCACTGGTGTGGTGCATGTCTGCCTTGGGTGACACTGTGGCCTCCACAGTTGTTGTCCCACCTCCATGCTGTGCCTTGTGTGTGTTGCAGGGGATGTGCACCACTGTCTGTGACTTGTGCTCTGGGAAATGCTAGTGGCATACAGCTCCACACTGCCTGTGCAGGGTGGCTGGTACTCCAGTGCCATGGAGGACTGCAGGTTGTGTGTACACAGTTTACATGGACCCACGCTGGGGGCTTGGTTGCCCTGCCACTGCTTCCCTGTGTCGTTGTGTCCTTGGGTATGGGTGGATGTCTGTCCATGCACTGTGTGGCTTCTGGTGTGGTGCATGCTTCCATGCACCACTGTGGGTGTCTGTGCTGGCTGTCGTGGCCAGTGCTGGGTCAGGGTGTGTCATTGGGATACTGTGCAGAGTGATGTACCACTGGTGGTGGTGTCTGGGGCAAGCCCTGTCCTGTGTGGGGTACCTCATGTGCCGATGCATGGTTAGTCTCTCAGCAGTACTTTGGGGGGACTGTGCATAGTGGCACTGTGTATACCGTTGTTGCATCACTGTGTGCTGCCACCCACTGATGGGTGCTTGTGGTGGGGCTGCCTTGCATGGTTCTGTGGTGCACAGGGTTGCAGTGTCACAGTGGGGGTGGTGGCATGCATGGGGTTTCCTGCAGTGGTGGTCACTGCTCCTGGGCAGGGTGTCTAGGTGGTCACAGTGCAGGTTGTGCTCTGCATTGGGGGATGGTGTGGCATGGGGTGATCAGCCCTCCTTGTGTGCCAGTCACAGCTTGCCGGGGGGTGTGATGGGACACCATGGCCCAGATGTGGGTTGTTTGCTTGTCTCCATGGGCCAGTGGTTATTCCAGCCCTCCCCCAGTTGTGCAGTGCATGGGGTGTGGGAGGATGATGTCTGTTCTGCTATGTGTTCCTGTGCCCATCTGTGGCATGGGTGGTGGGCCCCTACCTCCCTGGTTGTGCAGTTGCATTGCTGTGCTGCTGGGGGGGCGTCCCTGGTTGCGCTATGGCTCCTCTGGACTGCTCAGCTGCACATCCCTTGTTGCACTATTGCACAGGTGGTGTGATATTCAGTCGTCAGCTGTAGGCGCAGTTTGGCCGGCTCACTTTTTCAATATCACGCCTCTTGCGCATGGGTGCAATGGACTTGCGCTTGCTCCTGCTATTGCACACTTTCTGGGTGCAGTTTGAATATCTGGGCCTCTGTCTACAAACCTTTTGTTCATGTTCCTGGAGAGACTCTCAAACTCTGAGTTGTTAGTGCTTTTTCATTTAGCTGTCACTAGCTGTCCATACGGTACTGATTCAGTTAGTCTCATAGAATGAAAGCTGTGTGCTCTCAATATGGAATTTTTATCCATTGGTTTCCTAAAAGATTTTGTTGCCAATCTATTGTTTTCTTTGTAGACAACAGGATACAAATAAGGAATCTCTGCCTGACTAGTGTTCATAGTGAATATGAGATGATTTGTACATGAATTTAAATATGTATTAAAATATGTTAATTGTTTTCTATTTCCAGTCCATATAAAAATATCATCTATAAAGTGCTTCCATATTTGTATATCATTATAGAATGGGTTATTTTCATGAAATATATATCTAGTTTCAAAGTGATTCATGCAAATATGGGCATATGGCTGTGTCATACTGGAACCCATTGTGGTTCCTTTGATTTGTAGATAGAATTGTTTTTCAAATTTAAAAACATTCTGTGACAAATTGACAATACTATTTCAGCCATTTTAATCAATAATTCATTGGGTGGTTTATCTTCTTATCTTTCTGCACCAAGTAGTGCTTTCATTACCTCACAACATTGTTGGTGAGGAATGAAAGTGTACTAAGTGCTTTACAAATGATGTTATTGCAATAATACCTATAAAATTAAATAACTAAGGAATGCAGGAAGGGATGAGGATGTAGGCATTGAACAATGTATTACCTGTCAGACTATTGGAGTATTGTATCTGTTAAAGTGTCCATGTGGTAAAATATATATTGGAAAAACTGCAAGTATATTGAAGACCTGTATAGGGAAACATAAAAGTGACATACGGAGAGGAGATCTTACAACCCCAGTAACAAGACACTTCATTGAACACAGGTATAAACTACCATACTTAAGATTCTTTGGAGTAGAAAAAGTTGAACCAAATCCTAGGGGTGGGGACTGTAGGTCTAAACTACTTTTGAGGGAAGCATTTTACATGAATAGATTTGAAGCCACAAATACCAGGTTTGGCCTCAATTACTGCATTGACTGGCAGCTTATAATATAAAGATAGCACGATTCAGGAACTCTTACAACACCCCTTCACTCCTTTTTATTTTCCCACTGACATGACTTCACATTTTCTTTACTAACAGTAGTAATTCCTTTAATCTGCCCCTTTGGACTATATATCTATTGATCTATATTCTGAACCTTCCTCTGAGTACTCCCTTCTTTGGGAAAAACCTGATCTTTCTGCCCTCACTTGATGGAGATCTATGAGTTGGAGTCTTATTGCCAGCACTGAGATATTTTTTGAATAATGAACTGGGTTAACAAACTGAAGTACACATTTAAAAATCAAAAATCTATTTGAAACCTTTAACAATGAAAACTTTAAAAATGTGCAGCAGACACATAGCAGGGTTTAGAATGTTATGTGCTGCCTTATCAGGTTGGGCGCCCAAGGTAACAGTGCAGATCACATGATGTTGCTTTGGTCATGTGACTAGGTGGTTGCCAAGCACCAGATTCCCTGAAATAAAAGAACTGCATAGCAAGAGCAGCATATTTCCATTGAAAGAGAGAGCTGGAGGTTGTTCTCTGCTCTTAATAAAATTTAGTAAGTTCACAAGCTTATTTGAATATTTTTAAAAAGAATTTTGGAACTGTGATAAAGCTAAATACTGTACATCGAAAGGGCCTTCTGTTTAAAAACCATACTTTGTTTTTGTTTAAATAAAAAAGATGAAAATGGACACATTTTGCAAGTATAAATGAATACACTTTTTTTGTGCAGCCCATTTTTCTTGGTTGCAGCTTATGTTCTTAAAATGGAATACTAAGATGCTGAGTGAAAACATATAGTGAAATGATGAGAAGCTAAGCAACATGTTGAAGCTGATAGTTTGAGATGCAGGGTAAGTGTTTTATTTTGATCATAAAAATAATGACTATTTTACACAGAGACCTGATTATTTTGTGGATTTTGGGCTGCATGAAAAATAATATGTGATTACCTGGCTTTATTATTTGGTAGATGATATATAATGACTTGCAAATAAACAAAGTAGAGGAAGTATTTAAACTATTTATCTGTTTCTTAAAATAATCCTATGAGAAATGCAATATAGGCATCATTAATGTACAAAAAATTCAGGAGCTCCAAGGAACGGAGCAAACACGGAGAACAAAAACTATTAGAAGTGAATTGCATTATTTTTGGTAGATTACTGAAAGTTGGAGCAAGATTACATTTCTCCATGTGAAAGCAATCTATTTATTTGGATTTACATATATAATTTTATTTAAATTATCATTAAAACTTAAAATATGGTTAGCACTATGCATTTTATGATTTCTGTATAGATTATTTGGTTCAAAATCGAGTGTTTCACTGAGCATGGATGTTTATCTGAAACGTATGAAATGACAGTGTATTACAGGAATTGATACAGTACTGCTATATATTTAAAAATCTTTCTGACCTATTAAAGGAACTAATACTTTATGTTCTGGGTGAGTGGGCTCATTTTTGTACCAGTCTGATTCTTATCCCCTTTTAAGAGCCATAAGTAATAATGATATTGACTTGTACTAGATGATATGCTTATTTGACCTAAAATTGCCTTCCTGAGGTCTGGGGTGTGTGGCATTTGTGTGAGGGACAAGCACTCTGGGTTCCTTCCCTGAATGGACCTGGTGGTACTGTAGCCATTGTGTAACAGGTCACTATCCTGGGTGGTTATTGCTATTTCTTAAGCTAGTTATTCTCTGTTGTATGCACTTTGTGATATGCAAACACAGGATGCTATGTTATGCTTTTAGTACTGTACTACAACACTTCTTCATGTTTGTATTGTTTTTGTAGTATCATGATAAAATATATTAACAAACAAAAAAAACAAATACTACTTCAGGACCCCCTTCCACTCTAGTCTATCCCAACCTCTGCTATTATTGGGGTGTCGGACTCCCTAGTAACTGAGAGCAAATCAGAGATGTTTCTGTTATGGTTGGAGACCAGACATTCCTGAATAAAGCCTGTATGCTCCCGACTAATTAAAGGTTGCAAAATTGCACCAAGACGACATGCCAAATATGAGATAAAATTTTAACATCAACATGCATTAAAGAGATTGGCCTATAATCATGAATTTCTTAGGGGTCTTTGCCAGGTTTTATTTATTTATTTTATTTAGTTTTTGTTTACCAGGTAAGTGCACTAGCCATAGCAATGACTATTTTCAGGCACGACCCGGGAGGATACAGTACAAAACATGGCATGAGCGCATAACAGATACAAGGTTATCCATGATCGAAACTATTTAAATACATATGACATGACAAAATTGGCTGTTAACAGCTTTTTAAAAATACACAAGAAACAGAGACACACAAAACCGTCTTGTAGATAGTGTTTAGGTATAAGAGTAAAAAACACCTCCAGAAAAGAAGAGGGAAAAGCATTTTTATGAAAGCAATAATAACAAAATTCCATAAGATAAGGTACCAGTTCAGACTTGAGAGCCAGGTAAAAATTAGGGGAAAACCCATCACGCCCTGGGGATTTATCTGGAGTGAGGGCAGAAATAGCCCTTTCAACCTCTGAAACAGTAATGGGGGCTGCAAGTGGCTGTGCCACTGAAGGGTCTAAATGAAGACGTTGGGCTTGTTTTTTTTTTTTTTTGAAATTCAACTTCTTGATTGAATTATTTAATTACAGCACAAACATGGAGTACAAACATTGTTACAAGCTATAATGAGACAAAGTAACATGCACACAGCATAACAGCTGAGTTGTTAAAAATGAAGTGTATCTGAGTATTTGCAACCAAAACAACATAACAAACCCACCTTAACCCCTCCCTGCCCTCCCCACCCACCCCAGAGGTGCCATCAAAAAGCCAGAAGTAGGAGAAGTGAGATGGCGAGAAGTATTCTGGTGTTAAAAGTGACTCAAGAGAGACAGAGTGGATTAAGGTTGCCAGAGGACACCAGTATGTAAGCTTTAATGCAGATATAAGGCATATAGTTTGCCCCACTTCAGGTTGAAGGAGGCCATACCATTCCGGGAACTAGCTATTAGCCTTTCAGTTTTGAAACAAAGAGAGATTTCTTTTAGCCATTCAGAGTATGAGATGGCCAGTTGGTCCATCCAATGTTTGAGAACCAGCCTTTTAACTGCAATGGAAATCAGAGCTATATGGAACCTGCGTTCCTTGACTCCAGTATCCGAAAGCATCCCTAGTATACATATTTCCACTGTAAATAGCTCCCCCAAACCCAGGAGGGGGTCTAAGTTAGTTTGGATTGTATTCCATAGGGGGGCCACCTTATCACAGTACCAGAAAATATGTAGTAGGTTCCCCTCAACTGCTCCACACCGTGTATAGTTAGTTGATGTCAGCCTGCCAAATTTGGCAAGCTTGATCAGAGTATAGTATAAGTTACTAAGGATGTGAAACTAAATTAACCTGTTCCTGTCCTGGGTAAGGTATCTGTATGTGTCCCTTCAAATCCGATTCCAGGGCAGGGGGAATCAGATAAGAGGGATGCCCAGATCTTGGAACCGGTAAGGGCAGCAGGATATTTGGTATCTAGTAGATAAGAATAAATCCTGGTGATTCCATGGGGTTTGCTTGCACAGTTCTGAATTTGACCCAAAAAGGGGCCTGTTTGGGATGGTATAAGTACCATCCCAAACAAATTGACTAAAAGGTGTCTTAACTGAAAAACCTTGAATATGTGATTCTGGGGGATATTCAATTTGGATAACATTCCAGTGGAGGAAAGGAAAGAGCCCTGAGAGTATAGATTTTCCACTGGTAAATCATGCACTTGTGGAAGCCAGTCTGAGGTCAGTGGGGAGCCACCTATTTTGATATTGGGATTTAAAGTGAGGGGTTGCACCATATCCTTTGTGTATGGTATGTTTAAGAAGCTCCAGCATTGAGCTAAGATTTTAATAGGCAGGCCTATAACCGACCCTTGTATAATCTCGGGCAGTGTAGCAAAGGTGTGGTAGAAAATTTGGGGGGGACGAAGATTATGTTTGTCCAAAAGACTGAGTTCTAGCTGCAACCATGCAGGCTGAGATGGGTTGGGTTGGGCGTTTAACCAGCGTCCTACTTTGAAAAGATGGCTGGCCCAATAATATAACATAAAATTAGGAAGGCGAAGGCCTCCTCTCTCCCTAGGTAAATTAAGCTTTAAGAAGGCCCGTCTAGGGTGCTTACCTTTCCAAATGAAATTGGAGAGGGCAGAGTGAATCTGTTGAAAGTAAGATCTTAGGAGCCATATGTTTAATAAGTTTAAGGGTTAAAAAATGTGGGGTAGGATGTTCATTTTAATGATACTAATGCAGCCCCATAAAGATATCGGCAGGCTGTCCCATCTACCAAGATCTTTCTGAGCTCTCATCAGTAGGTAGTCTAGGTTAAGTTTCTTGATAACCTCTGGGTCATGGGCAAGATGTATGCATAGTTACTTGAGTGAGGTTGGGGACCACTTCATGCCAAACTGAGCAAAGTTAGCTTGAGATGTGAAGGAGTTTAGTGGAAAAATAAGAGACTTATTTAAATTTAATCTGTAGTTACATACTTGTCCAAACTGATCAATAATTTGTACTGCCTGTGATAAAGAAGTTTCTGGGTTGGCCAAGTGTGGGAGGCTATCGTCTGCAAAGACTGAAAGAGTCAGGGATTTCTGGGAGATAACACAGCCTGTGACCTGGGGTGAGGCTTTGATACTAAGTATCAAGGGTTCTAAGTACAGGTTGAATGAGTAAGGGGAGAGAGGACAGCCCTGCCGAGTGGCAGAATACAGGGGAAATCGAGATGAAAAAACACAGTTACAATAGATTTTAGCGGAGGGGGATTTATAAACTGTTCTAATCCACTGGATGAAGGAATCGGGGAAGCCCATTCTCCCAAGAGTGGACCACAGAAAATCCCAGTTAACCCTGTTGAAGGCTTTTTCTGCGTCTAGTGCAATTAGAGCCATAGAAACCTGGGAGTCCTGTGTGGCCTGGAAGATATGGGAGAGGGTTCTCAGGTGATCTGCTGCAGATCTGCCCTGAATGAACCCCACTTGTTTGGGACTCAGCAGTTGCTGCCAAACCTGCTTAATTCTGAGAGAGAGGATTTTAGTTAGGATTTTGATATCGTAGTTTAATAATGAGATTGGGCAATAGCTAGCCGGTTCTGACAGAGGTTTGTCTGGTTTTGGAATTAGGATTATTGTGGCCTCTAACAGAGAGGGGTCAAGGGAGTCTGAGGAGAACATATACTCATATAATTTTAGGAGGAGAGGAGAGGAGAGATCTCCTTGCAGAAGGCTTTATAGAAATTAGGAGGGAAGCCATCGGGGCCTGGAGATTTATCCAGAGTTAGCCCGTTTATTGATTCCTCAATCTCGGCAAGAGTAATGGGAGAAGACAGTGATTCAATTTGATGTGCCCGTAGGGAGAGGAGACTAACACCATCTAAGAAATGTTCTATGTTGGGGAGGGACGGTTGGGAGGTATCTCTACCATATATTTCCCTGTAAAAGGACTCAAAAATGTGTGCAATATCTCTTGGTGAGGTTTTGGTGGAACCATCAGGGGATTTCAGTGCAGGAATTAATCTTGAATTTTCTGTCTCCCTCAGTCTGAGGGCTAACAGTCTGCCAGGTTTCTCTCCTTGGTCTAGGTAACGAGATTTAGACTTAAAGATAGCATATTCCGTTTTTTCCTTAATTAAGTCTTCGTATTCATTTCTGAGCTTACATAAGGTTACCAAATCAGTTTGAGAGCAAGAGAGAGAAAAATCGTTTTCAGCTATCCTGATTTGGTTGGACAGTGAAACGATTCTAGCCTCTCTAAGCTTTTTCCTTCTAGAAGCCAATTTTATAAACTCGCCCCTGATAAAACATTTTAGTGCACACCAAATTAAGTCCTCTCTAGTGACAGAACCCTGACTGTGTTCTAAAAAGGACTGGATTGAAGATTTAATGTGGGGTATTGTACACTCTTCTTTTAGAAGCTGTGTGTTTAACTTCCATGAGGTGTCCCTTTGCCCATGTGGTCCAAGGAATACCTTAACCCATGCCAGAGAATGGTCAGAAATGACTATAGGCTCTATACCTGTTTGGAAAATGCCTTCTAGGAGGGTGGTACTAATTAGAATATAGTTGATTCTCGACCATGTTTGGGGCACTTGAGAGTAGAAAGAAAAGATACGGCCAGAAGGGTTAAGCAGGCACCAGGGGTCACATAATCCTAGTAGATTGATGAAATCCCTGAGGCCGATCTGGGAAAGGGAAGGAGGTCTTGGGGGTCTGTAAGTTTTATTGACCTCTTGATCTGGGGCAATATTCCAATCGCCTCCCAGTATAAATAAGGAGGGCAAAAACCCACTCAGTCTATCAGCTAAGTGCATAAGAAATTTGGGGTCACCTCCCACCAGGCCATAGATTGCCCCTAGTACCACTCTGACATTATTAAGCAGGCCCTTGACCAGGACAAATCTGCCCTCTTGATCTATAGAGCTATCTTCAACCACAAATGTAATGTATCGCTTTATCAGTATAGCCACCCCTTTGCTAGCCGATAACCCCCCGGATACAAAAACCTGGGAAAATCCTAAACATCGTAACCTACTGGATTCTGACACCAATAAATGAGTTTCCTGCAAGAAAAGGATGTCAATATCTAGCAAAGAGCAGTTGTGGAAAACCTGCTGCCTTTTGGTGGCATCTCTGATGCCTCTGACATTCCAGGTAGCGATTTTAATAGGCCTCATAGCCATATAGCTTGATAGAGTGGTTAAGAGAGAAAGAATTTGATAGTACTTCCACCAAGTACCAGTGTTGGTGGCACCCTCCAGGTCCCCCCCCTTCCTGCCTCCCCCATGAGCGAACATAAACATAGCATAATTCCTTGGCTCCGTGGAGATCTAGACATGAGCCTGTGGTAGAAATGATGGATAAAATTGACAGGTGGGTACTACACCTAGATGAGAAAATAGCTTGTGGTCCCCCCACCTTCCCCCAATCCATAACACCCCAAATCCTCCCAACACCCCTTAAACTATATACAAAAGGTCCCCATAGAGTTAAGAAGTTCAATATAGAGAAACTGAATAAACCTGGCAGGGACCATCCCCAAAGGGTAACAGGCCCAAGGATAAACAATAGTAAAACAAGCTGAGGTGGAGAGAGCTGGTCCAGTTCAAAGAAACGGGGAGTCATACCTCTAAACAAACATTGACATCCAGGTCCCCTGGGTACTGCAACCCTCACCCCCCTTACTAGACTGCGAGACAGGACTCCCATTGCTTGCTTTATCGCTGAGCCCCCCACCCACCAGACCTAGGTAAAATGAAGAAAAGGCTATACAATATGCCCCATTAACAAAGCATCTACCATTACAACTGTAAAAGACATGGAAAATATGAGGACTGTACCAGGAGCTGCAGAAAAGGGAAAACAGTAGACGCCCCGATGGTCCACTTCACACTAAGGGTAAATAATGACGCAGGGCTCACTGGAAGTCGACTTATCGCCGGATGCTCCAGCTAATTGCAAGCCTAAAATTAAGGATTTGTACAGCACTTTTACACGGGGTTAAGCAGGCCCCGAGATATGGGAAGTAACCAGGGGAGACAGATCAGAAGGGACCAAGTGGTCCATCTCCTACAAGGGCCGATAGAAACAGCAGGCAGAATCTTGGTTCCACCGCCTCCCCCTCCTCCTCCGTCAGGAGTTTGCAGTGAGGCCCTTAACACCTACTGAGGCCTATTAGGCCACATCCTGGACCACAACCACGGCCCCGAAAAACCGAGGCAGACAAGGAGAGGACCGGTTAAACCTTGCAGGTAGTAAACTTTAGCATCAAGTCAAACACAGGAGAAACTAGTTGTCAAAGCAAACAATTTAGAGTTTAGCTAGTTTTAAAGAGGCTTGGTAGCTTGAGGGTAAGGTCCGTTGTGGCCTGCTCTGGATTCTCGTAGGAGTGCCAGACACCTTCCAGGGCCACCTGCAGTTTGGCTGGGTAACTCATCCGAAAACGGAATCCAGCAGCGATAAGCTTGTTCACAATCAGGTGGAAGGCAGCTCTCTTCTGGTGCATTTCAAAGGGTAAGTCCTGTGCTAGCCTCAGCTTTGAGCTACCCCAGAGAATTGACTGCAACTCCTTAGCTTTGGAGAGGATGTGTTGTTTCTCCAGATAACTGAGAAATCTCACTATAATGGGTCGAGGAGGAGCATTAGGTGGTGGCTTTGGTTTTAAAGAACGGTGAGCTCTCTCAATGTGGTACTGCGGGTTAAGAGGGGAGGGAACCATAACCTTATTGAGGAATTTCTGGATGAAGATAATGGTGTCCGTACCCTCTTCCGACTCAGGCAGGTCCAGGAATTAATATGTTGTTTCTCCTGCTTCTTCCTTCAAGGTCTTCCATTTTAAGTTATAGCTTATTAATCTGTTGTCTGAGTTGGGTAATCTCTGGGTCAGTTTTCCCCCTCCAGTTTTCCGGTGAAGCTGTTCTTGTCTCTGTGTCACCCACTCTTAAGGTAAGTGAGCTAAGATCGTTTCTGATGGTTTTTAGCTCTGAGGAGATATCTTGTAGGGTTTCGCAAAAGGGTATCAGCTCTTGAAGAAATCGCTCCTCCATTAATGCACTTACAGTGGAACCTGGAGTATTCTACTTGGTAGCATACCCCGAACCTTGAGTTTTGGATTTTTTAGCTGATTTCTCGTGGGTAGCCAGCGGGGTGTGCTTAGCGCCGGCCTGCTTCATCTCTGCCTCCATACTTGTAAAAGCTCAAACTTGAAGCTGCGGGGCCAAAATAGATCGCTACAACATTCCAGGCAGGTAGAATAACCCAGTAGTATGCTCAAATCACTACCTCAGTTGCTAGAGTGGCAAATAAAATAAGATTTTGCTGGTCGGTGGGCAGGAGCTCTGGATTAGGCTGCTACTAGGTGCGCTGCATCACGTGACTCCACATTGGGCTTGTTTAAGGTATTCCATAGTAAGATTATCTGAACTCAAGGAAGAAATGTCCTCATCGTATAACTGTTTATAATAATGCTTGAATTCTGCTGCAATTTCCCTGTGAGTGGTTAACAAAGAGTTGTTCTGTATTGACCTGGCTGCCTTACTCAAGCAGGCCATTTCCTGCTGCTTAATCTGTATTGCCATAAGTCTACTAGGTTTTTCCCTGAACATTTCCTGATTTAACTTAGCCCAAGAAAGAGCATGTTCTACCTGTTCTCTGCTTAATTCAGCATATTTGGCCCAGCACGGGGTCATAATGCTGTGGCAAAACCAACATGGCAAACAATGCCACAGTCAAAATGCTGTATGCCACAAACAGAGTTGGTGAAAACACCGATCGAAACATAAACAGCGCTCACCACAGAAACAAATGGGAAACATTCAGATTTTTTGGTTTTTTCAGGGGACTCCACCTCTGCATCCCCTGAAACTAAAATAAGTAACTCTGAGGAGGTATGGACTAAGGCATCATGGGGACACTTGGGAGGGGGAAACTTAGTTTCTGGCAGCAGTAAAAACAAAAATAAAACTATTGGGGGACAGGGAATCAAATCCTGATTCCTAGGTCTACACTCCCTCAGGTTCTTATGCCTTAGCCACTCCACCAAGGAAGTGGCTAGACCAGACATAGCACCTGAGGCTTCTTCTGCCCTTCCTCCAGTCTGTAGTCTGTGATGGGGTAGCAGTAGTTCCCTACCACTATTATACCCCTGTTGTGCTAAATGTTCCACCCTTTACACCATGCAGTTATTTCTGCACTGTTTCAACAGTGCTGTATTGCCTCTGTACCATTTTGCCCATTCCTAATTAAGTATAAGCCAGTCATGTTCTGAAAAGTCAGTATGGATATATATTTTTCGAGTTGCTGTAATAAGTCCTACATTTGTTTTTCCCTGCATTTCTTCCTCAAGGTGGCCAAACGAATAAGCTCTTCCCTAATAACATATTTATAAGCATTCTAACAAGTGGCAGGAGACTGAGTGGGAGTTTGATTTAGGGTAAAATAATCTATCATCACTTGCTTCAATTTGGTGAGACACCATTCATCTTTCAAAAGATGGTTATTCAACCTCCAACATTTGTCCACCTGTGTGGAAGGACACAAGCAGAGAGAAAGGGAAATCGAGGCATGATCAGAATTCACCTGGCTATGGATTTCTCAATAACGAATTGCAGAAATAAAACCAGGGCTGATCAACGCATAGTCTATCTGAGAATGAGTACCATGAACAGGGGAATGAAAAGTATAATCTCTATCCAAAGGGTGGAGGACATGACAAATATCCACCAGACTGCATTTGTTGAGGAGATCTCGAAGGGCTCTTTGAGTTAGACAGAGACCTCTATGAAAAATACCAGAACTGTCCATCGTGTCATCTAAGGTAATGTTCTAATCCTCCATAATGATTTAAGGGAGAGAAATGTGGGTGGAAATAATGTGCATCAGATGTAAAAAAATTGAAGGTCTATCAGAATTTGGGCCAGCAGGATCTCATGTGTGCCTACCAGAGCATGAAGAAAAAGAAAACAACCCTCAGGATCAGTATGATCCTGGAGTACTTCAAAAAGGGAGATGTTTCTGAACCAAGATAAGGACCCCAGCCCTACAGGTACTGTTACCTGCACCATAAGACTGACCTACCTACCCACATATGATGAAGGTAGTGAGCATCCTTGTCAAAAACATGTTTCTTGAAGCATCACAAGATTTGGTTTAAGAGTAGCAAGTTGCTTAAAGACTTGAATTCATTTTTTTATATGAATTACTCCCCCCCCCACCAATGCTCCAAGAAACAGAAGTTAACTGTGGGATCGTTATATGGAAAAAATAAGGAGGTGACCTTGCTGGCCCAGTGGCACTGAGGGTTGAGGCACTGGATGCCACACTTCATACTACACCAGTGACCCAGGTTCTGGAATGAGCACGGGCCACCGGGGGTCAGTGGGGGAGGAGAAGGAATGAACACACAATGACTGTTCTCCTTCTCCGGGGAGGGGGGACCTGCAGGCCTCAATACAACACTGCCACCTGGGGGTGCCTGGGTGGTAGGTGTAAGAGGAAGCAGCATGAAGGGAGGGTTGAGCATCAGCAGAGGGCTGGAGTGGAGAACACATCTTAGCATGCCCCCGACTCATTGGCTTTCAATGCACGCTGATGCTCCAGGGGTGGGACTAAAAGCGGAAAATGCTCCCCATGTCAGTGCCAGTAGACGGGCTTCAGAGGACTGTGCTTGGGGATTCCAGGGGGGGTTCATGCACAGGCTGCATGCTCAATCAAGTGTCTGGGGGAGTTAAGGGGGGGCTCCTCCACCCTAGCAGGGGGTTATCTGGTGGATATAGGACCAAGAGCTGGGCACTTATATGTGCGGGTATCTCCTGGAAGGACTCCAAGGTGGGTAATCATTGAGGCCCTGAAGAGCGGGGCTGACATGGGGAAGGTAGGAGCATAAATACAAGGTTAAAAAAAAAAGAGCTGACCTTGATATACCCTAAAAAAACAAAAGGAAAACAACGGAGAAGTCATTCACTCTTTCATAACAGGCTAAAACCTCTACTAAAAATGCCCTATACCATGCATTTACAATTAATATCCCTGTAGATAAAGAGCTAATAATTTCTTATAGGAACCAGAAATCAATTAACAACCAGACCAACAGCTCCAAAAAATTTAAACCAGTGAAAACAAGAAACAACCTCACAAACCAGCCAAGCAAGAAAAAAAGAGAAGGAGTCCCCTGTTTTTCCCTACCAAAACATAGAGGGGAGGAGAAGGTAAGGAAACCAATGCACAGGGTGGCACAAGGCCACCAAACACCAGTAAGACTGTGGTGGCGCTGGGAACATAGGAGCACTCTAGCAGCCATGTCTCATCCAGATACAGCTATAAAATGAATGGAAGGAAACAATCTAAAAAACATCCACCCAAGGAAATAAGGAGAAGGCAAACAACAACAACAAAAAAAAAAAAAGGAATGGGGGGGTATTCAAGAAATAGACAACTAAGAGAATATAATATCACCTTCCACCCATAAAGGGTCGCTTTTGTGATACCCCACCAACCAAAGCAAGTTTTTCAAATTTTTGCGCACTCCCAAAGGAAAACAGTTTTCAAGGCAGTCTAATGAAAAACCAAGTCTGGAAGTGTAAAGAAGAAGCACTCTGAAAAGACTGAACTGAATCCTTGTCATCATAACTCGGCTTAATGTATTTTCAGTTAACAGGCTAGTCACTCATATCTCACTCAATGCAAAAAGCTGGTTAGCAAAACTCCAAGAGGGATACAAAAGGCCAAACAAATGCCCTTGTTGAAAAAGGCAAGATAAAATTCCAGGGCTATACAGTCAGACGTAGCCGGCCAGTCATCGCAGAGGTTGCATTTCCACTTGTGATGCCGGCGACCCAGGTTTGAGAATGGACGCGGATCGCCAGAGGACCAGCAGGGGAGAGAAGGATTGAGCATTCCTAGGACAGCTCTCCTTCTCTGGGGGGAGGGAAGTGCAGAGTTCAGCACATGAGCGGCACCTAGAGGAGACTGGATAGCCACACAACATCGCCACTCACAGAACGTCAGGACGGGGTGGACATAGGTCATCATTGCACATTCTTGTCCTGCTTAAAGGGGGAAAAAAATTCCCGAACCTGTCTGTCTACATGACGCTCTGCCTCCATGAGTTTTGATTAGCCTCCGGAGCTGATCCCCCAACCAGATACATGTACCACGGTCCCGATATAGGGGGTCGTGCCGTGGCCCTAGTCTCTTGGGAGAAAGCCAAGGATAACTGGGAGATGCAGGCATAACCAAAGGTGGAGGCAAAGGGGGTCCATGACCAGAGCAGAACCCGATCGGAGAAGTAGGGGCAAAAAGAAGAAAATAAAAAAAAAAGTCAGACATGTTAGAAACCAAGTGGGGCAAATGAGAAACACTAGCAAAATAGTTTGTTTAAAATCACAAATTAAAACAGGCAGTTCAAAACTGTGAGAAATAAACCAAAAACCTCGGACACTCACTCCTCTTCTGGAGCATGTAGCAGAGTGTTGAAAGGACCACCAAGTAGCAGACTTGTGCTGAGTATTAGGGAAGACATGTAGAAAATACATAGGGAGCTCAGAACATGCTTGTTCAGCCCATGAAAACTCCACTGTACCAGCAGAGGTGCACAGAAATAAATGAGCAGGGTTCTGCATGTAGAAATTATTCCCAGCTTTATATAGAGTATGTTGTAAGTCTTTATAGGCTGACTGGCATTCCAGGACCAGTGGAGTGGTGCCACTGAAGACATAGAAAGGCTGGCCATTCCAAAGAAGAGGGTGCTTGGTATGGGCTCTCTGTTGAATGACAACCTTATCTTGATAGTTTAAACATTTCAAAATAATAGCTCAGAGTTTTCCATTTGGTGGTGGCTTGGGCCAGAGCGAATGATCTGCTACTCAATGAGGAAAGAGGAGCCAAGAGGACGTGGTCCCACAATATCCTGGAGAAGCCACTGGATAAAGTAAACATGTCCGTGCCCTCAGCATGCTCTGGGATGCCCACCATTACAAGATTATTATGGCAGCTACAGGCTTCAAAATCATCAGTCTTGGCTTCCAGCTTGGTGACCCACTTCTGAAGATCTTGCAGCTCCTGGGCCTCTCGGGTCTGTGAATCTTCTAGAGAATGTATGCATGTTTCTGCATCACCAAGCCATCTGTAGAAAGTTTCCAGTGTTGGCTTGAGCAATTGCAGGTCATCCATCAGCTTTCTAAGTGTAAGTTTGATGCTGCCATATCTGCCAACAACAAATCAAGTTTGTCCGGCTCAGGGTCAGCCTCAGGAGAATCTGGTGTGGGTCTTTTCCTCGGAGGCTGTGGCCTAGTAGATTGTGCCAGTGTGTCAATCAGACCCATTAGATCAGAAAAGGTCACTGAATCCATTGCCACTGGTTGAAGCTCCGAGGATGCCATACAACCAAAACAGCATGGGAGGTATGTGAAATGAAAAATAACAGGTTGTTGACTAGTGAAAGAATATTAATTATATAACCGAGATCAAGGAGCCTTGGGGCAAACGTCTGCTCAGCTCAAGTGCATCACATGACTCCAGGGCACAAATTCAAGTTCGACTGTTTCTAACCAAAGGTAAATGTGCCACATTTCTGCGCATTGACTAAATACAAATTTGTCATTAGGTCATCCTTATTGATAACATGAAGTCCTTTTCCCACTGCAGTAAGGCATATGGGAAGGAAAATATTGTGATGGGGTGTATTAGGTAGGGACTTACCAGCTGGAAAAAGGAGATGATTATACCATTGAACTGGTCACAGGTGTGGCCACACCTATAATACTGTGTACAGTTCTGGAGTCCGCAGCTGGAAAAGGACAAGGACAGGCCGGAGTAAACACAGTGGAGGGTAAACAAGATGATACGGGACATCTGGGTAAAATTTACGAGGACAGGTTAAAGATCTTCAATATGTACACTGTGGAAGATGGAGGGGAAAAGGAGGGATATGATCCAAAGGACAAAAAGCTTTTGCTTTTAGTGCAACCAGTAGTTATAATGCCTTACCTCAGTTATTTATTATTCGTATATCTATTTCTTGTTATAATTCTGAGTAATAGGTCCACCCAATGGCCTAGTGGCAGCTTGTCATACTGTCATGCAGATGACCTGAGTTTAGGAGCGAAGCTGAATTGTCATGTCAGGAGGCAACTGTCACATGGCAGTGTGCCTCAGCCAGGGAGGATTAATGCTTAGCTCCAGTGCTGCAGTGACCCCTACAGCTGGACCAGGGAGTTTGCTCCTGTCACAGGGGTTGCACTACTTACATGTGAGGATAGCACTTGCTGCACTGATACTGTCTTGGGAGGTGGAAAGGACCAGAAAAATGGAAAAACCCTCATTATCTAAATGATGATCTGGGATCCTGATTTCCTTTGATGTTAGTGCTTTTTGACACTTGATCCTAATCCATATAGTGGACTGCCATGATAGGATGAGGATGGCCCTCATCCCTGGAGCTCCTGCCATGGAGGTAAGAACCATGAGGGTTACCAGCAGGTTGCCAGGGCCAGGGTAGTGTGGAGGATACAGGATTAAACAGGGTATGTCTTTGGGACCATTGTATATCCCTGCATGACTGAAGTGGCTGGGGGAGAAAAACCTCTATGGGTAAAAACTGAGCTCCAGTAGTTAACAAAAGCTTTCTGTAACTGTTTTTTGTAGCATGTTTTATATTTGTACCAGTATATTGTTTGTGAAATTCTGTGCCTTGTGTCCTGGTCGCCTATGAAAATGGACAGTTTTGCTCATTAGGCCAAGCAGGTTTATAAATTATATCAAATTAAATGATGCAGAAATGCAGCTATTGCAGGGCTACAATAAAGCTGACCACGCAGAGCTGTTCCGACCAAATAAACGTTTATCTAGCAGGGCACTATTTCAAGCTAGTTGAGAGGGAATTTGGAAAACATTTTAGGAGGTACCTTTTTATGGAGAGGGTAGTGGATTAGTACAGTACTCAGTGCAGTAGTCAATGTAAAACATATTACTGGTTTTTAGAACAGCTAGGATGGCTACAAAGGGATTGCTAACCTGGTGGAGGTGGTACAGGAAGGAGCCATCTTAGAGTAACTTCAGGCAGAGTTTCTGGGCAGACTGGATGGACTTCAGATTTTTTCCTGCCCTTACCTTTCTATGTTTCTAAGTCAAAACAATATATGGGGATTTTTCTGTAGGACAAGTGATTATTTTTTGTCTGGCATAATTTTGTAGAGAAATAACATCCCTGCTCTGCTTTGTCTTTAGGGATTAATGGCACAATTTAATATCTGACACACATTTCTGTAGATCTTGAAAGCAGGTCCTACTGCACAAGATAGATTGCAAGCAAAACTTCTGTTGCCTTGGGTAACTGTTTTTTCTTAACCTTTATTGCCAACCATAATAATTCAGTAAACCAGGATTGTATGATGGCTACAAACCTTCTTTTCTTTTTTTATTTATCTATTCTTTATTGAAAAGTTTAACAAATAACACTAAATTCAAGAAAACGCATAAAACAGTATGGCCCAGATATTCAAAGGAGTTGCCAGCGCAACCCCAGAAATGTGCCCCAGTGCAATATTAGAAAGAGGGACTTGTGCAGCACAAGTCCCAATGTGCCAGGATGCAGAGATAATGTATGCAGTGCATCTCCATGGGGTGTGCCCATGCATATGCAGAACATCCTGATATTCAGCCTGGGATGTACGGTGCATATGCTGGCACAACCCTGGGATGTGCCACATACCAATGCCCACAGTTGAGCCTGAAATAAATGGCTCAAATGGTGGCCACCCACAAGTGAGCTGCAGTACTGCACAGTGCAACACAGCAGTTGCCAGCCATAGGTCGACACCCACCCACCCAGAACACTGTCCACAAGCACCTTATAATGTCCCAGGTAATCTAGCAGTTCCCCTTCCCTCGCTGTGGCTGCGATCACCATATAATATTATTGAACACTTCCCTGGTAGTCTAGTGGTACCCTCTCCCTCCCCATAGCCGTGATCACCGTGAATAAAATAATCAGATATCCCTGGCAGTCCAGTGGTACCCCCATCCCTCCTAATGCTCTGATCCCTGTACAGCTAACAGATGTGTGACACCCTGGTAATCTAGTTGTCCCCCATCCCTCCTGCATCCCCGATCTCTGATTGTACACAAATGTCACATCCCTGATGGTTCAGTGGCACCGTCCACCCCCCCCAAGTCATTCATTCACATATTTGTGAATGACTATCACAGCATGCATTGCAAGCCCATTGGTACACAGTGTGGACCAATGGGCTTATAGCTGATACTATATGCTGTTATTCAGCGAGCAGCCGGGCAGTATGAGGGTGAGTTTGCTGCTGCCCACCAATGATGGGGGGAGCTGGGTGGGCAGGGGGTCCTATGAGGGTGGGAGATGGGGGTGCCATTAGACCACCAGGGATGTGCTGCTCCCATTGCTCTGTTATGGGCTCCTGTTGTTTGGCCACTCCACAGAAGTCAATCTTGCTAGATGGACTACTGCTTACAACAATGTCTGCTGCTTTGCTCTGGCTGCCCCCGTCTCAAACACCATTGTAATCTATACAGCAAACTTAACTGGCTCTCCCCTCTAAACCATATTGACTATGTCCTAGGGTGTTTCCTGGGCAAGGTCCTTGGCACTGGCACCCCTCAGGCTGGTGAAATTCCTGGCCCCATCTGCCTCATCACCCTATCCTCTCAGGTCTCAAGGGGCTGGCCTGCTTAAGGTACCCACCACCCAGACCCAAATGGGTAATAGTGACTTTACAGCCTGTCCCCCCCAGACTTTGGATCACCCTCCCGGCCCAGATCCACACTGTCCCCTCACAGGGCTGCCTGTGCTCCTCCCTTTGGAGTCACCTAAAACTCGCCTCGGCCTGTGGGTGCCCAAAACCCCTGTGATCTCACTTTACGCTCCCCTATCCTGGATATTTCCGCTGGAAAAGGGGCGTATGCTGTAGATAGTGTGTTGCTGCCTTAATCGCAACTGTGCCTTTTCTGTACTGCACTTAGTGGTTGCTGTGGTTATATGTGAACTAAACTGTTGGCTTGTAGTCTACCTTAATTTATGTTATATTGCCCTCGAACTGTAAAATACCTAATTCCTGTGTTTTTGTTGTGCACTTTTGTTCTACTTGCTGTTCTTAATCTGTACCATGTCATCCTATGTACTTCATCTGTAACTCCTGGACTCTCCTGGGTCATACCTGAAAATAGGCAATTGTCTTGTCTAGTGTACTTACCTGGTTAGCAAAAGCTAAATAAATGAAATAAATAAATAAATGATATTCATGTAGGATCAGCGATCAGGGATGTGGGAGGGTTGGGGGGACCACTAGACTACCAGGGAGTCACATATCTGTTAGTTGTCTGGAGATCAGAGCATTGGGAGGGGTGGAGGAGTACAATTGGACTGCCAGGGATATATGATTAATTTATTCCCAGCAATCTCAGCTACGGGGAGGGAGGGGGTACCACTAGACTACCAGGATTTATGATTATTTTATTCATGGCTATCGTGGCTACGGGAAGGGGGGGGTACCACTAGACTACCAGGGAAGTTGAGCAACAATATTATATGGTGATTGGGACTACAGGGAGGGGGGTGCCACTTGACCCTCTCTGGCAGCACCACTTGTTGTGCAGGGCACCATGTGCATTTTGCTGGCCTGCCCTGCACAACTCATGCAAATGGGGCCATAATGACATGCGAATTACCCCATTTGTGCCTTACATGCATTTTGGCCCCATTCGCATATTGCTGGCTGAATATCAGGAAGTTGTGCACTGTGTAACCCTGTTGCGCTGGCACAGTTCCCATTCCTGGTATTCAGCCCTGTCTGGGAGGGATGCGCCAGCGCATCCTAGTTGCACAGTGCACATTACCTGTTATATTCAGAAGAGATGCACCACTGCTCATCTCTTTTGAATATATCCCTGTGTTGCACCAGTGCAACTCAGTTGTGCTGCGCCACCACATGCACCATTGCCAGGTACAACTCTGAATATCGGGGCCTATATATATATATATATATATATATATATATATATATACATTTATACACAAAACATGCAACTAGCACAAAGATAATCTAACCAAACTCCCCACCCCCTTAATATCACCCAAATGACTCTCACTCTCATAGGGAGCAGCGTAACAGAAAAAGATATGGCAAGTATGTTAAGTAAGCAAATCGTATTTCAATTTAAAGATACGCCATAAAAATTGAGAGAAATCATATGACTAAAAAAAGAGAAACAAGTAAAAGCTACCCTGAAGAGTGTTTATGCAATATAAAAGTACTAAGTCTTAAAAAGTATCCTATAAGGAATACGTTAGAAAACATGATTTCTAATTGATAAAATCTCATAAAGCATCTAGTACAGCTAATAATTTCTTCCAACAATTTGAAAAGGAGGTCAAATTGTTGTGGAAATAAGAAATAATATGGATCAAAGTTAGATTTTACCTTAACCGGGCTATCCATTCATTAAAAGTAGGAACTGACTGATCTTTCCAAAGTTTTAATAACAATTGTGAAGTACAAGCTTTCTATATTTCTCTGCAGCTGTTATTACACCATTATGATGTCTTTGAATTTGTTGGCTGGTTGCTTGGCTATCGTACTGTATTTTACTTTTCAGGAGTACGTTGACTGGGAAGTTATTATTCACTCCTCTGATCATGGTTATATTGTAACATGCAAAAGATTAGAAATATTTGGGCCAAAGGATGTTATTACTTCCCAAAGGAAACATACTTCTATAAAGTCAATTAACCCAGCTGCTCTATTGACCAAACGAGTTTGCAGTTGAGTTTACATGATTAATTACTTTTTGTTCTACAATTTACATGCTTGCCAGGAATTCTTTAAATCTTTCAATTAAGCTGCTAGTAATGAACTATGAACATTTTAGAAGGTGAATTATATGTTTGGTTAAGCAGTTTAATTTTTTAATCTGTATCAAGCTTGAATACTTTCTGACTGTCTTAAACTTTGAAAACAAGGACTGCAACATTATCCAGATTGCATCCTGGCAGCAGCAAAAGTGGCCACAACAGCATAGGGATCTGGAGAAGTAGCACCAGCATATATCACTGGCAACAGCAGACCCAGCAGCTCAGTACCTTCTGTGGCAAGGATAACTAATGGCCTGAATAAGAGACTACAAAATACCTTTCTGTATCTGAAAAAAAAATGTATTGCACAATTACATTTAAAAAAGTTACAAACTTAATACAATATTCAGTGAGTATTGCATCAAATAATTTTATATTTCTGTCTGTTTGGGCCTATGTTTTTTATTCAAAGTGGGTCCAGTGTCTCATATCAGTGCATAGCACTGCCTTGTTGGTAACCT
Source organism: Neoceratodus forsteri (assembly GCA_016271365.2). Classification (NCBI taxonomy): domain Eukaryota; kingdom Metazoa; phylum Chordata; order Ceratodontiformes; family Ceratodontidae; genus Neoceratodus; species Neoceratodus forsteri. The sequence goes on from CM028131.1 coordinate 777,711,858, forward strand.
GGCATCAGGGGGCTCTTTATTCTCAATTTTAGTGAAGGAAGGTGGATTAAGGACACGATATAGAGTCTGATTGACATCAGAGCTGTCATACTGTATGTGCATTTCTGGCATTTGCCAGTATTTGCAGACCTGGGCAGTCATACGTTCCTGATTCTGCTTTCCACCTGGCAGAATCTTTGGCCTCCAGTCACTACTGTCTGCTCACAAAACACTGTGCATGGCCATAGGGTATACTGGGGATGAGATAAGGTCAAATACTGGGCTTCCAATAGGAAGCCTGAGTCAGGAAGAGAGAGTGAATTCCCTGCACCACACAAGCAGAGGATTGTGGAATACTGCTCTATTAGATACCACCTTATAACCAAAATGTGAATAAAAAGGAAAACAAATTACAAGTTTGCATCTTACCTTCTTTGACCTATTGGAAGGGCCAGGATCAACAGTTGGGAGGTGGGGGGGTTGTTTTGGAATAACAGCTGATGAGCACACAGGGCAGGGGCCCCTGCAGCAGAATCTATGGTTCTTCTTCAAAGCCTACACAGTGCATACATTGCAAAGTGCATGTCCACGTAAAGCAGCCAAGCCCCCTTACTGTAGCTGAACAGACCACCTATGTAAACTGCTAAATCAGTTGGAGGCTGCCATTCACAGGTTGCAGAAGTTTCACTGTAGTAGTAGTAAAATGTTTATTTCTCAGCAGGAATTATACCATTAGTGTTATAAGCCCTGTTTATAAGGTGGTTGTGCATTACTACATAATACATACTGCATGTGTATACACAGAGGCTCTACACCTGCAGAAAGGGATCTCTGCATATCCTGACCACCCCACATGCCAATGTAACTATGTGTAGGGTTTTGAGGAGCAGCCTATAGTTACTCTTCAGAGAAGGAGGACTAATGCACAATTTTCCTTAGTACTCCCCATGCAGCTGAGTTTGTAGTAACTGGACATGTCTGTTTTGTATAGGAAACCACTGTCCATGTCACATGCACCCAACATAAGGAGATGAAATATGTTTTAAAGTGCTATGAGTAATACTGGAAAGTGGGGTGCCTGATCTCAGAAATATGTTTCTTTGTCCATTTGCCAACACTAGCTATACCATAGAGCTAATTCCTAGGTACAGATGTGTAAGAGGGACAGCACTTATTTGGTCAGCTGTTACCGATTATAGAAGATGCCAAGTTATTAATGATATAATTTTCCATCTAATTCATGTGCTTAGTGAAACATTGAAACATAGAATTAGCCAGCAGATAAGGACTGCTTGGCACACCTAGTCTGCCCATTTTTCCCTGCCTATAGTATCACCGCAGATCCCATTTTGTTTCTGGCTCATTCACCCACTCTTCCTTCCCTGTCCCTAAGATGCCCTTATGCCTATCCCATTCATTTTTGAACCCCACCACTGCCCCCCCACCTCTGCTGTAAGACTTACCGAGGAATCCACTTGTTTTGTGAAGTAGTTCCTCACATCTCTCCTGAATCTACTCCCCTCCAGCTTCTTATCCTGCCACTTTTTCCTTGAGTACTGTTTTTTTCTGAAAAATACTTCCCTCCTGTACCTTATTTATCACACTGAAGTATTTAAAGGTCTCTATCCTATCCCCCATCTCCATCCTCTCTTCCAGGGTTTACGTATATTCTCTTCATAGTAGACATGTTTGCAAATGTATCAAAAATAACAAGAATAACTATGACATTGCTAGCCAGTGGCCAAGATGGCAGGATAAATCTACAGCTCTCCCTAAACCCCATAATATCTATTTGCATTTACAATCTAAATGGCACAAATTGACATAACTCAGTTTGGTACATTCATGTTACATCTCTAACACCTGCTCAGTGGGGTTTAGTCTGTGGCACTCCTTCTGAGGCATTCCCTGCATGGGGTTGGTCAACACACAATCTCTTCTCAGTGGTTGGTGGTTACTCCCTGACTATGGTGCACTCCAGAAACTCTGTCACTAATGAACATTGCCGATATGCTGGCAAAAGTACTGCAGGGCACAATTGATTTAAAATAAACTGCACACCATACTGCGCAGGAAATCAAGGCACTTGAGCGTTGGGTGGAACAGACTGAGGCCTGCATAGCACAGGTTGTATGTCAAACTGATGACAACCAGGGAATTCTCTAGGATCAGGCCATTTGTATTTGCTAACTTCTCCAGAAGGTGGACAACCTGGAGAACTGGACCCCATGGAATAACATTTGTTTTATCAGGTTCCTGGAAGAGGCTGAGGGAGCAGACATGGTCCAGTTTTTGCAAGCTGCTGTCCAAGAGCTGGCCAATGTTCCTAACTATTTGCCTGTAGAAATAGAGCAGGCCCACCACTCATTAGCTCCGAAGTCCCATTCAGGAGCCTAGCCATGTCCAATCCTGGCCAAGATGTTGCACTATCTAGTAAAGAAGAATAACTTATGTATCACTCAGATTATGAGCCCTTTGAACTCGCATGGGCACCCAGTCTTCTCTATGGAGCTGTCTCAGAGATGGAGGACTTTTGCAGCAGTCCAAAAGCATCTCACCCACTGCAGGATTATGTTTTCTATGCAGTGTCTAGCTGTGCTCTGGGTGGTGTTCAGTGAGGTACCCGAGGACTTTGGTTCCCCTGATGCAGCTTCAGTCCTCATGAAAACTACTTGCCCATCAAAGACCGCTTCTCTACCCTCAGGGTAACTGGATACATTTCAATGACATGCCCCAATTTCAATGGGCATTGCCCCATCCCACCTGGTTGTTATGCATCAGGATACCAGTAATGATCACCTTTCACAATAACAGCAGTTGTCCCTGCCATGATGAGCTGGCAGCTGACACAGACAGAGGGGGCAAAACAGGAAGCCGGAGGTTACCCCATAATCCAGGAGTCACAGTCTTTAGCTCTCATTCATGGACATCCTCCAGGGGCAGTATTGGTATTCCAATAACACCAAATAAATTTCATGCCCTGCAGCAACTGCCACAGCCTCAAGAGCTGGTTACTATCCATCCTCCCACTTTCATAATTGCTAATCAGCTGGTTCCCTCCATTAAGAAGTTCTGGACGGATGTGGCCCCCTCCATCCCATTCCCAGTCAGCATGCCTTCAGCCCCAGAAGAGGGCAGGACATCACCACAGAAATCTAAGCTGTGTAAGGTGATTTAGGGGCTGGGGTGAGCAGATTACTGCAAAACCATGTACTGTACTAACTTTTACACTGTGGCAGCTGGAGGGCATTTCCTGCTGTTGTGCACATTACTTGAGTTGCTTGCCTTTTCTTGGGGCTTGGGTAAACCTACTACATCTGCCACTCTAGTTATGCTCCCTGGAGTGTCTGTGTGATACAGGAGGTCCCTAGCTTTTCTGTTGATTGCAAACTTTGTTACAGGACCATTTCCTCTGCAAGTTTGAGATGTTCATTTTAGACTGCCTGTTGTTGTTGTCTGTCAGTCACAGCAGGGATCGTATGTGTGGTGGGGTGTGGGGAGGGGTGCAGGGGTGGTGTAATGTCCTGGTTGCTTTTCTTTTTATTTCTTTCCAGAATGATACCTATTTGAGGACTTGGTACAGAGCTGTATGCTTGTATATCATCTCTCCTTCTTCAGGAGAAAAGTTCCTCTCTACTTCTGGTTGATATGTTTTTTTCAATTGCTGATTTTTTAAGAGTTATGTTAGTGACTATGGAGCCTTCGGCTGATGTCTTGCTATAGAGCAGTTAGAGCTATTGAAGGTAGTTTAGGGGCCAGGGTGAGTGGATTACTGCAAAGGTGTTTTTTCACCATCTATGTCCTACTCCACCCTTTTCTCTGGCTGCCACACTCGCCATGTGTGATATTGGGCAGTCTTGCATCTTGGGAAACTGGACATTTCTCTCACAGGTATTCTGAGGTGCCAGTTGCTGGGGCCTGCCCTACAGTATGTGGTACTCCTATGGTAAGCCTTCTGGGGCCCTGAGATCATCTTCCTTAGGGGTTTGGTTACAGGTCCCAAGTTTGTGGTAGGGGCCTCTGTAGGATCTAGGATGGCATGCTTGTCGTATTCCCTCTGCCTGTGCAAATTACATAATGGAGATGCCTTTATGTTAGTGACACCAAGTAAGTGTGTGTCAAACAGTGGATTATGTAGATGGGGGATGGTGGACCAGATCTCGCTATCTGAAAGTCAGGACTTTTTTTGATTGGCTAGAATGGCATGCCTGGCAGTCACCTGGGGTATACCCTCACCTCTGCAGGAGCTTGAGGATTATCATACAGGGTTGTCTGGTGATCTGGGGCTCTCTTGGAACTTTTTGGGCATGACAGGAAGGGCACAGTAGGGAACATCATTTGGTACACCCACCATGAGTTATTTCTCCCTCCTTGTTTGACCACCAGCCATTAAGGTGGAGGGTGCCCTCCCTACCTTCTTATATTCTTTGTACTGTGACCATTAGAGGGGCCACAGGTACATGAAGTCCTCTCCATGGACTCTTATTTTTCACTACAGTGTGTTGGGTTTGACTTGGAACATTGCCCTTTGGATCTGGGGGTTAACGTTTTTTACTAATTACTCTGGTTTTCTGACCAGCCTATCTGCTTTCAATGGCTAGTAGTTTGTCAGCTGTTCAGATATTATAATATTGTTTTATGTGGTATGGGGATGGGGTACAGGTGTGTTAGTCTTTGCATCTCAGCGAGGATTGTGAGTGTTAGGTCCTGGGTAGCAATTCCACCTTTGCTGTCCATGAAGACTGGTATACAAGCTAGTTGCCTGACCTCTCGAGGTGTTTCTCAGATGGGGTAGAGAATGGCCATGCAATCTCTCTGCCAGTTTCAGGTCTGGTCCCATCCTCTGTATTCTACCCTTCCTTTTGGGGATATCCACAGTATGTATTGTATCTGGTTACCCAATTCCTGGGTTTTCTCCCCTCTCTGATTCTAACTGGTAGAAAGATTCCCTCAGTCCTTTTGAGCACACAGTTTGTGAGTGCTCCCAGGTGGACCCTATGTGGGCTCCAACTGGATCCTCCTTTCTATTTTACCATGATTTTGGGGTCTGTTCACATTGTTTTTAGTTCTGGTGATACATGTTATTCACAATGTTGATTTGCACTTTGCAACTGTTCTGGGTGGGTCACTGAGCTGGCAGGCCACTTCCACATGGTTCGTTCTCTCAGCCTGTCAGTCTCCTCCTGCTTTAGCCCTTTTCTCTCTGCCCAATGACTGATATAAATTGATATTCATGGAATGTCCATGAGTTGAATTCCCCTATTAAGTGAAAGGTGGTTTTAGTCCACCTACACAAACTCAGATGTCAAGTGGCATTCTTACAGGATTCAAAACCATCAAAGATTAAGGCTCACAATTCCTGTAGGGAGTGCGTTGGACTGGAAGTTCATTGCTGTATCCCTTCAGTCAAGCTGGGGTCGGGGGTCTTCATTCTGATTCATAAGAACCTGAAATGGATGATTCAAACTCAGAAATTAGATGGCACTGGAGGCTAGATGGTGGTTAAGTTTTCTACACTGGAGGGACCTTTAGTGGTCGGCTCCATCTATGATCACAATACTAACTGCCACACTTTCTATGCTTTCCTGACACAGGTAGTGGCAGATCTCATGGACTGCAGTGTTGGAGTGTACCCTGGTTGCTGGACAGAGATTTCAGTCTCTCACTAGACCTTCTGTTGGACAAATTCAGCACTATGACAGTATCCCACGCAAGGGCAGTTCAGATGGAGAAGAAGATGATGGCTGAACTGTCATTGTCTGATGTCTGGAGACTCCATCATTTGGTGGATAGGAATCATTCCTATATCTCTTGTCAGGTATCAGCCAGCTGGTTGGATTTTTGGCTGGCCTCTCCACAGATCAGCACTCAGTCATCAGCTTTGTTACTGAGTCAATATAAAAGATTTCCTAAAATGGGTGGTGAAAAATGCAGATGACTGTTTTACCCTGCATGCTATGGGGGAGGTCAGCAATGATTTGTTTTATAATCCTATTCGTGCCTGACTTCTGTTGGCTTAACTATGTCCCTGGCTATGTATTCAGGTATTTTTAGTTATTTATTTGATTAACTTATTTAAAAAGTGTATAATTGTGTGTTTTAATTTAGTTGATTTACTATAATGTTTATAATATTGTTGGTTTTATTTTTGATTGTGTACGGTGCCCAGATCCTCTGGGATGGGCGACTTTTTAAATAAAATTTGCCTTGCCTTGTCTTGCCAATGCCAATGCCTTGTCAATGCTTCAGTTTGAGAAGCTTTCAAAGCCACCATTCATGGTCATATTATGCAATATGCCTCCAGAAGAGAAGACAGAAGGCAAGAGAGGTGGAGGTTGCACTTTTCTTCAAGAAGTTAGAGGAGTCAGTGAAGTTGGTAAAGTTGACCAAGGTGGGGCATAGGCATAGTAAGATATGTGCAGATGTAATGGGGGTCAAGTTGCAGCTTAAAGAGATCTACTAAGTTAAATACAGAAAGACTTACACCTCACATACCAGTACCTTACCGATTCCAAATGCTGAGGATGTAGATGTTTTTTTTAAAAAAATCCTGTAGGCAATTTATTATTTCACTCATAAAGTTGCTCCCACTAGGGACGCTGCACTTTCCAGTTAGTAGAACTGCCTAGGACCTGCCCCATGCACAGCCATGTTCTGATGCAATCCTAGGGAGCAGGTGGGGACAGGCTCCATTATAGTCTATGGGTGTGGTTTTCTCATCATTTTTAAATGTAGTAATGGTCATCTGGTGATTAATCAAGGGCACCGGTGGATTAACAAGGCTCTGGTTAGTCCACCGGTGCCCTTGATAATCACAAGAGACCATATACATTTAAAATGACTCACCTCGTTTACTAAACGAGTTCATCCCTGCACTCTCCCTAGGATTGCATCAGAACATGGCTGTGCATTGGGGCAGGTCCTAGGCGGTTCTACTAATCAGGAAGTACAGCATTCCTGGAGGGAACAAGTTTACAAGTGGAGTAATAAACTACCTACAGAATTTTTTATTAAAACATCTACATCCCCATCATTTGGAATTGGTAAGGCACCGATATATGAGGTGCCATGGGTTTTCTTGGTGAATCTTTTTAAAACCTTTTGATGTGGCAGGCCAAACTTGCCCTTCACAGAACTCAGTTCACGTTTTGGGCTACAGAGTATATACCTTCCAAGGTACTGGCCTGTAGACTCAGGAAGAAATGAGTTGACTGTTATATACTGGCTAGTTGGGACCCCTGTGGGATTACCTGCACTGCTCCAACAGACGTAAACTTAATAATGGCAGACTTTTATAAGGTCATCTAAACATCTCAGGGTTTGTTGGGGGCCTCTGCTATCTAGGCCTTTTTCTTTAAGCTTACCATTCCCAAACTTACCCAAGATCACCTCCTGCTGCTGGAGGCTCTGCTCACTGCACAGGAGGTAGCAGCAGAAATTCAGGCTATGCAGAAGCATAAGGTTTCTACTGGTGATGGCCTGCTGGCTGACTTATATTAGCATCTCATGGATCCTGTTTCTCACCCACTCTGCAATATGTTCTTGGAAGCTCAGGCCAGTAGGCATCTTCCTCCAACTCTTAATAAAGCTACAATTACAGGCCTGCCTAAGGAGGACAAAAACTTACTCAGGTCTGACAGTTAAAGGCCCATCTCATTGATTATTGTTGATGCAAAAATCCTACGTAAAGCTCTGGATACACGTCTATAACATGTTCTTCCTGATCTCCTTCACACATCACAGGTGGGTTTTGTAAAGGGCAGACTGAGTACAGATCATTCTCACTCCCTTATTAATCAGACAGTACAGATAAGCTCCACTCCAGTTGCAGCTGTGGCCATGACTCATTGAAATGGGGCTACCTGACTAGGTGTTAGAACAGATGGGTTTTAGGGCTCAGTTCCTTGCATGGGTTACAACACTGTATGCATGATCCACAGCGACGGTGCTTAACAAAAGTGTGTTGTCCATTCTTCCTTCTGTTTAAGGGCACCTGTTAGGGATGTCCCTTTCACCCCTGCTTTTTGTTTTGGCAATTGAGCCCTTGGCTATTGCCATTCAGCCTCACCCACTTCTGACAGGCATCAGGATGGGAGGCACACATCATAGAATTAAGCTGTATGTGGATGACCTTTTGGTCTTACACAGAACACTCAGTAGATACACAGATACTATCAGCAGATAAGGGCTGCCATGCCCATCCAGTCTGCCCATTTATGCTACCTGATGAAGCAGCCAATGACTCTAACTGGTCACTGGCTTCAGCGTTTTCTTTCTGTCTCTAATAATCCTTTATATCTGTCCCATGCATGTTTGAAGCCTGCCACCGTATGGGTGGCCACCACTTCCTGGGGCACAGGACACCAGTCTTGTTTGCTAATAAACCTCAGGGCATTCAGCCATTGCTGGATATCCTTCAACAGCTCCATGCTACATCGGGGCTCAAGGTTAACCAGTCCAAAATTGAGATCTTCCCTTGGACCAAATACTGTCTCCAACCACCGTTTACTCAAATAGGACTCTGCTGATCCCCACAGGCCATCCAGTATTTGTCAATTTCCCTAGAGATCTCACAGTTAAGCAAGTTTAATCTGGCTCTCCTGTTGGCTGACCTCCAGGGGAAGTGTGAATAGTGAGCCCATTTGAGTCTCTCTTTGGTGGGGAACCTCTTAGTAGTAAAGATGATCCTCACTTTGAAACTTTGGCTCACTGTGAGAGACCACTGCTGCACTGCAGCCAGGATGTCTCTGTCACTGGCTGGCTCATAGTCCCCTTGGGAGCACCACCCAGCCTGACAGTCCATCCCAGCAGACCCGGGCTTGCTTCCAAACTCAGGTCATCGGCACTGAAGCATGGATTGCTTCCACTGACCCATCGGGTGGCCACATCCCACCTCCCTATTGTGACTGCTCCCTATTGGTACAGGAAAATAGATGCCTCAATTGGTCATTTTTTGTGGGAAAGCAAAACCACCAGGCACAGTTGGGCTAAGCTTAGATCGCATTGGAAAGGTGAGTGTGGAACCTCCCTTGTCTCAACACATATATGGCCTTTCTGGAAGCACAGACCACAACATGGTTCTGGAGTCCTTTGTCACCTGGTCCATTATAGATGGACATGGAGTGAAATCTGTGTACATGTCAGACACCTAATGTTTTGCTCTGTAATAGACTTCCTCCAAATTTAAGACTTTGGCCCACCATTTTGGCATCAGTAAAGGCCTGGAAGCAACTGGGGAAATTGACTAAACTTCTTCTCATCTCCTCCTCATGGGCCACTTTGTGGGGTAACATCTCCATCCTTATCAATAAGTAGTCTGTGGTGTGGAGCTATTGGCAAAGTGCAGGGATTCATATGGCCCAGAACATGTTTGTTCCTGAACTCAGAGTTTGAACTCCTTTGAAAATTTAAGGTGAATGTATGGGCTACTGCAGTGTCATTTTTGGCACTATTTTTAGGTTCAGTCCTTTTTGTAGCCCTTTTTGAAATCTGATACTTACCCTTCTGAGTCTCTGCTCCTCTTATAGGATGTGCCTCTCTCCCAAAGGCAGTGCCAGCAAAATATATTGTGCTGTAATAAAAGCAATTCCAGAACAAACCCTGAAGGCCCATCAGCAATGGGAAACTTTCCTTAACAGGCCATTGGAATATCAGGAATGGGAGGAGTGCAGGGGAAGTGGATAAGAAAGTATGCTGTGACACTCAATGTCTCTTGATCTAAAATAAAGTGTTATTCTCATGACCTTGCACTCCAAATAAACTTCATAGAATGAGCCTTCTCCTAAATAATAGCCTCTAGCAGGCCTATAGGTAGGACAGCAAGATGGGGCTAGAAAGAATGACTGGGAAGGCAGCTACCAGTCACGCTTCCTGTCACATGATTAGTCAAAAACCCAGTGTCAGTCAAATATCAGAACTAAGTCTTATTTTATCTACTTGTAAATCATTTAACAGTTAACTCTAAATATGTACATGCTGTGAAGGTTAACAGTGTTCATGAAACTAAAGTAGAAGTCTTCTTGGATAGTAGTGTTTGAATTCTTCCTCAAAGACATCCACGTTGAGACTTGAAGTCACATCATTTTCATATGACAGGAGAATGAGGTTTCTCTTTCATTTATGACTCATGCTCATCCTCTGATGTGATAAAATTCTTTTCAAACAAGAAAAGGAATTCTCACAAGTAGCAGTTGATGCTCCAAATAGCAAGACAGCAATACACATTTCAAAATTTATGAGAAAGCTTCCTTTAATTCCTTGGCAGCACCAAGAACTTCTTCAAATTGTTTGCATTGTTTCTTATCCATCAGTGCCTTAAATACAGCCATTTCAGCTTTCACTTTCTCAATACCTAATCCAAGCAAGTCAATCAAAGCATGTAGAGATTCCATTTTCAAATAGTCAGGAGAACTACCAGAATACATTGCTGACAGGCTTTTCCATAACTCAGAGTTCCTCTGAGAAAATCTCCTTTGCATTTCACTAGTGGTTACATCAGTCAGTTCATGATAAATTTGGGACCACTGATGCTCATTTAAAGTTTGGAATTCTGGTAAATGCTCAGTCATGACTGACTCTTGAAACTTTCTGGGCAGCACCCTGGCTCTTTTGGTAGCACCAACATGACATAATGCCAATGTTTCATCCTATGCACTTTTCAAAATTGGGTGCTTGGATGAAATATCTGCAACAAAATCTTCAAACAGTTCTCTCTTCTGCTGAAGTGTTTCACAGGAAACAGTAATCAATTCAACTCGCTTAGCAAGGTGCATCAATTCCTTTTAAAGGTAATTATTCACCGGAGCAAACACATTCAAAATCATTCTCAAAGCCTCTGCCAAGAATAGGAATTGGGATGATTTTGTAACTTCCATTAGAGCTCTTGCTTAAACTGACAGATCAGCATAACAATTTGCAAACTGTGACAGAACAGTCTGAATTTCTTCCAAATTATTGAAGATTACTTCCAAGGTTTTCAGATGACCAGTCCATCTTAGTTCTATGAGTCTTTGCAGGTGCTGACCTTTGTATAGCGCACTCACTTCATGTCTGTGAAAAAATGTGTACAGAGAGTTGTAATTTGAAAACATATCTGCCACTGCTGCACTCTTCTCACACACGAGTAACCACCAGATGTAACTGATGATTCAAACAGTGTGTTTAAGGAATTCCCTTGTTTAATTTCTCTTGCAAATGCTTTGGCATGCCTCCTTTGCACCCTGACATAGTGGAGGCACCATCAAAGCAAGAACTTAAAATATTTTAAGGGTTTACACTCAGTTCTTGGATGTCTTTCAAGATCTGTTGTGTAATATCTTCAGCAGTGAGGCCATACAATTGGGATATTTCAGTAAGTCTCTCCTTCGGTTTGCCATCAACAAAATATTGTAAAATAATGGATGCATTTTCAACAGCATCCCTTGTGGTGTCAGATTTCAGGCAGAAGAACTTGTCATCAGCATTGTTTTTAATATCTGCAACAATATCTTGCAGAAGCATTTTTTTTTTCATAATGTCAACTATTTCATTCTGAATTTCAGCAGAAATGTGCTTTGCATTTTTTGGAATGGTTTTAAGAATATCCGTGAATATTGGATCTTGCCCTGCAGTAAACTTAATTAGGTTGATGAAAACTCCTGATGAATTTTTCAATGTTAGATCTAACTAATCAAACTTGATCATATCTTTATCTCCTCTCAGAGGCAGCTTATCTAGGATAGCAAACCGAATGATTTTACATAGTACCTATTCCTTTCAATTTGTACAGATGACACCGTAGAAGCAATTGTGGCATCTGTGGCCTCTCTTTTCCTTGCTACAGTCCAATCAGTCATTACATTCAAGTGGACTAAACTATGCTCAGGTTAGTTGAGACCTTTCCCTTGACAAAGAGCTTTTTTCCATTTGCAAAATCCAGAGGATATACAAGTCGTATTAGTTCCCATTCCACCAGCATTCCCAGGCTCTGCATACATCTGACAAGGAAAACAGAAGGCCTTATTGGCCACAACTGAGTATTCCAACCATGTTCAGTTCACGTACTATTTGTCACTAAAACTATGCCACACTCCTACAATGTTTGTTTTAGGAAAATTAATTTTGGATTGTGCTGGTTCTTAAGTTTCAAGATCTGATGGTATTAATGAATCATTCCTGTTTGTAACCTCACTATGTTCTTCATTAGCACATGTTGACATAGATGGTGAGCTTGGCTCAGTCTCTCTATGAGACGTACAAGCACGAATAACAAATTTGAATTTTGAAATCAACCTACACTACTTTGGCAGTGGCAATGAGGAATGAGGTCAGTGTCAGCCACCTAAGGCATGCTAGTCACACAGCTAAACTCAACAAGTTGGCTGGGGCAACAAGTGGATGGGAACTTTAAAATAAATGGCACTAGCCAGCCCAGTGGCACTGAAGGCTAAGGCACTGGATACATTACCTCATGCCACGCTGATGACCCATGTTCAGGAATAAGCATGGACTGTTGGAGATCGGCAGGAGGGGGAGGGTGTGGAGCTGGATGGAGCTACTGAGAGACAGCTCTTCTATCTGGGGAAGGAAGGTGGTATCCCTTGGCTTTTGAATGTCCTGCGTTAGAGGCCAGGGGGCAACACAGGCCAGAGGGGGTGCCAGGCACTAGGCTGATGGGTGGGCAGAAGAGGCCATCACTGGAGCTGTAGTATGCATGCATGCCTCCATGCACATGTGTCTCTGCTCCTGGGGCCCCAGTGTAATTGGGGAGGACAACAAAAAAGTAAAAAATGGATCTTGCCACAGGATGATGCCCAACCCTCTGCAGGCTCTGCTCCCAGGCGGGGCATAAGGTAAGCCCCGGTAATTCCTGGGTGTTGGGGCTGGTGGGGCTGAAGGGGGCAGCTGGAAAGGAGATAAACAACCTTAAAAAACAAAATAAGTGGTACCCCTGTGAGTTTCTTAGGCCACACCAGTCACACACAACAGCATGAAAGCAGGGATCTCTGGCTCTCTTAGTCTATGCTACTACTGTGGCAGTGGCAATGAGGAATAAGGTCAGTGTCAGTCACCTAACAAGGCAAGCTAGTCACATAGCTAAGTTCAGCAAATTGGTACTTCCTCTATGTGTTTGTTTTTATTATACAACTTTAGAAGTTCGAACTAAAAGAATAGAGTACAGACTAGAACACAACACAAGAACAAGTAAGAGATGACCACTGTGGGGGGGGGCGAGTTTTAAATAAAAATGTGTTCCAAGAAATTAACTGTGTCTGTGTTTTATTTTCTAGAACATGACCCAGAAGAGATAGGCCTGGGTGGGGCTGTGTTTTTAATAACATTTGTTGCAAACTCCAAAATGTACTGTGTCTGTTTTTTTATTTACTTCAAAGAAAGTTTTTTTATATTTATTTTTACACACACACACACACACACACACACACACACACACACACACACACACACACACTCAGTCTGTGACGAACTGACATAATCACTTTTCTCTTTCCAGGAGGCAGACAGAGGCAGGTGCTAACTAGGTACTGCTAGCAAAGTAAAACTGTTCTTGTTCTCTACTAGTACTAATCAATCCATGTTCCAGTAGTCAGAGAGAGTACCAATGTAGCCTAGCCTGTCCTTATCCGAACTAATCTTCCCTCTTTACCTGTCTGTCTCCTCCCATTATATGTTGAGCTCCCTCTCTCTTTACTGTTTTTCGGCTTTTCTATTAATAATAGTACAGTGGTGTTCCTGGAATTTTCTCGGCCCTGTGACTGTCCCCTCAGCCCAGCCCCCCCCTTGTGATTCCTTTGCTCCTTTACCTTTAGCACTGTCTGCTGCACAGTGCACACTGTATTGTAGACTAGTACAATGTGCACCCTGCCCTAGCTTTACTTGTCAGCAACCACAGCAACACAAAGGAGCCTTGCACTTGCAGCCCCTTGCTCTAATGCTCGCTGTTCCTATTTTTATTTTTTTTTCCTTATGCAAATAGGCAGTTACTTGCACTGGTTGTACCTTTTACAGTACTTACATGGGCAACAAACTAACACAAGCCTCGTACTAGCCCCCTTGGTCTCTTCCTCTTTAATTTATTTTTTTTTTCTCTTGAACAAACAGGCAATTAGTCAATTTAGTGAAACTTGCCATTTCCTTCAGGTCAACACAAAAAAGCAGAAGCTTCTTTGCCCCCTACTCTCTTCCTCCTTTACTAGTAGTCCCTAAGTTCTTTCCTTATTTATCTTTACAGTGAGATAGGCCTTTCTTTTTTAGTGTGTCTTTTGTATACTTGTTACACTACACTTGGTTATTTCTTATTCGTTGTTAGGGTTTTATTCCTTCCTTTTTATTACATTCACTTGCGCACATGTGCAAGGAACGTTTTGGGAGAGTAGCACAATTGGAGGTGTGCCTCTCCCATCCAATGCACTGCTCCCTTGAGCAGGCGTGGCGGTCCTGCACCAATGGGTGCAGGAGCTCATTATGACAGCGGTGTTCCTCTGCTTCAAAGAAAAGCACCGCTGCCATACTGAGTGCCACTGTCACACTGTCCCCCCCTCATGTCATGCGCTGCCTCCCCCGCGTGCGTCACGCCACCCCCCCAAAGCTTTGGTGCCATGCTGGGAGCCCAACCCAGTGTGGCAAATGTTGCTTATCAATGGGTGCCCAGTCCCCTGTTGGCTCTCGGCCATCCCAAGCCATCCTGCTGCCATGCTGAGGCCCACCCCAGCATGGCAAATGTTAGTTTCGTTTGCCGGCGAGTTGCCCAATCCCCGTCGGCTCCTCCCCCCTGCATAGTTTGCCGGCCAGGGGTGCCCAATCCCTGTCAACTCCTCTGCCCCACAGCCATCTTCTGTCATGCTGGGGCCCACCCCAGCATGGCAAATGTCACGTTGTCTTTTTTGTTAAACTTGTAAAACCAAAAGCGGTCCAGCGGCTGGCGTCTCCCAGCCCCCTCCAGAAACCCGCACCCACCACTACGCTTTTAGCCTCCCTCACACCCCTCATCCCATACACCTCCAGACTCCGGCGCGACGATCTTCGGTGGACCGGGAACACATCTGTACTCTTCAAAGGAGACCTCAAACTGAGGAAATGCCGGTAAGCTGTATAATGGGCTAGATAGGGAAGTTTTCAACTTTATTGCATATCTCAGTCATTTTTTGGAATTTTTGCACCAAATTTTCAACATGGGGTTTTTGGGACCCCTTCTCATGAATGATTCACTGTCATGGTGTTATTCGGGCCCAAAGGGTGATTTCACAGGCACTGCGCATTCACTGTGTGAAATCGCCGCTGGCGTGAATAATGCCATGACAGTGATCATTCATGAGAAGGGTAAACTTCATGTTGAAAATGCAAATAATAACTGTTTTAAGTGTGCGTGCGCGGTTCCTGCGCTCATAAGTTAGCCAATTTCCAATATTTTCACTCCAGATTTTCAACATTGCCATTTACCACACCTCATATGAGCAGTACAGCTGTCATTTTTCATCCTGCCCAAAATGTCTTTCCGCCCATGTAGTGCACAATGGCGCGGTCGATGTAATGTGAAATCAATGTATGGGACACAGTAAGAAAATTACAGTGACACTGTTCATTAGCAGAGGTTTTAAAATGGCAATGTTGAAAATTTGGTGTAAAAATTCCTAAAAATGACAGTTTTATGAGCGTGCATTGCACAGTTCCCACGCACGCTCATAGGTTTCCGAATTTTCAATATTTCCACTCCAGATTTTCAACATTGGCATTTTACCACACTTCCTTATGAGCAGTACAGCTGTCATTTTTCACATCCTGCCCAAAACATGTTTCCGCCTGTGTAGCGCACAATGGGGGTAACAAAAAGGTCATGCTGACAATTTATTGTGCAAATACCAGCAATCGCACAGGGCATTAGGGTAAAGCACCATACATGCCAAACACCACTGCAAATGCCTGCAAGTGGACGTTCGGCATTGACAAATGCTTGTTTGTACTAGTACTACTGGCTTACAGCATCATGCCCTCAGCTTTAGGGAAGGTAGGAACACAAACAACACATTATACCCTCAGGAGTCAGTGATTTCCTTGACTTTATTAGTGTGTCTTTCGTTTTTGTATAATTATTTGTTATAATACATTTTTTTTTCTTATTTGTTGTTAGGGTTTTATGCTCCTTCCCTTCTCCCTTTTATTTGTACCAGTCTAGTGTGGTACTACTGGCTTATCATGCCCTTATCTGCTTAGGGAATAAGGGAGGTAACACAAAGAAACACCAAGTTACATCATACACCCTCAACCTGTCAGTTTTTTCCTTTCTTTCTTTCCATCTATAATTTAGTCTGAGCCACCTTTTGTGACTACTATTATACTGTGCTGTCTGTGCACTGTTTTGGTGGGGACTTCTCCCTTTCATTTGTACTACTAGTGTAGTACTACTGGCTTTATTGGCTCATCATGCCCTTAAGGGCCTTAAGGAATAAGGGAAGGTAACACTGCACAAAAAGTTTAAATACCAAGTTACATTCTACACCCTCAGCCTGCCAGTTCTTTCCTTTCTCTTTCTTTCTTTCTTTTTCTTTCTTTCTTTCTTTCTATGATTTAATCTGAGTCACCTTTTGTGAGTGACTGCTATACTGTGCACTTAGTTTTGGCAGCGACTTCTCCCTTTTGTACTACTAGTGTAGTACTACTGGCTTATCAGATGCCCTTAAGGGCCTTAGGACCTATTTTATTTAATCTGTGCACAGAGGGAATTGGGCCTCTTATTATGAAAGCCCGGCACCATCTGTATGTAGATGATATAGTAATTTACTTAGAGGAAAAAACAATATCAGACATAGAGTAAAATGCTTCATTCTGATAAGCAAATGAATTATGCAAATGTGATTGATACTCCATACTCTTATGCACATGGGAAAACCATTGTCAAACATGGATGACTCATGGTTGACCATCTTTGACCATTGTGTATCCAGTGCATTTAGAGTACCTATTGGGAAATGTTATAATACACAGATAGAATATGCTTGAAGAATTCTAAAGCAACTTTGACCAAGACCAGTAGCCAGATGAAACCCAAATCATTTATTAACATGGTCTACTGATAAAACTGTAGCTACTGGTCTTGGTCAAAGTTGCTTTAGAATTCTTTAAGCATAATCTATTTCTGTGTGTTTACTCCCCTTCTAGGCTGCTTCTGCTACAGTACACAGCCCTCTCCCTCCCTCCCAGACACCAGGAAACAAGCATGCAGCAGCCAAAGATTTTGCAAGTTACTTCTGCTACAGTATACAGCCCTGTCCCTTCCTCCCTCCCTCCCTCCCATCCTCCCTAAAGTAGGGAAACGAGCATGCTTCAGCCAAATATTTTGTAGTTAGAGATTCCCCTCAGGATTCTGATTGGCAGAGTGCTACTGATTGTTTTATTTCAGCTCCATTACACTTAGTAGTGCCTGCTACTCTTACCTTTTGTACAGTGTACTTTAATAAATGTTTTCCTAATGCCTATATAGCATATTTTGACTGTTACTGTAGATGTTTAGGTCAGCTTTACCTACTGTGACAAGCGTTTGTAATTTGTGCCCTTTTCCTGACTTATAGCTTCTTTTCCTCCATTTTTGCTCCTGTTTTTCCCTTGTTAATTCTCTATCTTGCTGGCTGGTCTGTGCATGCGCAATCTCGGCGACCGCCCCCCTCCTTTTTCCATCTGGCGTCCCGCCCCAACTCTCCCCTCCTTTGTGTTCCACAGCCTGAATTCAATTTACCTTGTAACTGCTTTGTATTTACTCCCCTTCTAGGCTGCTTCTGCTATAGTACACTGCCCTCTCCTTCCCTCCAAGAAGCCAGGAAACAAGTGTGCAGCAGCCAAAGAGTTTGCAGGTAGAGACCCCCCCTCAGGATTCTGGTCAGCAGAGTGCTACCCTGTTAGCCCCACCCTCCCTGGTGCTCTCTTTTATTTGTTAGGGTTGGTCACTTGACCTAACACCACCTCCCTACCCACCCTGGGCGGTGCTGTCTTTCATTTGTTAGGGCTGATCATGTGACCTACCATGTGATGTTCCAGTTTGTAATCTATCTAATTTCCCTTAGGCATGTTATCTCCTGTGACAACTAGGAGTCACTATAGTACCTAATAATCCCCCTCTCACATTCTGTTCTTCTACCTAACCTAACCACTCTACTCTCCAAATCTGTTAATACTCCCTGATACATCCCTCTACCTCTTTCTCCAGTCCTCTGTTTTATTAGGCAAGTGTGCACTACCGGGATTTGGACCCCTGCCCTCTACATTAGAGGTGGTAACACTGCCACTACTCTATCCTAGCAGAGACACCTAGTCAATACACTTTTGTTACTCTTAAGATAAAGGACCCCCATTTCCAAACCATACCCTACCTGGCTGCCCCCCCCAAGGGATGGACAAGTCTGTTCATTGGCACCGTTCTACTGAAACTATAATTCCCCTTCCCCGACCTGACATGGCCCATAATGTAAAATGGATGCAAGATTTGCACTATTACACATGCTTATCCTGTTGATAATGCTGTCCATAACAATCACTGGCATATCTCAGCAAAACAAATTACATGTTTTGATGCAGTTTAGCAACCATAATGCCTTGATTGTATAGGGGAACTATACATATAGCAAACCCCACAAACCCCCAGATTTTTATGATAAGAATACTTACCCTACTACGTGACCATCTGGTGACAGTCACTTTACTGGACATTATCTACCCCTCCTGCCCAATCTGAATATAGTGCACTGTATGCTGAAGGTAGGAAGAGCCTCTAAATGGAAATGTTCAGTGACTCTCAAATCATTAAATGCTCAAAATCTAAGAATCATACTGTTGCTTGTATTACAGTCTGGCAACATTCACCCCAACCCTGGACCCATGCACCAATCATTGCGCCACACCACCAAGCTAAGTGCACTCAAAACTGCATCCATCAATATTTGTAGCCTACCTGCCAAATTCTATGCTCTCCAAACTTGGGTCATGCAACACAGGCCAGACGTTCTCTCCATTGTGAAAACTTGGTTAATGCCAAAAATTGTTGACTCAGAAATCACCATAGATGGATATACCCTTTTCAGATGGAACAAGCTCAGGAAAAGGGGGTGGGGTTGTGCTATTTATCTGAAGGACAACCTCCAAGGTCATGCTATCCCTTTCCTGATCACTGGAAGTAATGTACAAGCATTGCGGTCAAAATCCTGCAAGGTGTACATAACAAGGCACTCACGGTGGTGTCTGTCTATGGCCCACCTAAGGATCAGACTACTGGTCTCAGAGGGGTCTTAGACTACCTAAGCAATCACTGCAACAATGCTGAAGTTATAGTAACCGTCAGCTTTAATATAAACTGGTTATCCCCAGAAGCAGCACCGTATAAAGATGCTATCTCCTCCATCAGTGTAACTCAGATGGTTGACTCACCCACTAGAATCAGCTAACGGACTGGCACAAGTACTCTGTTGGATTGGTTGCTTACCAACGACCCAGAGAGAATCTGGAACACTATGGTCTTCCCTGAGTCGCTTAGGGCTCATTTCACCTTCATATGTCACTGGACTAACAAAGTTACTACGCTACCCACTAAAACTATAACTAGTAGGTTACTGAAAAAAGGTTGTCCTGATACATTAAAATCTCACCTTAGACAACAGGACTGGTCCCCTATTTACACATCTGATAATGTGAACCTAGCTCTAGACCATTTTATTGATGTGGTCAATGGAGCTTGTGATATACACGCCCCATTAAGAAACATAAGACTAAGGGCATCTGCAATTCTTGGATTATGCCACCCCTTCTCAAACTTCTGGCTGATAGGGATAAACTCTGGTATAAGGCACAGGCCTCTGACAAGCAGACGGACCTACAGAAATATAAACAAGCAAGGAACACCTGCACTTGAGCCATCCACTTAGCCAAATGTCACCATTTCAAAGAAGAGCTGGCCAACTCTTGGGGTGATGGGAGAAAATTTGGGGGCAATTTAAAGGAACTTATGGGGAAAAATCACAAAGCTTCATCATCCATGTTTGATGTCAATGGCACTATTTCCCAATACCCTAAAGTGATTGCTGATGTCTTTAACATGGCATTCACTGACCTCAGCAGTGTACTCCCTTCTGACTACTTCAAGACTGAAGAAGGATCTTAAAATAATGGTAAAGTGGACAACCAATATTTAAGCCTCCCTCCTTTTTACTTTAAAGTCGTCTCCAGAAGTGAAGCCAAAATGTACCTTCAATGGTCCCTAGGGAAATCCAGGTCTAGGGATGACTCACTTGACCTGAACCTTATCGCCCATGCCCTAGATGTCATACTTGCTCCACTTACACATATCCTAAACCTATCCTTATGGTTCTCCCAATTCACACAAAGATGGAAAAATTAGGTAGTTACCCCTGTCCAAAAAAATGGGGACAGAACCATGCACACAAACTACCACCCCATCTCCATTCTTCCCACTTTCTCCAAAGCATTGGAACATATAGCATCAGACCAACTTGCAGAATATCTGGATAAATATCAGATTCAATGTCCCCAACAGCATGGGTTTCATAAAGTGCACAGCACCACCACTGCTCTTGTAGAATTCACAAGTTATATCCATAATGCTATTGACCAGGGTCAGGTAATCGGGGTAGCCTTTATTGACCTAAGGCCTTTGATACGGTCAATCATGCACTGCTACTTGACCAACTGCCCATAACTGTACTCTCGGTAGTACTGTGAAGTGGTTCCAAAGCTACCTCGTAGACCATGTGCAGCAGGTAAGTAAGCAATAATACCCGACAGGGTGGGCAGTATTGGGAAATACCGGACTGCCCAGGGGTGTAATGAGGCCTGTTGCTGCAGGTGGAGGGCCTCATAGCCCCTGGAAGGTCTGCTATTTTCCAATACAGCCCACCCTGGAGGGTATTATTGTGCTTAGTAAATTGGCACTGTAAAAAAAAAAAAGTCTGATAAAATTGTTCATAAATAATTAATTTTAAATAAGTTTTGTAATTAAATAGTTCCTCCATCTTCTTTTGTCCTACTGCAGATCTCATAGTTACAAAGTCGGTTGTATGCAGTTACCATTACCCACACAGCAGACTTTTTTTATTTGCCCCCCCCAACAATGTCATGCAAGAGTTTTATTCGTATTTGTTTAATTTCAGATGGTATATGTGTGTTTCTGCTTTGCTGCCTTTTTTTAACACTGGGGACAGGAGATCTTGCCGATCGGGAGAAGGAAGTGTGTTTGGGAGCGTCATCTTGGTCGGACTCGGGGGGCCAGTGCTCAGTGCTATATTTTAAAAAACATTTTCCTGGTCGTACATGCCTGCGGGGCTGAGTTTTTTCTATTTTGTTTTGAATGAGTTCCCGGTACTCACAGTATTGCATGAAGACTGGGAGTGTGAAGAAGAGCTCTTGTTTTCTGCAAGTGAGTCTGTGCTGAGATACCACAACAGAGGAGCAAATCTGCAGCTTGTCAGTGGATCAGAACCCTCAGGTACTGTTGACTAAGGATACGGTACATCAAGAAATGTGCTGAGGGTAAATTAGGGGATCGCTATGCTGTGGCAATGTTTTTTCTTTATTTAATAGTTGGGGACAATGGCACAGAATAGTGGTGAAGGACAGTCTATAGCAGGGATTTGGCAAGCCTGGTCATTCGCTTAGCAAGTGAGCGCAAAAATAGATTTTTATTTCTGTGTCACTCTTCTGACCACACGATAACTGTAGTGCTTTTTTAATTTTTTTTTATTTTAAGAGGCAGCAAAGTGGCTGTAGGTAATGGAGAAAGAGTGTTTGGGTTGGTGGAGACCACAAGCTCCTCACTAAGAGAGAGGAAAACATGGCGGGCATTCAATTTTTCTTGGGTGCTTGCAGCCAATTACACAGCAGGCTGGGCACCTCTGTAGACTGGTACACAGTGAAGTGGCATTTGGACTGGAACTTATTTTTAGCTGGGCATCTATCGAAAAATAGATGCTCAGGCTGGAATTGCTTTTAGCCAATCAGGAGACTGAATATATTCTTACCATTTTCTAAAAATCAATGGTGTATTCTCAGATAGGCGAAAGTTCAAACCGGTGTCACACAAGACTACATTTTGGGTCCCTCGCTATTAAGCATATTTCTCAACCATTAACCCCTAGCCTGCCTGGACAGAGTCCTACTCTAGATGGATGATGTGGTGATCTACTCCTGCAACACAGACCCACTTCCCCTGCAAGAACAACTGCAGATAAACTTCACTAGTGCTGAGAAATGGTTCAAGAAGCAAAAACTGCTCATAAACTATAAAAAGACCAAAGTTATGATGTTTGCCAACCCACACAGCAAGCACAGAGGATCCCAGCTCACAATTCTAAATAGCCTAAACACCCCTCTGGAACAGATACTTTCAAGTTCCTAGCGGTCACCAGCGACAGTACCCTTTCCTATGCAAACCATGTGGAACAGGTGTCTAAGGCCATCAATACAAAAATAGGCCTCCTACACAGACATAAATACTGTCTATCTCCTGAGGCTCTGCAGACCTCAGTGGGCAGTTCAATTATCCCCATAATTGACTATGAGCTGGCTATATATGGAGCTGCGGCAGATACAACCCTCAAAAGGGTCACAATAGCATTAAACAAGGCCTGCAGGCTAGTCACTGGAGCCCATTAACTCTTGCATACCTGTGATCTGTACAGACAAACTGGTTGGCTTCACTTAAAGGGCGTACTGAAGTACCAGACCTACCTATTAGCTAAGAAGACCTCTCTGAGCTTAACTCCCCCAAGTCTCCAAAACCTTCTTTGCCAAGCGACCAGCCCCCACCATACCAGGGTACTGACAAATGTATATTCAAGGTCCCCTTTTGCCGTACAACGCAGGGACAAAGATCCTTTACATATCGAGCCCCACTTTGGCAAAACTCTATTTGCGGTGACTTTCTGTCCGAGTCAAAGCTTGGACCCTTCAAACACAAAGTGCTTAGGGGAAGTGATTGCCCCACCTAATAGTGTAGGAAGGGCCTGCCCTAATCCCAATGCTGTTCCTGGATTCCTTGTACCCCCTGCCCACTGCTAACCCCCATCTCCACCCCTCCTCACTCCCAGTATCCCACCTACACCACTTTTTTCACCCCCCTTCTTTTCCCTCTCAGCCCTTCCCTGCCCCTCCTAGTAACCTTGCCTGCCCTGTCTCCTTGTGTTGGCCTTTGGCTCTGGTCTAGGCATTACTAGTTTTGTTTTTATATTGCTCTTTTTCCCTCGTAGCCTCTCCTGGTAACCCTCCTCTTCCCCTCCCCCTGTTTTTGATCTTGCTTTTGGTTAAGGCCCTACATCTTCTACTTATAAATCCCACAGTCACACCAGATTCCCCTGCTCAGCTTAGCACTTAGTTGCTAGCCCTCTGGCCCCAACTTACTGCTGTTTAATCCACCTTCATGCACACCTCTTTAACCCCCTCTCTGTTCCCTCTGCACCTATATTCTTCTACCCTCACCTTTTGTTTCTCTTATCCCCCTGCCCCCACCATGAAACCCTCCTCCTTACCCCTTTGTGTGATTTTGGGTGGCTGGTCAAAAGCTTAATTTCTCCTTCCCCCACCCTTCCTTTCCATTACACCCTTCTTTTACCATCCTTTTACACCACCCAGTCTCTACCTGCCCTTTCCATATGCTATTTTCCTGTTATATTCCTTGATAGACAAGGCTTTCTGGACTGATTCCCTTCTAATCATCTGTTAAAACAATTGCCATGTAACATATAGACAAAGCTTGCTGGGCATATCCCCTACTTATTGTCTGCTTAAAACTATTGTCATGTATCATACAGAGTATATATTTATTTTACTACTTGCTATGTTAAATAGTGATGTAACATTGTTCCACTCTGGCCCTGGTGTCAATTTATGACTATTTTTCAAACTGCACTGAAGCACTTATTCATGTTTTCTGTTGCTTTCAGTATGTATGTATTGTGTTACTTGAAATGAAACCTTTGTAAAAGAGCTTCTGGCTCAAAGGTTTTTGTAATACAAAACCTAAATAAATAAATAAAAATAAAACAAATAGATTTTAGGACTATACCTACAGCTTGAATATATTTTGAGAAACTGTTTTCTACTTTAATTAAAAAAATATTTGTTAGGTGCAGTATCTGTCATTTAAAGGAGTTCTACCGACAGAGATGAAGCCCCGACCATTGCGCAGATTGAGGCTTTACCTCTCCTATCCCGCCTGCAGGCACCATAGTGAATCACTAGTGTATTTACCTGACTGCTTGTCAGATTTGCTAAAACCCCCGGTGGCCCCAACATTTTCAAGTATGGTGCTCTGGAACCCTTGCAATTTAGCTGGAAATGTAGCAACCATGATGCTGCACTGCCCCTGCTTTAATAGTATCCTTATGTATGGAAATTTTACAGGTCTGTATCTTTGATGCCTGGTGCTTTTTTTTACAGAATTTATCTAAATCCCATGGGTATGCCTGCCATACAATGAATAGTTTAAATGATGGAACTACTAATGTGATAAAATTGTGGTTTATATTTTAACCAGGATACCATCCATGATATAATCTTAACCAGGATACATGGAGAAACATTTTGATGAATATCGTAATTAAAAACCAAACCACAAAAGACGATATCAAGCATACATACTGAAAACCATTCTTTGATCATGGACAATCATGGCTGCTGCCTGAATTAATTTTAATATTTTTTTTTATCAAAATTTGTTATTCACTTACCAAATTGAAAATGTTTTTCATTCTCCAAATGAGTCTCTCTTGATTGTGCATTTCTTTTTTCCAGATATTTATGCATTAAGCATGGACAATCTTTTCCAAAAATCATGGACAAACCATAGGCGGCGTTATCAGGGACAGGGATCAGGCACAGAGCAGGTATGACCATGGTTATCAATGGATAACCTTGTTTGCATGTGAAAACACAGATAACTAGAAAGCAGGGAATTCCTTTTGGTTCTGCTGAAATACATTTATTTTATTTACCACATGTACACTCTTTTGTTACTACAAATGCCCTTTACTTTTGCTCTGTTTTCATGTATCCTATGTGCAGGGGCCCTGGAAAATTGCTCCCACAATTTATTCGCAGTTTCCTCAATTTTCACCTCACCATTCTCCCTACAAAATCTGCAAATCCTTACAATGTCTTGCAGTTTACTGATTTTTTGACTGAAACTGTGTAAAATGTTTAAATTCTCAAGGATATTTACTCAAATAGACTAACAATTTGGTGCACAGACTTGGATTTGGCCAAAACAATACAGTGTTAGGTAAGGAGGAATCCAATGTGATTGCTTTCATCTGATTCACTTCCCTGGTTTGATTTCAAAATTCTCCTGTCATGCGTACAGTATGTACAACTGAACACATAAAATCTGTGTTGAAGTAGACTATCAGAAAACGTTTTGCTGCCACAGAGACTGAAACAATAGGTGTGAAAATGGATGCAAACTGCCCCATTCAGCTAAATGGAGCATTAACTACAATGCTTGCCTTTGAGTAGTTAGGTAGGTTTGCTTTGTATACAGCACATACATTCATTCTGAATGGGTTTTGATTCAAATATGTAAGGAGTTTGGATGGCCCTGTGGATTATAAACTTGAATGTGCTCCTGAAGGAGTTTATGACAGTGATCCATACTTGATAATCTGCCACAACTACATGCTCACATATAAAGCCTACAAAAAAAAAAAAACATTTCTGAAAACAGGCTGAACTGCAACCCGAGTAAAACAAAACTGCAATGTATTAAAAACTATTGTATAATGTAGTGAAATGCCATTGATATGATTTAATACTTTTATCACATGATTTTAAAATATGTATACATACAGTGCTGACTAAGAACAGCAATTATTTTAATAAAGTATACTTTTTTCTACTAGAATGTTAGCAGGCATATCAGTTATTTGTTTATTTTTTTCTTGCACCTAAGTAAGTAACTGTTAAAAAGGCTCCATTTTTTTTAAATCTAGAAACTAGCAAAATATGTTGTTTCAGGATTTATTCAATACTGACTGACTGAATTACTAAATAAAATTTAGTTAGAACAGCATGAGTTAGATGGCTTTAGATTTTGGAAGATATGCTACATAATGATTAATTTGCATTTCATTTAAAAAACAAACATTTCTTCATATTGGTAGCATATACAAGTGGTAATACACTTATCTAACTATTTAAGTTATCAGTACATGCTGCAGCAAATGGTAAAAGATGTATAAGGGAACACTAGGGATGTATAGTGAATCCCCCACAATTTTTGCAAAAAATCTCGGTATTTTGGGGTAACATTTTCTGCAGTTTTCAAGTGGCCCTGCCTAAGTGCTCCTTGGCTGATCTGTCTCTCCTCTCACTATAAATGTATTTTATTATTCTAATTTATTTCATCATTAGTTCCCCAGATCTGGCTAAACATTAGGGCCCAGATATTCAAAAGGGTTGTGCCATGCGCAATAGGGTTGTGCCTGCGCAAGTCCAAACTTGTTCCATTCTGCCATATTCAGCAGGAGGCAGTTGCGACACCGAAAACATGCTGAGCAACAGTGCAATGCAAATGAATGCATGCTGAACTGGAGGGGGAGGAACCATGCATAAACTGCACAGCCCGATATTCAGCAGGGCTGTGCAGAGTTGTGCAGGCGCAACCCCCAACCTGTGCCTGCACAACTTTGAGCCAAAAAAAAAGGCTTAAGTTGAGGGCCACCCACAGGTGAGCTGCTGCATAGCAGGGCGCAACACAGCAGCTGCCACCTGTGGCTGGCCCCCAACCCAGTCCCATGCCCCACAGCGCGGCATCACGGGCAGCCAACTGTAAATCCCCCACCACCCCCACTGGCCTGATCACAGGCATAGTGTAATCCCCCACCAGCCCGATCGCGGGCAGCAATGTGCTCCCGAATGTATCCCTGGTGGTCAGTGGACAAAAGCCCGATCACGGGCAGTAGTTGTTTAAGAACCCCTTCCACATTCATCCCTGGGGTCCAGTGGCACATCGATCATGGGATGTATATGTTGAACAACCCCCCGAACATAGCCCTGGTGGCTAGTGTCCCCCCACCCACCCACCATGAAGTCCAACCACCCTACTCCCCCCGGTGGCGGCGGGCGCAGCATCCCACCTGCCTGCCCGCCCGCGCCCCTGACTGACTGCCTGGTAGGGTTGCATGCCCATTGGTGCAGAGCAAGAGCCAATGGGTGTGCAGCCCATACCGTACATGACAGTCCAGATTTGTGAATGAATACATTCATCATCAATATAGCTGGTCTATTAAGAGCAGATATTGTATCAAAGAGTAACCAAAAGTAGACAGGAAGGCATAAATAGGAGTTAGCATGGGAGAGTACCTACACACAGGATGGGGTTATCGTACTTATCATGGACATCTTCTCTACAGGTCTGAGTGTTTAGGAGCTAGGTAGCACAGTCTGTTGAACAAGGGGGATTTTGGGGAGGGGGAAGGGGTACACAGCAGAGGGTGGAATTGAGGTATGCTTCACATGTTTTATGGTATAGTGACAGTTGACCTCTGCCAGCATAAGTGATCCTCTCAAAGGTGACCAATCTGGCTAGAGCAGAGTGCCAAAGGGAGATAGCTGGTGGGGAAGGTTGTCACCAGGACATCAGTAAAATCCTTTTAGCTTCCATCAGAACTGCTAGGATCCACTCCTGCTGCTGCAGCGTGATCTGCTCCAAAGAGGTGGCATCTCCAAGCAGGAGCATGGGATTGGAAAGGTCAACTGGCTGCCTTAACACCCTGAGCAGTCCCTTTCCACTGGGGCCCAGAAAGGAGCCAGGGTGGGGCATTGCCAAAGTAAGTGTAAGATATGGGCTGGGCTCTTGTGGCATCTCCAGCATTCAGAGTGAGGGAGGATGCCCCATTTATGGAGGGCTGCTGGGGTATGGTAGCAACGAAGCAAGATATTAAGCTGGATCAGCTGGCTCTTGACATCATTATAGGTGGAGTGAGCTCAATGCAGACAGTGCGCCCATTTATCTGGTGCAAGTTGACAGTCGAGATCCCTGCTCCAGGCAAGTCTACAGTCTTCTGTATGGACAGGCTGTTCCTCCTGCCATGTGCTGTAGAATTTAGCTGCAAGGCCCCGGGATGAGGATTTTAAGTGCAATGTGGAGATCCAGAGCCATTTTGGGTCGACAGTCTGATACAAATTAAGGGATTGGACTGCAGTACAAAGCTGCAAGAATTTCCAGAAGTCTTGGGTCGGAAGTGAATAGCGGGTTTTAAGCTGCTCAAAGGACATAAGTGTCATGGAGTCAGGTAGATATAAATCCTATGTGTATACCGTTCTTGGCCCACTGCGCCCAGTTAAATGGTTTGTTATCCATTGTTAGGAGTCGGTTATGCCAGAGATTAAGGTTTCAAAACGGCATCCAGCCAGCAGATTTTCCAGTTTGAGTTGCAGCTGTGAAGTGGAACCATGCTTTTCCTGGTTTCAGCCATAACTGGCATAAGCAAGCTCTAAGGGATTGGTAGGTTGGTCAGGAGTAAACCGGGTGGGGGTTCCCATAGAACTTGAGCTTCCAGCTGGGCCCACAACACAGGGGAAGAAGATGTGGGAAGAAACAATTTAGTAGCCTGAGCTGCGAGGAAGGACCAATGGTATCCTTGTAACCAGGGGAGTCCCAGGCCACCCCTGGACCAGTTGGCTCGTAGCTTATGCATGCTCCACTGCGGTCTCTTCCCCTCCCATAGGAATTGTGAGATAGTCCTGTCCAGCTGCCTGAAGGTTTTTTTTGACAGGGCAATAGGGAGATTACTGAGAAGATATGTAACTCTAGGCAAAAGAAGCATACGAATCATGGTACTCTTCCCTGGAAGGGAGAGGTTAAGCCAGAGCCAGCGAGACACTTCACTGGTTAACTGTTCTAGGAGAGGGGAGAAGTTCCTGGATTCAATATGCTTCCAGTCAAATGGTATGAGAATGCCTAGGTATGTAAGATTGTTGGGAGCCCAAGTAAGGCCCAAGCCCTGTGTACAGTCTTGTGAACAGGCTGCATTTAAAGGGGTGACACTGGTTTTCCGTCGGTTGATTTTTAAGCCAGAGAGATGAGCAAATGTGTGTAGAATATCCAGAGTTGGGTGCAGTGAGTCCCACAGGTGCGAGAGCGTGATGAGTAGGTCATCTGCATAGGAGGCCATCAAATATGCATGCTTCCCCACTGAGATACCTTTGATCTCACTAGTGGACTGCAGCTTCCTGGTAAGGGGATCTAGAGCAGTCAGAAACAGCAGTGGTGACATTGGGCATCCTTGCCGGTTGCCCCGCTGCAGAGGGAAGGGGGGAGATATGTCCTTGTTGGTACGGATAAGAGCTAAGCTCATTGTATAACACTTGGATCCATTGCCGAAAGTGCTGGCCAAAGCCATATTGCTGGAGTACCGCATACAGGTAGGGTCATTCGAATGAGTTGAAGGCTTTTGAAAAATCTACTGCCATTGCAGCCATGGGGGTAGAACACAGTAGGACCAGCCACTTAAGGTTAAGAAACAAATGAATGTTGTCAACAGTGGCTCTCCCTTTAGTAAACCCAACCTGGGATGGGTACACTATGGAAGGTAGGACTTCCATCATGTGACTGGCGAGCATCTTAGCTGCTATCTTATAGTCCACTGATATTAGGGATATGGGGGGATAGTTGGCACAGTCCAATGAATCATCCGATTTTTTTGGAAGGAGGGTAATGAGTGCCTCTCACATGGTGGGCAGGAGGGTACCGAACATGTGGGCCTCCTGGAGAGCAGAGAGCAGTGGAGCACTGATTTTGGAACTTATGAGTGGCTATAACTCAGTAGTCATGCCATCTGGCCTGGGGGATTTCCCTTTAGCAAATTGGGAAAGTGCCACCTTAAGCTCTGACTCTGTAAAAGACTCGTCCAGGGCAGCCCTCATGCGTTCTGTCCACTGGGGGTTTGGGCTGTAGAGCAGAAGTCTCTCAGTTGGGTCTTTAGCTGGCTTTGTTCTAGGGTGATGTGTGACTGATATAGCTGTTGGTAGAACTGTTGCATACAAGTATTAATCTGCTTGGGGTTGGTTATTGTCTCTGCATTATGGGTCCTGAGTGCAGTCCTCCTTCCCAGTGTGCATGTTTGGCTTGGGCTAGCAGCCACTCTGTCTTTTGACAAAGTATTGTATTGATGCGGTACCTTAGCCCGACAATAGTTCGGAGGGTCGCTGCATCAGGCTTGTCTTTTGCAGACAGTTTAAACCGATCCTCCAATGCAGAGCGTTCAGCCTGAAGGTTGCACAGGCTAGCTTGCTGAGCCTTGTTCTTCTGGGCCACATATGCAATGATGCGACCCTGCAACATTGCTTTAAAAGCCTCCCAGACTATGGCCACAGAGGTGTTAGTAGTCTTGTTAAGGGCAAAGTAGTCTTGGGCAGTGTTCTGTACCAGTGCTTGGAACGTAGGCTCCTTAATTAATAAGGGGCTGCATCACCACCTGGGACTGGAGCCAGTGTGCCCTGAAGGGGTATACATACAGGAAACCGGGGCATGATCAAAGATGAGAATAGTGCCTATTTGAGAGGAGATGATGTTGTGCACTGCAGGAGTGTTAGCCAGCCAAAAATCTATGCGGCTATAGAAGGTGTGCAGCGATGAAAAGAAGGAGTAATCTTGCCCAGTGGGGTGGTCTATCCGCCATACAGCGATTAGCCCCCCATTCTTTCAACACCTCCTGTAATGTAAGCGCTGCCTTGGGATGTGTCTGTGGGGTTGGTTTCGATTTGTCCAGGAAAATATCCATTGTTAAGTTGAACCCCCAACATAATAGGGATATTAGAGTACCCTGTGGATATGGATTTAAGGGCTTGATTAATGTCTAGGAAGAAGTCTGGGGAATCCACATTAGGCCCGTAGATGTTAGCCAAAATGGCATGACCTCCTGGGTAAGAGAACCGAGCAGCTATCCAGCAACCTTGGGTGTCAGTGAGTGTCTTGTCTGTTACCCAGGAGCATGTTTTCCGGATAAGAATGGCTACCCCCTTGGACTTAGTGTGTGCTGAGCTAGCCAGTACAGACCCTACCCAGGATTTTTTGAGCCACAATATGTTTCTTACAGTAAGGTGTTTCTCTTGTATAAGGACAATGTCTGCCTGCAAGGAGCTTAGGTGTCTAAGGACCAAGGACCTTTTGGTTGGGTTGGATGGTTCAATCCCTTAACATTCCATGAAATAATGTTGAGTTCCATCTTAGAGTTCTTCATAACTAGACCTGAGGGGAATAGGTATGGAGGTAGTCACCCCAGGAGTCCAGCAAGGGAAAGCAGGAGTAGGTAGAAAGAATACCTGTGACACGGCCAGAGAAGACAGTGGAAGATAGAGGTCAGTATAGGCTGATGGTAAGAGAGGAGAGTTGCAGCACCTTGGGAGCAAATAAAACCGGTAAAGATAGGTGAATACAGTGCACCAGAGAACAACAGAAACAAATGCAAATAGCTATATATTACAAAACACATAAAAAACAGGAGCAACAACTGTTCAACAGTAGGCCTAGTACTATATTAAAGACACTATCCAAAAATAGTAACAGTAATAACAGTTTCCTAAAACAATTCACTTAAGTGACAGTTTACAGGTAACTGGACTTATGCACGTAAGTGCAACCTACCCACCAGGCAGAGTAGTGGCGCACAGCTGTGCTGTCCAAGTACCTAGGATGGGGCTTGGGAGTTTTAACCGATATCGGCTCCAAGACTCCGTCCCCAGCTATAATGTGGCACTACTATATTGTCACCTTTGTCCAACAGAACTACTGGGTGCAGCACCCAGAGAGTGAAGATGCAGGGAAAGAGGGTTGTAGGAGCAGGAATAAAAGTAGTATTGCTGCTGATATCGCATGGTGGGATTAATCTCTAGGGTGGGTCCTGCAGTCTGCAGGCAAGAAGGGTGGGTCCCTGCCATGTACTTAAGTTGTCCACCACCAGGTGAGACAGAGAGCCTGGCAGGTTGCCATTAAGGTTAGCTACCCACTGGGGAAAGATTCCTGGGTGTATAACATAAGTGCAGGGTGGACACCCACCAGTTAGTGAGACAGGTTTTCCCCAGACCCCAGATATTAAAGTGCATGGGTAGCATAGGCATCTGCCACCCCTAGTGAGTGTCTTAGCAGGATCCGGTAGTGCTGCAGCGGTGGGTGACACCTTGCTACTGTGTATACATTGATATTAACAGGAGCCCTACTGCACTATACACCTAACAATAATGACAATATCAGGAGAAAAAAGGAAAAAACTTACGGTGGCATATCAGTCCTGTGGAGCATCACTTCTAGTGGGGTCTGAAGTTGCAATGAGGCTAACTGGACCCTTGGAGAGTGCTTCGGCAATCTTAAAAGACCAGGCTTGACAGGCAGTGTAGTAATGTCCATACAGCCTTCTATTTCAGAGGGGAAGTCTGCCTATGACACCACCGATACAGCTTCCATAAGGAGGTTGTCGGGAATATCTGTAGGCTCTGATGCAGTTTGCAGGGAAACGTCATCCCTTGTTTGTTTAGCTGGCATCACGTCTCTTGTCCTTCAGGAGTTGCAGTGTGGCTGTTGTTGGAGCAATGACGAATCCTTGCTGTTTGGCCTGGTCCCCATTGTTGTCTGGGATGGAGAAAGTTAAGCATAGGCTGCTGCTGCATGCTAGAATTACAATTTACTGGCTCTGATAGTGCTGTGTATTTGGGAGATCTGGGGGAGGCGTTTGAGTGTGGAGCAGTCTGTTCATTAATTTGGTCTCCAGGAGCACTGCTGTTGGTTGGGTAGTTCCCCCTGGTGTGTGCGCGATAGCCAGGACTCTAAAGCTTTCTGGAAGTTGAAGTTCCAAGAGGCATCCAAGGCCAGTATTTGGTGAGCCAAGCTTCGATCTCCTGGGGCATTTCGACTACAATCTCCCTCCCTCCCTTCCCTGGAGACATGCAGGTGAGCCAAGTGCCGAAAACCATATTTAAAACCTTGTTGTGCAAGAAGTTGCTTTATTGGAATGAAAGCTTTCCTGTGGGATGCCACTGCGGCAGAAAAGTCTCTAAAAAGGAGATTTTCACCCCATGCCAGAGACTTTCACCTTTATCTCTTGCTGCTCGTAGTACACACTCCTTAGTAGAGTATTTGAGGATGTAGGCGATAATAGGTTGTGGCTGCAAATTCGTAGATCAGGGTCCAATTGGTATCCTATGTGCTCTCTCCACATCAATCGGGCCATGCCACCTTTCCCTTAGCATTTTGGGGATTTCCTCATTGAGAAAACTCTCTGTGTTGGGGCCTTCCAGCCCTTTGGGTATACCAAGGATTCTAATGTTGTTTCTCCTCCCTCAATTCTTTTGGTCTTCTGCTGTCCACCAGAGTGTAGCCAATTTGGTGTTGTGCTCTTGCAGACATTGTAATATTTTTGCCAGGCTGACCTCTAGGATCTCCGTCCTCTGTTCTACCACATTAATTTTATCGTTCAGAATGTGAACATCGGCCACTGTGCCTGCTGGCGTAGTTGATATTGAATCTACCTTGCAGAGTTAAGCTTCCAGAAGGGTTGTTATATGCTGGAGGGAGGTGCCTACATCTGGCAATTGGGAGGTAGGATCTAAGGCAGCAGTGGCCTGCATGCTATGGGAGAGCGAGAGGGAGGCCATAAGGTAGCAAGGTCAGACCTCTGATACTCTCCAGGAGGGGATGAAGGAAAGCAAGTCTTCTGATCACCGTGCTGGTATGAGGATCAGCTCCTGACAGGCCAAGACAGTGGGGGTGTAGTGCGGCAGTCGCCCAGTTGTAACAAGGTTTTAGTGGCCTAGCGGGCCTGGAGGGGGTCGCGATAGGACTGGAGCCAATCGACAATTAGCCAGCTTCTGAGCGCAGAGACCCACCCCCAATGAATATTCAGCAGTAAAGGAAGCATATTGTAGCTTCAGGTGAAGAAAAATTCCCTGGATGCTGACATGATAACTTGGATAGACTTAGCTGGGAACCGAGCTGTTAGCTTAAGCGACCACCTTACTCAGCATCCAAGCCATGCCCCCAAAAGATGAAAGTTTTAATGGTAGATTCTTTATTTTTTATTTAGTTGTTTAACCAGGTATAGCACACTAAGCTGAAAACTTTTGTACAGGAGCAACCTGGGAGCAGAAGTGACTTGCTCAGGGTCACACAGTATGCAAGTGGAAGCTGTGGGATTCAAACCCAGGTCTGATCTACTGGATGTCACCAGATTTGCAGCTCAGAGTCTTAGACCACTGTGCTATACTGCCCCCAATTCTAATCTAAATTCTAAAATCTTCCATTCTAATCCTCAAAGACTTACAAGGGAGGGTAGGAGGCTGGGCTACAGCTGGGTGCCACTTGTCTCCTGGCCAGAGATAGTGTAAAGAATCTGGGCATCATGACAGACTGCAGACTGACTATGAAATGTCAGGGGCTAGATATTCAGAAATGGGCAAAAGTAGGGTGCAAAGGCATGCACTGCACCTGTGCTTGACTGAGAGAATGCTATATTCAGTAAGATAGTGGACCAGCGATATCTTACTGAATATCAGCTATGTTGGTACAGCGCTAAGTTAAGCTGTGCTGCTCCAACATGGAGCTAGGCTGTATCCAGCTCAAAGGAATTGTGCACCAAGACAAGATAGTACCAGGAGCCATGACCTGCTAGTCAGCTGAATATGCAAATGAGCCATTGGGCATGCAAGATGCTAAGGACCATTAAAATGCCCACTATGGTCTCATTTGCATTAGAAGTGGTGGCCTGTTTGTGTACCTCCTTTGGGTGCCTGCCACATCATCATCTGGTGGTTAGTGGCACCCACCCCACTCACCATCCCATCTATATAAATGTATTCCCTTGTGTCTAGTGGCACCGTCCCAAATACCCATCCCCTTGATGATAATATTGTCCCTGGTGCACACCCCCCATCCACCAATCCCCTGCCCCAGGAAAACAACATATTACCTGCTGTCTAGTGGCACCCCTCACCCTCTGATCCCCAGTTCCATTGAAACAAAATATGCCCTGGTGTCTAGTGACACCCCCACCCCTGGATTCACCCTCCTGGTACACCAAAGTATGCTCTGGTGTCTAGTGGAACCTCCCATCCTCTGATCACCTGTTCTGGTATCAGAACTATTCCCAGTGTCCAGTGGCACCCCTCGCCCTCCAGTCAACCATACCAATTATCCTGAACATTTCCCTGGTGACTAGTGGTATTTCCAACCTTCTGATCTACCATCTCATTAAACCAAAGTATATCATATCATGGTGTCCAGAGGCACCCAACCACCCTATGATCCTCCCCCTCCTGGTAAGCCAAAGTAAGCCCTGGAGTCTAGTGGCACCCCACCCTCTGATCACTTGTCCCAGTATCAGAACAATTCCTCATGTCCTGTGGCACCCCCCCAATCACCCTTCCTGTTTATCCTGAACACTTCCCTGCTGTCTAGTGGCATTCTCCACCCCCCAATCACTTGTCCAGGAGCTGTGTATGGTTTTCCTGGTGTTCAGTGGCACCACCCCAACCTCCAAGCACCCATGTTCGTTACACCATCCATAGTGTCAGTGGTACCCCTGCCTCCAACCCCTAATGAC
This sequence comes from Neoceratodus forsteri, assembly GCA_016271365.2. NCBI lineage: Eukaryota > Metazoa > Chordata > Ceratodontiformes > Ceratodontidae > Neoceratodus > Neoceratodus forsteri. Next base: position 777,747,413 of record CM028131.1, read on the forward strand.
AGTTTGTACATGATATGGTGAACAGTGGTAGTCCAGTGGCCTCCCACCAGCACCTTGAACACCTCCCATCCACTCACCCTTACCAGCATGGCCAGGAACATGCAATTAATCTCAAGACAGTGACCAGTACACCTCTGCTCTCACCTTCTTGGCCAGACACCATATCAGCTGCAGAGAACAGGTGTACAGTATACTTTATTCATTATGCATGTTCCCTGCAGCTCATGCAGCAGATAGCCAAGGAGGTGAGAGGTGGGCTGTGCCAGTTGCAACCTCAGGATTTATTGCACGTCCCTAGCCAGGCTGTAATGGGGATGTATTAATGGTGTTTATAGTGTGGGTGGGGGCCTCTAAAACACCAATATTTGCCAGTCTGTGTATCGAATGGCATTTGGGGGAAGGGTGGGGGTACCACTGGATGCTAGGGATAGTGTACAAGACATGGGACAGGTGCTCAGAGGTTGGAGTATGCCACTAAACACCAAGAAAATCATATATAGCTCCTGGACAGGAGTGGGAGGGCACCAGAACCAGAAATTGTTTTGGTACTGGGGCAGGTGATTGGAAGGTGGGGGGGGTGCCCCTAGACACCAGAGCATGCTTTGGTTTACCAGGACAGGGGATCAGAGGGAGGGGGTGCCACTACACACCAGAGAAATATTCACATCATCAGGATGGGTATGCATAGGAGGTCACTGGACACAATGGACAATATTGTCACCAATGGGATGGATGTGCAGGGGCTGCCATTAGACACCAGGGTACTGGGCACCATTGGGGATGGGTGATCAATGGGTTGGGGATGTGTGGCTAAAGCATAGCTGTCCATTATCAGTGAGGTGGGGTTATGGCCTTTGTGCCAGTTAAGTCAGGGTTTTCTGAGGCAGTAAATATTGTCCCTTTAGGTGCCACCTACTGCAGATGCAAATCATTGAAATTGTTGAAACACCGATATGCAGGATGGGAACCCCTAATTTGCAGGGGCTGCAGAATTATGGTAGTGCTCAGGCACTAGTGGGTTTAGTCCATGCTACATAGGTCTCTGAATATAGATAGACTCCATCCTAGAACTGGGCGCAAATCCCAAATAGTGCAGGCATGCACCCATTAGCACCTGCACTAACTTTTGAATATCTTGCCAAAGGTGTTGGCTATGGTCTGTAGTAACTTTTCTCATGTTAGAAATATCACCCAGATCAGACCTTGTCTTGGAGCTGAGGGGTATTTAACCAAACTCATTCTAAATAAGTCACTAATTACATTCTGTGACTGTAATTTGACAACTTTGTTTTCATGTATAGGATTGTCATGAGCTGGCTATGCTTTAGGGTTCTTGTATGTATGTTTTGCTGCTATATTTGCATTTGGTAAAGTGCCTTGAGCCTGCAGGATAGGACGATAAATAAAAAAGAATTACTACTACTGATACAGATAAGTATCTTGTTATTTAGTTCTAATTGTAGCTGTCTGCAGCTCCACTACTGACACAGTGCTCCTATGCCTTTCAATAGTCTTAAACAAAGCCTGCCGCCTGCTCACTAATGCCCCAAAACTCACCCACACCTGTGAGCGTTATACGCAATCGGGCTGGCTTCAATTGAAGGACAGAATACTTTATCAAACCTGCCTACTCATAAAAAAGGTCTCACTATACTTACTTCCTCAAGGAGTTCTGAGCCTTCTATCACCACCTATACATGCCAGGCACACCAAGAGCTCGACTACACAAGTATTTCATGTGCCCAGGTGCCGTACAACTATGGCTCAACAATCCTTTGCTCACCAGGCCCCTCTGTGGACAAATGGTCTACCACCTGACAATGCCGAAGCCACAATCCTTGGCTCCTTTAAGCACACATTCTGTCAGCACCTTAATGACAATAGTATCTGTAGGTGCCCCCACTAATCTGTGCCCACAGCTTTAGTCTGCCTCAGCACTTTCAACTCCTTTCTCACCAGGTTAAGTCTTTGCCTAACACTTGCCTCCCACCCCCTTTGCCCTAGCACATGCTTCCCACCCCCTAGCCCTTGACTCTTTTACTTCCCTCTGCCCTCCCAGTCCCAGCTCCCACTGCTCCTCCCTGCCCCTTCCTACTTCACCCCAAGAGTTTGCCTCTGTATCTCTCTCTTCCACAGGATGCTGGTATACCATGTACTATGCCTTAGCACAATTTGTGAACTGCTTGTCATTGCAAGCCATGTACTGTTGAATTTTTTGGGTATGCCCCCTGACACCAACACAACACAGTGACCTATCAACTCATTGATAAAATCAACAGGTTGCCGACAGGTCGCTGTGTTGATATGCCCAACTCAGGGGCACACTGTCTCCAGGTCCTGCACCTCCTTCACAAATCAACTGCAACTGGAGTTGAGAATCCTAATTACGGGGGGTGCGGGGTTCAGGGGAGATGAAGCCCCTCAATGAGAAAATAGGACAGGGAGACAAATGGGATTTATGTCAGCCACAACTTGCGGTCAACATAAAGCTTGTCGATGAGTTGCTGGTCGACAAAAGTGTTGTCAAACTGGCAACCTAGAGCCAATTTTTTGTACCCTGGGGCCCAGATATTCAAAAGGGTTGTGCCATGCTCAACAGAGATGTGCCAGTGCAAGTCCAAAAATATGCCATATTGCGATATTCAGCGGGAGGCAGCTGCGCCCCCCAAATTATAATGCTCAAGAGCACAGTGGCAATGAATGCATGCTCAACTGAAGGGGGAGGAACCATGAATAAATGGTGCAGTGCAATATTCAACAGCATGCGCCATGCTCAATAGGGGAGCAAACGGAAGTTGCACGATAGCGGAAATGATCCAAAATAAAAAGGAACAAGAGAGAGGCGCAAGAACGCTACAGGGAAGCCAGAGGTGGGAGAAAGGTGACAGCCACAGAAGACAGGGAAGCAGTGAGTGGGACTGGAAAAAATCAGGACAGGGCACATCTGGGAACATAGGGCAACAGGACAGGTGTGGGGAGCCTGTGCCACAGTGGACTGAGGGCAGTGGCAGTGGGCAGGACAGCCAAATCTTGGAGGTGTTCCTGGTGCAGGGGGTGTAGCACAAAGGACAGCAGGGGTAAAGGGATTACAGCTGCCGGAGGGGGGAACACAAGCCAGGGACATGGCCAGTGCCACCACTCAGATGGAGGCAGTAATGAGGGGTGTGAGAAGGCAGACAGCGGGGGTGCACAGCCATGGAAGGGCCCATCGGCAGTATGCCCCAACAGGTGGTACCGAGCCTGCACCAGCTTTGAGTACTACGGTGACACCAAGATTGTGGGACGGTACCGCCTGAACTGGGTGATCCTGAAGCAGCTCTATGAGCCGTGCAGTGATGAGATGCAGGCACCCACACGACGGAGCCATGCTCTGTCAATGGAGACAAAGGTAACAGCTGTCATGTGCCTGCTCACCATAGGCACCTTCCAGAGACCAACAGGGGACACATCAGGCATAACCCAGTCGGCCGCGTCATGCCTACTCACACAATTCCTCAGTGCACTGCTGCCACATGCTGCGGAGTACATCCATTTTCCCAGCACACCGGTGGAGTGCACAGCACACATACAAGAGTTCCACAGGGTAGCACGTATACCTGGCATGCTCGGGGCCACTGACTGCACCCATGTGGCCATCCGCACCACCACAACAGCCTAGAAGGTGCTGCATATATTAATCAGAAGGTCTATGCCAGCATCAATTGCCAGGTGGTGTGCGATGCTAGGGGGCGCATAACCAATGTCTGTGCCACGCACCTTGGGGGAACACATGATGCCTTCATCTGGCACCAGTCTACACTGTGCCACAAGTTCAAGAGTGGGGACATCCCCACTGGCCACCTAGTGGGTGAGTATGCAAATCACGCATAAAGACATGGCTCTTGGGAGGGGCATAGTCAGAGGTGACATGAGTACTGGCCTAGATGGCCCATGGCAGGGCGATGCTACTCACCAAACTAATGTCCACCCTCTGCACACAGGTGACAGTGGATATCCACTCTGTCCCTGTCTGCTCACACCATACCGGCGGCCCGCGACCCCATCACAGCAACGGTACAATGAGGCACATGCCACCACACACAATGTCATAGAGTGGGTGTTCGGGATGCTGAAGGCACGTTTCCATTGCCTGGACACGCCCTACAGTACAGTCCCTTGAAGGCCTGTGGGCTATTCCTGGCCTGTAGCATCCTACACAACATGGCCAATGACTGTGGGATAGCTGTAGAGGTCAAAGAGGGGGACAGAGATGGGGACGATGAGGACACTGGTGCAGATGGTGATGGGCAGCCCCCCCTTGGTGGAAGGGACCCCCGACTGATCTGGATGTCACAGCTGCACTGGGACACCATCACAGAGGAGCACTTCAACCAACAGAGGTAAGTCATGGGGCCATGTGCAACCACCAATGGCAAGGGCACATCCCACAAACATGCATGGATAAACCTCAGGGGCGCATGGCGTAAAGGGAATTGGCTGAGCGTGGAACTGCACACGCCATGAGGGACTGGCAAGGCCTAACATGGCACGTGGTCATGCACACACACACACATACACCACAAGACATGCACAAATGGTAGGAGGCATGCCGACCCCAACCGCCACCCCTAGCCACACACACGTCCACAGACCACCACACCCAGTGCCTGTCATTATGCGTGTCTCAGATGCTGGGCACCATTGCACAGTGGCAGACAGCGTAACGCAGGCATCATTATGCACACGCCACAGCGGAGAGCAGCAGGAGGGTGTGCACATGGAACGTGTGTTTGTGTGTGTGTGTGTGTGTGCAGGGCCAGGTACTCCACCCGTGCATTGCACATTGAACAACACACTGCACACAGGGCAGCATCAGACAGTAGCCATGGTGGGAGATAGGTCAGTCATGCAGCACAGTACCACAACTGCCACGGATGCATGCTGCCGAGACTTGCCAGCTGTGACAGGCTAACCATTGGCCTCATGGGGTGGCACCGACGGTCCCCCAGGGGTGTCTCTGTGGGAACACGACCATTCTTGAGAAGGGGTGTGCAGCTCACTGAACATGCCTGTGCCAGGCGTACTAGGGATGCCCACAGCTGAACCCAGTGTTGACAAGGAGGGTGTCACACGATGCCAGGAATGGGGGGGTGGACATGGCACTGTGTGGTGTCTGGTGTGCATGGGCAAAGAACTGTATGCCCATTGTGGCCATGACAGCTGTGAATGCCTGTGTCTGCCTGTCAATGGCAGTGGTCACATCCTCCCGCAGCTGGTCCATCCCTGCCAGGAGCAGACCAGTGTCCCTGCTGCACTGCTCCTCTGCTTGGTGCAGGACTGCACTGAGTGCATCCACTGGCATCACAAGCTGCAACTGCTGATCCACTGATTCATGTAGTATGCGGGTGTGCTCATCTAAGAGGTCATCTGGCTGATCGGCATGCTGTCCCTCATGGTGTTCACGGCCATGCTGGGCAGCACCCCTTGAAGTTGGGTGCTGCACACCAGGCCATGCCTGGGGATGTCCACAGGTGGTGCACTGACACCACCCCCCGACACTGTCCCCCTGTCACCATTGGCCAACTGTTGACACTGTCCCTCCAGCCGCCGCTCACCAGGACTCAATGGTGCCACCACAGCGGTCACGACTGCCCCACTGTCCTGGACGCACACCAGTGCTGCCCCACTGATGCAGACAGGCACAGGCTGGGACTGTGATGTCACGCAGGCCTCCAAGACAGCATCACCCACGGCTATGCCCGTGCTGTTACCTGCTGTGCGGCCATCCTGTGGCCCACATGTATCACTGTCCATGATGTGAGATCCATCATCACTGGTGACGGATCCGGCACCTGTCCGAGTCTCAGCATGCTGGCATCCATGGATGCTGTCATGCTGGGACACGGGCAGGGCCTCCTCCGCACCAGCTCCACCAACCTCAGTCCAGACAGCCAGGCAGGCCCACTGTCGTCCTGACCTTCGGACACCTGTGGAGGTGGATGGGCCCTCGTCTGTGTCCAGGGTATCACCCTCAGTGGATGAGCCCACCACCGCTGACCCACGTAGACACTCAGGAGCTGTAAGGGAACACAGTAGCATTAGTGTATCTGCCCTACCCTGTGGCATTCCTCCCACCCGCCCCCACAGTGACAGATCAGGACCTACCATGCAGTGATGGGCTATCATCCATCTGGAAGCCACCACCTGGAACACCCTTGAGGGCACAACGCTGCATGCTGCCAGCAACCCGCTCTTCCTGTGGCGTCAGGTATGGCAAGACCGGCTGTCCTCCACCAGTCGCAGCTAGTGCTGCCCTGATGGCAGCCACCTTATCTTTAATCCTCCTCCTGTCTGTGCCCACCTTCTTCTTGCATGGACCACTGGTGGCTGCCATGCTGGATGACGGCACGCGCCACCTCACCCCATGCCGCAGCATGGGCCTGTGGTGTTCCCCGCTGTCTGCTGAGCAGTGGTTCCTGATCAAGGTAGGCCTCAAACAGGGCATCTGATTCTGCCTTGGTGAAGTCGAGCCTCCTCTGTCTCCCACGTCTCTGTTCCTCCTCCTCCACCTCACGTTCGGTCATCATTGATCCTGTAGGAAAGACAGGTGTTACCTCTGACTGTGCCATCCCATGCATCTCCCACACACCACAGTCCACACTGGCAAGCAGCATGCAACTCAATAGACTGCAACAACAGACTAAGGCCTCTGCAGCCCCATGTCGCATTTATATAGCGCAATGCATGCAAATGAGGTGAGGCTCAATTTTAAGTGGATGCTAATGCAATAGCTGCACCATTGAATTGCTGATGAGCTGATTTGCACATGCTGGCTGAATATCACGCTGTTGCGTCTTGCATAGTTGTGTTGAATGTGCTCAGGCAAGGGCGCAGCTCTGTGACGTGTGCAGTAGACACCGGACGGTGCATGTCCGTGGAGGCTGACGCTGATGCCTGCAGTACTGCTGACATGCTGAGCACAGGAGGGAGTGCAGGGCATGTCCACCACTGTGCCAGTGGTGCTGTTCACATGTATAGCACCCTTGCACTGGGGCGCCGTAGGCGCCGTGGTGCAACAGTGCGGTAGGCTGCAACAGGAAGTGTCACACAGGCACCCTACCGCACTACACGCGGTGAGTACCAATCACACTGTGGCAGTCCGTGCGCGAGGGACCTTGGACCCTGTGCTGACCTTTGCCCCCTAGGCGCCATGCGTCTGCATGGGTGCACCTCTATCACGCTGTTCGTGGACAGCGCGATGGGGAATGGCAGCGCAGTACTGCGCAGCATCTGCACGTGGCAGATGTGCACTATGGAGCGCCATTTTTGATACTCAGTGCTTGAAAGATGGCACAGAGATGGGCACCAATCTGGAGCCAAGTTGAACTGGCTAACCTTGTGTCCCTGGTTGAGCCCCATGCTGGTGATCTCTTTGGGAAGTTACCCCTGGACAGGGCCAGGAGTGCCGTGTGGGAGGAGGTGGCAGTGTCCTTGGAGGAGGCGACAGGGATCCAGCGCACAGCAGAGCAGTGCAGGCACCAGTATGGGGACCTCCAGTGGAGGGACCTGGACAGGCTTGCCCACCTGCAGGCATGCCCCAGGAGGGGTGCGATTCCATGACCACGCAATGGGCATGTGTCCAGCACATGGGGGAGTCCATCCAGTGTAGGCCGTGGTGGTGGTGGTATGGGGTGGGGGGCAGATGGGTTTGGCTGTGTGAGATTGCACACACTCAGAGGTGGGGGGCCTTTGCTACCAGATTGTACTGATGTTCCTCTCTCCATGTTTGCACCCTAGGCCCTCAGGAGCGCCAGTGTGCCAGGGAGGGGCAGCTGCAGTGTGAGGCATGTCAAGATGCCAGAGGACTCATACCAGCCCAGCGCTGGGACCAGCCTGATGATGGTGAGTGCCTTACATCCAGGATTTCTTGTGCATGCTGTGTAGCAGGGCTGGCGGTGGAGCATGGCCACCATCCGTTGACACCGCTGCCATGCACACAACATAGTACAGTTAGCACTGTCCAGTGGCACTGCATGTCTGGGAGTGCGTCAATGGTGGTCCATGCACGCATTGCAAAGCCATGTCACTGTACAGCCATGGTGGTGCTGTTCGGGACTTGGGTGGTGGGCGTGTACAGCGGTCTGCATGGCTGTGTGTGCCTGCATGGGCAGGTCTTGTGGACATGATCACTATGGGTGGTTGCACACCATCACTGGGCATGTCCTATGGCTGTATGCCATACACAATGGGTGGGCTGCAGTGGGCTGTGCATTCATGTCTATTGACTCTGCTCCCTTGTCCTAGGTGGATGAAGGATGGTATTTGTGAATCGGGCACTGCAGGAGCTGTTACAGGTGGCCAGGGCCTCTCTGGCCATCCTCGAATGGATGGAGCGCCATGGTGTGAGGCATCGTCATGATAGGAGGCACCACAGGAGCGGGGAGCGGGGCTCCCTCTGAAGATGGACCACAGTTACATCTTGTGAAAGCCCCATGGAGCCACCCTCACATCCCTCCTTCTCTCTCCCATTTGTTCACCCCTGCCCCTTACCCACCTCCACCCTGTTGTGTCCCTCAGCCCTTTTGAATGTATATGTTTGTACATAGTTTGTTACCACTTTTATAATATATTTGTTTAGTTATGCCTACTGTTGTGGTCTCTGATTTGCAGTGGGCTAATGGTGCTCAGCAGCAGTGGTGTGCATGGTGTCGGGGGTGGTGCTATTATGGGTGTGTGTGTGTATGTGTGTGTGTCCGTAGGGGAGGCAAGTGTGGTGTGGGCATAGCTCTCAGTCACTGTCTGTGGTTTCTGTGTTGTTCCCTGTGCAATGGAAGATTGTGTGCAGTGGTACATGGTGCATGTGCTGAGTCCATGGTGCACCTGTCAGACTGTCCATGGCCTGTGCAGCTGCCACCCTTGCTTGTCTATGACCTGCACAGTCCGCTGGCATGTTAGTGGTGGCTGCCCATGCTGGACTGCCACTGTACCCAGCGCGATGACGTGTTGTCTCCTGCCACTGATGTGGTGCACGTCTGCCTTGGGTGGCACTGTTGCATCAGCTGTTGTTGTCCCATCTCAATGCTGTCACCTGTGCCTGTTGCAGGGGATGTACTCCACTGTCTGTCACTTGTGCTCCAGCCGCATGCTGGTGGAGTACAGCATCATGGTGCTTGCACAGGGTTGCTGGCACACCTGTGCCCTGGAGGGGTTCTGGCCGTGTGGACATGGCTGCCGTGGTCACACGCTGGGGGCTTGGTTGACCCACTACTGTGTCCCTGTGTTGGTGTGCCCTTGGGTATGGGTGGTTTTTTTGTCTGTGCACTGTGTTGCATCCTATGTGACGCATGCTTCCATGCAACACTGTGGGTGTCTGCACTGGCTGTTGTGGCTAGTGCTGGGACGGGGTGTGTCCTTGGGAGGGTGGGCAGGGTGCTGTGACACTGGTGGTGGGTTCTGGGGCATGCCCTGTCACGTGCGTGGTACCACTTGTGCTGACACATGGTCGGCCTCACAGCTTTACCTGGGGGGGGGACCTGCATGGCGGCACTGTGTCTGCAGCCGTTGCTTCACTGTCTGCTGCTGCTTCCCACTGTTGGGTGCTCGTTGTGTGGGCTGCCTTGCATGGTTCTGTGGTGCACAGGGTTGCATTGTCACAGTGAGGGTGGTGGCATGCTTGGGGTGTCCTACACTGTTGGGCGCTACTCCTGGGCAGGGTGTATGGGGATCATGGTGCAGGGTGTGCTCTACATTGGTGGGTTGGTGTGGCATGGGGTGGATGGGCATCCATGTGTGATGGTTCCAGCTTGCAAGGGGGTGTGCTGGTGCACAGTGCCACGGCGATGCTTTTCTTGCTGATGTCCCTGGGCCATTGGTTCTTCCTGCTCTCCTCCAGTTGTGCGGTGCATGGGGTGTGGGGGGCGATGTCTGTTCTGCTGAGTACTCCTCTGCCCATCCCTACCATGGGTGGTGGGCCCTTGCATCCTGTCCCTGCGCATCCCTGGTTGTGCTGTTGTGCTGCTGCCCTGCTCCACTAGGCGTCCCTGGTTTTGCTATTGCGCATCTGACCTGTGCCACTGCGCATCCCTGGTTGTGCTGTTGTGCTGCTGCCCTGCTCCACTAGGCGTCCCTGGTTTCGCTATTGCGCATCTGACCTGTGCCACTGCACATCCCTGACTGTGCTATGGCACAGTTGGTGAGATATTCAGTCGTGTGCTGCAGGCGCATCTTGACCTGTGCAGTGTTTGAATATCATGCATATTGCTCATGGGCACAGTGGACTTGCGCTTGCTCCTGCCGTTGCGCACTTTTGTGGTGCAGTTTGAATATCTGGGCCTGTATGTATAATTTACTGTAACTATATTGTGCCATTTGTTAATGTATCTGACATGGAACCTCTCAACAAGCATCTGCTCACAGGTGTCATCCAAGACTTCAATAAATAAATAAATAAAACTTTCTAGTTCCCTCCTCCAGAGCTTCCAACAAGCTTTGACTGCTCAACCACCTGTTATTCTGCTCTTCAGGTCCCCACCTGACTCCCCATGTCTTCAGGATTGCCTGACTCCACTGGAGCAAGTAAGTTATTAATTTTTTAATTGCCCCTCCATCACTTACTAAGCATTACAATTTCACTATAAAAGTTTCTTTTCCCTTCTGCTTTGGGGCAAGTCCAAGATGGTTAGAGTTAGTTGAGGAAATGCGTGGGACTGTTGGGCAGTGACTAAAGGCTAGAAGGAAACCTATTGGATAGCAAAGAAGAATCATTTCAAGCCAAACTAAATATTTTAAGCTGTTTACTTTTAGCATTGGAAAGGGAGGCTTCTATTTTTTTTTTTATTATTTATTCAGGATTCGGAAAATACATTTGACTCAAAGACTCATTTACAAAGGTTCCACATCACAAAAGATAGGACATTGCAACAACAAGGAGGTAAATACAATGCAGGAAACAGAACAAGCATGATACACAGTAAAATGCAATTAGAGGCTCACAATCAGTTCCTAACAAACTTAGTGCATTGCTCAAACAGATTAGCATATAGGCACCATAAAGAGTATCAAAAATGGAGGTTAGGGGATAAGAGGATGGGGGGTAAGCCAGCCAGAGGCCATTGTCATGGTATAGGAAGGAGTGAGTGAGGTGTTCAATGGCAGTCACAGCTGTTAGAGGACTGGAGATGACCCCTAAGATAGGTTTTGAAGAGGCCGATTCTGTTTTTGTTTGTGAGGGAGCTAGGCAACCCGTTCATCTGTGAAGGGGCCTTGTAGCTAAAGGATCTTTGAAATTGGGAGGTTTGACAGAGGGGAACCATGAGGAATTTCTTGCTAGAGCTATGGGTGGCTTTTTTAGTGGTGGTCAGATGGATTAATGAGGTAAGACCAGAGGGGGAAAGACCAAGGGTGATCTTTTTGGCCATAAGGCAGGTGTGGAACTTGATCATATTGTCTAAATTAAGCCAGTTAGTAGAGTTATATAGTGAACAGGTAAGGGTGAGATGGTCACAGTCCAGTACAAGGTGGCAGGTTTTGTTGAGGGAGAGATGGAACCTATGGAGGGCCGAGGTGGTAGCAGTGCTATAGATAAGTATACCATTGTCAAGGAGGGAGAGGACTGAGGATGAGACAGCAAGCCAGAGGGCATCAGGAGTAAGACAATGTTTAAACCAATAGAGTAAGCTGAGATGGACATTAAGGGCAGTAGACAGGTGATGTATGTGCTGGAGGAAATGGAGTGCCGGGTCTAGGGTGATGCCCAGATATTTAAAGGAGTCCACTTGCTCAAGAGGGTTCCAATCTACAGTTAGAACCCGGGGGCAAAGCTCCTTCCTGGAGTTCTGAGGGTGTGTGAAGAGCATGAACTTGGTCTTTTTGTAGTTCAGTATAAGGCATTGTGTGGAGAACCACTGTTCAGCTTCACTGAAGGAGAATTGAAGGGGTTGGTGGAGTTGAATAGGGTCGGGGCTGGATGCGTAAAGTACAGCATCATCTGCATATAGTAGTAGGTTGCCAGAGCAGGATGTGGGGAGGGAGTTAAGGTAACGACTGAAGAGTAAGGGACCAAGGATGGACCCATGAGCAAACTGAGAGTCTATTGGATAGGGTACTTCCAATTTTCACCTGTTGGGACTGGTCCGACAAGTAGGCGGTGAACCAGCATAGAGCATCCTGGGAGAAGCCAATGTTGTGGAGAGTGGCTAGCAAGAGGGAGTGGTTGACGGTGTCAAACACCTTAGTAAGGTCAACAAAGACAGCGCCAGTGATGTAGCCTCTATCTAATGCGGAGTGGATGTGTGTAGTGAATTCCAGCAGGGCTGTAGTAGTACTGTGCCCTTTGTGGAAGCCATGTTGCTGTTTGCAGAGTAGATCATATTTGTTAAGGTGGCCAGTGAGCTTCTCATAGACAATACACTCAAGTGCTTTAGATGGGGGGAGGCTAGAGATAGGGTGGTAGTTATTGGTGGCAGTATGGTCACCGATCTTAAATATGGGGGTAATGGAAGCAGATTTCCAGTGGGTGGGGAATTTACCTTGGTAGAGGGAGCAGTTGCAGATATGGGTGAGGGGGTTGAGTACATCATGGAGGGTGAGCCAGAGAAGCCTCTGATCTAAGGAGTCACTACTGTAGTGGGAGTGGCATAGGGCTTTTTTGAGATAAGGCTCAGCAGAGTTGGGGGTGATGGACCATAGGTGAAAGGGAGGGGCAGTTTGGGGGATAGATCGGGCAGGGGGTGGGTCAAAGAAGTTAGGAGGGAGGACATGACTAAGGTTTGTGAAAGTGCAATTGAAAGCCAAGGCTATGTGAGAGGGGTCAGAGGTCAGGTGCCCGTCGACAACTATCTGGTTGGGGGGATTAAGGTCTTTGCCACTGATTTCCTTGATATTATTCCAGAATTTGTGCCCTGTGCACCAGGCAGCAGTTAAGAAGGATTTATAGTGCTCGGCTTTGGCTTTGCATAATGCCCATGTGCATCTGTTCCGGGCCTCTCTATACCTCTGCCTATCAACTGGTAGGCCATTCTCATTGTAGAGGTGCCATAGTGAGTCATAAGTTTGCATTAGGGCCAGCAGGTGGTCAGTGATCCAAGGGACAGGGTTGCCTTTGACAATCCTTTTGGTAAGTGGGGCAAACTTGTCACAGATAGTGTTGAAGGTGAGCATGAAAAGGTCAAGGGCTCGGTCAGGGTCAAGGGTATTAGTTAAGAAGGACCAGTCCAGTGATCTGAGAAGAGATTTTAGGAGAGCTAGTTTACCAGGGCCAAGCTTGCCCTGGAAGATTATTTTGGAAGGGGTCTTGGGCATTTTGCAGGACCAGGTGCAGAGAACTAGGGAGTGGTCACGAAGCGCATTTGGGAGCACAGTGGTGCTAGTGATTTTGTGAGGATGGTTGGTGAAGACCAGGTGCAGTAGGGAGGAGGACCTGGTATGAAGATCCAGACAAGTGGGAGAGGGGACTACTTGTGTGAGGTCTTGGGGTGTAGTTGCGTCAATGAGAGGGGCAGCGGTCTTAGCCAGCCAGTTGATATTGAAGTCAGCAAGAACTATTTTTTCATCTTGTTGTGGAAGGGTGGCGAGATAGGACAGGACCGAGTGGAAGGCCACTTTCTGGTCTCTGGGGGAAATGCAAACTGTTGTGATAAGAAGGGGGATTTGGGAGTGACCCAAGGTAAGTTTGACTCTAATGGCTGTGGTCCAGGTTCCATTTGGAGGGAAGGGAGTAGCTGGCAATGCAATGAGTCCTTAATGTAGATGGTGCAACCTCCCCCACATTTACCCGGCCGATCAGCTCGGAAGAGTTTGAACCCGGGCAGAACTACCAATGACTCAGGTGTTGGGAGGAGAGCCAGGTTTCTTTCAAGGCAATGACATCAGGCTGATGCTGGAGGACCCATCCCTGATATGAGTCCCAATGTTTTAATAAGGTACAGACGTTGAGGCTGGTAATGTGAAGCCCACTGATGGGGGTGTGGTTAGGCATAGAGGTTGCAAGAGGGCCAGGGTTTGGGTGAATATTCCCAGACATAAGGAGGAGGAGGTGGAGGAGGGACCTGAGGATGGAATTCCAGGCCAATTGTTTGATACAATGAGCTATGCATACAGAGGACCCAGGTGTGTTGGAAAAGGAGGGAACAGGGAGGGATAGTGTGTGGGGTGCAGACAGGTGGAGGGGGTGCGAAGAGACTGAGGGTGATGGATGCAAGGGTTTCATAGGGTGCAGCTCCTGGTGAAATAAAGGCATACAGAGAGTGGTCTGTCTGTGGCAGTGGTCATCATAGCAAGTAGAAGGGGAGGGCAAGGGATGGTCCCATCGGCATGGAGGGAGGGTGTCACAGTGTAGAGGGTGGCCTCGCAAAGGAACCTCACTGGAGTCTCTGGATACCAGGTGGGATGGATGGAGGGGGGAGCCTGCCAAGCCTGCCCAAAGGGAGTCAGTGACACCAGGAGCTTGATTCATAGGAAAAATTGGGGGGGGGGGGAGAATCAGCACAGGGAACAGTGTAGAAGAGAGACTGAGGAAAAAAGGATCATGGTGAAAAGGAGGGAGGTGGGAGGCTAAGGAATAGTCAGCAGTGGGGGAGAGAAATCGGGGCTGCCTCTAGTGGTGATAGGGTATAGGCAGCTGATTGAGAAGTGGGCTTATTGTTTCAGTCAGGAACTGTGTAGCCTATATAATCGCGTGCTCACCAAGGGTGATGGCAGGGATGGCAGTGAGCCAACGCAGAGTGTCGGCAGGGCCAAAATTCAGACCTCTCAGGAGCAATTCTGAGGAGCTGATCCCCTCAGACTGCATGGGCTCAATCGGCGTACCTGTGCTTGCTTGTTCTGGGGAGTGGGGGAGGGCAACTTCACCAGCCCTAACGACCTCCTATGGACCCTCACTGGATCCCAGCTGCAGGCTGTGGAGAACAGAAAGGCAGGTTAGGGTTTATATTATATCAAGTGGGGGAGGAGATAGAAATGGGGCGAGCGGCCTGCACTGGCTAGGAAAGGAGTCACTGGGAGAGACTGGGCTCAGCTGCATAGGAGATCCTTCCACCAGACAGTTGGAAAAATAGGGGAAATTGTTGTTTAATTCCCACAGATCACAGTTTTTGAGAATGCAGGTAGTCTAAGCAGCACAATTAAATCAGAACATTGAAAGCTGAGCTAGGTAGAATTGCACTCTGTTTCATACAGCAGTAAATTATTTAAAGCAACTTAATATGGGTTCCTGATAGAGCAGTTAGGCAGAACTTCAAGCGTGATCTGATTCCTATAAACAGGACAGCTCTATGCTGCAGATGCAATGAGTGCCGGAGACATAAATAAAGTACCCCAGCATGCTGTAAAAAAATAGCGCCTGCCAGAAAAATAATATAAAGTAACCCCAGTATGCTGCAGTAAATAATGAAGTAGCTAGCATTTCTAGGAGAAAAAACTATCACCACTACTACGCCGAGATTTAAATACTGTGGAAGTTAAGAGTTCAAAATGGCGCCAAGTTCAAATTCGAATCTCTCAGGAGCAATTCGGAGGAGCTGATCTCCTCGGACTGGCATGGGCTCGATCGGCATACCTGTGTTTACTTGTTCATGGGGTTGGGGGATGGCAAATTCACTGGTCCTCATGACCACCTATGGACCCTCACTGAATCTGGGCTGTAGGCTGTGCTTGCTTGTTCCTGGGGCTGGGGGAGGGCAACTTCACCAGCCCTCATGACCTCCTATCGACCCTCGCAGGATCCAGGCTACAGGCTGTGCTTGCTTGTTCCGGGGGTTGGGGGAGGGCAACTTCACCAGCCTTCGTGACCTCCTATGGACCATCGCTGGATCCGGGCTGCAGGCTGTGCTTGCTTATTCCGGGGGGGTGGGGGAGGGCAACTTCACTGGCCCTCATGAACTCTTATTGATCCTTGCTGGATCTGGGCTACAGGCTGTGCTTACTTGTTCTGGGGGTGGGCAAGAACAACTTATCTGACCCTCACAACCTCCTATGGACTCTCGCTGGATCCGAGCTACAGGCTGTGATTGCTTGTTCTGGGGAGGTGGGGGAGGGCAACTTCACCGGCCCTCATGACCTGCTATGGACCCTCACTGGATCTGGGCTGCAGGCTGTGCTTGCTTGTTCTGGGGGGGGGAGCAACTTCACCAGCCCTCACGACCTCCTATGGACCCTCGCTGGATCCAGGCTGCAGTTCTAAGAACTGGGATGATGATTCCCTAGGGATTAAACATGCAATCTCTACAAGTCATGATACACAGTACAGTGCCTTTCCTAATGTTCCAACTTCCTCTTTAAAGTTATCTGAAATGATGTGTCCCTACAAATTGTCCCAGAAGGCACAGTGTTGTGTGCTGTTGTACTTGGAACACAGGCTTGTAAACTGGGAAAGCCACATTCTAATCCCATGAGATCCCATTACACACTCTCAGTGACCTTGAACAAGTATATCGATATAGTACAAGCATTTATTTTATAAAAAAAAAACTGTCATGATGTAAAGATGCTGTATGTATCAGTATAGTGCAGAAAATTGCCTCTTTCTATTTTGACAACATAATTACTACTATTACATAATAATGACAGCATTTCATAATGGCTAGACTCAACACCTTCATTTAAAACAGTTTCTAGCCCCTAGAGTTCCAGAGTTAGACCTTTCTAAAGATATTTTCTTTTAAATGTGTCAACTTTGGATCCATTAGGGCTAGAGACTTTTTCTAAATGAAAGCTTGGAGTCAGCTAAGTAGACATATCATTAGGAGATCACTACAGCTACCATATGGCAATATAAAAAAAAAATAATAACATTTTTCATATCAATTAAAAAAATAAAATAAAATGGTTCACTATATTCTTAAAGTCCAATAATTTTTAACAGATCCATGACACTGGTTCGGCAACTGTGTTGTCGACCGACATTACAGCGATGGATTTATGTCAAATGCAAGTTGCGGTCAGCATCAATCTGTCAGGTAAACTGTCTTTTTTTGGGGGAACTCTGCCCCACTCCCATATTTTAGGATTATCAACTCCATGTTGGAGTTGATTCAGGGTGGCATGCAATACCTGGTTACAGCAGTGCCGGGGTCCCTCCGGTACATTACAGTGGCAACAGCAAATTGCTGCTGTAATGTCGTTCGTTGTGCAATTGTCACTGTTCAGATGGCATACTATTTTTAACAACATATTATATCAACATGTACAGGTACATGCATGTAGCAACACAGGAGAACTGTATTGTTCGGGTCTATACATGTTGATTGGACTCAAAGCTTTCATGTAAAAAAAATCAAGTTTTCATGATTAACAGTTCAAATGGTACAGCTTTCAAAACATAGTTTCAAGCATTATAAAATATTGTATATGACTATTTTTGGAAATGGTCAGAAGACACTAGCGGTTGTTCAGCTCTAAGAATAAATGCATTCTTTTCTAGTTTAGTTCTTGAATATGGCTTACAGACTGCCCAGAACTGATGTCAGAATGACTGGCCTACAGTAGTCTAAACTTGACTTATGACCCTTTCTTGAAGAAGGTGACTGCACTGGTCGCTTTCCAGTCCTCTTGCACAACTCTTGTTCTAGCAACTCTCCTATTATCCTGGGATGGATATGTCCTGTCTACCCAACAGTTAGTCAGACTAATAATTTGGGACTAAGGGTATAGTGAAAGGAGACAGGGTTTAGGTATTTAAGTAACCCCAGTGTAGCTTTTGTACCATGGGGGGAGGGCAATACAGTAGGGATAAGCACCATCTGAACAAAAGTGGGGCAGACATCCTGGTGAGTAAGACAGACAAAATGATGTGCTGGGGTTGGGGGATACAACATGATGTCTTAGCCCCTAGATTTAACAATGTGGAAAGATGCTTGTACACAATGGCCCAGATATTCAAACGGGTTGCACATGGCACAACAGTGTTGCACCATGCGCAACCCACTGATGCGCCTTGGCATGATATTCAAATGGGGATTGTGCCTGGCACAAATCCCGATGCGCTGGAGCGCATCAGTAATGTATGCAGCTCAGGTTGGGGGGGGGCGTGCCCATGCATACTCTGCACATCCCGATATTCAGCCTGGTATGTGCTGAGTCCATGCATGCGCAACCCCTACTTGCGCTGCACACAGGTGAGCCAAAAAATAAAGGAACTATGGCTGGCCACCCTCAGGTGAGCTGCCATATTGCAGGGTGCAACACAGCAGCTGCCACCTGTGGGTGGCCACCCAAGCTCCAGCAACACCTGGCGGCACCCCACCTTGCCTGATCGCAGGCATTTGTAAAATATAATAAATTCCAATATCCCTGGTGGCCCAGTGGACCGCTGTCAGCCCAATTGCAGGCATTAGTAATATAAAATAAAATCCTATATCCCTAGTGGTCTAGTGGACCGCTGTCAGCCCAATCGCGGGCTTAAGTATAAAGATATAATGTCCTATATCCCTGGTGGTCCAGTGAACTGCTCGCAGCCCGATCCCAGACTTAAGTATTGATAAAATAATGCCCTATATCCCTAGTGGTCCAGTGGACCGCTCACGGACATTTGTATTAAAAAGAAATGATGTCCAGTATCCCTGGTGGTCTAGCTGTACCCCCTTCCAACCCGCCCACTGAGTCCCACCGCCCCGCTCCCCCCCCCACGGTCAGTGGAGGCAGCAACACCAACCCGCCTGCCACCCGACTCCTGCAGACTGACACCGTGGTAGATTACTTTGGTCCACAGCGTGACCCAATGGGCATGCAGCCCATACCGTACTACACATTCCAGATATGTGAATGGAGTGTAGTACTGCATGTGCACTTTTGAATATCGCGGTTGCTGCGCATAGTACAACGGAACTTGCGCTAGTGCATCCCCCTGCTCCACTCTGGCCACTTGCGCCGGCGCAGTGCCACTGCTCCATGCACACTGCAAGTGGCCAGGGTGCAACATTCAACTATGCTGTGCCACGGCGCAGCTCCGTTGAATGTTGTCCAGTCAACACCCCTGTACAACCAAGTTGCACTGCGCCCAGGCTTGTAGCACAGCCTGGCGCAGTTTGAATAACTGGGCCAATGGATGCAAAGAGTCTTAATATAAAAATGTATTGTTTATAAGCCTTAGTCAGGTTAGATAAGCATGCCATCCATTATTTTACTGAAACTTTGTGGAATGATGCCAATAAATGGGTTACAACCCTCTAGATTTATTAAGTATTCACAAAAGTTGAGAGGAAATGGGAGGAGCAGCTTTTTTAAACTGGAGATGGAAGTTTGGTTAAGGGAGGTTATTAAGAGGATAAATGCAGAAACAGAATTCTTATGGATGAAGTAGACTGAGGAGAACAGAAGTAAAATACCACTGGAAATATAGTATTCTACAGGCCCCCTGACTAAGCAAGGGACCACCCCACCTACATTATGAGAGGAAGTCATAATTTCAGCTTCAGTGGGTCTAGTAATAGCAGCTGGAGAATTTATTAAACTGGACATAAATTCAAATAATGATTCCACCACAGTGCAAACAGGGCAAGAGTTCTTAAATGTAATAAAGGGACTGCTTTCTACCATAATCTGTAAAATAAAGCACTAGGGGTACAGTATAAACAAATAAGGTTCTGAGAAAAGAATACAGACAGGTTTCTACTATAGGGGTTGGGTGAGCACCAAAGGTCCAGTGATCATATTATGGCAATTTTCAAAATAATAAGGGCATGCTATCTGATATCAGAGATCTTATTTATGATAACTGATAAAATAACTTATAACTTTTTGAAAATAAGGATGTCATGGATGGAGTTCTCAACCACTGGATGTGTACTTACCTGAAAATATGTTTTGCCTTTAGACATGCTTGGATCCATTACCAGTCACAACAAGGGGTGGCTGCACATAATGGGTGAAAACTGGTCATCCTGTTATGCCACTACCTGCTAGAGCCATTGAAAAAGTTCAATGCATAATGCAGGGATCAGCTGTTTTACTATGCAAGCAAGTGTGGGAGTGTTTTCATTCACAAGAAGGTGGTTGGCGATGGTGGAGGGGGCATTGTATCAGTAAGACTAAAGGATATATAGGGACATACGACCACTCACCAAAGTGATTAAATATTAAATGATTTATTCACACACCAGTGGAGCGGACAGCCACAATGCAGCAACTGTAACGGGGGACATGGCCTGCACCGATGTAGCCTGGTGGTTGCCACCCGGTGATGGCATGCACCCAGGGAACTGTCTGGGGCAATGCTGCCCAGGTAGCCTGGTGGATGGGTGGCAGCCTGGCACAGGCCAGGTACTAAACTGTGGCACAAGCCCATGGTAGTACACGGTAGGTGCACATAAGTGGGACCCACCCACTCAGGTACCTGGTCACCCTCTGCACACTGCCATTCCTTGCAGTCATCCCCATGTTCCTCTCACATGGGGGGTATGGAGAGCACTGCAGGAGACTGTATGCTGCATATTGGGCTGGTGTATCACATGCATGTGGTATTCTGATCAGACTGTGTCACCTTGTGCCCTCCCCTGTTGCATGTCCCAGTCGGCCCCTGTGGCCACTGTCCTGGTGGGCCCCCAGTACCCCAGTCCAACCCTGTACATAGCTATGGGTAATAGCACTGTACCCAGGCCAGTGCAGTCCACTCACCCACACACAAACAGTCCATAACACCTGCCTGATAGGCTGCAGTACTTCCTGTTCATCTTTGTGGAGTGGTGGGTAGCCCAGCAAAACTGGAACTGAGCATGCCCTGGGTATGCAAATGGTCTGCATAAATTCCAGTAATGAGCTGCACATGTGGGAGATGGGCTTGGAATGTGCAATGAGGTAATTTGCATATCCCAGTTGAATACTGCAAGTTTGTGCACTGCGCAGATGGTTTGCATCATGCATTTCACCATGCGCCGCATAGGGCTCAGGTCTCCTGCTGCACCATGCATCTCCCAATGTATGATTGTCCATCTTCAGGATAGTCAGCTGGACATGCATGAGCATATCTCATGGTGCATCTTCTGAATATCGCATTATTTTGGGCTGGTGCTTTTCAGATGCATGGCGCAGGCACTTGCGTAATTTTCCAGGGGATGGTTAAATAAGGGAGCCTTGGTTGATAGCTCTCATTTACAGCTTGACCAAGAGACAGAATAATTTACTGTAGCTTGACAGTTAAACTGATCCTGACAAGGCCTTAGATGGCTTATGATTAATTGAAATAAGAGATGGCATAAATTGGAAAACCAGTCTAAGCAGAAATAACATAAATCAAGATAGTTGTATCTTTTAATCTGAACTTTACATTTAGGGTAGATACCGACACTGCTTAAAATGATCTAGACCTCTGTAATAGGCTTACATGTACCCATCTCAAAATGAGGCTATCTGGACAACCAGAAAGATTTTAGACAGTTTTACTGTAGAATCTATTCCATCAGCACAAGTCCCTGCCTCCTCTTTCCATTTCTCTTTTGTCTCCTGACCTGGTTTCCCTGCCAATCGTTCTTCCTGGCCTGGGCCCCTTTGTCTCCACTTCCCTTCTTCTGACCCTCTTCTCACCACTGTTGGCTCAAATTGCCCTCCCTCATCTCCCTTCCTCCCTCCCTCCCTCCAGTATTGGGCTAAACCTGCCTCCAGTCTGCCTTGCCTGTCTTAGTTCCTCCTGCAGACCCTCTATCTCCTTTCTAAGTTTCTCTGTGTGGTTGCAAACTAAACATCCCCCCCACCCTCCAGGCAATTTTTAGAAAGATTGGTGCACCACAGTTGTTGCAGCCTACCACCCTACCCATTGCTCTCACTGCCCTCCAGCAACCCCGCAACCTTCCAGATGAAGGATATCAAACACTCCCCCAGGTCTCTCCTCTCCCCACTCTATCAGTACAAAACATTCTTCTCCTTTTCTTAATTTCCCTAACCCCCTTGTCGTACATGTCTAGATAGACTGAGCAACTGCTTTCTACATTCCTATCCTTCCTGTCCACACCCAAAAAAAGAGACTTTAAGTAACTATTTCACAACCTCCTTCAAACTCCTACTCCTCCTTTCCACAATGCAAATAGCAATGCAAAGAAGTAACAATGAAAGTTCCTTGTTTTGCAGTTACTTCCCTTCCACTGAGATAGCAGTCACCTCTTCACTCACTTCTGTTCCATTCCTGGATGTCTTCTTCTGCTTTGACAGGTGCATGTCCTTTGCCTGTTTGGGGAAGTATAAAGGAAATCATGGACCTGGGGTGGGTGGGGTGAAGGATGGGGGCAGGTGGGACCAGCACATGCCTTCCTGAAACAATCAGGTAGCTGAGGCCCCAGGTCAGACCATTAGCACCCTTCCCCCACTAAGCATTAACCTTTGCAGCTAGTGAAGCCAGAAAAAAGCAATTACAATTCCACTCAAAGCACAAAAAATAGGCTTGCTATCAAAAGAAACAGGTCTCCAATTCAAACAGCCTCACCAATAACACATCAAAATAGGCTTGAAATTAGAAAATATAGGTCTCCAATTCAAAGAAACAGCCCCAATAAAACCACACCAAATAGGTTTTAAATCAGAAGAAACAGGCCTCCCACAAATGCAGCCTGCTACACAGTGAAACATCAAACAAATGAGCCCACTTTCAGCCACCAAAATACATTTCAAAATTCCAACAGCCCCAAAACAATACCATGCTAGCCCCTTAGAAGTTGTAAGAAAGAAAAGAATTAACCTTCTACCAAGTAAAATCCACAAGAAACAATGTAAAAGCAGCAAGAAGCTACCATACTCAAACTGATCCAATCCCTTCCTCTTCTGGTTACTTCTGAGAAGCCAAATGTAACTGACACCACAAACCTGATTCAGCTCCACCTCCAGTTAATTAGCTGAGTGAGACCTGGCCAGATCATTGGCACCCTTCCCCCACTATGCACTAAACTTTGCAGCTAGTGAAACCAGCAAAAAGCAATTACAATTCCACTCAAAGCACAAAAAATAGGTTTGCTACCAAAGGAAACAGGTCTCCAATTCAAACATCATCACCAACAACACATCAAAAAAGGCTTGAAATTAGAAAATATAGGTCTCCAATTCATAAAAACAGCCCCAGTAAAATCACACCAAATAGGTTTTACATCAGAAGAAATAGGCCTCTACAAACACAGCCTGCTATACAGTGAAACATCAAACAAATTAGCCCACTTATATCCACCAAAATAAGTTTCAAATTCCAG
The DNA here is from genome assembly GCA_016271365.2 of Neoceratodus forsteri. Taxonomy (NCBI): domain Eukaryota; kingdom Metazoa; phylum Chordata; order Ceratodontiformes; family Ceratodontidae; genus Neoceratodus; species Neoceratodus forsteri. The sequence goes on from CM028131.1 coordinate 777,770,551, forward strand.
CAGCCCCAAAACAATACCCTGCTAGCCCCTTAGAAGTAGTAAGAAAGAAAAGAAATAACCTTCTACCAAGTAAAATCCACAAGAAACAATGTAAAAGCAGCAAGAAGAAGCTACTGTACTGGAACTGAACTGATCCTTTCCCCTTCTGGTTACTTCTGAGAAGCCAAAAGCAATCATGATAAAACTGCGGAGGGAACCAATGCTAGGGATCATCATTGCAATGTTCTGTCTGCACCAGGTTGGCTACCGTATGAGTCTAAGCTTAGCTATGCCACTCTAAGCTTATTGCACAAGCTTGTCCACAGCTTCACGCCTCCTTGCCTTTCGGACATTGTCCAGTACCGACTCCCCCCAGCATGCTCTCAGGTCTGCCTCTCACCTCCTGCTCTTAGTACCCTACCTATAACTCTCTACTGCCTGGAGATGGGTTGCCTTTTTGGCTGTGTCCATCTGGAACTCATTGCCTCTTCCAATTCTGGCCTGTAACTCCATTTCTCAATTTCAATGCTCTCTGCTAACACACCTTGCCGACCTTCCCTGCTCCTGCTTTCAGTAACTACAGAGCTTGCCAACTCTTCCCTGCATGCTTCATGGCTCCCATGATCTATCTGTGTACCTCTGACTCCCCTAAAGCATGTTGTGAACTAGTGTAAGTTTATTGCCTGTATTTTGCCATTGTTATATTTCTGTGTTTGTACTCCTTTGTATTAGTAATTACTCTGCACATAGCATTGTACTCATTTGCTGTACTACTGTCACTCTGTACAATGTATTGTATAAACAGTTACATTATCAATGTACTGCTCTTCCCTGATCAGCATTGAAAAAGGGACTGTCTTGTCTCAGTGGGCTTACCCGGATACCAAAATTCAATAAATAAAAATAAATAAATAAATTATGGACAAAAATCAAAGAAGAGAAGAGAAGAGATGACTATGGAAGTCAGTGGAAGAACTTGTTTCTCCAAAAAAACATCGACAGCTGAAGATTACGGTCCCTACAATTCATGGTCTTCAGCATGTGGCTTCCACTCTCCACCACAAACATTCCCACCTTCAGAGCATCAGGGTATATCCAGATGTCCAGCAGTGATTGGATGAACCCCAGAAAGTTTTCTTCATGGTGCTTCCCCACCATGACTAAAACATTAGATGATGCAGTTTCTTTATGGGTCGGCCTATGCAAAGCTGTCTGCTCCAATATAACTCTTGCAGGTTGTTTGTTTAATTAAAGTGCTTTTTTGTGCATTTTATAAAACAGGTGTTGCAAAAAGGCAGTACACACACATATTGTACTTTGGTGCCTCAAGCACCTGGGTGGTCTTCTTCAGGAAATGAAATGGCAAAAAAATCTAGCTATCTTAAGTCCTACTGGAGCTGGTTGTGATGGGGGTAAGACATGACTAGTGGTTGTTCAGCTTGATGTGGACTTAACAAAATCAGCAGTGAGATTTAGAAAGCCTTGGTATACACTACTGCTCCAGATATCAGTAATGATAATCATATAACCCCCCCTTCACATGTGTCAACATCTACATGTAAACTACCTCATGTATACTAGGTAGAACATGCCTAGAAAGCAAGAAGAGCCAAGGAATGTTGTATTTGGGTCTCAGTTCACGTACCATAAGAGTCTTTGAAAGCCGATGCCCTCTACAATGGAGAATGACTGAAGATCAGGGGCCATTTTCTCCCCCATCAGCTGTGTGATTCAGTCAGAGGTGGGGTGACTTAGCAGCAGTTTAGAACAGGTATGTAGTGACTCAGGTAGTGTCTGTGACTTATAACTCCATCTTACATTTCATGCTTGATGTTCCCTTTCAAACTCATCAGTCTTTTGTTTAGACATTCCCATAGCTTATCCCTCAAAAACAGAATTCTGCACAAACTGGGCACCATGATGTTTAAGGTAAAGAATGGCCTTATATCCCCAGTAGTATTATTACTGTTTCCTAGGTTTTTTAATTCCTGTGGTACTAGGTCTCAGACTAAATTTACTTTTGAAATCCCATTGTTTCAAACTGCTTTTGGTCAGAGATCAATCTTATATAGGGCTCCTTTGTTTTTTAACTCATTACCTGTTGATATGGTAGAAAGTATGACAGTATGGTCTTTTAAAATCAAATTAAAACATTGGATGATAGATAATGATATATGCACATGCTCATGTTAAATAATTGTTTTTTTTTGGTTTTATGTTTTTTGTATTTTTGTACTATTTTTAAATGTTCTTGTTTGTATTGTTACGTGTGTCTAAGTATGTCTTGCAACTTGTCACCGGTGAAAATGGGCAATTTGCTCATCCAGCTTACAAGTATAAAAAAAAAAAAAAAAGGAAAAAATATAACTTGTTGTGTAACTATGATGGTAATCTGTATGTACCAAGAATGTTTGCCTGAATCTCATATTCATGTTTGTACCACCAATGAAACTTGTTATGTAACCCTTGTATATAATCTGTATGTACCTATTGATTGTTTACTGTTTGACGTGAACCTTCGCAAATGAGCTCACAGCTGAAAGGTCTGTAATCTGAGACTTGAATAAATAAATATTTTTGTCATATAAGTTTTCTTCCATTGGCATGATCACAGGTGGCCTTGTCAGCCCTGTCCCCATCTGCTCTCATCTTGTTACCTACACCTGACAGTAGAGTCTGGAATCCCCTATGGACTTCCCCAGATGGTGGGGCCTGGAAAGGGTGGGCCATCCACCCCCCCACCAGAAGATACACATCCAGACTTGGACCGAGTGATCAGGCGGTGGCACAAAACAGAGGCAGGTGGGCAGGACTTCATTAGCTCTGCACCAACTCAATTTTTTCAATTTTCTCCCACTCCCCAGGACTATAGCAAACTCAATTAGCACATGTGCATAGAGGCATGCATGCGCACCAGATCTGCCAGCCCTGCTTCACTTATCCAGCACTATGCAATCACCCTGGACATTGGTGCTACCACTTGACTTCCATCTGGTGGCAGCCAAGAGCTGGGAACATTTCATCTCCATAATCTGAGAATGGAGCACTGCCTGCTAGCTGCTCAATCCTCTCTGGGACATCCTTCCCCCGGATAACCACCAATGACCTGACCTTGTTCCTGTACTCAGGTTTCCAGTGTAGGATAGGTAAGGCATTTTGCAGTGCTTTAGTCCTCTGCTCTACTGGGCTGGCTGACTATTAATTTTTTTAAATGAAAGTTTGGAGTCTGTACTTTTTGCCTGAGCCATGTTGCTACATTTTTTGTCCATCATCATAATCAGTTCTTTTATTGATCAGCCTATTACCTTTACACTAGTAAAACAGAGATATTATGCAATACAATAAATAGGTTGAACCCTTTCACATAAAACGTACCATTCAGTTTTGCAGAAATACATATAACGTGTGAAGTGCAGTGAAACTCCGTACTCAAAACTTTTACCTTTACATGTTTAAATTTATTTCACTATTCAACTACATTCTTATAAGAAAAAAATGGTGTTCTGTATTATTTAGGATAAGGGGCCAAGTGCATTAGAAAATGCTATCTAATTAGCATGTAAACCATGGTTAACTCTGGTAGTCCTCATTTTTAGGGATCAATACCTTAAGAACATAAAATGTAATTTTGTCAAGTACAGGCTGCAAAGAAATAGCAGTCCTTAAGAGATGTAAGGCATTTGAAGATGCTGTCTACCTTTCATGTAAGCCAGATATATTATTTGGAACATGCACATCCTAGTGGATATTGTCCTATCTGGATAAAAATGTGTATTCACCTCTATATTCCTCTATTCCCTTCAGGAGGCAGTATAGCGCAGTGGTCTAAGGCTCTGAGCTGCAAATTTGGTGATATCCAGCAGACCAGACCTGGGTTTGAATCCCACAGCTTCCACTTGCATACTGTGTGACCCTGAGCAAGTCACTTAACCTCCTTGTGCTCCCAGGTTGCTCCTGTAAAAAAGCTTTCAGCTGAGTATGCTATACCTGGTTAAAACAACTAAATTAAAAAAATATATATATATATTGATCAGCAAGTTCTAGAGATGCAAGATGTAATCAACTGGTTTTAGAGGAGAAGGATTTTGTCTAGCATTTTTCTTTTCTAAAAACATGTTGATGAAGAATGCCATTTTCTTAACTATTATATCATTTTTGAGTTAAGCAGAATATTCAAGATAGTGAAGCCCATGGATAAAGGAAGTGGGATGTCACCCAATATTTTCCCTAGGAATTCCTTCTTTTGCTTTTCAAATTTTGGGCAAGTGGGGATAATGTGGCACAGAGTCTTCTCTGCCAAACCCATAGTCCTACAGAGTATCTATTTCCTGGTTAGATGTGTTGTTGTATCTTGCCAATACCAGATTGCATGGATGAGACTAGAGTCAAAAATTAATGAAAGACTTCCTTAATTTTTGAGTCATTCAGCACCTCCAGTTGTAGTTCAAATGAATGTGTAGTTTTGGCTTGAATAAAGCAAGGGCTTAACCTCGAGTTATTAACACATTGCAAATCTCTTTGGGCATGTATTATAACTAATTTCTTTTTTCATATATTTTTTTCTATTAGTCATGTATAACTTCTTTCTTTTGACTTAGCACCCAGAGTGTTTTCTTATCAGTCAGATCTAGTACAATTCTAAGGGTTTTCATCCAAGGAGAGGGAAATCCCTGATTTTCTAAATGAGGTGGTTAAATGTAGTATTGTACTATTAAATAAAAGCAGTTCATTTTAGACACTTTCAGTTAATAGTTCAGCACTCTTGCGAAAGATAAATATTATAACATATACTGACCTAATTCAGTTTAATGCCTCTGGTGTACTCTTTGTGACTTCTAGAGCTGAGTGACGGAATTTGTTCATTTGGACCTCCAATTTTGTCACCTTGTTCCGCACCACGTTTCTGTAGAATAAAGTACTTTTAGAGGTAGTTTGGCATTTAGGTTATAGACTGAAGCTAGAACAGAATTACTGCTGTATAAATGATTAACTATTAGTAAATCCATTAATGTCTAATGGGACTTTGTTTTTGTAGTACTATCATGGTTGATCCAGGTCAGATTTTTATCAAGTATCCAACTCAAAAAAGAAAACTGTTTTAGTAATTTTTTGGAGTAGACTACTTGCTTATATCCTAAATTGCACTATTTGTAATGTTAATTTTCAAGTTATGAGAGGATGGTATTGATAATGCATTATCTAATTGAGTCTGTAAACCAAAAGAGGATAGTGATAAGATCACCAGGTCATCTGCATCGGCCTTGATAAAACATTTTGTTGTATTATTCATTGGAGCATCCAGTGTTTTGGCAGCTATGAAACCCAAAACTCCATTCATATAAATGTTACATAAAATGGTGCCATTAAGCAGCCCTGTTTCACATGATTATTTGAGTTGAAAGCAGGTGTCAGTTTGCAATCTTTTGAAAAATAAATAACTGTTTAATTATTAGAATATAGTGAATTTATTATAGAGAGAGGTGACAAGCCCACACCCCTAATTCTTAGAGTTGTCCATAGTTCCGCTGTCAACAGGGAGCTGAAAGAAGATGAGTAATCAATAAGTGCTGCACACAGACATTATCTTCTGACCCTAATGTACGTAAATATTAAATGATATACAATGAAACCATTATGTAGGGTAGATTTTTTTTTCTGAAACCCAGTTGGGAATCCAATAAAATATTATTGCATTCTGCTGGTAATTCCAATTTTGAAGAATTTTCTTAGCAAAAATATAGCACAACTATCAATTATGCTGATTAGCATGTAGTTAGCTGGATGTAATTTTGAATCCTTGTGGAGTGAAATGATAATATTAATCTACCAACTTGAAGGAAAGTTACACTGTGATGTGCAGACATTAAAGAGATTATAAAATAATTCCAATCACCAATATGTGAAGCAGCAGTTTACTTTACGAGGTATTCTAGCTTTGTCTGGTGCCTTCTGTAACATTGGAAACTGGATTGCTGGCATAATATCATCATTAGCTACTTCTAAATTATTCTGGATTGGAGTTTGCTGCACTTCCAGTTGGTTTACTTTTATTAAAAATTAGCTTGCCATAATGTAATATCCAAGAGACCATGGGGATATAAGATTTCAGATCATTTGAAAGAAATATTGCTGCTATTAGCTATCAGCATCCTAAATCTAACAGCATCCTTCCTGCAGATAGCTTCTGATATTATCTGCCATTCAGACTGAAATAAAAATATCTGTTTTTCAGAGTTCCTAAAATGATTTAACATTTTACAGTTATCTCTACAGAGAACTGTACGGGTTAGCCCGATATGTCTATTTATTTATTTTTCAGCATTTTTACATTTGATGTTAAACCAGGAGTCTGAATGGGTTTTGAAAGATGTTTCTATAGATACATGTGGATCAATCTAATCATTAAAGTTTTTTACACACTCAAATAACAGTTATATATCTAAGCATACTTTTGTGCATCAATATTCATTGAAATACAGTGTGTATTGATACATGTCAATGTATAGCAACATGATTTAATGCTTATTGATGCACATCAGTGTATCAGTATGGTTCAGCCTTGTAACACTGACTTCAAGTTTAGTTTTTGTAAATGAAGTTCCTAGCCATAAAGGTTCCAAAGTTATAACTTTTGAAAACATGTATTTCTTTGAAAAGAGCTATCTTTCAAGCCATTGCAACTAATAACTTAATTTTAATGAAATAAAAGAGTCAACCACTGCATTCATATACATGGTATGGACAGATAATCATTGAATTACTATAATACTGAACATACAGGATCAGAGAAACTGTTTAAAATCCAGATCTTCATGAAGACACACAGTACTCTTGGTGTGACAGGTGAAAAACATGATGGATCTTTACCTTTAGCACACTGCGAGATAAATATTCAAAACTTTGCACTGGGCGCAAGTCATTTGCACAGGTTTAGAACCAGGTTAGTGCGAGTCTGCTATATTCAAAAGGTCAAATAGCATTCACAAACTGCACTAGTGCCGGGCAAAATTATAATGTATGCAAGGGGCAAACTGAGGGCGTGTGTACATGAATACAGGTGCAATGCTATATTCAGAGAATACCACCCTGCAAAAGTGTTTGTAAGTGACTTAGTGCAATACTTTGCACTGTATAAATTACCACCCAGGAAAAGGTAGTCTTAACTTTGGGCAAACCAGCTTTGTGCAACTCTATGGCTTTGCATGGCTTTGCATGACTTTTGCGCAAGCTTTGCACGACCCTAACCAGTAAGTATGACACATAGAAATAAGCCAGGCATAAAGGAAACATGTTGCTCACTGATGACATCCCTATGATGCCATCATCTGCCACCAGTCCCAGTCATGCCAGGCAGTAAGTGGTGCCCCGGTTCTCAGTGGACACCATGGCAGTGTGACCATACAGCACACACCTGCAGATCACCCTTCGGTGGACACCAACAGATGCCAGCACACACATGCAGCACTGTGGCCATGGAGGGTGTTGAGGGGAGGGTGTACAAGTGGCCAGGTTGCACCGCAGACTGGATGCAGCCACAAGGCTGGGACAAGCCCATGCAGTGCACATTGGCCAGTGTTGGGAATACCCCAACACCAATGTGCCTGTCTGATGGTATGTGCCCCCCCAGCCACATACCGCACATCTGTACAGAAACCAGAGCACACATAGCCAGCCATGTATATGTCACTGTGAGCATCCCATGCCAGTGGTGCAGGGTCTGTGGATCACACAACAGCATAACGGTTATGTTCACTGTCAGTAAACACCTTCAAGTTGGGCTTGTCACTGTGTACAGTGCAGTGGTCATCATTGCTGTGTCCCTCACACTACTGGCTCCCTTGCTACTGTAGCCTCTGCTGTGCACTGTAGCATGAACTACAGTTTGACAAATGCATGCAACACCACCACCTGTAACTGTGCTGTGTAGTCCCCTGAGGCACAATATTCTATGCTGTACTGTTCAAATGTAGCCTGCAGCTACCACTATGCACTGCCAGACTGACATACAGGTTGACCTGTGGGCTGACCCAGCCAGCCCCTGTACTTCCAGCCAGGCCTACAGTTGCAGCTGAGGGCATCCCCAGCCAGCTCCTATACTTCCAGACTGACCTACAGGTGGAGCCGTGGAACCCTGCAATAGTGCTAGGCAAACTGCATGCAAATCAGGTTGTAAAGAGATGCTAATCTGGATGTTTGCCCACAGATTACCCAAGTAGGCTCATTTGCATGTCACTTTTGAATACAGCAAAGTTTTTTCTCCAGGCAAATGTGATTGCACCAGGTAAATGATTTAGCTCCATGCTAAATCTCTGCAAATGTGTTTGCAGTGTGCAAACATTTCAGAAATATTGTACATTGTTGCACAATGTAATTTCACATGCGCTGCTGCTTTCATCTTTACTGACTCCACACCTTTGCTAGCACACACATTGGCCACATAGTTCACCTCTACCTTCTTTCACATTGCTGTGAACTGGGATGCTGTTGTGGTTTGCACTTCCTGGTTTCTATATTCAGAGCTGTCTTATTCCCAGGCTATTTTTGCACTGCACTCCCAGCCCAGTTTGCCCAGCTTCCTTAGCATGCTATATTCAGCGGGTATAGCACTGGGGCTATCCCTTCTGAATATAGTGGGTTATTGGATCCAAGCTAATTTAGCATGCCAGGCAGTGATAATTTAGCCCCAGGGCAAAGTTTTGAATATCTGGCCCTGCATGTTTTTTGGATCTTAATGAAGTGCTACAATAATCTAAGGAATGCTTGGTGATTGCACATCACCATGTACTGTGTGTAGCTTGTGTGTTTCTTTTTATTTTATTCCTTTTTTTTCTTTTTTCATATTTAGTTGAGTGTTGTTTGTATCTATTGGCACACATTGTGACTCATGAGGGCTCTTAAGAAAGTCTATACTGAAATAGGTGGATGCATCAGTATCTCAGAAAATCATGTGTACCAATCCATTTGGTTATATACTGTACTAACATTCTGAATTTATACAGTACTTCATTCTGTGTGATGCTCTTTTTTTCTTGCACTCTTTCCTTACCAAGATCCTAGCACTTGTCTTTCCAAAGGACCCCACTTATTTAATGCATTCATGCCACATTAATATCACAGTAATAAAATTGTAAGAACTTTGCTTTTGTTGCCTACTCTTATTTGCCCAGTTTTTGTTTCTTGAAATAGATCGTTTTTGTTCTATTATCTACTGTGTATGTTAGATACACAACTTTGGTGATTAATTTCTAAATTATTTATGTTAGATAGCAAGGAAAAATCTTCATTTTTATACAACATAAGATTCTTAGAGTTGCAAAATCGCTGTTTTCAAGATTGTCTTGAATAATAAATATGGTACCATCGTAGTATTAGAGAATATCTTACAACAAACACTAAACATTTAGAAAGGACATACTGCAGTTGCATACTGTAGATTGGTCTTTACTCAAAACTGTACTAAACTCAGTTACAGACAATTATTACCTATGTACTAGTGAGATTTTGTCCCAGATTTCTTCTGATTTATATTTAAATGTCATTGTACCAAAATGTGTCTTTATAAGTGAAATCAGAAACCCTCTATTTTTAACATTTCTCAGTACATGTTTTGACTTCACATTAGTAATTTGCTCATGTAAGACAGTTGGTGAGTTTAATGCTTTTATCTGAAATGGCATTGTTGACCAATTTATTTTCCACCTAGTTTCAAGGGAATGCAAAAGTTATAGTTCATATACATTACACTGGGTTTTCTTTTGGCCAACATTGCTGAATAAACCTTAACAACCTGCAGTATAGAATACCTAATCTATGTAACATTTGTTGATTTGCATTATCATATACTACATTTTTATATTCAATAACCAGAAAAATCAAGTGATTAACATTTTTCCCTAGCTTTGGATGTAAAGCAATATGCTACTCTTCAAAAAGCTCAAATTATGATGTTATTCTTTTTAAATATCAAATTAATATGGTATTAACATTTAAAGTATTGTCTTTAAGTACTCTTGAGCAGTAGCACTCTGGTACTGTATCACATGTAATTTGTATTCCTGTAATACCCAAATTTCAGATTTCTCAGATAGGTTTTAGTTCACTGAATCCAAGATCTTTTGTCTGTCTCAGTGGTGATGGAAAGTCATCCCTGGGTCTTTTTTTCTGATTAAATGCCAGACCGAAATTTACAAATCATTCTTGGGGTATCTTGAGGATAATGAATTAAGTAATCCCATTAGAAAGTAGCAGCCCCTTTGTTTTAGCCAGTAAAATATCTGGATATGTGTATACAATTAAATCTTCAGCAGCTACTTCCAATTATGTATTCCTAAAATAATCCACATCTAGTTGTTACCCTTATTTTGGGTACATTTGTAGCCATTTATTTGTCTATTAAAGTACTGTATTACATTAGTGTATATAAAGTATCTTTAAAGAAATTGTTTAAAAAGAAACTGTGTCTCCACCAAAACACATCCCCGACAAAGTCATAGAGCATGGTGAAGTGTCACAATGATTGGCATCTTGTGCTTTTAATTTGACTTTCTTTACTTGTAGTTATTGTTTACAGATTTATTGCATTAAATCTGGCTGGGCTTTTAGCTGTGGAGTGTGTTTGTTATTCTATGTTCCTCATGATTCTGGGTGTATGTGACTCTATGGGCACAACAGTCATTTAGTGTAGCATGTCCCTTCTTGCGTTCAATTTCTATGGTGCAGTCATAGAGGTGGGTGGTGGTCTTCTGGAAATATCAGTGTGTCTTAGCTCTGCCAGCAACTTGAGATAATTACTATGTGGAAAAAGTTCTGCTTACAGTTTTTGGAGACAGCAGAGTGCATTCAGGTCTGGTCAAATCTGCCCTTCTCCTAAAAGGAGAGTTAAACAATGTGTCATGGAGGAGGAGGAGGTCCATTATGGTGTAAAGATAATTGGTCACAGCAATGGAATGGTGCACTTTAACTCCAAAATAAAGCTCATGTATTGAAATCTTTTATAGATGTAAATTTGAGCTACCCATGAAGATGAGTGGGGATGATTTTTTGTGGCCTATACCACTTTTTGAAAGGCAAACAGTGGTCCTGGAGACAGTAGGCCATCCACTGGTCACTGGAAATGGGGCGGTCATCTGCTTTAGAGCCTATCAATTAAACTAATAGGGATTTATTGGTTTAATCTGGGTGATATCAGATATATTTTGATGAGTTGTAGGACTTTTATTTGATGGATTATTTTTTTGAGCTAGGATATAGCCAGTTGATGTTAATGTCATGAAGAACAAGAAGTTCACCATCAGCAGGTAGAGCACTGGAGGTGGTGAGGAGCTCTAGAGGAGATTGTCTGCATAATATTCATACAGTACAACAGTATATACTAACAGTGGAGGTGGAATATATGTAAGTGGTAAGTGATTTTGCCTAGTAACATCTTGTGAAAATGTAGGGAAGTAGCACTGACACCACTTCAACATTTTTATGAAGTTGTGCATAGAATACATTGCCATGACTCTATCTGTAGACAGAGTAACCAGTAAAGGAGATGTCATTCTTACAAAAACAAAAAAAGATGTTTTCTGTACAGACAAGCAAAAGGTCAGCAAAAAGCTACACAAACAAAACAACCTTAAAGACCAGAAGTATAAAAACAAAAACAAAGACAAACTAATTTATTAGCAGACATGGCAAAAAGATAAAAAAAGGTTGCTGTTACCTCTGTAACTCAATGTTTTGAATCTTTTTGCCAGATGCAGTATTTATTACATTTTGGTTATGAGGCTAGATCACTAGTTGCTATGTTTTGTTTTATTGTTACTTTTTTTTGTTTGTTATACTAGTGGACTTTGAGCTTGGTCTGATTGTTTTTGTAGATGTCATTCTTACTATTCTTGTGTGATAGTCAATTTGTGGTAACACTGATCACATCAAGACTATAATCCACACACAGAAACGAATGCTGATCCAGCCATATATCGCCCCATCAGTTTATTCAATATCAACCTAAAGATGTTCTCAAAAGTGATATTAGGTAGATTAAACAATGAAATAATGAATATAGGAGGGATTTCTCCATTTAAGTCAAGCTTTCTCTCTGAATATTCCACTATCGATAATATCTATATTTTACAGCACCTCATTGAAAAATATGTAAGACTAAGGAAACAAAAATTATATACAGTTTTTATCTATTTCTCCATGGTTTTTGATACCTTTCCAGGAAATTTTGTGGGAACAGTTATTAAAAAAGGGTGTCAGTAAGGATCTTATTAACATTACCCACAATTTGTATAACGAAACATGAGTAAAAATAAGATTAGGCACAAACGACCAACTCTCATTGCTTTTCTATATCAGTTAAGGAGTAAGACAGGGATGTGTACTTGCACCTGTCTTATTTGCCCTGTATATTGACAATATGATGAGAGAAATAGAATCACTAGAATCAGAGTCCCCAAAAATCAATAATCAACCATGTGCAATATTGGCATATGCTGGTGACTTGGTCTTGTTCTCACTCTCTGTAAAGGACCTCCCCCCAAAAAATGTAATCTCCTTAATGAAAAATCAAAAGAATTGCACCTTAAAATAAACTTGAATAAAACTAAAGTCTTAGTTTTCAGTCAAAATATTGATTACATGATTCAAGCCAGCTGGACTTTGCATACATAAACAAACTGATCACACAGCACACTGCCCCCTTGAGGAAGAATCATGTAGATTTGAAGCGCTGGGGAGTTTTGATGTTCTGGTTTGTGCCCTTGGCTCTGTACTTTTGCACCTTGCACTTGGACTTTGCATTTTTGCACACAGTAAAGCAGTACTTATGCACTTTTTTTGCATTAAATCTATGTCAGGCATGTTACTGATTGGAGAGTGTGCAGCATTCTTTTCTTTGTGTGGATTACAGTGTTGTGGATTTGCTGCTGCACTTCCGTGTGATTGCTATGAACGCCAGCCTTCACTGGATTTGCGGTCTTTGCCTTTAATGTTTGGTGGCCCGGCATATGGCTTATTGTGAGCTTAGAGTCTCAATGAAGTGATTTACAACACCTAGAAGACACCACCACTGAAGATTGTAGTGAAGTATTCAAACTGGGTGAGTGTCTGCCTACCATTACCTTTCATTTAATGCAAACTGCCAGTATTTTGTGAGTGCAGTTACAGTTTTAAAAATTTACTTTCAATCTTTGACTTGCTCTCTGTGCTTAAAGGTTAAAGAAAAAACATTTACTTTTTCATGTGAACCAAGGGCACTGGGCCTAGCATATCGGGGGTACAAACATATGCATTAGCTATCCCTGCAGCTGTATATTAAAATGTTGAACCTGCAGTCACTTTAGAGACATCCTCCTAGTTGGATTAGACTTGGGACACACTACTACCTCTGTGTTTGTAACATCTCCCATGCTACTGTTTAATATTAAAAAATAAATTAGGAATGAGTGACGAATCCAACAGAGACTTGGAGACAATTGATGAGTTACTTGCAGGACAACAACAGCCGAACATGGCAAGACCTGATCTGACTTGAAGAATGGTGCCTGTCAGATGCAGGGAAGAAGTGGGCAGCATCTTTGCTGAAGATTTCCATCAACCCCCTAAACTAACTGACAACATTAAAGAGAAGTTCACTAAGCTGGAGAAACTGAAGCTTTTGGAAATTAGTTTGTACTATAACAAAGTGTCCCTTGCAAAATACAAGGAATCCCAATATATTCTACAATGACTAAGAATAGAAAAGGGACCAGCTGGGAGGTTTCCAAATGACACCTGTAAAAAACAGTGGATAGTTGCACTGGATAAATGTTCATTTACCTTGATAAAAATCTTAATTGATTAAGATGAAGAAAAACATCAGCTAATACTCAGGGAAATAGAAGAGAAACATAGAAACATAGAAGTTGACGGCAGATAAGGACCGCAAGGCCCATCCAGTCTGCCCATTTCTTTTTCTACCTTATAAATGTGCCATCGGCCTTTGCTATGTCAGTGACCTATCTATTCATAGTCATTTGTATTGCTCCCTTATGCCTATCCCATGCCTGTTTGAAGCCCTGCACTGTATTCATAGCCACTACTTCTTGTGGTAAGCCATTCCATGCATCTACCACCCTTTCTGTGAAAAAGAATTCCTCACATTCTCTTAATCGGCCTCCTCTAATCTCATGCTGTGTCCTCTTGTCCTGCTATTTTTCTTATATTTAAACATGTTAGACTCTTTCACCTTGTTTATGCCCTTAAGGTGTTTAAATGTCTCGATCATATCACCTCTCTCCCTCCTTTGCTCAAGGTATACATATTGAGCTCCGTTAATCTGTCCTCATATGTCTTCTGATGCAGTCCCTGCACCATTTTGGTTGCCCTTCTCTGGACTGCCTCAATTTGGTTAATGTCCTTGTGAGGTTGTGGCCTCAATACTGCCGCGGTACTCAGATGGGGCCTAACCAATGTCTTGTACAGAGGATTATTACCTCCCTCTTACGACTTGTGATACCCTACTAATACACCTAACACCCCCTAGCCTTACCTACTGCTTTAGAGGTCTGCTTGGATGATTTCAGGTCATCAGTGATGATGATGCCCAAGTCTCTTTCTTCCTTTGTGACTGCTAGCAACTCCTCCCAGCCTATAAGTGGCTTCAGGGTTTCTCTTCCCTATGTGCATGATTTTTGCACTTCTTGCATTAAATCCCAGTTGCCACTCTTCTGACCATTCTGCTAGTTTATCCAGATCTCTTCTCATTCTGCCCACCCATCTGGATCATCTACTCTGTTGCAGATCTTGGTGTCATCTGCAAACAGACAAGCCTTACCCTCTAGTCCATCTGCTAGGTCACTAATGAAGATGTTGAATAGGACTGGCCCCAGGACTGATCCCTGAGGTACCCCACTTGTGACTTGCATCTCTTCTGACTGTATACCATTTACCACCACTCTCTGTTTTCTGCCAGTCAACCAGTTTGCCACCCAGTTGACCAACTTCTGACCCACCCCGAGCCTACCTAGCTTATTTATCAATCTTCTATGTGGAACAGTGTCAAAAGCTTTGCTGAAGTCAAGGTAGGCGACATCAACTGCTCCCCTTGGTCCACCACTCTGGTTACCCAGTCAAAGAAATCTATGAGATTAGTTTGACAGGACCTTCCTTTGTAAACCCATGCTGTCTTGGATCCTGTGCCCCTATGGATTCAGGTGTTGCACTATCCTTTCCTTAAGGAGTGCTTCCATAATCTTGCCCACTACTGAGGTAAGACTGACCGGTCTGTAGTTCCCGCCTCCTCCCTGCTACCACTCTTGTGGAGTGGGATCACATGAGCCCTTCTCCAGTCTTCTGGGACCTCTCCTGTGCTCAGAGACTCACTAAACAATTCTGCTAATGGCTCTGCTAGTTCCTCCTTTAGCTCCTTAGGTACCCTGGGATGTATGCCATCAGGTCCCATTGCCTTATCCACCCTGAGCTTAGCAAGCTCTTGTAGGACCCTTTCTTTTTGAAGGGAGTAGTGCTCACCTCCTCCCCCTGTGTCCATGATGCTGAGCTGTGGGCCTGCCCTACCTTCTCTCAGTGAATACTGAGCAAAGTATCTATTTAGGATAGATGCCTTTACAGGGTCCTCCTCCTCACATGCTCCCTTTTCTCCATTAAGCTTAGATACCCCCTCTGGACTTTCTCCTTTCACTAATGTATCTATAGAAAGTCTTGTCACCTTCTTTACTGTTTGTGCTAGTGTTTCTCAGTTTGGGACTTTGCCTGCCTTACTGCCTTACCTGCTTCCCTTAGGGCAGTTTGGTATGCCCCCTATCTTCATCCCGCTGTGTTCCCTTTATATTTTCTGAAGGCCAGCCTTTGGCTCTGACCTTTCTGCTACTGTATTTGAGAACCAAAGTGGTTTCCTTCTTTTTGCACTTCCTTTTCTGTCTAACACAATGGGATGTTGCTTCAAGTATTGTATCCTTAATGCTTGCCCACTTTGCCTGTACCTCCTCACCTGTGTTTCTTTTGCCAGGGCTAGCTTAATTCTGTTGGCCATCTTATCAAAGTCAGCTCCTCTGAAGTCCCATATTTTGCCTTGGAATGGGATGATTTAGATGTAGTAGCCAATTGAACCATACCATGTGATGGTCACTGGCCCCAGGTGACCTTCTACCTGGAGATCTGTGATCCCTTCTTTGTTAGTCAGTACTAGATCTAGGATAGCCCTGTCTCTTGTGGGTTGCTGTACCAGTTGTTTGAGGCCCTCCCCTGCAGGAATCCACTATGAGCCTAGTTCTGGCAGATGTTCCTGCTGGTATTGACCAATCTGTATCTGGCATGTTGAAGTCTCCCATTATCAGAACCTCCCCTTTAGCTGTCATGTTTTGTATATCTTCTAACAGTAATGTGTCTATGTCCTCCTCCTGGTCTGGGGGCCTGTAGACAACCCCAGTTCTTATGGCTGTCCCATTTCCTGTTTCCAGGGTGACCCACAGTTCTTCTGGCTCCTTATGTGTATTCTGAATTTCTGTAGCTTTGATATTTTCATTGACATACAGGGCCACTCCACCCCCCCTTTTTGCACCTTGGTCTCTTCTGAACAATACATATCCAGGTACTGAAGTCTCTCAAGTGTGGTTACTGGTAAACCACGCCCTCACTTTAATTGCTATGTCCAGGTTTAGCCTCTCTGACATTATTGCCTGCAGGTCTGGATCTTATTTCCCAGGCTGTGAGCATTGTGTACATGATTTTCCATTGGCCAGATTTTGGTATGTTAGTTGTTGGGTGAGGTTTGGCATTACCCTGTGCATCGTATGGGAGACAAACCGTTTTTCTTCTGGTGATGCAAATGAGCAGCAAACACACTGAATTCCAGTTTGACCACTAGCTGAGGGGAGGGGTGTTCTTCCCATTCAACGATAAAGGGCACCCTCTCCCCATTTGCTAGTTTAAATATTCTGCAAAGACGTCAAACTTCTGCCCCAATGCACTGACTCCCTCTTTAGTCAGATGCAGTCCATCAAATTTAAAGAACTTTCGCTCCCAGAACTGTTGCCAGTTCCCTACAAATCTGTGTCCTTTTTCCTGGCACCAGTCCTTGAGCCATGTGTTTAGCTCCCCTATCTCCCCTTCTCTGACCTTCCGTCCATCTGCTCCCTTCTCCCAGACTGGCAGGATCTCAGAGAAGGAGATGCCGGACGAAATAGATGATAGTTTGTCACCCAGCCTAGTCAGGTGTTCCTTGGTCTCCACAACTGACCGGCTGGCGAGATCATTAGTCCCTATGTGTACTAGGACATCAATGTTTTCTCCTGCTTTGTGAACAATTTTAGCAATGCGGTCAGTGTCTCTCCATGCTGATGTACCTGGGAGACATCTGACCATCACCCCTGGCTGGAGATGGGTATCAACTCCCCGAATCATGGAGTCTCCTATGATCAGAAGTTTTTTGGATTTCCTTTGTGCTTGCTTAGTTTTGGTTCCTGATTTGGGTGAGTATTGTTGTGCTAGCTCCTGTGCCGCAGTGTCCTGCTCTGTAGAGGTAGAGGAGGATCTAATAGCAGACGAGCAAACAGAAGAATTATTGGAACTGAATCATAAATTGAATCAGAGGACACAGTCACATGAGAAAAACATTATTCAAAAAAAACAGCATACATTTCATAGAGATCAAGAAGAAATAGATTGGTCCTTGTAAGAACAGATCCAGAAGCAAATGGTTTAATAGCTTTTATTAGACCAAGAAAGATGTTACAAAAAGAAAATAATGTCTAAGCTTTCAGACCCACCAGGCACTTCCTTGGAGACTTATGGCAATTGTTCGGAGAGTCACATATAGGGATGCAGCAAATTTAAATTCCATCAGTGAAGTGCGGTAAAGTGGCCATCCGCCTGGTGGAGCACTACAAAGTTTTCTGCCTTCCAGCAATTTCCTTCTTCTGGTAGTGAAATTTCTCCTTCTGTGGGTACACTTCTGCCTTCCACAGGTGGAATTTTACCACAGAAGGAGGAATTTCACCATAGAAAGTGGAATTTCACCTCAGAAGGTGAAATTTCACTGTTCCATCGGGTGACAATTCGCCACTCTGCCAGGTGAAATTTTGCATTTCGCTCCGCAAAATGGGTGGAATTTTGTGGTTTCCTCCACAAAGTGAATTTCACTCACTTCGCCCATCCCTAGTCACATTCTATTAACACCCAAATCACACATAAAAAAACAGAAAATTTCTCATTGGTTAAAAGTACCTATTTCAAACAATCACAAATTTAAATGGAATGAATAGCATCACATCAACTTGTCATTACTGAGAATCTTTTCAAGGTCAAATGACATCCATTAAAGAAGCTGAAAATCAAGCAGACCTGCCATGTCCATGCCCTCCCCAATCTTCTGACCCCCCCCCGCATCAGAGTGCAGCCGTCCATGGTCACGAAGGACAAGATCTTCATGCCCTCCCCGATCTGCTGATCCCCCTACTGCATCAAAGTGCAGTCATCCATGGTTGCGAGGTCCAAGATCTCCATGCACTCCCCGAGCTGCTGATCCCCCAACCACATCAGGTATGATCATTGGAGCTTCCTCATGAAGTCCTCTTGATTTGAATTTGGCACCAAAGCAAGGATGAACACTTTTAAACTAAGCTGAGCTAACAGCAGACTTTAATTGATTATTTTTCTTTGCCTGCTTTAAAATCAGCAGAGGAATGGAGATAGTTTATCTTCATGCTTGTCCTTGCCATTTTTAACTAATTTTGGACATCCTCAACTACTTCTTAATTCTGGTGCAGTGCTTTCCTGAGCTACAGCATTGAAATTAATTAATTATCTGAGCACTGTACCAGAACAGTATTTTATTTAATTTCTATCCACAGTGCCTGTTAATTGTGTGGTAAAATATATATGTGGCACCTTAAGTGTATTTATTTTAACCAGTGCCTTCCACATTGAGTGTAGCTAATTATATGCAGCTAGAGCTTCTGTTCACATGACTAGGGCACCTTTTAAACTGAAGTATTGTATTTCTCTGCTGAGCTCTGTTCATTTCCACCTCTCTGCTTCTTTGCTCTTCTCTACTTTTACCAGTGCTGTTTCTACCATTCATTCCTGTTCCACTCCTGCTTAACCCCTTCCCCCTGCCTGCACCCCCTGCATCCTTACCTCTGCATTTAAACTGCTGCTCCAGGTAGTGACCCCTCTCTTATCTCTTTTTCTCCACAGAGTGCAGCCATCTGTGGTCATGAGAGCCAAAATCTCCATGCTCTCCCTGAGTTGCTGATCCACCCATTGCATCGGGTATGGCCATTGGAGCTTCCCTGTGGAGTCTCCTTGATTTAAATTTGGTGTCAAATCCAGGACGGACACTTTTAAACTAAGATGAATTAAAGCAGACTTTAATTGATTCCTTCCCTCTTCCTGCTTTAACATTGGCAGAGGAATGGAGATAGTTTATTTTCATGCTTGTCCTTGCCATTTTAACTAATTTTGAACCTCCACAACTAACGCCTTAATTCAGGTGCAGTGCTGACCTGAGCTAGGCAATTTAAATTAATTAATTATCTGAGCGCTGTACCAGGGCAGTATTTTATTTAATTTCTATCCACAGTGCCTGTTAATTGTGTGGTAAAATATATACGTGGCACCTTAAGTGTATTTATTTCAACCAGTGCCTTCCACCTCAAGTGTAGCTAATTATATGCAGCTTGAGCTTCTGTTCACATGACTAGGGCACATTTAAAACTGAAGTTTTGTATTTCTCTGCTGAGCTCTGTACATTTCTACCTCTCTACTTCTCTGTTCTTCTCTACTTTTACCAATGCTGTTTCTACCTTTCACTGCTGTTCCACTCCTGCTTCACTCCCTCCCCCGCCCCTGCCTGCACCTCCTCCATCCTTACCTCTGCATTTAAACTGCTGCTGCAGTGACCCCTCTCTTATCTCTTTTTCTCCACAGAGTGCAGCTGTCCATGGTTGCGATGGCCAAGATCTCCATGTCCTCTCCGAGCTGCTGATCCCCCCACCACATCAGGTACGACTATTGGAGCTTCCCTGTGGAGTCCACTTGATTTACCCCACCACCACTTCACAACTGCTACCCCACCACCACCACCGCCACCACCGTTGGCAATCATCTTGTTTTATATGGTATGTGGCACCATGTGACGTCCCGTAATTTACTATTAGAAAATGGGTAAAAGTATCTAAGCCTTCTGATTGGCTCAGGGACTTCTCTAGCTGGGCATCTATCAAACAACAGATGTCCAGCTATTAAAAGTACCAACCCAGCCATCACCAAAATCCTATTGCCCACCCTCCTCCCTAATTGGTTAAGACCTCCTCATTTTGTTTTAAATTTTCAGCCATTTTTGTCTCTCGCTTAGCGAGAGACTAGCTCATGAATGCTCTTGCTTGTTTAGTTACACTACAGTCACCTGCTATGTAGTTCTTACTACAGGCACCACTACTCAGTAACTGCCCAAAGTAAATCAGTGCACATTTAATCTTCCATTTTGTTTTTTTTCTCTCTTTAAACTGCACTCAGTTTTACTTGCCAGTCTTGGTCTGTCTCCCACGGCTCACAGCATGTCATTCTTCCCCCATCATCCAACATAGCAACCCATGAAGCGATGTAGAGAGCAAATGAGATATCGCCTCACAAAGTACATCCCCGCATAAAAAACAATCTCTCTCCCAAATGGTACAACAAAAAAAGTTATTTAAACCGCTGCCTTCTATCCTCGCACTCTTGCGTCTTCCAACTTCTGGGTATAACGTAAAATGGACATGTGTTTCACTGTTCGCAAATCCACTTTTCTTCTAAAGCACCCGCATAAAATAAAAGGAAACTGACACAGCAGCTTCTCTCTGTCCTAAAAATAACATTATGAATAAAAGACCCCCCCAAAAAAACAAGACAGCTACAGTCCTCATGTCATACACAGAGAGGGCACAAAAGCAAGAGAATGGGGGGACTATTTACAATAAAACATTTAAATGTTTTTTCTTTCATTAATTTTTAATTTTATCAAATTCCATATAAAAATGTAACAGCAAGCCCATTTTCTAAGTGCAATAATACCCTCCAGGGTGGGTGGTATGGGCTATACTGGACCTTCCATGGGCTATAAGGCCCTCCGCCTGTGACATCGAGCCTCATTATGCCACTGGGTGGTCCAGTATAGCCCAATACCGCCCACCTTGTTGGGTATTTTCGCTTACATAGCCAACTTTTCCTTCTGCAGCTTATCACATACCACTGCAAGATGCTGCCCTTTTACATATTTCTTTTACACAACATCAGCAATTGTCTGCTCTCCAATTACTCCCTCTGCCTCTTCCCACTTGCTCCATTTCCCTATGACCACTTAGTCAGCTGCACTCATCACACTGCCACTTATTAGTAGTAGTGCCTCATGGGTGACTGCTCTCCTGCTACTTCAAGGCCTTTTCAATGCTGCTTCTCCACTGTACTAAGTGGTGCACCTACCCTATCCTGTCACCATCACCCTCCTCTCACTCCTTGTTCCCTTGGCCTCCCTACCACCCTCTCTCCTCCCTGTGCCACATGCCTGTGACTACCACCACCCTTCTCTGCTCCCCACTCCCTTCCTTTCCTAATCACCACTCCCACACAGATCCCCCTGCTGCCTCTCTACACCTGGCCACCTGGTCTATCCATACTTTCCCCCTGCTTCCATGCTGGCCTCCTCACCATTAAGCTCCCCACTGGGGCACCTCTGACTCTTATGCACCCCACCTCCTTCCTCTCACCACAAAGCCTTGGTATTCCTATCCAGGAATCTAGTAACACTCCTGCTGCTGATGACAGGGGCCATTAAACCCAACCCTGAACCTGCCCCCCATCTCCCTTACATCTTCCAAAGGGCCTAAAGATAGCACACTTAAACATCAGGAGCCTTCTCCCTAAAATGTCATTGCTACAACCAATTGTTCTATCCCTCAAGCCTGATGCACTAATTGTAACCTAGACATGATTAAAGCCTCATATCAATGATGCTTGTATCTCCATCCCAGGCTACTCCGTCACTGTCAATGACTGACCTGGAAATAAAAAAGGCAGTGGTATTGCTATGTACGTCTCCTCAGCTCTCCAGTTCTTTCTTGTTCCTTTATCCCCCCGGCAGAATATTGAACCCTTAATGGTACAAATCTCTCTGCCAGACACTATACCCATCTTCATAGCTGGGACTCATACTGCTGCCTCAGCTCCTCCATGCCCGCTATCTCAGACTTCCTAGCTACCCTACAATCACACGTATCTGACAGTGAGCTTCATATCCTATGGGACTTCAACATGAATTGGCTTTCTACCTCCCTCACTAAAATTTGCAATGACATTGTCACTCTCAACCTAACCCAGCTGATTAGCAAACCCCCATGGCTAAATGCCAAAACTCAAAACCGCACCCTAGTAAATTGGGCCCTCACCTCTCACCCACACTGAATAATTGCTCTGGGTGTTCTACCAGACTCCTTAAGTGATCATCACCCAATCTATGTAGTCCAGAAAATCCAGATGCCCAAAGCCCCTCCCCCCAAAACTCTGCTGGTCCAGTCCTACAAATCACTTGATCTCGCCCCCCTCCTAAATGACATGGCTAACAGCGACTGGTCCTTCATCCCCCATGCCACCTCAATCAACTCAGTCTTGGACTATTTTAAATCCAAGTTCTTCTCAGTCTGGGATTTCTATGCCCTCCTCAGATGCATCCGTGTGTGAGGCTGTCACCTGCCCTGGATTACCGCCGATCTCATGGATTGCCTTCAGGATAGTGACCAAGCTTGGAAGTCTCACAAAGCCCCCGTCTCAACCACGGCTTACCAGAATTATCAAACTCTTCGTTATGCCTACACAACAGCAATCATGCAGGCTAAGGTGGACTATTTTAAATCTACCTTCATTACAAACATAAGTCACCCTACAAATTCTGGAAGGTGGTAAAATCCCTCTTTCACCCACATCACAGCTCCCCACCCCTGTCATTAAAGCTGGCAGTAACACCTTAACTAACCCGCTTGCAGTAGCAACCAAGTTGAATTTATGCGTTACCTCATGTACTTCCACACTCTGGTCCGCCCTACCCCCAGTCCCCCCACAGGCAAGCCCCTACAGCCCCTCCCCAACCAAGCCAGGCCCCACACCCCTCCTTCTACTTTCACCACATTACCCCATTAGAAGTCTTTAACAGCCTCCTCGCACTAAGCCTCTCCAAGGGTAAATGCATCTCTGGGCTGGACTCCAAAAATGCTAAACTTGGCAACCCCTGCTATATCCATCCACCCTTGCACTGATCCTCAGCCTCTCTTTCTCTCTTGCTACTATCCCAACAGAATGGAAATATGCCACTATTATCTCCCTCCTGAAATGTGGTGACCCCTCCTCCACCGGACATTATAGACCTATCTGTCTACTCCACATTGTTGCAAAACTTCAGAAATGCCTTGTTCTCTCCCAGCCCTCCTCCTTCCTCAACTCCACCTCCTTCTTCAATCCTTACCAGTCTGTGTTTAGGACATCCCACTCAACCACAACCTCCCTAATGAGGCTCACTGACTCCATTTTTAACGGCATAGACCAGGGCCTCATCATCTCTGCCATATTTGTTTACCTTGCAAAGGCTTTCAGTACTGTCTCCCACCCTCTCCTCCCATCCAAGATATCATTAGCAGGGCTCTCTAGCGAGGCCACCAGCTGGTTCCACTCCTACCTTGTAGGTAGGACTTAATCTGTCAAGATTGGTGACTATGTCTCTCCTCTTCCCTCCCCATCACCACTGGTGTACCTCAAGGCTCTGTCCTTGGCTCTCTGCTGTTCTTTATCTTCTTCAATGACCTGCCTACTGCCTGCCCAAGCACATCCATCCACATGTATGTGGACGACACAGTGCTGTATACATCAGGACCCTCTACCTCTGATGTTGCAACCAGACTGCAGCATGACTTTGAGAATGTCCAGCACTCATTGTTTACAAATCAGCTCTTCCTGAATGCTAAGAAAACAGTCTCCATGTCCTTTGGCAGTAGACAGAGACTCTCTCAGCTCTTCTCCCTTCCCACTTTCCACACCCTAGATGGGATGAAACTGGAGGACTGCACCTCCTTTAGATACCTCGTGGTCTGGCTCGACCAGCACCTCGACTTTTCTGTACATATTGAGGCCATCTAAAATAAACTGCACCCCAAACTGGGTGCCCTGTATCATAACCATGGGTGTATCCTGCTGCTGGCTCAATGCACAATAGTACAGAAAATGATTCTCCCCATTTTTGACTACAGGGATGTAGTCTACAGTGCTGCTCCCAAAATGTTCCTAACCAGACTGGATACCCTCTTACACTCCTTCTGTCATTTCACCCTTGACTGTCTTCCCAGTACTCATCATTGTGCCTGCTACCAAGCCCTATCCCTCCCATCCCTTCAGGATAAAAGGCTGGTCCATTGTGCTAGTCTAACGGCAAGATTATGGTCACAGTCCTTGCCCCTGTATCTCTCTTCTGCACTTCCCCCTCCCCTTCTCTCCCTCAGAGACTATGACCCCCACACTTTGTCTGTCCCACACATGTCCACTTCTGCTCACCAGGCTGCCTTCTGTTACCACTTGCCTAAGCTGTGGAATTGTCTCCCCCCTACCATCCACCACACCCCTTCTCCCCACTGCCTCAACACCCTCCTTAAAGTCCACTTCCACTCCACATTTTCCTGCTCCTAATCATCCTATTAACTGAGTTACGTCATTGCAATTGTTACGAGGGTAGGATGGGCTACCAAACCCCAGCTGTCACTTCAGCTGTTACTTGTGCATTATTACCTGTGTATCTTCTGTACATATTCAACTGTATTAAAATCTCTGTGCATTTGCTACTTCTGTTTACCTATTCTCTGTATTACATAACTACCTGCACATTTCTACTCTTGTAATTATTATGTAAACATTTCTACTTTGATACTTATTATGTAAACATCTCCACTTTGGTACTTATTATTGTAAACAAATGTACCTTCTCCCATGTACCCCCCCCCCCCATACACACCCCAGATGCATCTAGAAACAAGAAGGAGTCTGTCTAGTGTGCTTTCCTGGTGAAACTTGTAAGTAAATAAATAAATGATCTGATGTAATCTGGAAAAATGCTTGTTGTCTGAAAACAATCAGCTGCTGTACATGTGATTTAGCATCTGTGTCGCTGTCACTTATTTTGACAGGTCTGAGGTGATGAAAAAAATACAGCCTAATAGTTTAAAGGTAGGCAAAAATGAATTTGTTTTCTCACGTGTGATGTTTGTGTGACTGATGATGCTAAACACACCAGCAGTATAGCCCAGCTTCTTGACAACTGCAGCTGTGGAGGTGCAGCAATCATTCTGCTTGGAAAAGCCAGGAGTAGAGTGCTGACCCTACTGTTCTTTATGTAGCCTGAAAATGCTTATGTCAGAATATTCAAGCCCTGTATGGAAACCCCATTTAAGGACATACACAGTAAAATTATTGACATGATGGTCCCTGGAAATAAAATGAGATACAATATGTTTATCAGTGTCTCCATTTGGGATTGACTGTAATGTTACCTGAATTCATTAGCCAGGCATCTGCCAGTCTCTCTGGCATACTTCCTGCAAGGAATATAATATATCATGTTGCTGGAAATGCATGAAAATTCATTGGTGATGTGAAAAACATCCGTGGAACCTTGAATTTCTGCCATACTAGAACTGATAATCTGATTATTTTAAGAGGCGCTATGATCAACATTCGTGGGAAACCACTACTAATTTATAATGCAGCATTTTCAGATTTATTATTGATACTATTGGCCTCTTGAAATGTTGACATTTCTTGCACACTGTTAAAATGGTTTTAAACCTGCTATTTTTTATTTTTTAGTTTATTATTCGTAATGTTTGACTAGGAAAAGCACATTAAGCTTATATAGCTTGTTTCCAGGTGCACCCAGGGGTTGGGTGGCATGGCCCTATTTTATTTATTATTTTCACTATCAAAATTAGAAAAAGACAAATAAAGGTATAAAATAAGGTAAGAAGCAGTAGTATCTTTATTGATATGGCACCATTTCTCAGAGGCTCAGGGAATCTAACAGATCAAACAAATAAACACATTGTTCAGAGTGAGAATAAATAACAAATACGTACATAAAAACCCAAATAAAACACATTGTAACAATATAAACCAGGGTCAGTACAGAAATCATAGATAGAGTATCAATGTTATATGTTTACATGTACAGTTACTTTGTCTTTTATGGTTATAAGAGTG
This sequence comes from Neoceratodus forsteri, assembly GCA_016271365.2. Classification (NCBI taxonomy): domain Eukaryota; kingdom Metazoa; phylum Chordata; order Ceratodontiformes; family Ceratodontidae; genus Neoceratodus; species Neoceratodus forsteri. The sequence continues at coordinate 777,796,786 of CM028131.1, forward strand.
CATTCTCATGTTGTATGGCTGAGAAAACTGCTAAGCAAAGATGAGCATTTCTGGCACACAAAAGGTTTGAGAAGAAAGCTGTATAGCCACAAGAGACACATGAACTATATACAGTATATCAGCATAGGATAACTCATGGTAAAGACCTTTGCTTAAAAAAATTAAATTTGAATTTAAAACATTTTACTTTTCAGAATATTAGAGAATCCCATGTGTTGGAAATGGACTATGCATAGATATTCAGAATTTTAGAAATATGTGCATGATGTTCCCTCTTGTGCTTATAAGGTACCTGGAATGTTTAAAACTAAACAATCATGACTGGTTAAGAATTGTCACGATTTAACATTTTAGATCTGATGTTTTCTTCCTTTTTAACTGTTTTTATTTTACTGTAATGATATTAAATTGTTGATAAATAAGTTTGAAAAAGTGACACTAGAAATAGGTTTGCAAATGTAACAGCAGGGTTACAAGCCTTGGTACCTGGTAGGATGAAATGTTTAGGAGTATAGAAGCTGCTATGTACAGTACTTGGAGATTTCAAAGGTTGGGTGGTCAATGATAGGAGCAGAGGCAATGGGTGGCCCTTTAAAGGAAGATTCTAAATGAGGATCAGTTTGCAGAAAAGGAAAGTTACAAAAGATGGTCCTGTGAAAACAAGGGGTCTTGGAATGGGGATCCATGACGGGTCGTCATCAAAATATTTGTTGAATGACCCGACAGCGAAACCGGTAGGTTGACTGCATTTTGCAGTTGGCTGCTGGTTTCCAAAAGACACATGTGTTTTCTTTGGGGGACTTCACCCCCTAAAGCCCCACAGGGGGGTCTGTGCCCCTGCACCACCCCCACTTAGGATTCTCAACTCTGAATCGGAGTTGATTCGGGGGGGGTGCAGCACCCCTGATGGATAGTGCCCAGTTCCAGCTGGTTCCCTATAGCGACGTGGCACTGCTGTGGCTGTAGGGAAGTCGACTGTCAAAATGTTAATGTCGGGGAATATACCTTGGAATGGAAGAGAAATATTAGTGGAATATGTTGATGTTAATGAATGAGAGTATTTCTCCTGTGAGCATCAAGGTTATGGGGCATGTTGCTGACTCAGGAGAGTGCCATGTACACCGTACTCTCTGTGTAACTCTTTTTAATAAAAAAAAGTGAATTATTTGTCTGCTCAACAAAACCATCATCTTCATTGTTATTTACTGAAGAACTGATTTTGAAACAAGAATGTCATCTTCCAAAGATTCCAATCATAGAATTTCAAGCCACCATTAAAGAGCTGTCATCACCTACCTGTTCCATCGATATGTGCTGCCAGGGCTGTTCACAGTACTCTGATTTGCATAATTGCAAAGTTTTTAATCAAATTTGATGACTTTAAAAGTATTACAATTGAAAAACAAATGCCATCCCTGACTGCGTGTTACTGCTTTATTTTTCTGCAGTGCATGTTCCCGACAGTGAGCATGATGATGTGATCTGGGGAAGCTCCTTGATAGGCAGCACTGATATTGAGCATAGACAAGGCTGTGTTTGTGTAGGAGACCGGTTTGCAGCATGTCAGATAATTCCAGCAAAGATTTCAGCCACGCTGAAACTAACATCAGCAACTCCTGAGATTTTGAATTAGAGGAGGACAATGAAGTGGCGGAGGTGGGGGAGAATGATGTATGGCCAAACCTACAAAATGCACAGCCCTACATGTTCGAGCCTCAACTGCCTGACAATATTGACGACAGTTCCAATAAGTCTGTTCACAGTCAGATGGCACCCTAAACAGAGACAAGGTGAAAAATATTGACTGGTATGCCAACCAATAATCCTTATGATTATGCTTTTTTTCACACATGTACAGTACTCTATGTTTGAGGTGCAGATTTTATTAGTTATCATCTAATTTCCATGTGCTATGCAGTGTGCCCTGTCTGGTACCAGTTTGTGATGGTGCCTCATGGCTTTTCCTTTTTTTGGGACCAGTGTTGTGGGTTGTGATATGCTGAGTTCAGGTACTGAAGGGACACTGTTACTGCTTCAGTGGTGTGTTATTGTAGTATATTATAAATGGTTGTAGGATGCAGTCAGTGTTACCAGTTGGGGGGGGGTCCCAGGGACTGATCACTGAGGTACCCCCTCGTCACCTTCCCTTTCCTTGGATTGGATTCCATGTGCCACCATTTGTCTAGGGAAGCCAGTTCATAACCCAGTTTACCAAGTTGTGCCCCAGGTCCAGACTTCCCATGTGGGATGTTGTCGATGGACTTGCTGAAATAGAGGTTGGTGAAGTACTTGGCTCCCCCCCAACACATACCTGATGTCATGGTGTCATCATCTAGCCAATCCTGTATCCACCCTGTCTGGAGAATCCACCCTTTTTTACTTCTTGGTGCCACCTGCAACCAGGCAGACCTTTTCTTCCAGCCCACATGCAATGTCAGTGATGAATACATTGAGTTGGAGTTGCCCAGGGACTGATCATTAAGGTCCATTGTCACCATCTCTCTCCCCAGATTAGATCCAGTGTACCACTATTTGTCAAGCTGAACCAGTTCATAACTCAGTTTACCATATTGTGGCCCAGATCCAGATTTCCCATATTGTTAAACAGCCATCTGTGTGGGATGGTGTAAATGGACTGGCTGAAATCAAGGTTAGAGAAATACACTGCATTCCCCCCCCCCCCATCCGATGTCATGACTTCATCACTCAGTCCAAAAAAATCTACCAGATTAGTTAGTAAACGGTTATCAGATGCAGGCATGTTACCATTTGGGGATGGGGGGGGTGAGGTCACCGGTTGTGAAGTTAGACATGGTTATAGATTGCTTGTATGTTTGTGGGGGTTAGAAGGCCATTTGTCAAACATGTAGTCTTTGTACTCTGCTTGTACTCTGTTACATTGTCTGAAAATGATAACCTCCAGTCCCTTTCTTCCTTTGTGGCTGTCAGCAACCTCAACAACATGCTGTTGCTCTCTCACCAGTGTTCCCCGTCCCAGGTCCATTACGTTGCACTTCACTGAAATGAACCTCAGTTGCCACACCTTTGACATTTTGTTTATGCTTCACCAAGTCCATACTCCCCATATTGTTAAACAGCCATCTAAGCTAGACAGTGTTGATGGACTGGCTGAAATCGAGGTTGGTGAAGTACACACTAACACCCACCCCCCCACGCCCACACCCAATGTCATGACTACATCACCCAGTCAATCCTGTATCCACAATGGCTGGAGTATGCACCTTTTTTCACTTCTTGGTGTCATCTGCAACCAGGCAGACTTTTTTCTTCCAGTCCTTACACCATGTCACTGATGAATACATTTAAACCGGATTGGCCCAGGGACTTATTGTTGAGGTACCCCCCACATTGTCAACTCCCCTCTCCTGGATTGGATTCCATGTGCCACCATTTGTCAAGGGGAACCAGTTCATAACCCAGTTTACCAAACTGTGCCCCAGGTCCAGACTCTCCATATTGTTAAACAGCCGTCTATGTGGAACGGTATCAATGGATTGGCTGAAATCGAGGTTGATGAAGTTACAGCACCCTCCATCCCCCCACACCCATTGTCATGGCTTTGTCACACAGCTCCCTTAATACCCTCATGTGTATGCTGTCTGGCAACATCGCTTTGTAAACTGGCATTTGTTGTGATGGCCTCTAAGACTCTCCACACTGTGAATGGATTGTGTTTATCTTCCACACCCTTTGAGTCTTTTACCCAATTTTTGTCACTCATCTTAGTCCTCTTTGGCGAATACTAAACAAAAGTATTTGTACAGTATTTCTGTTTGTTCGTGGTCCATCTTCTTATAGTTCCCTTTATCCCCACTGTACCATTACAACCACCCCTCTTAACTCTCCTTCTTTTGACGATGTACTGTACATACTGAATTTCTTGTCCCCTATTTTCACAGTTAGTGATAACCTTTCCACATCATGCACTTTTGCATTTATTCATGCCTTCTCTATCTCCGTTATATTATTCACATACACCTCCCTTGTCTTCCACACTTTTAGGACCCCTTATATGTTATGAAGCCTGCTTTTTGCCCATACCTGGTGTGTCACCTTGCTCAAGAACAGTGGTGGTTTCCTCTATCTCTTACATTTGTTTAGCAACTTGATTTATTGGTTTGTCACCTCCTCTATGACACCTTTCTTGAGTTCCACTGTTCCTCTACTCCACATCCTATCTCATTCCTTGCCATGGCCTCCTTGATATACCTCCTTACTGTAGCAAAATCTGTCAATCCAAATAATAATCTCCTCACCAATGCCCTTATCCTGCTGTCTTCCAATCTCATATGATGCCATATCATTCTTGTTATCCTCTGATATTGAAAGATGTCTCCACCTTCATCTTGCTAATACCTTTTATAGTAATTTTGACTTTTTACCACGTTTCCTCTACTCCCTTCTTTACTATATTCAATATACAGTGAGGTATTTAAATCTCTCATCATATGATTTTTGTTGCAGTGCCTGTACTTTATTTTTTAACGTTCACTTTCTGTTTCCACCCTACCCATATCCTTCTGAAGATGTGTCCTCAAGAACTGTACACAGTAGTCCCGGTGAGGCTTCACCTGTGTTTTAAAAAACAACACCTCCCTCCTTTGGCTTCTGATACCTCTCTGTCTCTCTCTCTGTGCACCACAGCTAGCCACTACCCCTCCTTGCACTTTTTGTACTCTGCTTAACTTTTTGTTTTCAGAAATCAGAACCAAGATAACTCTTTCCACCTTGCTGACTAACAGTCCCCACCCCCAATCCTGTAGTTATCTCTCATATTCCAGTGTGTCTGATGCATTATTTGGTCACATTCCTAGTTTTGAAAATTACACATCATCACACCGTATGTTGTTTCCTATTAGATAAAAGAGGCAAGGCAGGTCAGAGCACCAGGACTAACTGTATGGTACTCAACTAAACAAAATGAAGCAGACAGGAAGCAATAGGGAGCACCCATTGAGGCAGATATGCATCAGGACTCTGATGATGCTTAGCAGTTGCTCGGGAAAAACATTAATTGTTAAGCTTTTGCTCCACCAGATTTATGCTTACTTGTTGTGGGTGCACATTGCACTTTATATGTGAATAAAGCATTTGCTTTACTGACTTTTTGAGTCCTGATGCCTATCTGCCTCCATGGGTGCTCCCTGTTACTTCCTGTCTGTTTCCTGCAAGATGTGTTTTTTTTTTGCATCCTTGTATGTATACAGTGAAGCTTGCCAGGATGAAACCCAATTGTGCAGCATTTTGCAGCACTCTGCAGCATGCTGCAGCAGAGTTACTGTGGAAAGCAATGTAATTTCAATGACAATTAATCCCTTTTGTCATGCAGGAAACTGTGACATTCACTTCATCCTGGCAGTGTCATACTTTCCTGCATGACAAAATGGATTAATTCGAATTGAAATTATATTGTTCACTACAGTAACTGTGCAGCAGCATACTGCAGAATGATGAAGAAATGGGTTACATCCTGGTGAGCTTCACTGCAGTTGTTTATTTACTGCAAGTGTTCCATATGGAATATTGTTACACATCATATAATGATATGACTGTGCCGTAATGATTTATTCAATTGTTCTCATTGAATTCGGGTGTTTGTTCAACAATTGTGTTGCCATGGAAACCAAGGAGGAGTCTATCTGTTGTGAGATCGAGGAAGTATGTAATAGAAAGTCCGAACACTTCTGCATCACTCTTCACCCAGATTTTCTAACAGTGTACTCAACCAAAACAAAAGGCTTGCCTGAAAAAAAGGTGCGGTGGCCAAGTGCAATGCAGAAACAAACCATAAAAAGCTTGCACTCAAAAGCAAAATCAGTGACACCAATATGCAGTTAAAACTCATTTAGGGCTCACCATAAATAGCTGAAGGACAGGTTACAAACACTCCCACAGCCTGATAAAAAATACCCAATGGCGTTTCATACCCAAACTGGTACTTTGTCCTAACAGTGTGCCTTGATGTATGAGTTTTACAAACTTTACCTATTGTCAACTTTATGGCCACCCTTACATAAATAATTATACAAAATTTTTCATGCTGCACACATAAAACTACCTATGTGATATGCATGCTGCAAGCATGATTTAAATGTTAAATTGGAACTGACTGCATGCATGTGGCATGCGGCATGCATGCAGCAAGCAAGTGTGGAAAGCATACTGTTTATGTTAAATTGGAACAGACTGCATTCATGTGGCATGTATGAAAAAAGCAAGCAGTCACTGATAACTGCACACATAAAAGTTAAGTGATTTGTTTAGGATCACACCATATACAAGTGGGAGTTGATGAGATTCAAACCCAGGTCTTCAAATATCTAAGTTTCCTGGTTTGCACTTCAGTGCCTTTAACCACTAAGCTACACCGCCTGCACGCATATGGCTCACTTGTACTTAAATACAAATTTGCATACATCTGCACAGATGCGGCATGCTGATAGTCACTGTTATATTTTTTTAGTTTTCTTATTCTCCCTCATCTCAGCTGCACAGCTGAACTGTAGCACACATAACAATGTAAACACATATGGTTCTTTCCACACCCAGTACACTCACTTATCCACAGAACTACTTAATTACTTCTATTTCGCCTGTACTTCTACTATTTTCTCTTCATAGTTTTGGATGCTTCCACGCAAACAGGCTTTACAAGCAAACATAAAAGTAGCAGTAATTTGACACCCACCCACATGGACAGTCCCTCCCCCATTCACACACATTGTAGCAGGCGTGGCCATGCTGTGACAGACAACCCAACAAGTACAGATATGTCGAGAGACTCTTACCTGAGTACTAGGGAGCCAGAGGCTGGAGTATTTAAGAGATGATCTCCATGGGTCAGACTGGTAGAGCATACCCACTTGAAATGAATGGAGTTATTTTTGGCATTGTGATGGGACCCAATAGAGATGGCTTTATGTTGACTGCACTTTGAGGTTGCCATAGAGCTGTCAGGAACACTGTGTGTGTTTACATTTGGGGGCTTTGCCCCCTGAACCTCCCCATTCTAAATGATTCCAACTCTGAGTCAGAGTTGATTCAGGAAGGGGTTGCAGGACAGGGAAAAGTGCTGCTGGGTCTCGGATGGACTTTTACAATGACATGTCTTTGCTGTCGGCATTAACATATGTCACTGTAGAAGTGTCGCTGTGTGAGGGGCCTACCGTTATTTTTTATTACTATTTTATACATTATGTTGGCAAGTTGGAGAATAATGAAGGCCACTGTTATAATAATGAGGCCCTTGTTCGTCGAGTGGTGGCCTTCATTAATCTGCAACTCTCCATCAATAATGTATAAAATAGTAATAAAAAAAATAACCCCAATCATTTCAATGGTGCATGCCCCTGCAGTCTCCCTTTCCTTATGTCATAATGTGGCTGAGCGTGGGGATGTGGTAGTCAGCTTCACGTGGGGGGGGCATAAGCCTGACTATAGTGGGACTCCAATAGTCTGTGCATACCATACCACTCAACTATACCTGAATGCAAGAGACAGCTTTCATTTTACACCTGAAAACTGTTCTGCTCCTCATCCATCCCTCATGGAAAACATGCTGCTCACACAGAGGATGTCCTGTAAATTTAGACTTTATAATGGGGCACCATTTCAGATTTTAGCAAGGGGGGGAGCCAACAACCAGTGGAGTTCAGGAACAGCTTAGCCTCTAGGTGACAAGCATTAAAAAAGGTCTGGAAGATCTCTAAAAGGTAAAATTTATTTGTTGTCATTGAAAAGTGATATGCAAATCAGGAAAAATTAAAATGTATAAGATTCATCTGTCTATACCCCAAAGCAGTACAGTGCATCAGACGTGGCATTAAACCCACTAAGTGCCGGCCCGGTGGTGCTGAGGGTTGAGGCGCTGGACGCCACACCTCACTCTACGCTGGTGACCCGGGTTCAGGAACGGACTCGGGTGGCCGGGGGTCGGCGGGGAGAGGGAGGATCGAGTGTCCCAACGGATGCTCTTCTCCCTTAGGGGTGGGTTACCAAGAGTGCATTGCACTCTGCATTCCTTCCATAGCTGGTGGAAGCACCGGCAGAGGGAAGGGGTGGAGGCAGCTTTGCTCGTTGGGGAGGGGGGATGTCGCGGCACATGAGGGTCTGCATGTGCAAGCACGCTACCACTTGGGGATGTATGTCCCTAGCACAAGGTGTCCTGGGGGAGTGGGGATGTTGGGGAGAAAACCGGAAAACACCCTCCGGCAGCCCTAGATGAAGTCCACCCTAAGTCCTACCGGACCACCTACAAGACAGACCCCAATGTGAGAGGAGAGGAGGATGGGCACTCTAGGGGCAGATCCCTAAGGTAGGTACTGGGGGACATGAGCGGACAGAAGGAGGGGGCACCGGAGGCAGTAAAGGAGGGATAAAGATGAAAATAAAAAAAAAAAAAAACACTCAGTTACTAACCAATTTTTTTTCCTGGCTGAAGTTCTGAACCCCCCCCCAAAAAAAACTTTGTCCCAATTTCTCTCCCCAACTCCATCCTATTCAATAACAATCCCGTATGGGGTTTGAAGCCACCCAATGTTGCAGAAATGTGAAAAACACATGAATATTTCAGTCCTTCCTCCCCCCAATCCACCTGTAAAAAAATTATTTACTTGTACTTATCCAGTTCTCTAGCCAGAACCTGTTTTTTTTTTGTTTTATGTAACTGGATAAGGCCCACTAGGCATAAGTGCTTGCTTTCAGGGGTGACCTGGGAGCACTAGGGGATTATGTGACTTGCTCAGAGTCACACAGAATGCAAGTGGAGGTTGTGGGAATCAAACCCAGTTCTGCTGGATGTATCAAGCTGATTCATAGCTCATTGCATGAACCTCTAGGCTATACTGCCAGCCACAGTCTGGCAGCTTGGCCCACTGTGCCACCAGCCTAGCTTTCAGTCTACTCCTCCTCTGTCCTTCTGCCAGAAGCTGGATATTAGAACCAGCAATCTCAGGTCCCCAAAGTGGTCCGCAACCAAATCATCTCACCAACCAAACCTACCCAAGCTGTACTGCTTGCTTCTTGCTTGGTTGCTGCCACACTGTAACGTAAATATTATTGTGGAGTTAGTTTTAGTATGTACATGTTTGTATGTAATTTGTGTTAAAAACATTTTTTATGATGTCAACATGAATGTTTGTACTAAGGACCTCACTGGAGAAGAGCTTGTCTCAGTCGAGTCTCCTATTCTTTTGCTTATCAATTGAATACAAATTTTTACTATTACTACTACTGCACTGCACTGATCAAGGCTAATGAAGGCTAGCCTAGTAGCGTAAGTAGACAGCTTAGGCTTGAGTTGGCTTCTAGCTCACCCGTTGCCGCTTTAGTGACCAGGGGGGACAGAAACTCACTAAGAGTAGACAAACAAAAATATGCCACCACAACACTGCTATTGAAAGTTTAGTGCGCACTGAATCCTCCAAGCTGTAGTGTGCAGCCTGTCTACTCTGTGGTGGGAAAGACAGTGTCGCACTTGCATGACTCATGTTCTCTTGCTTGGCTGGAGCTCCTCCACATCACATGTGATGGCATCACCACTAATAGGTGGAAAGAGTGGACAACACAATACAGACACAGTTGAGTCAGAAGTGTGCCTGCAGCGTGAGCGCACACAGGCCAGGGGGGCACTTATTGGGTAAAAGATTAAATCCAAATTTAATCCATTATTGCCACACCATGAGAACAACCTAGGCACAAATGCAGGTGGGAGGACTGCCCCCCCTCTGCCCTACCTAAATGGCACCCCTACTTTATGGTAGACATTCATTCTCAGGTGCTAATATCAGTGCAAGTAAATACAATGGTTTCCACTGTGTTCTGAGGTACTGATTTCCATGTTTCAGGATGTGTCCTGATCATTGTGAGGGTTAGTGTCCCTCATTGTCCCTCATTTTGAGTCTCCATGTCCCTCATTTCAGTGACAAAATGTGAGCTATGGTGCATGCCTCCAAGACCCTGCTCAGCACAGAGAGTGCTGAGTATGGCCACAGTGTATATGCTCCATACAGAATGACAAAGGTAAAGTAAGAGAGCCAAAATAGTCATGGAGAAATGTATTTGTAGCACAAAATATACGTAAGGGGATTTGCATGACCTAAAATAAAAAGGTCAGGCTTCACAATGCAGAAGTCCCTCTTCACACATCTGGAATGAGGGATGTTGGCTGACTATCCTAGGCATTTATTGCAGTAAACAAACAATACTTTACAAATTAATTACAATTTAATGATAAAGAACAAAAGCCATTAAACAACTTACAAAAGGATCAGAATCAATGAGTTTACCTAATTTTAAATGGAAATCAAAGATATGTGTATTTTAATTGCTCTAATTGCTAGCAGTAGTATGAGAAGTAGAAACTGATGTGTCTTTTTTTAGATGAGATGTGCACCAGCTTAGGTTCTGCACACATGGCAAGCATGCAACATGTGAACCTGTGGGGATTTTTAAATGATGTTCACACCATCTTAACTGCTACACTGATGTCAAGCATGCAACACATGAACCTGATGTGATCTTTAAAAGATGTTCGCACCAGCTTACCTGCTGCACACATGTTAAGCTTGCAGCATGCAAACCTGATTTGCTTTTTGGACATGGTTCGCTTAGGTTTACTTTGTGTATGCGAACCACATGCAAATATTGCACAAACATGTGGCATGCATTCTGCATGAACATGCCACACTTATATTTCTGTAAAGGGCATGCTCCCGTACCTTCAATTAATAAGTTAATAGATACATGTAGTAAGCTGCTGACCTTTTATCATTGTCTCATCAAGCCAGTCTATATCTTCTGGCACATAGGTATTATTGACATTTCCAACTTCAACACAGCCCCTGTGCCTCACCCCCCGAATCCACCACAGTCCACCCAATCCATTCTCTATAACTACCAATATTATTTTCACTGTATAGTTACATACCCCTACATTACCTGCTTCAACCCATGTAGTTAATACACGGATTCTTGAACTACCCCACTGATTTTGCCTTCACACAACACCCTCCTGATGTTGTATTACATGTTCTCAGTACTAGTTCTGTGTAGTGTTTCTTGGTCAGATTTCTTACTAATGCATGTAATTGTTTGGTAAATATTTTCATGCATCTTGAATATGCTCACTCCACTCACCTTGCTATTTCCTTTTTGTATTTAAAGTTTCAGTTATTTCATACCTTTTTCACATTGTTTCCAAATGGATACAATGCAAGGTCATACACCCTTGCTTCCTATGTTTGGAGGTGCATTCATTTCACCTTTTTTGGACACTATCCTCTGTATTCTCTCTACCCTTTCTGTGACCATTTGTATGAGAGATATCCCAAAATGTACTCAGCTGCATATGAACCAAGGACCTGTAAATGGATACTGACCACATCCCTATCACCTGTGCCCCTCAGCTGTAAATCTGGACCTATTAGCACTGCTTAGTTGTGAAAAAATGCATAAGCTTCACATGATTATCCAGTCTTGTTTTACCCATATGTCCTTAATCAGTTATCCCCGTACCCCGTTAAGATGAATTATACCATTTGATTTTCTTTCTGTTGCTGAAATATTTACATAAAATTATTTCTGCACCTGCTTGTCAGTCTTGCTATCCTCACCTTGGTATCTGCCTTCTCCCTCCTGATTATCTGTTTTGCCACCCTAAGCTTTGACCTGTATACCTCCCTTCCATTTATTCATTTGTTACATAGTATTGCTGGAAAGCCATATTTTTCTACACTATTTACCTTGACAGATCTTGAGAGAGCTATAGCATCCTCCCTTCTCACTTCATTTCATCTCAAACTTTTTTCTCAACTGTCTCCTGTGCTTCATTGTGTGAATGTGCATGTGTGGACTGACAATGCCACCATGTACCTGTGAACCTGTGACTCCATGACTTCTTAACTGATCTCTGAATTATCATGGGTGATCAGTCTAGGGGCTTGACAGCAACAATACTATTGTTTTAAGTGGCGAACCATCTGTCTGATGCATGGTAGTGTAACTTCCCCTGCTAAGACCCATGAACCATTGACTGCTCACAACCATGTGTCACTACCCATCATACCTATGCTATGTAGTAGGCAGTGGGTGTGCTGACAACAATCCGTGTCCTTGCTGTGCTTTGAAATGTATGTGAATCTCAGTCCACTAACCTATACTGCAAATCAATGGCCTACTTATACGTTTGATGTTGGTTAGCTGCCCTGCATCTCAAACCTCGGCCTTACTGAGCTGTTTATTGTAATGAATTTTTCTTTAGTGAGTAATTCTGGAGTTATTTATATTACTTGTTTTATTCTTTTTTATCATTTTTGTTTTTGTTTCTGACTCCTTTATAGTTGCTATCAATACATAGCTCATCAGCAGATTGTGTGCTGGTGCTGGGTTTTTGGGGGGAAGACATGTTCATGTGCCTATACCCTCCTATGCAGTTAACCAAATATGGGATACATTCTAATTACCTCAATACTGTGGTTTCTGGTACCCAGATTTGTAGAAAATGTCTGTTCCTTTATGAGAATGTGCAAAACTGTTGAGATACCCAATCCATTTCATCTTAGTTATTTTGGTTATCTGTCACAGTCTTACTATTGAAAATTATTATTGACGTTCATATCAATAAATATTGCACTAAATTCAGTTATCTTGCTTTATTAGTTGTTTCTGTTGTTTTGTAAAGTAAACTGAATAAAGTTATTAACAAGATAATAAAGTTCTTAAAAAGACTTACAAAACATGGAATTAACTGTGCTACTTTACATGTCTTTTCACTGATTCATAAATTCATGAAGCTTATAAAACACAACTCACACTTGTAGCTAATTATTGATTAAAGTGCAATAAAATTCATTTTTAGCTTGATTGTCATCACTGTGTGCCATCTTCTTTTCATGTTTCCCAGTAGTGTTTTAGATCTGCTGTTCTGAGGATCACATGATACCTCTAGAGGAGTGAGCAGCATGCAGGATGAGCTCCGCTGAAATTTTGTTTAAAGATTATGACTTTTCCCCACAATTTCTCTATCAACAGTATTATGTCTTTAAGCTCTAATCTATGTTACCTGTTGGCTGCTTCGATGGTGTCAGATACTTTTGAAACTCTCAGGAGTCAGGTTTTTGCACCTTCCAAAGGTGGGGATAGAAGCCAAAAGGTCCCTAAGAAGCACATCGCCAATTGAGTCAGCACAAGAGCAATCCAAAGGTACCACACAGGAGAATATGTATGAGGATATTCAAACCATTAAGTCTGCACTTTTCTCTTTAATTTATGAGTTCCAAGATTGGAAATCCACTCTGTCAGGACTGGTGGTTCAGGTGTCAGACTCTGAAGCAGGGATCTCCTTGGCAGAAGATTGAATTAATAAACTGGAGCCAGAGACTGTGAGTATGAAGTGGACAATTAAAATACTGGAAGATAAAGTGGTTGATTTGGAGGGACACTCCAGGAGAAACAATTTAGTTCTCCTGGGGCTCCCTGAGGGTGAAGAAGGCTCGAATACAATCTTATTTTTACAAAAGCTGTGTGTCCATATTGCCGGTCCCTTGCTCAATAGATCTGAATAAATAATTGACAGGGCCCATCACCCTTTTAGGCCAAAACCTACTTCAGACCAGCCCCCTTGTTCTATCATATTTAAAGTATTACATTACTTGGACAGAGACTACTTATTGAAAACAACAAGAGATAAGGAAAGAATAGAATGGGAGGGTAAAAAACTGCGCCTGGTCCCAGACCTTACTCTTAAGGTTCAGCAGGACAGAGCCACATATAGGACAATTTAAACCAAGATTTGGGCCACCAAGATTAAACATCGGATCCTATACCCATCCTATTTGGAGGTATACCTCCCATCCAGCACACAGCAATATGATACAGCCCCTCAGGCAATGGCAGACCTGGCGAAGAAATTACCAGACCTCTTTGGGAAAGGAGGTTGAGCCTGCAGTGGAGAGAGATCGGTATGAGGAGTCTGCTGTCCAGACTATATGCTTCAAAGGCCTTTAGGTATTCAATCTTTTGTGCTCTGCTTTCGTGGACCAGAACTCAATAAGTTTGTATTTTTTTTTCGTCATCAGACCTGTTCATTGACCCTGATTGGCATGCTGGCTACTTTAATTGCTACAAGATTCGGTGTACTATGAAGCCTGGTCAAGGTCAGGACAGAGTCCTGGTTGTATGATCTAATGATTATATAGTTGTGGCCATGTTTCCTCTACTCTTGCCATTTGCTCCCCTTTGGGTCTGTTATGCCTGGACAAGTGTAAGTGGAGGAGCAAGATATAAACAAGCAATGACCGTGAACGTTCATTTCTAGATATTTGTGTTTGACTTCTGACAGATTTTGTGCACAAGTTCTAGTCTTACCGTATGCCATTAATGGTTTCAGGATGCCCTCTCTGGTACGGCTATGTTATTGGGCAGAATGATCTGCGGTGCCCTCTGGAGGTCCAGATGCAAGGCAAGTCAGCCAATACATCACATTCAGCCTGTTGGAGGATTCTTTGAGGCAGAATTTTTATATTCATTTTATGGCAGAACTTTATTTTTCTGTCTAAGACACTGGTTAAGAAGGGAGTCATTTATTCTAAAAAAACAGTTTGACTTTTCTGTTATTAAGACTGTGTAACTTTTCCTGGTTGATGTTAAATGTGATTATTTGTGAGCCCCCCTATCATAATTTTCATATTTGAGTATATGCAGTTGGTGGGTCTGATTGTACAGAGAGCATTTTGTTTTGAGGGCAGACTTTCATTTATAATGTGCTAATATTTATTGGGATAAGCTCTTCATGGTTTACATGTTTATGACAATACTTAAATCCCTTCTGCAAGAAAATTAATGATGTTGTTACTTTATTCAGCTCATTCCTTTGCTTGGTGCACAGGCATATCGGTAGGGAAGGTATTACCTTAGAATTATGAGTTGTGAAGCATATACAAATTAAATAATGAGCCCCTTTTTTCTTTCTTAGAAGGTTTGATTCATGGAGATTAGGTTTCTTTGATTTTTGGGGGAGTAGACAGGAGTAAAAGAAAAGAAGAAAAAAAATTAATTACGCTTGTCTTTTTACGCTTAAACAAATGCTTATATTTCTGATCTGCTAGAGAGATGGGGGTTTTGTTTTTTCGTTTTGTCTCTGTTTCGACGTAGATTTCCCATGATCATATTTTGTAAAGGTTCATGTGTTAAGGAGCTTCTTTACAATTTTTGCATTTGGGAAGAGTAGGATCATTAGGGGTGAAATAAATACTGTTATTGCATTTCTCAAGACAGCCATGGCATTGAACATATTTTTAAGCCCCTGGAAGTCAATGGGGTATATTGTTAATTATAGGACTTTTGGCTCAGGCAGTATCTCCTCTCTTTTAGCTGTACACTATGGTATTATAACTGGTAGTAGTTTAATCACTCTAGAGGCAATGTAGGTTACAGCAAGTACCTGAGAGTTGGGGATTATATAACTGGCTTCCTTTAGTTTTGGCGGAAGCCGTTCCTCCTTGGGCATCATAGCCTTAGCTTTTAGGAGTAGGCTATTGGCCTGTGTGGTAAGTAGGGCTGGGGATAATTTTCAGAAGGGTGGTTTGGTAGAGGGGGTTGGAGGAAGACTTGGTAGATCTGGGAGGGGGGGTTCTTGCAGGGAGAGGTAGAAACTCATATGATACCAGAAAAATAGTGGGTTGTTATTCAGGACTCATCCTTTAGGATATTTAATAGTGCATCTTTAATATGGGGAGTTGGAATATAATTACATGGAATATTAAAGGTGTGAGAGACAATTCAAAAAAATGAAGTATTTTAAGGCATTTGAACTGTTATCATCTGCACATTGTGATGTTACAGAACACACATATTCCTACACATCAGTTAGATAAGTTAAGGAAGCTATGGGTAAGGCAGATCTATGAGGCTGGGTCATTTGCCAGATGAGGGGGTGTGGCGATATTATTTCATAAGTCTGTTCCTTTCAGGGAAATTAAAGTGTGGAAGGATTCAAAGGGTTGCTATGTTTTAGTACATGGCCAACTAGCTGGTGTCAAGGTAGTCTTTGGCTCAATATATGACCCTAATGCTGATACCCATGTGTTTTTTCCCACTCTGGCAACTCTGCTTGCATTATTTCATAACACTCCATGCCTTCTCAGGGAAGACTGGAATTTAGTCCTTTCGAATGATGTTGACCAGTCTTTCCAGAGATGGGTGTGATGCTCCCCTGCGCAACGCGCTGTAAGAGAATTTATATCTGATTTAGGGTTATCTGATCCTTGGAGAATTTCTTACCCCACTGAGAAGGATTACACTTTTTATTCCCCCCCCCCATGGGGTTTATTCTAGAACTGATTATTTCCTTCTCTGCTCCTCTTCTCTGGAAGGAGTGAGCACTGTTCATATATATCCTAGAGTACTTTTGGATTATTCTCCAGTTTGGCTCCATTTAATCCCCAAAGAACTGACACTTGGTCCCTTGATACACAGCTACTAATGGATGGGCGTATTATAGAGCATATGAGAAAATTTATTGTGTTTACTTGGGATGCAAATCATTTGTCTGTTGAAGTTCTGGATGTCCTATGGGGCTCACTAAAGGCAGTTTGGCGAGGTGAATTTATTAGACTAGCCATGGTGTGGAAAAGCAAAGTGGCAGTGCAGGTTGAAGAGTGGCAGTCCCGTATTAAGGTACTAGAAAACCAACTGTCTAAGTCATCGGATGACCATTTATGATCAGAGCTGTACTCCTTGAGTGCAAAATATTCTGCTCATCTCTTAGACCTCTCCCTAAGTTTAGCTTCTAAATGGAAGGCAACATATATTGGACAATGGGAGAAGGCAGGAAAGCTATTGGCTAATAGATTAAAACAACAGAAAGAGGCCAGATGGGTATCTGCTCTAGTCAACCTAGCCTCTAGGGAGGTAACTACAGATCCTTCAGGTATTGTAAATATCTTAAAAAATTTCTATCATTCCCTATATATGGCCCTTCCCCCAGATAAAGGGTGTGCTGATCTTCTTGAGGAGTTTATGTATGGTGTGGATTTTCCTCAGCTTGCAGTCCCTCACCAGGAGACTCTGATAGGTGAAATAACTGTCCTGGAGATATCAGAGGCCATAGACCGACTTCCTGCTGATAAAGCTCTGGGGCCAGATGGCTTTCTCCATCCTTTTATAAATGCTTTAAGTTAGAATTGCAACCTTTTTTGCATAAATTATTCAATTACCTTCTTCACGCCCCTATAACAGAGTCAGCCCTGTTTGAGGCCCACATCATGGTCTTGCCTAAACCTAGAAGGGATCCTACTGTTCCGCACAACTACATGCCCATTTCTCTGCTAAACGTGGAGGTCAAGATATTAGCTAGCATCTTAGCATATTATTTTAAGCAGGTTTGGGTGATCCTGATCGGTCCTGAACAAGTGGGCTTCATATCCGGAAGGCAATCTAGTGACAATTTTGGAAAGATCTTCCATCTTTTGTCTGCACCTGGGAAGGGGGGCATTGATAAGGTGCTTGTCTCCCTAGATGTGGAAAAAGCATTTGATAGGGTGGCCTGGAACTTTTTATTTGATATACATCCATGACATGGATTGCCTGAGGAGTTTATTTGATGGATTTCTATATTATATAGAGGCCTGTCAACTAGGGTTATGTGCAACAGGGCCCTGTTTTGTGTTTTTCCTTTGACTAGGGGCACATGTCTGGGCTAGGAAAATTAATAGTTCCTCAAAAGTAAAGGGGATTGGGGTGGGACCTTTTGAATACAAACTATCAGTGTTTGCAGATGACATTCTTTCGTATCTCTCTCATTGGAAGCAGTCCCTTCTGACAGTTTTTAAGATAGTAGTAGATTTTAGTGTTCTGGCCGGTTATAAATTGAATCAGCATAAAATGATGGTCCTACCCCTATCACCTTCCTGTTTGAGGGTGGATATAGAAGAGCTGGGCTTAAAGTGGGCTTCACATTCAGTCACTTTCTTGGAGATGGAACTTGCCCAAGATTTAAAGAAGATAAAAACACTCAGTTTGGACCTGGTATTCTTCAAATGTGGCAGGACTTTAATAGGGGGCAACATCTGCCTCTTACACTTTGGGGGAGAGTAAATATCTTGAAAATGGTTATTTTTCCCCCGACTAATGTACCCATTGTTGATGTTGAATCTTGCTATCCCAAGAACTTGGTTCAAGGAAATAAATTCTGTTTGGTCAACATTTCTATGGTTGGGAAAACACCCTAAAAGGGCTTTAGAGAAACTATGTAGGACAAGGTAATGGGGGGTCTTAAAGTCCCTCATCTACTCCTATATTACTTTGCCTTCTAGGGATGCAAATATCTACACTGGCTAGGTATCCAGGAAGGGGGGCCCTCATCTAAGCCATATTAACTATTGAACATTATAAAGCAGATAGCTTGAATGTTTCTCTCCTGTCTCTTCTTTATATGCCCTTTAACAAGTTACCATCCCCTTTACGGCATTCTTTGATTGGCTGGGCTGTGAAGGCACATCTGCAAATGAGTCATTTCTTTAGGGTTAGCTGTAAATAAGATCTAGGAACAGCCATTTTTTAACAACTTAAATGTGGTAATCGGTAACAAGGTGATTACTCTGGTCTCTTGGAAAGATCTTATTGTAACATCCCTATTAGACCTGGTTAAGGAGGACAAAATTCTATCCTTTTCAGACTTCAGGAAATCCTTTCACCTCCCAGAGTTTCCGACTTTTAAATATATACAGATTAAGCATTGTGTGTCTTCAATCCTCAGAGCTCCCTCATTATCCTTGAAGGCGTCTCAGTTTTGTTCAGAATCAGTAGGCCTGGTTACATAGCCTAGACCAATTTCTCAGCTGTATCGGCTGCTGGTTACTTGAACTGGGTTAGATCACTCACTGGCTGCCTTTTATTGGCAATAGGCTGCTAACCTTTCATATGACTCAGCCCAATGGGAAACAATATGGATGGATATTAACAAATATATAAAACAGGACATATTGTGGCTCATTAGGTTTAATGTCCCCCATAGTTTGTAATAAACCCCACTTAGGCTGTACAGCATGGGTAATCGGCAAGACCCCAAATGTCATAGGTGTCTCCAGGAGGGTGGTTCTCTGTTTCATATAATTTGGACTTGTCCAAAGGTGCAATCTTTTTGGCAGCTAATTAAACAATTTTGCAGCCTATTTTTCAGAAGTACTAATTATTTTACCCCGGACATTTGTGTGGTTGGTAAATTTTCAGCTATTAAATCTCTGACCCACAAGGCCTATATGGCATTAATTTCAGCTGTTTCTTTGCTTATTATTATGAGACATTGGCTTTCAGACTGCCTCCCAAATTTGACAGTGGTTCAGGATATGTATACGGCACTCAATGCAGAAAGAGCCATTGTGGTGCAATACCATGCTTTGTCATCATTCTGAGATAAATGGGAGCCATTTTTACAGTTCATAGCTGGGAGTTGAAGGGACTTGGCACATAGAAATGGAATGTACAGTAAGTCAACCAATCTCTCCCTATTAGTAATTAGCATGACAAGAACTGTTGACAATTTTATGATGGACTTTTGTTTAAGTTATATGAGTCCTGGTTGAATCTGTGTAGGCACTTCTGGTATACTACCCATTGTGTGGCTGGTGGGAGGAAGGGTGAGGGAAGGGGATTAGGTATTGGGGAGGAGGTGTTGGGGGGAAGTGTGGTTGATCTGCTGGATACATTGGATTGTCATAATATTGGGGATTGGGGTGGGTTGTTAACATCTATACGTTGACATTTTCTTTGTGACCGTTTTTTTCTGTTGTCTTGTATTATTTTTTTTTTATCTTTTAATAAAGTTTACTAAATTGCAAAAAAAAAAAGCTGCTGTTCTGAGATAGAATGTAATCTTCATGATGTTGGGGAGATGGGTTTGTGGATGAGGTTGGGTTTGCAGCAGTGATGACTATGGTGGAGATGTATGTTACCATGTGTCACCTGTTCATTTTAATCATAATAACTGCTCCTATATGAAGATGGGTGCAGGGGACCATGTAAACCCAACAAATAAAGGAAACATGTTCTTGTGTGCACATATCTAACATAAGTAAACAATACTAAAAAAATGTTCGGGTATGCTGATTTCAGATTTCATTAATTGTGTCACGGCAACACAGGAGTAGGGAGAGGGAAGAACATAGGAAGACATAGATAATGCATCCATAATGAACAAAAACATGTGTTCAGTGTTCACTAAGGAATGTGAAGGTGAATACCCTAAACTAAGCCTACAAAGTAGACAGGGAGGGGGATAGACACCACTCCATTCACAGAGGAAGCATTCATGGAGTAAATAGAGTACCTGAAAACAGATTAGGCAATGGTGCCAGATGTGATTCTTTACAGAATATTAAAAGAGGTCAGGGGGTGATGGCAGCCCACCTCATCACCCGGCTCAATATTTCACTGGAGACAGTGGATGTACAGAAACATTGGAAGAGGGAAAATGTGGTACCTCTACACAGAAGTGGGTGTCAGGAACAGGCTGGCAGCAGTGGGCAAGTCAGCATAACCTCCATGATCATGAAGCTAATTGGTACTTTGTTAAAGTAGGGGATTGCGTAGCAATTCAGACTGGGCAGTATGGATTCACAGCATGAAGGTCATTACAAAACAAATTTAATATATTTCTTTGTCTGGGTGAACAGGTAGGTAGATGAGGGATGGGTGGTGGATGCGGCCTACTTACACTTCAGTAAAGCCTTTCTTACAGTCACAAATAGAAGGTTGGAAAACAAGTTAGGAAGCATGTTGGTGTGCCACAAGGTTGTTAACAGGATAAGAGATTAATTAAATGATAGGACACAGAGGGAGATGGTTACTGGTGTCCATTCTGGGATAATGGAGTTTATGAGCATGGTGACACAGGCATATGTCCTGGGACCTGTCCTCTTCAATGTCTTTATAAGTGACATTGCCGAGTTGCTGAGCCATAAAGTATTCCTTTTTGCAGATGACACCTACATCATCAATATGGTGTATCTGCAATATGCTGGTCACTAAAGAGGGTATAAAAAATGAGGACAGTCATGGGTGAGTTGGAGGAGTGATCAGAAGTATGGCATCTGCAAATCAGTGACAAGAAATGCTGAGCCATGGAGCAGTGTCAGTGATTCAGCAGGTTGCACACTCACCTCTGAGACCAGAAGATCAGAAGGCTGTGGGTTCTATCTCCAAACCAAGCACTTGGGATTCATCCCAGTACTGACACTGTAGTGCATCATGTGGGGCATGGTGCACTCATGTGATGCCATCTTTCAGATGAGATGTTATACAGAGGTCCCATCTGCCTGTTCTGGTAGTTATTCAGGTGGACTTTAATGATCCCATGGCACTTCTCCAAAAGAGTATGGTAATTTCCCTGGTGTCCTGGCCAAATGTCCCCCATTCACTAAAAATACCATCAACAGCTTAATCTGGTTCAATTTCCATTAGTAACCATCATGACCCCCCCCTCCGGTGTTGCCCATGAAAAAAGGACTTCTAGTCTCACTGGGCATACCCAGTCAACAAAATTCAATCAATAAATAAATAAAATTTGTGGCAAGGTGTCCAATATGGTGGAGGGGGTACTGGTAGCCATCAGGCAGGAACAGGACCTCTTGATACTCATACCAAAAGGCAACTAAAAGTGTGAGAAGGATGTGTGGTAAATCAGTAGGATGCAGGGATTCATTGGGAAAGGATTCAGCAGTAGAAAGAAGGAGGTGGTTATGCAACTGCGAGCACACACACGCACACACACACACATATATATATATATAGCTAGAGGGAGAGAGAGAGACATATAGAGATTTATGTGTGTGTGTATACAATATATGTATTATACACACACACACATATATATTCATTGCAAAAACTCCATTAATGCATCAGTTAGGGTGAATACTATAGCGACAAAAGTAGGGATATGAGGTGTTAGGTTTTCCAACCCTAATGCCCCACCGCCAGGGTTCCCACACCTAGCACTCAACCCCCACTACTCCACCCTCCAAACACCAATAGGTGTTGGGGTGTGCCATGGGGTCACCAGAGCTAACTCTCACCCCATTCTCCTATACTGTACCATGTAAGCTTGTTTACATATGGAATGCTGTGAAATCTAGCCCTGACAACCCCATGGCACACCCCGGCACCTGTTGATGTGTGGAGGGTGGAGTAGTGGGGGTGGAGTGGTAGGTGTGGGAACCCTGGGGGTGGGGCATTAGGGTTGGAAACCCTAACGCCTCATTTCCCTACTTTTGTTGCGATAGTATTCACCCTAACTGATGCGTTAACAGAGTTTTTTTTCAATGAATTTTCCTTCTTTCTAAGATAGTATAATTGTATCCTCATTTTACTGTATCCCATGATCCAGATAGCACAAGAGTGTCCATATGTCATGGTGGGAGCTCAGGGTCCTTCAGACCCTGTGATCCTAGCCCTTCACAGATGTACATATGTATCTAGCTATGGAAACACTGGGGTCTCGTGGCCCTGCACTTCCACACATAAAGTTATGAGCAGGCATAGCAAAAGTGCAACAAAAAGTCAAAACTGTGCCGTCTTAAATAATTTCCACCCCAAATGTTCAACATAACATTCTTATCACCTCACCACATGTACCCAGTACAGAAAACTTTTAAATCCCTGTTGAAATATAATTCTGCGCAACTGTAATGCTGTTTTGTGTTACAGGTGCAGAAAAGCATTTATGGCAGGATTTGAGAAATCATAGCTGTACTGTTTATGAGGTGGTGTGAGAAATGGTAATGTTGAAAATCTGGAGTATAAACATGAAAAATTGGCAAGTTACAAGCGTGCTTAGAAATTGTGCAACACACGGTCATAACTTGGTCATTTTTGGGAATTTTTTCACTAGATTGTCAACATGTTTTTTTTGGGACCTCCCCTCATGAACAGTTGCAATGTGATTTTGTTATTCCATCCCAAAAGTTGATTTTGTACAGTGACAGCGCCATTCTGTGCCACAGCTGAAAAACATGTTTTGGGCAGGATGTGAAAAATGACAACTATACTGTTCATGAGGAGATATGAAAAAATGGCAATGTTGAAATCTGGGGTGAAAATATTAAACACTGGTGAAGTTACGAGCGTGCATAGAAACTGCACAATGCACACTCATAACACAGTCATTTTCTGGAATTTATTCACCAAATTTGCAACATGGGCTTTTGAGACACCACCTCATGAGCAGTGTCACCTTTCAGGAATGAGAAACAAAATGAGAGTGACTGTGTTCATGAGGTGGGGTCCCAAGAACCCCATGTTGAAAATCTGGTGCAAAAATTCCTAAAATTCACCAAGATATCTACATATGTTGAAACCCCTCATTGACTCCCATTATCCAGTGCTTACCTTGATTCCTCAGATTGTAGTTCATTTTTTCGGAGTGCAGATGTATCCCAGTCCACAGAAGATGGCAGTGACAACCTCCGGAGGTAAGTATGGGTTAAGGGAGGGTTGTAGGGAGGTGACTGCACAGAGGGAGGGTGGGGATGGGGAGGAGGAGGATGAGGAGAGATGATGAGGGAACATTTTCTTTAAAAATGTCAGGAATGTTTTTTTATAGGGTAGAAATTATGATTTGAAGGACACTGGGAGTGGGCTACCCAGTGTCCCACAGTTGTGGGGGGTTGTTGTTGCTGTGCCGACTCAGAATTGGGCACCCCGATGTCAGCAGTTAAATATCATAATTTGGGGACACTGGGAGTGGGCTACCCAGTGTCCCACAGCTTGGGAGGGGGTTGTTGCTGTGCCGACTCAGGGATCGGACACCCTGCTGTCAGCTGTTTAAAAATATAATTTGGGGACACTGGGAGTGGGCTTCCCAATGTCCCACAGTTGAGGGGCTTGTTGCTGTGCTGACTCGGGGATTGGGCACCCCGATGTTGTTGGAAGCTGCCAGTAAAGAACAGCAAAACAGAGCGGGTGAACTTTGACTCTATGGCTGGCAGCATGAGTTCCAGCTGCAGCTGCAGAAGTCAAGAAAATACTGCTCTTCTCATACAGAGCATGGGCTACAAGCCATTCTCTGGCTAAGCTAGAACCCTAGATTTTGGAACTTGTTTGGGACCACTTAAAAAACCATCAGAATATAGCTGACCGACGACTCTTTATCTATGTTCTGTTTTTCTTTTTAATTGTATTTTACAGTTTCTGCAAGTGAAGATCCTCACTAACCAGCAAACAGGATGGTGGACACAAGGCAGCTCCACCTTTTGCACCAGGGTGAACTTTGCGAAAACAACCAAACTTCTTTTTGCAAAGAAGGTGGTACTTTGCACAAATTACTGTGTTCCCTGTGAAAAGAAGGTGTACTTTGCACCAAGTACTCCTATTCTGCAAAAGTTCTGACTTTCGTGCCTGACATATAAATCGTCCCATAGGAAATAACAGGAACATTTAAAATTGTATAACTTTTGAATGGATTAATATTTTTTTCACCAAACCTTCAAAAGTCTCATCTGTATCTCAAAGGCTTTCTTTCCTGAAAATTACAGACCAAAACCTAAAACCGTTTCTGAGACACAGGTGGAAAAAGAAATGAAAAAAAAAAACTGGTAAATGTAGGAGTTTTTGACACTCTGTATCTCAGAAACCACAAAACCAATTCACACAAGCTTTCACAGATCAGGAGACCTACCCATAATGCTTATGCATGCCAAATGTTATACAAATCTGTTGAACAAGTCCAGAGTTATTAAGGTTCACAATTGCAGGTTTAACATAGAAGTTTGCACTCAACCATAACTTAGTGGTGATACTGCACCACTATAATATATATATATATATATATATATATATATATATATATATATATATATACCAGCATAATATACTGTGGTGATTTGTGTATACAGTCCATGGTGCTTTGCATTATGGGGGTATGTGTGATTTTGTGTTTCTTTGAAACTTGGCTTCCTGGGCAGTGCCCTTTGGGGTAACCTTTGCCTCAGTGCTTGCACGCTGAGGTTCTTTATCTTTTAGGTTGTTTTTTTGTTTTTATTGGGTTCATCACAACATAACTCAGATAGACCATCTTAGGGTAGCTGGTTCATTCCATTGGGGGTGTCAAACAGATGAGGCACACTGATGAGTCCTGGTAGAATGAACCACGTGCATGTGTCTTCTGTTAGCACCTTTTGCAGACTGTGTGAGAGACCTTTTGCTACCATGCATTTCTGCTTAAAATTGAACCAGCAGAATATACTGTGGTGATTTGCATTATGGGGGTATGTGTGATTTTGCAGTTCTTTGGAACTTGGCTTCCCGTCCAGTGCCCTTTATGGTAACCATTGCCTCAGTGCTTGCACACTGAGGTTCTTTATATTTTAGCTAATTTTTCACACACACATATATATATATATATATATGTATATATATATATATATATATATATATATATATATATATATATATATATATATTGCCTACATAATGGTCAGAAGTGTGATATGGAAAAATATTCTCACTCCTGCAGAGTGAGAATAATTTCCATGTCACATGATCTGCACATCGGGTGTGTTATTTATACAATGGGGTTTCCAGAATGTATTTTTTTTATTTAAGTTTATCTTGTGGAATAAACGAAGAAGACATAGGACAAAAAAAATTATGCTAAAACAAGCTGAAACACTGTTTTGCCATTTGGATGAAGCGGGCTGTTTTCCTTGGTATTTGAGGTATTCATGGATGTGGAAAGCTTTGCTCTATTTAGGCTTTTTTCCCAGTATGAAATTCAAGCTGCTGGTTGCTTGCTTTGGGACTTTCATACAGTGCACAAGATGAGAATGAAAGAGGGAGTTGCAGTTGCAGGTGTGACAGGTGAGCTATATTATTGTCATTAAC
The DNA here is from genome assembly GCA_016271365.2 of Neoceratodus forsteri. Lineage (NCBI taxonomy): Eukaryota > Metazoa > Chordata > Ceratodontiformes > Ceratodontidae > Neoceratodus > Neoceratodus forsteri. The sequence continues at coordinate 777,822,679 of CM028131.1, forward strand.
CTCATGAAAGCAGTTCCAACACTTAGGCAGAATCTGAGTTTTGCTGGTGAGATCAGCACAGTTGAAATCAATGCTGTTGAGGTAAGCACAGTATGTATAAATGTCAGGCAGCAGGATTTATCACACTCTGGTGAGGTAAGCAGAGAGTGATGAATGTCAGTTGGCTGCATTTGGGAGTGAGTGTTATGTGTTTTATTTCATGTGTTATCAGCTCACCCCTATTGTACAAACACACACATATCTATATATATATACGTATATAGGATATATGATGGGCAGGAGTGTGATATGGAAAATATCTTTACTCCTGCAGAGTGAGCTCTGGATACTCATGAGTGCTGAAGACACGAGTGAGAGGATCCAGAGCTCATGATGCAGGAGTGAAGATATTTTTCATAGCACACAATCTGCACATCTTGTATTCGATTTATACAATAGGGTTAAGAGTTTCAGAAGTATTGTTATGCTGTCTTGTGTTCTGTTGCTGTCTCTGTGTTTGCTCTTTCTATGTGTGAGTTTTTCTGAATGGGCTGGCGGTGTTACAAATTATGTGGGAAAAGCTGAGTGTGTTTTGCAATGCTAATTGAGTTAGCTTCAGGCAGCAGTGAGAAACATACTGTTTTGTGAAGATGTGTCCTTTAAAATTCTGGCTGCAGTCAAGCTGAGAGTATCAAAGTAATAGGCTAGGAGTCAGACAGAGTGTGTGGAACAGGTGAGAATGTTTGGCAATGGTAACTGAGTTAGCTGGAGGCAGCAGTGTGCCATCTCACTCTAAGCCATGAGATAAATGTCAGTTCTTACATTTATTTCAATCTGGTGAAAATAGCAGGATCTATCACACTCATTTATCATTCACCCTATTGCATAAATATATATAAATATGTACACATACATATATATATATATATATATATATATATATACATACACTACACCTGAAGTGCATAAATGATGATATTTGCAGATATGTATTAATTTTTATATAGCGCAGTATTTATGTAACTTCGAACATGTTATATCACTTTGGAACTTTGAGATGAAACACAGACCACACTGTGTCAGACATAGAACTTACAGTGTGAAGAAAGTTAGATTTATAATTAAAAAGGTAAACCACAGGCTCACACATAACAACTGCTGTGGTAAACATCAAACACGTAATAGGTGGCACTCTAATACCTCATTTACCTCAACATACAGTATGAGGGGTAACAACTTTATAACTAAGTTGTGTCCATACCAAATGTGAGTAATAGTTGTATTCCAATACATTCAAAATTGGTTTCTACAGAAGCTATCACAGAATGGATCTATCTATGTAACCGCCCTCTACTCTAAACTATGAACATTTGTCCAGAATCTTTATGCACCAACGCTTTCTTGTACCACATTTTGGTTGTGGTATCCCACTTGTTTCTCTAAAGTCACTTGTAATGATATGTGTAGTATTATTATTCAGTATTGATTATGTCCAGATGTATCAAAATACAGTAAGTATTCCACAGCTCTAAATGGTAGGTGTCATGTTAGATTCACACGGACAAATAACTCATTGCATAAAACGGGACATATAGTATGGCTGTTTACTGCAGTCACTTTTTCCGGATGTTCAAATGACAAAGATAAGAATTCCGGTGGCGGTGGTTCTACCATGCTTATCAAATCTTCATTTGACATTCCAGCACTTATTTCCTCCACTGCAGCCATCAGGTCTTAAACATAGTCTGGGAGAGAAAGCATATTAATTAATGAATATTCTCCATATGTAGGAATGCTCAATGCAATCCATGAGTCTTGATGTATCAAGATTCAGGCCAAATGCAATGCTGTTTGATAGTACCACAAATGACAATTAAACTTAAAAGCTATTACTTTATTTATGTCTTTAAAATTGGCTGTGAATACATCTTATATAGTGAGACACAGGCATGTCTGTTTGCTAATATTAAATGAAGTCATATGCAAATGTTAAAACAGCAATGTTTCAAAAGTACATAACAGTGCTTCAGACAACAAACAATTAACTATGTAATGTACTTGTGGGTAATCACATGTAGACCATTCTAAATTAAAGGTTGGTGGAATATTTTGAGGAGCATTGTCTCAAGTATGTACAGTATGTCAGCATGTGCTGGGGAAGGGGGGTTAATAGTGTCAATCAAATATGATTGTCTTCTTTGGCTATCTCACTAAGACAGTGGACCGTGCTCAAGGTAAGTGGTCCAGTATCTGGTGGCATGGCTTTAATGAATGTTAATGCAAAGTTACGTTTATTGGAGACAACAAACACCACACCAAGTACTACCATGGTGAGTCCTGGAGTATACAACAGGGGATGAGAAAGGCCTCGGAGTCATGAACAGTAGTGAACTGAGACACTACAAACAGTTCACGAAAACAGCAGCAAGGGCAAACAAGATTCATGGATGCATAGCTGGTGGGGTCAGTAGTAGGAGACAGGAGGTTATACTGCCCTTGTACACATCAGTGGTGTGGCCACACCTACAGTTTGGAGGTCAGTACTGGTACCAACACCTCAAAGAGGTCATTAATATTCTGGAGAAGGTTCAGATGAAGGGTACACTAATTGTCATAATTGTTTTTTTGCCATCCCCCAATCCGAACCAGAGCTCACCCATGCCTCACCTACTGTACCTCCATGCCCATGCTTAACACCATAGGCATGGGTGCCTGGCTGTCATTTAACCCTGATGCTGTGTCATGTCCGTGGGCAGGCTTTTTCCTGACTGCTGGCCCCATGGTTATGGGGATGTGAAATGATGTCCAGGGTTTGCTCTGTCACCCATAAGGTGACAGCATAGTCAGCAGTGGTACCAACACATTCTGCCATGTGTCTGTAAATCACCACATAAATCACCACACACTCTACCCCTTCCCCCTGGAGAAGTTGAGTGGTCCCCAGGACACTCAATCCTTCACCCTCTGTCCAGCCCTCCAACTTCCTAGACGTTGGCACTGTAGGCAGTTGCCTAGCCGCTGCGCTGTCCAACAGAACAATTGCTACAATTCTGACAGTGGGTCAGCAGGGTAAGGCATGTGAGCAGAGGTTAATGACAATGAACATGTGCTCCCTGCAGAGGCAGAATAGATAGAGTGAACATTATTTTGACCTTCATATAGTGAAAGTAAGGATAATGGCTATGGAGGATGGGATGTGTGTGGCAGGTGGTGGGACACGCACAGTAAAACATTGAGTACACTTCAACAAAATTGTTTAATGGTAGTATATCACTCACCATGAGTGTGCACAGAAGGTACTCCATGAACAATATAGCCTCCCTTTTTGTAGTTAGGGAAATGAACTGAGTATCCTTCAGAGACATCTTAATTGACTGCCTGCTGTCTTAGCTAATTCTCGTTATAATGCACGGCAGCCAGTAGTGCTCTACAATACAAGTCAGATGCATGAGTCACTATTACAAAATAAAACTACTATTATAAGTATTTGCAATCTTCATTATTTGCATTTTACTGTTTATTTTCTATGCGATGAATAAATCACCACTATGTGATATGTTAATATCCTGCTGCTGACAATATACGTGTCACACCTGGAAATGAGTCATGGCTCAGTGTGCCTTTACTGGTTATCAATTGCTAAATAAACAAGCATTTGTCAATGCCGAACATTCGCTTGCAGGTGTTTGCAGTGGTCTTTGGCATGAATGGTGCTTTACCCTAATGCCCTGTGCGATTGCTGGTATTTGCACAATTGTCAGCATGACTTTTGTTACCCCCATTGTCATAGCTACATGGCGGAGGCAACATGTTTTGGGCAGGATGTGAAAATGACAGCTGTACTGCTCATAAGGAAGTGTGGTAAAATGGCAATGTTGAAAATCTGGAGTGGAAATATTGAAAATTCGCAAACCTAGGAGCGTGCGTGGGAACTATGTAATGCACGCTGGTAAAACAGTGATGGCTAGGAATTTTTTCACCAAATTGTCAACATTGGCAGTTTAAAACATCTGCTAATGAACAGTGACACTGTGATTTTCTTAATGTGTCCCATACACTGAGTTCGCACACCGACTGTGCCATTGTGCGCTACATGGGTAGAAACACGTTTTAGGCAAGATGTGAAAAATGACAGTTGCAGTGCTCATAAGGAGGTGTGGTAAAATGGCAATGTTGAAAATCTGGAGCGAAAATATTGAAAATTCACAAACTTACGAGCGTGCGTAGGAACTGCGCAATGCAGACTCAGAAAACAGTCATATTTAGGAATGTTTTCACCAAATTTTCAACACAGCCATTTTAAGACCCCTGTTCATGATCAGTGTCACTGTGATTTTCTTAATGTGTCCCATACATTGATTTCTCACACCGACTGCGCCATTGTGCGCTACATGGGCAGAAACACATTTTGGGCAGGATGTGACAAATGACAGCTGTACTGCTCATGAGGAGGTGTGGTAAAATGGCAATGTTGAAAATCTGGAGTGCAAATATTGAAAATTCGCAAACATATGAGCGTGCGTAGGAACTGTGCAATGCACGCTCATAAAACAGTCATTTTTAGGAATTGTTTCACCAAATTTTCAACATAGCCATTTTAAGACCTCTGCTCATGAACAGTGTCACTGTGATTTTCTTAATGTGTTCCATACATTGATTTCACACACCAACTGCGCCATTGTGCGCTACATGGGCGGAAACACGTTTTGGGTGAGATGTGAACAATGACAGCTTTACAGCTCATAAGAAGGTATGATAAAATGGCAATGTTGAAAATCTGGAGTGAAAATATTGAAGATTTGCGAACTTACGAGCCTGCGTAGGAACTGCGCAACACAAGCTCATAAAACAGTCATTTTTTGGAATTTTTGCACCAAATTTTCAACATGGGGTTTTTGGGACCCCTTTTCATAAATGATGTCACTGTCATGGTGTTATTTGAGGCCAAAGGGTGATTTTGTGCAGTGACTGTGCAGTGCCTGCAAAATCACCCTTTGAGCCTGAATAACACCATGACAGTGACATCATTCATGAGAAGGGGTCCCAAAAACCCCCATGTTAAAAATTTGGTGCAAAAATTCCAAAAATTGACTGAGATATGCAATAAAGTTGAACTCCCCCATCTAGCCCATAATACAGCTTACCGGCATTTCCTCAGTTCGCGATCACCTTTGAAGAGTGCAGATGTGTTCCCGGTCCACCAAAGATTGTCGCGCCGGAGTCTGGAGGTAAGTATGAGGGGGTGTGGGGAGGCTGGGTGCGCAGTGGATGGGTGCGGGTTGTGGGAAGGGGGGTTGGGAGATGCGCCATGGGACAGTTTTGTTTTACAGGTTTAAAAAAAGACAGCGTGGGATGTTTGCCATGCTAGGGTGGGCTCCCAGCATGGCAGAAGATGGCTGGGGGGCCAAGGAGCTGACGGGGGGTTGGGCACCCCATCTGCAAAATAAAGCAAATGTTTGCCACACTGGGGTGGGCTCCAGCGTGGCAGTAGGGTGGCTTAGGGGGCCGTGGAGCCGATGGGGAATTGGGCACCCCCATCAGCAAAAATGTTTGCCATGCTGGGGTGGGCTCCCAGCATGGCATGAAAGCTTTGGGGGGGCGGCATGACGGACGTGCGTGGGGGGGAGGTAGCATGGGACACGAGACGGGGTGGTGCTCAGTATGGCAGCGTTGTTTTTCTTTGAAGCAGAAGAACACTGCTGTCATACTGAGCTGCTGCACCCATTGGTGCAGGACTGCCATGCCTGCTCAAGGGAGCAGTGCATTGGGTGGGAGAGGCATACTCTATGTAAGCATTTTCTTCCAAAACGCCCCTTATGCGACAAGAAGTGAACGTAATACAAATGGAATACATCCAAACAATGTAGTACATTTACGCATGACCATCATGTATTATCCAACCATTGTCATAACAAGATTGTGATTTATCTTTGTGCTCGTTGTAATTATTAGTTAGATAGGATTGAGTTAAGAACAATTCCTATCATTAGATTGGTACAGGAGTGGTGTCAAGTGATTGTTACACCCTATTACATGCATCACATCAATTCAATATGAAAGAGATTGTCAGTGTACATGCACGTCTATATAACATTTGCTTTTTGAACAAGGACTGAGGTGTTAACAGAAGTGGTGTCTAATTTTTTTATATATATCTCAGTAATAGAAAAAAAAAGACTTTGTACCTGCACTTCATTCCATTGAGCAAGAATGCAGTCATTTTTGGGGCAAATAGGTTCAGCAGACTATGAAACTCCTCAATCTCTGTCGTCTGGTACTTTTCAGGCAAACAACAGAAGTTGTTACATAGCCTGGTCCCCAAAATGAATTCCTTCAACAGGACAGCAGAATTGGATGCTGTAATAAATAGTTTTTATTATTTATATGTTGTCTACTTTATCAAACAACTAAATTAAATACTGAAAGTAAACTACTCTGACCAATATACATCTCAACCACAGGTAATTGTTGCCTATCTATGCATGTGGTTATAATGACATAACACACTGGTGATGTTTGGCAGCGCATGCAAGGGCCCAAAAAACTGAATTATTCAACTTTATTGGTATTTCTGCAAAACTATTTCTAGTGCTTTTCTATCATCCTGTTGCCCTTTGTTTGCATTGTGCTGCTTCTGTGCTTGTCCTATTTAGGCTCCCATTTACTCACCAGATTTCAGCAAACCCCTAGTGCAACTGCAATTGCTATCTGCATGTTTCAGCTCAGCTGCTTTCTTGATTCTACTGTCTCTGTGCTTATCCACCATAATTGTTAGAACCTGGTCCAGGCTCGTTCTGCTCCAGCTAGCTGCCACTCTCTGCTGTGTTCTGTTTGCCTCAGCAGCTCTGCTCGGTTCATTCAGTGTTAGTTCAGTCAGCTACTACCTCCAGCATTTAATTCCCATGCTTGCCTTTCTGCAGTGTAGTGTGGCTGTGCTTTAGTTTATTGTTGCTCTACTGCCTCAGTGGCTTGCTATCATTTGGCTGTGTCCTTAACTTGGACCTTGTCAGTAAAAGCACCTCTATTTTGGGGAATCCTATCCTATTTTTATTTATTTTAGTCTTTGGTAATGGGTAAGGCCCACTAGGCACAAGTGCCTGTTGGCGACCTGTGAGCACTGGGCAGTTAAGTGACTTGCTCAGAGTCACACAGTATGCAAGTGGAGGTTGTGAGAATCAAACCCAGGTCTGGTCTGCTGGAAGTACCAAGCTCATTCACAGCTCATTACTCTAACCTCTACGCTATATTGCTAGTCCAAGACATTACATTGCTGTTTGGTCTCATGGTGCTCAGCTTGTGACTTCCTGTTATTCCCATGGTGGGGGACTGTGATGTCACAGTGAGGCACTGTGGCTCCAAGTAGCAGGAGCAAGCTTTATGTAAGCTATATGATTTTGCCCTGCTTTCTTGCCTACATGGTTTTTCGATTATCGATGCATAAATCATTAACTTCAAGCCTACATGGCCTTCAGATATTCATTGCATTCCATTACTGTGCTGCGTGCTCCTTACTGGAATAACCTGTTTCTGCCTTAATGGCATTTAAGATATTCATGCTAATCATATCAATTCACTATTTATGCAGTTATAGCATTTCATTATTCATGCTGAAACCATAGCATCAAATGCTTTTATGTAAACTATGATTTGCTAATTTATGGAACTGGTTGGCCAAAAATATACGTAATTCAGCTTATCTCATGTGTGATATATTGTACTTACCTATGCTGCTACCCATTTTATTGCTGTTGCAAATGCTGCTACTTATCTCCTATTTGCTAAACCTCATTGATTCATTTACGTTAAACCTCATTGATTCAATCACTGGCATCACAGCCTCTCACTGCCTAAACACCTATCTTCTATACACCATCAATTCAGCTTCCATAATGGAACTGGTTGGCTTGTATTCTGCCTGTTGCTGCTACTATCAAACCACCAATTGATGGCTTGCACTTCTGCCTCCTACCTCACCCAGGCCCTGCCATTGTAGTTCTCATGGTTACAGAGTTCACTCACAGCCTTTCAGTCTTGTGGTTGAAGAGTTCACTTGCTACCTTTCAAGGCAGGCTTCTTCATCAATATATAAAGCCACTGGCTTTGCCCGGCCTCCTCATCAATAATCTGCTACATAATCTACAGGTATGACCACTGGCTTCACACAGCCTCCTCCTATATAGCACCCTAAGTTGATTCACGCTCTCATTCATAAATTGGAGGCATGTCAACCATGTCCATTACCTCGTCTGGCTTAGGTCATGCCCTGTAAGCTGACAGTCTCATTCTGCACTTACAAAGTCCAAATCCTGAGCATGTGAACCTTGGGGCAGGGCCCTTCTCATCTGGACAATAGTGGGAATGTCCTCACTCTGGGATAGAGCTTTAGCATGCAGTCATACAGCACAACTCTTGATGCAGAAATGAAGAATTCAGCTGCCGAGAGGTGAGGCCCTCACAGCCCAAGAGTGCTCCTTTGGCAATGGCATCACTGTAGCAGTTTTGAAAGCCGTTCTCCCTATAATCACCTCTGGTTCACCTGGTTTGTTTTAGTCAGTAGGCCTGCTGGTTGCCTTAGTGGTCATTGCTCTCTTCCTCCTCCTGCCTTAGGGGTCCACTCTCACTTCAGAGTCCCCTTTGTTGCGGAGGCCTCTTGTAACTCTTCACAGCATTCCTGTTGGACAGATTATGAGAGCTTTCCACCAAACTGGAATATTTCCTCCCTTTTGATTGGGTTTCTAAATTGCAGCAGCAGATCCATCACTAAAGAAACTACCCATATACTGGAGAGAAGGCGACCAAGACCTTGGATCCCCAGAGGTTTCCTCATTTTAAAATGTTTTTTTTTCCACTCCTCTGTGCCAAAGGTCATTATATGTAGTTAGTTGTTTATAGCATATTCCCTAGTTTCCTTAGGTAGGTTTCCGCTGTTGGGTGGAGATAGATGGTGGCCTTACTCCCTGTTACCCCTCTCATTAGAAAGCCCCCTGATGTCATCAGTGCAGTCCATTTTATCAGTACAATCCTGACAACCTGTGCATTTCATTTGTATTTCATCAAGCTGTCTCATTGCTGTCAATCTGCTTCTTTACCTCGTAGTCAACATTTACTGCTCAATGTTCTTTTCGGGGCACCTTCCTAAAGTACCTTTAGCCAAGAGAATCTTTCTTGTGGCACTTCTAGAGGTGGAATCCTCTTTGAGGGTTCCTTGCCTTTGGTACACTTGCAGGGTGGTAATTTCCTTTGGAACAGAGAGTATGAATGGTCAAACAGTTATCACAGCTGCAGAACCATAACACTACTCTGGTTGCATAGACCCATTGAATCAAAATTCAGAATGTTGGCAGATGCTAACACAGAAGCTGAGATACATTGCTTTCCCCATTTTATGATGTGTCACAGTGAGCCTTTCTCAATTTTCTATACAGGAGGCAAAAGGTTCCAGTAACTGCAAGAATAAATGTACACATTTACTTACAAAATGATGAAAAGCAGTGATGAGATAAATCCTTGGTTCACTGGGCCTACTCAAAATTGACAATTTATTTTCATAAAGTTGCTGCTGAACTTTTGAGGACATCTGGATGCACTTTGACCCATGACCCATTAGCCAATGAACTTTGTTAAAACAGTTTAGCCCTCCCAAGGTAACCAGGGATAGTCCCATAGCCTCATCCTACCTTACCCAGTTCTTTCTTGCTCTCCACCCCTCCCATTCTCCTATATCTGTTTTCTTAAACAAATCTGACTCCTTGGCACTGTGCCTGATAGCATCATTTCTTAGATGACCCACTCCCAAACCCAACCCCCAATTCCCCCAAATGGTCAGATATTTATCATTTCCCCTCCTGACCCACAATAAATATTTGGGTGAAAGGGATTACTAGGTAATATCCTTGCTAGTTCAGTTGCACCTCAGCATAGAATGTCTGCTGTAGTTCAAGCAGTGACTGGAGTGAGTAGGCATATTACCAGGAAGGGGCAGAATCATTGACGCTATTAGGCAGACTGATCAATAACTCTACCTAACATCATGGCGCTGCTGCTCTGCTCCATCCCAGTTGTGTTTCTGCTCACTCCAGCCACTGCCTAGATTTAGACTGATGCAGGCAGGTTGCAGAATTAGGTGACTGACCAAACCCAGGGGATTTTTCATGTGCTTGTGTACCTTGAAGTATAGTATTGGTGCCAGTGGATAATCTTTTCTAAGGAATTTCTGTTCATTGTCCTGATCACTAATCCACCCTACCAAAAGTATGTTGTTCAATGATATGGTAGAGTTGTGTTTTAAAATGGCAGGTATGATTCTAGTTTAGCTCTGTGTAGCAGCCTTTATCACTAAGCTGTCAAAGAATTTTCTTTTTTCTATTGAAGTCTATTCATGACCACAATTATTCCACTTTTGCCAGTGGATTTTATTCTAATCTGGTTCACAGATTTGAAATCATTCAAGAATTCCCATTCTTGTTTGGTGAGACTGAAAAATCTATACCCCCAATCAAAGTCAGATAGACTGTTCACATCCTGTGTATGATGATGCTGAACGGTTAGTATAGTCTTAGTATAACAGGATTACCCTTGGGTCTTGAACAGAAATATGATCTTGGTCTGAAAATGTGGCCTCTCAGATTTATTGTTATCTACACTTAGGACATCAGTGGTGGAAATCTTGTGCAGTGGATCCGTTCCAGTGTCACCAAAGATATCATTTATGTTCAAACAGAGATCATAGTCGAATTCAAAGGAGTGAGATATATTGTGCCCCATCACTGACACTGTGTGTTCCACATCATCTGTTTGTTCAGATGGTGAAAAAAATGTGTCTATCATATGAGGCCATTCTTCTTCTGTTAGAAAGATTGAGAAGTTCAACAATTGATCACATTTCACTGAATGACTGTATTAGTCCCTGGACTGAGTTGTACAGTACTTGCAGGAGAATTCCATTGAAATTATACTATATTTATAGTATATTGCCTACAATTGACCCCCACAAATCAAAGAATATAGGCTGGTGGGGCCTACCTTACCAATATGGACATTTATATCCACAGGTGCAATTGGGCTAGGGCAGTGGAAGGGATTTTAAAGATGCTTTTGGGAGTCTGGAAGGGATTGGCATGGTGTTATCAGAGGTGTGTTATATTTATAATTGCATAGGAGATAGGGAAGGGGTGGTGGTCTAAAGATGACTGGAGTGAGTTGGTCATGGTTTTAATTTATTTTAGTTATTTGTAATTTTTGAGCAGGAAAAGCACATTAAGCTATTATAGCTTGTTTCCAGGTGCATCCGTGGGGTGGCATGAACCTGTTTTTTTGACAGGGGAAATGTAGGCCATGACACAAGGGAATCTTCCCTGCTCTGGTATGTGCAATGGGATCTTTTACTTCCTTCTGGACAGTGACAAGCGATAGGCAGAAGGGACCTCTCTTTATCATCTCATCCCAAGGACAGCACCTCACAGCACTTTACCACTGCAGCAGCCCCCACATACTGTACTATAGTGCCATTTAAGGGCATATCCTAAGTGCCTGGTGTAGGGCTAGAACCTACAACTTTTTGATCTTCTCCTTCCAAAGGTGAGCATGCTAGCTACTGAACCACTGCCATTACTAGTCCTGGTCACTTTAAAAAGTCTATGGGAGGGTATTTATTTCTTCATTTTTTTCTATTTAAGATTGCTTGTGACACCTTTCTGAAAACTTTGAAAATAATATATGGGAGTATTTGTATTTCCTATCATTCCTGTTTGTCGCTTCCTCTTCTTTTCTATTGTTGCATACATTTGTATAGAAACAGAATCCTTGCACTGTTTACTTCATCCACAGCTGCCTTTTGTGTACACATGATATGATGATCTCCTGATTGTAGCAACATAATCATTTCCATAACAGCTGATTGTTATTCATGAATTGGGGTGGAAGTTTTTTTATATCATGTGTAGACAGGCAGAAGAAGCAGAAGTTTTTTTGGATAAGAACACTAGTTTCATACAGCTGTTATTAAAGAAAGAGAGGAATATAAATATAGAAATATGTGAAATATAACCAGGAATATGTAAATATTATGCTTTCCAAAGTTTTCCCAGAAATGTCATTGGCAGATTAATTCCCAATTACAAATACCAGTAATGGTAGAAACTACTTGATAGTTTGTCCCAGATACCAAGTACTAAAGTGTTTTTGGTGGTCAAGAATTAAATATGCATAACTTCAGGAGCATTACTAGCTTACATTATACAGTGGGAAGAGGCTACTGCATCATGAGTGGCTGAGATGTGTGTGGGTGTTCCTAAGGTTCAGGAAGGATACCATGCCATGAGATCCAGTATTTAAACCAAAACAGGTTCGCATATGATTACAAAGAGCTAGATATTCTCGTTTACTGAGACAAAGCAGATAAAAAACAGCTGCAGTTCACCATAAAGTTCTACAGAAGGTGGGCAATCGTGGAATGCTATTCAAACTAGTGACATAATGAGGCATAAGGGGTTAACAGTCCCCATTTAAAACAAAGCTTTTGAATGAAGTGATATTTCAGTTCTCTTAAAACAATGGGACTGTGTTCTGTTAATATAGCACCCCTGAGCACTTTCCACATGTTATTTTGAAACATTTTTAGAGTACTTTTTAAAATATATGAACCTAAGATAGTCCAACCAAGTGTGCTTAGCATTACACCATATGGCTTTCTCTATTACATAAAGCTGCATTTACTCTGATGGTCTAATAGACGCATGTGCTGCCAGCCGTTTTGCAAGATTACAGGCTGCTTGTCTATGCACAGATTATTCTTTTGTTGGCCACCTAGTTTTAAATATTTACAAGTGAAAATTAACAAAGAATGCCCATATACTAGGAGTCAGTTGCAGATATGCACTTCGATTTGCAGGGTACCCTTGTACAGCTTCTTATTAAAATTTGAGAAAATATACAATGACAGCACTCTCGTCCAGGTATATTTATTCAGGCTGGAAGTTTTTCTCATACAATTTTACATGGATGCCAACTCATCATCCCTGATGCTTCAAGACTGATAGTCTTATGTAGAGGTGATGTAGAATAATATATTCATAACACAATATCTGATCAACTCTGGTCAAATAAAAGATTATGAGATTAAATGTTTTCTTTCTTTCTTTCTTTTGAAAACTTCAAAGAAATCCCAACTTCAAGTAGAACAGAATACCTAAGATCTATTGCTACCCATAAGTTATTGGACAGCCTACAAAGTAATTGTAGCAGGCAGAGATTTGTCTGCCCCCCCTCATGCATTTAAAAGAGTCTGTTTCCTTGGGGAACCAGGATGCCCGAATCCGATTCAATCAAGATAGTTTGCCATGGGTCATCCAAAAAAGACAAATCAAACTAGTACTATGTTTCTTATAGCATATTTTTTGTCTCTTACTGCTGGCGGGCTAAGTGGCAGTTTTACCGACCATTTGTGCTCTGCCCTCCCTCCAATGTGTTGGCAGGGATCATGCTGCATGGCAGTGGGGGCTTAAGTTTTTTGTATGCTTTCCTCATGTTGCTTTTTTGGTCCCCAAAACCCCACCCACTGAAGATGCCAGCATAAAGGACAAGGAGTTCAGGTTGTAGATGTGCTAGCGCCTGTCTCAGTCATACGTCTAATGGCATCCTCCCCACACCACAAGTCCCTAAGCACCTGTGCATCTACAATCAGTGTTAATGGGGCAGTGTGACAGCTCTCCCCCCTCAGAGGAGAAGAGTGTCCTGTGGGATGCTCAAACCTCCTCCTGCCGGACAGTCCCTGATCACCCAGGTTTGTTCCCGAACCCAGGTCACTGGCATTGCGGGCGGTAGCGCTACATTTTTTTACTTGATCTGACAATGTTTAAATGTTCATGTCTTTTCTCTCATGTGCTGATTTTTATAATTAACAAACATATCATGGGCATCAAACATTTTAGTCAAGAATTAACATTATAATGCCTTTACATCGCACTTCAACCTTAATTTACTCTCTTCTTGTTTAAGTACAATCCAACCCCGATTACCTGACCTTCCCTTAACCGAACTCCATATCTAATGAAACAGATTAGTGTCCCCTACTGTGAGGTTCTGATCCACACTGAGCCTTAATTGCAGCTGCTTATCACCTGATTAGTTTTAAATTATGAGTGTTCAGATCACTGAAGCTGAGATATGGAGCTGTTTAAACTGCCTTGCTTGTAACCCTGTTACTGTTAATCAACCAATTAAACACTAATCAATTCACTACAGGTGTTGCATTGACCTTAAATGAGTGAGATGAGTCAGTGTAAAGAAAGAAACCTGAATCGTTTACTCACTTTACAACACCCGTAGCATGGTTGTCAAACGAAAGCATGTAGTCCTGACAGTCGACGATAAAATCCAAATTGTTGTGCGGCTTGAGCATGGGGAGAGAAATGTCATTCTTGCCGGCGAGTATGGTGTAGGAAAATCGACCATAAGTGACATTAAGGCCTCCAAAGAAAAACTCAGGGATTTTGCTCTTATGATGGAAAGTGCTGCAGGGTCCTTGGAACGAAAAAATATGCGGACCTGCAATGATGACCAGAAAGATGCAACGATTTACATGTGGTTCTGCCAAGAGAGGGAAAAGGGGACCCCAATAGCAGGGCCTCTCCTTAAAGAGAAAGCAATCCAGTTCCACCAACATCTGGGCAGCAGTGAAAACTTTGTGGCCAGTGAGGGGTGGTTAAACCGATTTAAACACCGCCACGGTATTCGCCAACTTAAGCTTTGTGGTTTCAAGAAACAAAACGACCGTGTCACCATACTGGGCACAGTGAATGCTGCTGGTCACAAAATGAAGCTTGTGCTTGTAGGAAAATCTAGGGAGCCACATTGTCTTAAGCACCAAAACATGTTTTCCTTGCCCATTCAATATGAAGCCCAGAGGAATGCCTGGATGGACAGCAGAACTTTCACTGGATGGTTTCAAGAGCAGTTTGTACCTCAGGCTAAGCAGTATCTGAGCTTGAAAAGACTGCCTCTAAGAGCTATCCTATTGTTGGATAACTCCCCAGCCCACCTTGAGTTCCAAGAAGCTTGAAGGAGGGCTGGGACTATCTATGTAATTTTTCTACCTGCCAACACAACATCCAAACTCCAGCCTTGTGATCAAGGAGTGCTGGAGACTTTTAAGCAAGCGTATAGAAAAAAGTTGTTGCAGACAGTGCTCACTGAGGAAAATGAGCAAGCACCCCTTAGTAGTATAATAAAGAAATATGAAGCAACGCGCTGCATGCAAACAAGTCAAATGCTACAAGCAGAGAACAATGACTGATTTTTTTAAATGATATATTTTTCCATTTAATGGAGCATCAAAATTGATTTTAAAGCATACAAAACAGATGTAATTAATACAGTATAAATTAAACAGTTAACATTCAGACTTGCATTGCATTGTTTTTCAATTTGTAGGTAAACGGTACAGTTTTCTTCCTCTTATCCGACCTCCCGTTTATACGAAAAATGTTACTGTTCCCCAAGCAGTTTGGATAAACAGGGTTGGACTGTATATCACTTTTCCTTGTTACCCATACCTTAATGAAAAAAGGGATCCTTTCAACTTAGCATCACTTAAATTTCCTTTGTTCTTGTTCTTAAACCAAACAACATTTTTTAACATACTGAAATGTTATATTCCTACCTCATTGACTGACTGCATAGCCACATCTCTTTTCTATTGTCTTTGTTTCTAGTTTCTGGAAAAATGTTGAAAGCCATAAATATTGTAACCGAATTTGGGTCATTCCTTATTATTGTATACACAGATGCTGTGTTATACATAGTTTGTGTGTCCTGGGAAAAGTCATGCTGCTGAGCTGACTCCTAAAAGATACTATGAGTGGTGGGACCATCAACATGAGCTCTTATACTACACTGCAGTGGGGGGGCATTACGAATGATAGCATGCCAAGACTCTGCCCATTGCAGCTGCAGTAGGGACATGAAAGCTCATGTCTCAACCTACCACCAAGGTAGCTCTTTGCACAAGAACATGTGGAATGTATCAGAACCCTCAGAAAGACCAAACATGAGCCATCCCAGTGGCACTGGAGGTTGAGGTGCTGGTCGCTACACCTTGTGCCACGCCGGTGAGCCGGGTTCAGGAATGAGCATGGGTCACCAGGGTGGGCAGGGGTGAGAGAGGATTGAGCATTTGGAGGACTGCTGTCCTCTCTCAGGGAGGGAGGATTTGTTGTCCAACCTATTGACTGCCTCTGGCGATGGCCAGAGGGCAGTATGGATCAGGTGGCACATACTGACACCCTTGCATCAGTAGGGGAGGTGGCCATGGAGAAAACTGGTGTAAAAAGAGCTTGGAAGGCTCTGTGATTGTCTGCTGCATCCCAAGGTCCATCCCTGGTTTCTGAATTGGGTCTCCAAGGGGGGGAGCCAGCATCCTCTTCCCTGGACCCACCATGGTGGGGGAAGCCAAGAGAGATTTTCTAGGGATCAGCAGGAGAGGGAGCAGCAGGACTGGAGAGTGAGTCCCTCCACAAGGAGTGCCATAGCTGCTTGCCAGAGCTCCAAGAGGAAAAATATAATAATAAATAAAAAGACCAACCACAGCTGTTTGCCCCCACTGACAGCTAAAGCCCTCAACATATTTATTAATTTCCAATAATTCAAAACGATTCAATAAAATTGTCATTTAACATTTTAAAATCTCTTTTGGATCATCTTTTCACTTGACTATTAAGAGGAGGCAGACTCACAGGAGTGAGTGTGAAAGATCACTCATGGTCAAAACCCTTAGACATGTATCCTTGTGCTCAAATATATACTTTTAAAGTATACCTTATGAAGTTTATAATCTCCATATACCATTTAACTCTCCAATCAATGCTGTCCTAATCCTTGGAGAGGTCTGACGATAGCACCTGACACATAGGGCCCAATTCTCAAAAGCTGGACAAAGACGCAAGGTGCTTGCGTCAAGCAGACTGACACAAGTAGCACCTTCAACCAAAAAGCAAACTAGATAGCATTCACAAATGCACATTGTGTGAAAGCAAGAACCGGTGTGGCAATCTCCCCTTGCACCATTGCAGCGCCATATGCTGGATAGCACCATGACGCAAGGTGTGTTGCGATATGGGCAAGGCATGCAGGACGCAGCAGTACAATTCACAAACCTGCAACAAACAGGAAACGACAAACACCTGTTAGACCAGTAAGAGCTGAACTAAGGGGACTTAGAAAAAGGAAAGGAAGATGCAGGAGTAGTGTTACAGGACTGAAAAACAGGACTGCAGCCAGACAGAAAGAGATATCCCATACGATGTTTGCACCACTGGCCCTACTGGGCATACGACTGGCTAGTCTCTGCCACAGGTGACATGCCCACCAGGAAGACCAACAGGTGGCACTGTACAGTAGCTACAGGGACAGATACAGCAGGTACACAGACAGCAGCAAAGCAGACGCAGGAGGCATGCCATACAAGTGTACCGCCCACACACCTCACACATGGAACTGACAGAGGATCAATGCATTGCATGATATAGACTTGGCAAGGCAGCCATAGCACAGAAATGCCATGATCTGGAGGCCAACATGAGAAGCAGGACACATGCATGCCATGCCATACCAACAGAGGTTAAGATATGTGCAACCCTATATGTATTAACCAGTGGTGGATTCCAGGACTCAAGCGGCAACACATTGGGCATCTCACAGCCCTCTGTATCATATTGCATGAGGGCATTCATGGATGCCCTGGTACACAGGTCACAGCAATACATCTGCCTACCCACAGATTCCCATGAGCAGCTGTCAATCAAGCAGGAATTCTACAACACAGCAAGATTCCCACGTGTGCTCGGCGCAATAGACTGCACACACATTGCCATAAGAGCACCGCTGTCTGAACCAGACACCTATGTGAATTGTAAGGGATACCATTCCATGAATGTACAAGTCATCTGTGATACTGGATGTCATGGCACAGTATCCCAGGTCCACACATGATACATACATCTACCAGAACAGCAGAGTGTGCGAGGCTTTCCAGAATGGAACACTCACAGATGGCTGGCTGTTAGGTAAGGCACACGCATACACTCAGAGAACAGGTGGACATGTGAAGCATGTGGATACAACATTAACCTCCCCCCCACAGGTGACAGCAGATACCCACAAAAGTCATGGCTGATGACACTGTTGAGATGGCCCCAGAGTACAGCAGAGCAATGCTACAGAGATGCCCGCACAGTAACACATAACGTGATACAGCACACATTTGGTGTCCTCAAGAGGAGGTTCCGGTGCCTCGACAGATCAGGCAGTGCATTGCAGTACACACCAGTAATGGCATGCAAAATCTTCATTGCATGTTGTGTGCTGCACAACATTGCACTTGAAACCAACATACCAATGCCAAGGATGAACAAGCACCCAGCGATGATGGTGACACTGTGGAGGAAAAGGAGGAGGAGGAGGAGGAGGAGGTGAGGCCTGCTATTGACTGGCGATGATGAGCCCAGCTACAACACACACTGGCCGGATAACACATGCAGGCATGGCCCACAACACTAAGGCCACATGAAGGCTGCACCCATGCATGCATGTAACACACTACAGGGACATTGCGCAACAGTGCCATGGTGCTGCGGAGAACAACAAAGAAGTGCCAAGTATCTGGGAACCACCGTGGAGTGGCCACACAGTGCTGGTGGACCGGACCAGCTGCACCGATATGGAGGTGTCACCACCTGGGTCTGCAGACAGGTAGTGGCAGCACTGTTGAGAAAGAAGTGCCCATTGACTGTGTGCAGACCCAGACAGCACATGACAACATGACATTGGCAGCATCACACGTGGCCAGGTGGGTGTTGCTTACACATGAAACAGGAGATGAGTGATGTATATCTGATATGGTGAATGGCATGGTACAATGTGTTATGTTCCAGGCACTGCAGTCTGGGCAATGGGCGGGCCTCACAGACAGCATGGGTTCGTTACAGCACAACAGTGTCAACATGCCGCACACAGCATATCAGTGTTTGTGTCTATATTCAATGACACTGTGTGGTGGGTACAATGAGCACTTCCAGCAGTGTTGACAGGGAGTGATAAGGGCAGCAGGTGGCTGCACAGACCATGCATCATGGCCAAAGGTGTGGCACATGACCAGCTGCTGTGCACTTGTGGCAGCAGGAAATGGATGGCTGTATGGCAGCAGGCCATGTGGGGTGGCACACAGTGGTACTGTGAGTAGGCAGCACCCCCACCAGCACTGGAGTGTGATGTGCAACAGATGCAGTGTGCAGCTACACACCACACAATTTGCACCAAAAGCAACCTGAAGGCACAACCATTGGTGACACAGGGTGTGTTGCAGCATGTGGCCTGCTGTGACGCATGCTGCATCACAGGCCAGCTCACCACGATGCCGAAGCAGATGCAACATGCATTGCATGTGTGATGTTGGTCGACGCAATGTGCATCGCAAGCGGTCTGAGCAATGGGAACACAGGGACATAAGGGCCTCACACAGCACATGCTACAGCATGTGCTATGCAAGCTCTTGCAAGTGCAGTTGGCCAAACAGGGCAATGCAGCTCAAGCTACAGTAGGCTCACACAGTGCATAGGCAGTCAGAGGACAGTTAAATTCCAGTAGCGCACAAGAGGTGTTGGGGAACCAAGCAAAGGCACACTGGAGCAGGGCACCAAACTTCTCAGACAATGAGACTGTGCTCCTTATAAGCCTGGCTGAGCAATGGTCCAGGGTGCTGTTCCCACTGGGGAGACAGCAATCCAGTCCCTCAGACTGGGAAAGGGTGAGGTCCACCATTGCTAACAAGCTCCAGGCAGTGTCTGGTATCAGGATCGACCATGAGGCAGGTCAGACACCAGTGGAATGAACTTGCCTGGAGGGAGGGTCTGTTCCTGGCCCGTCTGCGGAGGATGGCTCAAAATGCAGACATCCAGATGAGAGGAGGATGGCCAAGGCGGGCAGGTATGTATGTTACCACACCTGTTACCAATACACAGCACACCACAGAGACCATGGATGCACAGCTGTGTTCTGATGATGTCACACACTATTATGTCTCAGCAGGAAAGGTCAATGCCAATGAAGGGCAGGAGAGGCCCATGAGACATGGACAGGGCAGAGAGAGACAAGGCCCATGTAATGCCCAATGGCACCAAGGTAAGTGTATATCTGACATGCCATACATGCATCACTGTAATGTACTGTGTAGGGTCCAACTTTCAGGGGGGAGGCATGGCAGCAACCAAGTGCTGTGTGTGTCTGTGGTGGTATAAGACCTAGTGATATGCATTAGTCAGCCGGATGTTTGAGACTGTGGCCATAGGCCACACGTGCCACTGCAGACATTGAGGCGGCAACCCACATCCTATGTCATGCGTACAGGCCACATATCCTTCTGTTATGTTTGTGGCCTCATATGTGGGGGAACACATGGGCATGTCAGGCTGCAAGGGTGACACACAGGGTATGGTATGCATTCACAGGGATGGACTCCCTCATACACTCACTGACATGCAGCAGTGCCATGCAAGTATCACACATGCATCGCACAAAGCTATGACAGGCTGCACGATGGTACCAATGGTGTCATGTGCAGATGGTGCATGATGCAGCAGACACACACATAGGCACACAGCTGCAGGGCCATCAATGCAATTTGAATGTAGTTGGAGGTTGAGCATATGTACTGTGTACACCATTGGGGAAATGCACCTCATACACAAATGGTGCATATCGTAACTGTGGGGAGCAACATGTGGCATGGCATGTCAAGGGCATGTCACCCCTTGCGTGTGCAGTCTGTGCAACACAAATTGTCTGTGGACTCATAGGTGCACACACACATTGCATTCCCTCACAGTCTGTTACACTGTGTTGCAGGTGCTGCCGCCGGTGTGCAGAGGGGACAGCATGGCCCTGAAGCCCGGTGGCATAGCCTTGAGCAAGCGATGTGCTGTCTGAAGAGGAGTGATGCAAGGGTCTATGCTGCCAGAAAGAGAAGGATGGCCCAGGGCAGTCAGCAGGAGGCACAGCAGGAGGGTACATGGGACAGTACAGAGGAGGAGACAGCTCCAATAGAACAGTAGCAACAGCCTCCACACATGGTGCGGTCCAATGGTGTTGTGGGCCAGTCCAACACTGATGCCACAGTGGACATGACCGTGGATGATGGTAATGTGTGTGTGTGGCTGGACAGGTGAGGAATGGCCAAGATGATGATGGGGATGCCCTTGTGTATGGGGCCATGGGGCCTGCCCTGAACCCGAACCTGTGCAGCTTGTGTCTAACGATGATGCATCACATGACAAGGATGCCGGGGGTGTCGATGATGAACAATCGCAGCTGCCTACACTCCATGACTTTACTCGGGGCCTCAGCATGCACATTAGGTCCCTGGCACATCATATTTCTATAATGAATGATGATATGCATAACCTGCTGGACTACCTCAAATGCATTGGCAGACAGTGACTGTTGGACATGCTGAATGCAACATTGTCCAGGACTGTATGTGCTACAAGACTGTCGTGCCATGGACAGGGCACATAGTGTAGCCTGTACTCAGGTGTACGATCATTTAGGCTGTGGCCAACACTGTGTACAATGTTGTTAATTGTTGTGCTGTTACATCTCTGATGTTGTTTTTGTTGTTGTGCATACTACACTGTCTATCTATCCATATGCCTTTTATGATGTTGTGGTGTATTGCACTGTTGTTCATAATATGTTGTTCATCGTTCATACTGTGTCCATGTGTCATTCATGCATGTGCATGCCCTACATCTGCCTATGCTGTATACTGTGCATTGCCAGGCAATGTGTGATTACCAGCCCAAATGGGCATACACAGGCCTTCACCAGGACACCACAGAATGTTGACCTACAATGTGTGTCCTGCACTGCATGTCAGAATGGCAACATGTGCCACAGGGCTCAGTAGTGTCACACTCTGTGCACAGTGTCAGATCACTGTATTCCTGCAGGCATGTGTTGCAACCAGTATTGGGATCCTCTTAGTTCCACAGTGGCAGTGGCATGCCACTGCGGGTAAGCCAAACCACCAGTAGACAAAGTGGGACCCTGCAGTTTGGGCCTGCATGTGTGGTGCATGTCATGGTTCCACACATGTGGCATGTCACAGTATGGGGCATTGTGCAATGTCCACCCATCATCATGCAATGTGCATCACAGTCTGCCGGCTGTGGTGGCATTTCACACATCAGGTACTGTGTGTGGGTGTGCTGACAGTGGGATGGGTGGGGTAAACAGTGTATGTGTGTGGATGGGTGAGAAATGACCAGCACTGGCCATGAACCCAGGTGTGGCAGCATTTCTGGAACCATGGATGAACACGGTGCTGCATGTGCCATGGGTCAGGCCTGTGGTGGCATTCCCCATTGTGCTGTGTGCAACCCAATGGATACACCGGGAGGATGGGGGGGCATGTGGTGGGGGGAGGACATGACCTGTATGGTGGTTCTCTGCAGTACAAGGGATGTGGGGGTGCAGTGTCAACAGGCATTGGTACAGCAATATTGGCATACTGGCACCATGTGTGCAGGTTGTGATGTGTCTGTATAGCATCACAATTTGTGATTCCACCACACAGATATTGGGTGTTGGTGGGGTCATAGGCAGGTGGCCTGCAGGTGTGTCTTGCTGATGGTGACAGGGGAAGCCCCTGCTGGGTGTCACTCACATTAGACAAGCCAATATGTGGTTGACAGTGTTGCACAGCTGTGGTGTGCTGTTCGGCCACAGTCAGACATGCCCTGGCAATGGTTATTCCCCTCTGTGTGCATTGACAGAACGACATGGCCTACAGATATGTGTGACTGTTGGGCATGTGTCTGTCCCATGGGTGTGCACTATGGACATGCGCTGCATGTTGCATGCCATGTTGTACACATGCATTTGCAGACCAATGTTCCCAAGGCAAGCTGTGGGGGAGTGTAATGGCATCTGGCATATGATGTACATGTGGACATGGGGATTAATGCTGTGGTGTGGTTAGTGGCAGCCTGTAGGCTGCAGTCATTTGTGGGTGTGTCCCCTGCCTTTGGTGGCATGTCCAGGATGAGGTCATGGCCATGGGCATGGTGCACAGGACATAGGGACATAGGACATGCATCACACGTACACATGGCACATGTGTGGCGCCATGTGTGGTGTGTGTTCAGGTGGGTGCCTGTGCTTAGGGTGTGGTGTGTCTATGAACACTATTGCATGGTGGAGGACACTATCATCAAGGTCATTCTCCCCTGTCCGGTGTACATACCTGGCATGTTGTGTGTTAACTAATTATGTGAGTGGACAGGCTGCCCTTTACGGTTGACATTGGCTGGTTTCCTCCTCTGTGCTGCACATGGTGGCTGTGTTGCCATGGCGCTACTCTGTGCTGCATCTTGTGGTGTGTTACTGTTCACCTGTGTTCCTGGGGTGGCCTGCTGTGCATGCACCATGTGCCTCTGTGACCATTGTGGTGTCTCCAGCCTTGGTTGTTACACTGCATCTGCCCTGCTTCACTGATGTTGTTTCCCCTCCATCTGGTACGGCTGCCTGATGTTGCTGTCTGCGCACTGGGTTCTGCTGCAGCTGTTTCTCGACTGGCTGTGTGCCCCTCACAGGCCATTCCAACTGCATCGGTGTGGCTTCTCTTGTGGCCTCAACCCTGGGATGTCTTGTGTTGTGCCAGCTTCTTTGCAGCAGTGGCTGTTCTCATGGCCATTGTTGGGGCCTACCCTGTTGTGTTCTGTGTGTGAATGGCTTGCACCACAACACTGTCTGACAGGTGAACATCCTGCTCCCATGCATCTCCTGTTCCACTACCCCTTCATGCCTTTCCACAACCTCAGCCATATTCACGGGATTGTTGCCGTGGGTGTCTTCCATGTCATACTCACACTTGGATCCTTGCTGTGTGCTCACCGCTGTGCCATTTCCACTGTCTACACCAGCATCACTGCATGCCACCAACCCTACCATGTTGTCTGTTGTGCCCACATGCCTGTCATCGGTGGCATCATCATCCTGCTGCAGTTCACATATGGCTCCATGGCATCCATCCTTGTCAACCACCTCTCTGTCTTCTGGTCCGGCTGTACATGCCCCATTCTGTGCCAACACTATGGACAGCTGTTGACCTGAGATCATTGCAGGCTGTGCCATGCCCTGTCTGCCCTCACAGCTCTGCATAGCATCCTGACCACCCCTGTGGGACACATGCTGGGTCACACCTGCTATTTGCTCTGTGCTGTGCTGTTTGTCGTCACCTGGCCATCTGCAGTCCCGCTAACCAGTGTTGTCAGGACAGGACTGTGGGACCATTGTCATGCTGGCTGCATGCTATTGCATGCATCTTGCAACCTCCTGAGGTGCTGCAGCCATTGCTGTTGTTGCCTCCATCTGGGTAATGTGCAGCGCAATGTTGCAATCCATGACCATGGTCTGCCTTTCTATGGCATCTGTCTGGCACTGGACACACAGCCATATGTCCTGTAGGAGCACTGCTTTCTATGTGGTTTGGCCTGCCCCTTCCTGTATCCCATGTAAAACAGCTGCGTGGATGTCTGCCACAGTCAGCTGCAGCTGACCCATGTGTGCCACACTGACATTTGTATGGTCATGTATGCTGTTGCGTATCCCAGCCAGCTGATGCTGTGTTGCCTCCTGGGTGAACATGACATCCTGGAAGTATCACGACAGGTTGTCCCCAAGGTCTTTTTCCACTGGCAGTGGTGTTGCACCTTCTTGGCCTGTCCCACCCGCACCTCCAGGAAACCATCCCGCGGTACTGTGTGCCTGGCTATCATGGTCACTGGCGGTTGTGTACTGTCTGCCAGTCCCACACCATTGGCAACCCTATTGTCATCCAGCTGCTCACTGTCTGACATGGACCGATGTTGGTCTGCTGTTGTGCCTGCAGGTGTGGTGTCCCCTATGGTGTTGCTGCTGTTGGATGGTACAGTATTGCTGGCATTATCACTTGCCTGTCCTTCTCCAGAGTCACTGTCTGTATCACTCCAATGGTCCTGGCTCACAGAGCTTTTACTGGCAGACAGCTGCTGTTGTTCATCATCACTGTCTGTGCCTTACTGTTCCGTCCCATCTCTGTCACTATCAAGACATATCATGGCGCCGTGGTGGTGTGGGTCACCTGGCAGTGGCATGTCATCCAGACTGTGTACTCTGGCATCCTGCAGGGTGTACAAACACATGTGCACGGTGAGTTTCATTTGGTCCACATGTCATGGTATGTGTCCACTGTGTCATTGCATGTACAGCTTGTGGTGACCAGTGGAGGGGTCACTGCATGCATCCCATGCTTCTGTATGGTGGACCAGACCATCACTATATCCAACCTTCCCAGCCACCCCCCCCCGTGTCACTATCCATTGTGGGGCCTTGCATTGTGGGTCCCTGCTGGCCATCCAGGGGTCTGTATCCCCTGATGGTGCCACGGCTGCTGTCTGCATGGTGGTGTCACCCACCTCAAGCATGCCATTTGCTAACCTTGTGCATGTTGTAGCCGGTACAGGTTCAGCTCCATGTCACCCTGTATGCTGCATGTGCTGGCTGTGCCAATACACATTCCTCATGTCTGCTGAGGTGCCGTGGTTGGGTGGGTCCTCCGCCCATTGCCGTTGTGCAGCACCTGTTGTGGGCTATCTTATCCTTCACATGCCACTTAATGCCACAGTGATGCTTCTTCAGCTCCCTCACACTGTGCCTGCAGGTGGCCGCTGCATTCACCAGTCTGGCTACCTCATCCCATGCTTTCCGCCACTGTGTCCATACCTTCTGGTTCCTTCCCCCAGACAGTAGCAGGTCCGCCTGTTGGGTGGCACATTCATGTCACATCCCTGCACCATTACACATCATGTACTAGTGATATATTCACCCACATGCCCACCTACCTGGGCCTCAATTGCATCCAGGAGGATATCTGTCTCCTGGTCAGTGACTTGCTTCTTCCTGGAGTGCCCTGTTTTTCTCCTCCATGTTCCTGGGGTTGTCTGCCCCCTTTCTCCTTGCTGCATCCTCTGTGGATTAGCCATGATTCTGTTCTTGCACGTTGATGCTGCATGCACAATACGGTCTACCTACGCTCTTTATATAATGCACCCTGCGTTCTTATGTCATGCGCCCTGTGTTTGTTGCAAGCTGCATTTGTTGCAGAATTGGGTGCATTGCCAGTTGCGCAAGGTCCTTTTGATGCACGGCATGTCTGATGCACCATGCGCCACCCTTACACCCCTTTTGAGACTTGGGCCCAGAGTATAACTGCACTTCATAATAACAGAGGAGAGCCCAGTTACATTCCTCATTTAGGCACACTTCTGGATTCAAACAGGCCATATTATAGATCCAATATACTTCTCTTCATGACAAAAGAGTGTTCCAGTCAATATCCCTCTGAGGTTTCTTCACATGTTCTCTCTCTTAGAATCATAATGATGCAGCTGAATGGCCTGCACTGTCAAAGTGCCTGTCCACTTCTGAATTTTTGTCTTTATATCTAATGTCACTCTTATGTACTCCAGTCCGAACTTTTAATTGTCTTACAGTGTTTCCAATGTACAGTTTATCACAGGGCCATTGTAGTGGGTATACATCATGGTCAGTGGTATAAGTTCCATGTTGCTTGCTCCTGTGTTTGATATTTGTATAAGCATGCTCAAATTCCACTTTTTTACTAGTGTTTCCACACTAGACGTAATGGGCGACGCACCCACATGGGCAACTACCTTCTGCCAATGATCCCAGTAGTAATGGAGTTCCCTTCCACTGTGGTACAAAATGTGAAATATGTACTATTCTGTCCCTTATTGTTTGATTTTTTGGGGGTATGTCACTAATGGTAGATCCTTAAATCTGGTATCATGTCCTTCCCATATCTACATTATATGCCATAGCTTGTTTGGACAAAGCTCTCCTCATTGTCTGAGTTTGACTGACACTACTTGAGACTGTAAGTAAGATTTAAACCTGTTGATCCCTCTTGGTTTCAAATGCCAGGTGCATACTTTACTGTCTCTACTGCCTCAGGTGAAGTCCATTGAAATTATGCTATATTTACAATATATTGCTTAGTAAGACCCCGGAGTCAGTTGAAACAATAATTATGACTGACTTACCACACATTATGACTGATTTTTTCAACTAGTTTGAAATTTCTGACTTCAACTAACTGAACAAAATCCAACCAATTTTTTCAACTTTCACCATCGTTGAATTTTATTATGTAGTAGTCTGTCGTACTTTTTAAACTTCGTATCTTTTTTTATTAAAATGTTGACTATAAAAGTTAATAAAATGTATGGAAAAGTCCCCCCCCCCTAAAATCAATGGGCACTCACACACACAGCCCTCACCTTTTGACATCACAAAATGGGTCTGCATGTGCCTACATGTGGGTATGTTGGTGGGTTAAGGTCAGGAAGCAACTCCGTTTTTAGTATTTGGGATTTAGCAGTATTATAACATCATAAATGGTCAGAAACAAAAGGAATTCTTTATGCACCTCAACTCTGGGGCAGGTCAGGTATTGCATATGTTGGAGGGAGGAGTAGCTAGTCAGCAGCAGCTAAGAAGCTGGCTGCTCTTTAAAATGCAAATACAAAGTGCAGTGAAACAAATCTACAGACAGTAGGGACCCATTAAAGCACAAGAACCAGTAAAAACAACAACACAATATACTAAGTCCCTGAAAGTAACAAGTTGAAGCAGGGCAGTAAAACAGTATACAGTATAGAAAAATAAGCAGCAGTAATACTAGTTACTTAGAAAAAGAACTGTGATTCTAAATCACAGTATTGGTAGGGCATCTTAAACACAGCACAGAAGCTAGAAGGTACCCTTTTGCAAAAAGAGCTAACCATCAATATATGTTAGTTTACTAGTAGTCATAGAATCTGTGAGACTAAAACCAGTTTATGGGAGGACCCCTAGAAATACCTCCTGCATGGTATACTGGTATGCCACCCTTACGGTGACACCAACTCAGCAAAATACATACCTGCCGGCAAAATCAACACTTTGCTGACAGGTCGCTGTGTTGGTGTGCCTGAGACAGGGGCAAGATGTCTCCTGGTCCTGCACCCCCGCCCCAAATCAAATCCAACTGGAGTTGAGAATCCAAATTATGAGGGCAGAGGGCAGAGCCCCCTGCATGGGGAGGTTGGGGGGCTAAGAGCCCCGATTAAAAAAACAGGACCAGAAGACACACAGGAATCATGTAAACCACAACTTGAAGTTGACTTGATTCCCATCGGCGTAATGCTGGTCGACATAATGAATGTCGAATCGGCATGGTACAGCCAGGTATACCAGAACTAAGGTGTATCCATAGCTTAAATTTAAAGCTAAAAAAATTCATGCATATTAAAAAAACATTTTTTGACACAGTTTCTGAACTTGTTTTGGCTTTCAGTATGTACACTAATATGTTTTTTTTTTTATTTTATTCATCTTGCTGTGAGGACTTTAATATTTAATCTATCTGATTCCTACAGTGGCAATCAAGAAACATGTTGCCCTTTGGACCCGACCAACCATGCTCCAAGCTCCGGCCTTCTATGGGTCCAGAAACTCACCAACTGACCACCTGCACTTGGCCTGCTCCATGACCTCATGGGTAGTCTGACTTATTCACAGTGCCACCACAGTCAGAGAAAGTCCAGCCAAGTCGCCAGCAGTAGATCGATGATGATTGATAACCTTAGCTTTTCAAATTCAGCCCCTGTGCTTCCAAGCCCTCAACCAGCCAGACAAGCCAGCCCAGCATGCAGCAGACACACAGACAGACTGAGTAGTCTGTGAGAGACCATCCTCCTCCTTCCTACTGTGCACTGCCCAGCCCTGGTGGGCCTTCTTACACATCCAATACAGTATCTTGCTCACTGTAGTAGCCTGTTACTAGTTCGGTCAGGTGTTGGGTGATGATTCGGTGGCGGGTGGCTCCATGGCTCAGGCTGCCACTGCTGCTCTTCTCGGTGGTGATGCCGGTGTTTTTTAGAGCTGTGTTCTCCCTCCTCCCAACCCACACAGTTGGTCCCCAACCCAGACCCACGTCCCCACTCCGGCACTCTACGCAGCAGAACTAGTGCAACTACCACTCCTCCTCCTTGACAACTCTGAAAATCTGACCGAGGCTGAGTGAGGGTCATGGGCTGATCCCAGCCATAACCAGACCACTGACTTGCTGCCTTCACATGACTGCTGCTTGACTTTGCTGGACTACTGACTGGGACCAGCACAGTCACACACTAGTCTCTCTCTGGGCACCGGACACATCAGGACAGTGGACACAGTTAACTTATTTTTAAATTAATGGCCGAACAACCAAACTTCATCCTTGCAGAAAAATGCTGCTCGCTCTGTTTCCCACACACCAACACAGGTGCCTCTTCTCCTGACAGTGTCCTCTCCGACCTAGGCACTCCTTCCCCACCACCTCATGCAGCCAGTCTCAGACATTCTCAAGCTCCTGGCTCCTCCTTCTGTCTCTCCTAATTGGTGGATGTTTTATGTTCAGGAGCCAGGGGTGCATTTTATTGGCTGTAAGTCTTTTTGCTGGTAGTTAAGGATTCTTAGATATTCACGGCCCCCCCAGCCCCTCCTCCCCTGGAAAGAAAAAAAGAGAAAACCCACTGCAGTGCACCTCAAAAACAAACCTGGATGGGTCACGGAATCGTCAACTGCAGTGGATTTCAACTCCACTATTTTATGACTGCAATCTAATGCAATTACAACTGATTGCAATTGCACTGAATTACAACTGACTATTTCAACTGCCGATGACTGCTCCGGTGTCTATTGCTTACTGTTGACCCCTATAAATCAAGCAATATATGCTGGTGGGGGCTACTTTACCAATATGACCATTTATAGCTTCAGGAATAATTGGGCTAGGGAAGTAGAAAGGATTTTAAATATGCTTTTGGAAGGCAGGAAGGATTTTGTCAGAGTGTTAGCAGGGGCTTGTTTTATATATATATATATATATATATATATATACACATAAAATTGTATGGGAGACAGGAAAGGGGGTGGATGGCTACAGATGACTGGAGTGAGGTGGTCATGGTTTTTATTTAATTCAGTTCTTTGTAATTTTTGACCAGGAAAAACACATTAAGCCACTGCAGCATGTTTCCAGGTACATGGGGTGGGGGAGGGGAGAGGTTGCATGGACCTGTTTTGTTGACAGGGGAAATGTAGGCCATGACACTAAGGAAATTTCCCTGCTCTGCTTCAATATGTGCAATAGGATATTTTACTTCCATCTGGACAGTGAAAAGAGATGGGTAGAAGGGACCTTGGTTTAACATCTCATCCCAAGGACAGCACCTCACCATTGCAACCCCCCACCACACATACATACTGCACTACAGTACCTGTTATGGGTATTAGCCCAAATGCCTGGTGTGGGGCTAGAACTCACAGCCATCTGATCTTTTTTCCCCAAAGGTGAGCCTGCTAGTTACTGAACCACTGATACTACTAGCCCTGGCCACATTAGGAGTCGCATGGGAGGGTATTTATTTTCTTTACTAGTTTCTATTAAAGACTGCTTGTGACACCTTTCTGAAAACTTTGGAAATAATACACGGGTGTAGTTGTATTTCCTAAAATTTCTGTTTTTTGCTTCCCCTTCTTTTCTATGGTTGCATACATTTGTATAGAAACAGGATCCTTGCACTGTTTACTTCATCCACTGCTGTGTTTTGTGTACACATGGTATAATGATCTCCTGACTGTAGCCACATAATAATTTCCATGACAGCTGATTGTTATTCATGAATCAAGGTGGAGGTTTTTCATTTCACACATAAACAGGCAGAAGAAGCAGAGGAAGTTTTTTGGATAAGAATATTAGTTTTATGCAGCTGTTTATATTAATAAAGACAGGAATGTTTTTATTTATTTATTTATTTATTTATTAGCTTTTGATGACCGGGTAAGTGTATTAGGCAATAGTCCTGCCTATTTTTAGACACGATCCAGGAGAGTACATTATACAATCATTACAAACAAACTCAGGTACATATATACACTCTTATAAAATTTACAACAGATATCCATGCAGGGATAGTCAGGAATTATACATACAAGCAAGACCATCCATGAAGGGATCAACAAGGCAGACTAAGACAAGTTGGGAGATATATTTGGAGTTCAGAGAAACCAAACGTCTAGGCAGTATGGACAAGCAAGGTTAGATACAGACGCATGTATCAAGTGCATAAAGGTGAGAGAAAAGTGCAATCTTGAAAAAGGATTGAGATAAGGGGTACTTTAAACTGGTGGTGAAGGGAGTTCTAGAATTTGGGGGCAAAATGAGAGAATGTTTACTCACCCATTTTTGTTGAGCAGTGCAGGACAGAGAACAGTGGAGAATTTGAGGACCTCAGAGGGTGGGGGTGAAGCACAGGGTTAAACATGGCTTCAAAAGAATTAGGGAAGGGGTTTCTGGTCATAGAGTCGATGAAACATCCCAGTGAGTAGTAGCGACAGTAAGTAGTAGACAGCCAGAGCAGGGCAGAGTAGAGAAGACAATGGTTAGTGAGGCGAAAGGCCAATAAGGCTAACCTACAAATGCTGTTGTAAGTGGTGTCCCATTTTTGAAGAGTACTAGCATTAGCCTGGGAAAGGATAGGGAGAGCATATAGTAGCCTAAGGAGCAAGACACCGCTAGCCACAGAGATCCTGGCTGCAGGGGTTAGGGAGTGATGCACGCAGTAGGCCGCACCAATCTTCATGTGAATGGATCTGCATACATCATTTATGTGAGATGAGAAATCAAGTGCAGGATCCAGTGTCACCCCTAGGTATTTGAAGGAGTCCGGGGACAGGACAGCTGACCTGTCGCAACTTGCCCTCCTAAAATCACACCTCCGTTCTTGGGACTGGTCCCTCTTAATGAATACCCTCGATTCCGACCGAGCGCTCGACCTTTTGGTTCATACCTTCAATGCAATCTGTGACTCCTTTGCCCCACCTACTAAAAGGATGGTCAAAAGCAACCCTGCACCTTGGTTCAATACCCACCTACAGGCCCTGATGTGAACCCAAGACTCGCTATGGCACGTCTCCAATGAGACCTGCCAGCCATCTGACCAGCAAAGGTACAGAGAGGCCCAAACAAATGCACATAGGCGCTTCACCCAAGCAAAAGCTGAATATTACAAATCTGCCCTAACCACATCCTGGGGCTTGAGGCACAAGTTCTGGAATAATATTAAAAACATCCTTGGCAAGAATCATACCCCCCCCCAGTCTGATAGAGGTCGACGGATGCCTGACCACAGACCCCACTCATATTGCTTCAGGCTTTAATCACGCCTTCTCTAATCTCAGCCAGATCCTCCTTCCCAACTTCTTTGACCCCCCCACCTGCTCTCCTGTGACCCCCTCAGCAGCCCCTCCCCTCCACCTTCATTGTGTCATCCCCATGGCAGCCAAGCCTTATCTAGTAAAAGCCCTAAGCAACTCCTACTACAGTAGTGACTCTCTGGACCCTAGACTCCTCCGGCTCACTCTTGGTGAGCTACTCCACCCCCTCTCCCACATTCTCAACCGCTCACTATGCCAAGGGAAGTTCCTTTCCTGGTGGAAATCTGCCTCCATCACCCCCATATTTAAAAGCTGTGACCGTACTGCCACAAACAACAGTTGTCCCATTACTATCCTCCTCCCTTATCAAAAGCACTTAAACGTATTGTCTCCAATCAACTCACCAAACACCTCAGCAAACATGACCTGCTTTGTAAACAGCAGCTTGGCTTTCACAAAGAGCATAATACCACAACAGCCCCTCCTAGAATTTACCACACACGTACACTGTACCTTAGACAGAGGGCACAACACAGGTGTGATCTTTGTCAACCTCTCTAAGGCATTTGACACTGTCAACCACTCCCTCTTACTTAACACAATCTCCAACATCGGCTTCTCCCTGGATGCCCTCGGCTGGTTTACGGACTACCTGTCGGATTGCTACCAACAGGTCAAAATTGGCACCACCCTCTCTAGCAGACTATCTGTCCATTCTGGTATCCCCAGGGGTCCATCCTTGGTCCTCTACTCTTCAGTCTCTTCCTTAACTCCCTCCCCTCATCCTGCTCTGGCAACCTACTATTGTATGTGGATGATGCCATCCTGTTTTCCTCCAATCCTGTCCCCACCCTACTACAAAATTCGCTCCAGTCCTCCTTCTCTGATGCTGAAGTATGGTTCTCTACACAGCATTTTACACTAAATTACAAGAAGACTAAAGTCATGTACTTCACTCATCAGCTGAACTCCCGGAAGGAACTCCGCCCTCAAATCCTTACCTCCAATGGCACCCCCCTAGAGGAAGTGGAAACCTTGAAATACCTGGGCATAACTCTTGACCCTGCCCTAAACTTCCACCAGTACATCCATCTCCTGTACACCGCCCTCAATGTCAGCCTTGGAATCCTCTATCGCCTCAAACACTGTCTTACTCCGGAAGCTCTTCGGCTCGCTGTCTCCTCCTCTGTCCTGTCCCTCCTTGAGTATGGCATACTTATTTATGGATCTGCCAACACATCGGCCCTAGAGAGACTCTGGCTCTCCATGAGCAAAGCCTGCCATCTTGTCCTTGGCTGTGATCACCTCACACACACTTGTTCTCTTTACACCAACACCCACTGGCTGAACCTTGATAGTAGAATAGAGTTCCACACATGCCTAATGGCCAAAAAGATCACAGTGGGTCACACTCCCACTGGCCTCTCCCCTATTTTCCAGCCGGCCCTTGCTCATAGAACCACCTGTAGCTCGGGAAAACTTAATTTCTCAGTCCCCAGGTGTCAAACCTCCCAACTCCAAAGTTCTTTCAGCCACAGGGCCCCCTCCCTGCTGAACTGCCTTCCCAGTACACTTGCCAATGTAACCAGAATTGGCCCCTTCAAAACCTTATGCAGAGACCATCTCCAGGTCTCCACCCCTTGCGTCGGTCACTAAACCCCCATTCCCTTCCCTGACAACGGCCCTGGTCTGCACTCCTCTTCTTCTCCCACTCTCTTGCCTCCACCTACCCAGCTCTCTCTGGGCCTTTCTTTCTAAACTGACTTAATCTAGCCTTGCTATTTCTCTTCATGGTATGACTATTAGCCCGTTACATTATTAGCTGTAACAAGTCCATGTGAATTATGTTATACTGTTGTATTGTCCAACTAAATATGACGTGAAGCCTTGGTAAACGAGTCTTTGACTCAATGGCACTTTCTGAATAAGAAACAAATAAAATAAAATAAAATAAAAATAAAATACAAAGCATGCAAAGCTTGGGAGGCTCGACATGGACGTTTCTAGAGGACACAAAGAACATAGCCTGAGTTTTAGGAAGGTTAAGGATTAGGAAGTTAGAGGAGAACCGGGACTGAAGTTGTTGGAACGCAGATGACAGATGACCATTAAGTTCAGCGAAGGAATGAGAGGCAGTGTAGCGCACTAAGTCATCTGCATACATGATGTAGTGACAGTGGGGTATGGAAGTAGGAATATCATTAATAAAGATGGAGAAGAGCAATGGCCCAAGAATGGACCTTTGTGGGATGCCACAGAATATAGGGGCAGGAGATGAAAGAACCTTACAGAAGGAGATGGATTGGGAATGGTTATCAAGGTAGCTGCAGATCCAGGATAAGGTAGATTCAGAGGCACCAACAGAATGCAGCGTATCCAAGAGCAGAAGGTGATTAACCAAGTTGAATGCCTTGGTTAGGTCTATGAACACTAATCCAGTAAGTAGGCCTTTATTCATGTTGGACTTAACCTCACTGGTGAATAGAGTGGGAGGAGTGGTGGTGCCATGACCAGTCCTGAACCCATGTTGAACTGGGGACTGAAGGTTGAAGTTAAGTAAATGAGCAGAGATCTGGCAGTGGATACGTTTCTCCAATAACTTGCTGAGAGTAGGCAGTAATGCAATGGGATGATAGATAGGATTCTGGGGTCTCTTTGTTGAACACCAGAATAGTCCTTGTGGATTTTCAGGCTGAAGGCACTATGGAGGTGCTTATGGATAAGTTAAAGAGCCAAGTAACAGGAGTGGCTAGAAGAGGGGCAGCAAGTTTGAGGATCCTGGGTTCCAGACCATCGGGACCGGCACTGCAATGAGAGGGAATGGTTCTTAATAACCTAAGAACCTCCTCATGCATGACATGGGAAAGCACCAGGGTAGGCGATGCATCAAGATGAACTGGAGGAGAGGGCTGGGGGCCACAGGAGGCAGGAGGGGTGACATGAGGAACCGTGGTAAAGAGGGTGTTAAAGGCATTGTCAATAGTGTGGGGGTTGTTGCAAAGGATATCATTAATTTGCATATCATTCGGAGCATGCAACTTAGTATTCCCCAGGATCTCATTAATCTGGGTCCAGTATCTCTTAGGGTTAGAGGCAAAGGAGTTAAGGAGTTCTCAGTAGTAGACACTCTTGGCTGCATGAACCTCCTTCTTACAGGTAATGTGCAAGGTAGAATATTCCTCAAAGTCAGCCTAAAGAGAGGAGGAGTTCCATTTTGCCCATTTGTCATGATGCTTGAGCAGTTGCAGGAGAGGCCGCTTCAGCCACTTGGTCACTTTCCCTCTGACCCTATGCTTCGAGAATGGAATGTGCTTATTTTGCAAGGTTACTAAAGTTGTGTTGAAATAATCAGTGGCCTGGTTGATGCTAGTGTTAGTAAAGAGGGTAGACCAATCAGCATGTTTTAGGTAATAAAGGAATGCCATCAGGTCGAATTTGGAAAAGTTGGCAAAGGATAGCCTTTTGGGAGGTTAAGATGAAGTGGAATAAATACAGAAATTTGTGAAATATAACTAGGAATGTGTAAATATTATGCTTTTCAAAGTTTTCCGAGAAATGTCACAGGCACATTAATTCCCAGTTACAAATACCAGGAAAAGTGGAAAATACTTGATAGTTTGTCCCACATACCAAGAACTAAAGTATTTATGGTGGTCATAAATTAGTATTCATAACTGTCAGATCATCACTAGCCTACTGTTATGCAGTGGGAGGAGATTGCTGCATCATGATTTGCTGGACTGTTTGTGGGTGTTCCTAAAGTTCAGGAAAGGTACCATGACATGAGATCAAGGATTTAAAGCAAAATAAGTTCAGATATGATTACAAAGAGCCATTTTCTTTATTATAGAGAAAAAGGACACAGATTAAAAAAAACAACAACTGCAATACATTAACAAATTCAACAGAACAGGAGAAATCATGGAATGCTAGTCAAACAAGGGACAAAATGAGGAATAAGGAGATAACAATGCCCATTTAAAACAATGCCTTTGAATGAAGCCATAGTTCAGCCCTTTTAAAACAATGGAATTGTTTTCTGTTAATATAGCACCCTCAAGGAAAGCCAGGATCCAGCAGGACAGACTGGTTCTGATGGTTCTTTACTATGAGTATCAGAATGCAATCACCAGAGAAAAAGGCAGCCTTTATGTCTAGGGAGATTGCAGCTGGGAAGAATCGACCAGCTCAGCTCTTTCAGATTGTGGACAGGCTTTTACATCAGGCCTGTCTAGAACCTGTTAGAGTATTTTCAACTCAGACATGTGAGGCATTCATTTGGTTCTTCTCAGAGAGGGTGTCCTATATTAGGGCTGGGATTTCTCTAGTCGGTTTGTTATCAACCAACAGGGTTGGGACTTAAGGGGATGGGCACGTTCAGTCTCCCTAGGGAATGTTTTGAACATATGAACATACAAAGAAACAAGCAGAAGAAAGCCATTTGGTCTATCAAGCCTGCTTGTATTGCAGGGTCCACAGCCTGAGCTACTGTCCCTGCCCCCTCTCCCCACTCTTCCCATCCTCCCTACCCATGACCCTTATCCTCCCCCTATGGCTGTCCCAGCCTCACTTAAAGCTTCCCACTGTCTTCAATAAGATTACGTCTTCTGGCAGCACATTCCAAGTGTCCACCACCCTGTCTGTGAAGAAGTGCTTCTTGACGTCCCTCCTAAACCTCCCACCCTCAAGCTGAAGATTGTGCCCTCTTGTGTTATGGTTGCCACTCAGCTTAAAGAGACTCTCCTTATCAACCTTATTTATTCCTTTCAAGTATTTGAAGGTCCCAATCATGTCCCCTCTCTCTCTCACCGGTCTTCCGGGCAGTACATGTTCAGTGCCCTCAAGCTCTCCTCATATGTCTTACCCTGCTGACCAGTTATCACCTTTGTAGCCCTCCTTTGGACCTCTTCCAGCAGGCTAATGTCCTTTTTGAAGTGGACCAACTTTCAACTGATGATGATGATGATGATGATGATGGTGGTGGAGGTCTGTGGGGTAATCTCAAGGCTGAAACCAACATTCTGCAGGCTGGATCCGAGTCTGACATGATTACTTGTTGATTGCATTGGAAATCTAGGACTGGTTTTTGCTGAGACTGTCTGGGGCTCCTTAGTGACAGGGGGGTTTCCCTGAGTCTCTTAAACAGGCTCTGGTGAAGCCCCTGTTGAAGAAAACATATTTGGACCCTGACATCTTGGCAAATTACTGACCTGTCTTGAAGCTTCCATTTTAAGGGAAGGTTCTTGAGAAGGTGTTTGCCAAGCAGCTTGAGAGTTGCCTCATGGACTCCCAGATTTACAATTTATTCCAGTCAGGATTTAAGGATATTCCACTGTCCCAGTGGAGCTGAGGGTTGAGATGCTGGGTGCCACACTTCACATTAGGCTGGCAAATTGGGTTTGGGAATGGACTCGGGTCATTCCTGGCTGGATCAGGTAAAAATTGAGCATCCAGGGGACTGCTCTCCTTCCTTGTGGGGGGGGGGAACATGCTGCGTGCTGATGGCTGACACTCAGCAATGGCTGGATGTCAGCGCAGCCACTGGCACACAAGGGGTAGGCCCTCATTCAGGGTGCTCAATTGCCTCTGCGGAGGTGGGGACAATAGTTGTGCCCACTGCATTGGCAGGGGTGTGGGAGGAAACAAGAGGAAAAACCGGGCCAGACAGGACCAGTTATGGCCCGATCTCCCTCGCAGCAGTCCCCATTTCTGGATTACTATCTCCAGTGGATGGGAGTAAGCCAGTGCTCCTGGATCCTGGCCCAGCCATGGGGGGAAGCCATAGGGGAAGGTCGGGGTTGCAGAGCAGGGCAACCGAAGCCCAAGGATGTACCCTTTCCATGGGGGGGATCATAGTCTCTGTCTGGTCTATAGAGAGGATAAATAAGTAATATAAAAATGTAAAAAAAGGATTTAGGGATATCCGCAGCACAGAGATCATATTAGTACAGGTTCTGGATTACCTGGTCAGGGTAGGGATAGGAGAGAGTGATCTGTTCTCATTCTCCTTTATCTCTCATCAGCATTTGACACTGTGGCTCATGGGGTGTTGTTGAACATGCTGGGGGAGTATTTTGGTCTCACTGGCAAAGTCATCAGCTGGTTTGAGTCCTTACTCCAGTGCAGGTCCCAAAGGGTGGTTCTGGGGAATTAATCCTCAAGTCCAGTGGCACTGTCCTGTGGAGTGCCCCAAGGTTCTGATGTCTCCCCCATATCATTCCCAGTGTATATGCTGCCCCTTAGTGAGGTCATAAGGTGGTTTGGGCTTGGGTTTCATTGCTGTGTCAATGACACCTAGCTCTACCTGTCCTTTGCACCAGAAAGATCAGATGCAGTCAATCTGCTAAATAAGTACTTGTCTGAGATCCGGATGTGGATGTCATCTAATTGGTTTTATAGCTCAACCCAGGAAGAGTGAAGTATTGGTGGTTGAGCCAGATCGGGGGATGGGGCCTCTGGAGAAGATTTATGGCTTTTATTGGCTCAGCCAAGCTAGAGGCCTCCACCAAGGTGATCAATTTGGGCATTCTTTTGGATGGTGAGCTGACACTTGATGTTCAGGTGTCAGAAACTGTCTGGAATGGAAGTTATCATCTGCAAAATATCACCCAAATTAAATCCCTTATCCCCCCTGATGATCTGGCCTCACTAGTACATGCGTTTGTTACCTTGAGGCTCGACTACTGTAACGTCCTCTACCTCAGGGTCTGAGGGGGTGAGATGCGGCACCTGCTGCTGTTACAGAATGCTGCAGCCCACCTATTGACAGGCCTTTTGAGAACCTGCCATATTATGCCGGTGTTGAGCTAACTGCACTGGCTGCTGGTGTGCTGGTGCATCTTCTTTAAAATAGGCCTTTTGACCAGTAAGGCCCTGAGGGAGCTTCTGCATCCCTACACCCCTGGATGCTCTCTCCTATCAGTGGGGGAGGATTTCCTGGCAGTCCCCAGAGCAAGATTAAAGTCCTACAGGGATTGGACTTTTGAAGTGACCACCCCAATCCTCTGGAATTCTTTGCCAGGGTACCTGTTGGAGCATACCTCTCAACCTCCTGCATCATAAATCAGCGACAAGGCTTAAAAAAATCAGGGACAAAGGACCAAAATCAGGGACACTTCCTCAAAATTGGAGATATCCACTCAGGAAGCTGGTAGAATAAAGGGCTTAGTGTAAAATGCATTTTTTAAAGAAGAACAAGTTTGTAACTTTAATGTTTGACATTAGTTTGTGCTTATAACCCCCACTCTTTGGTCACAGAAACACAATTTTTAGGAGGAACAGAGTAAAATTTTGAGGCAAAATCAGGGACGTCCCTGAAAATCAGGGACAGTTGAGAGGTATGTGTTGAGGTCTCCTCACGAGGTAGCTAAAAGAAAATTGAAATATTTCTTCTTTGAGCAAGCCTTTTGGGGCCCTAATGTAATAATTGAATATAACAAGCAATTTTAATGTTTTATATTGTTAGGGACTATTTATGTATTAGAGGATGTTATGTATATTCATTTTATGTTGTCGTTTGATTACGTTTATATTAGAGATGTTATGATATTTAATTTTGCAGACAAAATGTCAGCAAAATCACTAATTTCACCTGGCAAAAAAATTTGCATAATTATGCACTTATGGCAAAATTTCACGGGTTAATTTCACCATAAATTTTGGCTTGCATTTCCATTAGGCGAAATTAGGATTAATTGGGTGAAATTGGGCTTGACACATGATTTACTCTCTGCAGATCTCATGTGTGACTGTATATAGGCAGGAAGTGAGTGATTCATTTCCTTTGTAGGAGTGTAGATTTGGAGAGAAGCAGGCAGCCAGCAGCTGACTAAAGTCTGCAAATTGCACTGTACTGTGTGTGCTACTGTATGTGTGTTTCTTTACACACTATTTACTTTAAAATAATTGATTTAGTTAGAGTGTGTATTTGTGTTTCTGGTGTGTGTGTGCTGATAATTTCTATTCAGTGTGTGTGTGTGTGTGTGTGAGTAACTCTCTCGCTCTCTCCCTTTCTTTCTTTTCTGTTTTCTGCTAGGAAAACTTTTTTTTTTAATAAATAAGGAGGATGGATGGGAAAGGCACGGACAAGGGGACTGGGAAGAAGGCAGCAGGACCCAGTGCTCAGCTTGATAGGCGGGCCTTTAGGTCTGAGGCCCCCCACCAGCAGGAGCATGTGCCCCGCACCCCCGCAGGAGAATGTGGCCCCACTCCCCAGGAGCAGCATGAGCCTGTTGCCC
The DNA here is from genome assembly GCA_016271365.2 of Neoceratodus forsteri. NCBI lineage: Eukaryota > Metazoa > Chordata > Ceratodontiformes > Ceratodontidae > Neoceratodus > Neoceratodus forsteri. Next base: position 777,863,247 of record CM028131.1, read on the forward strand.
CCCCAAGCAGCAGCATGATGATCATGTGCCCCCCACCACCCAGCAGCGGGAGGATCCTGCTGTCCTCCAACAGCAGCAGGAGCATGTGGCCCCCAGACCCAGCCAGCAGCAGAAGCCAGATACCAATCCCACCCCAGCAGGAGCATGTGCCCCCCACCACCCCCCAGCAGGAACATGATGTGGTCCCTGGGACAGCAGCTGGTGGTGACCCTCAGCCAGAAAGTGTCAGCTGTGTGGTGTTTTTTCACCAGAAACACTGATGATGATAGTGTCTTGATCTGCAACCTGTGTGGCAGATCTGTGAGAATGGGGCAAGAAAGGGGGATGGGGGGCATTTTGGTACTGGTGGACAAAGGAGTCATCTGCAGCACCACCACAATGTGGAGTGGCTCCAAAACAACAAGAGGTGTCAGCACCAGGTAAAGGGGCCCAGGGTGAGCAGTCAGAAGGTGAAGGAGGCCAGCAGGAGGAAGAGGCCAAGGGTCAGTGTCAGCAAAAGCACCGCATGAGAGGGCGGCAGAAGCAGCAGCAGCAGGAGGTAGTAGCACCCCATCACCCTCACCCAACAGCCATTGGCCGTGCCATGTTCATGTTGGTGAACCTGCACAGCCTGCAGCAGTTCTAACCGCTCATGTTGTTCCAGCAGTGAGCTGAGAAGACCAGGTGGCTCTGCGGAGAGAGGTGGGAGCTCTGCACCGTGAGTTTAATGAGTTTCACCAGGAGGTTGGGTGGACCTCAGGAAACTCCTTGAGGACCAACAAAAAGTGCTGGAACTCCTGGTGGAGCTGCATCGTGGGGGGGGTTGGTAGGGCAGAATTGGGGCCTGTCGCTGGTGCCGTGTAATTACGGTCTGGAAATTATAGTCTACTACTGAGGTAGTGCAGCACTAAAAGGTAATTTTTTTTTCTTTTCTTTTTCCTGTCCTTGCTTTCTTACTGGCACTCTTTCCTTATCCACACCCCCTAAAAATAAAAACAAACCAAAAAAAAAAAAGTAAAAAAAACAATATTTTCTGTCCTCTTCCTCTTCTGTATCCTCTTGTTTCTTTTTATTGTACAGGGTTTTGTGTGCTATGTAATGTTTATGCTCCCTCCATTTTCCCTCTCATATGAATACCCTCAGCCCTGACCCTTCATGTTTCCCCTGCCGTGTGTTACCGTCAGTTACTTTTAGTCTGTACCCATAAACGCTGTACCTTTCTTCTTGTTTTATGTTAGTCCTTCTGCATATATTTCCTTCTCCTTTCCATGAATGTCAAGTATTGTAATTTATTCCTATGAACAACATTTTTCCCCCTTAAGCTATATGATGCTGTGGCAGTTGTTTTGGCTGTATGTAGGATCAGTCTAAATACATACACAACAATGATAGAAACATACTCACTTTTATTGCAAAGTTAAACGTAATTTAAATGTTTTTTGTGCTTAACAACATGTGCCCCTGGGCTCGCCACAAATGTTAACTTGTTGCCCCTCCCATCCAGTCATGATGATGTTTTATAGTGCCTTACCCCACCACCACTGTTCCAGCACTCTATCTAAAATGTGCACTTGGGCCACAGTTTAACACAGCCTCTTACCACCATGCTGTGCAGAGCAGGCCTGATAAGATGAAAAATATGACTGGAAAAAGTAGGATGACACTGAGACATGAATCTGCTCTCAGACATAATGTTATATAGTGCCCCCTCCACCACCCGGATAAAAAGAATGCTCTTTTGTCTACTGTTTACAAATGATTTCAGGCTGAATTGTGTTGCTGCTAGTGCTGAACAGTCCATACAAGTCCAGAAATGTTACATGAAAAATGTTACATTAAATTGAGACAGAAATCTGGTCTCGGTCATGAGGTTATATGGTGCCCCATTCCCCGGACCAAAACATGCCGTTTCAGCCCTGTTTACAAAGGGTTTCAGCCTGAATCTTGTTGCTGCTTTTGCATAACAGGCTGTACAAGTCCAGAAATGTTACATGAAAAATGTTATATACAATTCAGACAGAAATCTGCTCTCAGTCATGATGTTATACAGTGCCCTGCCACCATCTGGACAATAAAATGTTGTTTTGTTGTCCACCATTTAAAAATGATTTCAGGATGAGTCCTTTTTCCGCTAGTGGCTGTGGTGTGCAGAACAGGCCTTATGCAGTGAGTCCAGAAAAAACACATGGCAAAATTGCCAGAGAAGGGCGATACAATTATTGTGGGAATTATGAAATTGCCTAAAGGAGTGCCAGGCTCAAAAAATGTATTTCTTCTGCAAAATGGTCCTGCTACTTGAAATTGCTTCCTACTGCTGCTGGTTTTTCAATTGATTGAGAAATTTAGAATTATTATTTCCCAATGCTGCTGTCCTGTTTGGCTGTGTTGACCCTGTGGTTGTAACTAGTACGGCATGGAAGGAATGAGATTTTGGGGTACTGTAGCTTGTTGTCTACTGCTCTGACTAGTTACCAAACTGCCACGAGAAGTAATGTTTTGGCTGCTTGATGGATCATAATCACAGAGTCCATACTGCTGCTGCACATGTAAGTGTCTGTATTTTTTTTTCTGTGCAAAGAAGGGTGTTGGTGGGTTGGTATTGTGGTGTCTTGAGTTCTAATATGTTTGTACTGCTTTTCTATTATTTTTTTCAGTTTGCTGGTTGTTAGATCATCATGCCAGGCAGGGATTTGAACCTGGGATGTTGTTGGAATGCCCACTTATTTCTCAATGCGAACGGTAAGTATTTATATTTTCATTACAGGGGCAACTTGCTGCAGTCAGGATGTCTGAGTTGGATAGTAATCATTTTCTTTTTTCTTTTGTTACCATTCAGGAATTCTGGTGATGTTGCCTCCTGCTCTTGCTGCTGCTGCTCAAGATGTGGGCGATTTAGTTAGTTGTGCAATGGTTCCAATTTTACAGACAGAGAACCTGAGGTAAGTATTTCGTCATTTTTTAAGGTCTTGGTGAGGGGTAGGGGTTGGGAGGGTGGATGGGGGCTGAGGGGTGAAACTTTTAACAATCCTCAAAACGTGTTCTTCTTTTTATGTTATTTCCAGGTACGCAGTACTGTTAGGGGAAGGGGAATGTGGAATCCAGATGTCAGCTGCTGTGCTTCATGTTCACCACCCTACATGTTCCTTCTGGGGGCAATATCCACAGTTTAATTACATTCACAGGGTATGGTAAGTATGTATATATATATATATATATATATATATATATATATATGACAAAGAACCTCTAATTGTTTTTTGTTTTAATTGGCTTCACCACAGCATAACCCAGATAGACCATCTTAGGGTAGCTGGTTCATTTCACACTGAGGTGTCAAACAGACGAGGTATACTGATGAGTCCTGGTAGGACGAAACACGTGTCTATGTCTTCTGTTGGCACCCTTTGCAAACTGTGTGAGAGAGGCCTTTTGGCACCATGCATTTCTGCTTAAAGTTGAACCAGCATAATATTCAGTGGTGATTTGCATATGCAGCCCATGATGCTTTGCATTGTGGGGACATGTGTGATTTTGTGTATATATATAGATATATAGATATATAGATATATATATATATATATATATATATATATATATATATATATATATATATATATATATATCTCACACACATATATATATATATATATATATATATATATACTGTATATTTTTAAATGGGTAAGGAAAATCAGTGAAAATCCAATATTCTTATTGATTGAAATATGTCACATGACCATGCATTATTCCACAACGACCGCATGCTTCCCAGTACGACCGCATGCCTGAGCTACTTTCCAGCCCTCAAAATCCTCTCACTAGCAGTGAGATCACTCCACACCTGAAACAAATAGGCAGCCACATACACATACAAATGCTGCCACTGGCACACTCAGGCTGCCACCCACAGGCATAAGTAAATATATTAGTTCCACACTGTACCCACTGTTGGACTTGATCCTATCATTCATTTTTAAATAAAACATCATGTAAAAATCTAATCCTTCCTGCCATTTTCACAGTCTCTTAGCACAAGCACTTTTCACTTTTATACCGTAAAGTAGTGTGACCAAACAATCTCAATACCACTAAATAATATGGCGACAGATGTCCATAAACCTCTCTATGTACAAAAAATAAGAGAACTTAGATTTGTTGTGTTTACATCTATTAATTTATGTGACAGAATGCTCCATTTGCAGGGAGAGGAGAGCGATCATGGAGCACTTTCACTATGATTGCCAAAATGCTGCTTGACCGAGCGGTGTCTATAGCAGAAAGTCACAACCTGTTAGAAGTTCTGAGTAAACTCCTCTCTGTTTAGAAAAGTTTGTGCCTCATGTTATCTTTTCTTACATTTCAGTAATAGAATGAGGCCTCCGACTGTAGCCAGAAGAGAGTAAGCACAGACCGAGTGAGTCGGCAGCTTTAGAAAGATAGACGGAACCCAGAGTGAGTGTTGCTATAGCACCAGCAGGTATTCTGACACAGCCTTGTACTGTACATACAGCTGGTCAAGCATGTACAGCATGGAGTTCCACCTCACAACATCAAGTTTCTTATGGTTCTGAGGCAGATGGTTGTTGTGCTGTAGCTCACACAGATGGTCACGGGCCTTTGCAGAATAGACAAAGTGTACACAGATGAGACGGGTGACAGTCACTGTTTCCTTAATGTCCGCATGGTTTAGAAACTGCTGCACAGCAAGATTAAGGCAGTGTACTATGCAGGGCACCTTGAAAAAAACACCATTGCTAATACATTTCACTACATTGGAGCCATTATCACTTCAAAGAATCTTGCTGTAAGTGACTGTGTCTGTAGTCACTCATCAATCTTGTCCTGCAGAACATTAAGCATTTTCTCACCCGTGTGAGACCCAGTAACACTTCACATAGTCAGAATTACATGCTGCTGAATTCAAGGGGTTTTGCTAGCACCACAATTTATATTCAGGCAGGTTTTGCCAGGCCCAGAATCAACTACCACCCTAGGTACCTGTGACCAGTGTGCCATTATGCATAGATACGAGCTTGCTGCTGTTTGTCCACTGGTCCACATATCATTGCTAAGATGGATATATTTTGATGCAGAATACTTCCCTGCATGTCATATGGAATCAGCAACTCTACCGTACAGTTCTGGCATGGCGTATTTAGAGAAATAGGTTAGCTTTGAACCTACCATTTGGGACAGGCACTGGTCATCAACTTGCGAAACCCAACATTCTCCACAAATGAGAATGGCAAGAGATCGATGGCCAGAATTCCAGTGGTGGCAGCATTGAATGTGTGTGCAGCAGCGTGATTGGGGTGGTACTTTGCATGCCACTCAAGGATGGTCTTCAGTGCGGGCTGTATCTTTGTGGCTGTTCGACCAGAATGTGGAACTTGAGGCACCTATGTTGTTCTTTTAGGGGTAACAGTAGACTCTTGGGGATATGCTGACTGCATGAAACCCGTTATTGTGGTTGGTTTTGGGTGTACTGGTGTATTTTCCTGAGTCAAGGGACTGGGAGTGGCACCTCCACTGCTATGCCCACAACTCAAGAGAGCAAAGGATTGCTCCTCCTCCTCCTCCACCAACCTACTCTGCCCTCCCTCCTTCTGCAGTATTGAACTACTTTCAGTTACATTTAACTTGCTGAGTGACATTCCCACCAACAGTTCTGGCATCCTTCTAGTGTTGCTTCCAATGCAGTGGGTGCTTGTTTTTCATGTGGGCATGTTGTACACCCATGCCCATGTGGCTTCCCTTGTTTCCCTGACTAACACTGCTTGACACAGTTAATATGTCGCTATGGTCTCATCAACTGGATCAAGCACGTAAAAGTCCCAGACTAGGGACTTTTGACCTCTGGACTTAACATGCTGCTGGGACTGGGAGGGTTGAGAAACAGGCATTGAAGTTTGTGCTTTTTGGGCTGCTTTCATCACTTCCATGAGACTACTTGTTTTGGGAGGGGGGCTGACTTGACTGCTTACAGAAGTGCTGCAGATAGGTTTGGTAACAGATTGACCCATAGACTGTATATACATGGCCTACATCATCCTTGACCTTTTTAAATGCAGGCTCCCATGAAGGATCATCCCAGTCATCATCATCAGCATCGATGCTGATGATGTCCTTTTGTCTTTCTCCTCATCCTCCTCCCTCCTATCAATGTCTTCTTGCACGGCACCTTTTTCTTTCTCTACAACCATCTCCTCCAGGACAAGGGTCTGACTACCCTTATCTCCTGGATTATCAGACTCTGGCTTAACACTATCACTGCCACCAACTCCACCAGGAACAGACCCTGGGACAGTCACACTAACAAATGTATTACCCTCTTCCTGGATCACTGTTCCTGTGCTGGTGTCAGTGCCTCCCTTCTTCTCACTATCATCATCCCCCACCAGCATGGATGTAGCAGTTGTGGCCTTAAAAAATGGAGACACAAATATGCCAGAGCTTCGAACAACTCCTTTTCTGGTACCTGCCACACCACCAGAGCCCACAGAAGACACTGATGCAGACATGCATGTGCTTTCATTGTTTGGGGAAGAGGAACTGAAGTTGTACTCACCTCAACAGACTTCTTTGCTGCCTCACCCCGCTGGCACATTTCTCCCCTGTACTGGACCATCTCTTAGCAGGCTTTTTTATATGTTGCTGCTTCAGAGCTTTGCCTTTCTCTGGGAGCATATCAAGAAAGGATGTATTACTAACTGTGTGAATAACACCTCACACCTGCAGGCAATGCTGGCTTCCTTCCAAGTCCAAAAACAATCAGGACAGGTAGTAGCACTCTGTACAATGAATACAGTATATGATAGCCTAGTTTAGTAAAAACAAAAAGGTAACTTTTTTCTTTCCCCAAACAGGAATTAAAGCAACACAGGGAAAAAGGACACAGGTAACCTACTTTAACTACAGATCACCTGTGTCTGAATAACTTACGTACTGTAATGTGCTACTACTTAATACTAGAATTGTTTTATATAAGGGCAGAGACAACTATATAACATCGACAAACAAAGGCACCTACAACAGTAATAAGGATGGGATCAGCAATCTCTTGACAACTACTATAGTGATATGTCATTTTTTATATCACGCAGGTCAGGTACTAAACAATGCTGTAACAGGGAAAGGGTAACGAAAGTCAAGTAAAAGAGAAACACGACAATGCAGAGGCAAGCTCCAGAAATAAAATACAGGGGAGCAATTCACCAAAGCAGTGAAATTGTATAGAGACAAGTTCAGCTGATCAACTAAAAGTATTTTAGTTTCCATGCAAAAAATATAGAACTGTTGCTTTTCACAGTTTAAATGACACGCACAATTTAACAGCAAACAGAACTGACCACAAACAAACAAAATAAAATAAGGGATCAGCACTGTGTGTTCAAAACTTAAGAATTCACAACTAAAAGCAGAATAATGGTATATAGTGCAGGCTAACAGGAGCAGGAACTCTCAGACAGGAGTACATTTTCAGAAAAAAAACAGTTGTTAAGGTATAAGAAAATTATTGCAAATAAGCAAAACACCAACAAAAATATAAAAGCTTAAAAGAAATTACAGTAAATCACTCACAATTTGTGAGGAATCTGTTTGTAAAATGCTAGAAATAGCCTGTACTGGTTTTACACACCTACCCTACCTCGGTCAACTCCTTCACAGACACAGACAGAACTAAAAACTAATTAAACTAAGTATTATGCAAAGATCCACAAAATTAGATAATGTTCCCTAGCAGCATTGGGAACAAATGGTATATCTGGGAATAATTAGCTCTCAAAAACAAGTTTTAAAGGGTTGATTGGCTGTGATGCATGACAACAGACTGCTGTTCAACTCAACAGATGATAGACTGTGCTATAAACAACTTGCATGTGATAGTTTACCTATTTATCCTCAATGCATTGCAAATGTCACCTTTGGAGCATAATTTCACCAGCAAAATCAAAAGTTACACTGGCAAAATTTTCGCCATAAGGCAACATTTAAGCATGAATGGGTGGAATTGGTCAGCCAATGCATTTTGCACAAAATTTTACAAATTACACAAAATCAAAATCCCAGGCAAAATTATGTTTCACCTTGGTGAACAATTTCTTGTAATTGTGAAATTACTCAAAATATTTTGCCTGATGAAATTTTTCTGTTTTGCACAATACTAGTTTATATGCTGTTTGTCAGTTTTATATTTTGTAAGGGCACCCTGAGCCTTCAGGGAACAGCACCCAAAAGAAATAAAATGTACTACTGCTACTACTCAAAGCCTTCTCCCAGTTTATTTCTAAACTTTTTTAGTGAACTTTTTTTTTAAATTTATGAACCTAGGATAGTCTAACCAGTTGTTCTTAACATTACACCACTCAGCTTTCAGTATTAGTTAAAGCTGCATTTACTCTGGTGGTCTAATGGATGCATGTGTTGCTAATCCTTTTGCAAGGCTACTGTTTGCTTGTCCATGTGCAGATTATTCTCCTGTTGGCCATCAATTTTTAAATACTGACAAGTACAAATGAACAAAGTGTGGCGATTTGGCCACTGTAGTTATATTGCTGTCATATTTCCTGCAAGTTTCTTTATGTTTAATTTCCCAAAAGGACAGGACATCAGGTTTGTCAGAAAATATGCTAATGTTTTTCTGCAGGGTTACTTGGGAAGAGTTGTTGTGTGTTTCATTGTCTGACATCTCCCCTTGCCTAGGACAAAGGCTTGCTTAGAGTTAAACAGGTGTTAAAATCCAATATGGGATTGGAATTTCCTGGTAGCTGATCAAAGGGGAAGATTCCATAAATGACAGGAGATGAAAGGGCCATCTCCTCTATTTATAACACTTTGGAATTCAAAGAGAAATAGCTTTAAAGCAGAATCCTGTAGACACCCAGTCTAGGAAGCTATTGTTAAATTCTCTACCAACTGCCACAGTCTATTTCCATTTTAATAGTGTCATGAAGGTAGTGTAGATCAAAAGACATCCAGGGAGGTGAGGCTGTAGGAAATCAAAATAACTATAATTTTGGTTCACTTGCAATGTTGGGAAAGAGCAAGAGAGACCCCTGCTGGCCTAGAGAGGAACAATTGGACCTGGAAATATTAAGAACACTAGCCAATCACAGGCCAGTGTTGCAGACTGCATAAAAGGGCTCTAAGCAGGAGCCAAATTTCCTGACACACTAAAAACTGACAGGTACACTAAAGACCACTGCAAGAAAAGCTGAGACTCTGAGACACAGCAGAGAGAAAGAGGGACTTCGCAAAACTCACTTACTTTTGGGACTCTGATTCTGTACAGAAAAGGTAGATGTTATCCAAGAAATTCACTAGTTCATTTTGTTTGCATTTTCCAACTTTTTTTGTAGTTATCCTGTAACCAAATATCTAAATCATGTGTCTGAATGTTTGTATTTTAATTATTTAAGTAATCAGTAAAAGCTCTAGCTTTTATTTTAAAGTACTACTGCCTGGGAATGATTTGTTGTGTGTGAGGGTTTTGGGAAGGTTTATTCAATCTGTATCACACCTGTTTAATGCTAAGGTATCACACACTACTGAAACAAGGGTCCTGAAATGAATCTGGGGCCCTAAAGTAGGGTAATAGTACACAAGGTCTCTGGAGGGGGTCTGAGAGGTTTAAATCAGGTTCCTGCACCCCTATGGGAGAAGACACAATCACAGTTATTAGAGCAGCTCTGAAGGTTTTGTAACACCTGGGTTTTCCTCCTCAGTGCAAAAACCAAGGAGGGTTTTCACCTGGTTATAAAATCAAGACTGTATTTTACTGATACCAATAGGGAGGAAGCCCTGGATCTTTGTGGGGAGTGTTCAGTTTTGAAATCAGTGAGCACTCTAATAGGGCATGAGGAGGGTATTTCCTGAATCCTCTCTACTGTCATGGGTTGTACTTAAGGAAGGGCACTGTGAACTCAGTGGACCCGACCACCAGAAGTGGGTTTGTGATACAAAGCATGTCCTATATACTAGCAGTTGCATATATGCACTTTGATCTGCAGGATACCGTTGTACAGCATTTCTTTAAAATCTGAGAAAATTGACAAAGACTGCACTCTCGCCCATGTATATTATTTCACGATGGATGTTTTACTCATATAATTTGCCATGAACACTGTGACGAGAAAGGGGATCAGAACCATGCATTCTTTTGATTCATTTATTCTTTTCTAAATATGTATCTGCTTCAGATACAAGATGGCTACCAGATCACATGATCAAGTAGTATATGACAGCTTATGTTAAAGGTATGATGTTCTCATGGGAAAGTTAAAGGGAAAGCCAGTGAGGAGGCAATAAAGCAATAAACCCAGGGGAGGTGTCCTTCCTGGAGATGTTCCCATGTTGAACAAAGAACCCAGATGGACGTCATTATGGTAGCATGGAGGTGCCGAAGGGTGGGTGGACACACACACACACACACACACACAGATACACACACTCAAAGAGGGCTGGGACAACATGGAACTGTCACTAAAAATTGGTGAGACCACTCCCACAGAGAAGAGAAATTTATTGTGGTGTTATAAGCAGTCTCTTTCTCTTAGGCTGGAAAGTTGGACAATGCCAAATCCCCTGCCATAGAGAGGTGAACTGACTGGTAAGGTAGCACAGTAAGGGACAGTAATTCTGCAGCTAGGACAGGTGTAGGATTTTAGATAAGGATAGCTCAGAATTTTGTTGTACACCAACTATTTGCTAACTAGCTTTATTTTCTGTTTCTTAATAAATGTGCAACCCATTTGTCTTCTTGTAAACATGCCCTGTTGTAAATACTTGTAGCATTTTAGTAAAGATTCTGTTTTTTATAGAATCAGTGACTGCTTGTTTTATTTAAAAGGGTAATTTTACTATTTCTGCTGGACTCTGTTTGCAGTCCGTCTCCGAAGGGTCACTCTACCAACAGTTATTGTGCTGGCCTTCCTGACCTTGGGTAAGGAGGAGGTAAAAAAACAGTTTTTTGGTTCCTGTTGATATATACCTTGTGGTGGCAGTGAGCTGGAAATCCCTGGTGAGTAGGATTTCCATTACAAACATCAGCTCATCATCCCTGATGTTTCAGGGCTGAGAGTCATATGTAGAGGTGACATAGAATAATACATTAATAACAAGATATCTGATCAGCTCTGGTCAAATAAAACATTCTAAGATTAAATATTTTCTTTTGAACACTTCAAATAAATCCTAACTTTAAGAAGGACAGAATACTTAAGACATATTGTTTCCAATAAGTTATTGAACATTCTGCAAATTAATTGTGGCAGGCAAGGATTTGTTTGTCTCACTTCCTGCATTACTTGAGCTGGTCAGGTTGGCTACAGTAGATAGCTGCCTCCCCCTGGAGGAGGGACAGGTTGGACCACCCAGGGTCAGGAGCTTCTGACAAGAAGTATGGCACTATGGGCTTAAATTGCACTGCATGGGTCTAATTTGGCCTCTTGCTGTCACCCTCCAGTCACAATTTCTAGCTACCCACTCTTGTAGAAGCAGGATTTTGGTTGGTTAGGGTACTGTAGGGAGCACTGCCACCCCACGGGGGGGGGGGTATCTTAGGGGTGGAGAGCTATTTTTCCATTTTTCCCATGTGGTTTTCTAATGTCTGTTATATCCTCTGATTGATGCTTAAACATTTAGCTTTCAGACATCATCATTGTTATGTAAATGTCTTACCACATGGCTGTCTTGCAAGGAGTTGTACAAGGTGAAAATGAGGGGAATTCACTTCTATCCCAGAGAGGTTCCATACCCGGTCAGTAAGAGAACATGCCCAGATGAACTGAGACTTTGCGTGGCTTAGTCTGTGGATAAGCTTATTCGGCTTGTCTCAGATATGAAGTGCTATCTGACAGGGAAGGGGAACATATTATGTGGTTCATGGGCACCTCTGACCTTGGAGCTAGTGTCCCTGTGGTGACCATACCCTCTTGTAATGGGGTCTGCTCAGAGGGTCCCTGTGCATTAGAGACAGACTGGTATTAGGCGTTGACAGTCCAAATGTTGTTGAGACTTCCAGGCTGAACACATCAAGCTTAAGGATGTAACATTTACGTATTTTCATTAAACATATGACTGTGGCCAATTCCTCCAAAACTCTGTGTATTATTAATTGTTCAGGTAGAAGAGAGTAATGGGATCTATAAAGGCAATATTCCCAGTCTGTTGGAGGGTCTCACCTTCATTAGCAGTGGTACACTTCATGGAAGCAACCTACAGCTCTGCAAGTATTTGATTCAGGGAACTGAAAACATCCTTCCCCATATTTGGGAAGATAATTGAGAGAGACATCTGCTGTACAAAGAGATCTGCTACGTATGTCAGTTCAATGTCCTAGACAAATATGTCCTTATTAATGAGGATCAGAATTGGAATGTATCCTTATTACACTATCTGTCCTCACTTTGATTCCATATGATAATTGAATAACTGAAGAAACTAAGACTGGTCATTTACTGTTTTACCCCTTTTCCTGCTAATGTGGCTTAGAACCCTGTATAGACTGTAGGTCCTCAGTTTTTTAGGGTTTTATGGCCAGACTTAATTGACCAATGGTCTGTTTCTGCCATTACTGTCATGTTTATATGTTGTATACTGTAGCTGTTTTCTACTGTCAGTTTTACTGATAATGTTCCGTAGCTTGTTAGCAAATGCAGGTTTCAAGTATTCTGGGTAACATTTGTACTTTATCATGCCAACTTTATGCTGTGCCCAGTCTTGTCTATTATTTATTTATTTATTAGAATTTTGGATAAATACCTTTGAGCCAATGGCTCTTTTCCAAAAGTTCCACGTCAGTATACAAATAATAGAAGTACAGTTTGTGTGAGATTAGCAGGCAAGCAGTTTGAATACAACATTCAGTACAGGGTATACATGGTCTAAAGCTACAGGAGATATAAATAACAGTTAGAACAACATAATCAGGCATACATTTAAGAATGATGAGTCACAACAAATTATATTTACATGAATTAAAGCTACCAGAAGGGCATTGTCAAAGGGAAAGGCAGAGTGGAAAAAAGGAGTTGCTGCCAACTGTGCCATGTAGTGTAGGAAAGTAGAAGAGAGAGAGTGGGTGTAGAAGGGTAACTGGGAGAGAGGTAAAAGGAGAGGTGAGTGGGAGGCAAGTATCGGGGAACAAGTACAACATTGGGTGGAGTGAACAGATTGGAAAAGGGAAAGAGGAAGGGAGTTGAAGGAGGGTAAGAGAAGAAGGTGGTGGACCTGGGTTAGGGAGAGAGGTAGGGTAGCTATGGGGAGGGGGAGGGTGGTGGCAGACAAAGGTGGTGATAGTAGAGAGGTGCGAAGAACAGAAGTGACTACCTGGGAGGTTATGGGAAACAGTCACAGGTGGCTCTGGACACAAGTACTTGATGTAGCTTGTGTATGAAAGAGCAGAGGGTGCCTAAGTTGGTGAATTCACTGCCCAGGCAATTAAACAACTGAAGGGTTCTACCTGCAAAAGACCGCTGGCCTTGGGTGGTGCGACAGCAGGAAACAGCCAGAGAATAGTTGTCAGAGCTTCTTGTGTAACAGGGGTGGTAGACTGGGCTTAAGAGAGGCTAAACCCCAGGGGGCATGAATCCCATCAATGACTTTTTTGCTAGTAGGCAGGTTTGGAAAGTAATCCTTCCCTGAAGTTGTAGCCAGTTTGACTGTTCGTAGAGGTCACAGGTACGTATGCGGTGGGCAGCAAAAGTAAGCAGTCTGCAGGCCCTATTCAGCCCTGTAAGAATTTTCCATAGTGCCTAAAGAGGACCATACAGACTGTTCTTAATTGAAGCACTGATATGGAAAAAGTTTCTAAATAAAACTATGCTTCAAAAGAAGGCTAGGGGGTTAATCATCTCTAAACCACCATATTTAATGTCTAGATACGTTATGTTTCATTTAATGGGGTTTAGTCTATTGCCCGACAGCAACCTAAAAGATGTTAAAATAATTGGGTTTCCATCTGTTTTGCAGGAGGATATATGTAAATGAGATATAAAAAGATATGGAAATAAAACATTTTAATTATACTGATTTGTTTTTGTTTGGACTGTTCTATTTTTGCTGTAAGGAAATTTTTACTGTCAGCCAATACCAGTAAAAAAGTAACAGAAGTTCCTCAGTTTCCTGGCCAAATTTCCCCTATCCACTTAGAAAGTCTTGCCCCATCTGATATTCTGCTAATCCCTCCCCCAGCCCCCTCCACCCAGCTCCTGAGGTGCCACTTTCATTTCTCAGGCTTTCATATCACCTCTTTAGCCTCTCTTTGCCCCTGTAGCACTTTTCCCCTTATGCACTTCATCCCTTTACCCTGCCCCCACTTTTCCCTCTGTCACTCCTTTCCATTCTTTGTTTGACAAATGCCACTGGCTGCAACCATGTCTCCCCCCCCTTTTAATCCCTGTTTCTTTGCCACCCTCAGCACCTGTACCTGACCCTTTCCCTGTGGACACATGATGTCTGCCTCTTTTAACTACCCATACTTCTCCTCCGCCTCTACACCTTACTCTTCCTATACTTGACCTTTTCAACAGCTCTATTGTAACATGTATTGTTTCTGTTATTTCACTGTTGTCTCATGTTGTATTACTGATGTGGAACCTTTGTAAAAGAGCCTTGGATCAAAGGTATTTGTAATCCTAGACAAAATAAATAAATAAAAAAAAGAAAACACAACAGCTTAATCTGGTTCAGTATCAGTGTGATTTGTTTATGCATCCCCTAGATGATGCTGAAAACAGGAAGTATATCCTACCCCTCCTTTCTAGGTCAACCAAACTAAAATTAATAATTATGGCAGTATCTTTTCTCTTTCCCCCTCATTGCACTTATGCAGGCACACTGAGATGTAAACATAAATATTATACCTTCCTCAAATACTTATAGCACCCACTTTACTATCCTTCTTGTTGCTCAGCCATGCCAGCACAAAAATCAGACAACCAAACACCAGTGACCAAGCACTTCTCTTAGAACAACCATTACCTGAAAGATCTTAAAGTGGCAGTTTTGAGTGGAAACCTCAAAGGCACTCAGACAAGGCTTCTCAGGGAAATAAAATTCACAAGGCTTTTTAGGACAGATAAACATGGACTGAACAAACACTGAGGCTTTCTGATTCATTACCGGATATCAAACTGAGTTTTGACAGTTTGCACTGTCTCTGGGACCTACCATTTACAAAATCCCCCTCTGCTTTTGAGACATACAGTAATTGACATGTATGAGCCACCTATTAAGTCATAGCTCAATTAACTTTCTGAACTATGAGTGTTACGCATCTTACATACTTGACTGAATTTTTGCAGCAATTGAAAATGTTATTATGGTATCACTTTGATGTAGCTCACTCTTTGTATATCTGCTATCTCACCATTCAGTGACATGAGACCTATATCTTGTTAGTCAAATGTATTGTATTCAGTTGCTTCATCAACGCCCTCCCTTTCTTTAAACAGTGTATGAGCTACAAACTCTTGCAAATGCTCTGAAATGCTGGTTAGTTTTCATTACACCTGCTTGGCAGTCTTGGAAGCTTGTGTGAAAATTATTCGGTTAGTCTAGCAAAAGGTATTACTAGAAATATTGTATTAATGCTTACTCCACTCTCATACCACCCATCCTGCCTTCCTCACTGCTAAGTATTCTGGCACATAGGGTTGCTAGGTACCACTTTGCCATCATGATACTCAAGGAGATCTCTGACAGCATCTTCACAGCATGTCATTAGTTCGAATGAGCCATTCCTCTACATTTGCCGCAGTATGTGCATCAGAATAACTGTTTGATGAGAAGACCAGCAGATCAGAGTATTTATGTTGCAATATTGCTTTAAATTCAGAGAAAGTAACCATTTGAGCTCTCGCAAAATAATGTATATGAGGGGTGGGGGTCGTGCTCCTGGGTCCTCCAATGAATGTGGGTCATTTTCTTTGTCATAACGCAGAGGTGGAAATTAAACAGTGAAACCAGAGTAGAAATATTAAGGAAAGGTGCTTTATTTTATATAATGCCCTTTCCTAAAAATGCTCAGAGCACTGTAGTTGTCAGAGGACAGTTTTCAAAACATATTGTAAAACATATATAATATAACCGTATAATGAACATGCAGATAATACTAAAAACACTGAGACACAGGCTTATTCTGACAGAGTAAAGGCTTCCATACCTTTAAAAGATGACATTTTAGGCCATTTTTAAATGTCTCTACAGAAGGGGAACTCCAGAGATGGTCGAAGGAGTGAGTTCCAGATAAATAGGTCCACCAACGTCTAAGATGTGCCTTGGAATGTCTAAAAGAAACTCCTTGGTGGAGCAGAGTGAGCAGTTGGGTACATACCAGGCTAAGAAGTCTTTTAGATAGCACAGTCCCAAACCAAGCAGGGCCTTGCAAGTAAATAATGCTATCTTAAAAGTGGTGTGCCTCCTAATTTGAAGCCAGTGCAGCTGGCGCTGCATAGGTGTAAGGTGTTCTGGAAAGTATGATCTAGAGATTAGCCTGACTGTGGCATTCTGCACCACCTGTGGGTGGTGCACCAACCTTCCTGATAGCTCTAGGTAAAGAGTGTTCAGTAGTTGAGCCTCCAGGTCACAAATGCATGAACCAGGGTCACCAGATATTCTTGTATCTGATAGAATGCAATCTGTGCAATATCTCTAAGTTTAAAAAATCCACTGCAGACCATGTCCAATACATCATGTGCTTGTGATAGCTCAGAGTACACAAAGACACCCATACAGTATTCTTAGCCATATCCATGGCAACCAAATTAAACCATTTAAAGATGGCCATACAAAAGTATCCTCTTTGGCAGCGGACATTGAAGGTCCTGGTCCACTAATACCACTTCTGCTTTTGTTGGATTGGTTTTAAGCTCAGCCAGCTTGGGGCCATCCAGTCTATGATCACCTAAAGGCATCACTCCACAACAGAAACTGCAATCTGCCCATCAAGTGTAAAAGACAGGTTCAGTGGAGTATCATCAACATAGATGTGAAAACTCATGCAATACCATCTAATGACCTATTCCCATACTAGAAGGTACACTGTGAATAACATGGGTTATAGAACTGACTTGAGCCCAAACCACTTATGTTATTCTTCTCCCCAACCCTCATAGCTTAAATACCACCACTCCTTCCTCTAGGTGTCCTGAACTTGAGTCCTGTCAGTCCCCTCCAAAAATGCAATAATATTGAGGAAGGATGACAAATGGTACTGCCCTCTTCACAGCACCTAGGTAGGCTGCTGTCTAACTCGGAGTCCCAAATATTCTATCAATATACCAGAGGATTTATTGATATAATAGTTGCAATATGTGAAATCACAGTAACTGCTTTATAATTTGATTTTGCAGTTTGTGTGATTTCATGTGTCACAACTACTATATCAGTATTCACAGTTATACTGATACATTATTTATGACTCCTGATTAGAAAGTGGTTGGCCAAGGTGGTGTGAGAACTGCTGTCCCTAATGACGAATTGCTGGATTTGAAACACTGGTTTTTCTTTGTAGTTTTTTTCACCTTTGTCTAAATATAATGGGACTGCAGCCTGGCATTTACTGCCACTGAAGAGTTTTCTTAGTGGACTGCAATAGATTTTGGTGGTTGAGGCAGGCCTCATTGCCATGTATACAGTGTGTTGGATTTGTTGTCTACATCATGAACTCTGGTAATAGGTCCAAGCTTTCCACCAAAATGTCACGCAAGCTTTTCAAACCAAAAGCTCCTAAATATCTTTGGTTGTCTCAAGATCATCATTATTCAAGTCTTCTTCAATGTCATGCTGATGTCTGGCACTGGCACCATGTAAAGTCAGCAGAAGAGGAGGAGCTGGAGTATAGCTTCAGCTTCAGCAAGGAGCAGGGCCATCCCTGACTCCCTACAAGAGGCTTTTCTCAGGCAGCAAGTCAAGGGACCTAGTAAGGATGGGGCAGTGCTAGATCTGCTGATTACAAACTAAAACAGTATTGCAGATGTCACAGTGGGAAGCCCTGGGTAATAGTGATCACCATACAGTGTGATTTATCGTTACTACAGGAACAGAGGCAATCCACGTAAGGATCAGGATCCTGGATTGTAGGAGACTGGATTTAATGAAATGGGAAACTGCCTCATGGGGTGGGGGTGCCAGGAAGGGGTAGAGGCACAGTGGGTCAAAATAAGGGAGAACATAAGTAAGGCAACCAACCTCTGTGGGAAGGAAGTGAGTAAAAGTAGAAAGAAAAGGTACTGTTATGGTTCTCTAGAGCAGTGCGAACTAGTCAGTCCTAGTCCAGCCAGCCTCAGTAAAAAAAGACAAGGAAAACTTGAGGGAGTAGCTTATAAACAGAATAGACTATTGGTAGGAATGAAGCCACTCACCAAATGTATAAAATATTTATATAATTATCTTTTGAATTATTCCACTTCTTTCTTCTGAATTCACAAATTACAATGATACAGTATCAACATATTTCTTAAACGTTTCAGACACTGTCCTTCTTCAGTAAGATTGCACTGTATCTGTTATAAATATAGATCATTTTTTATATTTCACAACTTATCATGCCACTTGATAAATTAAATATAATCTCTATCATAAAACCATGGACTATCTCTCACCATAAATTCATTCCAAATTCTTTCTTCGTGTCTATTATATTTTCATGTTCAAATTCTCATGCCTGTCAGACAGGGAGGTATACCAAGTAAGGCAGAGGGAAGCAGGGATGACAGTGATGGGAGAAAAGGCAAAGACAGAGGAAAGGATAGCCAGGGAAGTAATTCAAGTGTATTAAACTTTCTTCAGGTACATAAGCAAGAAGGGGAAATCAAGGGAATGTATAGTAAGGATAAGGAGAGCCACAGTTGGAAACTGCACAGAAAAAGATCAAGAAAAAGCAGACATCATAAACAGTTCCTTCTGCTCAGTGGAGGGGATTTGACAGACTACAAGGGAGCAGTAGGAAAAAGGGGACAGGAAGTGGACATAAGTCCATTTATGGAAGAAAAAGTCTGGACTTGTGGCTTTGAAAGTGGATAAATCTTAAGAACTGGAGGGTATACACCCAAGGTTACTAAACAAACTCAGAGAGGTGCTAGCTGCCCCACTGACAGTCATATTCAATGGCTCACTTGAAACAGGAATGGTTCCAGAGGACTGGAGAAGAGCAAATGCGGTCCCTTCTCATAAGAGTCATAGCACGGAGGAGGCTGACAAATATAGGCCAGTCAGTCTCACATCAGTGGTGGCAAAATTAATGGAAACCCTGTTAAAGGAAATGTTAGTAGAGCATCTTGAATCCAATTGGCAACAAGACCAAAGGCAGCATGGACTCACAGGGGTGATCATGCTAGACAATTCAATTGATTTCTTTAATTGGGTGATCAGGGAAATAGATCAGGTGGGAGTAGTGGATGTGGCCCACCTGGATATCAACAAGGTCTTCAACACTGAGCCACACAGGAGACTGATAAGAAATTTTTAGTAGCCTAGGGGTGGGATCCAAAGCAGTCAATCGAGAAATGAACTGGCTAATGGATAAGTGAGAGAGGGTGGTGGTTAATGGCATCACACTAATGAGAGTAGAGTGACCAGCAGGGTACCACAGAGCTCAATACTGGGACCAGTCCACTTCAGTGTCTTCAAAAGTGACATTGCAGAAGAACTGGATGGGAAGAAATATCTTTTTTGCAGATGACACAAACATTTGTAATAGGGTGAATACTCATGAGGTGGTAGAGAAAATGCATAAGGACCTCAGCAAACATGAGGCATGGTCAAGAGCAAAGTAACAGGAGTTTAATGCCAAAAAGTGCAAACTCGTGCATCTAGGTTATTTGAATCAAGGAAATGAGTATTGGATGGGGAAGGGGGTTACTGATAGTCATTAACAGGAAGGGGACCTTGGGGTTATTAAATCTGATGAACTTAAAGTGGCAGGATAATGTGACAAAGCAGTGGGTAGGGTCAGTGGAGTGCTGTGATGCACAGGGTGGGATATCTCCAGCAGGAGGAAGAAGGTGGTGTTTCCTTTATTTTGCTCACATGTGAGATGCAAACTGGAGTATTGTGTCCAGTTCAGGAAGCCACACCTCAGGAAGCACATAGACAGCATGGAGGGAGTATAGAAAAGGACAACTAAAATGGTGCCAGGGTTGCACCAAAAGCCACATGAAGGGAGACTGAGAGATCTCAACATGTGCATTCTGGAAAGGAGAAGAGAGAGAGTGGACATGATGCAGACCTACAAGTACCTCACGGGGGTGAACAGTGTGCTGGAGGGGGTCTATTTCAAATGAGAAAGCACACCAAGACCAGAGGGCATGCAATAAAGCTGAAGGAGGACATTTAGATGGGACTGTGAGGAAGTACTACTTCACAGAACAAGAGATGGACACCTGTAACTGATAACAGGAAAAGTGGTGAAGGTGAAAAAAGTAGGGGGCTTCAAGCATGTGTGGGATTGACCTAGGGGAATATTAGTAAATAGGCAGGAAGGGTCACCAGAGACCAGTTAGGGTCTGCAGAGATAGACTAGGCAGGGACAGTTTGGGCAGACTGGTGGGCCAAGCGGTCCTTTTCTGCTCTCTGATTCTATGTTTTTCTGTTTCAGAAGTTTGTGTGTGTACATTCTTGTTGTTTTTAAGGCTGCAGTTGGGCAGAGCCTTGAAATCCTTTTACGATCACTGAGTAAAAGGACTCTGCATTCCTTCCCACTGAACGACACTTTAGGAAAATGAAAATTTAGAGTTACATCACAGTCCCCTACGCAGTCTATGAAGCCCTCAGTTGTGTCACTGCAGTCTTATCATAAGCACTATTTTTCTGTCATTGGCAGCTGCCAGCAACAATGGACTGACAGGAAATACAAATTCCGCAAACTGATTAGTAAGTTAGACTAGAGAGACCATCAAGTGAGGTGTCATTTCTTGATTGCAACAGGCTGCTGTTTTCACAGGCTCACTTTAATTGTTTTCTTTTCACCCACGGTCGGCCGGCACCCAGCCAGCCACCGACCAAGACCAGGACACCCGCCTGCAGCTCCTTGGAAGCTGCTTGTCCCTGAACAGGGCTGCTCCAGCTCACCCACGGTCGGCCGGCACCCAGCCAGCCACCGACCAAGACCAGGACACCCGCCTGCAGCTCCTTGGAAGCTGCTTGTCCCTGAACAGGGCTGCTCCAGCTCACCCATGGTTGGCCGGCACCAGCCAGCCACCGACCAAGACCAGGACACCCGCCTGCAGCTCCTTGGAAGCTGCTTGTCCCTGAACAGGGCTGCTCCAGCTCACACACGGTCGGCCGGCACCCAGCCAGCCACCGACCAAGACCAGGACACCCGCCTGCAGCTCCTTGGAAGCTGCTTGTCCCTGAACAGGGCTGCTCCAGCTCACCCACGGTCGGCCGGCACCCAGCCAGCCACCGACCAAGACCAGGACACCCGCCTGCAGCTACTTGGAAGCTGCTTGTCCCTGAACAGGGCTGCTCCAGCTCACCCACGGTCGGCCAGCACCCAGCCAGCCACAGACCAGGACACCTGCCTGCAGCTCCTTGGAAGGTACGGGACAGCGCAGCCAATTGGAACACGGGTGCTTCCAGCAAACCCACTCTGATTGGCAGGAGTTTTCCCCTGCTATAGACACCTGGCACTTTGTTAGATTTTCAATAGAACTAAGCACATTTCAACTGTGTTATTAGGAGTTTTTCAACTGTATTAGCTGGATTGTAATTTCTACTACTGTTTTAAAGTGCTTACACCTCTTCTGTCTGACTGCTCTTCCTGCAGCACCCCCATCCAAGCACTCTGCCTTGGTGCCGATAAGTCTAACTACGTTTTTTTTTTTCCATTAGCAGGTTATACAGACCTGCCACTAGAGGGATTTTTGGTCTTCTACATAAATCACTATATTCATTTGTGGGCAATATAGCCTGCATTATCATTCTACTTCTTTCCTGGTTCTGCTACAAGGGGTCTTGAGTCTGAAGGGTGGATGGCCACTAACTAAGCTGCTCCTGCTCTCCTTGTTCCCCTATCTGCTGTATTTTCTCATCTAGGTTTTAAGTGAGTACCTAGGTGGGCAAATTTCTTTTCTAGAAAATATTGCACTAATACAACTCACGAGACCACTCAATCTGGGACCATGGCTCTCCTTATTGTGTTTTTATTGCTCCTAAGGTGCAGAGTTTTCAGCAATACAGTGCAATTCGAAGTACCTCAATGCAATTCAGTTCTCCAATGTACCTTATCAATACCTAATGTTATAACAGTCTACCGTTGCAGACACTATGTCATTCTCCTCTCCCTTTTAGCCTATTCCCCGGTTAGCCTACACCCCTTGCTACTGTCCTCACCTATGTCCACCCAAGCACTTACATCGATCACGATCAACTGTCATTACAGTGGTGCCGCCTCTTGCGCAGCACGATATGGGTTGCCGTGAAGAAATAAAAAAGCAGTCTCCATTCTTATAAGCTCCTTAAAGAAAGTTATACTTCTGCTTCTTTTCTGCTCAGGAAATGTGGATCTCAACCCTGCCCCCACAACTTACCTCTCCTATCGATTTTGCTGAGGCCACAGGTCTCAAAATGATGATGGTCAACATTTTAAGCCTGCCTAAAAAACTTCTACAGCTGCAAGCCTGGGCTGCACACGTTAACCTAGACCTTATCATAATTACTGAGTCGTGGTTAAAAAAGACGAACACTGATCAACAAATATCACTGCAGGACTACAATTTATTTAGAGCACATAGAGAGTCTAGAGGCGGGGGTGTGGTTATCTACGCCAAATCTAAGTACTTGGTCACCAATATTAGTTGCAAATCTCTAGCCAAGGAATTTGAGTTAGTTTCGCTGAGCCTTCATCTCCCTCCTCGGAATGTATCACTATCCTAGGTGGCTATAGACCCCCGTCTGGTGGTGATGAAGTCCTTAATCTTTTGAAATCCATGTTCGTAGATGCAAAAACTGAAACAATATTTCTAGGAGATCTAAATATGGACTGGCTGTCACCTAAATCAAACGGCCTCAAATCCCTTTGTGACGAAGCTAGGTCTTGGGCAATTAGTCAGTGAACCTACTAGGAACAACACTCTAAATACTGCCAACAGTTCCATTCTAGATGTGGTACTAACCACCCATCCACACAAAATATCTCATTTGGCAGTGTTTCACAACGACATGAGCGATCATGGAATTGTTGCTTGCATAAGATCTCAAATTAAGGCCCGTCCGCAACCCATCTTTATAACAAAAAGATCCTTTCGAAAATTCAGTGCAGTAAACTTCCTATCTGGCCTGAGCATGATCAGATGGCAAGATCTTTACCCAGCCAAAGATGTCAACAAGGCAGCTTGCATCCTTAATGACAAACTCACTACAATAATAAATAAGCATGCCCCTTCCATCAAAGTAAAGTGCGGAACAATTCCAACCCTGGTTACCTCGGATCTCAAGGCAGCCCTTATAGCTCGAGATAAGCTCTGGGCTAAAGCTAGACATTCAAAAGAATCTTCGATTGGCAGGCCTTTAGAACAGCCAGGAATAACTGTGTGAAAAAACTTTGCTCTGCTAAAGCTAACTATTATACTTCTACTCTCGAACAAGCTAAAGGTAACCCTCATAAAATATGGAAGACTATCAAAGCTATAGAAGGACGGCCCATGGCCCCCTCTGTCCCAACAAAGATAGTTGCAAGTGGCAAGATTGTGGAAAACATGTCCCTAATCCTGGAGGAACTTAACTCTCACTTTGCCACAGCTGGATTAGCTTTTGACTCGTCACTTTATGCTGGTGCTGCGGTGAGCCAGCATACCCCTCCCGCCACATCTAGTCCTGCACCCAGCCCCTTCCAACTGCACGAGATAGCTTATAAAGAAGTAGAAGATTCTCTTCTTAACTTAGACACCAAAAAAAGCACAGGGGACGATGGCTTGGAACCCTTTTTCCTAAGGTCAGGCTACGCCCATCTCACTGCCCCAATTCTCCACATCTTCAGTCTTTCCATTACATCTTCTACTGTGCCATCCTGCTGGAAATCAGCACATATCCTCCCTCTATTTAAATCTGGTGACCCATGCAATGTAAACAACTATAGGCCTATCTCCATATTGCCTATCCTTTCTAAAGTTCTCGAAAAACTGATCCATATTCAGTTAAAATCTCACTTGGAAACCTTCTCTCTCATTAACCCAGCTCAATCTGGCTTCCGGGCTAATCATAGCACAATCACTGCACTAGCAAAAGTAACCAATGATTGGATCTCTGCTATAGATGCTAAGAAGGTAACTGGTGCAGTCTTTTGGACCTCAGCAAAGCTTTTGATACTGTTGATCACAAACTATTAGTCAATTGCCTTGCAAAGTTGGGTGCCACATACCATACCACCCAGTGGTTCTCTAGCTACTAACTGGAAGATTCCAAAAGTAAAGGCAGAAGCTTTTCTGCTGCCTTGCCAGTTGCAAGAGGAGTCCCCCAAGGATCCATCTTAGGCCCTATCTTATTTTCTCTGTACATTAATGACTTAGATGCTAACATATGTACGTCCAATCTGCACTTTTTTGCAGATGATACTGTGTTGTATACTTCTGGCTCATCGTTATCTGAAGTCAAGGGAGTGCTTCAAGCAGACTTCACACAACTTGAGCAGAATCTAATAAAGGCAAAGCTTCTGCTCAATGCTAAGAAGACTAAAGTGATGATATTCTCCCGTAGTGCTGTCTCAGGCCCTTCCAATACCCTTGCCCAAGACTTCATTGTCACCACGCTAAGCGAGCCTCTGGAAGTTGTAACCAAATTTAAATATCTAGGTATCTGGATCGACAATAAATTATCTTTCAGTGACCACGTCGAAGATGTCTCTAGAAGGTTAAAAGCAAGGTTAGGTTTCTTCTACAGAAATAGGCCCCTTTTCCCCCTTGAAACTCGAAACAAGCTTGTACAGGCCACTTTTCTCCCCCTAGTCGACTATGGCGATGTAATCTATTCCTCCACCACTTGCAAATCTAAGTAAACTGGACATCCTTTATCACCATGCGTTACGGTTCATTACCAACTCCCCTTACCGTTTGCACCACTGTGACTTATATGCAGCTGTTGGTTGGACATCCCTTACTACTAGACGCCTGCTCCTTGCTGGGCTATGGACTCTTAAACTGCTCCTGTAGAAATTGCCAAGCTATCTCTCTTCCCTTATTAGTATCTCACATAGTGCATACTCGTTAAGAAAATCTGACTTTATTATGCTTGACATACCAAGGACGCGGACTTCATTTGGTAAACGTGCTATTGCATATGCCCTTCCCTCCATTTAGTACCAATTACAAACCGTACTGAAACTAACTAGCACAATTTCAATAAACTTCTACAAATCGCTAAGTTCAGCCAAAATAAAAGACACCTGTAACTGTCATTAAGTCTCTTCCTTCCCCATGTGTGCCATATTTATCCACTGGTAAGGTATAATTGATTTGTCATATTAACTGCTTTCCCTCCCCTTTCTACTCCTGGCTTTATCTTTGCTTACGCGCTCCACTGCTACTCTGTCAAATCACTCCTCCCCCCCCATATCAGTTGTAGACTGTTGTTTGTTCTAGCTGCCAAAATACTGTATATGTATTGCACACACCAGTCATCATGTTTCATTTATCAGTATGCAACCTGTAAGTCGTTTCCCCTGTCTCATATCAATGTTTACCACCTGCGTTCACCCTATGTGGTACCCTTGTATGTATATTCAGCCTGTATCATGTAACGTGCATTTCATGTATATACTGTTATTACCTATCTGTGTTTGTACTTTAAGTGTTTATGTCACAGGACCTCCTTGTGAATGAGCTTGCTCAATGGAGTTTTCCTGCAATAAACTTGAACTTGAACTTGAACTTTTAGTTCAACTTTGTCAGTATTAAGTGCTTTATTATGCGAATAAGTAGCATTTTTTTGGGGGAAATGTCAGGATCATTTGACAGAATGCATTGGTTGGACAGCATGAAAGCATGAATTCCCTTTTCTCTGCTGACAGTTGGCATGGTCCCTGCTCAATATATTCAGCTATTTCAACAGGCTCAGTTGCAAGGTTTAATATTGTTTTAAGATCAGCATTATTAGTATTAAGTCTGTCATCTGTACATTTATAAGGTTTGTTTCTTTGAATTTCTGGATTGTTTGATACTGTCAAATGCATTCCTTTGAAAGCATGGATTCACTTTCACTGGTGAAGAGTGACATGGTCTCAGCTGTAGTTTCTTAAAACTGCATTCATGGGTGGTGTGTTTACTATACAGGAACATGTTGCTCCTAGATGATTTGTATTACAGTTTCCTGCTGACATTATTACTCTCTAACTAATGTTTAAGCAAGATTGTAGTGATCTGATTAACTATTTATTATTTTATTTTATTTTGAGTTTGCATGGGACTCTAAGAATTCTGCATCTGCATACTTGCTCAGTAAGTGACTGCTGCTGTATGTACTGTTCTTTTATTAACAATGTGGAAGTGCTTGCTAACTGGTTTTATTTGCTATATGCTGCTAAATGCCAGTGGCTGAAATCCTTTCAAAAGTGAATATATCTATGCTTTTGGGAAAGTTTATCAATTAATATATTACACTGATCAAGAGAGAATATCTACTCAGGTATTAGGAAACCTCATAGCTTCACTGTGGCAAAGAACATGTACTGTATTCTGACTCCCTCACACTTTCTGTAATGATCATTCAATGTGTTTAATTAATTTTAATCCTTTACAAGTCTGTTAGTGGAAATATACAACCACATATCTTGTTTCAGCTGTGAGCTACATATGCTTATTTTCATTAGTGTGTCTCACTCGTTGTGCAATAACAAGTGGCTTGTTTCTACCTCTGTTCACACTGCACAAGAAAGGCATAATTAAGTACATAAATAATGTATGTTTAAAAATACTAATTGCACACTATCTATAATAACTTTATTGGGACACTAGAAGGGCCAACCCTTGCATCCTTTGGGCATCAGAATGGCTCACCTTTAGCTTGCAGTTCTTTTGCCCCAAAGAACATGCAAGGTGACACTCTCATATCAGCAAGTGGGTCTCCTAGTGTCCATTTAAAATTATAACCTAGACAGGTAATGTAGTCCACAGGTACTGTGGTGCAGTCTAGTAGTTGGAACACAGAGCTACAGAAATAGAGAGGCCATGTTTGAATCCCACCACAACTACTAGATCTCTCTGTTGCCCTGAGCATGCCACTTGGCTTCCAGCACTTCACTTCTCCCACCTTTGGAACTGGGTAAAAACAGGACCCCAGGGAACACAAAATGTTGTAGATTAGTTGGGATATCCCAGGTGAACCAACTGGAAAACAATCTAAAGCACTGGGCTACTGGCTTCCACTAGAATCATTTACACAGGGACACTCAGAGTGATTTCATATGCAGTACATCTCAGAGTTTGACTGTATATAAGCCACCACTGTGTTTACTTTGTAGGTTCCTGTACACATCTGCTTAATTTTGTCCCACTTTCCTGCTTTTTATATTTTGCCACTATGCCACTATTGAACTTTAATTCAGCCAGATCGCAAAATCCACATATTTCAGTTTTTCCCCTGACGAAGCTGATGTGATACCTGACCAGTGACTGTTCCACTGCTCTCTCTCTCTCTCTCTCTCTCTCTCTCTCAGCACCCATAACTCATTCACAGTGCCTCTGTTTCTTGCAAGCCTTGCTCTCCCAAAACAACTGCTCCTCTAATAACACCCTGTTCTCTCTCTCTCTCTCTCTCTCTCTCTCTCTCTCTCTCTCTCTCAGCACTTCAAACAAAATAAAAAAATGGGTGTGGCTCACCCAGCAAATAAACATGAAAAAATAACAATTTGTGGGAAAAAAAATCACAGCGGCTGGATAGAAGTTTCAGCCTTTTCAACCATAGTCTATCCAGTAACAAAGCACTATGATTACTGAGCATGTCTAAACATATACAGATTTTGGATGTATACTGTATATACATCTGCAGTTTCCTAAATTAATAGACAGCAGAAGAATATTTCTATGAAAATATTAAACCAAAAAAATATACTTTTTTTTGGTTCTTATTTTTTTTTTATTCCTTAGTTTATGTAATTTTCACATTATAATTGCAATAATCCACTCCAGGGGGTGGATTATGCTGGAATGTATCTAATTCAAGTATAGATTTGGTCACTGTACATGTAGCCTCTTGACCAAACCACAAAAGACATAGGTAAATGCCAGCACAACTCACACCCAGTCCTGGATTATTGCTTAACTGTTGTCTATTGACCAATATTTAGGTAACTGTTTGTATCAAAATAATTTGTCTATGCCAACCTGACCCAAAGAATTAATTGAGAAAACAAAAAGGCTTCATGACCATAATGGTTCCAAAGTTAACACATTCTAATGATGTAGTTTTTAGTGGGTTAACTTCAGAAACATTAAAGCCTCAATATTTTTTAGCAGAAAAAAAAATCACGAGCATATAATTTTTATGGAGTAATGCATTTCTGACAAAATATCAATGTATATATTTTTCATTTTGTTGTATTTCAGGCTGTTCACCCTCAGGCTTTGCAAATCACAAACAAAGCTATCAAAATTGGGTGAGATGGCCAAAAATCAGGGACCCACATTAAAAAATATATATATTTGCCCAAAAGGCGTGCTGCAGTGTGTAGGTTAGTGTGAAAAGCATTGTCTGCGGGAGAACTACAGTATAATACCACTGAGTCTGATGTTTGCTAGGAAATTGTTGTTGTTGTTGTTGTAGTTAGCATAAAAAAATGACACATATAGGAGTAACCATAAACACCTTTTAAGGCTGCAGCATACCTCTCCCTCAGTCTCCACCCACAACACTGTCAAAACCTCCCTTACTGTCCCCAGGGTAAGGACCTTTATGGCCCAGAGATCCTTTTGCTATCGGGCTCCCTCCTGGTTCAATTCCCTCCCAGCCAACATAGCTGACTCCACTAAGCTTGGTCCTTTCAAGGTCTCCCTCAGACGCCATCTGACAAGCACTCACAACTTCAACTGCACATAATCCCCCACCTGCCCCTTACCCTCACCTCTAGGCTGGGTCTGCCCTGTCTACTTTTGTTGTATATACCTGGAGTCTTAGGCAACATCCTGCTGACTAATGTAATAAAATCTCTCTGGTTGCTACCTGACGTGGAACTCGTGAACCTATATTATTACTACTGTGATCTATCTATTACCAGGCATGTACCACCAGTGAATACCTGTAACACTGGTTGCTTTTTTTAATCTATGTGTTATGTATTGTGCTGTTTTGTTTGCTGTGATGTATTGCTCTTTTGCCGAGGTGCCTTTGCAAATGAGTCTTTCACTCAAAGGTCTGTAAACCAATGAGCTAATAAATAAATAAACAAAAGTCAGAGCCTGGAAATCATCGAAACAAAGCAATTGGGGAATATGTTGTTACTAATAAGTATTAAAATGCACAAGTCTGTAAATATTGAATGTTGTTATTTGAAATTGTCCTGGAATACAGGTTGTGTTGAAGGAGTGGATGCTGCTTTCATTCGGCACTGCTTTTGGAGCAGTGTCAGTCACTTGTTCCAGTGCTTCCTTTGGATATGTTATAACTTGCTCTGGTTTAACATCTGGCATGCTAGTTGTACTGGTGCTAGCTTCACTGTTGCCTTTGACAATGGAGCTCTAGTTCAGTGGATCTATGTTTGATGCAGTCTAGTAGTTATGTGACACACCTTCTGGTGTGTGTGTGTGTGTGTGTGTGACAGCTGATCATCCAGTGAGGTGTCATTTCTTGATTGCTACTAGCTGCTGTTCCTACAGGCTCCCTTTTAAGAGTTAATAGTTTTTTTGTTTTTTTCCAGTTCAGCTTTGTCAGTATTAAGTGATTTATTATGTAAATAAGTAGTATTTATTTTGGTTAATGTCAGGATTGTTTGACAGAATGCATTCTTTGAACAGCATGAATTCACTTATCTCTGCTGACAGTTGGCATGGTCTCAGCTCAATATATTTCACTGTTTCAACAGGCTCAGTAGTGGGGCTTAGTATTTTTAAAGATCAGACTGGAGGCCTCATTTCTCTATATTTGGTGAGCCTATATGGAACATTTAGTATATATTTTAATAACTATTTTAGTAAATGAAAACGTTTTAAATTGCTCTATAGTCTTAATACTTATTTTGTGTTCTAATTTAGTTTGGCTGGGGTCCCTAAATGAACTCTAACCCTTAAATGTAAATGCTACTAATTTTGTGGTTAAATATAGAAACATAGAAACATAGAATCTGACGGCAGATAAGGACCGCTTGGCCCACCCAGTCTGCCCATTTCCCTACCTGATGGATAAGTTGCAGATCCTAGTTAACCAGCAGCCTACTTCTTCCTACCCCCACCCCCTAGAATTGCCTTATGACTGTCCCATGCATGCTTAAATTCCACCACTGTTTTTGACTACACAACCTCCTCTGGAAGGCCATTCCATACATCCACAGCCCTCTCTGTGAAAAAATACTTTCCTCATTACCTCTGAGCCGCCCCCTTCTATCTTCAAATTGTGCCCTTGTTCTTGCACACCTCTTTTTGAAAGATGCTACCCTCTTGGACTTTGTTGATTCCCTTGAGGTGCTGAAGTTTCTATCATGTCCCCTCTCCCTCCTTTCCTCGAGGCTATACATATTAAGCTCCTTAAGTCTCTCTTCATATGTCTTCTAGTGCAGACCCTGCACCATTTTAGTTGCCCTCCTCTGGACAGCTTCCATTCTGTCTATGTCTTTGTGGAGATTGGTCTCCAGAACTGCACGCAGTACTCAGATGTGGTCTCACCAGCTGTCTGTACAGAGGGATAATAACTTCTTGTTTTCTACTGGTGATGCCTCTCCTATGCATCCCAGTATTCCCCAAGCCCTCCTTGCTGCCCTCTCACATTGCTTGCCCACCTTTAGGTCATCTGATATGACTACCCCCAGGTCCCTTTCCATTTTTGTTGTTGTTAGTATCTCACCCCCCATTGTGTACTCTTCCCCTGGGTTTTTGTTTCCCAGGTGCATTACCTTGCACTTCTTAGCATTGAATCTAAGCTGCCATACATTTGACCATTCCTCTAACCTTGCCAAGTCCCTTCTCGTCCTTTCCACCTCACTTGTGCATCAACTCTGTTGCAGATCTTTGTGTCATCTGCCAAGAGACACTTTCCTTCCAGTCCCTCTGCAATGTCGCTTATAAAGACATTGAAGAGGACCGGTCCTAATACTGAACCCTGCGGTACCCCACTAACCCCCCCTTTTTTCAGAGTGGACTCCATTTACTATTACTCTCTGTGTCCTATTCTCCAGCCAATTCTTTACCCAGGCTGTCATCTTGGGACCCACTCCCAGGCTGGCTAACTTGTATATTAATCTTTTGTGTGGGACTGTGTCAAATGCCTTGCTAAAGTCTAGGTAGGCCATGTCCACAGCCCCTCCCTGATCAACTACTTTGGTCACCAGTCAAAGAAATCTATCAGATTTGTCTGGCATGACCTTCCGCTGTGAATCCATGCTGCCTTGGGTCCTGTGCCCCTCTGGCCTCTAGATACTCAACAATTCTTTCCTTCAGAGTGATTCCATCATTTCCTTACCACTGAGGTTAAACTAACAGGTCTGTAGTTTCCTGCTTCTGCCTTGCTCCCACTTTTGTGAAGGAGAATCACATCTGCCCTCTTCCAGTCCTCAGCTACCACCCCATCCTCCCATGATTTGTTAAAAAGGGTAGTCAGTGGTGTCACTAGTTCTACCCTTAGTTATTTTAGAATTCTGGGATGAATCCCATCAGGCCCCATTGCTTTGTCCACCTTCAGTTTTAAGAGCTCTTTCAGAACCTTTTCTTCTGTAAATGGGCTGGTATCAACTTCTGTATCCAGAGTGTAATTTGCTATTAACCCTATGTCAGCTTTTCAGAAACATTTATAAGGTGCACAATTGTTATAATATTCTTACTGGCGTGGTGTTGCATCAACTGACTGTTTGCTTGCGTTGCCCTACGAGGATTTCTGTGCAAGTGTTTGCTTTTGTAAGAAATAGAATTGATATGCATACCAGTGGCTAAAAGACAAGTGTCCAAGTCGGAACACTTCCAAATGGAAAAAAAAACTACCAAATGCTAGATGTAGTTAAGGCAGAAAAATGTTGTGCAAGTATGTTAAATGGCTTCTAGCTGATACCGAAAGTGTTATGTTAAGCATGCAAACTTAATTCCAGCCAGGTGTTGATTGTTGACATGAGGACAAAAACTTTCAGGTGCTACATGCAATTCAGGCAGAAAAACATTATGCAAGTATGTTAAATGGTTCCAAGTCAATATAGAAAGTGTTATGTTAAGTATGCAGACTTAATCCTGGTCAAGTGAAGTTTGTCGGCATGAGGACAAAAAATTCTAGATGCTAGATGTAGTTAAGGCAGAAAAAAGCTATGCAAGTATGTTAAATAGCTTTTAGTTGACAACGAAAGTGTTATATTAAATATACAAACTTAATTCTGGTGAAGTATTGTTTTGTGACAGGAGGATGCTCTGTGGATAGGTTTGCTGGCCTAGGTGGCAATCCCTTTTAAAGTATTGCATATATGTAAAGCAGACCTCAGAAACCTGGTGTCAAGGAATGTGAATGACCGGGACTTGTAATGCCCAATGGAGCCTTGTAGCTCAGAACTGATTACTTCTCATAAGCCTTTGGAGATTATTTTATAATTTTTAATTTGCAAGGTGCTTTAGAAGGTGTTGTTCATGAATTGATTTTGTGCACATTCAATTAATTTGAAATCTATATATGTATGTCACTGATTGTATGAAATTGTGAAAAGGATTTTACTTGGCAGAATGGGTGTTTTCCAATGATCCTATAAACTTTTACCAATATTCTTCTGCTAACAGAATGAAGACAGGTTGTCTGTATCTATACTTTCATGTATACCATTATGGGTGATGATGAGCTGTATTGTAATGTAATATATGGATAAGCCTCAATAATACAACACTAAGTTATACAAACATTTCTCAGTAATACATGACTACTCTCAATAATACTATCCTGAAAAGTGATAAAACTATTGTTTTTGCTGATAATACTACAGTTCAAAGGTCATATCCAACTGTAGTATTATGAATGGATCCATATATTACAAAAAATAACAGAAAGATAAATGTTTTACAAGGCAATAATGCCATCTCTTGGTTTTGGGGACTTTAGGGCCTCTCAATCTTTGCTCTCAAGGTTCCATGTCCCCAAAATCTCTTGAGGGTATTACTGCCTTGTAATACACAATAATCTATTATTCTATTTTTATTCCTTATTTATGTTGATAATTCTGTAACTTTGTAATGACTTAATAGTTGAACAAATAAACTGAAAATTAACTCTTTAATTTGGAGAAATATATTTTTTACTTCATTGTGTACTTTCTGAGGTGAGACGTCTTTTAAAATATATGCAAGGCTCTTTAAAGTTTCTTGTCTAAATGTTGACTCGGCAATGCCATCTATATTATGAAAATGATTTTTTTATTATTCTTAAGTTCAGATCTTGTAGTATGAGATGCCAGAGATTTCTGAGAAACTCCTGAAAGTATGTTCAATGTTAATACATGAGCAGCGGGGTCACTTTCTGTTCTCATTTGAATAACAAGACTGATAAGAATGTCAACATTTTCTGACAAAATAAAAGAATCTCTTACACTCTTTCCATGGGATTCAAAATAAGTTGGATTTTCCTCCAGATCTTTGGGTATCCTACCATTAATCACCACCATATTGGTAGAAGATAATATTTGTATGAGTATTTTCCCATTATCATTTATTACTGGATCTGTGATTCCTCTAGACAGGGTATTTGCTAATGATGACATTTCTCTAAAACCTTCCAGATTGTTATGGTAAGCTATCTTCTCACTGAAATCACCTGATAGTAAAAAAACTGCATTGGGAAACAGGAATAGGTTGTCATTAATGTTCTTAGGTAAAAGATCCCAAACTTCTTCCTTATAATTGTGAGTGCCTCATAGGGGGATAGACACGGTACTCAGTAGTAAAAGAGTTGACCTTAGGTTCACTAAGATAAATATCATATTTACACTTTTACAAAGAATTTTTACCAAATTAATGTCAGACACTCCTTTAATATTGATTGCTAAGCCACTGGACGTCTTCCATATTTATTTTGTTTTACTGCTGAAACATTTATTAAATGACAACCATTCAGACTAATTTCTTCATGTGCCCAGGATTCTTGGAAGCAGACTAGCTCATGTTGCTTAGTAAAATTAATCCATTTTAGATCCCCCAAGTCAGCTGGCAAGCCTGAGATATTACATGAGACAATAGAAAGTAACCCATCATTGATGGGGTCTTGTGAGAATTCAGTTACCTCTTCCTCCAGTCAATTTTAAAAGTTGGGGGGAGCTTTACTTGTGATGTTATATCCCCCCCATCCTCTTGGTAAGCATGAATGTAGGTTATCCCAATCAAAGAAATGTATTGCCATTGTACCCATAGAGGTGGCTTTCTCCATTTCAGCAGGTATCAAATATTTTCCTTTAACAAATATTTCAATCTGATTTTGCCCAGTTTCCCCATTCCCTTTGTGTACAGAACCAATCACTTCAGAATCAATAGGTATTTTCATAACAGTATGGATCAGAAAGCAAGTGATTGCTTTTAACTTCATATTGTTTTCATTTTTATTTTATTTTATTTAACATCAGTTTAACAACCTTTGAGCCAGTGGCTCGTTTACAAAGGTACCTCATCAAAAGATTGGACAGCATACACTAGACAAGTAGCAGGTCAGCAGAACAGTTCAACAGTATGGTACAGTCAGATTACAGGTATAGGGGGAACATAACATTGAATTAACAGCAGATTCAGATAATCAAGTTCGCGATGCAACAGTGAGTTAAACAGCAAATTCGAATAACAAATTCATTATAGGCAGCTAAGGGTAGCTGACTTGAGCGGAGGTCCTGCGGGAGGGGAGGGCTGACGATGGGGGGGTGCAGCTCAGAGAGCTTTGTCAGTAGGTAGGGGAGGGACAAATTCAGGTACAGCGGCAGGAGTGTGAGTTGAGCAGGTGACTTCTAAGGCTGTATTTAAAACAAGCTAATGAGGGAGCCTCAGTGATGCTAGCAGGGAGGGAGTTGTACCCAGTGGGTGCTCTATAGGGGAAGGCCCTTTGGCCCTGGGAGGTCCTAGCCCTTGGAACGACCAGGGCTGTTTTGCAGGAGCTGCGTGTGCACACCAAGGGGTTAGTACGGTGAACAGAGATCAATACCAAAGACAGAAATAATTTTTTTGTCAGTGTAAAATTTGGGGGTTTTAAAATCTCATTTTAAGTCTATAATTATTTTTTTTTTATTTCATCCCATGTATCTGGTTTCTTAGTTTTGTGAATAACAGATCAATTAAATAGTACAGACTGCCATGTAAGTGGGCCAAAAAACTCTAGGCCCAAACAGTGGAGAGCAACTATCTTGAAACATATTTTACTTGCATGATTTATTCCTTTCATTAATACATAAACTGGTGTATTGGCATCTGAGTGATCTCTAAATGCTCTAAAGTTATCTCCCTTTCATCCTTTAGATCCAACTCTGCTTTGACAAGATATTTAGTGAATTCTAATAAAGATTCTTTGTCTTCATTCTGTTTTTCATAAATACCGATGATTCTCAGCAAACCAGCATCCCTCTTTCAGATTTATATTCTCTTAGGGATTAGGAATAACTGTTTTTTTTTCCTTTTCCCTTTCCTCTTCTTTCTTGGGAATATGGGCACCTTGGTCTTTCAGTTTTCCTTTTGTGAGCTTTAACATTACTACTGTCTTCACCTGTAGAAGATTTATTCATTTTCTTCCTATTCTACTTTCCCCAACTTCCTGAAAAGATTGAGAACTGAACGTTTAACTCTCTGAATCACCCTCATTACCTTTAGCTTCTGTTCCTTCAGTCTGCACAACCTGCTGCCCCCCAAGCTCATGATCAGGTTCCCTAAGCCCTTTAGCATCTGCCTTTCTTTCAAACTGCAGAATTCCCTTGGGTTCAGCCTAATTTTTGCCTTTTTTTCTGCCTTGGTCCATTTCCTCTTTTTTACTCCTTTTCCTACTGCATTTAGTCATCATTTCTACTTGGATGTTAGTAAGCTCTTCCTTCCTGTTCCCCTTATTTCCTTTTAGATTTTTTGTTTTAGTATTTTAATTTTCCTCCAATATTATAATACTAGAGAAATCAGGTTGCTATTTATTAACTGAATTCTCTACTAATCATTGTTTTTAATCTGGGAAATTCTTAGGAGGATATACTTTCTTTAATATTATAAGTGCTTCCTCAAATCTAGCACCATTTATTGCTACCTTTTCTCTAAGGGTTTCTATGTCATTTCTGATAATGATCAGATGTTCCATCAATATTAGAGATGTACAGTAGCATATTGATTTTTTTAACTCTTATGATATCTGGACTTAAATATAATGGAAAGTAAGGGACAGAATTGTTAAACAGAGTGTTCTCTTTCCAATGACTTATATTTATTGGGATATCTTGACTTCTAATAAGTTAGTCAAGGTGGGATACCTCTATTGTAGTATTTGGGTTTTTTGTAATTATTTTGATGATTATCTAATTCTTTCAGCCCAATAATTTTGTTGTGGAGTTCAACAATTACATCACTTAGGTCAGTCAATTTCTTAGTGTTGCAATCAGATTCTCTCACAGAGAAATCAAGCCATGTACTATGATAGTGAAAACTAGGTGTTGGAAGAGAAATTAAGCATTGAGATAAAGCTTTTGGGCTTTCATTAAACACTATGTTTGTCTCTTTATATGAATTCCTTAAAGCCTTTGCTAAGGGATCAATATTGGCCTCACCAGGTTATTGTGAGGGGGGAGGGGTTCATGATAAAAGTTTAGTCTCATTCTCTTCAGAGTCCTTTATAACAGATTTTCTCTCCTGCAGTGGCCAAGTATTTTTGTATTTATGAGTATAGGATTTAACTAACACCTCTAAACCTTTCTCAGCCATGTTCTCTTACTCAGGGTTGGGTAGTAAGCTAGTGATTTTAAGGTGACTTTTATCATTTAAATCCTTCTTCTTCCTTTTACCAAAAATTGTTATCCTGGTGAATCTCCATCTCAGCAAACACTTGTGCTAACCATGGTCTTATATATTTATCAGACCTGACCAAAAACACTATGGTCCAATAGACTCAGCAGTATGTCACCAATCACCATAAGGTAACAACACTTGGGGGGTCAAAATCTAATCAAAGGAAGACAGCCTTAAAATACACCTTTTTTTCCAGTAATCTTTAGGGCACAATATAAGGGAAAATCTGTGGAGCTCATTATTAATTATTCAAGTTTTGTAAGCTTATTAAACTGTAAAAGGGCTTTAAAATGCAATAGTAAAATAGTGCAATGATAATGCAAAAGTGAAACAATGGTGGAGCAGAAAAGCAATGCAAGAGTATGAAAGTGCAAACATTTAAAAATGAGATAGAAGTAATGCAAACCACACTGAATAACATCTCTTACATAGTTTCAGACTTGCTTGATAACTGTAGAGTGCTTAGCTCCAGTAAAGTGCATTGAAAAGAGCAGACTGAAAAAAGTGCAAACTCGTAGGTTCAGTAACGACAACTCAGCCAGTTTCCAGTGTGCACACAGTTCTCTGAGCTTGCTTAGATGAATGCTCTGCCTGGTGATTTCCCCTTGCAAACCCCACAGCTGTGTTCAGTATTTACTATTTATATGATTTTTCTTGGGCCTCTGGATATCCTGATCAAACTATTAAAGGCTTCAAAATATTCCAAGTATTCCAAACAAACACAAATATACAGAAATGCAATGTAAATCAGCTTTCAAGCTCTGGAGGCTGGCCTAAAGATGTTTACAAATTAGTGAAATGGAATAAAAATGAATAAATGTCTGTGGAGATGCCTATGTGTTAATTACAGCACCAGACACTAAAGAGACACTTGTACTTACCAGATGTTGTGAAGTTCTTGGGTGTCCTTAACCTACCATACTCTCAGTATCTCAATCATAAGGTCACTGCTGTTGTAAATAGCTTGTCACTTGATTTAAGCACTCTCGACAGAAACTCTATCCAAATAGATTCTCTGTCCCTTGTCAGATTTTCATATATTGGGTTGGGTCTTAAATATATGCCTTCAATGGCCCTCCTGCCCAGTAACTTGCCAGTGCTAATGATGCATGAGCTAATAATAAAAAAATCAGATCAGAGATAAAGTCTGAACTGAACAAATTATAGCAGCAATCAGCCCAGAGCCTATTACCCTCACTTCCACTTACAGTAGCTGCTATTCACTAATATCAGAGATTTTGCTGCTTTACTATTTCTAACCCCCATAATAAAAAAACAGATAAAAATATAATACAATTTAATTTGAAGAGGCTTTATGCACTAGAAAATGTCATTATGCTTAGAGCATATGAACACCGCTATGCTTAAATCACATAAGGCATATTAAAATCCAAGTTATAAAACAATTAAAAATACTCACTTTGCTTGCCCATTCTTAAACTTGTGGTTGGAGTTTTATTCCACGGTAAAACACAATAATGCACAATGAGGCACAGCTAATTGTTCTGAGGAGG
This sequence comes from Neoceratodus forsteri, assembly GCA_016271365.2. NCBI lineage: Eukaryota > Metazoa > Chordata > Ceratodontiformes > Ceratodontidae > Neoceratodus > Neoceratodus forsteri. Next base: position 777,901,849 of record CM028131.1, read on the forward strand.
CTGATGGCTTAAAAAGCTAGGAACTTTATACTGTATACATCTCACTCTGGTCTGGATAACAGCTGATAGCTAAAAATAGAACAATGAGGCACAGCTTATTGTTCATAGGAGGCTGGTGGCTTAAAAAGCTAGGAACATTATATTGTATACTGCTCACTCTGGTCTGGATAACAGCTGATAGCTAAAAAAAAAGACAAACTGAAGGAGCCAAGAAAACAAAAAAAATCTACTCCTTTTCTGCTTTCTCCCACAATGGTGTCTGTAAAACTGGGACATCAGTGCATGCGCCTTTATCCAGGAGCAGCACCGCAGGTGATCAAACTGCCATAAATTTAAAATAAATGAGACAAAAAAAACAGATAATATAATTTATGTATTTGTACTTGTATTTATGTATTTATATTTATAAATGTTTGTAACTGCCCCCTTAATTCTACACACCTATGGCAAAGCCTTTTCTAGCCTTTGCTAGACTAATCTAATTTCCTCCTCTTCACCCACATACAGTAATGCATCAGAAAATAAAAAAAATGGAGAAGCAATTTAAATGGAATAAAATAAAATGAGATAGGTAATAATCAAATGGTAGGTGTATAAATGAGCTTTAAACATAAGAACTTTTAAGAGGATTATAGTCCCCATATTCTCCTTAATTCTCAGTTCCATCTGCATTAGTAACTCTACCTGCAATTGTATCTTTAACTGTGTCTGATCTAGTTGTCTGCTCCTACTCCTATGTGAACTTCCTTTGTTTTGAGTTTCACATTTTGCAACCAGCAAATACTGCAAAATCAACAAGACCAGCAGTTTCAACTATGCTTGAGCTTAGAACCCCCCCCCCCCGAAGGGCTCCTCAGTTTTTCCATCTATCTGGCTTTCCAGCTCCTCCACCAGTTCCTCCACCATCCAGGCAACCTTCCTCCTTCAGGAAACAGAACCACAAACCAAAATAGCCACACAAGATGGAATGGACAGGTTACAGGACCAGCGGTATCCATGGCATACCTTTTATAATATAAAGCTTTCTTATAACCCTACTTCTGTAGGTTCTACTCAGCTAACAGAGTGAACAGTGACTGTTCTCCATACAACAGTAAATCAACTCTTACTCTCTTTTCATTATTCATTTTAATTTTACATTCTCTCTTGATAGCTACCACTTCTCAGTACTCCAGTCATTATCACAACTAATTCATGCTGTAACTGACAGTAGACTTTTAAGATTCATCTGCTGCATCTGCTTTTTTATGCTTTTTCACTTGTCCTACTTCTCTTCTTTTCCCCGCTCCTTGTCTTTTTGTACTTCTTTCCCCTTCCCTTCCATCTCCTTGTATGAATCATGTGGTTTTCCCAGTCCTTTCTCCAACTCCTTCCGTGTGCTTCCTACTTGCTTTACCTCCTCAACCTCATGTCCCAGCTCTGACAGTTCCACGTCCATTTCTCCTCACTAATACTAGCTATAAGATGCTTTAGTGGTAATGCTATTAGCTAGATTTTGTAGAACTACAGGGTTGACATACCCTGCCCTGATACAGCACTGTCCCATATTCCCATGAATGACCGTATGTTGTCTTCTGGTGACAAGCTACACATAGCATCTGAGCCAGACCCAGACTCACTGTCACTTACCTTATGCAATGACTAACCAGCAGCACTGGGGTAAGTCATGGAAGTCATGCTGCTAGCTGATTCGGGGAAGGGGGCATCATATATTTCATCAAGGTGGACTGGCAATTGTTAATGCCCACACAGATGCACAGGTGACTGGGTTGGCAGCAGTTGTCATATTGTTTATATGAGACAGGCAGGGGCTGGGCATTCCTTTATAAATCTAGATGGACCTATTCTATCCCGGTAGGGGAACAGGAAGCACTTGAGGGAGGAGGAGGAGGAGACTGTGGTTCAGGATTTCTCAGAGTGGTTTCATCACCAGATGCACTGGATGACTGGTTGGGAAAGCTACTTGCATAAGAATGGAACCATTGGGCTTCTGGAAGCAAATGAGCCATGATTTGTTTGGTCATACTTTCACACGCTCAGCCCTAGTCTTCATCACAGGTGTATCCTTTGCCACACCACTATGAATCCCAGTCAGTGTCCCAACTCCTTCTCTACAACCATCGCTGTAGAACTGGTATTTGATGGAAATGGCAGAGTGGAACAATTCCCTGCTCCTTTTTTCCACCTGAGTCCCTTTCTCCTCTAATTCCTTTCCTCATGGTTTCTGCAAAATGTAATGGGAGTTACCTACACATGCTCATCATCATCCACTCTGACATGTTCTCCTCATCACCCTCACTGAGAGACTTAAGCCTTGTTTACACTGTTGACTTTGCAGTGCATCAGCCCATACGCAGAGGCTGATGTGCTGCAAAGTTGGCAGTTTAAACACTGCCAGGAACACCTTAAGTGCTTGTTGGATCATTTTTTTTGATACGACTCAGATGTGGGATCAGTAGCGGAGCGAATGCATTAAATGGCAGTGTGAATGCTTTGCTGAGCTCGCTGCACTCCAAAGGCTATTTTTTGTTCAGCCTTCGGCGCATTCTTAGCCCCTCCTCTGAGTGACCTGAAGCACTGTGAGGGTGGGCTGTGTAAATCCAAATGCAGCTGGTGAATCAGGAAGGGAGCGATGCACATTGCACGGCGCTGCCACTGTGTAAACGTGGCTTTATTGTCTCACTGCTGTAGCCTAGTTCACCTTTTTTCACTCACAGGCAACAAGAAAATAAAAACAAAGATAGATTTATGTGCCTAGTACTATCAGCAGTTAGTAAAAGAATATTTGCCACATAAATCCTTCAACATTCCTCCTTGCACCTTATCCAGTCTGCTACATTCTCTTTGCTGTATTCCTACTGCCATTCCCTAAATTGAACAAGATATCACCAGGACATTACAAAAACAAAAAACTCTGACAGGTTTGAAATGGTATATCTCTGAAGGGCACTGTACCTACAAAGCTTTAACTATCACTTGCTTCACCTGTACTGCTATTGCCACCATCACGTTCCTTCACCATTGTCTGCCACTCCATGCACTGCCATCATTTGTTCAGCACATGCACTCTATGTTTGAAGGGGAGGTGTGCCAACTGAATACTGAAATTACTGTAGTCCCATCAGCTCATACAAACCTGTATGATGACATGCTGTACATTTTGTGCTTTGACGGAAACTGGGGAAACATCAGAGCAGCAAACAGGTAGATTTCCTATTTCCACTTTCTGCAATATCTGTTCTTCCTGTGTTTGCAAAAAGCCAGCTGCCGCTATGCTAAGCAGCCTTAAAAATATTTGAACTGTTAACTGAGTATCTAACAATAATGTCTTTTCAAAGGCCCCCTTGAGAAATCAGCTGCTTGTTCAGGCCTGTTCAATTCATTGCCTTGCTAATAATTATTTAATGAGAAGTCTTGCAGTAGTATACAGTTCACTAGTTGTTCTCATTTAACCCTTGCTGTGCCATCAGCATGTATGCATGTCCTAAAAATCGATACTTTCTAAATCTACTGGCAGTCTAAGGGTTAATAAAAGAAACATATTGAGGGCTTAAGTATCATATACCCTTTCTCAAAATATCAAGCTGTGCTTGAATGTGACTTTCCATGCCCCCTTCAGGTATTAATTTAATTCTGCCAGTTTTGTGAGAAAGAAAGTTTAAGCCTCACCAGTCCTTGGAAAACTGAACATGCTGGATAGTGTGATGCCTATTATTGAGCTAGCATACCATACTGTAGATATTGTATATGGATATTATTATAAACTATTGCTACAAAGCTTAAACTGAGGTACAGTGATGGCCATACCTGAGTTCTGTCTTATTGCTGCATGCCATAATGTACATTACCCACCAGTTTTAATCCCTCAGTATGCTTAATGCCTTTTTACCTTTATCATGGTTAAAGAAAATACTTACAAATGCTTTCTGATTTTATTTGGGTGGACAAACAACCAGAAAGGGCCTATAAAAGATTAGCAGCACCCAAGACATTAGGTGGTCTTCGGCTTCCACATTTCGCTGAATATTTTAAGTGGCCTATTCAAAAGACGAATGATAAGGATTCCACCTATGCCCCACTTGGCTCGAAATTGAAAGAGAACAGATTACGAACATGTGTGTTTCCCCATTTGCTATGCCTTTTCTCTACCTCAAGATTGCCTAAAGATCTTCAAGACTCTGTAATAGGAACTTCTCTTAAGGTCCATTCCCAGCTAAGTTAGCTGAGGAACTATAAATATTTTAAAGATACTTCTCAACCAGCATTCTACATCCCCAATTTTAAAATATGGGGCAGAGTGCTGTCAAGGGTATAGCTACCCTAATATGCAGCAGTAAAAGTATAAAGCTTGCTCCAAGATGGAACTTTAAAATCATGTTGAGACATTATTAAAACATATCACGTAGACAGTAGGCACAATTTTAAGATATTTCAACTTAAACACATTCTTTCAACATGGCTGGGCTCTCTGCCTTGGAATATAAATCAAATTGAGTTCCTGAAATCATTTATAGAGACGGCATTTCAGCCAAATGTGGTATCACAAATTTAGAGTCTCTTATTTGTCAAAATATACCCTAATATCATTGGGGAATGTCTGTATTGGAATGTGGTTTTCCCTGATCATTGCTTTAAATGGACCAAAATATTGGAGAACCTATATACTTCTATTACTAATGATAAACTCCATCTCATTAAAATTCTTATTCTAAATAACCTCTATTTCGCACTTCAAAATTAGCCAAGATGGGCTGATTGGACTCTTCACTATGTAGTAGATGTGGACAAGTGGATGGTACTTTGATTTCATATCTTCTGGGAGTGTGCTAAAGTTATACCTTTATGGGAGCACTCAGGGAGGATCTTCTTCTTGGCTTAGAAGCAATTTTTACTCAATAATTCTGTATAATTGGGACCATAGAGAGACAGCAGTGAAAGAAAGGAAATAGAAGAGGAAGAAGAAGAAGAAGAATCAGCATTTATATAGCGCTTTTCATACACAGTGTATCCCAAAATGCTTTACAAGCAATGCTAGACTGGTAGTGAAGTGACTAAATGTGTAGTGGTGGCCATATTGCACATCAACACCCACACACAGCCTGGACAATTGCATGATCCAATTTATGGGAAAGGGAATGTTGGCCAGGACACTGGGACTGTCCCCTACTTTTTGCAAAGTGAGCCCTGGGTTCTTTTCCTTCCATCTGGACACCTACCAGGGCAGCATGAGGATGGGTAGAAGGGACCTCAGTTTAACATCTCATCTGAAGGACAATACACCCCAGCAGTACAGCATGCCCTAATACTGCACTCAGATGCCAGCATTTTAGATATGAGTCAAATCCTGATGTGGGACAAGAACCCATGATCTTCTGGTCCAGAGGCGGATGTGCTACCAACTGAACCACACTGATACCACATTGCCATGATATTCCAGTCAGTTAAACATGTAGTTCTTCACCACTAATTTAACCAAGAACTCATTTCATACCAGGAATGGTTGCAGGAACTCCTGTTTAACCTCCCTTTAGAAAAGATGAGAGAGAGTGTTGACGATAGGCCCCAGTCATATAACAAAAAAATGGAACAAACTGCATACCCTGGATACTATTTAATTTGCTTTTTAGCTGCACCAGTGTGGAATAGTGTATGTTTTTCCTTTATGGGCTTACTGTTTATTTATTTTACCTGTGTCATGAGTCCCTTATCAGCTACCACTGTAATTTATGGCATAAAGAGGGACTGGAGGGGAAGTATGCCTGTTCGCAGATGACACCAAGATCTGTGACAGAGTCGACACACAGGAGGGGCTAGATAAAATGAGAAATTACCTAAGACTACTTGAGGAATGGTCAAGGGTTTTTCAGTTGGGTTTCAATGCTAAGAAGTGTAAGATAATGCACCTGGGACACAGAAACTGAACAGAGGAATACAGGATGGAGGTGCAGGGTCTAGCCACCACAAGTCAGGAGATAGACCTGGGGGTTCTCATATCTGATGACCTGAAGTCAGCCAAACAAAGTGCAAAAGCTGTGGGGAAGGCAAACATAATGTTAGGGTGCTCAGGAAGGGGCATAAACAGTAGGAGGAGTGAAGTGGTGATGCCACTGTATAGATCACTGGTGATGCCTCGTCTGGAATACTGTGTCCAGTTCTGGAGACCGCATCTCAGGAAGGACATAGACACAATGGAAGCAGTCCAGAGAAGAGCAACAACAATGATACATGGACTGCATCACAAGCCTTATTAGGAAAGACTAAAGGAACTAAACTTCTATTCACTGGAAGAGAAAAAGGAGAGAGGGGATATGATAGAGACTTTGAAATACCTTAGAGGAATAAACAGGGTACAGGAGGGGAGCATATCTCAGAGAAGAAAGTGCACATGGACAAGGGGATATAACATGAGGCTGGAGGGAGGGAGACTTAGGGGGAATGCTAGGAAGTATTTTTTCACAGAGAGTGTGGTGGATCCATGGAACAGCCTACCAATGGAGGTGGTCGAAGTGAAAACAGTAAGGAGATTCAAAAGTGCATGGGATAAGAATAAAGGCACCCTGCTGTACAGCAGAGTGGGGAAATGGCAATCCAGATAAAAGTGGGGATTGCAAAACCAAGTAGGGAAATAGGCAGACTAGTTGGGCTGTATGGTCCTTATCTGCTGACAGATTCTATGTTTTGTCTTGGGTTTTGATCCACTTCGCTTAAGGGCTGGGAAGGGAAGGGGGGAAGCCTCTTTGTTTGGTCTGTGTGTTGTTATGTTTTGTTTATGAAAATAATAAAATAAACTCAATTTCATAATGTACATCACCTTGGACTAATTGGATTAACCAAGATGGTGTAACATTCACAGACAGCATCAAAGAAATGGAAACAGAATGAGGCAGCTTTAAAAGGAAAGAACATAATTTTAAATGAACTATATATACTATTGCTAAATGCCAGAAGTATGAATAACAAACTAGATGAACTACATGCCCTTATTCGTACAAAACCCAGTGATACTATTGCAGTTACATAAACATGATGGACGGACCAAGGAGAACAATGGGGAATATACCTGGAGGGCTATAACCTCTATAATTTAAATAGAAATCATAGATGAGGAGGTGGAGTGGCACTCTACCAAGAAAATAATATAGAATCAATCTCTATTTCTTATAAAGTAAAAACCAACACCAATAACGCTGAAACCTTATAGGTTAAAGTCTTCAGAGGCCATGCTCGTTCACTCATTACCAGTGTTGTCTACAGACCCTGGGATCCACAGTTGATACTACTAACAACATTATCACTGAAATTGAAAACGCATGGGAATTAGGAGATACAATCATAATGGGAGCTCTAAACATGGGGAAAATAGATTGGAGCTGTAATTTGGCAACTAGTACTATAGGAAGTACTTTTCTCAAAACTTGTTAAACAATACATTTAATGAAGCACGTAAAATAACCCACCAGGGGACTGCATATATTAGATGATGTTTTGAGTTAAGACCACATCAATATAAAAATTTTTAGAACTGGACCACTCTTATGTAATAGTGACCATAACTATACATTTTCAAATAAAATACAAGCTATCTGTTCAGAATGTATGTACTGAAATATATTTATGCAACAAAGCTGATATCACTAAAATAAAAAGAAAATTAAACAGAATAGATCAGGGTAGTAAACTGGCAGATAAATGTATTGAATAGAGATGTAGGATATCATAAAAACAACTATCTTGCAACTAAGTAACAAACTCATACCTAAAATACGAAAAAATAAGTACACCAAAATAAACCTGAATGGTTTAACAAAAGAATAAAAAACTATTAAATAAAAAGAACAGATCATATAGATGCTACTTGTTCTCTAACAGCAGGACAAGTTTGGAAGCACTACAAAAAATTCAAAAAAAATTCAAAGAAATGCAAAAAGGAGATAGGTAAAGCAAAAAAAAGCATCTGAATACAATCTAACATACAATGCAAAAAAAGAGAACTATAAGGATTTCTCTGCTTACCTAAAGTCATTAAAGAAACTGCAAAATAATGTTGGACCACTTCTACATGACAATTCAGTGAAAGTAACACAGAAATGGCAACCATTTTCAATCATTACTTCCGTGGAGTCTATGGACCAAAAAACAAACATACAGTAATGATAAACTAGATGTATACAACTGCAACAGGATAAAGATAAAAACAGATGAAATGAAATGTAAAATAAGCAAACTTAAATAAAATGCTTCTTTGGGACCAGACTTGGTCTCAGCTCATATGTTGCACATAATGGGCCCGATACATGAATAGGTGAAAAATGCATGCAAACGGAATGTATACACGGTGCACAGCTGCTGAGTGTGACTGGCCAGAGAAACAACGCAACATGCATAAAATGAACCACGCACCGCGTAGAGGTAGTGGGAGGATCCATGGATGGTGCAGAGCAAAACATGCAAGCAGCAGAGGCCATGCCCAGCTATGCATCCCCACCCCTTAATCCCACCATAAATGGGCAAAATCACAACCCATCATGCAGAAGTGGAAGTGAATGTGGACTGCATTGCAGACACTCACAGGATGGGGGAACCAAGGACACCTAGGGAGATGGCTGCGCACAGCCAGGCAGCACCCAAAAACAAGTGGCAGAGCAGGCCCCCAGAGGTGGGCGCGGTGGTGACACCATACTCTCCTGCTCATCAAACTTCACGGGGGCACAGGTGGTGGCCATGGTGATCAAAATCAGTGCCAACCATACATGGCTATGTGATGCGCTGGCCCCATCAATCCCTATTGAGGTGAAGGTGCAGCTATGGCTGAAGATCCAGGCCATCCTGAATGCCGCATGTCCGGTTGCCTGAACCCTGATGGCTGTAAAACATAAATGGTGGAACAATAGAAGGTCCATGAAGCAGAAGGTTGCCGCGGGAGCATGAGCACAGAGGGACATGGGAGGTGGCTTGCCCAACCCGGACAGCCAGCTGACCCCCGTGGAATGCATGGTGGTGGACACCGTCACCGCTGTCAGCATACATGGGGAGGCAGAGGGCATAGACACACTGGCCAGTAAGTAGTGTGCATGCACACACACACACACACACACACACACACACCATGCCCAGATACACAGGTGCATGAACGTGGTATGGACTAACAGTATTGTGTTATGCTAAAAGAGCATGCCAGGGATACCAGGCATAGTGGGAGTGCACAGGCAGGGTGTCAGCCTCAGACAGCTGCCAGCACATGGCATGGACAAGTAAGGGGGGATGATGACAGTGCAAGTGAGTATTGGGAGAAGCACAGTGGAGACACAGGCAAGGAACCTGCTGCAGTACACTAATCAACCCCATTTTTCCCACTCCCACAGGTCTGTCACAGGCAGTGGAGGATGGGTGGCTGGAATTGCCTGAGGACATGATCCTCAGTGGCAAAAGAAAGGATGGGGACACAGTGGTGGAGTCCCCACTCACTGCCGTGGACGAAAATTCATGTACCTGCCCTGCAGGTGGGAAACTGGCACCACAGGTGCAGAACCCCAATGTCCACAGCACAGTGGCTGCACGTGGGTGACATGAGCAGTGCCAGGGAGGTGTGGAGCAGGGCATTTGATGCACAGAGATAGATAGCAGTGATGAGGGTCCGTCCAGCAAACCCACTGTCCACTGATGAGCAGCTCATGCAAACATCATACCGGACACACAGTACAGGGAACTGTGTCATCTGGAGCTCGACAGGCTGGAGGCACAGTGGAGACACAAGGAGGTGACAGTGGACCTCACCGGTGTCTTCCACACCATGGGCTGAGATGTGGCAAGGATGGCACATGTGCAGGAATGCACTGTGGAGATCCTGACAGTCTGGGGAACACCACCATGGAGCAACACCATTGAAATGCGGTGTGAGCAAGGGGCAGCCACACAGGGGCACACTGACAGTTGGATAGCTACTCATGGGGTCACACCCAAGAGATGCTGACCACCAGACTGAGAATTGCATGGTGGTGCAGGACACAGCTGATGACAACAGCATGCCAAAGGTGATTGCCAGCGCAGACACACAGGAATCAAGCACTGAGAAAAGTCGGCCTGAGGACATGCAAGGCACTGTGAGAGAGACAGATGCAGTTGCAGATGTCGTCCCAGCACCAGGTACAGCAGTGCCACAGGTCCCGTGGCACAGGGCAGAGATGGCAGGGTCCTGGGACTAGCATGGTGATGGGAGATGCACTGGATAGCAAGGGAGCAGGTGGTCCTGTACAGCACGCAACATGATGGATGAGCATCATGACAATGGTGCAGTGACAGGGCAGCACACACACACACACATATACACATTGATTGCCACACCAAGGTTCCGTGGGTACACAGGGGGTCACACGGCAGTGACACGGTGTCTTGCAGTGGCAAGAATGGGGTAGATGGGAGAACAGCGAGGAGGGCATACCCCTGTCTGGCTGGCTACTTTGCCATGGTACAGGGGCTTAACACAGTGTTATGAGTGCCCAGTCACCAAATGCTGGCTAGGGGCAGCTGTGTGTCTGCGCTCACAGCACAGTGGCACCGCTGCATGCGTGTGTTCTCAGTTGTGTGTCATCATGTGGCATACAAATGCCACTACAGACCATCCTTGTGATGGGAGCCATTTGTTGAAATGTACACCATTGCTGGAGGCCCACCACATCACTCATGTCAGGCAACGACGGGCATGGCACCACATGCTATCGTGGCTTCCAGTCATCTCCTGACTGCAGCACTGTCCTTCACCCTGCTGCCTTGGTGGCATGTCTGGTGGGTAGTAATCTGGCATTGGCAGTCCCCAATGCACAGCCATATTGTGCAGCATCATGCACATGGCGAAGACATGGCACATGCATGCCAATGCAAGCATGATGGCATCCCCAGTGTGGTCAAAGCAGTGTAAGCACATCTTCAGGATACCAATGCTCCTCTCCATGATGGACCACATCCACCGGTGTGCAGTGTTGAATGCCTCCTCTGCTGCTGATGGCAGTGTCAGAAAGGGCATCAACAGGTATGGCTTCAGTGGATATCTGCTGTCACATGTGGGGAAAGGGAGACAGGTCAGTCATTGCATGCCAGCATGTCAGACATCTCCCCCTTGTTCACACCTGACCTACCAAAAAGCCATCCATCCATGTGTCCAGCACAGAGCATGGCACTGAGCCCCAAGGCATCAAGGATGTAGACATCATGGCACAACCCAGGGAACCTGGCACACAAGTCAGTCAAAACACTATCTGCATCACATACCACCTGGCAGTTCATGCTATGGAACCCCCTTCCTGTTACAATATGCCTCCTCAGACATGGATGGTGTAAGGATAACAATGTGTGTGACATCCACCATCCCAAGTACATTAGGCATGCTATGTAGGGTGTAGAATGCCTGTTTATTGGCCCTGACCTCAGCGTCGATCATTGGAAGGCATATGTGGTCCCTGGTGTGCTCCAGCAGTTCGTCAGTGACATGTGCCAAGGCACGCGACACTGACGACTGGCTGACACTGATGCCATTGCTGTCATGTGCTGGATGGTCTCCAAAGTCATTGTCATGGAGCATTGGGTCGGCAGGGCTATACAGTCAAGGACGAGATTGCATAGCTGCATAATCATGGGCCATGGCATGCGGAAACGCTTGATGTAGTGCGTGTCCCTGATCTCGTCTCCAGCCATGCATGGCCGGAACACGTAGTCCTGCAGATGTGGTCACCTGCCCCTGGCATGTCCTGTTTTCTGCAGGTAAATGTTCAGCAGAAGTCATGGACACATCCCTCTGTCTCCCAGCATTCAGCCTGTCCATGGAACAGCACTTGATAACGGTGTCAGCCATCTTATGCCGCTTGCATGGGGGCTTCTGTGGGCGTGTGTGATGCACACTGCAGTGCACTCATGTGCCATGGGTGGCACATGGCAGTGTACAGCCATGCAACACTGTTTCCTCCCAGCCGTGGCACCATTGCATGTGTTATGCTCACACGGGCCTTATCATGTGCCCCAACTGTGTGGTGTAAAGTCACCGGAGTGTGCTGTATGCATGTGTGGGGTCGCATCGTTTGATGTACCATTGTGTCCTGCTCCTGCAGCATGGTGTACACTCTTCCTCATACACCACTGCAATTTTTACAGGATCCATCCGATACAGAGTTCCCCATACACCACCCAATGCCCATGCTCCCAAATGATCTGTGCCCGCACAGCCTGCCCGGTGCTTGGCCAGGCCCTCATTGCGATGTGGTGCATGGGTGTGCCCGGACCAAGGCCAAAGGACACCGGCAGCAGCATGCTGCAGTGCCGCCTACCTTCAGGCAATGCAGCATTACACACACACACACACACACACACACACACACTCTCCCTCTGTCCATAGTTGCATGTGGCATATGGCTCCACTGTTTGTGGTGACAGAACATGGGTCAGACACGTGCAGGTGACTCGTCATCATTGCAGAAGGATGCAGCTACGGCTGTGCCTGGCTGTGTGCCTCTTTGTGGTAGTGTGCGTCACATGTCACAATATGCCATGGCGGGTGGCACATGTCATGCCATGTGGCATGTGCACGCCATGCCCTGTGGTATTATATAAGACTGTGGACACAAACATGCAGATCCTGCCAGCATCATGGAGAGGTTCCTGCAACAGCTCTTGAGGGTGTCCAGGGGAAGGGTGCTGTGGACAGCAGAGGCCCATCGACCAGTAAGTAGCACTCACAGGGCATGTTTGTGATCATTGAGGAGGGTTGCTTGCAATGGTGTGCTAATGGACTGATTCTTCTTGTGTCCCCCACCATCCCCATGCAGGATGCCATGGGCATGCTGCAACTCCTGGACCTCAGACAGCATGTGCAGCCAGACAGGGCTGCTGTTCATGTCGTACATCTGAGGGGGGCTGTACCACCGAGGCTGGCGATGGCCAATGCCATGCTGCCTCTGGTGGGTTGTGAGGGACAGAGTGCTGCTATTCAAGGCAGAGACCCATGTGGTGGAGCCAAAGATGCTGTGGCAAGTGAAAGTTTCATCTAGACTAAGTGTGAGTTGTCAGTTCTTCACAGTGGGCAGTAGTTGTGTCTGCATTTCGGAGGGGGGCATGGTGGCCGGTGGCGGGGTGGTCCGTGGTCATTGGCTGGCATGTGTCCTGTTGGCTGTGGCAGACACAGAGGCAGTGTCGCGTCAGCACTGGTGGGGAAGGACATGAGGGATATCCACAGCATGCCTCTGGGTGTGTCTCTGGCATGTCCGCCTGCTCTGCCATCCATGGGCAGCGGGGAGGGCTTCTGCCTACTGCCACATGGTGGGACACCATGGCATGTGCATGACAGGTCCTGCTGAGGGTGCAACATGTGACTGACTCCATGCTGGGCCACAGTACAGTACAGCAGCATGGCACTGGCTCTGGTCTGCTGTGTGCCCAACTCAGACCTGTTGCCTACCACATGTTTCTGGGTATGGGCATGCGAACGTGGAACCATTGTGTGTTGCAGTGGCACGTGTCCATGACACACACATGTGCCCTCACGTTCATTATACCACTTTGGGTGGCTCACGGCATGCCGGGTGCATCACATGGCACCTGGAGCATCATGGGCATTGGTTGGCACACGCTGCCACGGTGGACGACTGTGCCTGGTGGGCTCCATGGCAGCATGTCCCACGTCATGCCTCACATGGCAGGCACCCATGCCATTGTGGCCTTTGGCATCACTGCCATCCACATGTGTCCATAGGGTGTTTCTGCCATGCATGGGCGGGGCAGCCGATGTGCAGTGTGTTGGGATATTACCCATGGGAGGACTGCTTGGCTAGGTGCTCAGTCCTGACCATTCTCTATCTCTCCACAGCATTACAGGTGTCCCATACAGAGGATGGTGCTGCAGAGGATGGATCAGCTACAGGAGGAGGAGCCTGATGTGGTAAGCGGCAGCCACAGTGGCGACAAGGCTTGGGCCTGAAAGAAGAGGCAGCAGGTGCAGCCCAAGGAGGATCGTGTTCCACCCCAGGCAAGGGCCACAGTACAAGAGACTGCTACTTGGGGGGGGTGGGTGCAGCTGTGCCAGGGAGGGGGGCTGTTGTGGGTGGGGTGTTGGGGCTGTTGCAGGCAGGGTGTGTGTGTGTGTGTGTCATCTGGGTGGGTGCCTAGGGTGTTTGTTTTGGCCATTCCTTTATATACATGACATGTACTGTTGCTGTGTCTATATGTGATAAAGATTATTTTTGGTATCTACTGTCTAGTCGTTGTCTTGTGTGTGTGTGTATGTGTGTGTGTGTGTGTGCGGGGGCTGGTGGGTGGGTGGGGGACCATGTGGCAGTGTACGCCATGGGGGTCGGGGAACTGCCCTGACCCTGTCATGTCTGCCTGTCTGGTGGGCATGCGCATGTTGAGGGGGCTTGCATGACTGTACGCCTGTGGCCACATGTGTGGCGTCAGGCCATTGGGCATGTCTACTGGCACTTTGGGTGTTCATTGTATGCGTACACCCTCAGGGGTTCCCATGGCATGGTGTCGTGGCACAGTGGGTGTCCACAGCTGCAGTAGCTCCATGACATTGCAACACTGTCAGTGCACCGCACATGTGTGTTTGATGTTGTGTCCGCCTGTGTGTGGCCTGCTTACACCTCTGCGGTGTTGGCACACATGCTTTCACTTGGGGATGTTTTGCGACTGTGGCATGCTGTGATCATGTGGCCAGGTTACCCCACACAGTGCACATGCACAGCTGGCTCATCACAAGCAGGCAGTGCTCTGCCCTGGTGCCACCATCTAGCCTGCTGGTGGTTTCACTGCCTTACATGGCTGTTTATGGCAGCCCTTGGCCATGTGTATGTGTGCACGCACTGCAGTCCACATATGTGCACCACCCACACATTCTTGCATGTGCTGAGTGGGTCTTTATGCACCTGTTATATGGCCATGCCCCCTCATACATGGCATGCTGGTGGTCAGTGTAGCTGTGTGCTACGGTCCTATGTGATGTCTTGCACATACATCGGCATGCTGCCATTGGGTTGCATGTGCACATGCGGCATATATGCACACCAGCACGCTAAGCATGTGCCCTATGCATGCCATGCAGGCTTCGTGCATAGGGCCCAATGTTTGAGTATCTTGCCTTCCCTTTAAAACTGCTGATTGAAGAATCTCTAAATACTGGGAAGGTATCTCAAGAGTAGAAAATGGCACACTTGATCCCTATTTACAAAAAGGATAATTAGGGCCTAGCAAGAAGTTATAGACCAATTAATTTTACAGGCACTCAGTTTGTCTGGTATGACTTTAACCGGGGTGGTGACCACGGATGTCGTGAAGATCATCCAGGGTTTGCTTACTGTAGTTTGGACTCAGGTCCAACTCGTCTTCTGGTGTGGTATGTGAAGGATATCGGACTTGCCCTGGCTGAGCTACTTAGGTGCTCATTGGAAATGGGGGTGTTCCCAGAATCCCTGAAGGAGGAAGTGATATGTCTCCTGAAGAAATCTTCTCTCGATCCTAACTGTCTCACTGGCTACATACCTTCTCTAACCTGCTTTTTGTGGGCAAGGTTATTGAGAAGGCAGTCATGTTGCAACTGGAGGATCACCTTACCAATCACAATGTCTATGATCCTCTCCAGTCCAGTTTCAGGAAGAGGCACAGTACTGAGACAGTGCTTGTTGGGGTACTTAATGACCTCCTAATAGCAAGAGATTGGAGGGGCCATTCAATCTTGGTCCCCCTTGATCTCTCTCTGGGGCATTTTACACCATGGACCATTGTGTGTTGTTGGAGCACCTGTGGCTGGTCTGTGGTCTGTCTTGGACAATCCTCAGATGGTTTAATTCTTTCCTCCTGGGAAAGACTTAGAGAGTGGAGTCAGGAATTTTTTTCTTAGTCCCTCTCCCCCTGTTCTGTGGGGGCTGCAGGGCTCTGTACTTTCACCCATGTTGTTCGCCATCTATATGCTGCCATTAGGAGACAATATAAGGTGGTACAGGCTGAGTTTTCACTGCTATACAGATGATACTCAGCTGGACATGTCCTTTGTGCCTGAGCAGGGTGAAGCTGTCTCAGTCTTTAACAACTCCCGTCTGAGGTTCAGGATTGAATGAGTGCCAACTGGTTAAGTTTGAATCCAGATAAGACTGAGGTGTTGGTTATAGACCCAGGTCATTTGGTAGAGAGGTTGTCTACTGGTCAGTCATCTGGGTTATGGCTGGGGGGCAGCCAGCTGACGACCTCTGATTAGGTGCAAAATCTGGGCATTATACTTGATGCTCGGCTGACACTTAAGTCTCAGGTGTCGGCCATCATCAAGCCTTCTTTTTACCATCTGGGGAATATCACCTGAATAAAACACCTGACAATCTTCCAACATTGGCCTATGCCTTTGTGACCTCCCTCCTAGATTACTACAACACCCTATGACTAGGGCTATCTGGGGTCAACCTTCGCCACCTGCAGCTGGTGCAGAATGCGGCTGCCAGGTTGTTGCTTGGCTTATCGCGATCTTGCCATATCACACCTGTGCTCCATGGACTGCACTGGCTACCAGTTCATAGAGAATCACTTTCAAGGTTGGGTTATTGACCTATAAGGCCCTACACAGACAGGGACTTCTGTATTTGCAAAATCTCTTTTGCCCTTACTGCCTTCTCCACCCTCTCCACTCCGTCAATGAGGAATTGCTAGAGGTTCCCAGAGTCTGTTTAAAAACTTCAGGACCTGATCATTTGCATTTGTTGCTCCTACCCTGTGGAACTCTCTACCTCATCAGATTAGAGAGTGCTCGACTGCTGAGGCTTTTAAATCAGCTTTAAAAACATATCTATGCAGGCTGGCATTTGTTTGAAATCTGAAATTGGGCTGTCTATGTTTAATTGTTCTAGAATTGTTTTATAATTTTATATATGCTTTTTAGATTTTTTATGTATAATGCTATGATCTTGATTCTGGAATAACATTTAACAAATAAAGATTGCTTTGCTTTGCAATGTAACCAGTGTGGTATGCAACATTTTAGAAAGTATTATATAAGATAACCTGGTGTTGCTTACTCCTCACTGGGCCATAGTCAAAAACTGGAGATTGCTAAGCAAAATAATTTAATTATAAATTGCATCATAGAATGGCTGAATGAAAGGTATCAGTGTGTGATAATTAATGGACATACTTCAGAGGCTGGAAGGGTCACTAGCGGTGTCCCTCAGGGACCACTGCTGGGAACAGTTCTTGTTCAATCATTTATTGCAGACTTAACAGAAAAAACAAATTGTTGGGCAGTAAAATATGTGGATGATACCACACTAGGTGGTCCATGTAAAAACTGAACAGATATTGAAAATCTCCGAAAGGATCTTGACTATGTATTGTCATGGGTGAATAACTTGGAAATGAAGTTCAGTATGGACAAGTGCAGGGTAATGCACCTGGGTAAAGATAACCTAATGAATACATTCACTTTATGTGGTTTCTTTAGAAGCATCAAAGAGTGAAAAGAATTCAAGAAGTTTAGTGTCCAAAGACATGGACACCTCACTATAGACAAATGTAGCAATAGCTAAAGTAAACAAAGTAACTAGACAATAAAAAGAAACATCACATCAAGAGATAAAAACATATTGATATCTCATTA
The DNA here is from genome assembly GCA_016271365.2 of Neoceratodus forsteri. Classification (NCBI taxonomy): domain Eukaryota; kingdom Metazoa; phylum Chordata; order Ceratodontiformes; family Ceratodontidae; genus Neoceratodus; species Neoceratodus forsteri. Next base: position 777,919,466 of record CM028131.1, read on the forward strand.
TAGATCTTATGCCGGTTCCTTTATGAAATTCACTTCACAACTTTGATATCCTCATAAAAAGGAGACAGAGGTAAGTTAGAAAGAATACAAAGAAAATTCACAAACTCTGTAGATGGACTGATGGACAAGTGATACTATGTTTGGTTACAGTCCCTGAATTTAATGCTTTAGAAACAAGATGCATATGTGGAGACCTACTACTCTTTATGTACGACGTGATGCAAGATCCATTCCTATTGACAGAATTTGGGATGTCCTTTAAATCCAGAGACAAAGAAACTAGAGAACATCCACTGCAAATTATGGGGGAAAATTTCAAACACAACAAACTGAAATATGTTTATACATCACAAGTAGTTAACCCATGGAATTCCTTACCGGTGGAGATTATTATGAGTAAAACCAGGGTGGAATTTAAAAATATGCTAGATAAATGTATCTTATCCGGTACTGTTTTTAATTACTACCAAGACTGAACTATATAGGTGCACTCAGGGGCATTTTGACAGGGCAGTGACTAGGGGGGTGCAAGATCTGCTGATGCAGTAGGGCCCACAGTTTCTGGGGACCTGCTGCTTCAGAGACAACTCTAAGAATATTTTTTATCACAGACTAACTTGCAGTTTTCTCCATCTCAGCTGGTTATCCATTTGATTTTGTGTCTATAACCAGTGACGTCAGAAGATTCTTACTCCAGTTTCACATGGTGGTGGGTACAGACCATAGAAGCTGTATGGTCCATTATTCAAAACACCTAGTCATTCTGTTTGTGTCACCAGGAGGAGCTTGGGCAAATTAAATTCTTTAGTTCCATGATCATGGCATGAGCAAGGGATGGGGGGGAGCAGTATGGACAAAATATGGATGCATAACAGGAGTGATATAAAAGGAAAAAAATGGATGCTATTCAAATTTTAAATGCACTCATAGTTATTGCACATGTATTTGTGGGGACGGTAGGGCCCAACAACATATTTTCCAGGAGGGGCCCATACAGTTATTGGTTCAGCCCTGCATTTTTCTTTCTCACTCCTCACACACCATAGTAGTATGAACCATAGTATTACCTGCCCATTGAAAACAACAGGTTATTGCAGTATGTCATATCACACTTGCTGCAGCATTCCACAGCACTGTATTGTCATACCAGAAGAGTATACACCATCAAAAATCCAAGACTGAAAGGTCACGTGAGGTCCTGGGAGACATGGTAGCCTAATCTACAAGCTCCAAGCCACCTCTGCTTCATCTGTCTTTATCAATGGACTGCTCGGCATAAGGCACCCTTCAAACTTCACCATCAGGGAGCTGGAGGACTATGTCATCGACCAGGGCAGAAATTATAGACTCTGCAGCAAAACCAAAATGGAAAAAAGACATAGTAACCTCCCCACCTACTAGCTGCCTCCCAGAACCAAAGATGGTCACCACTCACAGACTTGCTGCCATTCTTCCTGATCCAGTCCACCAAGCCAGCTTAACGGAACAGATAGCAACCTCAGCAGAAAGTATATACCAGACAGTAACTGACACCCAAGCCGGTCTTGCCTTCCTTACAGGCCAGGTTAGTGGTGGAAACTAAGGTATCTGACTTCAAGGACAGACAGCTTGCACAGAACCAATGCCTGTAGGCTGCAGAATCCCAGATATCTTGGCTCACCACAAAGCTAGAAAACCTTGAGGAACGTGGTTGGAGGAAGAGCCTCTGCATTATAGGGCTGCTGGAGGGAATGACGGGCTGTAATCCTTTTTTTCTTTCTAATTGTTTAACCAGGTGAGACACACTAAGCTGAAAGCTTGTGTACAGGTGCAACCTGGGAGCACAGGGAGGTTAAAAGACTTGCACAGGTTCACACAGTATGCAAATTGAGGGCTGTGTGATTCAAACCCAGGTCGCCAGATTTGCAGCTCAAAGCCTTAAACCACTGCGCTATCCTGCCTCCCAATCCTCCCAATTCCAAGTTCAATAACTTTAAGACAATCTACCTGTGAGGATCCAGCTGAATCCAGGGGAGTCTAATTTTGAAATTGACAGGGCCCCCAGATCTGCCAAGTGCAGGGCATGAAGAACAACCAACAGTCTCAGCCTCTCATCGTCAAGCTCCTACAGTACCAGGATAAGTGGCTGGTCTTTTATTAACATGAGAACTGAAAGAAATCACAGTGTGTTTCAACCACATATCATTCTACCTTGACTACCCTTTTGGAGTATTAGATAAGAGACAGGCATATTATAAAATAAAATTATGACTGAGGAATAGTGATATTTCCTATCCCCTTCTCTACCTAGCCACTCTTGTGAGTCACTTGAACAGAAGAAGCCTGCAGTTCCAAATGCCTGCCAAAGCAGTCACTTACCTCCAGGTGCACCTGAAATTATCCCACTCTCCCGGCTCCAGCTCGATCATGGAGGAGGACCCTGAGGTGCTCAAGGACACTGTACAGCCTTGATACTGTACCACTGACCCACAGAAATTGTGAGTACAGTTGTTGCCTCCTCTAAATTCTAGAGGCTGTTCCAGGGCAGAGACCACAGTGACTAGATGGGGGTGCCTCATGGACTGGTATTTCCTAATTAACCCCAGAAAACTATCTACTGACACTTTCAGATATGGGGACTCTTTGTCCTTTCTCCTGACCTGCCTTCTATTGGATGCTGATCCTGCTCTGATGCTTAGGCAAATTGGGGCCCCCATGGAACTTGCTGCCACCATTTCTGCAGTTTAAGTATCTGCTGCTTGTTGCACTCATTGCTGGATACAGAAGTGGTGCATAAGGTCTTTAATTAATGGCCCCAGGCTTTTTGTTTATGCTTGTTCCTGTTGGTCTGATGACATTGTTCTCATAATATTTATGCGATTACTGCAATTTGATGTATTCTACAGTATGCAAGTTTTTTCCTCTGCCCAGCATTATGACTAGCTTGCAAGGGGCCCCTTTCCTTATGTTACTAGAGGGATAATAATTAAAGAGCAGCTGACGCCTTTGAAAAAACTTTGGAAAACATAATAGTTGGACTCAATTCAGCTTGCATTTCACATATCTTCTATTGATTTTTCCTCTTCATTATTTGTTACTGAAGAAATTCTCACAAAAACAGGATCTATATCCCTTAGAGCGCATCTGCCTTTATACCTTACTCCCTGCTTGTCATCATAATGCTCTGTTTTAACATCACCGTCTGTTGCTGTGGGAGTAACTGTGATGTCACAAGCACAGTATTATGATATCAGGCTGGGAAGAAGCAATAGGAGCTGATGAACCCTCAGGGAACAACTCTTCAGTTTTCATGCATCTGGCTTTGGTAATAAATAATGGTGGTGAGAAATATAGAGCTAATGAGAAATATAAGCTGCATTGTGTTCAAATATTATGTTCTTCAAAGTTCTTCTTGAGGCATCAGTGGCTCTTTAAGTGGGACTTAGGGCATCTGCTGACATAGAATGTTTGTGTTCCAAGCTGCACCAGACATTTGGTAACAAAAGTGCACACCAAAAATGGCAGCTTCCTCTAGGAGCTTACTTCTCTGCTCTAGCTGAGTGGGTTTTTCTCACCCCTGCCGGTGACCATTAACTGTGAGACATATGCATGAGAAGAGGCATAACTTAGGAAATTTCCCGGCTCAGCTTCACCATGTCTGAGGAAATGAATGCCTTTTTCACTGTGACTTCTGAGTTGTGCTGATTGAAGGACCTCCCGAGGTGCAGCCTGAGTCTCTATACATATGTAGGGAGGGGGTGATTAAGGCTTCTTTACCCACTGACAACAGCCTACTCCAACCTGGATGCCCATGGCTCAATCTTTGGATAACCTAGTCCTTTGGAACTCAAGGGGATACATAGATACATAGACACCATCGGCAGATAAGGTCCTATGGCCGACACAGTCTGCCCATTTAAGCTTGTAGGTTCACTTTATGTTTTCCTAGAAGTCTGTTGCCCCTTACTGCTGACCTCCAGAATTCTCTTATCTCTATCCCATGCATTCTTAAATCCCATGATTGTTTCAGCATCCACCACTTTGCCTGGCAGGGTGTTCCACTTGTCCACCAGACATTCTGTGAAGAAATTCTTCCTCACATTTCCTCTGAATTGCCTTCCCTCCAACTTCATCCCATGCCCTCTAGTCCTGGAACATATTTTTTGCTGGAAAATAGTGTATTCCTATACCCTGTTCCTCCATGTAAGGTACTTGTATGTCTCTATCATATCACCTCTCTCTCTCTCTCCTCTCCTCCAGGGAGTACAAATTCAAGTCCTTCAACCTGTCTTCATAGGACTTGTGATGCAATCCCTGTACCATCTTTGTTGCCCTCTTCTGAACCTTCTCTACCCTGTCTATGTCCTTACATAGGTAAGGTCTCCAGAACTGTACACTGTACTCCAGGTGGGGCCTCACTAGTGTCTTGTATAGTGGAATTATGAACTCCCTTTTCCTGCTGCTGATGCTCCTGCCTATGCATCCCAGCATCCAATTTGCTTTACCTGTTGCCTTGTTGCGCTTTTTCCCTACCTTGAGGTCATCAGAGATGATAACCCCAAGGTCCCTTTCCTGCTTGGTACATGCTACATCCTCACCCCACAACTGATATGTTGTTTCAGGATTTTTGTGCCCCATATGCATTATCTTACACTTCTTTGCATTGAATTTCAACTGCCAAACCCTTGACCATTCTTCAAGCTTCTGCCGGTCCTTCCTCATTCTGTCTACACCCTCTGTCATGTCCACTCTGTTACAGAGCTTCATGTCATCAGCAAACAGGGAAATTCTGCCTTCTAGATCCTGTGCAATGTCAGTGATGAAGATGTTGAATAGGACCAGTCCTAGCACTGATCCCTGTGGTACCTCATTGGTCACTATTCCCTCTGTGGAGTGACAGCCATTTACCACCACCCTCTGTGTTCTGCCGCCCAGTCAATTACCTACCCACTGCACTACTGTCCTGCCCACCCCCATATTCCCCAGTTTGTTTAATAATCTTCTATGTGGCACAGTGTCAAAGGCCTTGTTGAAGTCTAGATAGGCCACATCCACTGCTCTCCATTGATCCAACTCGCTCGTCACCCAGTCAAAAAATTCAATGAGGTTGGTCTGACATGACCTCCCCCCAGTGAAACCATGCTGCCTTGGGTTCTGTAGTCAGTTGGCAACCAGATGTTCCATCAATCTCTCTTTCAGTATTGCTTCCATGATCTTTCCCACTACCTAGGTCAGGCTGACTGGTCAGCAGTTCCCCGCTTCCTCTTTGTTCCTACTTTTGTAAAATGGGACTATATCTGCTGTCCTCCAGTCTTTGGGTACCTTCCCTGTTTCTAGTGATCAGCTAAACAGGATTGCCAGAGTTTCAGCCATTACCTCTCTTAGTTCCTTTAGGACCCTGGGGTGCACCCCTTCTGGCCCCATTGATTTATCAACTCTTATTCCTTCCAGTTCCATTAGGACCCTTTCTTGTGTAAAGGGACTTGTATCCATTTCTGCACCATTCCCACCCCTTGTACTCCCTTCAGGCCCATTACCCTCCTCTTCCTCAGTATCGACTGAGCAGAAATACCTATTCAGTATGTCAGCTTTACCGTTGTCATCTTCCACACTGCCCCCATCCTCCCCCTTCAGTCTCACTATCCCTCCCTTTACCTTTCTTTTCTCACTTATGTATCTATAAAAGTTTTTGTCCCCTCTACCCACTGATTTTGCGATGTGCTCTTCTGTCTGAGCTTTGGCTTCCCTTACTGACCTCCCTGCCTCCCTTTGTTTCTCCTGGTACTTCTCCCTATCACCTTCTGCCTACGTCTTTTTGTACTGCCTGAATGCAGTCTTTTTGGTTTTCATCTTCTCCACTTCCTCCTTGGAAAACCATAATGGCCTCCTCTTCCTTTTCTCCTTGCTAACCTGCTTAATGCATAGCTCTGTTGCTCTTGTAGTCCCCATTTTAAATATTGCCCACTGTTCCTCTACCCCTGATTCCCACCCATTCCCATTAATGCCTCTTTCAAGCATCTTCCCATTTTCCCAAAATCTGCCCCCCCCCCAAAGCCCAGGATACATGTTTTGTGCAGTTTGGTTCTGCTCCTTCTGTGATTTCAAATCCCAGTGATCTGTGGTCACTGTTTCCCAGGAGCTCCCTAACTGTTACCCCATCACACTGTCCCCATTTGCGAGCATGAGGTCCAGTATTGCCTTCTGATGAGTTGGTTCCATGACCAGTTGCTTGAAGAAGGCACCTTGAAGGGAGTCCAGGATAAATCTGCTCCTGGTTGATGCTGCTGCTGGGATGCTCCAGTCCACGTCTGGAATATTGAAATCTCCAACCAGCACCTCCTCACCCTTGCCTGCCATCCTTTGGATTGCTAGCATCAACTCCCTATCTGTTTCTTCCTCCTGGGCTGGTGGTCTGTAGACCACCCCTGTGCAGATGGCGGACCCCATTTTCCTTTCCAGCTTAACCCACAGTATCTCTCCCCCATTTTGTTCCTCCTGGATCTCTGTGGCCTTTATGCCATCTTTCACATAAAGTACCACTGCTCCTCCCTTTCTGCCTTCCCTGTCTCTTCTGAATATGCTTTAGCCGGGTATGGCCATCTCCAAGTCATGGTTATCATTATACCAGGTCTCTGTGATGGTCACAATGTTCAGGTCTGACTGCACCATGACAGCCTCCAGATCCTCCATCTTGTTGCTAAGGCTCCTAGCATTAGCAGTCATGGCTTTCCATGATTTGAACTCCCTGGACTGTTTAGCTCTTCTTCTCCAGCCCCCTCCCTGGTTGTCCTTTATCCCTGGTGCTCCCTGCTGTCTGCCCTTCTGTTGAATTTTGCCCCCTTTCTGCTTATCCACCTCTTGGGTGCTTATTTCCATCTTTTGCACACTGCTTTGTAGACATAGCCACTCCTCCTGTTCACTGGTTCCACTGCTAGCTGTGGGGGTGGGCAATTAGGTACCCTTCTTGCTGGCCTGCCACTCACCTTGGCTAGTTTAAATGCTTGTCCATGTAGCATTTAAACTTATCATTGAGTGCTTGGATTCCACTCCAGGATGAATGCAGGCCATCAGGCTTGAACAAGCCTTCATCCCTTCAGGTGGGACCCTAGTCACCAAAGAATCCAAATCCTTTGTCATAGCACAGTTCTTCAACCACAAATCAAAGTTCCTGGTGTGGGTGCCCCTACGATCTCCCATGCATCTCACAGATAGTACTTCCGAGAAGGTGACAGAAGTAGCTCCTTGCTTGAGACCCCTCCCCAATTTTCTAAACTCTTCCTGAATTTCCTTAGGCTCCCTGTTTGCCAGATCATTAGTACCTAGGTGAATAATGACATCCAGCTCACCCTCCTGTCTTGCCTTCCCAATGATCCCCAGGATCTTCCTCCCATCCCTCCATGCTGTAGCACCTGGTAGGCACCTTACCTACCTCTATACCCCATCCTGTGTTCCTAGCTGGATCCTTCTTACAAAAGAGTCCCCCACCAGGATTCACTTCCTCCTCCTCTGGGGTCCACTGCTCTCCCCACTGAGGTCACCTCCTTGGTTGACCTCTACATCCTTCCCTTCCACTTCTCTGGGTATCTCTGTTTGATTGTCCCCATTTGCCAGTGCAGCATATGAGTTCTGGAGTGGAACAGGATTTGAGATGTGCCTCTGCCTGACTGCCCTAACCCTCTCTGAGCCCACCGTCATCCAAGTGCTCCTCGTTCTTGACATCCTTTGAGGCAGCGGCATTGGACTGGGTGGATTCTGGATAGGGGCAAAGGTACTCCTGACCCATTTTACTTCAGCTTTGAGTCTGGCTACCTCATTCCAAAGACAGAGAGATGCCTGCAGATAGGGCAGCACCTCAGCATCCAGAAGGTCTTCCTGAATACGGCTGCCTCACATCCACTGCATTGCCCCACTCCCCACATTATAATGCTCTTATACTGCTGTTTCAGTACTTGTCTGTTACTGAAGCTCTCCTTGTAGTTCCCTCTGTATTAATTTACTGTCCTGAAAATCCTGCCACTGATCCTCAGATACTTTCTTTTGAAAAGAAAAAAAAAACACCTGTTGTGCAAAGGGGGGGGGGCTTCCTCCACCTTATGCCCCTCCTATTCCACAACCCCTGCTATTCCCTGTGCTTAGCTCCTGTCAATCAGATTTAACAGGACATATAATTAAGAGTGGGGGCCAAGGGATGGAGGGTGGGTGAAAATTTGCAGCAAGTACAGACAGTAAAGGAAAACAGCACCACTACAAGCACAACAAACTAGGTTTTACATTTTCAACAGCCAAAAAACAATTCTAAGTAAAGACAGCAAAGAAATAACAGTACCACTAAAAGACCACAAATCTAAGTTTAAAACAAAAACAGCAATGAGCAGTTGCTGAACTGCAATGAAATGAATCTGGATCCTTCCCCTTCTGGCTTCCTTTGAGAAACCAAAAATCAACTTGCTACCTCAAATCTGACTTAGCCCCACCTCCAGTTATCACATAGCTGAGGTGAGAGGTCAGACAATTATCACCCCTCCACCAAACTACAGGCAAGACAGACAAGACAAGACAAAATTTTCAGCAAATATAGACAGCAAAGAGAAACAGAACCACTACAAACACACCAAACTAGGTTTTAAATTTTCAACAGCACAAAAACAATTCTAAGTAAATACAGTAGAGATGCAGCGAATTTAAAATCCGCCTGCAAAGTGAACGCAAAGTGAACACTTTGCGTTGGCACTTTGCTACACGGAGTGCCCCATGGGAAATACTCACTTTGCCTTGTTATTATTACTTTGCATTGTCATTCCGCTTTAAACGTGAAGTAAGGCGAAGTGACAACAATATTGGCAGCACCCCACCCACACAGTCACCAGAATTAATGTGCATCCCCAAAGTGCTACTGTCTTGTGTGCAGAAAACTCCCCAGTGCTAACAAAGTGAAATGAGAGCATAACAGGAAATGCCAAGTCTCCCAGAATTAATGGCGCACTCAGTCATGCATGCAGTGGTCACAGAGTCACTAGTGTTAATGTGCATCCCAAAATGCTACTGTCTTGTGTCCAGACTCCAGAAAATTCCCCAGTGCTGATGAAATGCTACTGTCTTGTGTCCAGAAAACTCCCCAGTGCTGACAAAGTGAAATGAGAGTGTAACAAGAAATGCAGTCTCCCAGTATTAATAGTGCATTGCAAACACACAGACAGATTAAGATTGCTCTGTGCACTCCAGGGATGCATACAGAAAGGCACAACACCTAACTAGTGCACGCAAGTCACAAATCTAAATCTGGAAAGGAATACATTTTGCCAGTTGGGGGATTAGTGCACGGCAGTAACAATCCACTACCAGCAAAGATACCGCAAAGCAGTATAAAAAAATTCAAGCAGGTGCCGTGGATAGCAGGTTCACACTACTGCAATTACTCTATGGCGCAAGAAAAGGTGTCTGATTTAATGGCACGCATTGCACACACACTCACACACACACTACAAGTAATGCGTAGCAAATTGAAATCCTTTAGTAATATAACCAAATGTTTTAAACAGACAAATTATACACTGCTGCACCACAACAATCAGCAAAAAAATGTCAAGAATTACTGAAAATGTTACTGTGTGCACATTAACACAGTTACACAAGAAAAATATAACCAAAACAGAAAGACTGCCTTTTTCTCTCAGTTAATGTACCTACACCACAAATATGCCCCTCCCCCAAAGCACACTTCACTGTACACAGACTGATTGTTCTAAATTAACATTCAAAATCCACACACAATAAACACCCAATGATATTAGCACAGAAGGGGTTCATAGTTAATTTTGAGCAAAATAAATGACTTAAAAATGCATTTTAAACAGCTTTTAGAGGTTTTGAATCTCAGAGCTCTGAGAGCAAACTGTCTCCAGCTACCACTACACACACACACACACAACCCAGGCCAGGACTGAGGCTGTGCAGAACAATCTAGAGGCCATTTGACCTGCAATCCCATGAATCACTGCAGAATTTCATTTGGAGCTCAATTACAAGGCGAAGTGAGGCGAATTACATTGATTTCAGAAGTACTTCACCTTAAAATTGGTGGAGAAGTGGTTTGGGGAAGGTGGAATAACGCAAAGTCATTGGTTTCAATGGACTTCGCTTTCCTTATTATGAAGGGAAGTACTCCACTTCACATTGTGGAGTACTCCGCGGGTTCCGCGTTACTCCGTGAATCACTTCGTGGAGCGAATTGGGCCACTTCGCCCACCACTGCTTATAGTAGTGTAACTCACATGCTGTACTGGAAGGAATGCAAATGCCTATGGCTGTACTTCCCCGAAGAGCTGCAGCACAAAACTCCCCAACAAAAAAACACATATTAATGAGTACAATGGTGGGGTGGTGAAGCCTGGAGAGATACTACAAAACAGGCTTACAATACATCCAAGTAACTAAAAAAACAAGCATTTGTCAATGCCGAATGTTGGCTTGCTGGCATTGGCATTGGCAGTGCAGGAGTTAGAGAGATGCATCATAGGAATGGCAGTGAAATATTGAACTGATGCCAACCCACCCCCACCCTGCAGAGAGTGACAGGCAATAGGGTGTCCCTTTGGGTGTTTGGTAGTGCAGTGCGGGAAAACATGTTGGGCAGGATGTGAAAAATGACAGCTGCACAGTTCATACAGAGGTGTAAAAAATGCCAGTGTTGAAAATGTGGCATGTAAATATACCAAATTTGCGAAGCTACAAGGGTGCGTGGAAAATATGCATCGCACAGTTGCAACACTGCCATTTTATGGGCGTTCGGCACCAAATTTTCAACATAGGCATTTTAGCACCTCTGCTCATGTACAGTGTCACTGTTATTTCCTCAAAGTGCCCCAAGAAGTGATTTCGCACAGTGACCACGCTATTCTGCGCCAGAAGTGCGAAAACACATTTTGGGCAGGATATGTGAAATGACAGCTGTACTGTTCATCAAGAGGTGTGGAAAAATGGCAATGGTGAAAATCAAGAGTGAAAATATCACAAATGATGATAGCACGAGCGCAGGTGCAATCTGCCAACACACGTCAGAATAATAAAGCTGGTTTTATGGAATATCATCACCAAATTTTCAACATAGGCATTTTAGGACCTCTGCTCATGAACTGTGTCACTGTCATTTTCATAATCTGGCCCAAACGCTGATTTCCCACAGTGACTGCGCTATTGTGCGCTGGAAGTGCGGAAACACATTTTGGGCAGGATATGGAAAATGACAGCTATACTGTTCACAAGGAGGTGTACAAAAATAACAATGCTGAAAATCCAGTGTTAAAATATTGCAAATGCACGAAGTTACGAGCCTGCGTAGCAACTGCGCAACACACGCTCGTAAAACAGGCATTTGTTGGATTTTTTCCACCAGATTTAGAACATAGGCTTTTTGAGAGGCCACCTCATGAACACTGGCACTGTCATTTCATTAATGGGTCCCAAAAGGTGATTTCGCACAGTGACTGCGAAATCACCTTTGAGGCCGATTAACACCATGACAGTGATAGAATTCATGAGGAGGGGCCCCAAAAACCCCATGTTGAAAATTTGGTGTCAAAATTCCAAGAAATGCCTGAGATATGCAGCAAAGTTGAAAAAACCCTATTCATTCCATTATACAGCTTACCGGCATTTCCTCAGTTCGCGGTCGGCTTTGAAGAGTGCAGACATGTTCCCGGTCCACGGAAGATCATCACGCCAGATGCTACTTTTTCTATAACATAATAGACAGCATATAACATCTCATAATTACATAATATTTTAGAATTAATTTGTGACTTCAGTATTATGACTATAATGACACTCCAGGTTGGGGGGGGGGGTGAAATGAGTGGGATTTCTTTTTGTCATTTTTTTCTGATGAATTGTATATCGGTTTTCTTTCTGCTGTCTTTGTTAATTTGTGTAGATTTTATTTTTTGCTAGTTTGTGTAATTAGAGTATATGTACCATTTTGTGCTTCATGCAAAGTTTCAATAAAGTGTGTTAAATTAAAAATAAAAGAACGCAGTGTGACGTTGCTGTACTTCAAGAAATACATATGTCAGAATGGGAAAACCTCAAGTTGCGTAATATGTGGGTGGGCCTGCATTTTCCTAAGGCCTACACCTCAAACAGAAGGGGGTGGCCATTTTGTGCAAAAAAAGGAATTCAAGTGGGCATACATGAAAAATTTAAGGATTCAGAATGCAGACTTCTTCTTCTGTATGGTCCAGGATAAGGAACATAGACAGCTTCTTCTTTACGGTGTATATCAGGAGGCACCTCTAATATGTGGTAGTGTTTATGCCCCCAGCTCCTGGGATCCAGCTTTTTATGACTCCATTCCAGCAGAACTGCCAGTGGACCCTCCAATATCATAAGAGGGAGAAACCCTAATCTTACCCTGGACCCTCAACTTGACCGTACAGGCTTAGGCCCTCAGAATGAAATAGCAGTGTCCTAACCATGTGATCTCTACCTTTAAGCAAAGTGGCCTGCAGGACATATGGAGGGCCTTACACCCCCAGGACACTGACTTTTTCTATTATTCCTCAGCTCACAACTCGTAGAGTTGTATACATAGCAACATAGAAACATAGAATCTGACAGCAGATAAGGACCGCTTGGCCCACCTAGTCTACCCATTTCCCTACCTAAAGCATAGGCTGCAGATCCTAGTTAACCAACAGCCTACCTCCTCGTACCCCCCACTAGAATTGCCTTATGTCTGTCCCATGCATTCTAGAATTCTCCCACTGTTTTTGACTCCACTACTTCCTCAGGAAAGCTGTTCCATGCATCCACAAACCTATCCATGAAAAAATACTTCCTCACATTACCTCTGAGCCATTCCCCTTCTATCTTCAAATTGTGTCCCCTTGTTCTTGCACATCTCTTTTACTGAAAGATGCTACCAGCTTGGACTCTGTTTATTCCCTTGATGTACTTGAAAGTTTCTATCATGTCCCCCCTCTCCCTCCTCTCCTCGAGTGTATACATATTAAGCTTCTTTAATCTCTCTTCATATGTCTTCCAGTGCAGACCCTGCAACATTTTAGTTGCCCTCCTCTGGACAGCTTCCATCATCTCTATGTCCTTGAGGAGATGGGGCCTTCAGAACTGGACGCAGAACTCCAGATGGGGTCTCACCAACTGTCTGTACAGAGCGATAACAATTTCCTGTTTTCTACTGGTGATGCCTCTCCCTATGCATCCCAGTATCCCACCAGCCCTCCTTACTGCCTTTTCACATTGCTTGCCCACCTTAAGGTCATCTGATATGACTATGCCCAGGTCCCTTTCCATTTCTGTTGTTGTTATTATCTCGCGCCCCCCCATCGTGTACTCTTTCCTTGGATTTTTGTTTCCCAGGTGCATTACTTTGCACTTCTTTGCATTGAATCTAAGCTGCCATACATGTGACCATGCCTCCAACCTTGCCAAGTCCCTTTGCATCTTCTCCACCCCACCTTCTGTATCAACTCTGTTGCAGACCTTTGCGTCATCTGCAAAGAGACATACTTTTCCTTCCAGTCCCTCTACAATGTCACTTATAAAGACATTAAAGAGGACCGTCCCAGGTATTGAACCCTGTGGTACCCCACTAGTAACCCCCTTTTCTTCAGAGTAAACTCTGTTTACTATTATCCTCTGTATCTTGTTGTCCAGCCTGTTTTTTTTACCCAGGCTACTGCCTTGGGACCCACTCCCAGGCTGGCTAACTTGTTTATTAATCTTTTGTGCGGGATTGTGTCAAATGCCTTTCTAAAGTCTAGGTAGGCCACATCCACAGCCCCTCCCTGGTCTACTACATTGGTTACCCAGTCAAAGAAATCTATTAGATTTGTCTGACATGACGTTCCTGCTGTGAATCCATGCTGCCTTGGGTCCGGTGCCCCACTGGCCTCTAGGAACTCAACAATTCTTTCCTTTAGAAGTGATTCCATCATTTTCCCTAACACTGAGGTCAAACTAACAGGTCTGTAGTTTCCTGCCTCTGTCTTGCTCCCACTTTTGTGAAGGGGGATCACATCTGCCCTCCTCCAGTCCTCCGGTACCACACCATCCTCCCATGATTTGTTAAAAAAGGGAGGTCAGTGGTATCACTAGTTCTACCATTAGTTCTTTTAGAATTCTTTGGTGAATCCCATCAGGCCCCATTGCTTTGTCCACATTCAGTTTTAAGAGTTCTTTCAGAACCCTTTCTTCTGTGAATGTACTGGTATCGACCTCCCTATCCAGAGTGCTTCTATTTTTTGATTTAGGTACCTCCCCCTCCTCTTCTTTTGTGAATACTGAGCAGAAGTATTCATTTGGTATCCCTGCTTTTTACTGTCATCCTCTGCCCACCCTCCCTTCCCTTTAGTAAGCCTCACTATCCCTTCCTTAATCCTTCTTTACTCCCTAATGTACCTATAAAAGGTTTTATCCCCCTTCTAAACTGAGTTGGCTATCTTTTCCTCAGTTTGGGCTTTTGCTATTCTGACTGCCTTCCCCACTTCCTTCTGCTTTAACTGGTACAGTTCTCTGTCCTGCTTCTTCTGTAAATAGGTCATCTTTGTGTCCCAGTGAATTTTGACTTAGGCATAGGGGACTACCTTGGGTAACATTCTTATTTCAGACTATTGTCCCACACTATTATCTCAGGCATGGGGCAGTAGCTCTGAAACCAGGAATAAATGGAAACTGAACACCAGCATCTTGCAGCAGGAATCTGTCACCTCCTGGTTTTGAAAGGAACTGGTAGATTATTACTTCATTAATGATACCCCATATGTATCTCACTCAAGATAGTGGGTGGCCATGAAAGTGTAGCTCATTGGCAAATTAATTGCCTATACTTCTAAGGAGTGGAGAGAGAGGGACGCCCTCCTCTGCAATAAAGAAGGGGACCTTAAAAAGCTGGAACATGAGGTCCAACTCTAACCAAACTGCAGTACCACCCTCTACCCCCAGATCAGTACCCTTAGGACTGAGAATGAAGATTCCTTACAGTACAAAACAGAGTATGTGCTCTAAAGGCTAAAACAGAAATATTGGGAGGATGGGGGCAACCTGGGAAACTCCTAGTTAGCTTTGGGCAGAGATCAGCAAGAGGAAGGAGTCAGCTGCTAGAACTCTACTACTGGGACTAAAGAACTAGAACTCTAGTACTGGGACCTTCAATTAGGGTAAAAAACAAACAAAAAAACAAAAGTTAGTGTGCGTGTCTGAGTTGGGGGAAGGGAACTGTTATCTGTGCAGTTAGCTAGGCGAAGAGAAGACCTGTAAATTAGGGTGCGTGGCTTAGGCATCAGAAAGCCAGGTGTCTGCATTTAAAACTTCCCTAGTTAGCTTTTGGCAGAGTGCAGCAAGAAGAAGGAGGCAGCTGCTAGAACTCTACTACTACTGGGACTATATAGCCTCCCTCCCTCCCTTCCTTCCTTCCACCCACCCCCACCCTTAGCCAGAACCACTTTTATAGGCACTGAATTACTGACAACAGGAACTTCCTGTTTGGGATCAGGATGGCGTGATCACAAGAACACAAAAAACTCACCATCCTAGAAGGAAAAGAATAGCTCTCCCTCACCTCATAGCCACTGGAGGTCTGTCTCTGGGCAAGTAACAAGGAAACTACTGAGGAATACAGGAACTTCCTGTCCCAGAAAAGGAAGGGCAGGACCTGTAAAGGCACAAAGGCAGTAGGAAAGTAGGGAGAAAAAACAAACAAAAAAAGTAAACAGAGAGAGGAAAGCGTAAGCATATAAAACAAAAGTTGAGGGGCCACAAATAAGACATGATGGGAGTGGTGCAGTTCAGTGCCTGTGGAGCAGCAGTCTTCCTGGAGACATTCTGGAAGATACAGTGTTGTCCTATCTGCAGGCACCTCTCTGGGCTGAGGGAGGAGGTTGCTCGTCTCCAGGCTGAGTTGGCTGGGATTTGGGGGACCTCCTTCCCACCCAGTTACCATCATGCTGCCACTGCCTCAGAGGTTTCCAAGAAAGAAGAGTGGTTGGACCATGGTGGGCTCAGGGAGGCTGAGAGTGGTGGAACAGAGGCTCATCCCTCCAGTTGTATCTATCCATAATTCATACGCCATTCTGGCAGAGTGTATTTCCTCTATGGAGGCACCCACAGTGGAGAACAAGGAAGATGCTGGGAACCTCCACAAAGGAGACCCACAGGAGGGTGGCATGGGCCCCTAAAGGGGAAGGAAACAACCTCTGGTGGGGGACTCAATTGTTAGGGAATAGAACTGGGGGAGAGAGGGGAGAGGGAGGTAAGGTGCCTGCCAAGTGCCATGACTTGGAGGGACTGGGAGTGGATTCTCAGGATCACGGGAGCAGCTGTACGGGGGAGGGAGCTGGATGTCATTGTCCACCTGGGGACAAATGACCTGGCTGGGAATGGGATCAGAGCAGTGCAGAGGGCATTTGTGGAGTTAGAGAGGAGCCTTAGACAAGTAGCACACACAGTAACCTTTTCAGAGGTGCTGCCTGTCTATGGCATGGTTGAAAAACTGGTGCAGAGCTCAGGGGCTTGGTTTCATTGGGGACTGGGGGTCCACCTGGAGGGATACAGGCCTATACTGGTTCGATGGTCTTCATCTGTCCAGGAAGGGAACCAGGATCCTAGGTGATAGGTTTAAATGCTTCATTGGCAATGATTTAAACTATTCAAGGGGGGAGGTACTGAAAAGGAGCAGAAAAATCCCCCCCCCCCCAGTAACAGGTCAGTTAGTGAGGTAAGCATCAAAACAGAGAAGTCAATAGGGAGAAGGGCAAGGGTAAATAGAGACAAAGGCAAAGGTAGTAAGGACAGGGATGGGGCTAAAAGGGGTAAGGCCATCAAAAAATGGAAGGCAATGAGTACCAATGCCTGTAGTCTGGGTAACAAGCTCCCTGAACCAAAGGCCTTGATGGAAGAGGGACACCTGGATATAGTGGCAGTCACAGAAATATGGTACACAGGGAACCGTGACTGGGATGTCAACATACAAGGGTACACAATCTACAGGAGGAACATTGGGGTAGGAAAGGAGGAGGAGTAGCTCTCTACATAAGGGAAAGGATCAAAGCAATGGAACTAAAGGGTAAACAGGGAGGAGAGGAGGCACTGTGGGTCACCCTGGAGACAGGAAATGGCATCACAATCAACAGATCCCCATCATAGGGGGAGGAAATGGACAAGGAAATGATAGAAGGCATCCTTAGGATGGCAGAAAAAGGGGAGATATTGTGATGGGGATCTCAATATGCCAGATGTTGACTGGAGCACCTTTGCTGCAGCCACATCCAAGAGCAGGATCATTCTTGATGCCCTACAGGGGGCATGCCTCAGACAGTTAGTATTGGAATCCACTCAGGAGGGAGCAATCTTAGAACTGGTACTCTCAAATGGGGACAGAGAGAAGATTTCAGATTTAGAAGTGGGTTGCCATCTGGGAACAAGTGACCACCAAACAGTGTGGTTCACGATAAACACAGCTGTTGAGTCAAACCATACAAATGTGAGGGTACTGGACTTTAGGAGGGCTGACTTTGTCAAAATGGGAGAGTGCCTCAGAAAAGCACTAGCAAACGGGCAAGAAGGAGAGGTAGAGGAGCAATGGGGAAACCTCAAAACTGCCATCACAGAGGCAACAAGCCTTTATGTGAAGCACATAAACAAATCAAAAAGAAGGAAAAAAAACACTATGGTTCTGAAAAGAGGTGGCAGGGAAGGTTAGGGAGAAAAAGATAGCATTCAGGAAGTATAAGGAAACACAGAAGGAGCAGGAGAGAGAACTGAACCAGTTAAAGCAGAGAGAATCGGGGAAGGTAGCCAGAATAGCAAAGGCCCAAACCGAGGAAAAGATAGCCAACTCAGTTAAGTAGGGGGGGATAAAATCTTTTATAGGTATATTAGGGAACAAAGAAAGACCAAGGGAAGGCTAGCTAAGCTTAATAAAGAGGACAGTGGGTGGGCAGAGGGTGACAGTGAAAAAGCAGAGAAACCGAATGAATACTTCTGCTCAGTATTCATAAAATAAGAGGAGGGGGAGGTACCTAATCCATTCAATAGAAGCACTCTGGATAGGGGGGTCGATACCAATCCATTCACAGAAGAAAAGGTTCTGAAAGAACTACTAAAACTGAAGGTGGACAAAGCAATGGGACCTGATGGGATTCACTCCAGATTTCTAAAAGAACTTAGGGGAGAAGTAATGACACCACTGACTACCCTTTTTTTTTATCACATCTCTATTTTTTTCCTCCTGCAGCCACACTCCTCTGACTACCTCCAGTCACCGCTCCTCCTCATCACCGACTCCGGAGTTGTGCACATCCAGCTGGCATACGCAGCTGTACGGTTGAGAAGGGCTCCCTCCGATGCCCCTGTGCCCAGCCAGGATCCATTACCAGCATACGCCTCCAGGCATTCGCTGGCCAGGGAAGCTGTGGCTATCAAGCTGCCGTGAGGATGTGCTGCCACTTTCCTCCTTGTAAGATCCCCTGGAGTGCGAGCATGCAATGATGTCGCATAGGCGCCAACGTCTGCCACACTCCACCCATTTCTACACCACTCAAGTAGTGCCCCTGGTCATCACTGGGGGCCGCTACAGAGCGGTGACTCCCTGGATCCCTCCCCAGGATGGGAGAGCAGTCCTCCAGGTGCTCAATCCCATCCCCTCCCTGCCGACCCTTGATGCCCCGGGCTCACGTCCAAACCTGGGTCACCAGCGTGGCACGAGGTGTGGCATCCAGCACCTCAACCCTCAGCACCACTGGGCCAGCTCACTGACTATCCTTTTTAACAAATCATGGGTGGATGGTGTGATACCTGAGGACTGGAGGAGGGTGGATGTGATTCCCCTTCACAAAAGTGGGAGTAAAACAGAGGCTTCAAACTACTGACCTCTTAGTTTGACCTCAGTGATCAGGAAAACAATGGAATTACTTCTGAAAGAAAGAATTATTAAGTACCTAGAGGCCAGTGGGGCCCAGGTCCCAAGCCAGCATGGATTCACTGCAGGAAGTACATGTCAGATGAACCTAATAGATTTTTAGGACTGGGTGACCAAAGTAGTAGACCAGGGAGGGGCTGTGGACATGGCCTCCCTAGACTTTAGCAAGACATTTGACACAGTCCCACACCAAAGATTAATAGACAAGTTAGCCAGCCTTGGAGTGGGTCCCAGGGTAGTAGCCAGGGTAAAAAATTGGCTGAACAACAGGACACAGAGGGTAATAGTAAACACTGAAGAAGGGGGGTTACTAGTGGGGTACCGCAGGGTTCAGTACTGGGACCAGTCCTTTTTAATGTCTTTATAAGTGACATTGCAGAGGGACTGGAAGGAAAAGCATGCCTCATTGCAGACGACACAAAGATCTGCAACAGGCTTGATACACAAGGGTGGGGTTAAAGGATCAGAAAGGACTTGGCAAGGTTGGAGGAATGGTCAAAAGTATGGCAGCTTAATTTCAATGCAAAGAAGTGCAAAGTAATGCACCTGGGAAACAAAAACCCAAGGGAAGAGTACACAATGGGGGGGTGGGAGGTACTAACAACAACAAAAATGGAAAGGGACCTGGGGTTTAGTCATATCAGATGACCTAAAGGTAAGCAAGCAGTGTGAGAAGGCAGTAAGGAGGGCTGGGGGGATACTGGGATGTATAGGGAGAGGCATCACCAGTAGAAAACAGGAAGTTGTTATCCCTCTGTATAGACAGTTGGTGAGACCCCATCTGGAGTACTGTATGCAGTTCTGGAGACCCCATTTCCACAAGGACATAGACAGGATTGAGGCAGTCCAGAGGAGGGCAACTAAAATGGTGCAGGGTCTGCACCAGAAGCCATATGAAGAAAGACTAATTGAGCTTAATATGTATACCCTTGAGGAAAGGAAGGCCAGGGGGGACATGATAGAAACGTTCAAGTACCTAAAGGGAATCAATAAAGTTGAAGAGAGTAGCATTTTTCAGAAAAAGAGATTCGCAAACAGAAGGGGGCACTATTTGAAGACAGAGGGATGATGGCTCTGGGGCAATGTGAGGAAGTATTTTTTCACAGAGAGGGTGGTGGACACATGGAATGGCCTTCCTGAGGAGGTTGTGAGGTCAAAAACAGTGGGGGGATCAAGAATGAATACGACAGACATAAGGCAATTCTGGTGGGGGTTAGGAAGAAGTAGACTGTTGGTTAACTAGGATCTGCAGCTTATCCAATAAGTAGAGAAATAGGCAGACTGGGTCAACTAAGCGGTCTTTTTCTGCTGTCAAAGTCTATGTTTCTGTTTCCTAGCCACCAGGTTCAGGGCTCAGGAAGCAGACAAATACATCCCGTTAATCCAGACTAGTCAAATGGAGAAACTAACTGCCCCATGGACTATCAACATAGCCTTTAAATAATGTTACTCCCACCTGTACTCCTCAGAGGTAGCCCCAACCACTTCTCAATTTAAGACATTTTACAGTGATATAACCCTCCTGCAGGTGTCACTGAAACACTATAGATGGAATGATCACTCACATTACCCTAAAGGAGGTAATATCTGCTATCCAGTCCATCTCACAGGGGAAATCTGTGCCAGATGGCTACCCCACAAATCTTTTTTTCCATAGAGATTTTTATCCTCTGGTCACCTCTGGCATGGCCCCTTCTGCTGGATTTTCCCAGCCCAGTCACCTGGCCACTCTGGAATGTACCTTCCCACCAATGCTCTGGTTGGCTGGTTGGTGACAGAAGACCAGTCAGCAGTGCAGAGCCTGTGAGGGACCAGATGTCATCCTGCGGCTGGGGGGGTGCTCCTGAGTTAGGTTCCCCCTGTACCTACTCCATGCATTAGTGTAGTAACACATTCCATCTCAATGGAGAAATCCTCAAATGCTTGGGACGATCCATCTATGCAACATGCCCAGACCTGCACTGCCTCCAGATGACAATCAACAGTAGGTCATGTAAACCCCCCTCCCTAAGGGTGGACAGCAACGCTTGATCCTTCCTCCCCCTTCCAGCCCAGAGTGACCCGTGTCTATTCCTGAACCTGGTTCACTGGTGTGGCAAGAGGTAAGGGACTGAGCACCTCAGTCTTCCACGTCACTGGGCCAGCATTACCCTTCAGAATTTTATGGCATCTTTGCAAAGACCTTGGTGCCCTGAATGAATAAAGTGTTTAATTTAGCTTGGAGTCAGGGGAACCCTCCCCCTTTCATTCTTATGGATACTTATAACCTTGATTCTAAAAAAAGGGAAGGACAACATGCTGTGTTCTCCATTTCATCCCATCTGCTTTATAAACGTGGATGCCAAAGTCTTCACAAAAATACTAGCCAGGTGACTACAGTGGTTCATAACTTCCCTCATCTACCCTGATTACAGTTGGCCTTTTTTTGCTGGGCAGGTTGGGTTGGAAAATATCTGTCAAGCCTTAGACCTGATCTGGGAATCTAGGTCCACACCTGCACCCACTGCCACCCTCTCGCTAGACACCAAGAAAGCATTCAACAGGGTGGAATGGGCCTACCTGTTCAATGCAATGGTCATGTTTGGGCTCTTACAGGAATTTAACTCTTTAGCACAGCTCCTCTATGTGTCACAGTCAGTGGCATTCATGACAAACTCCATTATCTCTCCCTACTTTCCACTGCTCAGATGCCCATTACAGGGGTGCCCCCTATCCCTGTTCCTCCTTCTTCTAGCAACTGAACTTCTGACCCAGAAAATCAGAGTCTTCCTGTACTTTACAGGCATCTCTGTAGGGGGATCCCCCACAAAATGTTGCACTTTGCAGATGATAGTTCCCTATTCTTATCAGATATCCCCACCTCCCTGACTTACCTAATATCCATTATCTGAATACTCAGCCCTCTCCGGTTATATACTAAATGACTCCTAATCCCAGGTCATGCCCCTTAATCATATATGTGCAGATCAATTTTTCCAGAACTACCCCTACCACTGGTCCCCTGACAGCACAGTATGCCTGGGTATCAAGCTCAAACCTACCATTGCTGAAATGATGCCTGTGAATGCTCTTATAATGCTGGACAAGTTGGATACTGACTTGTCCCAAAGGCATGCACACATGCTTTCCATCTGGGGCAAGGTGAATGTCCTTAAAATTGTGGCACTCCAAGTACTTCAATACATTTTGGCTAACCTCCCATTACAACTTCCAGAGACCTTCTTTAAACATCTACAATCTAAGTTTAATTCATTCATCTGGTCAAGTAAGTCCCCAAAGATAAGGATAAAAACCTTACAGGAGCAGAGGGGGGTTTGGACTTCCGGAACACTGATTGTTCCATGAGTGTGTAGTTCTGTGTGCAACTGTCAGCTATGCCCCATCCCTAGCAAACACCATGCCAGGCTGGATCCCATTAGAGGGCACTAGGTCTAGAGCATAACAACAATAAACATGCTGTCAACAACTGCATAGTAAATACAGCCTTGTCATAAACAGTGCCAGTAAAAAACATTGACGGACAAAACTGCCAATGGTAGCAGTCTGACACCATACCGACAACCACTACCATAGCTGAAAAAACACAGTTCTCAAAAACAGCACTCCCACACCTGAAAAAAGGAACACTCTGGAAACTGTGCTGCTGTAGCATTATTATTAGTACTCAAAATGTATTTTGTGAAAATTTTCACCCCGCACTCTAGGGTTATTCAGCAAACAATCATCAAACAGCAGAAGCCCTTAGCACCTCGACATCTAGCTTTCCAAGGGGGTATATACAGACTTGCCAGAACATCATCCATTTAAAGTTCAAATAGTGTGACATCATCATCATGTAAACATTGTAACTGAACAATTACCAAATTCAAAGTTCCTTTGAAAAAAGGGATATCAAACACAGTATTCAAATCTATTTACCTTTGTAACTAATGAAGCTGCCAGAATTCAAAATGATTACTACAAGGCAAAACCTCCATTGCATAAGTTATATACTTGTACAGCATTCTACAATTTATGTTTAATGTTCTCACATTGGGACCTACTATATTAATTTATAAGTGCTTAAGGGATCAATTATTTTTAAAGAAATATAGATCAACCTACTTGCACATTATTTTTATAATGTCACAGATGAGAACTTAAACTAATGTGGAGGATCCAGATGTTACAGTTACAGACAAAAAAATAAAAAAAAGGGTCTCTATAACAAAATTCATAATAATCCTCACTAACAGTATCCATTGTAAAACAAAAAACAAAAAACAAAAAAACAAAAAAACAAAAGACAAATTCATGATCTAGTTTCACCAATAGGAACTACAATTTGTCACTATTACAAAAAATATATAATGTGATCCAAGAACATCCTCTAAACACAAGAAAGGGGGTGGGAAAGGGGGAAAAAGGGGGAAGAGGGAGGGAGAGGAAAGGGAGGGAAGGAGGAAAAGAAAAAAGAAATAAAAAGAAAAAAATGATGCAAGGAGGGGATGGGGGAATGGGGGGACAGAAGAGTTGTTTACATATATGCCCAGGGAGTTTTTTAAAACCTAATAGAGTATCACCAAATGGGGGCATAGCAGTAGGAATTTATTATTCAAGGGAGGAACAAACTCTCTTTCATCTCTCAGGAAGGGTTTCAAATCCTGCCTTACATAAAGGCCATGTGGTCCAACAGTGTTAACTTTAAAGGTCCAATAACTTTCCCTTTCAAGTAACAAATGTTGTCTGTTCCCATCTCTTTCTTGCCTCTTGACCCAATCTAGGGCCATGAACTTAAAACTTCCCAAACCAGATTCATGGCTCTCTAAAAAGTGCCTCCCCACTGGGGTACCTGTTCTCTGATTTATAATTGAGTGCACATGCTGTTGTATTTGTTCTTTCAGCATTCTAACAGTCTTGCCAATATAGCATAAGTTACAATCACACCAAAGGACATATATTACAAAAGTAATACTACATGTAATAACGTCCCCAATGAAAATACTCTCTCCATTTGGTGTAATAAATTATTTTTCCATTTGCATATATTGGCAAACGTTACATTTCTTGCACTTAAACAGCCCTTTTCATTTGGCAAGAAGCCATGAATCTTGTGCTGGATCTTTTTTATGAAATCTGTTATGTACCAGCTTGTCCTAAAGAATGGCCATTTTTCTAAAGGTTACCCTTGGAGAGTCATGCACCAGGTCCTTTAAGGAACTATCTGCTTTCAAAATATCCCAGTTTTTCCACACCATATTCCCTATTAGCCTGATATTCTATTGTAATCTAGTGACAAAGTAATGGGTCTCCCTTGTTCCATTTTAGTGGATTTCTTGGCACAATAAGTCATTTTCTGTAAAAAAGTCCCTTTGTGTTTTACCTTTAACTTTATCATGTGCATCTCTCAGAAGCTGATCATTACAACCCGTCTGTTTGAATCTAACTATCATGTCCTCTGCCTGTTTGTTAAATTCCTCATCACAAGTACAATTCCTTCTTAACCTAATGAACTGGCCATATGGAATGGAGTCTTTCAGTTTGGCTGAATGGGAACTATCTTTTCTTAATAATGTGTTTGTAGCTGTTTCTATTTTGTATCCTTTAGTTGTAATGAGCTCTGTTGTGCAATTCCCAGTCAGAATAATATCCCAAAACTGAATTTGTTCTAAATTAGCGGAATGTGTAAACCTTACATTTCTATCAGTATTGTTTAACCAGTATATAAATTCAGTGACACCTGCAGTATTACCTTTCCATATACACAGTCATCTATAAAATGCACCCATTTTACAATATTCTTAAAAATGAATTACTTGCTGGATTAAGCAAAACTTCTCTTTCCCATAGGCCCGTAAAAAGGTTTGCCTAAGGAGGGGCCATAGAAGCCCCTATTGCTGTACCACAAATCTGGTTGTAAAACACATTATTAAATTCAAAATAGCTGTTATTCAATTAAGCAATAATGCACGACAGGGTGTGTGTTGTGCTGGGATAATGTCACGCCTGGGGTGATTAGTCACGAGGCCGCAGGCCGAGTGCGACTAATCACCCCAGAAGTGACGTTATCCCAGCACAACACACACCCTGGAGTGCATTATTGCTATTATACAATGGCTCATGAGTCAAAAAAAAAAAAAAAAGATGAAGAAATATGTTTAAAACTAGTTTGTTTGCTGTTTATTTCTTTTTCTTTATGAGGAGGTGTACTGTTTAAAAAAATAGTGCCGATTTATTGCCAGTAGGTGGAGCTGCCCATTTTATCTGTGGCTCTGCAGTCCCGAGTCTGCACCTCAATCTTTATGTGTTGTTTGTTTCTTTTGTGTCATTACTTTGCTGAGGTGTACTGTCAAGTCCAATGTTTTTTTTTCAGCTTTCATTTTTTATTTTAAGTCTTTCCCCATCTGTCGGTCCTGCAATGTTAAAAGCAAGAAGTGGCAATGATCAGGTAAGACACACTAAGGCATGGTCTCGCACTTGCCATTACTGTGTGTGTGTAGGGTTGTCAACGAGGAATGCAGTGAGTGGTGCAGTTAGACGGGGGGGGAGTAGCAGATTGAACTGAGGGTTCTGTAATGGTTTTAATTTGTGTACGGGAGCGAGAGATTTGTACGGGAAAACTGGTTGCTGTGAAGCTCAGGTCTCAGAGTTACTGCGCGAGGCTGTATGCGCTGTAAGCGGAAGAGCACTGATGTGAAGGCAGAATCTGAATGGCAGTTAAAGATGGTCAGGAAACAGCTGTACCAATATAAAATGGTACGTTTCAGGGTTGGAGATGTTTTTATGTTTTGGAGATTTTTAGTTTTATGATGAAGGCGCTGGGAGTAAGGGATGCAGGTTGAGAGTGGGGGAAATGGGCTGGCTAAAGAAAGAGGGATCACTCATTGTGGGCAGTGTGTAGTGATTTAAAATAGGTTCATGCGGTAATCTGTGTGCTGGGACTAGAGCCGTGATGTTGTACTGGGATAACATCACGGGTCCAGTCCCAGTTTGACCAATGAGAGGCTAGTATGTTTTCTTGCCATTGTATAATATACAATTTAGGGCCTCTAAAAGAAATTCCACTAGAGCATTCATTTCTGGTTTGTCTCTTAACTGATAAAACTCTGCTGCTCTAATACCATCTTTATGTCATATAGAGGTGTACAATGCTTCAACGTCCAAACAAATCCACCTTTAATTTGATTTCCACCAAATTTCTTGAAACTTTCTTAGAGTATCTCCAGTATCTCTCAGGTAAGAAGGTATGGTAGTCATGCTGTGCTGCAGGAATAAATCAAGAAACTGACAGAGATGTTCAGTTAGGGATCCTACCTCAGAAACCATGGGTCTACCAAGGGGTTCTATAATATTTTTGTGAATTTGGGGCAAACAATATACCGTGGGTGTAATGGGGTATTCACAGTAAAGATATCTGAATTCAGAATCTGTAGTGTCTCCTCTGTGTTCTGCTGCTTCTAATAATCTAAACAATTCTTTTTGATAACAAAAAGTAGGATCTGCATACAATCTCTTGTAATTATTGACATCAAAAAGCAGCTTCTCAAGCATACCTTTATATTTACTTTGTCTACTTTTTTAACCACTATATTGCTATTTCCATGTGCTCCTTCATTGCTTTTTCTTCTGATGGGGAAAGATTTTTTCTCCCTTCCAATTGATGATGTGCTAATACCTCTTTTACTTTAAACAAAACTGTATTCTCAAAAATAGAGTTAGAATTATTAATTATAGTAGGGCAAAAATCAGATATGCATTTAAAAAAGTCCTGTCTCATTTCAAAAAAGACACAAGGTAAAGAACCTGGCCCATCTTTATCTCTCATTAAATTGGTTTCCATCAAGTCCAAGAGTACACTCATATTTGTATTTCCTATCTCACCAGACTCAATTTCCTGTTTGTCTTCCAAAACTTGTGCTGCTTGCATCAAATAATCAATGTCTTCATTGGCTTTCATTTTCACTGAATCTTCTATAAAACCCACTTTGCTATCAGAATGTAAACCTCTTTGTTTAGAAAAATAATAGTGTAACCTAATTTTTCTAAATAATTTGAATATATCCACAAAGACTGAAAAAAAGTTCACTTTCGGTGTTGGTACAAAATTCAGACCACGTTTCAAAAGAGAAATCTGAGCCTCAGTGAGTTGATTACTTGTTAAGTTCACAATATGCAATTGGCCTTCTTTGGTGCCTCAATATTCTTTTGGTAGTGTCATTTTCTCCATCCTCTTTTTCCTCTCCGTCTGTTTCTACAGTATTCACCTGCTTGTCTTTTCTTTGGACTAAGAAGGCCCTCCTAAAACAGAAGCTGTATTTTTCATTTAGTCAATAGTTATACCGCTAGAGGCTTGCACACCACTCCCAGACTGATTCATAATCTCCTTATTTTCTTTTGATACTTGGTTATGATAATGAGATTGTTCCCTGCTTTTCCTTCTTGGTTTCAGATTTTTTGACAGCCCATAAGCATTTCCCTCAAAATCTTTACTATCCCTCAGCAACTTGGTCTGTTTTCTTGCAATAATGTCTCTTTTGTTCCTTGCAATTTTATTTCTTAGTGCTTTGTCCAACTGCTGAAAGTCCAGATGACCCTTAAATGCTGGTATTTCTACTTTTACTTTTTTAAGTTCTTCGAACTCTATATAATCTTCTGTGTCTTCTTCTATTATCAATTTTGTGTATGCAATAGATGCAGTCTATATAATGTTTAACCAATCTTCTATTCGTCTAAAATTATCTAGACCACAGGAGGGAGTCTTGGTTACACAAAGCCCCATTTACACCCAAGCTATATGGTTTGCCCAAATTTCATAAAAGTATTATAGAACCCCCGGGTTGACCCATTGTTTCGGGGGTAGGTTCCCTAACTGAACATCTCTGTCAGTTTCTTGATTTATTCCTACAGCACAGCATGACTACCTTACCTTCTTACCTGAGAGATACTATAAGAAAGTTTCAAGAAATTTGGTGGAAATCAAATTATAGGTCGATTTGTGTGGATGTTGAAGCATTGTATACCTCTGTATGACATAACGATGGTATTAAGCAGCAGAGTTTTATCTGATAAGAGACAAACCAGAAACAAATGTTCCACTGGAATTTCTCATAGATGCCCTAAAGTGTGTGCTGAATAACAGCTATTTTAAATTTGATAATGTGTTTTACAACCAGATTTGTGGTACAGCAATGGGGGCCTCTATGACTGCTTCTTACGCTAACCTTTTTACAGGCCTATGGGAAAGAGAGTTTTGCTTAATCCAGCAAATAATCAATTTTTAAGAATATTGTAAAATGGGGGCATTATATAGATGATTGATTGTGTATATGGAATGGTAATACTGCAAGTGCCCTGAATTTATGTACTGGTTAAACAATAATGATACAAATTTAAGGTTTACACATTCCACTAATTTAGAACAAATTCAGTTTTGGGATATTATTCTGACTGGGGATTGCACAACAGAGCTCAATACAACTTAAGGATACAGAAAAGAAACAGCTGCAAACACATTATTAAGAAAAGATAGTTCCCATTCAGCCAAACTGAAAGACTCCATTCCATGTGGCCAGTTCATTAGGTTAAGAAGGACTTGTACTTGTGATGAGGAATTTAACAAACAGGCAGAGGACATGATAGTTAGATTCAAACAGAGGGGTCATAATGATCAGCTTCTGAGAGATGCATATGATAAAGGTAAAATACAACAGGACCTTTTAAGAAGACAACTTATTGTGCCAAAAAATCCACTAAAATGGAACGAGGGGGACCATTACTTTGTCATTAGAATACAATAGAACATCAGGGCTAATATGGAATGCGGTGTGGAAAAACAGAATATTTTGAAAGCAGATAGTTCTTTAAAGGAATTGGTGCATGACTCACCAAGGGTAACCTTTAGAAAAATGGCCAGTCTTAAGGACAAGCTAGTACATAGCAGATTTTTTTTCAGTTTATCTTTTTATTGATATATAAGTATATAGTAACAACCATACAGTCAGAAGAAATCCTCCATATAAAGGGGAGAGAACATCACAGTATCCATAATAATATATGAGTTATATATATATATATATATATATATATATATATAAACGTGCAGATTTCTCATGATCAAGTTATTCTTATGACCTTAAACCTGAGCATATACAGGTAGATAATAATGAAGTTAATGTCAAGTAAAGCATTAACTGGTACAAAAACAGAGACAGGGCCACTATATATGAGGTGATAATTAAAAGATGTCTTATCTTAGAAGTAAAGTATATTGCCTGAAGTGGTGTATATGAGAATACAATCAGAACTCTGTAGTGGAGGATAAAAGGAAGAAAGGTAATGTACAGGAGGTAAATAGTAATTAGTAAACAGAAAGATAATAGACGAGAAAAGCTAAAGAAAGAAAGGAGAAAGGAAAGAAGGATATCTGTGTTCAAGACAAAGGTGTCAGTAATCATGGGATAATATAAAGAATGGAGTAAAAATATCTATCTGTTAACATGTAAAATGACCAAATGTTTCAATAAACCTGAAATAATCCTGCCAACATCTATCATACCCAGTGAGTCGGTCATTAATAACATGAGTCAGCCGATCTAAAGATGTATACTGGGAAAGGTTTTGGAGGAGTTCTAAAAGAGTTGGAACAGAAGTTGTTTTCACTTCATAAGAACCAAATGTTTAACAAGGAGGAATAGTATATTTAACCATCTAAAATGTGCATGTGAGATGGGAGGGTTACTTGATATAAGTATGCCTAAAAGAAAAGTTTTGGGGTCTAAAGGAATACTTTGTCCGATAACTCTAGTAGCAAGTAAGCGGACTTTACACCAAAGCTTATTGATGGAAGCGCATGACCACAAAATATGAAATAAATCCCCATTAGGTGCGTTACAACACCAAAAATTATTATTATTTACTAGTTCCATGCAATGAAGTACAGCAGGAGTTCTGTACCATAAATGTAAGATTTTAATTTGTATTAAGCAACTATGGGCATCTTTAAAAGTATTATGAGAAAGACGCCAACAGGTATGCCATTGTGTATTAGTGATATTATGATTAAGCAGTACACTCCATGTTTTTTGCTGGAATAGAATAATTGAGTTAGTTGTTTATAATGACCTTATAAATGGAACTATTCCATTTTACAGACAAGTTAGTCCAGTGTGTAACATATTGATCTTGTAGAGTGTATTTATACACATAACGGGAGATAGTATTATATGCAGTCCTGATTTGCAAATACTGTATTTCCAAAAGTCTTGTTTGGGGATCTCCCAGATAGTACATAGCAGATTTCATAAGAAAGATTCAGTACGAGATTTATGGCTACAAGACAAACCAAAGGGGCTGTTTAAGTGCAAGAACTGTAACTTTTGCCAAAATATGCAAACAGAAAATAATTTATTACACCAAACGTAAAGAGTATTTTAATTAGGGACTTTATTACATGTAGTACTACTTTTGTAATATATGTACTTTGGTGTGATTGTAACTTATGCTATATTGGCAAGAGTGTTAGAATGCTGAAAGAATGAATACAACATCATGTGTGCTCAATTATAAATTAGAGAACAGATACCCCAGTGAGGAGACACTTTCTAGAGAACCATGGATCTGGTTTGGGAAGTTTTAAGTTCATGGCCCTAGAATGGGTCAAGAGACCAGAAAGAGGTGGTGACAGACAAAAGTTGTTACTGAATAGAGCAAGTTATTGGACCTTTAAAGTATCCACTGTTAGACCACATGGCCTTAATGAAAAGGGGGGATTTGAAACCCTTCCTGAGAGATGAAAGATAGAGAGTTTGTGTCTCCCTTGAATAACAAATTCCTACTGCTATGACCCCCTTTTTAGTGATAATCTCTTAGGTTTTAAAAAAAACTTCCCTGGACATATATTTAAAACAACCCTTCTCCCCTTCCCCATCCCTCCTTGCATAACTTTTTCTTTTGTTTATTTTCTTTTCTCCCTCCCTCCTTTCCCTCTCCCTGCCTCCCCTTTGCCCCCCTTTCCTACCCCTTTTGTGTTTAGAGGATGTTCTTGGATCACACTATATATTTTTTGTAATAGTGACAGACTGTAGTTCCTGAATTTGTCTTTTTTTTTATTTTTTGTTTTACAATGGATACTATTAGTGAGGATTATTATGAATTTGTTATATAAACCCCTTGACTTTTTGTCTGTAACTGTACCGTCTGGATCTTCCACATTAGTTTAAGTTCTCATCTGTGACATTATAAAAACAATGTACGAGTAGGTTAATCTATATTTCTTTAAAAAGAATTGAACCCTTCAGCATTTATAAATTAATATAGTAGGTCCCAATGTGAGAACATTAAACATAATTTGTAAAACGTTGTACAAGTATATAGCATATACAATCAAGGTTTTGCCCTGTATTAATCCTTTTGAATTCTGGCAGCTTCATTAGTTACAAATGTGAATACTGTGTTTGATATCCCTTTTTTCAAAGGAACTTTGAATGTGATAATTGTCCAGTCACAATGTTTATACGATGGTGATGTCACACTGTTTGAACTTTAAATGGGTGATGTTATGTCAAGGCTGTATATGCCCCTTGGAAGGCTAGATGCCGAGGCACTAGGGGCTTCTGCTGTTTGGTGATTGTTCGCTGATTTACCCTAGAGTACTGGGTGAAAATTTTCACAAAATAAATTTTGAGTACTGATAACAGTTTGACAGCTGCACTGTTTTCAGAGTGTTCCTTTTTTCAGGTGTGGGAGCAGTGTTTTTGAGAACTTTGATAGTTAATTAGGGGCTTGCAATCCCAGTAGCAAACCCTTCATCTTGTTTGAGTGTAGGTACCATTTGTGAAAACAGCTAAAAAAACACATAATGTACTCTCTGTTTTGAGACGGCTCAACCCCCCATACCCCTGGTATTAAAATAACAAACTCTGGAGGGGGAGCAGATCTAGTAGAAAGTTTGAATTTAGGGGGCAGGGTAAATTTGTTTTTAAAAAAAAGAACAGAAAAAAAACATGCTTGGGGTGGGGGGAGATAGAAAAGTATGATTCGAGAGACCAGGAACAGAACTCTGGTCTCCCGATATGTACTACCCAAGCTGCTTCTGCTTTAGCCCTCTCTACCACAGGAGCAGCTCAGCCAACTTCCACAATTTTTTCTCACTTGTCAATTTCCTCCATTGCCCGAATAGCTCCAGGGGTAGCAGTAGTTAGCGATAGCTGACATTCGCTATCCTACCCCATCGCTATTCAGGCATAAGCAGTTATTACAGCATGGTTTTAGATGGTACAATATTGGAAACACTCTATTAACCTGATACACCATTAGAGCTGTCCCTGGGAGCCTTCCATCTCAGCCAGCACTAGTATCCTTAGACCAGTCCCTCACAACAAGCATTTCTTCATGTGTTTGACACACAAAATTTATCTGTGACAAGCATTGCAAGCAACTGTGAAAGCAAGAAACTGGTGGAAATACATAACCACTTCACTTAATTTAAACTACTGAGGGGGGAACAGTGGGTGTGCAGGCCCACAGACTCCAAGAGGAGGAGGTCAGTGTACCTACCCTCCCCCCCCACAGTGATGGAAAAAGTCTGGAGGGAGGAGTTGGAAGGGGCAAAAACACAGTTAGTAAAGGGTGGAGAAGGTAAGGAACACATGACAAGGTGACGTGAAGGGGTGCACACAGAGTGAACAAATGTGAATAGAAGAATAGAGGGAAGAGAAAGAAGATCAGATTCTAGGTGGAGGGTGGTGTCTCTGAATGCACAGAGTCTTGGAAACAAGATGGAAGACCTGCAGGCTCGATTAGTGGACAGGAGAGTGGGTATAGCTGCAGTAACCAAGACTTGGGCAACATCACACCATGACTGGGACTTTGTGATCCCTGGATATAAACTATACAGGAGGGACAGGGTAGTTGAGAAGGGGGGAGGGGTGGCAGTTTACATCGGGGTGGAATAACTTGCATGAGGGAGGAGTCAGAGGAAGAGGAGATGGAGGCATTATGGGTTCAGTTAAGGTCCAATAGATGGAGAAAGGTGAGGTTGGAGGTGGTTTACAGACCACCCAATCAGAATGAGGAGAGGGACAGAGAACTGTGCTCACAAATCTCAGAAGCTGCGGGGAAAGAAGAGGTGGTAATTGTGGGGGACTTCAACCTGTCCAAGGTGGACTGGAGTATGCCATCCACAACATGTGCCAGGAGTCAGGTGATCCTGGAAGGAATGCATCGTGGGTTCCTGACAGAGGGCATCACTGAACCAACATGAACTGAGGCAATTCTTGATCTGGTGCTCACAAATGGGGAGCATGTACAGGAAATAATGGTCAGGGAGCCACTGGGTGGAAGTGACCATTGCACAGTATGATTCCAGTTGGAAGTGGGCAGGGAAAGCATTCTGACAAAGACCAAAATCTTGGATTTCAGGAGGGTGGACTTCAGGAAAATGGACGAAGTGCTAAGGAGCCATCTGGCAGGCATCAGAGCAGATATGGGGGTGGTCCATCATTAAGGGAGTAATACTGGTTGCCACAGATGAGTGTGTTAGGCTCAGGAGGAAGAACACAAGGGCCAAAGTGCCCAGCTGGTTCAGTTCTGGGTTTGCCCAGGCAGTAAGGAAAAAGAGGCTGGCCTATAGAAAATTCAGGAAGACCAAGAGAGAGGTGGATAGGAAAAATTACCTAAGGTTGTCTAGTGAGGCAAGTAAGAAAGTCAGGTGAGCAAAGGCACAGAAGGACTTGCAGATAGTTGAAGGCATTAAGAAGGGGGGAAGGCTTTCTTTCACTATATAAGTGAGAAAAGGGACAAGAAGTAAGGGATTGGTAGGCTTAGGAAAGGGGTGGAGTGGGTGGAGGATAATTCGGGAAAAGCAGAGATACTAAATGAATACTTCTGTTCCATCTTCACCAGGGAGGATGGACCAGTGCCTTCAGGAGGGAAAACAGGAGCTGGGAAGGGAGAGGAACACAGATATAGTGATAGAGGAGGATAAAGTGAGGGAGGGGCTGCTGGCATTGAAGGTGGATAAAACACCAGGCCCAGATGGAGTACATTCAAGGGTAATAAAGGAACTGGCTGAGGAGCTGGCAGGGCCACTGGCAGACCTGTTTAATAGTTCACTAGAGACAGACATAGTACTGCAGGACTGGAGAACAGCACATGTAGTACCGTTCCACAAAAATGACCCCAAGGATGACACAGGGAATTACAGACCAGTCAGTTTGACCTCCATTGTGAGCAAGCTCATGGAGACCATACTAAAGGAGAGGTTGGTGGAATATCTAGAGGAGCGTGGTCTCCAGGATGCGTGGCAGCATGGGTTCATGGGGGGGAGATCATGCCAAACAAATCTGATTGACTTCTTTGACTGTGTCACTAAGACAGTAGACAGGGGCCAAGTGATAGACATCCTTTATCTTGATTTCAGCAAGGCCTTTGACTCTGTACCCCACAGAAGGTTGATCAAAAAGTTGGTGGATCTCAGGGTCGGGGAGAAGATGGCCAGATGGGTGGAAAACTGGCTGAAAGACAAAACTCAGAGGGTGGATGTGGGGGGAAGAGTTATCTGGCACCAGACAGGTAACCAGTGGGGTCCTGCAGGACTCGTTGCTGGGGCCGGTGTTGTTCAATGTCTTCATCAATGACATTGGAGATGGCATTAAGGGCAAAATGTGCCTATTCAAGGATAACACCAAACTCTGTGGGAGAGTGGACACAGAGGAAAGGATACAGAACCTACAGGAAGATCTGGAAAAGCTAGGGAGGTGGTCCAGGATATGGTAGCTTGGCTTCAATGCCAAGAAATGCAAAATTATGCATATTGGAGCCAAGAATCCTAGGACAGAGATGGAGTCTGAATATCTGCATCAGAGGAGAAGAAGGATCTGGGAGTGATGATCACTAGTGACCTGAAGCACTCCATGCAGTGCAAGAAAGCAGCAGTAAAGGCAACAAGATGCTGGGATGCATATCTAGGGGGATCAGTAGTAGGAAAAAGGAGGTTATACTGCCCTTGTACCGGTCACTGGTAAGGCTGCATCTAGAGAATAGAGTTCAGTACTAGTACCCACACCTCAAAAAGGACATTAACCTGCTGGAGAAGGTGCAGATGAGGGCTATAAAGATGACAGACAGTCAGCAGGGTAAGACATATGAGGCGAGGTTGAGGGCACTAAACATGTACCACCTGGAAGAGAGGAGAGAGAGCGAGAGAGAGGACATGATTGGGATGTTCAACTACTTGAAAGGGATAAATAAGGTTGGTAAGGAAAGTCTCTTTAAGCTGAGTGGCAACCATAACATGAGGGGGCACAGTCTTAAGCTAGAGGTGGGAGGTTTAGGAGGGAGGTCAGGAAGCACTTCTTCACAGAGAGGGTGGTGGACACTTGTAATGCACTGCCAGAAGAGGTAATCTCTTTGAAGACAGTGGGAAGCTTTAAGAGAGTCTGAGACAGGCATGGGGGAGGATAAGGGTCATGGGTAGGGAGGATGGGAGGAGTGGGGATGGAGGGCAGGGACATTAGCTCAAGTTATGAACCCTGCAATACGAGCAGACTTGATAGACCAAATGGCCTTCTTCTGCTGGCTTCCTCGTATGTTCATATGTATGTAACTCGGATCCATCCCAAAAGCAGCAACTAACAGGCCTCTATGGCACAATCCCCAGATGACAATTGATTGGCAGTTAATCCAGTGGGAATCTTGGCAAGGTCAAGAAAGTCATTGTCTGGGAGATGTTTATCACTCAGATGCAGGTGTTCTGTACTCCTTAAGAGAGCTTCAGGAGATCATTCACCTTCCTTGCACTCACTTCTGGAGGTACTTACAGATGACAGATAAGCTGAAACACTGTATCCTCTTCTCATATTGTCCCTCAGCCTGATCCCCTGTAAAAGAAGATCCTCTCCCTAAATGTCACCCAACATTTAGCTGCCAAATTCAAACAGCTGTGTTCTCAGTTGTAACCACAAGCCCACAGGTGGCCCAGTGGGTAAATGGGAGATGAAAATGAACATCACAACCCCTCTAAAGTAGGAGCAGGTCTGAACAAATGCTTACAAGGTAAACTGAGAACTGCAGGTTATGACACTTCAATTAAAACTTCTTCATCGGGCATACAGGACCCCACACTGGCTGTGCAGTGCGAGGTTGTTAAATTACAGTGACTGCTGGAGATGCTACTCCCACAGGCTACTCTCATTCACATTATTTGGTTGTGTCCTGTTCTGGAATCTTACTGGTCAGGACAGCATGTATCAAAGTGGCCCCAATCCCAGGGGTCAGAGATGCACAATTATCATTCCTTGGGCTCCCACTCCAGACAACTAATCTGGAAAATAGACAGCTGCTTTGGGTTAATTGTGCATTAGCTGCAGCCAAGTGGGTGCTTCTCCATCTTTAGAGGGATCCTTCTTCGTCAGCTCACAAGTGACATAATCTATTAGCTCTTACTGTTCGATACAAGAGGACAGCTCATGCCACAGCAGGAAAGCTTTGGACATACCAGGGAATATGGTTATCTTACTTCAGTACTCTTCCGGTGGTACCTCCCCTGAGCTGCCCTAATAGGTGAGGGACTGCCCTCTGCCATTGCACAAATCATGAAGCAATCTGACTTACTCTCTATAATCATATGGAAATAGCTTTCAGTAAAGCACTAACATGCTTGCAAGCCCACATGGGTCCACTCTGAAGACTGGTCAGTTATCTTAGCTGTTGTTCCACTGTCCCCCAGTCCCCCCC
Organism: Neoceratodus forsteri; assembly: GCA_016271365.2. Taxonomy (NCBI): domain Eukaryota; kingdom Metazoa; phylum Chordata; order Ceratodontiformes; family Ceratodontidae; genus Neoceratodus; species Neoceratodus forsteri. The sequence continues at coordinate 777,956,088 of CM028131.1, forward strand.
CCCACACACACAAATGCCTCTCTTACGGTGGGGAGTTAACACCAGAAGCAGTGTTACTTCTACCTGTGCTCTTATGGACAACTGTCAGATGTTGAGATATGTTCCTTTTATCCCCTTGAATAAGTATATACAGTCAGTCTATTAATTTAAGGCCTGCAGTAATAGGTCCACCAAGGTAGTACAGGGTGATAGGATAGTAGTCCTCTCTGCTGGACTGAGGATATGCCAGAGGTGATGTTTATCTTATAAGCCCACCTTCATAAATACTCAGCTACCCTACTACTTGGTTTAATCCTCGACTGGCGCTGTAGTAGAAGAACTTACTTGGAATTATTCACATAGATCAATACTTTTTCCCATACTCCTTCTAACATACTATGAATACAGTAGCATTGACAGTTGTTATGAAACAGGTTAAACAGTGTGCCCTTCACTGTTTTTTTCCAATGCTGTGATGTTGTTACAAGATGTTCATTGCAAAGTTTTTCGTATCAAACTTCCTTGAAATCAGATGATGTTATTATTCCTTAACAGGCATACTGTTGTTACCTGAAACCCTGTCCGTGTGCTTTGTCATTACAGTATGACATTGCTGTTACCTTCTTGTAGATGCATGCTTTTGCACAGTTGTAAAACTGAGAAAAACTCATTGAACATCTTCATGGAAAAAATATCCTAGACTGAGATGCTGAACATATACCCAAAGTATTATGCCCCCTGTCTCCCAGTTGGTCCTAAAGGAAATCAGAGCAGGGAGTAGCAAAGCTATTTCATTAATGGTTACAATAATTGTTTCTTAGCCAAGTAGGAAAGCATTTCTGGAATTCAGTATAGGAAATCTCAGCCATGGATTTAAAACAGCATGCACTCAAAGTACCTGAACTAGGAACTCTTTTTACTGGCAAGGTCCCATTTAGATTTGTTGTTTTCTGCTGTGTTCCCCAATTCAGCATTTCAAACTCCCGTTTGTAAATGGGTAGTTCAGCTTTAAATAGCAATCAGTGCCTACAGGAATACATGAAAATGTTGAGGATACATAATCAAAAAACAATGTTATTTTTTTGTCATCTCATGGGGTTTTAATTGCTCCACTCTTCTTAAATAACATTTTATGGATGGCAGATTATTGTTTTCACACTATTTTGATATGAAACATTTCATCTGAAATGCTATGAAAATGAAATACATGCAGTACTTTCCAAAAACTGTTTTCCAGCAATTTCAAAAAATAGGTATAAGATATCACTAACCTAATAGTTTCATTTCTTTTAACTACAATATTCTACTGTTATCAAATTGCACCCTCTAGTGGCAAAACGTAACTTCATTCAAAGAAAAGCTCCAGCCTGAAAGTTTTGTAAATCATTCAACATTTTTTTTGAACAGATCAGTGGGCTTTGGACACAATACTGAAACCATGTGCAGACCTGTGAGCTAATCAACATTAGCACATGAAAATTAAATGGATCTGAACTACAAGCCATAGTGGAAGCTGTAGCTATGGAATAGCACAAGTGCAAAAATGTACCAGTTTCTGTTCTTATCTATGTTGTCCCTGGGAAGTCATTACAAATGGATAAGATGCACCCCTGCTTGGTGCACTTTGGAACAGTTCAAAGCTGTGACATCAGCATGGAAATCTTGATGACATGAGAGTTTCACAGCCTCTAACTGATCAGTCTTTATACTAGTGTTTAGCAGAGACATCAGCATTTTATAGTGTGTCCTGAATTTGTCATTGTGCGTATTCTGTTGTTTTTCTACATAAAAGAGTAACTCTAAACAAGGGGAAAAGGGATGGCCAGTTCAGTTTACAACGCACTCCGAAACAAAATACCTAGCCAAACTGAAAAGTCTAAACAGAAATGGGAAAGGGCCTTACAAATGAAGATTACCGATGTGCAGTGGAAAGAATGCTGGAAAGGGGCTCAAAAATGTTTTATAGATGCAAGAAGTAAGTTAATACAGAATAAAATCCTGCATTGTTGGTACCACACATCAGTAGTACTACAGAAGGCGGGGGTAATAGAGTCCAATCTATGCTGGAGATGCAATTCTCAACCCGGGGATTTGGCCCATATACTTTGGTCCTGTTCAATATTACAACCAGTGTGGGATAATATACGTGAAGTGGGTGCCAAAGTGTTAAAGAAGTGTATTCCTAGGTCCCCAGCCTTGCTTCTACTGGGTATGAAATCAGAGGCACCCAAGTTAAGGAAATTAGAATATCGCTGGCTGGCACTGTGGGCCATGCAGGCAAAAAGGCTTCTTGTGTGTAGATGGAGGTCCACACAGATACCTGGCACACAGGAGCTCCTCGCCTCCATGGTTCACATAGCTACCATGGATAAACTATCCCACTTGGCAAGCAACACTCTAGCAGAATATGAGGAATGTTGGGCTCCCTTTGCTAAATATGCTGTCCCTAAGACTGGAGTAGGCTGATGTTGTACAACCAGGATTACTGCAATGATAACACGGTTACATAGAGAAAACGGTCAGACCTGGCCAATTAGGACTGTATGTATGGGAGGTACAATGGTACCCCCTCTTGTATATGGAAGGTACCTAATATTATATAGATTAGTGTTTCCTTTTTTTTTGTTTTTCCTATGTATGTTTTTGTTTTTCCTTATTAGGGGTGTTAGAAGCCTGGATAACACCCGAAACATACAAGAGCCTTTCCCTTTTTTCTCTTCTCCTTTCATTTGTTTTGGGATGGGACTATGAAGCATGGTAACCTTGCCTTCTCATTGCTTTAAGATACAGAATCATATATGGTGGGGTAAGTACAGGTCGAAAGTAACATTATCCTCTCTGTCTCTATGTGGAGTTGTATCTGTAACCAACGACTCATTATCAGACTCATGTCTAGAATAAGTGCTTTTATTTTTGTTAAAATAATGGAAATAATAATAAAAGGTGTAACAGCAAAAAAAAAAAAAGAGTAACTCTAGGAGGAAGATTCTGTTTGTCTTTATAGGCAGTACTCTCTAAATTCAGTTGGGCCTGTTTTTAAGATTATATCATCAAGCCTGCTTTTTCCCTCACAATCAAATTCATTGGTGATGGTTAGTGGGGGGCACTCTGCCTACTTTGGTATTGGAAGGATATAAGGGAAGTATTAAGCCTTTATTTGCTTGCATGTTTTCTTTTATTTTTCTATTTGATTGGAATTTTTATTCCCTTCAAGGCCTCTGGCAGGCATGGCTGCAGTCCTCCCTCAGAGAATCTCAATCTGCCCTGTAGCTTTGGGGCTTCATTTAGCCTGCCTAGGTGCCCAATTTTCTGTCCCCCCCCCCGGTTAGTCCTGGGACCCTAGAACAGGGTCATGCATGCACATGGAGGCATGCATATACTCAGTGCCTCCGGTGATGGCCCCTTCCTCCCACCCAGCCTAATGCCTGGCCTCCCTTGTGGCTTCACACTGCTACCTAGCCTCCATCAGGTGACAGCCAAGAGCAGGGTAACCCACATCCCTTCCTGGGAGAGGAGATCTGCCTTGTAGCAGCTCAATCCAGCTGCTTGCCCTTCCCCACCAGCTGACCCCCAATGACTTGGGCTCATTCCCAAACCTGAGTTGCCATCATGGGAGGAGGTAGGTGTCCAACGCCTCAGCTCTCCCTTCCATACCACTGGGCCAGCTAGCTTGTATATTTTATATTGGAAAAACAAAACTGTCAGTACTTACATTGTTAAAAATGGGTTATTTTATTAAGTTACTCACTGGGGTGGACTCCATTATTCTGATCAGGTTAGGGACTGTACATGATTAGGAGTGATTGTGTGTTTTACTGGCACTACATTTAACACCTGCCAACAGCTGCTAATCACGAAAACACTCGGGTCGTGAAGTGCCAGTTTAATTACTCTCCTATGAAGCTGGAGTTATGCATTAAAAAGGGCTAGTGAATGTATGTGACAAATCCAATTAACACTGAGAAGATACAAATAGAATTGGGACTTCAGAAACATATGCATCAAAGCAGCCTATGGGTTTAAGAGGTATGCGTTTTAGTGGGCTTTACTGCACCATGCCTAAAGGTGGCCCCAAGAAACAGGAGAGAGTGGAGGGTAGCAGCACCAGTGGGTATACTAAATTGATTCATCAAAGTGATTGTTATAAAAATGTTGTAAAAATGTTCTCTGAAACACTGCATGTCATGTTGTTATCCCACTTGTAGTAATTCCAATTAAATACAGTAATCCAAATATTAAAAAAACAATAAATCAATCTGTGTTTTGTTCTACAGCACCTGCATATGAGGGCACGTATGATGACAGCATCTTAAAACACCCATGGTGAGGGTTAGGATGTGGTAAAGTTGGGTGTACTGGGTCTGTAGCAGGGGCATCCAATTGAATGGGTGTGCTGGAGCATCAGTGGATTACATACCTGACAACACAGGGTGCATGTACTGAAGGAATGTGGCAGCACTCATGATGTGTGATGATGGTCAATAATCACACACTTCTCAGGTTTTTAAAGGCACTCTGAACAAGCATCTCATGTGCCTAACAACACTCTTGAAAGGCATGTGATTATTGACCCATAATCACACACCGTCTTGTGTATTATTGCTTACATATTGAATGTAATACCAAACCTGATTTTTCTAGGTTCTAACCATTAGGCAATAGACTGATAAATCTACTACAGCAGTGTCATAATGTCCTTTGTTAAGAATTTCAATGATATTGTTTAGAAACAGGCATATCAGATTGCATCATGTACTGGAAAAACTGTTGACACTGGCCCAGATATTCAAAGGGGTTGCGCCTGGCACAACAGAGGTGTGCTGCACAACCCCGCATTGTGCCCCAGTGGGATATTGAAAGGGCTGCCAGATGCAGTGCAAATCCTGATGCGCCAGGGTGCAATTTAATTGTATGTAGCACAGATGCAGGGGGAGTGCCCATGCATATATGGCATATCCCAATATTCAGCCCAGGATGTGCAGTGCATATGCTGGCACAACCCTGCAGTGCACCGCATAAGAGGGCTCAAAGTAGAGCCCTGGAAAAGATGGAACAAATCCTGGCCACCAACAGGTGAGCAGCTGTATTGCATGGTGCAGCACAGCAGCCGCTACATGTGGGTGGCCACCCGCTCACCCAGAACACCGTCAGCAAGCACCGGCAAACCCCTGGTGGTCTAGTGCCCCCCTCCCACCCGATTCCTGAGATATGTATAAAGACCATCCCTGGTGGTCTAGTGGTCCCACCCTCCACACGATCCCCAGGAAATGTAAAAAGACCATCCCTGGTGGTCTAGTGCAACCCACCTGTTGCCTCGATCACGGTGCAGCTCCATCAAAGATATCCATTGTGATCCAGTGGAACCCCCACCCTTTCCACCCACACCAGACCCTTGCCCACCTCACTCCACCCCCCATCATCAGCGGTTGCTGCACAACCCACCAGCATACCCTGGGCTGCCCCCTGAATGACAGGTACAGTATGGGCTGTAAGCCCATTAGTCCAAGTGTGGACCAATGGGCTTGACATGGCATACTGTACTAGACAGATCCAAGAATGTGAATGACTTCATTCACATTTGGGACTGTCTAACACAATATGCCCTGCAAGCCCATTGGTCCACACTGGGAACCAATGGGCTTACAGCCCATACTGTACCAGTCATTCAGCGGGCGGCGGATGGTATGCAGGCTGGTTGCAGCCACCTGCCGATGATGGGGGAGGGTGGGCAAGGGTCCAGTGTGGTGGGAGGTGGGGGTGCCACTGGATCATCATGGATTTTCTTTGACGGAGCTGTACCATAATTCACAGCTACGGGTGGCTGCAGACCACCAGACCACCAGGGATGGTCTTATTTATATTTCCCGGGATCGGGTGGAGGGGGACCACTAGACCACCAGGGATGGTCTTTCATACATATCTTGGGAATTGGGTGGGAGGGGGGACCACTAGACCACCAGGGATGGCATTTTATACATATCCTGGGGAATCGGGGACTGGGGAGGCACTAGACTACAAGGGATTTCTATATTTTACATATACCACGCTCACGGCTATGGGGCGGAGGTTGCCCTGGCATCCCCACTGCATACATTATGCTGTACAGGGCGCCAGGCGCAAGTCGCCGTGCTGCCCTGTGCAGGGCATGCAAATGGGGCCATAATGACATGCAAATGGACCCATTTTCACCTTGCATATTTTACGGCCTCATTTGCATACCCCTTGCTGAATATCGTGGGTGATGCACCTAGTGCAACTGCACTTGCGCTGGTGCATCCCTGTGCTCCCCATCTGTGGCTTGTGCCTGTGCAGTGCCACTGCACTGACCTTTCTATATTCAATGGTGCTGTGCCATGGTGCATCACCACAGAATATCACCTGGCCCTGGCCCCGGCGCATCCCAGTTGCTCTGCGCCACTACCTGGTGCAGTCTGAATATCTGGGCCAAAGTGTACAATTACTGTGTCAACCAGTGACTACACATGCCTGGTGCCTTCTTGTCTTATGTCTGGGTGAGTGGATGCCAAAATGGAAACACTGAAAAGTTCATGGTGATGCACATACAGAACAAGAGCCCTAGGAATGCATACTAGATTGGAGGTTTTAAGGAGCCCACTATTTCAGAGGAAAAGGGACCTTTGGGTCATCATAAGTGTGCTCTGGGAAACAAAGTAATTAATGTAACAAGGCCTACAGTAAAGCAGCAAGAATGTTATGGTGTATTAGAAGGTGTTTTGAATGTAGCACTGTAGGAATGAGGCAATATTTTATCTATTTGTTTTTTCAATCCTGTTTCTGTGTCTTCCAGGTGGCTGGGGAGGCTACCCCCACTCTGCCCCAAGCAACCTCCTGCTAACATCCCTCACTAGCCACTTCATGACCGGTGATGCCTGCAGCTTGCCCCCTGTGGTGGAGCTCTCCCCGGGAGTGAGGAAGACAGACCAAGATCCACAATTTGCCAGCCCTAGGGCTGGCCTGGGGCCTCATTCAGGGAGATGCCTGGGCAAGACTATGCACATCGAGAAGTAGTTTTCTGCTAGTTCCCCATTCCTCAGAGGTGAGGACATGCAATGACATCTAGTGTAGGCTGAGCATGCTCCCTCACCCAGCTTGTGGATGTCCACCATTGCCTCCAGCCATATCCCTTGGTGGACCGATCTTGATGCACACCTATCCTCCACTGGGTATCACTGAAGACCAGCACTACATCCCTCCCTCCTGCCGGGAAAGGTGAGCAGTCTGTTGAATGCTCAATCCCCCAACCAACCCCCAGCAACTCAAGCTCATTCCTAAACTCAGGTCATCAGTGTGGTGAGAGGTGTGGCACACATGGCGCCTTAGCCATCTACACCACTGGGCCAGGTAGGTAATATTTTATTTATTTGAAAATTGGTGACAAACAAAAATTTACAGTCTTGTGCTAATTACTGTCCCATGTCTCTTGTTAATGTGGACGGTAAAGTCTTTGCTAAACTCGCAACTCGGTTGGAGGTGGTGATTCCTTTGTTTGTTCACCCATCACAGGCTGGTTTTGTGATGGGGAGATCTGGCTCGGATCACGTCCGTTCCCTTCTTACAGCAATAGCATTTGCCCAAGCCACTCATCACTCAGCTGCAGCAGCCACAGCTGATTTTGAGAAGACGTTTGATTTGGTTTTGTGGCCTTATCTTTTTCAGGTGCTTTCTCATCTTGGCTGTGGCTCAGATTTCTAACATTGGATTCATCTGCTGTGTACTGTGGTAAGCCAGAGTGCTCACTAATGGATTGCTGTCAAACCCCTTTCCCTTACAACGTGGTACTCATCAGAGCTGTCCCCTCAACCCCTTGCTGTTCTTTTCTGGCTATAGAACCCCTCACTGTGGTGATTCCATCCCATTCTGTTAATATGGGTATTAACATTCAAGGGAGTGAGTTTTCCACTCTACTCTATGCAGACAATCTCCTCATGTTGCTTTCCTCTCCTGACACTTCTGTTCCTGCTCTTGTGAGTACCCTTCAGTCCTTTTCCGACATCTCTAGTCTCCACATTAACCCCTCAAAGATGCAGGTCCTCTCTCTTACCTCTAACTACCCTCTCAACCCTTTACATCCACGGGTTTATTCTGGTCTCCTGTGGGACTTCGCTGTTTGAGCATTCCTATTCTGTCTGATATTTTCTCCATTCTTAAGACCAATCTTGACCCTTTGCTTTACACTCTGTGAGCAAATTACAAGCGCTGGAAGACCCTACACCTTTTCTTGGCTGGAAAGATGAAGGCCATTTGGCTGGTAACTTCTTCAAAGCTTCTGTATGTCCTTGGCCATCTTCATGTTTTAATTTCTGATTCCTGGTTTTCCAAGATAGTTGCATTGATTGGGCCCTTTCTCAGGGAGGGCCGTCCACCCCAGTACAGTTGTTCTAAACTGCAAGCTCACTGGTCTCTTGGGGGATGGGGTCTTCCCTGTTTCAAGGGCTACCACCTCGCTTTTCTGGCAGCACAAACATTGCATTGGTTTTTAGATGACGCTGGCCAAGCCCCGCTATAGCACCAACTGGAATCTATGCTTTTTTCTGATGTCTCCCTGGGGTTCCTTCTTTAATCTACTCTCCCCCAATGTTGTCACTCCTACCCAACTGTTATTGCCTCCTGTTCTGCCTGGTAAGCACTAAGTAAGCATCTTTGCATTGACTTCTGTCCTGTGCAGCTGATGCCCCTTTGACCTAACCCTCGGTTCCAGGATGATGGTTGTTCTTTTTTGTGGCCTTGCTGGAAGGCTTGCAGGCTGTTGCAGATGCGGGATCTTCTGCTTCCTAACTCCTCTCAGCTTCAGGCCTTTGAGAGCCTTTCCAGGCACTTTAATATCCTGTGGCAGGATTTTTGGAAATACTTGTAGCTTCATACTGCCCTGCAGAAGCTACTTCACACCTCTTTGGCACACATTCCTTCCCAGCCTGACTTTTCTCTTTATGCCTGGCTTCATGCTCTGAATGCATGGGCCAGTTTTATTTATAAAGCAATTAGGGACTCAGTGCCTGATCAGATGGAACCAGCCTAATGCCAGTGGGAGTGGGACCTGGGTATGGCTATCTCCCCTGATGACTGGGCCCATGCATGGCTGGTCGTTCCCCTTGCTCACAGAAACATGCGGAGTTGTCTGCTCAGAAATGAAGTTCTCCATTATTGGTATCATACTACATTCGTTCTCTTTGAGTTTGGTCTTGCTCAGTCCTCAGAGTGCTGGAGATGCCACTCTACACCTGGCTCCTTGCTCCATGTTCTGTGGGCCTGTCCAGATCTCCATCTATTTTTGCAGGGGGGTCTATACCCTCTGTCAAGCTGTTCTTAAGTTGTCTATCCCCTTTTCTCCTACTGTCTTTATATTGGCCCTTCCATCACAGGCTCCTCATATTCCTTTACCCCATTTTAATTGGCTAGCTGCAGCAGCGACTGAGGTGAAAAGGCTCTTAGTTCAGTGATGGCAGGCTGCTGCAGTCCCCGCAGTAGCTGCCAGGACAACCTTACTGGCTACTTTGGCCCATAATGAGTACCTTAGCCACATAGTGCTTAATACCATCTCTACCTTTGATAATGTCTGAGGCCCCTATCTTGGCTGGCTCAAGGATCAGATCCCTTGATTTTCTTTGGCCCCTTAAGATCCAGGATGACTTTTTTTTCTCCTTGCCTTAATAAAGTTATTTCCTGCCAGTCTGTTTCTTTCTTTTTACTTCTCCTACTGCTTGGCTGCCATGTTTGTTATATATTATCTCAGCCCTTCCACTTAAAAATGGTGCTACCCCCCATGTTTATTATTTCTTGCTATGATTGTTTTTACACAGACTGTTTGTCAGGCCTTCTTGCAATGCTTTTTAGCTAGTTTTTTATTGCCTACATCCCCTTTCATGGTCTTTTCTGCATGTTGTTACCTATGTTATGGGGTGAATGCATCCTTTCACTTTGTAAACTGTATCACACTTGCTGTTCTGATGTTGTGCAGTGTTCGGCCTACTGTTTGACTTCTGAGTCTAATGTTTGTTGATTTTTTGTGTTTGGTTGTATAAATTCAATAACATTTTCAGCTGTAAAATTGGTAACCAAAAGAGGCATGCTAAACAAAGGCTTATTTGAAGATATGATCCGGCAGGGGGACAGTGCAAGTCAGCAGCATAATATATAGGGCTCACTTTTCAAACCAGTCCTAGATTGATACAAGTTGCAGAAAATGGCAGCTCCTGTTGTCTGCTGGTGCACCAAGGACCCTGCACCCAATTCTAGTACAGGCAGGGTCCCGGTGCCATTCTTTCACAATTTGCCACACCTGTTCCCACGCTTCAAAGAAAAGGTGCATTGGAGGGGAATGCCACAGGCTGCAGGATGCTCATGTGGCATGACAACCAGTGCCATGGACATGCCTGCAGTGTGCCCTGCTGGCTGGCAGAGGCTGTGGGGGATGGAAAGGGTCAGCTCAGGGGGAGGTGGGAAGCATGCACCCAGGGAAGAGCCTGAAGGTTATGCCAGGGGTCAAGGGATGGGCAGCACTATGACCGGTGCCATGTGGGGGCGAGGAGACCACAGATGGGAAAACCCTCATGCCATGTACTGGTGGACAGAGCACAGTACACCAGACTGTATCCCTCTGTCTCTGACTGCAATACCATACCTGCTAGGTTGCTGTCAGTAATCTCCCACACACAGGCAGCCTTCTGTGTTACCCACCCAGTCCAGTTTGGTGCCTAGCATAGCACAGTTGTGCAGAAGGGATGATGCAGGGGCCATTTGATCAGCTCATGACTGGTCTAAAAATGGCTGGGACTTGCAGCCATGGCAGGGCTTTCAGAATCCCAATTAAGGGGATGCTGCAGCCCTGCTGTGGCACATGCCCCCCATGACCTAGTGTACCCTGATTTGGGGTGAAAGGCTGGTGCAATGCCAGTTTGGTGCAATGGCTCCCCTTTCAATGCAGACCATGTTTGAAAATTGTGATTGCCGCATCTTTTGATGCAAGGTGCCACTTGCGTCAATTATGTTTGATGCAGGCACCTTGCGTCATACTCAGGGTTTTTAAAAATTGAACCCATAGTAGCAAAACATCTGAACTACATTTGGCAAAAATAATTAGTACAAAATCAGAATAAATACAAAAAATGCATGTTCAGAGAATAAAGTATGGTACAGCTCAATAAGGACACCTAGCAAGTGCATATTCAGAAGTGAGAGAATGCGCGGTGAATGAGAACAATATTGACAACAGGCGATTGCTCAAAGGGATGAGTCATTGCCAGACCTCATAATGGAGGGTGAAGACTGTAGTGGTGTGGAAGTAAAACCAAGGCAGGAGCAGGCACTCAGCCATCTGCTTACAAAGATGGTTTAGGTTCAGTAGTGGAGGTGTCAGGAGAAAGGTGAAAGGAACAGATGGGGATGGGTTGAAGTTACAACTGGTGTCTGAGGGAGCCAGGGGATGGGGAGGGATGAAGGGAGGAGGGGAGATGGTTCCAGTGTGAGGGATATCGATAGGAGATGGCAAATTGCCCAGCCTAGGAGCAGAGGTGAGGAGTGGCAAAGGTGCGATGGTCACTGAAATGGAAGGAACAGAAAGCAGGGGGAAGTTGAGAGAGGGAGGTAAGAGGGAATGTAACTAAACCAGCATTTGGATATGAAGGTAGCACAGTGAGCCTGGCAATGAGAAACAGTGGGATGATGGATTTGGATAAATATAGTAAACAATGGTGGGCACGAGGAGGGGAGTTTGTAATAAAATGGCAGAAGAAGCTGCAGAGGATGTCCATTCTGGTGACGGAAGTGGAAGGGGCAGTGCCATAGACCACATCTGTGTATTCAAAGACAGGAAGCATCATTTTAGTAACAAGCTTCCTGCAGACATGTGAATATAAGCAGTATTTGTTGTGGTGTAGCTCATAGACCTTGGGATGAAGTTCTGCATGGAGGGCATCGATGTTTGCTGAGAACTCAAGCTTACTGTCTAGCCACACTCCAAGGTTCTTGAAAGATTGAACTACTTCAAGAGGTAGGGGCAGTGAGTATGGACTCTTTTTGACATCATTCATGGATACCATTTTCTTTGTTTTAATATAATATTAACTCTATAGATTATTGGAGAGACAACATCTTGAGTACAGAACTGTGTCCATTTCTGGAGTCCTCACCTAGCAATTTCTTTATCCTTATGAGCACATCCTAAATTATTTTATTTATACTTATGTATTTGTCTATTTATTTTTGCTATTTTTAAAAGTGAATGGGTTATATGTATCTATGGTTTTATGTACTGCCCTGTTGTATTGTAATTGTGACTGGGCAGACTGTTTCACCCGAAATCCAGACCCCCGGATTGAACCCTGAATCCATGGGCCCAGATAAATATGGACTTCACCACGGAAGTCCGGTTCTGGGTCAATGGAAAGCAGCAGAGTGCATTTTCCCCTAACAGTGTTGACTGTTGCCATGGGTATGCCATTGGCACGCGCGTGTCACGTAGAGGAGACTGGCAGCATCCAATCAGGGAACAGTCACATGATGCTGGCAGGGGAGAATCATGTGATGCACTCACTCACAGTACATAACCATGGTGAGTGTTCAATGTGGCCCAGATGTTCAGGACAGAGAAGGAGAAGGGAGACCAGAGTGGAGATATAGTGGGCTATGGCATGCTATTGTGTGCACTGTTGTGTTGAGCTGGAGTGGAGGAGAGGAGAAAATAAGTCATTGGGGTTGGGAGAGGAGAGGAATCTGAGGATTTTGTTTTTTGGAGCCTGGACTGGAAGGAAAGAGAAGAGACAGAGAGAGACTACTGGGGGGGGGGGCAAATAATACAGTCCCAGACATCACAAATAAACAAATACAGTACATCTCTTTGTGTCAGCATGGCAGGCTGTGTAAAGGGCAGACTGGCAAAATAAATCTTTGACTTGTTCCATCCAGAGGAGAAAGAGACAGCTAGTGGGGGCCAAAGAGAAATTTTACAATCACAGAAATCAGCAATTAAATGCATCTTGGCCTCAGTGTGGCTGTGTAGCAGACAGTGTGCAGGCAGGGCAGGCTGGCAATAAATCTTTGACTTTATTTGTTCCATCCAGAAGAGAAAGAGAAGAGACAGAGAGAGACTATGGGGGGACAAAAAATACATTCCCAGATATCACAAATAAGAAATATAGTACTTCTCTTGGTGTCAGTGTGGCAGGCTATGTACAGGGTAGAGGCTAGCAAAATAAATCTTTGACTTGTTCCATCTAGAGGAGAAAGAGACACCTACTAGGGGCCAACATGAAGTTTTACAGACACAGAAATCACAAATAAAGTATATTCATTGTCTGTATTCTTGTTCCATCAGGAGAGAGACTTATGGGGGGGGGTGGGAGAGCCTTAGATTATCACAAATAAAATAAATCTGTTTTCTTGTTGTTCCATCCACCTCAACTTCCCAGTCTGCTGCGGGCCATCACAAATCACATTAACTTTCATTCACATGTTAAAAAAAATATATATATATATATATTTTTTTTTTTCAACAAAAAAAAGACAAGTTGTTGTGCCTGTGTTTCTGGCTGTTGGGGGCCCAGGGCACATTGTGAATTTGTGACTCATAGCAGTCGATTTTGTTTATTTTTTTTTGTTTAACTCAGAGAACAAGAAAGCAAAAGCCACAAGGTGTTTTCATTCATTAATTTATTGCAACTAAATAGACACAGAAAGTGGTGGTGGACTGCTATTGATGTGCTGTGTGTACACTACAGTAAATTTGGCCCTGGCTGTGTGAACACTATAGTAAATTCAGCCCCTGCCTGTAGGTGTGGGTGAGGGTGGGAGTCATCCAAGGACGTTAGGTAGAGGAATCTTTTTACAGGTTAGAATTAGAAATAAGAAAAAATGGATCAAAGTGATGAGGCGCTTTCTCAAGTAGGTAGTAGCACTGCAATGGACAGCAGTCAGCCTGCAAAGGGAAGACAAAATCAATCCCAAAAAAGTGTTTTTTTTATGTCTACAGTTTTGTCTTCCAAGCAAATGCTTGAATCCAAAAAAGGTGTGTTTATTGGATCAGCCCCAAGTAAAAAAAAGTTATGTAGTTAAATCCAAAGGGTTGTTGGGTACCACCCGCAGAGGCACCCCAAGGTATGGAACAATTTCATACTGTGCTATTGCCAGTCCCTCACATATGTCATCTGATTCTTCAGAGGTTGGACCTGACGAAGATAATAAAGATGAAGATGATGAAGAGAATGATCAGGCAGCACAAGGTTACTGGAGGGGATGGAAATTGCAGATGAGGAAGAAGGAGAAATAAATGTTTTTGTTGAGGAGGAGGGCAGTGGGAATAAATCACCAGAGGAACAGGCCCAAGAAAAATCCAGGAGGAAAAAACCCTGAAAAGGTGATTGAGGTGCAGTGCCTTCCTGCGAAAAAACTAAAAAGACATCATCTTTTGTTCGGTCATACTTCTCCATTAGTGCTTCATTGAAGACAACATGCGCTATTTGTAAACAGCCAATCAGCAGGGATAAAAAGAAAGGAGCATTGGGAACTTCAGCACTGAAAAGGCACTTAGACAGATGTCATAACTGAGAACTCCAGTCATGACGCTCGAATAGAAAGTGACAGTGATAGCTATGGGGTAACTCTGATGGATAAAAGTAGCGGCAGCCCACACAGCACTACAGAGACACCTCCACCACTTCCTCCCATTTGAAGGACTCCTACTGTTACTGAACGTGACTATGTGTTTAAAAGCCTCCCCCATTTCTTCAAGGAGACAGCTTACCATCTCACAGACATACAAACATAAAGACAAATATGCCTTGACCCACCCTGTTGCTGTTACAATAATGAAGAAAATTTCAGAAATGTTAGCTGTTGATTTGCTACCATATAACATGGTTGAACATGAAGGATTCAGGTGGCTGCTTGAGTACCTTGAACCTTGATATAGTATACCATTGACAACATACTTCTCCTCAACAGGGATTCCAGAAGTCTATGATGTTGTACATAAAAAATTGAAACATATTTTGTGCAGTGCTGTTGGAAGGGTGGTGCATCTCACAACAGATATCTAGACAAGCTGTCAGCCAGAATCCTTATGTCTGTCACTGCACATTGGGCATGTTTTGATAAATCTTGTAGAGACAGTGAAATGCAATTTGCTGTTTTAAGAATGTTTTATTTTCCATCTGAACATACCTCATACAACATCAATGAAGAACTCCAAAAATCAATACAGCAATGGCTCACTTTACAGGGACTGTCGGTTGGCTTTATAGTTGCAGATAATAGGGCCAACATCAGGAAAGCCTTGGAGGAGGGGGACTTTGTTCACATCCGCTGCTTTGAGCATCGCTTACATTTAGTAGTTCACAGTTTTCTTGATGAGGACAGGGACATTAAGGCTCTTGTTAGCACTGCTAAAAGAATATGCACTCACTTCAGTCACTCTAGCAAAGCCCATCACTTTTTTGAAAAAGTACAGCAAAAGCACAATTTACCTTTGCACAGACTGATCCAAGACATTTCTACTCAATGGAATTCCACCTTTCTTATGTTTCAAAAGCTGATGGAACAAAAGAAAGCTGTCAGACAATACGACCTGGAAAATAAAATTGGTGATGCAGACGTCTATTTTACTCCACCACAGTGGGCCATGCTTAAGTTTCTAATGTCACTCCTCCAGCTATTTGAGAAAATCACCAGGGAGATGAATGCAAATACAGCAACACTGAACCAGGTAATACCCCTAATAAAATTTGTAAAATTCAGATTGAATCTGATTTGGGTTAAGTCAGAAAATCAAGAGAGTTCTATCAAACACGCTGCCAGTGGTGCTGCTGACACATACAGGTTGCCTCCCAGAATACAACAAGATCTAATGAGACGTATAATCAAAAAAGTTGATGAAGGTGAAAAACTATGTAAAATACTTCATTCTGAGTACTACATTAAAGCAAAAATCTTGGACCCACAATACAAATCAAAGCAACCATTGAGTGATGATGACACTTCTTTCAAGATAAACAAACAAGAAATAATTGATGAGGTGCATGGTGTTATGGAACAGAGTACAGCAACAGCACTTTCAGAATATTCTTCACACCACACCACAGAATCAGGTAGCCAGTCCTCTAGTGTTGCGGCATTTTCTCCCTCTTCTTCCTTAGCCACTGCAGCTGAATCTTCTTCTTCACCACCATCCAAACATAGCACTATCCCACAGTCACTTGGTTCAGCTTCATGTCTCTGGAGTCACTTACAAGATGCAATTGCAACATCTTCTTTATCTACTTCTGCTAACACAGCCTCGGCACAGACCATTGCGGAAATGTACCTGGCAGAGACAAATATCAACTGGAATGCCGATCATTTGAAATATTGGAAATCCAAACAAAGTATGTGGCCTGCTTTAGTAAAGATTGCAATGAATTACATAAGTTGCCCTTCAAGTAGCGTCTGTTCAGAACGATAGTTTAGTTCAGCTGGTAACATCATTACTGATACATGATCCTGTTTGACACCAGAAAATGCTGAGCATTTGACATTTCTGAAACTCAGCATTCCTCACTTTAATTTCACTTATGATACCTAAATGAAATGTATTGTCTGAGTGAGCAGGTCCTAGCCACAAAACACTTTCAAGAATTTGTTTTGTACCTGTGGTGAAAATATTTTGTGAATAGGGTTTACTTCATGAGGCAGCAATTAATTGCAACAAGTCAGGTCAGGATTCTGGAGGATGGACTAGGTCATGCCAGAGTTACTTGAATAATCACAGTGAGCACAGATACATGAAACATAATAACATCAGTGAGTTCAGAGTCCAAATACAGCAAGCAACAGCATTTTATCTCACAAACTTATGTGGTGATATTAGGTACCATTCTGATCTGAAAGGTAGGCTACTGCTGTCTACTCCAATAGTCACTTTTTTGTCCTCAGCAGCTGATTAAAGAAATATTATTTTGCCACTGACCTAACTGTACTGTATTACTGTTTTAATCTTCATACAGCGGATGACTTAGCAGAAGTCTGAACCATGTAATCAAAGAACACCTGGTACTCTTCCAGCTTACCTCCTACCTCTCTCATCCCTCCTTTTTCATCTCATTCCAATCTGGATTCAGGAAACACCACTCCACCACCACCTCCCTGCTCTGGCTAACTGACTCCATCCTAACCGAAATGGACAATGGCCTTATCATCTCAGCCATTTTTGTCGACCTTGCAAAAGCATTTGACACAGTCTCCCACTCCCTACTACTAGACTCTCTTTCAACAGCAGGCCTCTCGCCATCCACCACAAACTGGTTCACTGCCTACCTCACTGGTAAAGCTGAATCAGTACAGATCACGGACATCATCTCCCCTTCCCTCCTGATAATCACATGTGTCCCTCAGGGCTGTGTGCTTGGCCCCCTCTTATTCTCAATTTTCCTAAATGACCTGCCCTCTGTCTGCTCCCCTTCCTCCTCAATCCACATGTATGCAGAAAATACTGTTTTGTTTGCATCTGGCTCAAGTTCTGTTGAGGTTACAACCAGTCTGCAGCATGATTTCAACAAAGTTCAGCTCTGGTTTGCTAACCACCACCTCTTCCTCAACACCAAGAAGACTGTCTCGATGACCTTTGGCACTAGGCAGAAACTCTCTAGACTTCCCAACCTTCCCTCCTTCCACACCCTTGATGGGACAATTCTTGAGGACACATTCTCCTACAAATACCTTGGGGTCTGGCTAGGCCATCACCTCAACTTCTTTGGGCATATTGACGCCATCCTGAAAAAACTGAGCTCCAAGCTTGGCGCCCTGTTCAGGAACTGTAGCTACATCTCTCTTACAGCTAGGCGAGAAATTGTCCAAAATATGATTCTCCCCAATATCGGTTACTGTGATGTAGTTTATGGTGCTGCTCCCAAAACATCCCTGGCCAGAATGAACACACTATTTCACTCTTTCTGTTGCTTTGCCCTTGATGCCACCTCTCGCACACACCTCTGTGATCTCTACCATGCACTCTCCCTCACCTCTCTACCTAACAGACTCCTATCCCATTGCACTAAGCTCACTTCTAAACACTGATTATGGTCTCTCCTTAACTACCTTTCTCTCTCTCTTTTATCATTCCACTCTCTCCCACTCACTCCCTTAGAT
The DNA here is from genome assembly GCA_016271365.2 of Neoceratodus forsteri. Taxonomy (NCBI): domain Eukaryota; kingdom Metazoa; phylum Chordata; order Ceratodontiformes; family Ceratodontidae; genus Neoceratodus; species Neoceratodus forsteri. The sequence continues at coordinate 777,974,199 of CM028131.1, forward strand.
CAAATGACACATCTACCTTAGTAATCCCTAGAAGCAACACCCAAATTGGCAATCTGGCTTCTCTTACTGCCTTCCCAAAATTTGGAACTCCCTCCCCCCTCAAATCCACCACTCCTCCTCCTCCCACTCCCTATACTCTGCCGTACACAATTATCGCACTTCGAACTGCACCTGACATGACCCTCCCTAACTATGCACTCACCAAATACATAGCCATATGTCTTTCCTGAATCTTTCCTTTCCCCCTGCCTGTAATCATTTGTCCACTCTCTTATAGTCTCTGTCTTCCCCAACCCTTCCCTTGCACCACCCTCCAAAACCACCCTCTCACCTCTCACCTACACACTAGACACTCACACCTTGCCTGTACTTGCCCATCTATTTTGACCAACCCTACTCACTTTTATAGCTTCCTTTCTCAACCCGAACCCTTGCAGTTGCCCCATGCCCCCTGTAGGGTTTATCTACATCCTGAGGAGTTCCCTGTGGGCTCTGCTCCCCCCTTCCCTCCTCCCCCCATTTCACCTCCTTGCAGCCTTTCCTACCCCCTTTTTCCCTCCTCCCAGTGGCTGCCCCCCCCCATCAACACCTCTCTCTCCCTCTTCACCCTCTCTGGCACTTTTTGAATCTCTCTTCTGATGCACTTACAAATACACTTCCTTGATTCCCTGGTACCCTTATCCAGTATTTTCCAAATTCTCTCCCTTAGTTACCTCACCTTCTGGCCTTTATTTTGTACTCCATCCCTCCTCAAGTCACTCTTATGTTCTAAATCTCTGTTTCTTATTCCCAAGTGTTGCTGCCTAATGTTTTGTTCAATGTAAGTGTCTTTTTGTAAATGATGACTTAAATGTATTCTGTTGTTACTCCATTGTACCCCTCCCCCAGGTTGCAATGGGAGACAAGCAACTTGTTCAGTGTGCTTTCTTGGTGAAACATTTCAATAACTAAATAAATAAATAAATGCTCTTTGTATATTTCTCAAGTCCCCCATATTTGGCTGTGATTACTACTCAGAGAAAAATGCAAATTCATTTCAGTTAGTGTGTGTGTCTGGTATGCTAGCATGGCTGTAACAACACTGCATCTCACTTCCAGTAACTGGGCTGAGATTATCATATTTTATTAAAATTATATATACTTAAATTGCTTGGCACTGGTTGGCAGCAATTGTGGAACTAGAAAGGATGAACTGCATGTCATCAGGTCTTCAGGTGGCAGTATCAACCTTTATTTTAAAACTGCACTGTACTTGACCAGTTTGATGTGACTGACTGGCTGCCTGAGTGGTGATCAGTTTATGTCTTTCATTTCTTATTTAATAAATGTATTGCATGTTGATTGATCAGTAGAAGTGGTCATAGAAAACATTACCACCTGTTAGACCAGGTAGTGTACAGTACCATACCACAGTACACTGGGACATGAGATGCAGTTGCAACATTCACATTGGTAGGGTGGGTGGGCTCTTACTGCTGCTCATTCTGATCATTCATTTCTTTTGCATGGTTTGCTCTGACTGGAACACCCATCAAAATAATACCCACCCAGCAGCATTAATAAACAAGCATTTGTCAAAGCCGAATATTGTTGCGCTGGCATTGGCAGTGGTGGAGCTAGAGATGCATAGCACTTTGATTTTGTTAATGTGTCACAAAAGGTGATTTTTCACAGCGAGTATGCCATTGAGTGCCACAGCTGCGGAAACACGTATTGGGCAGGCTGTGAAAAATGGCAGCTGGACTGTTGATAAGGAGGTGTGCACAAATGCCAGTGGTGGAAATGTGGCTTCAAAATATTGCAGATTGATGAAATTACAAGGGTGCGTGGAAACTGCTCAATGCACACTTGCAACACAGTCGTTGTATGGACTTTCAGCACCAAATTTTCAACATAGGCATTTTAGGACCTCTGATCATAAATAGTGTCACTGTCATTTCCTCAAACTGTCCTGAAAACTGATTTCGCACAGTGACCGCGCAATTCTGCGCCGGAAATGCGAAAACACATTTCAGCCAGCTGCACTGTTCATAAGGAGGCATGGAAAAATGCCAATGATGAACAGCTGGAGTGAAACTATTACAAATTCCCAAAGTCATGAGCATGCATGCAATGCACAATGCACGTTCGTAAAACACTTATTTTATTGACTTTCCTCCCCAAATTTTCAACATAGGCATTTTAGGACATCTGCTAATGAACAGTGTCACTGCCATTTTTCATAATGTGTCTCGAACGTGCTCTTTCCACAGCAACTGCGCTATTCTGCGCCAGAACTGTGAAAACAGATTTTGGTCAGGTTGTAAAAAATGACAGCTGCACTGTTCATTAGGAGGTGCAGAACAATGGCACTGTTGAAAATCTGGAGTGAAAATATTATAAGTTTGCGAACTTACGAGTGTGCGTGCAAACTGCGCAACTCACGCTCATAACACAGTCATTTTATAGAGTATTGTCACCAAATTCTCCACACAGGCATCTTAGGACCTCTTCTCATGAACAGTGTCACTGTCATTTTCATAGTTTGTCCCGAACACTGATTTCTCACAGTGACAGCGCTATTCTGCGCCGGAAGTGTGAAAACACATTTCGGCCAGGATGTGAAAAAATGACAGCTGTACAGTTCACAAGAAACATAGAAACATAGAAACATAGAATTTGACAGCAGATAAGGACTACTTGGCCCACCTAGTCTGCCCATTTTCCTACCTAACAGATAAGCTGCAGATCCTAGTTAACCAACAGCTTACTTCCTCCTACCCCCCACTAGGACTGCCTTATGTCTGTCCCATGCATTCTTGAATTCCCCCAATGTTCTTGACTCCACGACCTCCTCAGGGAGGCTGTTCCATGCATCCACAATCCTCTCTGTGAAAAAATACTTCCTCACATTACCTCTGAGCCGTCTCCCTCTATCTTCAAATTGTGCCCCCTTGTTCTTGCACATCTCTTTTTCTGAAAGATGCTACCCTCTTGGACTTTGTTGATTCCCTTGAGGTACTTGAAAGTTTCTATCATGTCCCCTCTCTCCCTTCTTTCCTCAAGGGTATACATATTAAGCTCCTTTAGTCTTTCTTCGTATGTCTTCTGGTGCAGACCCTACACCATTTTGGTTGCCGTCCTCTGGACAGCCTCCACTCTGTCTATGTCTTTGCAGAGATGGGGTCTCCAGAACTGCACACAGTACTCCAGATGGGGTCTCACCAACTGTCTGTACAGAGGGATAACAACTTCCTGTTTTCTACTATTGATGCCTCTTCCTATGCATCCCAGTATCCCCCCTGCCTTCCTTACTGCCTTCTCACATTGCTTGCCCACTTTTAGGTCATCTGATATAATTATCCCCAGGTCCCTTTGCATTCTTACTGTTGTCAGTATCTCACCCCCCATTGTGTACACTTCCCCTGGGTTTTTTGTTTCCTATGTGCATTATCTTGCGCTTCTTTGCATTGAATCTGAGCTGCCATACATTTGACCATTCCTCCAACCTTGCCAAGTCCCTTCTCATCCTTTCCACTCCATCTTGTGTATCAACCCTGTTGCAGATCTTTGTGTCGTCTGCAAAGAGACATACTTTTCCTTCCAGTCCCTCTACAATGTCACTTATAAAGACATTAAAAAGGACCGGTCCCAATACTGAACCCTATGGTACCCCGCTAGTAACCTTCCTTTATTCACTGTGTACTCCATTTACTACTACCCTTTGCGTCCTGTTGTCTAGCCAATTTTTTATCCAGGCTACCATCTTGGGACCCACTCCAAGGCTGGCTAACTTGTATATTAATCTTTTGTGTGGGATTGTATCAAATGCTTTGCTAAAATCTAGGTAGGCCATGTCCACAGCCCCTCCCTGGTCTACTACTTTGGTCACCCAGTCAAAGAAATCTATTAGATTCATCTGACACGACCTTCCCATCGTGAATCCATGCTGTCTTGCATCCTGTGCCCCACTGGCGTCTAGGTACTCAACAGTTCTTTCCTTCAGAAGCAATTCCATCATTTTCCCTACCACTGAGGTCAAACTAACTGGTCTGTAGTTTCCTGCCTCTGTCCTGCTCCCACTTTTGTGAAGAGGAATCACATCTGCCCTCCTCCAGTCCTCAGGTACCATCCCATCCTCCCATGATTTGTTAATGAGAGTAGTCAGTGGTGTCACTAGTTCTACCCTTAGTAAGAAGGTGTGGTAAAATGCCAATGTTGAGAATCTGGAGTGAAAATATTGTGAATTCGCTAACTTACGTGCGTGATAGCAACTGCACAATGCACAGTCGTAAAACAGTCATTTTTTTGGGATTTCTCCTACCAAATTTGCAACATAGGCTTTTTGAGAGCCCCCCTTATGAACAGTGGCACTGTCATTTCATTACTCGGCCCCAAAAGGTGATTCTGGACAGTGACTGCGAAATCACACTTTTGGGACTGAACAATGCCATGACTGTACATGAATTCATGAGGAGGCATCCCAAAAACCCCATGTTGAAAATTTGGGGCCAAAATTCCCAAGAATGCCTGAGATATGCAGCAAAGTTGAAAACACCCTATTTATTCCACTATACAGCTTACCTGCATTTCTTCAGTTCGCGGTCGGCTTTGAAGAGTGCAGATGTGTTCCAGTCCACGAAGATCGTCATGCGGACTTGAGGTAAATATGGGTGAGGGGTGTGGGGAGGCAGTGCGCAGAGAGGTGGGTGTGGGTGGGGGCACGGAGACTACGAGGGACCATTTTTTACAGGTAAAGAAAAGAAAATTAGACATCATGGGACAGTTTTTTCAGGGGATTTGGCACACGGGGTGGCTCCCAGTGTGCCACCTAACTGTTGGGGGTCTGTAGCCAACAGGGATTGGCACCCTCATTGGCACACAGCACGGGGGATGTTATGCCGATGGGGATTGGGCACCTGTTGGCACAAAGCAAGTAGGGGGGGCCGAGCTGAGGGGATTGGGCACCCCTCGGCATTTAACAATGGGGGGGTTCTTTATGCTGACGGGGACTGGGGTCCCCCATCGGCACACAAAGAAAGCGGCGGGGGTGTGGCCTGAGTCAAGGGGATTGGGCACCCCCTCATCATTTAACAATGGGAGGAGATGATTTATGCCGATGGGGAGTGGGCTGCTCCGTCGGCACATGCAGAGGGGCAGGGGTAACCGACAGGGGGACTGGGCACCCCTGAAGTTGGTAGTTTGGTGGCCACTGTGCTGCCATGTTCATAATGTGGTGAGCATGTCAAGATAAGGTCCGCTGCATCTGATGAGCTTTGCTCGCATTGCAGTGGACCTTTTCTTAGATGTGCTCGCCATTATGTATGCATGGTGTGGCACCGGCATGCAGGCTGATTGGGGAATACGGACGCACCTACTGATGCGCACTCTGCATTCACCCAACAGCGACTGTGCCTCCAAATCCCCAATGCCACAAGATGTTGGCTGCGCAAGTGAGCCAACATAAAAATAACTGTATGAAGTGCTTGGTATTGCTTTCTGGTGCAATAGTACTTGCATATCTCTCTCTCTGTCTCTCTGTCTCTCTGTCTCTCTGTCTCTCTCTCTCTCTCTCTCTCCCCCCTCTTCCTCTCTCTCTCTCCTCTCTCTCTCTCTCTCTCCTCTAGCACACTCACATCATGGGCCTGGGCAGGATATGCTACCAGTACAGGCCAGCCATGAAGCAGCTAGTATTAGTTATTGCTTTATTTAGCAGTTTTACTTTGCTTTTTATACAAATAATGCATTCAATTATTTCATTTCTGCCTCTGTGTTAAAGATGACTGACTTTGGCCAATTTTACACATTTTATTGCATTTTTTCAAATATTTATAAATAATCAGAACAAACAGAACAAATCAGAATTCCACCATGTTCCAGTTCTTATTTAGTAAGGGTCAGTAATGGCACTCTGAGTGTCTGGGGAAGGGCACCATAAATAAATAAAGACTACTACTACTTCCACCTGAGAAAACACATAGATAGGCTGCAGATGTTGCACTGTAGAGTAACCAAAATAAGTCAAGGAGTCACGGCCAACAGCGCATATCCTATGAGGATCAGGCCAGGCCACTGAATGTGTACTTATTCACCATAGACCAGAAGGGAGGGTCTGGGTGACATGCACATGATAGAGAACTTCATGTTCCAGAAAGGAATAAACATGGTAAACTGTGTGGAACTATACAACCATAATGGGGGGGGGGTCAAAAACAGGGTACATGAATAAATACAAGCTGGAGTTGGGGGACATTAGAAGGGATGCCAGAATGCCAGAAAGTTTTACCTTACAGAGACAATGGCTGAAGTGTTGAAAGAACATCCTACTGGCAAATGTTCTCAAAATCAATTATTTGATTAAAATAGACTTTGACAGAGTAAAAGGCTTAATAATTCCTCTGGGTGGTAGAAGTATAGCAGGGAGCAAGGGGGCAGGTGAGGTTGTGAACCCCATCTTGACAACAAGTCACTGGGGTACATTACTGTTAAAGTGCAACTACTGCTGATATCAGTGACATATGTAAAGCTTGTTATGTTCAAATTCCTTATTCTTTCTATGCAGAGATGAGTGAGACACTCCCAGAAGCCCAAAAGGAGATATCTAAATGGGCAAAAAAAACAGATGGCATTTTTAAAGAAAGAGATGGAGCGTCTGACCCAGACTGAAGAGGATGAGGCCCAGGAGTGGACAACAAGACCATCAGCCGTGCCCGCAACCATAGAAGCAACAGACAGAGTGTCACCTGATGAAATCAGGGACATTAAGGAGGACATTAAAGCCCTGCATGAAGGGCAACAGCTGCTACATGCAGAACAACAGGCCCTGCAGGAAGGCCAAGCCTGCATCGAGTGGACCCTGTGCCATATTTCATGGCAGCTAGCAGTCAATGTGGCAGCAAGGGGGAGGCGAAGTGCTGCTGCCAGATTCAGGCCACAACAGCCTGTGGCATCCCCAGCCCCAGAGGAGGAGTGAGTGGTGGAAGATGGTGTCCTGTTAGTTTAAGTTTTGGAATTAGTTTGATATTTGCATTTTTTCATGTAAATAGTTATAGCATTTTATTCAGAAACAGAAACATTGAAAATGATGGCAGAAGGAGACTGTTTGGTCCATCTAGTCTGCCCTTGATTTCTTTTCTACTCCCCTCCCCCCATCACTCTTTCATATGAGGGCACCCCGTGTCTATCCCATGCTGTCTTGAATTCCCCTACTGTCTTTTCCCCCACCACCTCTGAGGCAGGCTATTCCATGTATCCACCACTCTCTCTGTGAAGAAGAACTTCCTGATATTGGTATTGAACCTCCCTCCCTCCCCTTAGCCTCAGATCATGTCCCCTAGTTCTACTTCCCTCTGTGAAGTGAAAAAGGTCCTGTGACTGTACTTTATTTATGCCTTTCATGTATTTAAAGGTTTTAATCATGTCTCTCCTCTCCCTTCTCTGCTCCAGGGAGTACATGTCCAGCTCTCTTAATCTATCTTCGAAAGACAATTGCTGCAACCCCTGCACCATTTTCGTCACCTTCCTCTGTACTGTTTCTAACCTTCAATGTCCTTTTTGAGGTGTGGCCTCCAAAACTGGACATAGTACTCCAGGTCTGGGCTGAACAGAGCTCTATACAGTGGCATGACCACCTCTTTCTTCCCGCTTGTGATTCTCCTTCCTATACATCCCAGCATACCACTGGCCTTAAGTGCTGCATTTGTGTATTGTTTCCCTTTTTTTAGTCATCCAAAATCATGATTTCCAAATCACACTCTTGGTTTGAGTCAACAAGTCTTACCCCTCCTGAGCAATACACTGTCCTTGGGTTTCCTCTTCACATGTGTATGACTTTATACTTTTTGGTATTAAATCACAGCTTCCTCAAGCTTCTTTAGGTCTGATTCTATCTTGCTCACTCCATCTAAGGAGTCCACCCTGTTACAGATATTGGTGTCATCAGTAAATAGACGTACCTTCCCTTCAAGCTCCTCTGCAATGTCAGCTGTGAAACATTGAAGAATAGAGGCCCCAGCACCTAGTCCTGGGGTACACCACTGGTCACCCTACCCTCTGACAATACTACGCCATTTACCTGGACCCTATGTATTCTACCTTGCAGCCAAATATTTTTACTCATGTTACCACCTCCTGTCCAACCCCTGTGTAGTCTAACTTCTTTACCAGCCTTCTGTGTGGAACTAAGTCAAAGGCTTTGCTAAAGTCCAGGTACACCACATCCAATGCTCCACCACTGTCCAAAGTCCTGGCAACCCAGTTGAAAAATTCAACCAGATTTGTTTGGCGTGATCTTCCTGAAGTGAAACCATGCTGTTTTGGGTCCAGCTGCCCATTTGTCTCAAGAAATGGGATTAGTCTCTCTTTGAGCAGTGACTCCATCGTTTTTCCCACTATAGATGTGAGACTAACTGGTTGATAGTAACCTGCCTCTTCCATGCTGCCTGATTTATGGAGAGGGACTACTGTTGCCATTTTCCAGTCCGCGGGTACCATTCCACTCTTTAGGGATCTGGTAAATAGTTTTGCCAATGGGACTGACAGTTAATTTCCTAGTTCCTTTAGGATTCTGGAATGTACCTCATCTGGTCCCATGACCTTGTCTACCTTCAGTTTATTTAGCACCTTCAATACTTGCTCTTCTGTGAATGGGCTAGTGTCAACTCTTGGTCTGCGGGTGATGTTTCTTATGAGTGCCAGACCATTTCTAGGATCCTCCTCGGTAAACACTGAGCAGAAGTACCTATTTAGAATGTGTGCCTTCTCATGGTCATCGTCTACTTATTTTACATCCCCTGTAGCAATCCTTACTACACCCCACTTCGTTTTCTTTCTTTCCCTAGTATACCAAAGAAGGATTTGTCACCTCTCTTGGCCCACACTGCTATCTTTTCCTTCATCTGCACTTTGGCTTTTCTTATTGTTTTATTTTCTTCTCTCATTGTTTCCTGATAGGAATCCCAGTCTGTCATTTTTAGTTTCCCTGTATGTCATGTACTGTATGCCTTCATTTTTTTCTTTGACTATTGTAGCCACCTCCCTGGAGAACCAGAGAGGATTTCTTTCTCTTTCTGCCTTGCTGACCCTCCTGGAGCATTGGTCCGTGTCTGTCCTGATTGCTCTCTTTATTTGCTCCCAAAAGACTTCTACCTCTCCTTCTATTTCTTCAGTTAAGTTTTTCTTCAGTCTGGCTCTCCTTTTTTGGAAGTCTGCTTTCTTGAAGTCTAGAACCTTAATCTTTGTGTGACAGGAGTCTTCCACTGTATTTACTTGGAAACTGACCATACAGTGATCGTTGTTTCCCAAGTTGTACCCTACATTGATTTCTCTAACCTTCTCACTGTTTGTGAGAATCAGATCAAGAACAGCATCTCCCCTTGTTAGCTTATCTGGTTTTATTATCTGTATAGTATTATAATGTGTTGTTGAGGTTTAGTGATGGTTGGGCATTATTCCCCCACCAGACTCAAGGAATTATGTCCCTTTGAATGTTCCCCACTGTCATCTGACACCTATTTTAGGTGTCGTGCTTTGGACATACTAGAAGTGAAAAAGAAGGGGGAGAGCTGGACCTGGTGGGGGACAGGAAAGGGGAGGGCAGATTGGAGTTGTGGGGTCCAGGAGATGCCCTGGGGCAAAGTGGAGTCAGGATAGAGGTTATCCTTGTCTTGACCCCATACCCAAGGGCTCTGACCTTAGTGGGCAGGTGCCGAGGTCTTCCCCGACAGCTCATCCTACCTTGGCGGTGTTATACAATGCTAGATCTATTAAAAACAAAACAGCTATTATAACTAATCTTGTTGGGTCAACTGATCTGGCTTGCATCACCAAGACCTGGCTGGATGAAACTCCAGGCCCTGTTTTGGCCTCGGCAACTCCAGCCGGGTTCTCGGTGATACACCATTCAAGGTTGGATCGTAGGTGCAGGGGTGTGGCCATTATGTGTAAGACTGAGCTGGGCCTTGTGGATGTGCCATTGGGAAGTACCAGATCCTTTGAATATATCCTGGGAGAGGGTGTAGGTTACGGGATTCTCCTCGTCTATCATCAACCAGGAGACGGTGGAGAATTCTTGCAGGAGATTGCAGACTTCATCGTCGACATAGTGTTGAGGTCTCCCAGATTGATAGTTCTGGGGGACTTCAATGCCTGGGTCGACAATGAACTCTTGCATTTTGGTCAAAATCTCCTCCAGCTGATGATGACGCTGGGCCTAACACAGGTAGTTACCTTCTCAACCGATGTAGGGGGTCATTCGTTGGATCTGATCTCTCTTTTGGGTATGGAGATTGCTGATTTGGGGGTGGAACCAGTCAGCTAGTCTGACCATCACACCATAAGGTTCAGCTTCAGGGCCCCCCCAATAGGTCTGCCCCTACGGAGATGGTTCAGTACCGTGCTTTAAGGGGTATCAACCCTAGTGACCTATCGGCGGTGCTGGACCTATCGGGCTTGCTGGGTGAATGCATGAGTCCAGATGATCTTGTACTAGCCTATAATAAGGCTGTGGGAGATGCTCTGGACAAGATTGCTCCTGTTCATGTTTGCCCTCTCACTCTTCGCCTAAGGAGCCCTTGATTTGATGGCTCCTTGAAGGAGTTGACGTGAGTTGGACGAAGGATGAAGAGAGCCTGGTGGAAGCCCGGCCATGATGCTGACAGGCTTAGGTTGATGGCACATTATGTTGGCTATCAATCAGAAATCACCCATTAGAAGGCAGAATTCCTGTCTAGGGAGATTTCTGCCGCACAGAATCGAGCGGCTCAGCTCTTCCGGACTGTTGACAGATCGTGCAATCCAATCTGTCTCCAGCCCAGAGAAGCTTTTTCTCAGCTGATATGCGAGGAGTTCACTCGATTCTTTGTGGATAAGGTTGCCAGCATCAGGTCTGGCATCGGTCCGACCTCTCCTATGAAGGATTGCAGTAGTTGACAGGAAATGGCATGCACTCAGTCTATCTGGTCAGATTTCTGCCGGCTGGAGTTCACTGACATTGTGAAGATCGTCCAAACATTGCACCCAACCAGTTGTAGTTTGGATCTGGGTCCTACACCCCTTCTAGTGGGATGTGTAGATGTTATCTGCCCGATCCTTGCTGACATTGTCTGGAAGTCCTTGGAGAGGGGGGTCTTTCCTGACCCCCTCAAGGAGGCGGTCATTCAACCACTCCTTAAAAAACCCTCCTTGGATCCAGATTGTCAAGCCAACTACCGGCCTATCTCTAACCTGCCATTTGTTGGTAAGGTTATTGAAAAGGCAGTTGCGTTGCAATCGGATGATCATCTTACAACTCATAATGTCGATGATACTCTCCAGTCTGGTTTTAGAAAGAAGCATAGCACAGAGACTGCTCTTGTCCAGGTACTGAATGACCTCCTAATGGCTAGAGATCGAAAGGCATGTACCATTCTGGTCCTTCTTGATCTGTCTGCTGCATTTGACACTGTAGACCATGGTGTGCTGCTGGAGCGCCTGTGGCTCTTTTGTGGGCTGTCTGGTACAGTCCTTAAATGGTTCCATTCTTACCTCACGGGCAGGTTTCAGAGAGTTGCCACTGGAATGTATTCCTCTGGTGCTCACTCCCTGCCTTGTGAGGTACCGCAGGGTTTCATTTTAGCCCCCATGTTGTTTGCAGTGTACATGCTGCCATTGGGAGATATCATCAGGTGATTCAGTCTGAGTTTTCACTGCTATGCAGATGATACTCAGCTGTATATGACATTTCTGCCCGGACAAGATGATACACTCTCCATGCTAAATAATTGCCTTATTGAGATCAGATCTTGGATGAGTTCCAGCTGGCTAAGACTGAATCCGGATAAGACTGAAGTGCTGGTAGTGGACCCAGGCCATCCAGGGGTGGGTTTGGGTGCTGGACAACTATCAGGCTTATTACTTGGTGGTATGTTGCTCACTACCTCAGATAGGGTGTGTAACCTGGGCATTATTTTTGATGATGGTTTGACCCTAAAATCTCAGGTGTCAGCTGTCATCAAATCCTCTTTTTACTATCTGAGGAATATCGCCCCAGTGAAACACCTGGTTCCCCCGGATGATCTTCCAACACTGGTCCATGCCTTTGTCACTACCTGTCTTGATTACTGCAATTCCCTCTACCTAGGGTTACCAGGAGTTAATATCCACCTGTAACAGGAGGTCCAGTTTTGAAAGATAAAGCTGACACAGAGAAGATGCAACCCCGTTTGGTTTCTGCTTTCACTCTATCCTGTCTTCTTCTGCTTATTCTTATCTATCCTAATTTTTTGCCAGAGGGCCAACCTGGCAATTTCTCTTGCCTTTACTGTCACTTTTTGCTCTGGTATTACATGCATCTTGTTATAAAATATGTAAAGAAGTAGCTGTGTCACTTAATAGAAGCCCCAAAATGAGTAGAGGGCTGGGTTGTGGGAAAAAGCCTTCAGCTACAATTCAATTAGTGAGTAAGGAAAGCTTAGACTGTAAAATTGCTGCAAACAGTGGGAAAAATGTTTTAGGCAACACAAACAAAGTACAGGTTTGCAGGAAAGTCCTATAGAACCTGTAAAATTACTATATGGGTTTAATACCACTGTATCCAAACACTTAAGTTTAAAATTAAGAGGAAATTAAAGAAACTGTATTTGGTTGCTATGATGCAGATTCTAATAAGCCCCAAAGCAATGAAAAATGTACCCTTGATTTTAAAACACTTGAAAATGGGGTAAAGTAAGATAGTATAATTAAAAACACTACAGGCAGATTAATTGGAGTTCTGTAAGTGTCAAAAAAAGATTCATTCAAAAGGGAGTTGTAATTATTGAAGTTAAGCCTTCTGTGGTTTAGAAGGCTGAGTAACTCAGCAAGGTGTCGGCTGAAAGTGCAGCAGCCAGATAAGCTGTTTGAGAAAAATAATAAAAGGTTCTGAAAATATAAAACAAGGGATTTGGGAAGAAAATAATGCATGTCCAAAGATTAGAGTACCATATGATGTGAAACAAAATATAGATGCTACAGTGGTTCACTTATGTGTGTTTTCCTTATATGAACAAAAAGACAAATAAAAAGCTATAACCTTATATGGAGGCAGATAGGTAGTGCACCCCTCATCTCTCTCTTCCATGCTAAGGTTATAGACTGTTATTTGTTCCTAAACAGGTCTGATTTATCCTTATACTCTTCACATTTGTAAAGAAAAGTTGTTTTACCCAGAGGTCTGTCTCATGCTGTAAGGTCCTACTATAGGACAAGCTGCCCCTGAAATGGCAAGTTTTATAGATGCAAGGGAATGTGATGTCACAATGGAGATGGGGTTCAGTGAAAACCACACCCCTTTCCTTCGCTATATAAACCCTCCACTAGGAGGCTTAGATATATAGGTTGGTCAGTAGGGTTCTGACCAAGGTGAGAGAAGGATCTCAGCAAGGAGGTAATGTGAATGCTTTTTCATTAACTGAGGAAGGAGAGAACACAGGAATTTCTTTATAGCATCTGAAGCAGGAAATATTTCCTGATGTTTGAACTGATGTGAAGAAATATCATCATGTTTTTCCTTTCTGTTTCCGTCTTTCGGATGAGACGTTAAACCGAGGTCCCATCTGCCTGGATTGGTTGTAGTTCAGGTGGATGTTAAAGATCCCATGGCACTTATCAAAAAGAGTAGGGGAATTTCCCCGGTGTCCTGGCCAAATTTCCCTCATTCATTAAAAATACCACCAACAGCTTAATCTGGTTCAAGGTCAGTTGGCATTCATCTGTATCCCCTGTCCCCGGGTCGTGCCTGAAAATAGGCAGGATTTGTCTAGTGCACTTACCCGGTCAACAAAAAGCTAAATAAAAACTAAATAAAATATTGGATTATTTATTTATTTATTTTTGGGTTTTGTATTTTTCTAAAATAAAATGATAAATGCAGAAGTATGCATTTTATGCATTATAATCTGGTTATGCGATCTGTTGTTAGAGACCCACGTTTTACATACGCCTGCAGCTGGTGCAGAGCAGCATTGTGAGCTTTGACTGGGACTTCTAGAACCAGTCATATTATGCCTGTGCTCTGCAAGCTGCACTGGCTGCCTGTTTGGTGGCGGATCACCTTTAAGGTTGGCTTGCTAACCTTTAAAGCCCTACATGATCAGGGACCCGGTTACCTGCAAGATCTCCTGGTACCCTACTGCCTCCTCTCCGTTCCACCGATGAGGGATTCCTGGAGATTCCTAGGGTATGATTGACTGTGGGGGACAGGAAAGGGGAGGGCAGATTGGAGTTGGTTGTCATGCCTTCGCTTTTTCAGCACAAGCCCAGTGGAATTCTCAACCTAGTCGACTGAGAGAATGCCCAACTCTCGATAGATTTAGAATTGAGTTAAAAACCTATTTATTTAGCTTAGCTTTCCCTAGTCATGGATGATCTGTTTTAATGTTCTTGTTTTAATGTTATTTTTATGTATTTGGTTTTATGCACAGTGCTTTGGTTTTGAAAGGCGCTATAAAAATAAAGTTGATTTTATTTGATTTGATTTGTTGGGACTTTGACAAGCTGTGTCAGTCCTGTGCCCTGCAGAGCCAATAGGAAGTCTCTGCCTTTTGTTGTTGCTGCTGTTTGTGTGCTGCAGTTGTATCTGGGAGGTTAAAGTCCCCCACCAGAATTACATTGCCTCTGTCAGTCATTTTGTGTATTTCCTCTAGTAAGTCTTTCTCCTCCTTTTCTCCTTGATTTGGGGGCCTGTACATGACACCAGTTTTGAAGGATATCCCTTTTCCTGTGACTGCTGTTAGCCATAGTGACTCTGTCCCCCCGAGGATGTCTGCAATTCTGTTGTTTTAATTTCTTCTCATATGTAAATAGCCACTCCTCCCCCTTTTTTCGTTTTCTGTCCTTTCTGAACAGGTTGTACCTTGGTATAGTCATGTCCCAACCATGGTTTTCTGTGAACCAGGTTTCTGTTATGGCTACCCAGTCCAGCCTATCCACTTCCATGGTGGCCATGAGATCTGGAAGTTTATTTGCTAGGCTCCTAGCATTCATAACCATCACCCCCCAGGATTGTGCTCCCTCTTTTGTGTGAGCATGCACCTTCTTCCTAGACTGGCCTGGTCTGCTGTTTCTACCTGAGAGACTTTGCGATCTGTTGGATGTTTGAGGAGTGATGACTGAGGTACCAGCGGTTTCAGTGTGTGTTTGTTCCCATTCCATTTGTGATGATGTATGTATGTCCATTGACTTTTGGGGAGTGGTGACTAGCACGCTGATGGTTTGGGTGTGTACAGTCCCCAACTTCCCATTACTTAGTTTAAAAATCTCACTTAGACATCAAATTTTTGTCCTAGTGCCCACACAGCTTCTCTATTCAGGTGTAGGCCATCAAACTTAAAAATTCCCCTCTCCCAGAAGTTCTGCCAGTTTCCTTTGAAGTGGAACCCTTTTTCAAGGCACCAATTTTACAGCCATGGATTTAACTCATGAATTTCATCCTCCCTGACTCGCTTGGTGCCTCTCCCTTTTTGTCCCATACATAGAACTTCTGAGAAGGCTAGTTTGGATGAAAGTGAAGTCAGATTGGTGGCAAGAGCCTCAAAATGTGTCCAGGCCTCCTCCACTGTGTGGTTCTCCAAGTCATTTGTCCCAAGATGTATTGTGATGTGCATTATATGTCCTGCTTTTTGGACTATTTTCTTTATGTGGAATGTGTCTCTTTCTGCAGAGGCTCCTGGGAGACACCTAAACCACAATTTCCATTGCATCATTTTGGTTTATGTGGGGTTCCACTCCACAGATCATGGAGTCCCCTACTATGAGAAGTTTATTTTTGTTTAAGCCCCTATTTGTATTGGTTAAAGTGTGTTGTCTTGTGGTTTCAGGATGTAGATTTTGTACAGAGGCTCCTGGGCAATGTTTGACCACCTTTTATTTATTTTCAGTGTGGTCTAGGTGGACTTCCACCCAGTGGCACATGGAATCCCCCCTGTGTTGAGATTTGCCATGTCATGCTTGTTGGAGTAATGTGCCTGTTTTTGGTTGGAATGGCTGGGTTAGGAATTGGGGTGTACCCTTCCTTCCTGGACCCCCTGCTTTTCCTGTTTCTCCTAACCACCTGCCAGTCCCTTGACCCTGTGTCCTGTATTGGGCCATGACTGGTAGTTTTGTCCTGATGGTATGGAGGCTCTGATGGTCTGCTATGGAGTGTTCTGCACTGTATATCATAGATCACTGCCCAGACATCCTGAAGCTGGGCTCTGAGATCTACTATGACCAAGCAAGCATGACAGGGACCTGGCTGCTGAAGATATGACTTTAAGTACAGTGTTCCACAATTCCAGCAGCTGGCTATGTCCATTTTTTTATGTAGCAGGGATTTCTGGGTAGCTTCCCTTCCTGTTGTTAGGCTGGAGGTATGGACAAACACAATAGGAAGACCCTATAATATAATATAGTCCACAACTCCCCCATTTGTGTGGATGAAAAGAAAGAGAAGGTCCTGTAAGAGCTATTACTAATAATTGCACTTCTTATTGTGAGATGGATGTGTTTACAACAAGGTCCTGTGAGGAAGACCCTTTGCTTGAGGGAAAAAATAGAAAAACAACAAGAAACATGTATTTTTTTTATTGTCCCAGTCTGTTCAGTGGCAGGAAGTGGGCAACACCAGACAACAGTAAATGTCAGTGCTCCTGGTGTGGGTGGGTAGATTGAGTCAGCTTCTGTGAGGGTGAGAACTATTATTAGAGTTATTACAGTGCTGGTAATAAAGTAAGTAAAAACAATGCTGTATATCTGTATGATGTGAATTGGAAAGCCCCTAGTTTGAGTTCCAGCCGCAGTGAGTGCATTTGTCCCCCAACTTCCCCAGCAGCGGTATGTGGGTAGCGAGGTCAGCAGAGCTCAGAGTGGTGTTGCTGCAGGCATCTAATTAGTTCCTAGCTGCCCAAAATAGAAGGGCAATGTTCCTAGTTCTATGTAGTTGTCAACCTTTCTACAACCTCCCAGACTTCCAACAGATGCTGCCAGTGACTTAGAGGATGCCTGCTGCAGCAATCTACACTCCAATGAAGCAGTGGAGAGTTGGGCAGCTGACAATCAGCAGTGGAGAGCAGGAGGATGCAGGATCTCCCAGGACTGTAGTCCTCTGAATAGAGCAGAGTCTGCACTGACTAGATGTCAGGGGAGGCTTTTTAAATCCCCTGTCTCCTTTTTTTGCCTTGGCACTCCTGTGTGGTGGCTACTCTATTGCTTACCACTAGCTACATCACAGTGTGACATATCTACCAATTGTGGAAATGGGAGAGAAGTTTGAGTCAGCCCCTATGAGAGAGAGAACAATTAATAGAGTTATCACAGTGCTGGCAATAAAGTAAGTAAAACAATGCTGTGTACCTGCACGATGTGAATTGGAAAGCCTCTATTGTGAGTTCCAGCTGCAGTGAGCATGTTTGCCTTCTGACTTCCCCAGCAGCAGTATGTGGGTAGTGAAGTCAGCAGAGCTCAGGGTGGTGTTGCTGCAGGCATCTAATTAATTCCTAGTTGTCCAAAATAGAAGCGCAATGTCCCTAGTTCTATGTAGTTGTCAACCTTTCGATGACCTCCCAGACTTCCAGCAGATGCCGCCATAGATTAAGAGGATACCTGCTGCTGCACTCTACAGTCCCCTGGAGTGTCAGAGAGTCAGGTGGCAGACAATCAGCAGAGGAGTACAGGAGGATGCAGGATCTCCCAGTGCTGTAGTCCTCTGAACTGAGTAGGGTATTCTGTTTTGTTGTTTTTATGTTATTGTTCCTACTCATTAATGTTGTTGTTATTCTTAAAAAGCGTTTCATGTTAATCCAAAACATTCATCTTTGGAGTGTTTTCTTGTGTGTCTGAAGTTTGACAAATGGTCACTCAACATATTTATTGCATGAATGTCCATTGATTTGGCGTCAGTTTCCTCTTACAATCCAAAGTGTTCCAAACTACAGTGGTGGTGGTGGATCAGATCCTGGTCTGCCTTAGGGGATATAGATTTGGACAGCGAGGGTGAGTCAGAGCGTGGTCAGAGGGACCTGGTCTGGGGAGGGAGACTATGGATTGAAGCTTGGTGCTGATGAGGTCATCATGATTTAGCAATGTTGTTGGGACTTTAGGATTGATTTTTGAGCTACAAATGTGACTAAGCAGCACACAGAATAACTTTGTAGTTGTCAGCAGAACTACAGTCCTTATCACGCTGGCCTGCCGGCGCAGTGGTTGGATTTCTGCTTGCGACACCGGCGACCTGGGTTCGGGAACGGACTCGGGTCATCAGAGGGCCAGCCGGGGGGGAGTAGGATCAAGCGTCTGCGGACAGCTCTCCTTCTCTGGGGGGGAGGGTGTGGATAGCGGGTGGTGCATGGGGACCCCTGGCGGAGGCCGGGAGTTCCCACGCAGACCGCGGCTTGTCAATCCCATTGAGGCGGGCAGATGGTGACATCATGGCATGACCCCACCTCCCAGCGGAAAATGGATGGAGCCTGCCCGCCGAGAGTGAAGCCCGCCGCCACTTGCCTCGAGCAAGCCCCAGGCCGGGTCCCCAACCCAGTCCCAGTGCCCGCGGAATATACGGGGTATGCCGCAGGCCCCACCGTGGGGAAGCCACGGGTATCGGGGACAGCGGCCAATCTGGGGGGCAGAGGCAGGCGGCCCGTGACCGGGCTGAAAATACGGTGGCAAGGCAGCTCGGGAGTAAATAAAATAAAAACAAAAAACTACAGTCCTTATCTGCAGCACTTCAATAGAAATTGCAAAATACAAACGCTAAGAAATCCTTAGCATCCACAGAATTCAAAAGCAGATACTAGAAATAATAACGCAAACAGCAGAAAAAAATAACCACCCAGTTGACTGCACTATCCACAGAACAGTTTGTGAGTTTTTTGCAGAATTATAGAACTAAACTGCTAACCTTTTTCCAAACAGCAGAATAGAAAGGCTCAAAAAAAAATCTTTACTTCTGTGGAAAATTCAACAACAGAACCTAGCTTGCATATGTTAGAAAAAAAGGTTGATTTGCGATAAGTCCAGTACTCTGACTCTAGAAGTGTCGTTAGAGTCAGTATATACATTTGAAAGTTACAGTACTGTACCACCTACAGGAACACAAACATGACTCTAAATTGCATATGGAAAAAATGTTTGCAGAATTGCACTGGGAATTGTAGAATAAATTGATGAACTGTGAAATGAATGACATTGAACATTCATTCTGCATTTCATGACTATTTTTCCACAGTTCAATAAATACCACAATACTTAGCAAAAATATGAAATACACTTTTGGAAGATCCAGAACTCAACATAGGCAGAAGTTCAGAAAATGTTGCGAAATTTCGGAAATTTCAATAACATTCCTCAAAAGTGCAATTTGCAATTTCTGCTAGGCACTTTATATATCCAATAAACCTCATACCAAAAATGTGATGTCTAAGTTACTTTGTTTAGTTATGAACCATTTTGTAACCTTGACTTCACTCCCTGTTCCAAAAGCTAGTTTCAGTGAAGAGCTACTGATGATGTCATAACCAGAACTCAAAGTGTAGTCCTGTCTATCAGCAACCTTAAAGGACTTATTTCTTCAAAGTTTAAGAAACTGTGGTTATAGTTATCATTTGGAAAAAAAAAAAAAACATTTGTCAATGCTGAATGTTTGCTTGCTGGCATTGGCATTGGTAGTGTAGGAGTTACAGAGCTGTATAATAGGAATGGCAGTGAAGTATTGAACTGAAGCCAACCCCACCAGCTCCCTGCAGAGACTGACAGGCATTGGAGTGTGCCTTTAGGTCATCAGGCATAACGGCCATGCTATTTCACCACACCCTACCCTGCAGACACCGACAAGTGTCACGGTGTGCCTTGGGGTCTTTGACCCTTATGCGCACCCCATTCCATCAGGAAATATGGTGAGATGGGTGCGGTATAGGAGAATGGGGTGAACTTTGGGGCTGAAGAGTCCAAGGCACACCTTGATGCCTCTCAGAGGCTGCAGGGTGTGGGTGGGGGTGGAATGGTATGAGCATTACAGGCGACAATCCCAAGTCACAGTCCTGATGCCTGTCATTCTCTACAGGGTGGGGCGTTATGGTCGGAAACACCTCAGGCATTTGTTGGTATTTTCACTCCAAATTTTCAACATTTTTTGTGACCTCCAGATCATGAACAGTGACAATATCAGTTTGTTAGCTGAAAGCTGCTTTTGCACAGTGATTATGGCATTTGTCACCACAGGTGCAAAAACACATTCCGAACAGGATGTAAAAAATGACAGCTGTACTGTTCATGGGGAGGTGTAAAAAATGGCAATGTTGAAAATCTGCAGTGAAAATATTAAAAAAACTGGTGAAGTCACGAGTGTGCATAGAAACTGTGCAACGCACACCCGTAATGTAATTAGTTGGGGATTTTTTACAGCAGATCGTCAACACAGGCATTTTGGAACTTCCGATCATGAACAGTGTCACTGTGATTTTCTTTGTCTGTCCCGAACAATGACTTCCCACAGCGACCATGCATTTCTGTGCTGAAAGTATGAAAACACATTTCGGCCATGTTGAGAAAAATGACAGCTGTACTTTTCATAAGGAAGTGTGGAAAAATGCCACTGGTGAAAATCTGGACAGAAAATATTACAAATTCATGAACTTACAAGGGTGCATGGAAACTGCGCAATGCTCACTCGTAACACAGTCATTTTATGGACTTTTGTCACCAAATTTTCAACATAGCCATTTTAAGACCTCTGCTCATGACCAGTGTCACTGTGATTTTCTTAATCTGTCCCAAACATTGCTTTCGCACACCGACTGCACCATTGTGTGCTACATGTGCAGAAACACATTTTGGGTGAGATGTGAAAAATGGCAGCTGTACTGCTCATAAGGAAGTGTGGTAAAATGGCAATGATAAAAACCTGGCATGCAAATATAAAAATTCACAAACTTGCGAGCGTGCGTAGGAACTGCTCAACATGCACTCCTAAAACAGTTATTTTTGGGAATTTTTTCACCAAATTTTCAACATAGCCATTTTAAGACTGCTGCTAATGAACAGTATCACTTTGATTTTCTTAATCTGTCCCAAACATTGATTGCACACACCGACTACGCCATTGTGCACTACATGCGTGAAAACACATTTTCGGCGAGATGTGAAAAATGACAGCTGTACTGCTCATAAGAAGGTGTGGTAAAATGGCAATGTTGAAAATCCAGAGTGTAAATATTAAAAATTCGCGAACTTACGAACGTGCGTAGGAACTGTGCAACGCACGCTCATGAATCAGTCATATTTAGGAATTTTTTCACCAAATATTCAACATAGCCATTTTAAGACCTCTGCTCATGAACAGTGTCACTGTGATTTTCTTAATGTGTCCCATACATTGATTTTGCATACAGACTGCGCCATTGTGCGCTACATGTGCGGAAACACATTTTCATCGAGATGTGAAAAATGACAGCTCTACTGCTCATAAGGAGGTATGGTAAAATGGCAATGTTGAAAATCCAGAGTGAAAATATTAAAAATTCATGAACTTACGAGTGTGTGTAGGAATTGCGCAATTCACACTCATAAAACAGTCATTTTTAGGAATTTGTTTACCAAATTTGCAAAATAGGTTTTTTGAGAGCCCACCTTATGAACACTGGCACTGTCATTTTGTTAATTTGTACTGAAAGGTGATTTTGTGCAGTGACCGTGAAATCACCCTTTGGGCCCGATTAACACCATGACAGTGACAGAATTCATGATGAGGGGTCCCAAAAACCCAATGTTGAAAATTTGGTGCCAAAATTCCAAAAAATGTCTGAGATATGCAGCAAAGTTGAAAAAACCCTATTTATTACATTATACAGGTTACCAGCATTTCTTCAGTTCACGATCGGCTTTGAAGAGTGCAGACATGTTCCCGGTCCACCGAAGATCATCGCCGGACTCAGGAGGTATGTGGGGTGAGGGGTGGGGAGGCAGGGTGCACAGTGGGTGGGTGTGGGTGGGGCAGGAAGACTGCGAGGGACTGTTTTTATTTACAGGATTTTTTATTATTAAGACAACGTGGGATGTTTGCCACACTGGGGTGGGCTCCCAGCTTGGCAGCTGGAAAGGCTGTTTGGGGGTCTGGAGCCAATGGGGGATTGGGCACCCCCATCAGCCACAACAAGCTTTGCCATGCTGGGGTGGGCTCCCAGTGTGGCACCTTGAAAGCTTTTTGGGAGGGGGGAGCATGGAGCTGACAGGGGATTGGGCACCCCCGTCGGTTATAACAATCTTTGCCACACTGAGGTGGGCTCATAGCGTGGCACCTGCAAAGCTTTTTTTTGGGGGTGTGTGAAGTCGACGGGGGTTTGGGCACCCTGTCGGCTATACAGTGTGTGCATGGGGGGGAGGAGCGCATGAGCATGCAATATGCATGCATGTGTGGGTGTTGGGAGGGGAAGCGCTGCTCACTGAAGCGGTGCTCACTCTTTCAACTGTACAGCGCTGCATTTTGGATCACCGCACTATGTTTCTTGCACATGTGTGCAAGCAAACATAATGACACTGGGATTTGAACAGTCTATGTGTTTTCAGATGCATAATACTGTGCTTCAGCATGTGGCAGGAAGTGTTTTTGGAAGGTACTGTACAGTGTTGGAAAAAGTTATTGAGTGTCAAGGTTTGCACAATGCCAGAAAGTTAGTGGAGCATGTAATCTCAGAATATGGTAGAGATGTGCAATCTCAAAATGTGGTGAAGCACTAAATCTCTGAATGCAACAGATACACACCTCTAGCAGTTTGGCAGGGACTGAAAATATCCGAACAAAGTCGTTATGCACACTGTCAGAATGTGACAGGACACACCATTTTATTCAGAAATTGCTTGTCCCTGCGACATTCCAGAACTGTGTGCACTCACCACATTTAAAAATTGTGCAGTGATGTCTTCAGTCAATTCAAAAAGAGATCATGTTTCACTGACACTGTATCTCCCAGCATCTAGTTCTCATTGGCCTTATAACCACCAACCTTTTCTGGCACTGTGGTCACGGGCCTGGCACCACAGCTTATATTTTCTGAACCTGTTCTGAGATTGAGCCATGCTGGGTAGAAATAGAAATGTTTTGTCAGAAGATGGTTGGGTTGTCTGTTCCACACTGCCTAGTCTTTTGGTTACTGAGTGACCTGTCAAAGTCCTGCCACAGCTGGCAAAATGTGCAAACAACTGTATAGACTCACTGTGGAAGCCAAGCACAAGATCATACAGTCATGACAACAAAGTTCAGTTTTTCCATTGGTGAAATGGGTAGCAGCAGTCATTCAGATTGTACAGTTTCATGGGGTGATGTTCAGTGCCAGAGGAAGGCTTAAAACATTTACACATCTGACTACGCTGCATAACCAGTTTGGGGGAGAATGGACTGTAGGCCCCTATTGGAACTATTCCTATATTGCAGAGGTGGGTCACTTCCAACCTGGTCTTCACAGATAATCAGAGATGTGGCCTCAGTTTACCACAGGCCAACATGAAACATGAAAGTAGACCAAAGCCTACACACTCTGGGCTAGCTCACATTCCTGAGGAAGGGTTTGAACCCAGCCACTAACTAGACAATACTATTTGTCACTATAGAGGATGCAACAAGCCTAATAAGGACCTAGATATGTGCCTGTCTGAATTATAATATCTACTTGCTAAAACTTTTTAACCATGATTCATATGGGACTGAGTACAGCAAACACTTCAATGTTGAGTAATGTATCTATTAGTATCTCTGGACTTTGGGACCTACAATGAAAGGAGTACAACTGATGAATTGTTCAGTGCTGTTATAAGAGTGTCTGTGAACACCGTAGTCATCAAGTCATCTTAATATAATGAACTGTTGGTATGGCAATTGTCTGTCCACTTCCAAAATTCCTTCTGTTAAGGTTTCTGCTGTAAAGATTTATGTGTTCAATAGGATCTTTCCGTGTTTGTAAATGTATAAAACTGAATAAAATGTTCTAGGCCAAAAAAAGGGGGCATTGCATCCCCACCACATTCTGACATTTTGTATTCCTGTCTCATTCTGGCATTATGCATTCCTTTTTAATTATTATTATTTATTTTACCAGGAAGGTGGATTGGATCATATGACCAATTTTCAGCCATATAGTACCTAGGATGATATCTAATCTTACAATATACATCATATACAAGTAAAATCAGATATTGAAATAGCTTCAAAATTTACATATATACATTATAGGGATACGTCCATTAATCAAATGGTTTCCAAGCAATTACAGGTTGATGAAGCCTGTTGATATTCTTTTTATATTTATTTAAATATGTGTGTCCTTAAACTAATACCTATGCAGTTTCTGCCAGCTTATTCAGTAAGGTTAGTCCATAATATGACAGAGGATGTTCTGCTACCTTCATTTTGATTTTATTTCATTAAATACAGTAATCTAGTGGAAGTGTAATGTGAAGTTTTGAAATTATAAATAGGTCACAGTCTAATACTAAATATACTTGAAATATTTTTCATCCACATTTTTTGCAAATATATTGGCACAGCATAATAAATCCTTAACTGTGGTGATAACATCCCACAATTTTGGTAACTGTCACAGTAATGAACATTTTTTTGTAGACTGGGTGGCAAATTTGGCAACATTATTAAAGGTTACAGCATATTTTTATAGCGTTGTAGTTGAGAGAATCAAATATAAAACAGAATTGTATTCTATAGCTGGTAAAAGGACTTATTTAACTATGATATTCTTGACATATGGGGTTCAATTATTTTGATTTTTTGTATAGATAGCTCCATTTACTGTTTACTTTCTTTTTGACTTTTGTATATGTTCCCAAAATGTCAAAGACTGATCCAGAATAAATAATACTCAGTTAAAATTAGATACAGTACATCTTTCAAACAATGTCCATTTACCCCTTCAATTAACATCTTGTTTGTTTTAATTTCAGTTTTTGGTTTGGTTCCAGAAATACTGATAGGTTTCCCTTTCATTTAATAAAAGTTTATTAGCAGTTAACCAATTTTGTAGTTTATGAGAGATGGGTCTCATGCAGTTTTAGGTCAACTCCTGTCTTCCCTAGCATACATTATTGTTGATACCCCCTCTGCATACCCTAGGCAGATCATTTACAAAAATCAGAAACAGAAGCAGACTCAAAACTGAACATTGTGGTACCCCTGCAACTATTTCTCACAAAATAGATCTCTCACAACCTATTTTTACTATCTGCTTCCATCCAAATAATTTGAACATACAGTATAATGCCGTACACTTAATTTTGCTAACTTTTTTATTAATATGGTATGTCCACCAGGTTGAATGCCTCAGTCAGGTCAATAAAAATAGCCCCAGTGAGTTATCCTTTATCCATGTTATCATAAATATTACTGGTCAACCTGACTACGGCTGCAAACATGCTGTACCCTTCCCCCCCCACACACACATACACACAATCCATATTAGTTCTCTGAAAGCAAATTTTCTTCCAGAAATTTTGTTAGCTGATTGAAAACCACTTTTACTAATCATTTTGCCAGTGCCAATAAAACAGAAATTGACTGATACTTTGTGATTAATTGTTCATTCCCAGCCATATGTAGTGGGGTTACCACAGCTGTTTTTTCAACAATCTGGAGGTTGATTTGTACAAAGTGATTGGTAAAAAAGATACATTACTGCTTTCATGATCTGCTCAGCCACTGTTTTTAAAATGTTTGGTGTACAGCTATCAAACCCCACCCCTTTTTACCGTTTGAATTCAGTTATAATTCATACACCTCTTTTTTAGCTAATTTAAAAAAAATACATTTTTAAAGGTACCTCCATTCCATCGGATTTCTCATTACTAGGGATGTAAATTTGTCATGGATGAGGTTTTAATGACTCATTGTTTGTTCATGAAATCATTAGTAAACAGCAGTAAATGTTGTGGCACTGTCATCATTGCTACATTCTGATGACACTAGAGAAAGTCATAGAAGTCCTGAATAAAGATCAAACGTCATGGAATCAATGACATTGACAAACTTACATCCCTACAATTACTAACACATTCCTGGTCTATCTTTGTTTTATAATTAGTTATGATAGTGAAAAAAAAATCATTAAACTGTTTCTACACTTTTGCTTATAAGATACTCACCAACTCTTATTTTTTCAAGCCCTACTTGACTGATAAGTTGATAACAACTCCCTAACAGAATCACCAAAATGTTTGGGTTTTGCTAGGTCTTTTAATTGTCTGTCTTTAAAATACTTTTGCTTTAATTTCTTTATTTCAGTTTTACAAACATTTCTGTATCTATGATAGGCATTTAAGTCACCCCTCAAATTTTATATTTTATACTTCTTCCAAAGTCTATCTCTTATTTTTTTTTAATTCAGTTAAGTTCACATTTAACCACTACAGATGTTTAGTCTGTGGTCTTTTTTCATGGCTGCATATTGTTCTAAACATTTTTAATAAGCTTTTATTTAAAAAGGTCACAGCCTCTTCAATGTGGCACACAGTACAAAGTGATGACCAACTTATTTTGTTAACATCTTCTTTAAGTTCTTCATCACTTAACGTTTTACAAGACTGACATTCTTTTATTATAACCTTATTTTCTTTCTCTTTTGTCTTCTTATCAATTAAATGGCTTGGACAATGATTCAAAATAAAGGCTGTCAAAGCTTCAGAGTTGGCTAAAAATATGTCCTGTTTATTAACAGACAGTCAATAATAGAACCCCTTCATGTTATGCAGTTTTTTCTAGTTTGCTCATTTATCACTTGGTTAAAAACATGCACCACTAATATCACATTTATTTTACCATTCTTAGATAGGGCTGCCCAATCTATATTAAAACCTTCGTAATTATCTGTTCTTTTTTCTTTTTGTTTAGGGATGCCAACTTTTATACTACGACTATCAATTTTTGATGACACTTGTGGCAAGTACACACATAAAAAGAACATCTAAGTATATTTTTCACTACCTAATATAATTTTAATAGTTAAGCATTCAACAGAATCACAAGAATCTGCTTTAATGTGCTCTACCAAGTAATTTTCTTTTACATAAATATCTACTCCTCCACCTTTGGCATTCTGATGATCCTTCTGAAAAAGGCTATAGCCCTTTAAATTAATATAACCATCTGTGATTGATTTGTTTTAACCACATTTTGCATAAATCAAGGAGATCAAACTTCTTCTAGCTCCACCTAAACTGTTATTTCATCGATATGTGCAAACATTTAAGTGAACAAATTTAAGGCTTTTTAAGTTATTTAATTGTGCAGCATTTCCCAGATTTCTCAAAGCAGGTCCTGGATTACTTTCAGTGTCACCACTTAACAGAAACAGCATCAACATTAGCAGTCTCCTTGCTAAGCAACAATTCTTAATATTGTGTTTGCTCATTTGAAACATTTTAGGCTTTAAAAATGTAATTTAATTAAATTGTAATGACACCAGTTTGAGATTGAATTGTATGTCTGGAAGTCCTTCCTACTATAATTTACTTAAAAAATGTCCCTATGTAAACCCCTTCTAGGAGCTTACTAGCTGTGTTTCCCACGTTTTGGTGCTGGTGTTGGGGACTGCCTGCTGGCAGGTGGGGCCTGGGCCCAGTAGTATAATTTAAGGGGGGTTTGGTGCCAAGGGGGAGTCCAGAAGCAGGAGCAGAGGAGAGAGTGAGCTCCTGGTCTGGTGAGTGCTGCAAGTTTAGCCATTGGCTGAGGTTCAGAGCCAGGGTGGGTGATGGCCACCCCAGCCCAACACCCTTGCTCCAGAGAGAAGTCGGCAGGGTCCAGTGAGCATTCACAGAACTGCATGGATTGGGACCTCTGCAGCCTGAAGGAGTGGCAGCTGGGCCTTGAGTGTGTTGAAGCCTGCTTCATGATTCCTGGCACTAAGGTAGGGCAGCATAGAAGCCACATTGTTGCTAGTCCAGTCGGCTGCCATAGGGTCCTGATGCATGAGTCTAGTGATGAGAGTCCAAGTTCATGGGGAGTAGAGGTGGCAGCCTGCTCCCAGGCATCATCCAGACCATTACTGTGTCTGTCTGGATAGTTCTAGAGCTTATGGATGCCTCCCTACCTGAATTCTCAGTGCCGCAGGTGTGTGAGACCACTGAGGGGGGCAGCCTCTTGGTTAAGGCTGTCCCATGGGGTGCTCACCAGGCAGCTTGGAATATGAGTGCAGTAGAGGGAATGGGTTCCTAAATTTGTGCAGGAAGAAGTTTTGGCTGAAGTGGCTTGGGAAGACATTAATCTGAGCCTACAGTCTGTGTGTTGCTGCCATCATCAGTTAGAGCCCTATTCAGCTCCGAGGAGAATGATGCAGTCAAGATCCCTAGATTAGTTTCTGCATTAAGTGTCATCTTGGCTCTGGCCATGTGGTACATAGCCCACCCACCATGTATGGTTTCCCCATGCTCCACGGGTTGCCCCGTTTTGTCTTGCTGCAATTAAATCTGTTTTGCACTTTGAATTATTGAGGACAATGAACTTACTCAATTTACCTCAATGTACTGCTTAACAAATGTTGCCCACTACAGCTGGCTGCAGCCCCATAGAGGCAAACAATGAACTGACACCCCCAGGACCAATGTTGGACCATGTAACTGAGCAAATCTGGTCACTGTGGTTATTGGCGGGGAGTGCACGTATCACCTGGCATACCCCTAGACACCAGGAGGGGGAGCTTACACCAAATTTTACTGAATTTAACATTCTTACTTACATCAAGGTGACTGCCATATTCTTTGCTATTAGAACCATCAATCTTTGTTAAAGGGGAACAGTCATGGTTCCACATCAAATTAGGCATTGAAAACTCCACACAAGGAAAAAGCATGCCACCATGCACTGCCCAAACAAGTATGATCAGAAACCACACAGATATAAATAAACATGCATGGGATAGGCATAAGGGAATATTAGTAAATAGGCAGGTATGAGGGAATGTCGACAGACCAGGAAGGATCTGCAAAGATAAAGTAGAAAGTGAACATCTGGGCAGACTGGGTGGGCTAAACAGTCCTTTTCAGTTGACAATTTCTGTTTCTATGGAACAGTAAGTAAGTGGCTCTGATGGGATTTGAACCAGAACTTGCAAGTTTCCAGGCATGTGAAATAACCACTAGACCCCTGTGTAATCACTCTGTCAGATTTTAAGTCTGTTTGGTGAAGCTGAAGCAGACAGTAGTGAAAATTCTAAGGAACCCAATGGAACTTTGTTCTAGGAGTGAAATTAAAAGTTTAACTCAGTTCTATGAGTAAAATGAGGAAACACTGCTTCCACATAAAATGCACTCTCCTAAAGGCATAAAATTGATTAAAGTGTAAGCATGCAACATGCTGTATAATGAAGAAACATATCCCCAGACTCCTGTCAGATATGTTCGATACTAAATCAAAGGGATTCTAGGTAGTAAGGGCGATGGCAAAACAGTGATCGCTATTATGGTGAGTGTATATCATCGAAAAGCACATCGGTGATATACACATAAAGGCACCCTGACATCCTGATTATAAAAAAGTGTTTTTTTGGGAGGCAGCTGCAACCACCGCACCCCCCGAATTAAGATTATTAACTCTAGGCAGGTGCATGTTGGGGAGGGGGCAAAAATTTGGATATTGCTAAAAATTAAGTGTTGCAGCTTGTAGCTGCAGCAAAATGTAAGTGCTCACCAGTCTCAAACCCTGTACCTGCAGTGCCCTAGCTAGCCACCCACACCACCACATCACATGGCTAGCTCAGTGACAGCAGGTACAGTAATCTCACAAAACCCCTTCCCTGTACCTCCCCTTCCCCTCTCTATTCCTCACTTCCATCTGCTCTTCCCCATGGTCAAGTTTCCATCCAGGGGATATTGTACACAGTAGCCTCTAATAACAGCACCCAAAATGAGGTGCTCTTTTTGAAGTCTCTCATTTTGGTTCACTGCCATTACGTGTTACCAATCAAAGGTGATGGTTTCCCTCAGTGAATTCTTTACATTTGCAATACTGAAAGCAGACTTCTTGTTAGTGGTCTGCTAGGCAGGAGAAGGTGAACTTTGTTGGTTTAACCCCTCTGAGGGAAAATGTTTCTGACTACAGCACAGCTGTAATGCAATACTACAGATTGCACAGGAATCCATACCACTGGATACCAACTGCTTGCTCCACCAGCCTATTTCCTGTAGTTCCCAAAGGGTAGCTGAATCCATGCCCATAAACCTTTTTGCCTGCAATCCAGCATTTATGGGATTTTCTTTATCACAATAATACAACAAGTAAATTACAATTAAATCACACACTATTCTATATCCCTTATCAATCTAATGTATTAGCAGCCATACTGGCTCTAACCAGAGTTTGTTTTTTTAAGTAAAACCACCACTTTTATTAAAACCTACTGCGTGCCAATGTTTATGGATAATGAATCTCCTAAAATACCAGCAGTGACACAAAAGGATGATAACATAGATGGTTAGGGATTCTGTTTCCATTAGTTATACTGTTAGTACTTGGAGTCCATGTTCATGCTGCACCGTATGTCTTTTCTCCTAGTCCAGGTTGCTGCATTTCTTAAATGGATGTCAGTTTTTAATTGGCTGTCATGCCCTGACTGCTTTTCTCCTCTCGCTGCTCACTGCTCAGTAAAATTATCCATCCACTCCTCAGTGTCTCACTCTCATGTCTGTCTAGACCTGAGACATGCCTGAATTGTTTCTGGTACGTGGCTTGCCCTGTGCAGACTGTTTAGGAAGGACAAACCCATGTTGGCTGGTTTGTTACACAATATGCAGGGCTTAAATATTTGTAATGTGGAAAATTGTTATGAGAATCTTTGCTGGCCAGTGCTCTATCATAAGGGCTACTTGTTACCACCTTGCCATCACCAGTCGTACAAATATTTACAAAGATTAAATTTATTGGCAAAGTACTCTATGTCCAGCACTACTTACTCATGGCATAACTCAAAGCTTTATTGAATTTTAAATATGATGAAAAGACAGTTTTTGGAGCCAGTAGCTTTCAATGCAGGCCAGTGCACCATTGCCTTTAGATTTTATCTCACATACTAAAAGCCTCATACAAGGATTACATGTTTTGGTAATGCCGTCCAAGTGCTCCGTACAACAATTGCTTATAGCATACTGTAACATGAAGTCTTCTCTAGGTTTGGCAATGTTGAATGGACATACTGTACTTTTTGTAACCAGTAGTCTTCTCACACTGTAGCCTACAATAGCATTTTCTTGTTTAGTTATTTTTTTGGGTTTTTGCCCTTTCGCATTACATAAACCTTATAAATATTTGGGGGCAAAGCTAAAATGACTACTCTGTGTGTCTAATAATTCTGTGAAAAATGAGAAGTTGTGGTCCTCTACCCCACAAAGGAAAACACAGTCTATAATAGATACTTCATAAAATTCTTTTATTCTTTTTTTTTATCTTTCTTTTTTAGGCTCCCATATTAATTTTCCAAGAATAAAGATACATTTCAGGACCCACTTCGTCCCTTCATCAGACTATAATGAGCTGCTCCTTTTAGTACTGCAGCACCAGGGAGCCCACCCTCGATGCTGCCAAATATAACAGTGACACTGGGACTGCCCAATCCCCCAGTGTCACTACCTGTAATAAAGAAAACTGTCTATCATTGTTTTATATTTTTTTTATTTTGTAAACCTGTAAAAAGGAAAACCATCCATCGAAGTCTGTTGCACCATTATTCCATCCCCCTACCTGACACTCCCACTCAGCACTCACCCTCCCCACTCCCCAGCCCTTACTCACCCACTAGGGGTCTGACACTGTACTCCTTTCTTGACTGCAGACACATCTTCACTCTTCAATGCCTAACTGCCAACTGAGGAAATCAGGTAAGCGATTCAAGGTATTTCAATGTGGTTTTGAACTTAGTAACATAACTTGGCCATTTTTCAATATTTTTCTCTGAGTTTTCAACATACCTTTTTGGGGACACCACCTCATGAACAATGCAAGTGACATTAGGTAAATCTGTCCTGAAAGGTGATTTCATGGTCACTGCACAAAATCACCTTTCTGCAGGAGTTAAATTTTTTTTCCACCATTGTTCATGAGGTGGGGTCATAAGAAGG
Source organism: Neoceratodus forsteri (assembly GCA_016271365.2). NCBI lineage: Eukaryota > Metazoa > Chordata > Ceratodontiformes > Ceratodontidae > Neoceratodus > Neoceratodus forsteri. The sequence continues at coordinate 778,006,269 of CM028131.1, forward strand.
CTATATTCAAAATTTGGCATAAAAACATAATGAAAACAACAAAGTTATGAGCCTATGTTGAAGTTTGCGAATGCAGGCTCTTATCTTTGGTGAGTTTCAATATTTTGCCCCTAAATTTTCAAAATAGCCATTTCTTCACAGTACTTCATGAATGTGATAGCTGTCATTTTTTAAATCCTTGCCAAAATGTGTTTTCGCTTCCCAAAAGGTGATTTTACAGTCACTGCACAAAATCACCTTTCAGGAAGGAACTGAACATTTTCTCTGCTCTTGTTCATGAAATGGGGTCATAAGAAGCTTATTTTGAAAATTTGGGACAAAAATGTTAAAAAAAACAATAAAGTTATGAGCTCATGTTGGAATTTATGAACTCATGCTCTTAACTTTGGTCATTTTCAATATTTTGACCCCAAACTTTCAACATAGCAATTTTTGCACATCACCACATCAACATGATGTGTCATTTTAAAAATCTTGCATGACATGTGTTTTCCCACCACTGGTGAGAAATAACATTTTGGCCAATATACTATAAATGATACATGTCATGACTGTAAGGTGAATCCTAAAACAAGTCTCTTCCAAAGTTGGGGTCAAAACTTTAAAAACAAAAAAAGTTGTTTTTTTTTATTTTCACCTCTTTCCCACTGGCTGCCTATATATCAGCACCTTCCTGCACACCACTTCCTCACTCACCTCCCTCAACAGATACCCCCTGACTTACCCCTTCAGGCTGGGGCCGATGCCTATATCCAGACCATCTCCATCAGGAAAGGTGCCAGTGACTGGCATTACCTCCCTGGCTTCCCCCGTAGGGTGGGGTTCCAGGTTGGATGGCACATTGGAGCCATGATTGGTCAGTGGGGGAGGCTTGAGCAATGAAGGCTGTGGTGCCAGGCACATGTGTCATTTACGACAGCCAGCAAGGTTTTCTGGACTTGCCCCAGGAGTGTAGACTTACAATGATGCCCTGCATCCACCCCGCCCCTCTTGTACTAGGTGCTGGTGCTTATGCTTTCCCTGGCCTCCACCAGGAGTCCTCCACATGCCAGACACACACCTAACCCTCCCTCCAGAGAAGGAGAGCAGCCCTAGGGGTGCTCAATCCTTTTCCCATGTCAGGTCATCTGACTCCCTGGGTTCGTACCTGAACCCTGGTCACCAGCATCACATGTGGAAATCCAACTGCTGCGCTGGCGGGACGGCCAAAAAAAGTTGTTTAACAAGCATCAAACATTCAGCAATGACAAATGCTTGTCAGTGCTAGTAGTCAGGCACCCATAAACACTGACTTGAATGACTGCTTCAAAATTACAGTTTTAGTAAACAGCCATTTCTGGGGAAAAAAAATTGTCCATGGTATTAATTTTTTTAACAAACTGCAACTATACAGTTGTACTCATACTTGATAATTTGTCACCACACCTGCTTCACCACAATCACTCAATGCACAGTTCTATCTGCACTGTGGTCTGCACTCACTGAATAGGCAGACCAGCAGGACATTTATGACTTGTGCTACCACTGAGAGTAGCATGATGCTAGTGGGATAATGACTCAGTCCTGCTGTTGCTCTGGCCTCGCATTGTGCATGTGGGGGTGTTGAGCAGTCATACAGTCCTTGGGGGGGTTGAGGGCTGCACTTGTGGCCCTCTGATTATCTTAGGTTGCCCACCACTGGTTTAGACACAACTGTCAGGGCTTTGGATGTTTATATATAATGACTTGATTATTAAAGTAGTTTAAGTCACACTTCTATAATTAAAGGCTGTTGTAATGCAATATAATGCCAACATTTGTATACTCTAGGCTACTTCATGGGCCAGTATATTAATAAACACAATGATGAAACTGATTCAAAATATGTTGAATAGAATGCATATATCATGTAATGAAATGCAGCTTAATTGCCACAAGATGGTGTACTTTACCTTCAACCCTTGCTTTTAGCTTGTCCCAGACTGCAGTGAGCAGACTATTCTGATTTTTTAAGAATTTCATTATTTACTGTATAGAAGGGATGTAACTTCTAGGAAAACTTTCAAAAATGCAGTTTATACAACAGACAATTCTACTTATATGTCACATATTTTGGCACTTTTCTTCTCTTTTTTTTCTCTATTACTAAAAATCCTTTTCCCACAAATTACTCTATATGGGTGATAATGCAATGCAAGCTGCCCCTCACAGTTATTAATGTGACTCTCTCCTCCCATGAAGGGACTATGTGCTGTAGTTGAGAGAATAGCTTAGACTCCATGCACAATTATTGGCCATTCTTGAGACATTGCCAACAACAGTGCCCATAACAGTATTGCTAATGATTGATTAATTCAGGTTTGCCCACTGGGATAAACCCTTTGGGAAAAGACATCTTATATACAAGGGGGTTCCATGGAAATACAGGCTAGTTAGTTACACATACAACATCTATACAACACTGCAGTTACAAGATAATTTTGGTGTCGCTAATGTGCATCCAAAAAAGCAAACTGGGTGCACCTCACTTAAGATGAACTATAGGTCAGAGGTGTACTAAATTTGCATATCAAATTCTAATTAGATATACTCAGTGAGGTGTACATTTCCATCAGGGGTATAGTCAGGGGGTTTAAAAGGTATTTTGTATTCATGGGGACAATGCTAGGGGAAAGACTGAGAGATCTAATGCAGGGCATAGGTGTGGAAGATACTGTAGATAGATAGTAATTAGGGAGTGTCCAGGCAGTCACTGCAACCTGCCATAAGCAGAAGGATAAAAGGAACAAGAGGAGGAAGCTACTGTGATTTACAGAAGAGGTGGATAGGGCAGTGAGGTAGAAAAGGGCTTCTTACAGGAAATAAAAGAAGAATAAGAAGGAAGAGAACAGTGCAGAATATGCAGGGCAGCTGAAATAAACTTGCAGGGTGGTAAGACAAGCCAAGGCAGAGAAGGAATTAAGAATAGCTGAGGGATAGAAGAGGATGACAAGACCTTCTTCTGATACATCTGTGAGAAAAGAACAACAAAAGAGGAAATAGTGAAGCTGAGAACAGGGGTGGCGTGTGTGGAAGAAAACGGAGAAAGGGGAATTACTGAACAAACACTTCTGCTCAGTTTTCACTACGGAGAAGTATAGGCAACTACCACAGGGGACAGTAGGGACAGGTAGGCATTGGGGATTAGAGATGAAGCAACAGTAGTACAGAGTCCTCAAGGGCTCGAAGCCTTCTGGGTGGACAAGTCCCTGAGGCTGGATGGCATGCACCCGAAAGTGCTGAGATAGCATACAGCAGTCCTTGCAGTGTCCCTGGTTGCCCTGTTCAACTACTCACTGGTAGAGATGTATGAAGCTGGCAAACTTCACTCTGTAAAAATAATTCTTAACATTTTCCAGATTGGCAAAGTGCAAATTGTTGACTTTGCAAAGCTTTTGCCAGGTGAGGTGACTCTTTACAAGAGAAGTTAAGGTGGAGGAGGCACTAGAGAGCCATCATACAAGATGGCTGCATAAAGTTTCAATTCCAAAAAGCCTTCTATAAACTCCAGAACTAATTTTCACTAGGGATGGGCTACCTATCAGGCAGCTGGAGTGGGTAGGCTGGGTATCTGCTTTTTTTGGTCATGCAGGGAAGTTCAGGTAATTTACTGCCCTACCTGACATAATGGGGAATTTTGCAGGTCAGGTACTGTGACCATGAGTAACAGGGTGGGTAGTGGGTAATAATTAAAAAAGCAGGCATTTTCCACAGAGCCTGTGGGTCCTGGGATTCGTGTGCCAATCCAATCAGGCATTAGAGGCAGTCTGTGGGGTCCTCACACCAGATAAGAGCACATGACACCAGCCTGACAATCCAATTTGTAAGTGCTGTTGTCTGAGTTCCCTGTCTGTGTGAGAATGCTGCAGAAGATGGTCACAGCTTGGAGGAGAAGGAATGATCGGTAGTGGCTCAGAACTCACGGCAGAACCTGAGCCCCTTCCCCTCAAAATGGTAAAAAGCAATATTAAATTAAAAAAAAACACAGAAGCACATAAAGGCTTGGAGGGAACTTTGGGACTGAGTGAGGAATGGAAAGGATTGGGAATTGGGATCGTTTGTCTGAGTGACTTGGTGGGAGGTGTAAGCCAATAGGTGCCCTGAGTCTGTGTGTTTGCGCAGTAGTCAAAGTTATTTACTGTACTTATTGTCTGTGCCTGAGCTCCGTGTGTGACATCTAGCACCACTCTGTGTCTCTAAAGCCATTCTAGACTATATAGTTAGTGCCTGTTAGGTGACCCAAGCCCTGTGTGTGTCTGCTACTTTGTGTCTCTGCATAAAGCCATTGAGGCTGTATTATACACAGTCTGTTAGGTGCCCTGAGCACTATATTCTGTGTATCTCTTAGTGAGAGACATCTAGGTTGCCTGGTTGTATTACAGTGTCTGTTAGGTGCCCCAAGCCTCCTGTGTGTGACATCTAGCTACTCTTGTCTCTAAATCAAATTGTGTTGGTGCCCCCAGCCCCAATGTGTAGCATCTAGCTACTCTGTGTCTTTGCATAAAGCCATTGCTGCTATATTATACACAATCTGTTAGGTGCCCTGAGCCCTATCTGTGTATGTATCTCTTAGTGAGAGCCATTTAGGTTTCCTGGCTGTATTACACACTGTCTGTTAGGCTCCCCAAGCTCTGTGGGTGACATATAGCTACTCTGTGTCTCTGCAAAGCTATTGAAGTAGTATTGCATAGTGTCTGATAGGTGCCCAGAGCCCTGTGTGTGACATATAGCTACTCTGTGTCTGCATAAAGCCATTTCAGGCTTTTTGGTTGTATTACACACTGTCTGTTAGGTGCCCCGAGCCGTGTGTGTGACATACAGTTACTCTGTATCTCTGCGTAATGCCATTTTGGCTGCATTACACACTGTCTGTGTGGTGCCTTGAGCCTTGTGTGTGACATATAGCTACTCTGTGTCTCTGTATAAAGTCATTTTCTGTTGCATTACACACTGTCCATTTGGTGCCCCAAGCCTTGTATGTGACATATTTATTTATTTATTTTATTTAGTTTTTGTTGACTGGGTAAGTGCACTAGACAAATCCTGCCTATTTTCAGGCACTACCCGGGGGAGGGGAATACAGATGAACGCCAGCTGACCTTGAACCAGATTAAGCTGTTGGTGGTATTTTTATTTTAGTGAATGAGGGAAATTTGGCCAGGACACCAGGGAAATTCCCCTACTCTTGCTTCCTGTGAGCAGGAGGGACTCTTTTTCCTGCTGGACTAAGATGGCTGCTGTCCCGGACCCTGGAGGAGGTGGAGGTGATGCAGCTCTCTGTTTTGTGGTTTCTGCTTCAGATCTCCAGCCTACTATGCCTGTTGGTTTGCCTAGTGCTTGCGGTAATAATCAATCAAACTCTGCACCACAACTAGTTGTTCGTACAGCTCCTGATTCTCCTCCTTATTTTGGAACTCTCACCTAGATTTTGGACCAGCATTCCCCTACAGTTCTTGGAACCAGTACTAATACTATGTCTTCATCGCATTTGAGACTGTTATATGAACAAAACCGTTCTCTCTTATGGAGCTTTGTGCAGGAGGATGACGCACTGCACTCCACCCTGCCTACTACCTCTGAGCAGGCTGAATTACACTCTGGGCTATCACACACATCAACAACAGACTTACTTCCAGCTCCTACCAGTACCGCTTCATCTACTGCAGGCAGGCTCTCCTTTTCGACTACTCATGGAGTACTTTATTTCCAGACTCTGCATGGTCCACTGCTTCCGCTCTGCGTGCTGTGGGTTGGACTCAAGCACTTCCTGGTGAACCCTGATCTTCTCCCCAAGCGGTAAGCACACAGGACATTATGCAGGGAATTACAGTCACTGAACAGCCTGCTAAATCCACTTCCTTCCCTCATTCATCCTCAGTGGCTTTGTTGCTCCTACGCCCTTCCACTTAGACACGAATTTCTGCTGTTGGCCAACCAACTTCTGAAACTTCGGGCCCTATGCAAGCTAAGGATTCTGCTTCGGTACTGCATCCTTCACTGGCAGTACTCTCTTCTTTGACAGCTGATTATATTCCCCACTTGGATAACCTTCCTTTGCCTACTTTAAGTACAGATGAGGCTTTGACTGACTGTTCCTTTTGCATCAGTGACCTGTTTCAGAACTTGGGTGAACCAGCCCAACCGAGGAATGCAGTTCGTCTGAAATATTTTGGTGACCTCTCTACTGCACCTGATAGGAAAACAGTTTTGCATTCCCTGTTGAGTGACTCTATAGGTATTTCAGTAAGTGAATTGTTTGCTTTCATACATGTTAAAGGGGAATCAGTTTATGATTTAAGTTTTAAGAATGTTTCTACTCTAGAAAAATTTTGGATCAAATATGATGTGGTAAAGTCACAGCCTTTATGGACCCCCTTTATGCTCATTCCTCTTACTAAACCTACGGTAAAATTGATTACTCTTCTTTTTTGTAATGAAGGAGTGAGCATAGCGGACGTTCAATACTGGCTTAAGCAGCGCTGCGACATTCTCGAGGCTCCTCGTCCTATTTTGGATGAGGACCTTGTCTGGACAGGGGGTTGGAAGGCTAAGGAGCAATTGAAGCAGGTTGACAGGGGTATAGCTCATTTGCCAGGTAGTTTTTATATAGATAGGGATAGAGGTTTGTGTTTTTATCCCTGTCAACCCCGCACCTGCCATAAATGCGGTTCTCAGATGCATTTGAGCCATACCTGCAATGAGCCAAGGTGCACTATTTGCTTGGCCTATGGTCATGTGAGTCCTGGTTGCCCTAACCCATGGAGGTGTAATCTCTGTGATGAGACTGGCCATACTTACCATCAATGTCCATGGGCTGACCATAATCAGTTGGACCATCTCCCTCAGGATCAGATAGCCCATATCACGGACTCTCAGAATCAGGTTCTTCACCAGCGTGAAGGGGACGGCCAGGCTGTAGTGCCCCCCCCAGTGAGGATCTTCCCTCTGCTTTTCCTGCTCTTCCAGTGGCACATCCTGTGTTACAAGACCCGACCCACTTTTTTCCAGTTTTTCAACCACTGATTGAATCCCATGGTGCGGAACACCCTAGCCTCTCCTATGCCATAGATGAGCAGCACCTCCGAGAAGGTTACCGTGCATGCTACTTGACTAAGGCCCCTCCCCAATTCCACAAACTCTTCCTGCACTTCTCTAATCCCTTTCTTAGCCAGGTCATTTGTCCCTAGGTGGACAATGACATCCAGCTCCCTCCTGTGCAGCTGCTCCAGCAATCCTGAGGATTCGCTCCCTGTCCCTCCAAGCCATGGCACCAGGCAGGCACCTTACCTCCCTCTCCCCTTCCTCCCCCAGTTCTACCTTCCTAACAATGGAGTCCCCCACCAAGAGTTGCTTCCTTCCCCTGCAGGTCCCCTGCCACCCTCCTGTGGGTCTCCTTTATGGAGGTTCCCAGCATCCTCCTTGGTCTCCACTGTGGGTGCCTCCATAGCAGAAGCACACTTTGCCAGAATGGCATAGGAATTGTGGAGAGGTACAACTGGAGGGATGTGCCTCTGTTCCACCACTCTCACCCTCCCTGAGTCCACTGTGGTCCAACCGCTACTCTTTCTTGGCAACCTCTGAGGCAACAGCAGTGGCACTGGTGGTCCCTGGATGGAAGAGGAGGTCCCACAAATCCTGGTCAACTCAGCCTGGAGATGAGCAACCTCCTCCCTCAGCCCAGAGAGGTGTCTGCAGATGGGACAACACCGCATCCTCCAGAACATCTCCCGGAAGGCTGCTGCTCCACAGCCACTGCACTGCACCACTCCAATCATGTCTTATTTCTGGCCCCTTAACTGTTTTCAATCCTTACTCTTTCCTCTGTTTTTTTTTTCTCTGTCTCCTTACTTTCTGCCTGTGTGCCCTTTAAGCTCCTGATTGCCCTGTTCTGAGACAAGAATATCCTATATTTCTCAGTAGACCACTTACTTGTTCAGAGGCAGACCTCCAGCAGCTAGAGGGGGCCAGAGAGCTACTCTTGCCCTTCTAGGATGGTGGGTCTTTGGTGGCTCTGTGATCACTCACTTCCTGCTGCCAAACAGGAAGTTCCTGTTGTCAGTCAAATCCTGTGCCTATAAAAATAGAACTAGCTTTGGGTGGAGAAGGAGGGCAATATAGTCCCAGCAGAGAAGTCCAGTCACACAGCAGTCCTTTCTCCTGGTGTCTTCTGCCTAGATGTTAGCAGAATCTTTCTAAGGCAGTCTTAAAATGTAGCTTCCTTCTAGCTAAGCCACTCCCCCTACCTACTAGATCTTTCTACCAGTAATTTAAATCTCACAGCAGTTAAGTCCTTTCAATCACCTGATATTTACACCTATAACTGTTCAAATACCCATTCAGTTCAGTTAACCCAGACACACACGCACTTTTTTTTTGTTTTGTATATTAGTTTTTTATTACCCTAAATTAAACATCCAAGTACAAAAGTTCTTCTACTTTAGTCCCAGCAGAGAAGTCCAGTCACACAGCAGTCCTTTATCCTGGTGTCTTCTGCCAAGCTATCCCAGGTCCCAGGTCCCAGGGTGGTAGCCTGGGTAAAACATTGGCTGCACAACAGGACACAGAAGGTGATTGTAAATGGAGTCCACTCTGAAGAAAGAGAGGTTACTAGTGGGGTACCGCAGGGTTCAGTATTGGGTCCAGTCCTTTTTAATGTCTTCATCAGTGACATTGCAGAGGGAATGGAAGGAAAAGTATGCTTTTTTGCAGATGACACAAAGATCTGCAACAGGGTTGATACACAGGGAGACGTGGAAAGGATGAAAAGGGACTTGGCAAGGTTGGAGGAATGGTCAGAAGTATGGCAGCTAGGATTCAATGCAAAGAAGTGCAAAATGATGCACTTGGAAAACAAGAACCAAGGGGAAGAATACACAATGGGTAGGGAGGTAGTAACAACAACAAAAAAGGAAAGGGACCTGGGGGTAATCATATCAGATGACCTTAAGGTTAGCAAGCAAATGTGAGAAGGCAGTAGGGAGGGCTGGGGGCATACTGGGATGTATAGGGAGAGGCACCAGCAGCAGAAAACAGGAAGTTGTTATCCCTCTGTACAAACAGTTGGTGAGACCCCATCTGGAGTACTGTGTCCAGTTCTGGAGACCCCATCTCCACAAGGACATAGACAGGATAGAGGTAGTCTAGAAGAGGGCAACTAAAATGGTGCAGGGTCTGCAAGAGAAGCCATATGAGGAGAGACTAAAGGAACTTAATATGTATACCCTTGAGGAAAGAAAGGAGAGGGGGGACATGATAGAAACTTTTAAGTACCTCAGTGGAATCAACAAAGTCCAAGAGGGTAGCATCTTTCAGAAAAAGAGACTTACAAGAACAAGGGGACACAACTTAAAGATAGAAGGATGGCAGTTCAGGGGCAATGTGAGGAAGTATTATTTCTCAGAGAGGGTAGTGGATGCATGGAACAGCCTTCCTGAGGAGGTTGTGGGGTCTAAAACTGTGGGAGAATTCAAGAATGCATATGACAGACATAAGGCAATTCTTGTGGGGGGTAGGAAGAAATAGACTGTTGGTTAACTAGGATCTACGGCCTATCCTGTAGGTAGGGAAATGGGCAAACTAGATGGGCCAAGCGGTCCTTATCTGCTGTCAAAGTCTATGACCCCTCCCGGCACAGACCTGGTGCCTGGGGTTGTTGCCCCCTCTGACCTCATGCCACCCCCTCCCCCTCCTGCTTTGGACCCCTTCCCGGAGGTTTCTCAGGGAAAAAAGAGTAAGTCCAAAGGTAAGCGTAAGGCTCCCAGCCCTTCCCCCGGACAATCCATTTTGACCAGGAATCGCTATCAAGCCCTGTCCAAATAGAAGCAGTGGAGTGATATAATGGATGAGGAAAATGACTCTGAATCTTCACAGGCCTCTTCCCTCCATTTAGACTACTCCTCTGATTCCCAACAAGATCCCTCCCCTACTACATCTGACACCAGGTGGCAATCGGCGGTTACTTGATGCCTCTTTGCCTAATTCTTCATGTTTTTCGGCTGGTTTTCGGTCTTTTTCTTTCTTCTTATGCCTGTGGGTTTGGGTCTTTGCTGCCTTACACTTAATGTATTTTGGTGTTTGTGGTGATTTTAGACTTTATTTATTTATTATGTATACATTTTTATATGTTTTGTTACATTGAAACTATGTTTAAAAATCTGTACGGCACCCAGAGCCTCCGGGATTGGGTGTCTTTTAAATAAATTTGCCTTGCCTTGCCTAATGTGTGCAGCATGACATCCCATAGAAAACGTCTTGCCTCTCTACAGTATCTTTTGGATCTCCGGCATGATCTTTACTTACTTCAGGATACTAGGCTGAAGACTCAATATGAGCTGACCCAGACTCCTGCTTGCTGGACTAGAGGCCCTTCCTATTGGTCTTCTGGTGAGGATACATGTGATGGGTTGGGTATTTTGTTTTCTGGTTTTGATGTACCATTACGAGACTGGTCGATATTGTCCCTGGCCGCGCCTTGTTGCTTGATTGCAGTTTCCGCCACCTCCAGCTCAGGATTCTGAATGTTTATGCACCTCAGGGTATTGCTGCTCGTTCTGACTTATTTCAGTTGTTGCAGCCTTCGATTGTGGTCTCACTTTGGCTGACAGAGGAGGCTCCACACAGAAGCTTTTCAGGGACTCTACTGCATTACATACTATTCTCAAGTATGCCTCTCTTAAGGACGGTTATTGCGAGGTGCATCCGAAAGGAACAATGACGTATCATAGAGGCCTTCTGGCCATCCATATTGATTTTATTTTTCTCTCCCAGAATGTTATGGTACAACAGGCGAAGGTCATTCCTTGCAAGACCTCAGATCATATGGCCATCTCATTGCTTTGTTTTCCTTCTACGGCTTCTCATCCTCTTCTTGTTTCTTTGTGCTGGAAGTTGAATAGCACCCTATTGTCTAATGGCAGCATTATTCGAGACTGTCGGGAATTTCTGTTAGCCCGAATTTTGGTTCTGGATGCTTACACCTCCCCTTTACATTGGTGGGACGATACCAAATCGGATCTTAAATGCTTTTTTCTTAGGTATGCCAGGAGTAAATCTGTTTCCTCTTATCATCGGTATTTGTTATTACGGCAACATTTACAGGATGCAATCTCTACGGCTGCTGAGACAGCTCAAGACTGCTCCCCTCTTACTGCTTTCTTGAAGACCCAGATAGAAGAGTATCAATATAACAGGGCCCGCTCGTTGCGTCTTGAGGCTACTTGTGGCACCCACTCTTCTAAGACCTCTTTTGATATATACAAGAGCTGTTCTGACAGGGTTGCAGCCACGCACATTGAACATCTTATTGACTCTGACTCTTCTAAGGTTTATGATACTATAACCTCTCTCCAGCTAAAGGGTCTTTTTCCCATTTAGTCAGTGTTTTTGGGACTCCTTCAGTGGCTACATCCACTGCTGTTTCCTTTTCTGATTTCCTGACTCCTTCTCCTCCTCCTCCTCCTGATCTTTGCACCAAGTTGACAGCCCCAATTTCCTTGTTAGAGGTGCAGGCGGCCATTAAGAAACAAAAGCGATGTACTTCTCCAGGGCAGGACGGCCTTACTGCTGAACTTTATCAAGCTTTTTCAGATGTTTTTTCACCCATTCTTACCTTGCTCTTTAATACTATCATTGCTACTCGTTCTGTTCCTCGGAATTTTTCAGACGCAATCGTGTTTCTGTTGTTCAAGAAAGGAGATAGGTTGGACATACGGGGAATTGGAGGCCTTTGAGTCTCTTGAATGTGGACTATAAGATTTTTACATCCATCCTGCTTCACCGTCTTCTTCCTGTCGCATCCCACGTTATTTCAGAAGTACAGACCTGTGCTATTCCTCAATGCACTATTGTTTCCAATCTTTCCCTGCTTAGAGATGTCTCTGCCTTTAGCTCTTCTTCTTCTCCTTCGCTTCTTTTTTCACTGGATCAGGAGAATGTGTTTGATAGAGTGAATCATGACTACCTCTTTCAAGTCTTGTCTCATTATGGTATTCCACAGCACTTTATTCAATGGATTAGATTGCTCTATTCCACTGCCTGGATCCATCCTTATGTGAATGGTGCCACTTGCCCCCCCTTTTTGAGTCATCCTGGGGTTCAGCAGGGCTGCCCTCTCAGTCCTCTTCTTTATGTTTTTTCATATAGATCCATTACTTCATAGACTCTTATCTCACCCATTGATTCCTCATTTGTCCTTTCCTTCCGGGTGCTCTGTCCCTACAGTATTGGCTTATGTGGACGATCTCTGCATTCTTACCACTCTGCACCTACAAGAGGCGGACTTAGTCCTCCTTTTAACGGATTTTGAACGTGTGTCTGGTTCTAAGCTTAATTATAATAAAAGTACGGCACTGTAACTCCCAATTCCACCACCCCTACATTCACTTCGCTACGTCGCGGGAGCCCCTGTACAATATCCCCCAGTTAAAGTTTAGGATTGACCTTTGATTCCCCTGATGATGCCCACTCAAATTGGACTGTTGTTTTGGACAAGGCCATTCATTGGTTGCATCCTGGAAGGGTCATACTATTGCAAAGAGATTGCGGGTTTTGTTGTTGAAAACCTTAGTTCTTCCTTTACTTCTTCATGTGGCTTCAGTTTTTCCATTCCCCTTTTCCTTGGAGGCTTGCTTGTATAATGTTTTCTTTCAGGGATTCTGGGGCTGCCATTTAAATCCGGTGAAATGTTCTTACACATATCTTGATTATTGCCACAGTGGGGTTCGGATGTTGAACCCCTTGGCGTTTTTTCACTGTTTGTTTCTTAAGACTGTTATCCCCTACCTGTTGAATACATCCCCGGTCTTCTGTATTTCTCTTCTTCATCATCATATTTTTCCATTGTGCGCCACCTGATGTCTCCCCCCTTTTGAAATTCCTCAGAATTTTCGTAAGTTTAAGCTCCACGATTTTATCATCTCCAACTTTTGAAAAATTTGTCAGTGGTCTCTGACCCCTACGGTGATTCTCTCTTCCTCAAGGAAGCACTTATATCGGTCTGTTTTGGGAACATCCTTTTTGGACCTTCTGGTGCTACGAGATTCCCTTGGTGTTCACCTGGACTCCTCTGGAGTTTTTTGCCAACTGACTGATCCATGGATCCCCCAAAGGGTTTGGGATGTAACCTGGCTTTCTTGTCATGGCAGACTAGGTGTTCATGGTAATATGAAGCATAAGGCTCATGAAGAAAGGACTTATCCCCGGCATACGTGCCTTTCCATTCCAGAGACCATGATGCATTTTCTTTCTTGATTGCCCCTATTCACAACCGGTATGGACCCTTCTCCTCCATAAATGGAAGGAAAAGGCCCTTCCTTTTCTCACGTATAATATTTTGATTTATGGTATTTATCCCCCTACTTTAGTTCATTACCATCCTAGTACTTTATGTTTAATTTTTGCATTTTGTCACTTCTATATGTGGCAGGTCAGATGTGCATTTTTATTACAACAGAAAGTGTGTAGTCCTACTCAGATTGTCACTCAGATTTTACAGGGCTTACAGGCTGTTTATAGTTCTGAGAAAACCTCCGTATCACCTGAAGTTTTTCGGCGCTACTGGGGCTTCTGTTCCTGGATTTTTTCCTAATGATGCAGTGCTTTTTTGTGTTTTCTTTGCTTTTCTTCATTATAATTTTGTATGATGTACTACTGTTCTTGCAATGTTTGTATACCATACAATACTCCTCTATTCTTTTAGTGAGGATGGGATGGGGGT